>JALHLI010000005.1:4928831-6289028 GCA_023349425.1 Anthopleura sola
TTTGGGCCTCAAAACGAGGTTTTTTCACTGACGGCATGGCTGTTGTGCTAAAATCCCCCACTTTTTGCTCATGAAAATACCTCACGAGATGAATACTAAACTCTTTGGAGAAAACAAATTGGGTTTTGGCTGAAAAAAGGGGCTTTTTGGTCCAAAAACCTGAAAAAATGGCCATTTTGGGCCTCAAAAGGAGGTTTTTCGCTGACGGCATGGCTGTTGTGCAGAAATCCCCACTTTTTGCTCATGAAAATACCTCACGAGATGAAAACTAAACTTTTTGGCGAACAAAAATTGGGTTTTGGCTGAAAAAAGGGGCTTTTTGGTCCAAAAAACTGAAAAAATGGCCATTTTGAGCCTCAAAACGAGGTTTTTCGCTGACGGCATGGCTGTTGTGCTGAAACCTCCAATTTTTCCTTATGAAAAAACCTCACGAGATAAAAACGAAGCTTTTTAGCGAACAAAAATAGGGTTTTGGCTGAAAAAAGGTGCTTTTTGGTCAAAAAAAGTATTTTTTCCTGAGTAAATTTAAATTTTGCTGAGAATTTTCTTTTGGTCAAAGCACGACGTTTTCACTGCTAAACGCACCTTTTGCACGAGAAAAACACACTTTGGATGAGAAAAACAGGGTTTTGCTGGAAAAAAATTCTTTTTGTTCCAAAAAACTGAAAAACGACCATATTGGGCCTGAAAACGAAGTTTTTCGCTGACGGCATGACTCTCGTGGTAAAACCCTCACTTTTTGCTCATGAAAAAACCTCACGAGATAAAAACGAAACTTTTTGGCGAAAAAAAATTGGGTTTTGGCTGGAATAAGGTGCTTTTTGGTCAAAAAAAACTGTTTTTTGCTGAGTAAATTTGAATTTTCTTAAGAATTTTCTTATTGGTCAAACTTCGACGTTTTCACTGCTAAACGCACCTTTTGCACGAGGGAAACACATTTTGGGTGAGAAAAACAGGGTTTTGCCGGGAAAAAAAGCTTTTTGGTCCAAAAAACTGAAAAACGGCCATTTTGGGCCTCAAAACCAGGTTTTTCGCTGACGGCATGGCTGTTGTGCTGAAACCCCCCCCTTTTTGCTCATGAGGATACCTCGCCAGATGAAAACGAAACTTTTTTGGCGAAAAAAAATGGGTTTTCGCTGAAAAAAGGGGCTTTTTGGTCCAAAAAACTGATAAAATAGCCATTTTGGGCCTCAAAACGAGGTTTTTCGCTGACGGCATGGCTGTTGTGTTGAAACCCCCACTTTTTGCTCATGAAAATATTTCGCCAGATGAACACGAAACTTTTTCGCAAAAAAAAAATTGGTTTTGGCTGAAAAAAGGGGCTTTTTGGTCCAAAGAAATGAAAAAATGGCCATTTTGGGCCTGAAATGAGTTTTTTGGCTGATGGCATGCCTGTCGTAGTGAAACCCGCACTTTTTCCTCATGAAAAAATCTCACGAGATAGAAACGAATTTTTTTGGAAAAAAAAAATTGGTTTTGGCTGAAAAAACGTGCTTTTTGGTCAAAAAAAAAGTGTTTTTTGTTGAGAAAATTTGAATTTTGCTGAGAAATTTCTTTTGGTCAAAACACGACGTTTACACTGCTAAACGCACCTTTTGCACGAGAAAAACCCATTTTGGGTGAGAAAAACAGGGTTTTGCTGAAAAAAAAAGCTTTTTGGTCCAAAAAACTGAAAAATGGCCATTTTGACCCCTCAAAACGAGGTTTTTCGCTGACGACATGGCTGTTGTGCTGAAACCCAAACTTTTTGCTTACGAAAAAACCTCACCAGATAAAAACGAAACTTTTTGGCGAAAAAAAATTGGGGTTTTTTGCTGAAAAAAGGTGCTTTTTGGTCAAAAAAACTTTTTTTTGCTGAGCAAATTTGAATTTTGCTGAGAATTTTCTTTTGGTCAAAACACGACGTTTACACTGCTAAACGCACGTTTTGCACGAGAAAAACACATTCTGGGTGAGAAAAAACAGGGTTTTGCTGTAAGAAAAAGCTTTTTGGTCCAGAAAACTGAAAAAAAAGAGCATTTGGGCCTCAAAACGAGGTTTTTCGCTTACGGCATGGCTGTTGTGCTGAAACCCCCACTTTTTGCTTATGAAATTACCTCGCGAGATGAAAACGAAACATTTTAGCGAAAAAAAATTGGGTTTTGGCTGAAAAAAGAGACTTTTTGGTCCAAAAAACTGTTTTTTGCTGAGAAAATTTGAATTTTGCTGAGAATTTTCTTTTGGTCAAAACACGACGTTTTCACTGCTAAACGCACCTTTTGCAAGAAAAAAAAACATTTTGGGAGAGAAAAACAGGGTTTTCCTGTAACAAAAAGCTTTTTGGTCGAAGAAACTGAAAATCGGCCAATTTGGGCCTCAAAACGAGGTTTTTCGCTGACCGCATGCCTGTTGTGCTGAAATCCCCACTTTTTGCTCATGAAAATACCTCGCGAGATAAAAACTAAACTTTTGGGCGAAAAAAAATTGGGTTTTGGCTGAAAAAGGGGCTTTTTTGGTCCAAAAAACTGAAAAAATGGCCATTTTCGGCCTCAAAACAAGGTTTTTCCCTGACGGCATGGCTGTTGTGCTGAAACCCAAACTTTTTGCTTACGAAAAAACCTCACCAGATAAAAACGAAGCTTTTTAGCGAACAAAAATAGGGTTTTGGCTGAAAAAAGGTGCTTTTTGGTCAAAAAAAGTATTTTTTCCTGAGTAAATTTAAATTTTGCTGAGAATTTTCTTTTGGTCAAAACACGATGTTTTCACTGCTAAACGCACCTCTTGCACGAGAAAAACACACTTTGGATGAGAAAAACAGGGTTTTGCTGGAAAAAAATTCTTTTTGGTCCAAAAAAACTGAAAAACGACCATATTGGGCCTGAAAACGAAGTTTTTCGCTGACGGCATGACTCTCGTGGGAAAACCTCACTTTTTGCTCATGAAAAAACCTCACGAGATAAAAACGAAACTTTTTGGCGAAAAAAAAATTGGGTTTTGGCTGAAATAAAGGTGCTTTTTCGGTCAAAAAGACCGAAAAAATAGCCATTTTGGGCCTGAAAATGAGTTTTTTGGCTGACGGCATGGCTGTCGTGGTGAAACCCCCCAATTTTTGCTCATGAAAGAATCTCACGAGATAGAAACGAAATTTTTTGGAAAAAAAATTTGGTTTTGGCTGAAAAAACGTGCTTTTTAGTCAAAAAAAAGTGTTTTTTGCTGAGAAAATTTGAATTTTGCTGAGAAATTTCTTTTGGTCAAAAACACGACGTTTACACTGCTAAACGCACGTTTTGCACGAGAAAAATACATTCTGGGTGAGAAAAACAGGGTTTTGCTGTAAGAAAAAGCTTTTTGGTCCAGAAAACTGAAAAAAAAAGGGCATTTTGGGCCTCAAAACGAGGTTTTTCGCTTACGGCATGGCTGTTGTGCTGAAACCCCCACTTTTTGCTCATGAAAATACCTCGCGAGATGAAAACGAAACATTTTAGCGAAAAAAAATTGGGTTTTGGCTGAAAAAAGAGACTTTTTGGTCCAAAAAACTGTTTTTTGCTGAGAAAATTTGAATTTTGCTGAGAATTTTCTTTTGGTCAAAACACGACGTTTTCACTGCTAAACGCACCTTTTGCAAGAGAAAAAAACATTTTGGGAGAGAAAAACAGGGTTTTCCTGTAAGAAAAAGCTTTTTGGTCCAAGAAACTGAAAATCGGCCAATTTGAGCCTCAAAACGAGGTTTTTCGCTGACCGCATGGCTGTTGTGCTGAAATCCCCACTTTTTGCTCATGAAAATACCTCGCGAGATAAAAACTAACTTTTTGGCGAAAAAAAATTGGGTTTTGGCTGAAAAAAGATGCTTTTTGGTCCAAAAAACTGAAAAAATGGCCATTTTGGGCCTCAAAACGAGGTTTTTCCCTGACGGCATGGCTGTTGTGCTGAAACCGCCATTTTTTCCTCATGAAAATACCTCGCGAGATAAAAACGAAACTTTTTGGCAAAAAAAAATTAGGTTTTGGTAGAAGTAAGGGGCTTTTTGGTCCAAAAAACTGAAAAAATGGCCATTTTGGGCCTCAAAACGAGGTTTTTCGATGACGGCATGGTTGTTGTGCTGAAACCGCCACTTTTTGCTCATGAAAATACCTCACGAGATAAAAACGAAACATTTTAGCGAAAAAAAATTGGGTTTTGGCTGAAAAAAGGGGCTTTTTGGTCAAAAAAACTTTTTTTTGCTGAGAAAATTTGAATTTTGCTGAGAATTTTCTTTTGGTCAAAACACGATGTTTTCACTGCTAAACGCACCTTTTGCACGAGAAAAACACACTTTGGATGAGAAAAACAGGGTTTTGCTGGAAAAAAAATTCTTTTTGGTCCAAAAAACTGAAAAAACGACCATACTGGGTCTGAAAACGAAGTTTTTCGCAGACGGCATGACTGTCGTGGCAAAACCCCCCACTTTTTGCTCATGAAAAAAACCTCACAAGATAAAAACGAAACTTTTTGGCAAAAAAAAAATTGTTTTTGCTGAAAAAATTTGAATTTTCCTGTAAAAATTTCTTTTGTCAAAACACGATGTTTTCACTGCTAAACACACCTTTTGCACGAAAAAAAAACACATTTTGTGTGAGAAAAACAGGGTTTTGCTGCAAAAAGGTGCTTTTTGGTCCAAAAAACTGAAACAATGGCCATTTTGGGCCTGAAAACGAGGTTTTTCGCTGACGGCATGGCTGTCGTGGTGAAACCCCACTTTTTGCTCATGAAAAAACCTCTCGAGATGAAAGCGAAACTTTTTGGCGAAAAAAAATTGGGTTTTGGCTGAAAAAAGGTGCTTTTTGGTCAAAAAAAGTATTTTTTCCTCAGTAAATTTAAATTTTCCTGAGAATTTTCTTTTGGTGAAAACACGACGTTTTCACTGCTAAACGCACCTTTTGCACGAGAAAAACACATTCTGGTTGAGAAAAACAGGGTTTTCCTGTAAGAAAAAGCTTTTTGGTCAAAAAAACTGAAAAACGGCCATATTGGGCCTGAAAACGAAGTTTTTCGCTGACGGCATGACTGTTGTGCTGAAACCCCCACTTTTTGCTCATGAAAAAACCTCACGAGATAAAAACGAAACTTTTTAGCGAAAAAAAATAGGGTTTTGGCTGGAAAAAAGGGGCTTTTTGGTCCAAAAAACTGTTTTTTGCTGAGAAAATTTGAATTTTGCTGAGAATTTTCTTTTGGTCAAAACACGACGTTTTCACTGCTAAACGCACCTTTTGCACGAGAAAAGAACATTTTGGGTGAGAAAAACAGGGTTTTGCTGTAAGAAAAAGCTTTTTGGTCAAAGAAACTGAAAAAACGGCCATTTTGGGCCTCAAAAAGAGGTTTTTCGTTTACGGCAGGGCTGTTGTACTGAAACCTCCATTTTTTCCTCATGAAAAAACCTCACGAGATAAAAACGAAGCTTTTTAGCGAACAAAAATAGTGTTTTGGCTGAAAAAAGGTGCTTTTTGGTCAAAAAAAGTATTTTTTTCCTGAGTAAATTTAAATTTTGCTGATAATTTTCTTTTTGTCAAAACACGACGTTTTCACTGCTAAACGCACCTTTTGCACGAGAAAAACACATTCTGGTTGAGAAAAACAAGGTTTTGCTGTAAGAAAAAGCTTTTTGGTCAAAAAAAACTGAAAAACGGCCATATTGGGCCTGAAAACGAAGTTTTTCGCTGACGGCATGACTGTTGTGCTGAAACCCCCACTTTTTGCTCATGAAAAAACCTCACGAGATAAAAACGAAACTTTTTAGCGAAAAAAAATTGGGTTTTGGCTGAAAAAAGGGGCTTTTTGGTCCAAAAAACTGTTTTTTGCTGAGAAAATTTGAATTTTGCTGAGAATTTTCTTTTGGTCAAAACACGACGTTTTCACTGCTAAACGCACCTTTTGCACGAGAAAAGCGCATTTTGGGTGAGAAAAACAGGGTTTTGCTGTAAGAAAAAGCTTTTTGGTCCAGGAAACTGAAAAAACGGCCATTTTGGGCCTCAAAAAGAGGTTTTTCGTTTACGGCAGGGCTGTTGTGCTGAAACCTCCATTTTTTCCTCATGAAAAAACCTCACGAGATAAAAACGAAGCTTTTTAGCGAATAAAAATAGTGTTTTGGCTGAAAAAAGGTGCTTTTTGGTCAAAAAAAGTATTTTTTCCTGAGTAAATTTAAATTTTGCTGATAATTTTCTTTTGGTCAAAACACGACGTTTTCACTGCTAAACGCACCTTTTGCACGAGAAAAACACACTTTGGATGAGAAAAATAGGGTTTTGCTGGAAAAAAATTCTTTTTGGTCCAAAAAACTGAAAAACGACCATATTGGGCCTTAAAACGAAGTTTTTCGCTGACGGCATGACTGTCGTGGCAAAACCCCCCACTTTTTTGCTCATGAAAAAACCTCACGAGATTAAAACGAAACTTTTTGGCAAAAAAAATTGTTTTTGGCTGAAAAAAGGTGCTTTTTGGTCAAAAAAAACGGTTTTTTGCTTAAAAAAAATTGAATTTTCCTATAAAATTTTCTTTTGTCAAAACACGATGTTTTCACTGCTAAACGCACCTTTTGCACGAAAAAAAACACATTTTGGGTGAGAAAAACAGCGTTTTGCTGCAAAAAGGTGCTTTTTGGTCCAAAAAACTGAAAAAATGGCCATTTTGGGCCTGAAAACGAGGTTTTTCGCTGACGGCATGGCTGTTGTGCTGAAACCCCCCCTTTTTGCTCATGAAAAAACCTCACGAGATAAAAACGAAACTTTTTAGCGAAAAAAAATTGGGTTTTGGCTGAAAAAAGGGGCTTTTTGGTCAAAAAAAACTGTTTTTTGCTGAGAAAATTTGAATTTTGCTGAGAATTTTCTTTTGGTCAAAACACGACGTTTTCACTGCTAAACGCACCTTTTGCACGAGAAAAGAACATTTTGGGTGAGAAAAACAGGGTTTTGCTGTAAGAAAAAGCTTTTTGGTCAAAGAAACTGAAAAACGGCCATTTTGGGCCTCAAAAAGAGGTTTTTCGTTTACGGCAGGGCTGTTGTACTGAAACCTCCATTTTTTCCTCATGAAAAAACCTCACGAGATAAAAACGAAGATTTTTAGCGAACAAAAATAGTGTTTTGGCTGAAAAAAGGTGCTTTTTGGTCAAAAAAAGTATTTTTTCCTGAGTAAATTTAAATTTTGCTGATAATTTTCTTTTTGTCAAAACACGACGTTTTCACTGCTAAACGCACCTTTTGCACGAGAAAAACACATTCTGGTTGAGAAAAACAAGGTTTTGCTGTAAGAAAAAGCTTTTTGGTCAAAAAAACTGAAAAACGGCCATATTGGGCCTGAAAACGAAGTTTTTCGCTGACGGCATGACTGTTGTGCTGAAACCCCCACTTTTTGCTCATGAAAAAACCTCACGAGATAAAAACGAAACTTTTTAGCGAAAAAAAATTGGGTTTTGGCTGAAAAAAGGGGCTTTTTGGTCCAAAAAACTGTTTTTTGCTGAGAAAATTTGAATTTTGCTGAGAATTTTCTTTTGGTCAAAACACGACGTTTTCACTGCTAAACGCACCTTTTGCACGAGAAAAGCGCATTTTGGGTGAGAAAAACAGGGTTTTGCTGTAAGAAAAAGCTTTTTGGTCCAGGAAACTGAAAAACGGCCATTTTGGGCCTCAAAAAGAGGTTTTTCGTTTACGGCAGGGCTGTTGTGCTGAAACCTCCATTTTTTCCTCATGAAAAAACCTCACGAGATAAAAAACGAAGCTTTTTAGCGAATAAAAATAGTGTTTTGGCTGAAAAAAGGTGCTTTTTGGTTAAAAAAAGTATTTTTTCCTGAGTAAATTTAAATTTTGCTGATAATTTTCTTTTGGTCAAAACACGACGTTTTCACTGCTAAACGCACCTTTTGCACGAGAAAAACACACTTTGGATGAGAAAAATAGGGTTTTGCTGGAAAAAAATTCTTTTTGGTCCAAAAAACTGAAAAACGACCATATTGGGCCTTAAAACGACGTTTTTCGCTGACGGCATGACTGTCGTGGCAAAACCCCCACTTTTTGCTCATGAAAAAACCTCACGAGATTAAAACGAAACTTTTTGGCAAAAAAAATTGTTTTTGGCTGAAAAAAGGTGCTTTTTGGTCAAAAAAAACGGTTTTTTGCTTAAAAAAATTTGAATTTTCCTATAAAATTTTCTTTTCTCAAAACACGATGTTTTCACTGCTAAACGCACCTTTTGCACGAAAAAAAAACACATTTTGGGTGAGAAAAACAGCGTTTTGCTGCAAAAAGGTGCTTTTTGGTCCAAAAAACTGAAAAAAATGGCCATTTTGGGCCCTGAAAACGAGGTTTTTCGCTGACGGCATGGCTGTTGTGCTGAAACCCCCCCTTTTTGCTCATGAAAATACCTCACGAGATAAAAACGAAACTTTTTGGCAAAAAAAATTGGGTTTTGGCTGAAAAAAGGTGCTTTTTGGTCAAAAAAAACTGTTTTTTGGTGAGTAAATTTGAATTTTGCTGAGAATTTTCTTATTGGTCAAACCACGACATTTATACTGCTAAACGCACCTTTTCCACGAGAAAAACACATTTTGGGTGAGAAAAACAGGGTTTCGCTGGAAAAAAAAGCTTTTTGGTCCAAAAAACTGAAAAACGGCCAATTTGCGCCTCAAAACGAGATTTTTCGCTGACGGCATGACTGTTGTGCTGAAACCCCCCAATTTTTGTTCATGAAAAAACCTCACGAGTAAAAAACGAAAATTTTTGGCCAAAAAAATTGGGTTTTGGCTGAAAAAACGTACTTTTTGGTCCAAAAAACTGTTTTTTGCTGAGTAAATTTGAATTTTGCTGAGAATTTTCTTTTCTTCAAAACACGACGTTTTCACTTCTAAACGCACCTTTTGCACAAGAAAAACACATTTTAGGTGAGAAAAACAGGGTTCTGATGGACGAAAAAGGTTTTTGGTCCAAAAAACTGAAAAACGCTCATTTAGGGCCTCAAAACGAGGTTTATTAGCTGACGGCATGGCTGTTGTGCTATAACCCCCAATTTTTGCTCATGACAAAACCTCACGAGATAAAAACGAAACTTTTTTAAGAAAAAAGATTCGGTTTTGGCTGACAAAACGTGCTTTTTGGTCCAAAAAACTGAAAAAATGGCTATTTTGGGCCTCAAAACGAGGTTTTTCACTGACGGCATGCCTGTCGTGATAAAAACCCCCTTTTTTTGCTCATAAAAAAAAACATCACGAGATAAAAACGAAACTTTTTTAAGAAAAAAAATTAGGTTTTGCCTGAAAAAAGGTGCTTTTTGGTCCAAAAAACTGAAAAAGTGGACATTCTGGACCTGAAAACGAGGTTTTTCGCTGACTTCATGGCTGTCATGGTGAAACCCCCTATTTTCCTCATGAAAAAACCTCACGAGATAAAAACGAAACTTTTTGGCAAAAAAAATTGGGTTTTCGCTGAAAAAAGGTGCTTTTTGGTGAAAAAAAAACTGTTTTTTGCTGAGAAAATTTCAATTTTGCTGCGAATTTTCTTTTGGTCAAAACACGACGTTTTCACTGCTAAACGCACCTTTTGCACGAGAAAAACACATTTTGGGTTAGAAAAACAGGGTTTTTCAAGAAAAAAAAGCTTTTTGGTCCAAAAAACTGAAAAACGGCCATTTTGGGCCTCAAAACGAGGATTTTCGCTGACGGCATGGCTGTTGTGCTGAAACCCCCACTTTTTGCTCATGAAAAAACCTCACGAGATAAAAACGAAACTTTTTGGGGGAAAAAATTGGGTTTTCGCTGAAAAAGGTGCTTTTTGATGAAAAAAAACTGTTTTTTGCTGAGAAAATTTCAATTTTGCTGCGAATTTTCTTTTCATCAAAACACGACGTTTTCACTGCTAAACGCACCTTTTGCACGAGAAAAACACATTTTGGGTTAGGAAAACAGGGTTTTTCAAGAAAAAAAAGCTTTTTGGTCCAAAAAACTGAAAAACGGCCATTTTTTTCCTCAAAACGAGGATTTTCGCTGACGGCATGGCTGTTGTGCTGAAACCCCCACTTTTTGCTCATGAAGAAACCTCACGAGATAAAAGCGAAACTTTTTAAGAAAAAAAATTGGGTTTTGGCTGAAAAAAAGGTGCTTTTTCGTCCAAAAAACTGAAAAAATGGACATTTTGGGCCTCAAAACGAGGTTTTTCGCTTACAACATGGCTGTCGTGGTGAAACCCCCACTTTTTGCTCATGAAAAAACCTCACGAGATAAAAACGAAACTTTCTGGCGAAAAAAAATTGGGTTTTCGCTGAAAAAACGTGCTTTTTGGTCAAAAAAACTGTTTTTTGCTGAGAAAATTTCAATTTTGCTGCGAATTTTCTTTTGATCAAAACACGACGTTTTCACTGCTAAACGCACCTTTTGCACGAGATAAACACATTTTGGGTTAGAAAAACAGGGTTTTTCAAGAAAAAAAAGCTTTTTGGTCCAAAAAACTGAAAAACGGCCATTTTGGGCCTCAAAACGTGGATTTTCGCTGACGGCATGGCTGTTGTGCTGAAACCCCAACTTTTTGCTCATGAAAAAACCTCACGAGATAAAAACGAAACTTTTTGGGGGAAAAAATTGGGTTTTGGCTGAAAAAACGTGCTTTTTGGTCCAAAAAACTGAAAAAAATTGCCATTTTGGGCCTGAAAACGAGGTTTTTCGCTGACGGCATGGCTGTCGTGGTGAAACCACCACTTTTTCCTCATGAAAAAACCTCACAAGATTAAATCGAAACTTTTTGGCGGAAAAAAATTTGGTTTTGGCTAAGAAAAGGTACTTTTTGGTTAGAAAAACTATTTTTTGCTGAGAAAATTTGAATTTTGCTGAGAATTTTCTTTTGGTCAAAACACGACGTTTTCACTGCTAAACGCACCTTTTGCACGAGAAAAACATATTTTGGGTTAGAAAAACAGGGTTTTTCAAGAAAAAAAAGCTTTTTGGTCCAAAAAAAACTGAAAAACGGCCATTTTGGGCCTCAAAACGAGGATTTTCGCTGACGGCATGGCTGTTGTGCTGAAACCCCCACTTTTTGCTCATGAAGAAACCTCACGAGATAAAAACGAAACTTTTTAAGAAAAAAAATTGGGTTTTGGCTTAAAAAAGGTGCTTTTTGGTCCAAAAAAACTGAATAAATGGACATTTTGGGCCTAAAAACGAGGTTTTTCGCTTACGGCATGGCTGTCGTGGTGAAACTCCCCCACTTTTTGCTCATGCAAAAAACCTCACGAGATAAAAACGAAACTTTCTGGCAAAAAAAAATTGGGTTTTGGCTGAAAAAACGTGCTTTTTGGTCAAAAAAACTGTTTTTTGCTGAGAAAATTTCAATTTTGCTGCGAATTTTCTTTTGGTCAAAACACGACGTTTTTTATAAGTAATAGCATGACTTGAGGGTGATTAGTGATTAAATGTCCCCGAAAGCCGAGGGAGGTTTTGTTGAAGTCCTGACGCCGAAGGCGGAGGGACTTTAACTAAACCTCACGAGGCTTGAGGGGACATTTAATCACTAATCACCCGAAATTTCATGCTATTAGTTTGTAATATTATGATTACCAAGGAACAAAACTGCTCTTAGGAAATATGTTACCTTTCGTACGATGCATAAATTACAAAGTTTTACAAAGCTGTTGATATGCGGCATACTTAAGGGAATTCGCCTTTGTTGAATGCGACAATGGCGAATTGAACCAGCATTCATTCATTCGTGGTGCTTTATTCTAATTCACTTTGGTTGCCTAGAGCGGTATTAATGAAGTGTTTTGAAACTGTCTTGATTACGTCACAAATAGTAAGAAAAATTCTCGGCTAGTCAACGTATGCGCAAAGATTATTTAATGGATCCCACAAGTGCTGGGGTGTTCAATAGTGCGTAGTCCAGAGTCATTGCGCAAAATTTTCGATTGGGTCAATGCGACCCAGCCATGGTCCCGGTGATTGTCATATGAGGGACCTTGCCTCATGAATAGTGATGAGGGATATTTAGTCTAAATATCCCTCATGATTATATTCATGAGGGATGTTTAGTCTAAATATCCCTCATGATTATATTCATGAGGGATATTTAGACTAAATATCCCTCATCACTATTCATCCAGGGGGATGTTAGACCTTAAACATCCCTCTGGAAACAATGGATCCCGAGGTAATCATGATATTACACTGCTAAACGCACCTTTTGCACGAGAAAAACACATTTTGGGTTAGAAAAACAGGGTTTTTCAAGAAAAAAAAGCTTTTTGGTCCAAAAAACTGAAAAACGGCCATTTTGGGCCTCAAAACGAGGATTTTCGCTGACGGCATGGCTGTTGTGCTGAAACCCCCACTTTTTGCTCATGAAAAAACCTCACGAGATAAAAACGAAACTTTTTGGGGAAAAAAATTGGGTTTTAGCTGAAAAAAGGTGCTTTTTGGTCCAAAAAACTGAAAAAAATTGCCATTTTGGGCCTGAAAACGAGGTTTTTCGCTGGCGGCATGGCTGTCGTAGTGAAACCACCACTTTTTACTCATGAAAAAACCTCACGAGATAAAAACGAAACTTTTTAAGAAAAAAAATTGGGTTTTGGCTTAAAAAAGGTGCTTTTTGGTCCAAAAAAAACTGAATAAATGGACATTTTGGGCCTCAAAACGAGGTTTTTCGCTTACGGCATGGCTGTCGTGGTGAAACCCCCACTTTTTGCTTATGAAAAAACCTCACGAGATAAAAACGAAACTTTCTGGCAAGAACAAATTGGGTTTTGGCTGAAAAAACGTGCTTTTTGGTCAAAAAAACTGTTTTTTGCTGAGAAAATTTCAATTTTGCTGCGAATTTTCTTTTGGTCAAAAGACGACGTTTTCACTGCTAAACGCACCTTTTGCACGAGAAAAACACATTTTGGGTTAGAAAAACAGGGTTTTTCAAGACAAAAAAGCTTTTTGGTCCAAAAAACTGAAAAAAACGGCCATTTTGGGCCTCAAAACGAGGATTTTCGCTGACCGCATGGCTGTTGTGCTGAAACCCCCACTTTTTGCTCATGAAAAAACCTCACGAGATAAAAACGAAACTTTTTGGGGGAAAAAATTGGGTTTTGGCTGAAAAAACGTGCTTTTTGGTCCAAAAAACTGAAAAAAAATTCCCATTTTGGGCCTGAAAACGAGGTTTTTCGCTGACGGCATGGCTGTCGTGGTGAAACCACTCCTTTTTGCTCATGAAAAAACCTCACAAGATAAAATCGAAACTTTTTGGCGGAAAAAAATTTGGTTTTGGCTAAGAAAAGGTACTTTTTGGTTAAAAAAAACTGTTTTTTGCTGAGAAAATTTGAATTTTGCTGAGAATTTTCTTTTGGTCAAAACACGACGTTTTCACTGCTAAACGCACCTTTTGCACGAGAAAAACACATTTTGGGTTAGAAAAACAGGGTTTTTCAAGAAAAAAAAGCTTTTTGGTCCAAGAAACTGAAAAACGGCTATTTTGGGCCTCAAAACGAGGTTTTTCGCTGACGGCATGGCTTTTGTGCTGAAACCACCCCTTTTTCCTCATGAAAAAACCTCACGAGATAAAATCGAAACTTTTTGCAGGAAAAAAATTTGGTTTTGGCTAAGAAAAGGTACTTTTTGATTAAAAAAACTGTTTTTTGCTGAGAAAATTTGAATTTTGCTGAGAATTTTCTTTTGGTCAAAACACGACGTTTTCACTGCTAAACGCACCTTTTGCACGAAAAAAAAAACACACTTTGGGTGAGAAAAACAGGGTTTTGCTGGAATAAAAAGCTTTTTGGTCCAAAAAACTGAAAAATGGCCATTTTGGGCCTCAAAACGAGGATTTTCGCTGACGGCATGGCTGTTGTGCTGAAACCCCCACTTTTTGCTGATGAAGAAACCTCACGAGATAAAAACGAACATTTTTAAGAAAAAAAATTGGGTTTTGGCTGAAAAAAAGGTGCTTTTTGGTCCAAAAAACTGAAAAAATGGACATTTTGGGCCTCAAAACGAGGTTTTTCGCTGACGGCATGGCTGTCGTGGTGAAACCACCCCTTTTTCCTCATGAAAAAACCTCACGAGATAAAATCGAAACTTTTTGCTGGAAAAAAATTTGGTTTTGGCTAAGAAAAGGTACTTTTTGGTTAAAAAAACTGTTTTTTGCTGAGAAAATTTGAATTTTGCTGAGAATTTTCTTTTGGTCAAAACACGACGTTTTCACTGCTAAACGCACCGTTTGCACGAGAAAAACACATTTTGGGTTAGAAAAACAGGGTTTTTCAAGAAAAAAAAGCTTTTTGGTCAAAAAAAACTGAAAAACGGCTATTTTGGGCCTCAAAACGAGGTTTTTCGCTGACGGCATGGCTTTTGTGCTGAAACCACCCCTTTTTCCTCATGAAAATACCTCACGAGATAAAATCGAAACTTTTTGCTGGAAAAAAATTTGGTTTTGGCTAAGAAAAGGTACTTTTTGGTTAAAAAAACTGTTTTTTGCTGAGAAAATTTCAATTTTGCTGAGAATTTTCTTTTGGTCAAAACACGACGTTTTCACTGCTAAACGCACCTTTTGCACGAGAAAAACACATTTTGGGTTAGAAAAACAGGGTTTTTCAAGAAAAAAAAGCTTTTTGGTCCAAAAAACTGAAAAACGGCTATTTTGGGCCTCAAAACGAGGATTTTCGCTGACGGCATGGCTTTTGTGCTGAAACCCCCACTTTTTGCTCATGAAGAAACCTCACGAGATAACAACGAAACTTCCTAAGAAAAAAAATTGGGTTTTGGCTGAAAAAAAGGTGCTTTTTGGTCCAAAAAACTGAAAAAATGGACATTTTGGGCCTCAAAACGAGGTTTTTCGCTTACGGCATGGCTGTCGTGGTGAAACCCCCACTTTTTGCTCATGAAAAAACCTCACGAGATAAAAACGAAACTTTTTGGCGAAAAAAAATTGGGTTTTGGCTGAAAAAACGTGCTTTTTGGTCAAAAAAAAACTGTTTTTTGCTGAGAAAATTTGAATTTTGCTGAGAATTTTCTTTTGGTCAAAACACGACGTTTTCACTGCTAAACGCACCTTTTGCACGAGAAAAACACATTTTGGGTTAGAAAAACAGGGTTTTTCAAGAAAAAAAAGCTTTTTGGTCCAAAAAACTGAAAAACGGCCATTTTGGGCCTCAAAACGAGGATTTTCGCTGACGGCATGGCTGTTGTGCTGAAACCCCCACTTTTTGCTCATGAAGAAACCTCACGAGATAAAAACGAAAGTTTTTAAGAAAAAAAATTGGGTTTTGGCTGAAAAAAAGGTGCTTTTTGGTCCAAAAAACTGAAAAAATGGACATTTTGGGCCTCAAAACGAGGTTTTTCGCTTACGGCATGGCTGTCGTGGTGAAACCCCCACTTTTTGCTCATGAAAAAACCTCACGAGATAAAAACGAAACTTTTTGGCGAAAAAAAATTGGGTTTTGGCTGAAAAAACGTGCTTTTTGGTCAAAAAAAACTGTTTTTTGCTGAGAAAATTTGAATTTTGCTGAGAATTTTCTTTTGGTCAAAACACGACGTTTTCACTGCTAAACGCACCTTTTGCACGAAAAAAAACACACTTTGGGTGAGAAAAACAGGGTTTTGCTGGAATAAAAAGCTTTTTGGTCCAAAAAACTGAAAAATGGCCATTTTGGGCCTCAAAACGAGGTTTTTCGCTGACGGCATGGCTGTTGTGCTGAAACCCCCACTTTTTGCTCATGAAAAAACCTCACGAGCAGCAGTTAGGTTAGACCGCGAGAGCTGTCCGCATAGCCGCAGGATTCATGCTGTTATTCGGTCGGCGTCCGCATCGGGTAATGCTGCGGTCATTCGGTTGGAATCGCAACGGTTATGCTGGGGTCATCTAAGGAGGACTCTTTAGACATAAGGAAATAGTATTATATGAACCCACTATGGCCTTATCGTTGCTGTGGAGAGAGGATGCGAATAGAGGAAGACACCTCGGCGAAGTGTTACGAATGTGGAAGGAATATACGCAATGCTGTACCGCAAGCGAACGCCTTACAAGAGACTAAGATACTTCAGGGAATGGATGGATCATATCAGAGGTTACCGTCCCGTTTACTTTGACGAAAAAACGAAGAAGAAGATCATGAATGCAGAGCCGACTTTACAAGGCATAAGAAAGACGCTTAAAAAATTAAAGCTAGGTAATTACAAAGGCATCTCCTACCTCCTGTCTGAGATTACCGGGAAAGAAATACCCGATGTTTCTCAAGACATGCCTAGAGCCGAGTGGATGTTCAGTAGAATAACTAAGGAAATTCCCTATTACCCTGACGTAATCTACGAAATATTCTACGAAATCGACCCCAACCACCCCCTTTTGGGATGGATTCCGAGAAAATAAAAATGCAAAACTGGCGTTTGTTTTGCCAGAAACCCCACTGGGGATGGGTCGCGCAGAACACCAAGCATCCCCAGTAGGGTTTTTTGCATTTTGGGCTTACGAGGCTTATTTCATCCTACGCCAGAGGCCCTCTAGTTCGCACACTACGGACACGGACATATATTTCCTTCTTACGACCCCCCAGGAGATGTCTCAGGACAGGGCCCCAAGACACATCTCCTGTCTTATCCAACTTTTCCTGCGAAACCCCCCGTCTCGGGGTTGAATCGCACTTTCTATCCCTCCCTTCCCACGGTTTCTATGAGTGTGGGGAGGCTTTTTTTCACTCACAGAAACCGGTCCAAATGTACCTAAGCGAGGGCTCGAACCACAGACTATCGGCCTCCCCAGTTCAATAGTCCAAGATCACAAGCGCACGCCAGACACACCGGACAATGACGTATGGTGAAAAAGTATTATTTATGTCTTACGCTTTGGCTCTAATTTGCATATTTTCTAGACAGACGTTCGATATGCAAATAAAATCCTGTTGGGCTCTTTTCAAAACAAATATTTACTGAGCGAGTTTTCTTTGAAGCTCTGTCTTTGCCTCTTGGTATATTTTTTTTCTTTCTTCTTCGGTTAGGTCCTTGACGATTATTTTTTCGTTCCTAATTTCAGACTTAAGCTTTTCGTACTTGTCTGCTTCGGATAGAATAAGCGAGAATTCTACGTCGTCTATTCTCCTGTCACGCAATGCCTTAGACGTTAGGTCAATGATGGTGTTACTTTTTGATTTCGCCAGCATGATGCTTTGGTCGTGTTTCGAAATCTTTGTTGATAATTTCTTCATAATAGCCGTACTAACAGCAGAGATAATTCCACAGACGGCCCCAACACTGGCCAAAGGAACACCAATAACTACTCCTGGTCCCGTGAGAGATGTTGCGACTCCAGAACCAGTCAAAGCAACAGATAAAGAGCCTGTTGTTATTGCCACTTTATGTAAAACGGCTCTGCTTCTGGCGTATTTCTTTCTTACCTCTTCGTAATGCTTGTTCTGGCCTTCGAGGTAAGCCAAAATTAGGTTTGCCTTATTTAGCCTAAAGTTGTCTGCTTCCTTAGTTACTTCAGGGTACAAACGCGGTGCGCTAGGTATCACGTCCATTATATATAATGTACGGGGGGTTTGAAGATAACGATGATTATGGCCTTTGGCAAGCTTTCAAGGAGGCTCTTCCTAATGCTGATTTTTCTAAGTTTATGCTTCGAGGCAACACCATAGTTTACGTACCCACCGGAAAGGTTGCTTACAGGGCTTCTGACTTTACTGTTAAGCCAAAGCCGGTTAAGCCAGCAAGCTTTCCAGAAGAGTACGTGTTAAGAAGGATAAGCTACCCTGCCCATGCGGATTTTGACCAAAACCTTACCGTAGGAGGCCTCACGAAGCTAAGGATATATGTCTCAAAGAAGTACTTTGACATAAAGGTTAGGGACATGTTTGTAAACATAGGCATCAAGCATAGAAAAGAAGATGCCTACAGGTGGAAGAACCCAAGCATTGCCTTTTGGCCCCAGAGGCTAAACTTCGTCCTGTGGTGCGCAACATCAGGCTGCGGGGTGGCAGAGAACATGCTAAAGGACGACCAGGCAGGTAGCTTCTTACGGTTTCATGTTGCCTTTACCATTCGTAGGCTGCTCTAAGAGCTTAAGAGCCCACTGCCTGGGGATGACACCTTTGATCCAGTAAGCTTACCTTACGATAAGGCAGCCTATGAAAGAATAAGGAATGAGTTTAATGCTCCCAAGGACTTTCGCTTTACCCATGGCTCAAACGGGGGCATAGGAGACATTTACGTGGACGGAAAAAAGGTGCACACCGAGTGGGGACATGCGCCCGACGCCTCAGAGCGTGCCTTTGACCAAAGGACCAACATATGGCCTGGTGGTCTTTATCAGTTCGGAGGCAAGGTACCTCACCTGCCCATGGATTATCTTTACAACCCTAAGAGCGTGGACCAGTGGAAGTACTTCATACCACAGGAAGGCAAAGGCCTAATGGCAGCGGGGTTAGCAAGAATAAACAGGAGCATAGAAGCGTTCGTTTATTGCGTTCTTGGTGCTCAGGTCAATACCAGGAGCAGCATCGTAGGTTTCTCTGGGTCGGCCCAAGAAACTAGACAGGAATTCTTAGTGCTGTTTGAGTCGGCGGTGATAGAAAATGACATCTCAAAGAGCATCCAAAGGTACCAGCTTGCCGTGCAACAGGCCAGGGTTAGATTAGACTTTGCCATATCCCCAGGGTGTTGGTTATTTCCGTCTAATTTGGTGATAAACACGGGGTCAATACCAGGCTACAACAACAAGCTACAACGCGCCACCAAGGACATGACCTTTGGGGTTAATGCCGTGAACACTGAAACGGTTGCTGGGTTACCGGCCCCGGTCCACCCCACGGCGCCTAAGAAGGTCCACCCCACGGCGCCTAAGAAGGTCCCAGAGGATCATGATCATGAGCTCCTAAAGGCCGGCTTAATAGTTGGGGGTCTTGCTCTGGGGTATTATATATGGCGATGAACAACCCCTACCTAGCCGGAGTAGATTGTGTTTATACCACCTACATAGGAGAAAAAAAATACAGTGCAGCTTCTTGGGTTGACGTCACGGGGATGTCCGTGGACCTTAATTACTCCGGAAAGAAGCTTATTTTATGTAGCATTTGCTTGGGAACGGACAGTCATGCCAACGTAGGCTTTCGCTTCCTAGATGACAATGGGGTTCTTCAGCCTATGCGTGTAAAGACGAACCTTAGGGAACGCGTACATTTTTCCATAGAGCCAAATCCTAATAGCGTTGAAAACTTGTCGGTTTGGACATTCCATATGGTTGCGGACTGCCACGGAAAAGTAAAACTACAAATAAGGGTCGACGACACCGGCAGTGTTTGTATAAACAGCATAGAGGACCAAAGGAACGCGAAATATAACCATGCGACCATCAGCACCCTTACGGTGTTAAGTATATGAACCTGCATATGAAGGAAACTGGGTTCGCGCATTATCTTGACGAAAAAGAGTACGTGAACAGCGATGATTGGTCTGATATTGGTCTGGAGGTGGAGGTCGGAGGCTTGGGATTGATCCTATGTACGGGATATAGTTGCAATGTTGGGTTTAGGATCATAGATGAGAACGACCAACCATTACTACCATATAGGACAAAAAATAACAATAGGCACCCCACCCATTTTTCAATGGAGCCTACTAAGACATTCAGGGAAGACTTAACACCAGTAACCTTTCAAATGATAGCTAATTGCCAACGTGCAAGGTTACAAATTAAGCCTATGGAGTCTGCGGCTTGGATAAATACCATGCGCACATCGACTAATGAGATTTACAATCATAAATCCATTAGCACCATGACTGCCTTACCCCTAATGCCAAATTATCAGCCTGGGGCAAATACTATCTTTAGTTATCCTAAGACGAGAAGTAACCCCGGCATCGAGAAGGTATGATAAAAACAAGAACAAGATACCTAATAAGCCTTCATCTTCTTCAGGACCACGGCGCCGATAGCGACGACAAGGATCCAAATGTTGTTACCTACGAACTTTAACAGTTCCCCGCCGGTCCTTAGGACTAAAGAAAGTACAGACCCAAGCAATCCTGGGATGCTGGCGGCCATTTTCTTTCCTAAGGCGCTAAGGCCTCGGCCAACCTTTCCTACTGCGCTACCGACGCCTTTCAAAGAAGTAAGGATGACTCCCACTACGCTGCTAATAGCCACTGCAAAGGCCAGGGGGACGCCATACTTTAACAGGGCTCTTTTTATTTTTTCCTTGGTGGTAAGACCTAATTCCTTTTCCAGGTTACCCTTTTGCTGCTGTAATTCGGTAACCCTTTCCTCTAACTCTTTTAGTTCTGTCTGGGCTGCCTCCCTTTCCTCTTCGGTTTTCGTTTCATCATTAGCAACCTGTCTTTGTTCATCGGCCTGTCTTTCTAAGTCTTCAATAGCCAGGTCTCTTTGACGTATTTGCTCTTCCTTGGTATTAATTTCCTTCAAGAGCTCTTCCCGTTCATGTAAGGCACCTTGCATGGTCGTCTTAAGCCTACTTGCTTCTTCCTTAGCAATGCCAGCCTCCTGTAGGGCTTGATCAAAGGCCTTTGCTGCTTGGTCTCTTGCCCTTTGGGCCGCCTGCTTTTCCCTTGTTCGCTCTGTTATTCTTTCACTAAGGTGATTTTTTTCCCTTTTTTGGCTCTCTAACAACAGCTTATTCTGTCGTTCGTAGAACCTTTCCCTTTCTGATAAGGTTTCTTCTAAGCCCACTATTCTTTCCAAAGCGTCAATTTCCTTATTTATGTCTTCCAGTTGCACGTAGTCGGCTTCCTTACCAAGGGCATTCCTTATTTCCTTGGTCAGCTTACCAAGCTTACTAGGATCCTTTCTTTGGAATAAGTCATACCACGTTGACTTAGTCGAATACTTGACCTGCGTCCTACCGTCTTCAGCTATTCTAAAGTCCAACCTGGCCTGGTCTAACTTGGGATAACGCTCCTTTAACTCTTCTATGAGGTTTCTTCTTAACTCAGCCCTTGGGTCCATTACCGTCTCATTTCGCTCTAAGGTGTCAAAGGTTTCCATTTGCAAATACTCAGGAACTTGTTGGCGGGGGTTACGTGATTGCCACTTCCTTCTTACGGAATCCCAGGCAGAGCGTGCCCCTTCACCAAACCGACCCCTGATCCTATCAAATAAGCCCTGTGGGTCCTTATCGCCCAAAAGGCTGTCGTATTCTTCGTCATTGATATCCACGTGATCAGTGGGCTCAAAATCTATTTCTCCTTCCATATATGATAAGCGCAAAGTTAGAACCAAGTGTGTTACCCAAGCAAACAGGCGGCTTAAAGGCAGAAAGAACCTTTCACAGAGTCACATTTACGCCCTCCAGCGCAAAGCCAGGCGAAACCTTATACGTCAGTGTTCCTACCTTGACAGAAAACCTACTGCTGGTGCCCGGAACCCTCTCACTACGTTTTGATCTTGCCGTGCAGCCCGACACAGCCGACGAGCGTTACTGCATGAATAACATTAGTCGCAACCTGGTTTCAAGGATGAAAGTAAATTTCGCTGGCGAGTGCCTACTTGATCTCAACCGGTATGACCTGTACCACACCTACAAAGACTTGTTCATGTGGGACAAAGACAGGAACGAAAAAGTAGAATGGGGAATTGGTAGCGTAGACCTAAGGAAGGTGAGAAGCAAGGTGGCAACGGATCCATCCAGTCCAGAAGACGAAAAGGCGCTGTTGGCTGCCTATGGAACAAAGTACACGATTCCTTTAGATTTCGAAGTACTAACGACACATGGGGTATTCTACCCTAGGGTCTTAGGCGCGGAAATGCAGTTCGAAATAACCCTTGCCGACACTACGAACATCCTACAGCAGGACGGCAGCACTGCATTAACTGGCACTATTGACCAATACAGCATGACCAACCTAGAGCTACAGTACGAGACCATTCACAGCGACACCTTAGCAATGAGTGCGACGCATGAGTACTTTGCCGGCAAGGCATTCCTCTACGACCACGTGGTGCTCCATAAGACCTTCAACTTCCTGGATAAGACAGACGAGTTAATCACACAAAGCGTTAACGTACCAAGGAAGAGTCTTACGGGGCTGCTGGTGCTCTTCGTAAAGCCAGTTGGGGCATGGTTAAGAGACTCTGAGGCCTTTTCTAACCCCAACATTACCAGCGTGGGCGTAAACGTGAATGGAGTCCCAAACAAAATCTACTCCCAGGGAATGAAACCCACAGACATTTACAGGGAGGTCGTAAGGAGGTATGGTGATTTCATTAGCCCCTCAGACTTCTTTCATGGGAATAAGTATGCCCTATGGGTTGATCTACGTACCACCGCAGATGAAAGCATCCATGGGCAAGGTCTAAAGCTGGTTAACACCCAGGATGGCATCACCCTGGAAATTCGTAGGACAAAAAATACCAGCGCAAGCAATACCGACAAGTTCAACTGCTACATCTTCGTTGTTGGTGATGCGCAAATGAACATAGAGAACAACAAACTGAGTTCAATAAATCATTAATATATAATGATCCGTGCATTTCAAAACAAAGAATTGAACCTTAATCTGCAAACACTGAAGTCTGACCAGATTTATTTCAAGGCCAAGGAGATAGCCAAGGCTTTAGGCTACGAAAACACAAAAAAAGCAATTACTGACCATGTCCCCGACGAATACAAGAAAAGACTGGAGGAAATCAAGGGGAACGTTTCGTTACCCTCTCATCCTCATACCTTATACGTCACGGAGCCTGGCTTATATGCCTTAATCTTCCGCTCTAAGTTACCAGAGGCAGACAAGTTCCGCCGGTGGGTATTTTCTGAGGTATTGCCTAGCATTCGAAAGACAGGCAGCTATAGGCAGCAGTTCGAAATAAAGAACGAGTTTGACTTACATAGGAAGGTAGTGGATTACATAAGGAAGTATTACCCACAGCTACTCTTCATCGCGGGCCTGGGGGAACTTCAGGACACCAGCAGTAAGCGCATAAAGAGTTGGCAAAAGGGCTATCAAAAAGGACAGCCCGACCTCATCATTACCAGTCATCATAGAGACTACCGGGGCTACTGCTTAGAATTCAAGACACCTAATGGAAATGGGGTGCTTTCTGATGCACAAAGGGTGCTCCTGGGGCAATGGCTATAAGGTTCTCATAAGCAGCGACTATGACGAGATCATTACATCCATCATAGAATACTCCCGGGGGCTGTACTGTTAAGGTCCAAAGGGGGTTGGGGGTGGGTTATTTTTTTGGGGAAACTATTTCAGAATCCCCTGAGAAAGTTGGATAATTAACCAATTCTTATTAGGGGCGCCAATGATCAAAGATGGGGCGTTTCGGAAGCCCCGTTTGGGAACCTTTTTCAAAATCCCCTCAGAAAGTTAGGTAATTAACCAATTTTTATTGAATACATAACCAAATATGTTGCTCCTTGCGCATGCAGCCACGCCTATCGCACTCTTCGTTCCAATAGGGTTGGTTTTCCCACGGCACGCCCTCTAAGTGATCAAAGTATGGGAAGCCGAATGCCTTATCTATCTCTTCTTTGGTGGTTATCATTTCTTTGAACCCATGGCCACACCTTTCTATGATATCCCCACATTGGCATGGGAGATCTAAGTCATACTCAAGGTTATACCTACGATTCCACCCTTTACATACTTTCTTATGTAAGTTTAACTTCTGCTTACTGCTTAAGACTCTATCACAGATACACTTCGTACCTCTGTCTTTCTGACACACTTGGTGCTGTAGGTGGTATGCCAGCATCTTCTTACTGCTGAAAGACTTATTACAAAGAACACAGACTTTCTTTATACAGACCCTCTTTTGTACATGATAGTTCATCATTTGCTTGCTGCTGAACTCCTTATTACACCGTGGACACACCATATATATAATAAGATTTGGTTATTTTCTTAACTTTCTCAGGGGGATTTTGGAATAGTTTCCATGACGGGATCCCGAAACGCCCCATCTTTGATCCTTGGGCACTTTCTCAAGTCCCATAATAAGAATTAGGTATTTCCTTAACTTTCTCGGGGGGATTTTGAAATAGGTTCCCCGAGCATCTTTTCTCATGCGCTAAGCGTTTCTGTTTGGTACTTAAGACCCTCTTACAGAACCCACAGGCAATGCTATTATCCTTGTGGCATACCTTGTTCCTTATGTGATAGTCCAGCATTTGCTTGGTGCTGAATTCCTTTGAACAATCATTGCATGTCTTACTATGTACCTTTTTCGCATACCTTTCTTTCTATATGATACTTCATCATTTGCTTGCTGCTGAACTCCTTATTACACCGTTGGCACTCCATATAATAAGAATGAGATATTTTCTCAACTTTCTCAGGGGGATTTCGAAATAGGTTCCCACCTATAGTGGCGCACGGATGAAGTCCTTAATGAACTCCTTCGTCCAGGCCGCTAAGGTTACTATGGCCCCCAATCTTTTGGCCAATTGCTGGTGGTAGTGGTCTTCTGAAAGCTTTTCTACTTGCCATTCCAGGTCCTTGATCCTTTCTTCCAATGCCTGCAATATGAATTCGGCGCTCATTATATATGAACCCCGAACATATTCCTTGTAATGCTTTGATCGTGGGGCCAACGGGCTGCGGAAAAACCCAATTCGTTGTAGAGCAACTGTATGGACCCTTTTATCAGAAGTTTGACTATATCGTACTGCTATGCCCCACCTACGTCAACAATAAGACCTGGAACAACGTTGGAAAAGAGGATGAAGACTTCTTCGTGGATGTTTTAGACCCCAATGACTTATCCAGTCACTTGAAGTTCTGGCATAAAGCATTTTCCGGAGAAGTGCTACTTATCTTGGACGACATTGCCTGCGGCGACGACGTAAAAAAGAGGACCTCGGAGTTGGTAAAGTTAGCATTCAGCGGCAGGCATGACAACATCTCTGTTTGGCTCCTTTCGCAGCAGCTGACCAGCGTAAGTAAGCCCTATAGGGAAAACATAGGTTCTTTGGTAGTGTTTTACACACCCAGTAAGAGTGACCTAGAGACAATCCTAAGCGACTATGGTGGGGAGATATCCAAGGAACAGCTGCATGCCTATATGCGCCAGCTAAAGACGCACCCGCATTCTAAGATGATCTTCTCTTTGAGATATCCCTACGAAATAAAAACCGACGGTTTTTAACTATATGGAGATTGATCAGTTAATAGAAGTGCCCACGCAGCTAGGAGAAGATGACCTTAAGGAACAACTCAACGTCCTGGTTTCTTCAGGGAAATGTAAGGAAATGATCGGTAAGGACCTTACCCATGATCAGGTTAAGAACCTATCAGAAGAGGAAGTTAAGAAGTACCACAGGCGCTATGAGGCCGCACTTGCTGGCAAAACTACAGACGCCGTAGCTGACTCTGCCATTAAGCTCTGCACTAAGCTCCTTGGATTTGCACTGCCCATAGACGACGTAGAGCAGCTGCAGATGGACATAACAGAGGACTATGTCATTGCCCAAGAACTTAAGTTAACTTGGTTGTCTTTGAAGTGTGGTAAGTTAATGGCCGTAGCTAGCATTGCCCTGCACGTCGCACAACACCTTGACTTAGTTGGAAGGACTTAGAAAGAACTTAGTTGGAAGGACTTTAAGAAGTCAAAAATGCCCCAAGTCGACTTAAGTCATGATCAAGTTGCCCTTGAGTCATTACCAAGTCACCCTTAGGTCGTCCCTAGGTCGTTACCAAGTCGTCCCTAGGTCATTATCAAGTCGTCCCTAGGTCATTATCAAGTCGTCCCTAGGTCGTTACCAAGTCGTCCCTAGGTCATTATCAAGTCGTCCCTAGGTCGTTACCAAGTCATTTCTAGGTCGCGATCAAGTCATTTCTAGGTCGCGATCAAGTCATTTCTAGGTCGTTATCAAGTTATCAAGTCCTTAATATATGAGTGACACCGAAGTAGAAACCCCTGAAACCACGAAGGCCACCAAGATTACCAAGCCTAAGGCCCCAGGCAGAGTGGCCGCGGGAAAGAAGCTGGCGGAGATGAATAGGAAGAATAAGGCAAAGAAAGAAAAAACAGAAGAGCCCGGTTGGGACATCAACCCCGGATATGTCATAGGCGGCCTGGGTCTGGCCATTGCCGCAGGTAGCCTTTACTTGCAGTACAAACGATCACCAGCCATAACACCTGAGCCCCTTAGGGCACCTGAGACACCCAAGAGTAAGATTCCTGAGATGGAATAAGCTTCTGTCCTACCATATAATGACTTTGATGAAAACTGTTGAAGAAGCAGCTATTCTTACTTCTATTGTTGCAGCTGTAGGTTGGGTAGGTAAGAAGGCCCTAAAGGAAACCCTTACTGGCGACCCAAGCAGCAGCGTCATGAATTACGCAAAGATGACCGCTGCAGTTGCAGGCAGCATTGCCCTCAAGGACTACCTGCAAAAGGAAAAGTACATCCCAAATATATAGATGGTAAGCGTTGTTGCTGGTGGTGTTATTGCAGCTTTAGCTTTTACGGGAGCTAATTATGATGGTAGGTACTTGGATCGCCTTGTTCGTGGTAAGGACTCAGACGCCGAGAGGAAAAGGCACGACTTAGCCATGGAGGCTTACGAAAGAGACGTTGAGGCTTGGAATGAGAAAAGAAAAGCCTATCAGGATTGGTTGGATAAGAACTACAGGGACAAGGTGCAGGCTGACAAGAACTTTGAGAACACCGACTATGCCTTTAAGCTTTATGCTCAGGCTCATCCAAATTCGCTCATTCGCAAACCGCAGTTTAAGAATTACTACCAGCCATCAAAAAGGCAAAAAAATAGCGAACTGATATTCGTGGGGGTTGCAAGACTGGCCATCGGAGCTGCCGTAGCCTATTATATAGGATCGTCTTTCTGGAAGGTAAGAATAACTTTACCACGTACTTAAACCCACCCATCCGGGCACGTAGGGTTCGCCTCGTAAGTTGCTCTTTGTACAATTCTTGGTATAATTTGATCAATGGCATGGTCACAGCACATAAAGGCGGCAGCAGCTATCAAGGCGTAATGCTACCCGATGGGCATTACACCCCAATCACCCTGGCCAAGGAATTAGCAAAGCACGGCTATGTTCTCACCACGGGATTGCCCCATGAGATGACTATCAAGCATACCCTGTCCAATAATTTTTCAGTAACATTTGGAAAGCATGATGCCTTGGGATCTTTGCTTGGAATCCAAGGCAAGACAGTTACCAACACGGCCATTCCTGTAAATTGGAAAGTCCCTGGCAGCTATGAAGTGTATTGCAACTTGGTCCGCAGCTACTATGGTAAGCCCTCTAACTTGATGTCCAAGTTCCCGCCCAAGGGCAACCCCTTTGACCTGGTAGAATATGCCCCCATTTGTTTGCAATACGACGTTTGCAATCTGGTGTCAGAAATAAGCATCACCATTAAAGTGGATGGAGAGACGGTGGACTTCAACAGGCGCAAAACTAATCTCGTCTTGGAATTTATATAAATGGGACGCGTCGAGGAGAAACTTAAGAGAATCTATTATGGGCCCCAAGGCTATTGGAAAGGAGCGGTGGCTATCAAGAAACTCGCTGCAGCAGCCAGGGTATCGGAGGAAGTGGCTAAGGATTGGCTAAAAAAACAAACCATCTGTCAGGTTTATCTTCCCGTGCCCAGGTATATTCCTAGGCCCAGTTTCACCGTTAATGCTCCGAATGAAGTTCATCAGGCGGATTTGCTTTTCTTACCGCACGACAAGGTAAAAAGAAAGACCTATAAGTATGCTTTGACCGTTGTGGACATCGCGAGCAGATACAAAGACGCCGAACCCCTCAGCACTAAGGATTCCCAGGAAGTCGCGGAGGCCATCAGTAAGATTTATAAGCGCGCCTTGCAATGGCCCAAGCTGCTGCAGGTGGACGCGGGGACAGAGTTCATGGGCGCTGTCACTAAGACGTTGAAAGACCACGATACCAAAGTCAGAAAAGCCGAGGCAGGGTACCACATGGGCCAAAGCATCGTCGAAAGACTTAATAAGACCTTAGCCGAGCGCCTCTTTGGGTACCAGTATTGGAAAGAATTGGACGGCGACAGGAATAGGGAGTGGGTGCAAAGACTGCCAGATGTCGTCGCCGCGCTCAACAACGAAGAAACAAGAGTCACGGGAATGAAACCCAAGGATGCCATAAGAAGAAAACACGTCAACCACGAGTCCTACGTCAGAAGCTCAAGAGCGGTGGGATTGAAAGAAAAAAGTTACCCCGCGACATTGTAGTCAGATACCTGTATCAACCCGGGGAATTGGAGGGCGGCAGTAAGAGAGCCACGGACCCTAACTGGTCTCTGGAAATGTATACTATTGCAAAGTCTGTCACCAAGAAAGGGCAGCCCGTCTTGTATTACTTAACAGATGGCCCAAGCCGCGGGTTTGTCAAAGAAGAGCTACTCATAGTGTAGCTGCCCCACGCGTCCTATTGCAGTCCAAGCATGTCAAGCGTATGTTACCTTTCTGGTGACCTTTCTTATTATTGAGGCG
The DNA here is from genome assembly GCA_023349425.1 of Anthopleura sola. Taxonomy (NCBI): domain Eukaryota; kingdom Metazoa; phylum Cnidaria; class Anthozoa; order Actiniaria; family Actiniidae; genus Anthopleura; species Anthopleura sola. The sequence continues at coordinate 4,957,234 of JALHLI010000005.1, forward strand.
ATCCACGGAAAACTGCTGGTCGTCGTTAGCTTCAAAGCTCCACAGCAGTGGTATGTTGCACTTTGCACAACGCGCACCTTTCTTATAGACGTCGTCAACACATAGGTCGAACTCCCTATTTTTTTGTTCATCTTGCTGCCTATAGCGCAACAGCTTCTTTCCGATGTTCTCCTTGGCCACGGGAGGAGTCGTCTTATCGTAGCGTAGCTGTGGTCCCCATGCTCTTTTGAGCTGGTGGGCATGCTCCACCCTGCTAACGGCAGTGTAAATGAGGTTGCTCCAACATAGGCGCTGGTCTATGATCCATAGGTTTTCTTTTACCGTTAGTCCTTGGGCACTGTGGACGGTCATGCAGTAACCTAGGCGCCAGTCTGGGTGCGATATTACCTTTTCTACCACATCTATGCTTACCCAGGCTCTGTCATGGGTTACGGCATCCTCTAAAACGACGTCAGTGTAAGGTACAGTGAGGTTTTTCTTTTGGTTGCGGGTGTCTCTAGGCTTGTAAGAGACGGGCACCAGCTCCGTGTACTTCTCTCTATGAACCCGCAGTAGGTCCTTTTGTATCCTGGATTGCGCTGCTCTCCTGCTGCTTAGCACTAAATCCCTGGGGTGCCACTTCTGTAGGAACTTCTCATAACAGCGCGCCCTAAGGTTTTCGCGCATTACTTTACACTGTTCCACGTCACTTAGGCCCCTTAATGCCTTCTTTAGTTTTCTGACGTGGTCCTTGCTGCGGTAGTCGGTGTTTATTTCCTCATGGTAGAATTGTAATAACCACTCATGGGGCATGGTACCTGCTATGGGCGGAGGCTGGCATGGGTCACCTGCAAAGATAACCTGCGTCTTTCCCTTTAGGAATCCTACTAGCTCCGTTAGTAGTTCCAAGGGCACGGTGCATATTTCATCCCATAGGATTACCAGAGGTATGTCTTTGATAGCCTCTGGAATCCACTTTTCCCCATTGAAACGGAAGAAGCTGTGCCATGTTTGGGCATCATGGCCCTGAGCCCTTAGTTCCCTTTCTAAGCGGTGCGTAGGCGTTAATACCCTTATTTGCGGGAAAGCATTGAGAACCCTGGTTGTCTTTCCGCTGCCTCATGTTCCAAAGAGGTAGCTAAAGGCATGATATGTTATTGGATCGGCCGCGTTGGGTAATTCCTGCGCAGTAGGGGCAGTACTACCTTCCCTATCGCCTTCGTAGGATACTCTTTGCCTCCAGGCCTTGATTTCCTCGTCTTTTACCCTCCATTGGCCGCTTTCTGCTATTTCGTCGGCTGTGTAGTACTGCCTTACCTTCTCCAAAGCCTCCGGTGTTACGTAGAGGCTATCCGTAGCTACCCTGGGTATGTCATCCTTATCGAATCGTAGTAACATAGATAACAGATTTATGTGTGCATAGGCCAACATACTGGCCCTAAGGTGGTAATACTGCGACTTATGCTCATGATAGTAACATAGGACGTTATAGGGCTCGCTGGGCTTATCGTCTGTTAATGTACATACTTCCGTGGAACTTACCATGGTTCCATCTTCATGGGCACGCTTTATGAGGAAGTTTAACTCCTCGTTATCTATCACTATGCGCCTTTGCATGTGTTTTTCCCCTACCTTTGCTCCTTGGGTAAACTTACCTATTACTATGCGGGCGGTGTGATTGTCATTGGGTAGCCATTGCGTGGGAATGCCATGGCAAAGTATTGCTTCATGGGCGGTGTATGTTAGTAATTCGTTCTCTTCCAGGTACTTCAACAAGGGTACGGGTAACCAACTCTTTTCCTGTAGATGCTTCCCATACCAGGCGTAAATGATTGGATGCAGACCCTCTCTTAACTTCCATGTAGTTAACTTTACGAACCCCGTAGCAGGTAGGTCATACTTACCCGGCAGGGCAACCCTAAAGAACTGGCTATCTGGGTGCTTATAGCGCTCGTAATAGGGCGCGCAGTCTCCTAGGCCCTTGAAACTAGCAGGATAGCAATGCTTCATATCAAGGGATACGTAGTTTTCCTTCTCGTATTCCATGTTCCATAGCCCGCCGTGTCCATGTTCTACGCATGCAAAAGCTATGTCAGATAACTCGTTAGGGGTGCATTTCCACCCATTTCTCTTTTTTGCAGCCATGAAGTCTAATCCATTACTACTGAAGGCATCATCTGCGAATATGCCTAACTCCTCGCATAAGGCCTTGATCTTCTGATCTTCTTCTAATGGGCGGTATAAGACACCGGCCTGCGTGATAAATTGCTTTCCGTACTCATCTAATAACCACACGGAGTTTTCCTTCATGAACTCGTAGGTTAATGGCTTACCTTCGTAAACCTTTACTTCTTTTTTCCTTGGGAACCTACATTCACGCCATGCATGACCATTATGCTGGTAAATCTTAATGGGTAAGCCCTTACTGGCATACTTCTTAGTTCCCGGATAGATTTCCCCACCAATGATGTCCATGACTATTATTCTTCTTTGGATCATGGGTTCCAGCTTCTTTATGGCCTCTATTGTGCCACCGCATCTTCTCGTGTCGTCTTCCCACTTACGCATTGCCTTTCTTCTTTCGTCTGTCAGCTTACCACCCCGGGTAGAGTCAGTAAAGAACTCTCTGACTAGCTTAGCAACGCAATTACCCGGATGCCTCATGGGCTTGAGCCTTTTCACATTAGGCTCCTTTATCTTATGAAGGGAGTAAATAACCACGGATACGGGATAGGCAACATCATGATAGAGGGAATCTATTCCTACTAAGGCACCTGGCCTAGTATCCTTGTTTAACTTAAATAAGTCCTTACGACTGCTATCCCTGATGGGATTACGGCCCTTTTCGATGGCCCATTCCCCATTTACTTCCCTTATGAATGTTACCTCCAAACGGTAATCACCAGCGGGTAAGTTCTCAATGATACCCTTTGCTCTTTCTATGGTCATAGTCGCATCCGTGTCGCCCTCAGTAAACGTCGTAAAGGCATTGTCATAACTACTTACGACCGTATCCTTGAGCCTCCTTATCTCCTTGTTCTTGATCATTATATACCTATGGGATATCTTTTCAATAAAGAGTCCTCCTTAGATGACCCCAGCATAACCGTTGCGATTCCAACCGAATGACCGCAGCATTACCCGATGCGGACGCCGACCGAATAACAGCATGAATCCTGCGGCTATGCGGACAGCTCTCGCGGTCTAACCTAACTGCTGCTTCACGAGATAAAAACGAAACTTTTTGGCAAAAAAAAATTGGGTTTTAGCCGAAAAAAGGTGCTTTTTGGTCTAAAAAATTGAAAAAAATGGCCATTTTGGGCCTGAAAACGAGGTTTTTCGCTAACGGCATGGCAGTCGTGGTGAAACCCCCACTTTTTGCTCATGAAAAAACCTCACGAGATAAAAACGATACTAACTGGCGAAAAAAAATTGGGTTTTGGCTGAAAAAACGTGCTTTTTGGTCAAAAAAACTGTTTTTTGCTGAGAAAATTTGAATTTTGCTGAGAATTTTCTTTCGGTCAAAACACGACGTTTTCACTGCTAAACGTACCTTTTCCACTAGAGAAAACACATTTTGGGTGAGAAAAACAGGGTTTTGCTCATGAAAAAACCTCACGAGATAAAAACGAAACTTTTTGGCAAAAAAAATGGGTTTTGGCTGAAAAAAGATGCTTTTTGGCCAAAAATACTGAAAAAATGGTCATTTTGGGCCTGAAAACGAGGTATTTCGGTGACGGCATGGCTGTCGTGGTGAAACCCCCACTTTTTGCTCATGAAAAAACCTCATGAGATATAAACGAAACTTTTTGGGGAAAAAAATTGGGTTTTGGCTGAAAAAAGGCGCTTTTTGCTCAAAAAATCTGAAAAAATTGCAATTTTTGGCCTGAAAACGAGGTTTATCGCAGACGGCATGGCTGTCGTGGTGAAACCCCCACTTTTTGCTGATGAAAAAACCTCACCCGATAGAAACGAAACTTTTTGGCGAAAAAAAATTGTGTTTTGGCTGAAAAAAGGTGCTTTTTGGTCAAAAAAAACTGTTTTTTGCTGAGAAAATTTGAATTTTGCTGAGAATTTTCTTTTGGTCAAAACACGATGTTTTCACTGGTAAACGCACCTTTTCCACGAGAAAAACACATTTTGGGTGAGAAAAACAGGCTTTTGCTGGAAAAAAAAAGCTTTTTGGTCCAAAAAACTGAAAAACGGCCATTTTGGGCCTTAAAACGAGGTTTATTCGCTGACGGCATGGCTGTTGTGCTGAAACCTACGGTGGCCCATAGGGGACATGCAGCAAGTTAGATGAGTTGGTGCAAATAAAAGAAGTTGCTGCATGTAATAAACGAGTATATGACCATGGGAGAGGGTCTTTAGCTCTGCGATCACAAGAATAATTGAAAGTTAACAATATATACAGACAGTGAGTCCTTCGTCACAACAAATATAATTTGATAATATGCTTATCTTTCATTTTAGACTCAAAACAAAGGCAACAATTATTTCTCAAGTCTGGCAACATTGAAGGAAATGTTCCCTAATCTCACTGCTTCAATTATTGAAGATGCATGGGAAAAGGGAAATAAATCCTTGAATGAAAGTGTTCGCATTCTTTTGAACATAAAGCCCTCTGTGTCAAATGATGTGGAGAAGTTACAAGAAGAGTATGCATCTTGTCTGACCTATGAACCTGATGAAGATGATGAGGATCTCCTCAGGCCTGCATTCAGTTCCCAAGACCTCAGTCTTCAAGACCAAACATCCATTGCAGATGAAGGATCATTAAGAGAGGTAATTACAAGGGGTGTAAATAGACTGATTAGGTTTCCTCAATTAAGTTGATCTAAATTGATTCCTTCTTTTCTTTACAATCTAGCATCTTAACATATATATACCTAAAGGTTTTCCAATGTTTGCATAACATTGTGACTGGATATCTGCTATATGTATTCAGTTACTCTTCAAAAATGCATAAACATAGTACTCGACACAAAGATCTATGTTATTAAAACCCCTATTTGCATTACAAATTATTAAAGATCTTTTGGAATAAATGGAGCTAAAACATGAAATTCACTGCCATTATGATGAATTTAACAATTGACTTTAAGTAAATAAATTAAATTAAATTAACTACTGGTGCATATCACTACCCTTGATTTCTAGAATACAAACATCAAACAGTAGAAAACATAAAATTATAATAAGTTAGCAGTATTTGGTACAATAATTATTATTTATGTTGCACACTTGTATTTGTACTCTGAAATTCGTTTTTACCACATAAGTACTAGCCATAGACTATGTTTTGATTATGTTGTTAAATTCTATGCAGGCTCTCAAGACAACTGCAAATAGTCTCAATGATGTCCTTGTAAAGGTAAAAGTACGAAGAAAGCATGTTTGGAGGGACTTCAAGTTAAAGTTTGGAAGATTCACAGATGATGTCAGCCACTACAGACATTGGAACGATCAATCTATAAACGCTACCCTCTTAAGGACAAATCAGAGATAAGTAAAGCCTGTTTTAACAAAACTCTCTTTAATATTGGATAAGTCTAGCATACTTAAGTAGAGTAACTCCTAAATGTTATTCATAGAATGATGAGGAATAAATTGATTGATTGATTGATCTAAAATGTAAGCTACAGTTTGTAGGGGAGCCTGCAGTTGACGAAGGAGGACCAAGACGAGAACGTTTCTGTCTTATTGATCGCATGGTCTCCAATGAACTGATGGTTGGTGAAGAAGGGCTTAAAACGTTTTCTCACAATATGATTGCCTTGCAAAACAATGAGTATTTTTTATATGGCCAATGCATTGCAATTTCATTGCTTCAGGGTTCTCCTGGACCAAAGTGTTTTTCACCAAGTGTGATGAGTTACATTTTGGACGGTGGACAGTAGATGAGGTTCCAGATTATGAAATACGACAAAAATTGCTTAACCTCAAGGCCATTACAAACTCTAACGAGTTTGAAGATGCTGCCTCATTTGAATTTAATGAGCGTTTTTCTGCAGGATACTGTAAGCCTATCATTCTAATGGATGACAAAGAAGAATTTTTAAGATGCATGGCACTCAATTATTCAGTATTCTCGTGTCAAGCTGAGCTAGACCAGTTTGTGAAGGGTTTAGAACTTCATAATGTTCTTACTGTCCTAAGGTCTCATCCAAACCAGAGCAGAAAACTATTTCAAGGGGACACAGAACCTCTCACAGCAGAGATATTAGATGACATGTTTAAACCAGAGCTTTCTCCTGTGGGCAATATCAAGAGGGAAAGAGAAGAGGAGATTCTGTTTAATCTTACCCACTTCTTGGAAGAAATCGAGAAAGGTAAAGTTCAGTACATTGGAGATGCACACTGGAGTAAGACAAAGCTAACGCTTGGCAGTATTTTAAGTTTTGTGACAGGGGCCACTAGCATCCCTGCTTTAGGATTTGATACTACTCCTATTATCAAATTTGATCATGATGCCCCTGCTGGGTGGAAACCCACAGCCAACACTTGTGCTAATGAGCTCACTTTACCAGTCAATACCACACTTAAGGATTATGATTCTTTCAAGACAGAAATGGTTACATGTCTCCAGAGTGCCCAAGGTTTTGGAATGCTATAATCAAAGGTAGCCCAATAAGTGACCTTACGTAATGTTAAAATGAAATTTAATGAATTATTTGGCATTCTTTTACTTTTTCATAAAAAGTCCCTTGTACATTAATTATAAATAATTATTATTGCAAATGCCAGGCTAGCAGACTGAAGATATCAGACTTCTCAAAACGGCTTGCTGTTGTTGTTATTACATATACACCTAATTGGAAAAATGTCATCATGTAAAAAAGAACAGTAAGTTGGTGGGAAAAAATTATATGAGACAGAAGAAAGAGTTCAGCTCCAGAGTTGATCTTCTTTTAATTTTTGATTTATTCATTTTCCACTAAAACTGTTCTTTTTGGTGTGAAAACATTCTTCCAATAATATTATTATTTATGATTATGCACCAAAGTGTTGTCATTGTTCAGTTATTTGGGTATTATTTACTCATTAAGGTTGCTTGTGTACACATTGTTGGTCTGCATAAGACCAAGGAAAATAACTCCTACAAAATTGTGTGTAAAACAGATGAAACACTGGCTCCAAAAAAAATCATTAATTTTATTTGTCAGTGTTGATTGGTAAGGGTGTTTCACTTTGCCAGAACCTTCTTGGGTAGATCAAAATGGAGGGGAAATGGAGGGGAAGAAAAAATTACTGCAAGGGAGGCAGTGTCTTGACAAGTTTTGCACACAATTGTGCAGTAGTAACTACAATCTTGTTACTGTTCAAGTTAATTTAAGATGCAAAAATTATAAAACAATGACTTAAATTATTTTGGTAATCCACGAAAAGAATTATATCGACCAAATATATTTTTTATAAAAATGAGTATTCATGTATCATTTTCATCAAAGAGATAGTTATGGATATTTATATATGATTATCATATGATTAAATAGATTGTTGTAATAATGTTTTGAGTTTCTCATTTTTTATCTTTATCATAAATATTGCACCAAACATTAATGTTTAGTGTATTTGTCCTCAAGGCTGTATTTCCTTGAATCTCTGGAAGAGATTAAAGGCATCTTTCTCATTGCATGGATATTGCCATCCATTGGAATCAATAATATACTCAAAATATTCATGGTAAATGTCCTCTCCAATATCTAATTCACAATGTTGTTCCATTTCATTTATTTTACCTTGAGATATTGGCACAATGCAGTCCACAGCACCTGAATGTTCTGGTAGGTAAAACAAAATATCTGGGACACCAGGCACTGTATCATGTCTTGAGCGTCTAATGTAGTGGCTGTTCCAATGATCTCTGACTTTATCAAGCTCCTCTTGGATAAGCTTTGAAAAGCAAAACCACAAACATTTCATTTAAAAAATGTTACCAAGCACAAGCTCTCCTGACTGCACCATATCTTTAAAAAAGTGTATCCACCAATTCGATCTACTTCTTCTAAAACCAGACCACCAACCCTCTATTCTCTGGTTAGAAGGTGAAGAACCATAACGATGAGCCTTAGCCCCCGAAAATTCATCATTATCATGTGCTCTAAAAATACTGCATTGCTGCTATGAGACAGTTTTCTGTTCCACAATCAGATCTTACCACCCTTGGGCAACCTTTCAATTTCTGAACAGAATCTAAATACAATCTTGCTGTGATATTTGGATCATTATTTGAAGTTACTAGTTCCAACCATAGTATTCTCCGGCTGTACCCACAAATGCACCCATGAATGGGAAAGCCATAAGGTTTCAACTTGTCATAACCTTGAAAATACAAGAAAATACATGTGAGCTATTAATTATAGTAAATGATGTGAGTGGATTAGGATGGGAAAGGTATAGGTCAAGTTTTGATTCCAGTGGCTTGTTCAGTTGCAATTTACAAAGCTACAAAAATTGGTAACTCTTAAGTAGGTGCATAGCAAGCGTTCCTTAAGAGGAGACAAAATGGGGAGAGAAAGAAGAGAAGAGGTAATGCCTGCCCACCACCGCTGTTTACGGTTAATAAACAAACAGACTCACTGCATTTTTGTTAAGGCACACTGAATCTCTGTGTCTTGTCTAACAATGTTGCTACATGTATTTCATGGGTATAATATTTGAACTTTAATAATAATAAAATTAATAATAATGATGATATCTCTTATGTTACATTAACACTTATATTAAAAACTAAACTTGGAATTTAGAAGTTTATTTTTTTCATGCTCTTGTTACAGAATTAGAAATTGGGCTTCCTGTGGTTATCCTTATTTCACGGATAGCAACCACATGAAAGAAAGTTACTCACCATCAACATGCCAACAAAAATTTGGTCCACTTGACACATAATTCCTTCTAGTAAGACCTCTGGCTACTCTTTCTTCTACACCTTTTGGGTCAATTTCTTTCATTATCTTGCAGACCAAACTGCGTGGAACATGCATACGATGTCTTAATCTAAGAGCATGCCAAATGTATCTGTAGCCTGCTAATTCGCCTGCTCCTTGAATTTCTCGTCTAATAACTTCTCGAACTATATCCTCATCTAAGGGATTTCCTCTTCTTTTTAAGCCCATTTCCTGTAACTTCCTTTTAAGAGTCCTGACGTGCATCGATATTCCAAGCTTGTGGAGCATACCGACTATGTCGTTGTAGCGATATCCACGATGAAAGTATAACGTTATCAGGGAGTCAGTGGAGTCAGTAATGTTATCCAAATTTGCACCACAGCCATAGCAAAAGTGTGCGAGAGAATCGTTGTCGACATCACACACAGGGCAAAGCATTTCAGTGATTGTTTTAGCTACAGTATGTTAGTACATGGACGACTAACCGACTAGCCAACGGGAAGCAATTTCCCCCGGGTGGATGTGGAGGCCCGAAACCGCGATACAAAATAAATGTCAGCGGTATTACCCATCTTACCTACCGACGACTTCCGGTGGTACTAGTAATCCAAGTCTCGTAGACTAGTGATACTTAACAATTAGTCCTCGAGTCCGAATGGTCTACGAGTCAATAGCCCATGAGGCCGAAGGCCGAATGGGCTATTGACTCGTAGGCCATGAGGGCGAGAGGTCTAATTGTTTTAGTAAAAACCTACTAATTGGTCCAATAAAAGGATGCAAAAAGTTTTGGATTTTGCTTTAAATATTTTTTTTTTGGTTTTCAAAACTAGCGCTTTTCACTACTAGAGGTCTATCACTAACAGACCCCTAGTAGCTCAGCCAATCACAGGGCTCGATTGGTGATAGACCTCTAGTAGGTTTTTTCTAGCAGTCATTAGCCTAATCTAATCAAAACTCCCTTGATATCAAGATGCGCAAACGATTTTCGTCTTAATAATTCCGTAAGATAAATAAACTACTGATGTAATAATTATTCCATTCCGTACTAAAAAATGACACCACTTTTTACAAATGTAATAATAGCTAAAAGTATGATAAAGTTCGTCCGAATTCGGCTTACACCAGAAGAGAAATACGGTATTAAGTTTTCAAAACATTCCACATTTTGGTACTAGACGGCTTACAGTAAAACAATACCACTCTTTTGATTTAAAACTATCACTTATAAACTGGCCTTCGCAAATTGCAAATATATGGGGAATGTGAGAGCGTACATGGAGTGGGAAACTACTCTAACGATTTAGCAATGAAAAATTTCGCAAGAATCTTCGCCCATGTTAGTTTTCCGATACAATTTGAAACAGTCAGATATGTGAATTGTTAAGTCCCGTCCGTTAAAATTATTCACTTCCATCAAAGCATGCTAACCTACCAATTTGTTTGAAATGCCAAGCTTGCTAGAAAAAAAATGTGTGCGTTGCGTTCTTAGTAGAAGATAAAACACAAATATCTGATTTCATTGATACTTAATAGTGCCGCTACAACCAAACAAAAAGGCATTAGATCACAGCAATTCACTTCCATAATGGAATCGCTACTCAAGAGTTGCCATTCATGGCAACTAACAAGAATATCGTGACTGGTATCACAAGTCTACGAGGCTTGGATTACCACCGGAAGTCGCCTAGGTAAGATGGGTAATACCGCTGAACATTTATTTTGTATCGCGGTTTCGGGCCTCCACATCCACCCGGGGGAAATTGCTTCCCCTAGCCAACAACAACAAACCACGAGGCTCTTCTAGAACCCAGTCCCAACCAGCAAAGTGCGCGCGCAGCGTTTTTCGAATAACATGCAGCAACTCGTTTACTATATGCAGCAACTCGTTTACTATACGCAGCAACTCGTTTACTATATGCAGCAACTCGTTTACTATATGCAGCAACTCGTTTATTATATGCAGCAACTCGTTTACTATATGCAGCAACTCGTTTATTATATGCACCAACTCGTTTATTATATGCAGCAACTCGTTTATTATATGCAGCAACTCGTTTATTATATGCAGCAACTCGTTTACTATATGCAGCAACTCGTTTATTATATGCAGCAACTCGTTTTATTTGCAGCAACTCGTTTATTATATGCAGCAACTTCTTTTATTTGCAGCAACTCATCTAACTTGCTGCATGTCCCCTATGGGCCACCGTACGCGGGAATAAATTTCATGGATTCAAAGCATTCTAACTTTGTTTACGTTAGGAAAGCACTTCTTAGAATCTTTAGACATTTCAAAAATATACATTCATCGAGTCTCGGCTGTATCAAGAAATGCCCTATTGTTCTGTCCTAAAGTTGAAGAACAATAGAAGAGATTAAGTGGGATTAGCATATGATTAGTCTGTGGAGTCATAATAATAATAATAATAATAATAATAATAATAATAATAATAATATTAATAATAATAATGATAATAATAATAATAATAATAATAATAATATTAATAATAGTAATAATAATAATAATAATAATATTAAAAATGATAATAATAATATTAATAATAATAATAATAATAATAATAATAATAATAATATTAATAATAATAATAATAATATTAATAATAATAATAATAATAATATTAATAATAATAATAATAATAAATACTTTATTTAAACTGGAAAAATCTATCAGTATTAAGAAACACTGGTCTTAACAAGATGTCCAGTGTAGCTAAATAAGTCACGGATCAAATCCACTAGCTCGTCGTGGCTCGAGTGATCTACGAAAACAATCAGCCAAGTTTCGTGAAACTGTCGTATGGAGACCGAATCTACTACGCCCTCCCCCCTAAAGGGAGTTTTGTATCAAAACCAAACTCACTACCCTACCCCCAATAGGCTAAAATAGTTTGAAGTATGATCGCGCGTGGAGGGTAGGGTGGGTAGAATCAACACTAACTAATCCTACGAAAACAAAAACTGGGTCGCAAATTATCGAAACCCTTATGTGTGCTTGATTTGATGTACAAGCAACATAACAGACTCAACTTTTTCGTCAAAAATGCAGTTTATTATCAAAATATATCTTAGTTATATATTACAAGAAAAAACTCTGAATATTACTATTAACTTTAAACTGTTTAAGAGTGGTTTTCTGTAACCATCGAGAATCGCTTGGCAGCGGAACCTAATGGATTTCCCTAATATTTTGTGTGGTAATAGGTCACTGATAACTAAAACCGATTTAGTTTTCTTATTTACTTTTTTTTTTTTTTTTTAGCGACATTTTTAATAAGGTGATTTGTCACACTGATTTGAGAGGGAGTTTTGGGGGAACATTAAGGAAGCTAAAAATACTTTCGTTTGGTTATTAATCAAAATATTTTTCAAGAAATAGTAAAATACATCTTTAGTTGTCAACCAGGACTAATTATTAACTCATTTTATGTTGATCTTGGAATTTTACAGTCCTTCCCCTACGAGCTATTTTGTCCAATTTTCAAAAAGTCAAAATTAGAGGTTTTCAAAAAATTGTAACTTCACTGCCATACATCCAAATCAATCGCTTCTTTGGGTACAATGCATTCATTTACCATACTTTCAAATAAAGTATTAAAAAGTTTTGGCAAAATTATTCTAATGCTGGATATATTGCAATTACCAAAGCAATGTTACGACAAACCAGAAATATTGCCTTGAAATCGTTTCAAAAAACTCCCTTTAATCTGCACAATTTCGAACAAATAATCATAGCTAGAGTATTATAAGTATATTAGTGAAGTATATTTTCAATTTTCATCGTCAGAAGTTTGCGAATGACGAGATATAAGTACGTTTTTGAAGTCCAGTTATGGGTAAATTTTGCCAAGATTATCCATCGAGCTCAAATACGCAAACCTCGGACTTTTCATTTCCTTTCGTTTCATTTCCGGTCTAAATTGCATTTGAGCTGAAACAATGATGACTTTATCTACAGTTCTAGGTTATAAATGATCCAAAAAGAAATTTTGTTCAACAGTTAAACGAATTTTGACAGCTTTTACACTGCAACAGGTTTCGTGTACAAGACCTATAGCTATCGATAAATTACTCAACACAATACTTTTAATCGATCTTACTTGGCTTCTATCGATAAAGTTTTCCGACCAAGGTAGTACTGGACTATTTTCTAGCTTCTTTCAACCTCCAGGTACATGGAATATCTTCGGAAAGAAAGAGAATATCACAACTAGACTTTTGTTTACATCAGCCATGATCACCCTATAAATTGTAAACCAAGACCGCTGACCGGATGTGGCGAGGGATATTGCAGTTACCTGGTTTAAGTGTTCTATCTCAATGTTTTTTGATTTATAGCCATAAGAAATTGTGATGTTTCAAAACTGATTAAGAGAAAGGGTTGTTGCGATGAAAATAAATTTCTAACCTTAAATGTGATAGAGAAACGGAATGCCACCTGAAGAATAAAAAAGCTACGATGGAAGTAGACATCCCGGAATGGCAGTTGATATTAAGCAGAGCAGGTAATCGTTACTATACAAGCTGAGAGGCATTGAAGTTTCTAAACAATCACAGTCCGATGAAGGCCTATACGATGGTGAAGTGCGAACGCACCCCCCCCCCCCCCTCCCTCACCCCCCACTTGGGGATTTTTTTGCGTATTTTTAAAGAATTATTTAATGATGTGATAGTGAAATGTTGATTTACTCATAACAAGAGCCAATTATTCACGAACGGACCCCCCCCCCCCCCCTCCTAGTCGTTCGCTCAGCTTGTATGAACTAAATGCCTCGCATATATCTATTTCAATAAAGTTAGTCACCTGAAAAGCTACATAGCTAAGACCAGCAAGGATTATGGGTAGATAAATTTTCCATGTTTCAACTTGATAACAACCGCTTGATAACTATCTTAGCTTTGTAGGTTTTTGGTCACTAACTTTATTGAAATAAGTATATACCTATTACCATACCTTTACCTTTGGGTGGGGTGAGGGGGTTCAGTAACTACCATTCATGCCCCATGCTCTTGACTAAAACATTACCTTAATATAAGGCTCAGATATGCGGTGCAACATTCCTTGCAACATTCCTTGCAACATTATGATTACAGTACTATTTCAGCAGCATAAACAGAAAAATGAAATCTCAATTTTTCCGCTTAATTTACGAGGATAATGCAAATAACATAAACAAAATTAAACAGACGTTTTATATTTTAGTGTGATGTTGCACGCAATGTTGCACCGTGTCGGAGCCTTTACCTCCTCTCCCCTTTACTCATTCCTTCGTCCCAATTTTATCCGGTCAAAATAATTATCTACAAGTTCGCGACAATTTCAGAGCGCGGGGGGGGGGGGGGGGGGGGGGGTCCGTTCGTGAATAATTGGCTCTTGTTATGAGTAAATCAACATTTCACTATCACATCATTAAATAATTCTTTAAAAATACGCAAAAAAATCCCCAAGTGGGGGGTGAGGGAGGGGGGGGGTGCGTTCGCACTTCACCATCGTATAGGCCTTCATCGGACTGTGATTGTTTAGAAAATTCAATGCCTCTCAGCTTGTATAGTAACGATTACCTGCTCTGCTTAATATCAACTGCCATTCCGGGATGTCTACTTCCATCGTAGCTTTTTTATTCTTCAGGTGGCATTCCGTTTCTCTATCACATTTAAGGTTAGAAATTTATTTTCATCGCAACAACCCTTTCTCTTAATCAGTTTTGAAACATCACAATTTCTTATGGCTATAAATCAAAAAACATTGAGATAGAACACTTAAACCAGGTAACTGCAATATCCCTCGCCACATCCGGTCAGCGGTCTTGGTTTACAATTTATAGGGTGATCATGGCTGATGTAAACAAAAGTCTAGTTGTGATATTCTCTTTCTTTCCGAAGATATTCCATGTACCTGGAGGTTGAAAGAAGCTAGAAAATAGTCCAGTACTACCTTGGTCGGAAAACTTTATCGATAGAAGCCAAGTAAGATCGATTAAAAGTATTGTGTTGAGTAATTTATCGATAGCTATAGGTCTTGTACACGAAACCTGTTGCAGTGTAAAAGCTGTCAAAATTCGTTTAACTGTTGAACAAAATTTCTTTTTGGATCATTTATAACCTAGAACTGTAGATAAAGTCATCATTGTTTCAGCTCAAATGCAATTTAGACCGGAAATGAAACGAAAGGAAATGAAAAGTCCGAGGTTTGCGTATTTGAGCTCGATGGATAATCTTGGCAAAATTTACCCATAACTGGACTTCAAAAACGTACTTATATCTCGTCATTCGCAAACTTCTGACGATGAAAATTGAAAATATACTTCACTAATATACTTATAATACTCTAGCTATGATTATTTGTTCGAAATTGTGCAGATTAAAGGGAGTTTTTTGAAACGATTTCAAGGCAATATTTCTGTTTGTCGTAACATTGCTTTGGTAATTGCAATATATCCAGCATTAGAATAATTTTGCCAAAACTTTTTAATACTTTATTTGAAAGTATGGTAAATGAATGCATTGTACCCAAAGAAGCGATTGATTTGGATGTATGGCAGTGAAGTTACAATTTTTTGAAAACCTCTAATTTTGACTTTTTGAAAATTGGACAAAATAGCTCGTAGGGGAAGGACTGTAAAATTCCAAGATCAACATAAAATGAGTTAATAATTAGTCCTGGTTGACAACTAAAGATGTATTTTACTATTTCTTGAAAAATATTTTGATTAATAACCAAACGAAAGTATTTTTAGCTTCCTTAATGTTCCCCCAAAATTCCCTCTCAAATCAGTGTGACGAGTCACCTTATTAAAAATGTCGCTAAAAAAAAAAAAAAAAAGTAAATAAGAAAACTAAATCGGTTTTAGTTATCAGTGACCCAATACCTATTACCGAGTTTGTCTAATGGTCGTGGGTCGTGGGTCGTGGGTCCAAGTCGTGGGTCGTGGGTTCAAGTCGTGGGTTGCCTAAAAAGTGCCAAATCTTATTTTACATTTTTCCTTTACATCTTAATTTACTAAGTTAAAAAAAAAAGACATTTGACAGTCTTTATGAACATTTGATCGGACATTTCCTAAATTTTGTCGGGGATTCCAAGCAAGGGTACCAAGACAATTTCTGATAATTGAGCGGCAGCTAAACCAAGGAGAGAGATGCAAGATTCGGAGACCACCTAGCCTGCATTGCAGGCGTTCTTCGTTGGTTCTTTCCGGGACGAGGAGGATTGGGGAGAGGAAGGGAGAGAGGAGAAGGGAACGCCTGCCCGCAGCCATTGTCTTTTTCAAATTCCCCGTTCGTACACGAACGGGTGCTCTGATTGGCTCGGCTTCGTCAATTATGATTGACATCTGACAATCAATGTAAAGATATTAAAAAAGTGATGTAATAATACGTCTGCAAAGGAGGAGGCTAGTGAAGAAGCCGAAGTTGGGAACTTGCGATCGAAAAAAATACTACAGAATTTGACTTTAAGAAAGAGCAGAAATAAAACAGCTTGTGAACGGTGGAGATCTCCTAGCATTACTTCTACTGGTTTTGGAAAAAGCCGCATGATTTTCCAATGTCGTCCTATAGCTAAATTATGCTCGATGTTGAAGAACACGACTTTTAATACGAGTGATAGTAGTCTGTCCTAGCCTTTGAAGATCATCGTAAAGGATAAGCTTTTAGAAGCAGCTCTAATGGGAATATATAACTGCAGGAACTCAGGTCAGCCCAAGGTCTGTTTTTGTATTGAGCAAGTTATAGCCATTTCAAAATTAACCCTTCTCTGGCACTTATAAAGCTAGATTGGGAACCGTTGGCTTCGGCGACTCAAATTTCCAACTCACTTCAGATGCAAATAAATCCCTCCATTTTCAATCTATGAAAATTCCGACGCCAGAACTTAATTCTACGATAATTTATCTTTCGGTATGTCTAATCTTACGGCTCCAATCCCCTTATTTACCCGAAAAAATCCGGCATTCATCTCTAAATTACGGAGTCAAGACCCTCGCACAGATCAGCTTTCAATACATTTATATTAATTTCAAACATTCCAACGTTGTTGTTGTGTAAGGTAAATATCCTTTCTTTCCTGGAATTTTGCCGATTTGCACTTTAAAATTACATTTGCAGAGCCTACAATATTCTCCGTGATTGCTAACACCAGCAGACATAAACGCAACAATTTTATTTGACAGCTACACACATGACATTAGTGTACATGTTTTTATCGGAAGTAAAATTTCACTTCCTTTTTACCGTAATTTGATTGGATAAGTTTTGACAGTTCTATGATGGATTTTTGACAGTTCTCTTAAGAATCGTGCATAGTTAATTAGGGGCGTATTTGAAAAAGACAATGGCTGCGGGCAGGCGTTCCCTTCTCCTCTCTCCCTTCCTCTCCCCAATCCTCCCCGTCCCGGAAAGAACCAACGAAGAACGCCTGCAATGCAGGCTAGAGACCACCCTTTTTTCATACCGTTTTCAATTTCATAATGCAGGTTCCCTCCAAATATTAAGGTCATGAATTTTGTACTATGTGTTTTATTGCTTTAGCTATCGGCGGTCATCGGTATATCACTATTCGGTGATTTCAAGAGTATGAATCTAGAGAAACCCGACCCGTGTTCAAGGAACATCATTTCAAACCTGCAGAAATTTATCCTTGTTTCCTAGGAAAATACAACATTTCGTTTCTTCACTTCTTGTTAAGTATATTTCCATTTCTAAACAAACATAACGACAAACGCGATTTTCCTCAGAACGTGAAGCATTTCTCAGTAATAGTGCATAATAGTCAAATATACACAAAATAATGATTATTTTCTAACTGACGAAATTAGTCTCTAACTAATTCACGGGCCGAAGAAAATCCCTCTTTTGAAAACAGTATTACCGAATTCCCTTTGAGCCGTTAGAGCTCTTGGTGCCTCGATATTTTTTAGCTCTCAAATATTTCATTTTCACATATTTGGGACTTTCGACTCTCGACATGATACTCTCGGCTCTTGAACCTCGACAAAAAAACAAACTCATATCCAACATTTAACCAGCAGTGTAGCCGCTACGCAGGCTATCAACAATGTTTCAAATTCTTTAAAGGATAAACAGACTTTCTGTACGGGTTACTATTATCGACTTAAAATGAAGGGCTCGAGAAAAAAGTTACAATCAAACTGAACAGCACGCAAACAAACAATGAGAGATAATTATTATTTGTCACTACCAAGACAATTTCTCAATTATCAGAAATTGTCTTGGTACCCTTGCTTGGAATCCTCGACAAAATTTAGGAAATGTCCGATCAAATGTTCATAAAGACTGTCAAATGTCTTTTTTTTTTAACTTAGTAAATTAAGATTTAAAGGAAAAATGTAAAATAAGATTTGGCACTTTTTAGGCAACCCACGACTTGAACCCACGACCCACGACTTGGACCCACGACCCACGACCAATAGACAAACTCCCTATTACCACACAAAATATTAGGGAAATCCATGAGGTACCGCTGCCAAGCGAATTCTTATTTTCTCGATGGTTACAGAAAACCACTCTTAACTACGATCGTGTAACGAACTTCTTCATAAATAGATCGGGATGAGTATTTAAATCATTTCAGTTGAATAGACAAGAACTCTAGATCAAAAACGAGAACTGAAGTAAAGATTTTTTTGAAAATTTTGTGAAATTCAAGACCGGAATTGCTGTTTATCACACGTCAATGAATCATATTTTGGTTGATGGACGCGTTTCATGATATATAACAGGAGCCGGTTGGACAACTAAAGTTAAGATAAGGATTTATCCGGTGGATAGCGCTATTCACTCTCCGTACAACCGGCCCTTGATCTACAGTTTGAAACAGATTATTGATCTCTATTTCACATAGTTCATGTTCTCAAGTCCATTTCCCATAGTAATGTACTTGAAATTGAAACGACGGTAGCGACAAAACGTTAATAACATCCTCCTCTGTTTTGCTTATCTCTGCCGTCTTGTTTGCCTTGGAGGTGGTGGAGCCGTGGGTGGTCCCATGCTTGTAGATGCTGAAACGTGAAGTGGATCAGTGTGAGAAGTAGCAAACAGTGCAAAAGAATTTATAAAATATATTTAAAGCATATTCTAATCGAAAAATGATAAAGTTCAGTTTGTCTTCGCCAGATAATAAAGTTTTGGTGGACTTCAATCAAAGTAATATGAAGTTTGAAGGACTACTAACTGAAGGCCTACAGGAAGTTGTGCAAAACGCCTTGATTGTCACACGACAATTAAAAACATCTACGAAATAAAGGTGAAATTTTAATGAAAGATTCTGCGGAACTTTCTCATCAGAAAATCTTGTGGTTTTACATTCTTTAATATTCTACTTTTCGTTGATTCCCGGCATAAAACTAAAGACGCTTTGAATTGTGATAATTGGGAAAATTCACTCTATATACAAAATATAAATGACCGACAGTCAGAAAATGCTCGATATTTGCCGTCTGAAGACTCCAAACCAACCCTATAACGTTATTCTTGTGGGTCAAGCGAACCCGAAAAGCCTTGTACTTTTATACGAAAAACCGCGATATAGGACTAATAAGAAAGAAAGGAAAAAGACTAACCTCAGAAATAAGCTGTATTTCTAACAAATTATTTTGCTCTTTTCTTTCCTTTTTTACTTGGCTCAGTGCTGGAAACAAGTCTCTCAGCTCAACGGAAAGGGCCATACGGAGCTCATGGTATGCCTCGTCGCTGATAAAGCCTCGGTCCTTGGCTGCTAAAACTCTCCGTATAATGCTTGCAGTTTCATCTTCTTCTTCGCCATTTCCTCCGCTGTCGTTATCATCTCCTCCCAAAGGCAGAATAAGCTCCCTCTCACTTACTTGAAACTTGATCTAAAAAACAACAACAACAAAAAAACGCATGATTCAAATCTTCAAAATGATAATGAGAGCTTTTCCATTCATAAAACTGGGGGGGAAACCTACCTCCACAGGCTTAAATTCATTAGGGAGCTTTTTCATAGTTTTCTTGAGGAACTCTGTAATCATTTTCTTTCTTGTGAATTTTGCAGACCTCGACAAGTCCCAGAAAGACTGCTTGGTCTGCAAAAACTTCACCGAGGATTTGATTTCCTCATTTTTTTGAAGTGCCACTTTAAGTTTCTCCCGAAGGGAAGCAGCCTCTCGTCTTACAGACTCTAGCTCCGCCTGGATCTGTCTCGTCTGGGCTTCGTGCCTTGCACGCTCGTATTGGGCTTGGCTTCTTACTGCTCCCAGATGAATATTCAAAATCCTTATTTCATCAAAAGGGGAGAATGGAGGTGGAATCGGATTTTGCAACTGAAATTTTGAAAACATATCTCAGATATTTGGCTCGTGTTCACTTACTCAAGTTACTAATGAAATAACTTTATTGCCTCGTGAGCAAAAATTTATAGCCTATGGCCTATTGTTCCTAAAGGACAAAAGAACACAAAGGCTAAAAATTTCTTTCATTTGTTTTCTTTTTGTAAAAAGTTTTTTTGTTTGGTTTTCTTATTATCAAGCTAAAAGCTAAAAAAACAACGCTCTCTCAATTGAGCTGTTGGCGGTGGGGTGATAATTTCATTGTTTTGTTCTTAATTAAAGGCTCACGAACTTTATTGATGTGGATGTTTTTTTAAACAAACTTTCATTTAAACATCCTGCCTTTCACGTAATTGTTTTTCTGATCCAGTGTTAATAAAATAAACTGTTTTTAGATCGTAAACTTCTCCGTAAACCTTTCCGATTAATAATCGCTGATAGGAGAAATTATACACCACAACGCAGATGGCACTGAACCTGAACCGACCAGAGCTAAAGTTGCTGAGACAGCAGAACTAGAAATACCTTGCTTGCAAAATCCACAAAATAATGCTTTTTTTTAAAGTATTTTTCAAAAAGCAGTAGACTACTAATGCTTCTTATAATTTTTTTTAAAAGAAAGTTACTAAATATTAGAAATTACAATTGATTTTTTCCCGGTAGGAAACACAGCATCACACCGCTTATAGTAGGGTGGCTTAATGATTTTTTTGTGCACTTTTGAGTACAAGCACCAAACTTGGCACGGATGTTCCTTGGGTTATGCCAAACAAATTCAGAAGGGGTGCCAAAAAATCGGACACTCAGGGGGGAGGGGAGGGGCAATTTTGTCAAAGCACCATAATCCCTCAAGACAAAAGGAAAAAGAGACAGGAAAATATTTATCTTGCTAATTAAAGCTAGTTTAAAACATTTTAACAAGATATTGGTTAATTTCATGGTACTTTATGTGAGAGGAGAGGGGTATGGGCACCAACCAAGCAAGTACTAATAGGGGGAGGTGGCGGATGGGATATACTTATTTTTAAATAAACCCTTATAAAACTATTTTGCAAAATTTCTAGAGTTAATTAATACCCTCCCGATTGAATGTCGAGCTTATCATTAAGGTATCGAATAGTTCGGAAAAGTTCTCTTAATTTGTGATGTTCACGAAACCACGAGGCCGTTGTGCAGTTCTGTCAAATAGCAGAATTATAGAGATAACTGGTAAAATTTTGAACTGCCAATCAAACCAATATCTGTTCAAATATTATTTACAATACGAAAATGGTAGAAAATATTTTTGAATATCAAGAGGAGTCACGGTTTGGCAAGTAGGGAATCAGTATAGTTACGAGACATTGTTCAAGTTCTTCTTGATAAGGATCATTCTATCAGTAAATTAGGCTATACATTAGAGTCATATCCTGATCAACGTAACTCAATTTACTTAATCAGGCTCTCACAAATAGCCAAGATCCGGTCACATTGATTCAGTTCTAAACTAAATGCTTTTGGCCCTCACGCAAAAGTCCTAAACAATATAATTCAAGCAATATATTCCTAAGTGTCGGAATTCTGGCAAACTCAGTTCAGTACGGTTGCAAAGCTCTGTGCAGGGAATGTTTGCCTTTAAGCATTTGCAACGGATAGCTGGAACATCCACTCTTGCATCCGCACTTCAGCAATTCACTGCAGGCTTTAGACGCTTCTGGGATCGAGTCTTGTCCAAACTGGCTGCCAGCGGTTGTTTCTCATCTCCCATGTAGCCGAACCCGTTAGGTGTAGGAATCCTCTGCTGGTTTTCTAAAGTCATCTAGATGGTCGTCTGGTACACGCTGCTTTGTTATAGTGATGTAAAAGAGCGTCCTGAAAAAGCGAGGGGGAAAAGGAACCAGATGATAGAGACTAGGAAAAGCTGTGTAGAAACCTGGCTATAAAGAATTCATACTCTATATATCAAACTCAAACATATCTGGGTTGGTGGAATACTTTAAAGTTACCACCCTTTTTGGTGAAGCTCTCTCTTCGTGTGGCGTTAACCTTGCGTTCAGAAATATTTTGTCATAAATAACAACAAATCACTCAATGACCAGTAAATGCAACAGAGTCGGTATGTAAAGCGATGTATTTAAGCTTCATTCCAAGCGCCCCACACAGACTTCCCCCTCTTCTTTCGAAGGACGATGTGGTATCGCAGCCGGTGATGACATAGAATAGTGGAAGCGTCATCCCTTCTCTAGGTCCCAAGGCTTCGTAAAGTGGTGTTGATCATCAGAAAATGTTTTTCCGTGCCAAAGGCGATCAACAATCTCGGGTTAAGGCCGGTTTATCAAAAGATATAGTAGGGTGGCTTAGCGACAAAAAAGGGCCGTTTTGTGCACTTTTGAGTACAAGCACCAAACTTGGCACGGATGTTCCTTGGGTCATGCCAAACAGATTCAGAAGGGGTGCCAAAAAATCGGACACTCAGGGGGGAGGGGAGGGGCAATTTTGTCAAAGCTTCATAATCCCTCAAGACCAAAGGAAAAAGAGACAGGAAAATATTTATTTTGCTTAGTAAGGTTAGTTTAAAACACTTTATCAAGATATTTGTTAATTTTATGGTGTTTCATCGGGGAAGGGGAGGGGTATGGGCGTCAACCAAGCCAATAGGGGGAGGAGACAGGTGGGATATACTCATTTTTTTAAAAAAACCCTTATAAGACTATTTTGCAACATGTCTATTTAAATAATACTCTACCGATTGAATGTTGTGCTTGTTACCATTCGAGTTGAGATATCGAAGAGTTGGAGAAGAGCTCCCTTGAGATTTTGGCGGGAACACGACGTGTAGCAGGCTGGATGAAAGCAGGGACTTTTGAATATACGATTGCTATTAAACACTTCGCAATTTATTCCGACTTCGATTTAGAAAGCCTTGTAAGCTGTTTTATCCTTATTTGAAGAAAGGTGTGATGTTTCTGCTAGGTTCGGATACGGTGTACAGATACACTCTATATTATGGTGTACAGTGTATCTTTTGATAAACCGGCCTTAACCCGAGATTGTTGATCGCCTTTGGCACGGAAAAACATTTTCTGATGATATTTCTGAACGCAAGGTTAACGCCACACGAAGAGAGAGCTTCACCAAAAAGGGTGGTAACTTTAAAGTATTCCACCAACCCAGATATGTTTGAGTTTGATATATAGAGTATGAATTCTTTATAGCCAGGTTTCTACACAGCTTTTCCTAGTCTCTATCATCTGGTTCCTTTTCCCCCTCGCTTTTTCAGGACGCTCTTTTACATCACTATAACAAAGCAGCGTGTACCAGACGACCATCTAGATGACTTTAGAAAACCAGCAGAGGATTCCTACACCTAACGGGTTCGGCTACATGGGAGATGAGAAACAACCGCTGGCAGCCAGTTTGGACAAGACTCGATCCCAGAAGCGTCTAAAGCCTGCAGTGAATTGCTGAAGTGCGGATGCAAGAGTGGATGTTCCAGCTATCCGTTGCAAATGCTTAAAGGCAAACATTCCCTGCACAGAGCTTTGCAACCGTACTGAACTGAGTTTGCCAGAATTCCGACACTTAGGAATATATTGCTTGAATTATATTGTTTAGGACTTTTGCGTGAGGGCCAAAAGCATTTAGTTTAGAACTGAATCAATGTGACCGGATCTTGGCTATTTGTGAGAGCCTGATTAAGTAAATTGAGTTACGTTGATCAGGATATGACTCTAATGTATAGCCTAATTTACTGATAGAATGATCCTTATCAAGAAGAACTTGAACAATGTCTCGTAACTATGCTGATTCCCTACTTGCCAAACCGTGACTCCTCTTGATATTCAAAAATATTTTCTACCATTTTCGTATTGTAAATAATATTTGAACAGATATTGGTTTGATTGGCAGTTCAAAATTTTACCAGTTATCTCTATAATTCTGCTATTTGACAGAACTGCACAACGGCCTCGTGGTTTCGTGAACATCACAAATTAAGAGAACTTTTCCGAACTTTTCGATACCTTAATGATAAGCTCGACATTCAATCGGGAGGGTATTAATTAACTCTAGAAATTTTGCAAAATAGTTTTATAAGGGTTTATTTAAAAATAAGTATATCCCATCCGCCACCTCCCCCTATTAGTACTTGCTTGGTTGGTGCCCATACCCCTCTCCTCTCACATAAAGTACCATGAAATTAACCAATATCTTGTTAAAATGTTTTAAACTAGCTTTAATTAGCAAGATAAATATTTTCCTGTCTCTTTTTCCTTTTGTCTTGAGGGATTATGGTGCTTTGACAAAATTGCCCCTCCCCTCCCCCCTGAGTGTCCGATTTTTTGGCACCCCTTCTGAATTTGTTTGGCATAACCCAAGGAACATCCGTGCCAAGTTTGGTGCTTGTACTCAAAAGTGCACAAAAAAATCATTAAGCCACCCTACTAATACACTGTACACCATACTATAGAGTGTATCCAGTCTGGAGTGTATCTGTACACCGTATCCGAACCTAGCAGAAACATCACACCTTTCTTCAAATAAGGATAAAACAGCTTACAAGGCTTTCTAAATCGAAGTCGGAATAAATTGCGAAGTGTTTAATAGCAATCGTTCATTCAAAAGTCCCTGCTTTCATCCAGCCTGCTACACGTCGTGTTCCCGCCAAAATCTCAAGGGAGCTCTTCTCCAACTCTTCGATATCTCAACTCGAATGGTAACAAGCACAACATTCAATCGGTAGAGTATTATTTAAATAGACATGTTGCAAAATAGTCTTATAAGGGTTTTTTTAAAAAAATGAGTATATCCCACCTGTCTCCTCCCCCTACTGGCTTGGTTGACGCCCATACCCCTCCCCTTCCCCGATGAAACACCATAAAATTAACAAATATCTTGATAAAGTGTTTTAAACTAACCTTACTAAGCAAAATAAATATTTTCCTGTCTCTTTTTCCTTTGGTCTTGAGGGATTATGAAGCTTTGACAAAATTGCCCCTCCCCTCCCCCCTGAGTGTCCGATTTTTTGGCACCCCTTCTGAATCTGTTTGGCATGACCCAAGGAACATCCGTGCCAAGTTTGGTGCTTGTACTCAAAAGTGCACAAAACGGCCCTTTTTTGTCGCTAAGCCACCCTACTATTAGCAGTGATTTTGACTACCAATAAGCGCGCGAGGATTTGCACCAATCAGCAGTTTGATCCGACTTCAACAAAGCTCATCAAATAACAACCAAGCAAAATCTGGGATAAGGAAAGCCAAAATTATTGGATTGAACCCAAATTATAATTGTTTAAATGTAACCTATATATAAAGAAGGTGATATAACGTATAGTACTATGAGTTACTTTGATCACTTGCAATTAACCACTTATTGGCAAGACCTATATTTCTGCCTATTCAAACGCTTCACCTCAGTGACGCAAAGGATAAATTCCAAAGACAAAGTTTTTTTTTCGTTCAGTGCACACATAATTTCTAAAAAAGTAAATTTACAGCGCTGCTAAACAAAACTTACACAAGTTTAACTTGAGCTTAGTACAACACAAACTCGTGCTCTCCTACTAATAGTCATGTGGCTTCTTATTCCAATTAAAATATTTTTTTTAATTTTCTCTCATAGTTCTTGCTCAAAAGATGTAATATCCAAACGTAACATGGTATTATTATTAATCAGGCATATACTTTTGTTTGGTTTCATTGGCGTTTTAAGGGATAATGGGGTGGCGGAAACTTATGGATATGTTTGTTTCGGGGCGTTTATAAGCTTATTTTTTTAGGGTCATACCCTATACTGTATATTTTATTAGCAATATAAAGATCATGACTTTAGCATATGTGGTGGCTCTTAAAAGAGCCGTTTTTTGTTTGTAATGACTTGTGGTCCTTTACTGCACCCATGCGAGAACTGGCGCTTCTAAAAAAATAACAAGAAAAGAAAAAAAAACTGTTAGCGACAACAACAATGAAAGGGCCAAGAAATTTTAGGTTATTAGTAAATCTCACCTCGTGTTGTCCTAGATGGCTTGGTGCGTTCTCTGCAGAATGACATTTTCATGAAGGACGCAGCTATAATATCAGGCGTTTCTCAGGTTTACAAGCATGAGTCAGCTTAGCGATTTGGCATCCAGGACACGCCGAATGATCAAAAAACACCTTCTTCTTAGTAATAAGAGATAACTTCACCGGTTTGTCGAGCATAACTCGGCAAACCGTTGAAGATTTAAAGGTCTTAGTTGACCACCCTTCGGATAAGATCGAATCCAGTTCTGATGCCAAAAACGTAAAGTGACAACTGGTTTTCTGTCGCAGTCCCGCAGGGCAACCACAACGTCTAACATTTTCAGTGAACGTCCCCTTTTCTCCTTCAAAAGAGTTCGTAACCTTCTTGCTTTCCTAGTCAAAGGAACTCTTCCCTCTGATAAAGAACCTGGCAGTTTTCGTTGTTCTCGTTAACGTTGCAAAACTTGTCCTTTCATCGTTCTTCGCACTTCTGTCACAGGTCCTAAATCTACTCTTAACATCACTGATCACTTTGATTGCACCACATCCAACGTTATTTATTGCATTCAGTGTTCTAACTGTAACCAGTTATATATCGGTGAAACTGGACGCCGTTTAGGTGACCGCATAAGGGATCACCTCTATAATATTCGGACTAATGATCTTTCTAAACCAGTTTCCCGTCATTTTAATTCTCCTAATCATTCTATCTCTGACTTTGTTGTTTTTGGCTTGTCTTTAATCAACGGCGGCTAAAATTAAAGAAATGAGGCTTATTCACACCTTAGGTACGCACAACCCTCTGGGTATGAACGAACGCTTCGCTTTTAATTAGCCTATAGAGGCTTTGCACCATCACGTGACTCGCGTAGCGTCGGTTAGCAACGGTAACTACGCCGCCATGACAGGAGGCATGTAAACCATAACAAAGTATAGTAACGAACGCGATTAGAAACGTTTTTTGTGTTGTTGGATGAGGAAAACGCTCTGAAAGAGACTCAAATGTCAGAATTTTAAAAGTTCTAATGCCCTAAAAAGTTATAATAATATTAATAGAGGCGATGTTCTCTGGCATAAATATGTTTTTGGCCCTTCTCAGTGCTCATTTTAACCCTCGCTTCGCTCGGGCTAAAATGAGCCTGAGTCGGGCCAAAAACACATTTATGCCCTCGAACATCGCCTCTATTGTTATATTACAAAAAGTTTGAATGAGTATGACAGGATAGAAGAGAAGCTTTTGCAAAGGCTTCAATAAAGAATCCTGTCGAAACCCTCTAATAAAGGCTCTTATTGGAGCCAAAAAAAAAACGTAAAAGTCATTGACTCCAACTATGCTTTTATCTGTCAGTGTGATCAGATCTGCAAATGACTCTTTACGAATAATGAAATCATTAACGGACTTTAGGAGGCTAAGCTTTTGCCGTTTTGACTGTAAATAAAACACAACAAAAAAGCCCCACGAAATTTTAAAAGTCAGAATTTAAAAGACAACCACAGTTTTTCCCACCCCTCCCCTCTTGAACAGATA
The DNA here is from genome assembly GCA_023349425.1 of Anthopleura sola. NCBI lineage: Eukaryota > Metazoa > Cnidaria > Anthozoa > Actiniaria > Actiniidae > Anthopleura > Anthopleura sola. The sequence continues at coordinate 4,984,931 of JALHLI010000005.1, forward strand.
TTTTGACAAAATGACTCCACCGGGTTATACACGTATCTAATTTGTCATGACAAATTTACTTTCTCTACCCCCCCCCCCCCCCTTCCCCACGAATTGACTCTCCCTACCCCCCACCTACACTTTTTTGGTTTCTTAATCACCACTCGGATTAGCTCGGAACGCTTTCGCGTCCAGAACCAGTGAATCGGAAAATTCAAATTTGGCTCGGCATATTGATCCCACTTAACCTTCAATGACCATATAAGGCCAGGATCGTTTACCGTACAATAGGCCTTTTCTTCCTCGACTTTGAATACGCATTTCTTGATCATACTATATCCGCGGCATCCAAGTTGTGGCAATTGGAAAAATTTCGACCGTAAACAAGGTCACGTGAACTGTTTTCAAAATCACATCCTGGAGGATCCAATCATATTCTGGAGGATGCAATCATATCCTGGCATAGGAATAAGAATATATGGTTCATAATAAGCCGAAGTTTTAAAGTTGATTAATACACTGAGCCTTTAAATTCTCTTAAAAGGGAACTACAAACTTGAATGACAGGCTTGGTGTCGTTTCCATTTTTGGCTTGTTTGTTTTTTCCGCTGACGCTGATGATTCTCATATACACATGCGCATGCTTTGTAGCACTTGCTTATCTCTCCTGATGCCAAAAAATACCATGTTTCAAAGTATTTTAAGACATAAGACCGAATAAAAACTTAATTCTGACTTTTACCCCTAGCTGTTCTATGTATACGCCGCGAATGGGCTCCTGAAAGCACGTCCCACATGGAAAGAAATAACCATTGTAATAAAACGTCAGCGACACAATCGACATACCGGGTGTGCTGGTCATAGCAAGGGGTTAATCATCTACGGTCTAGGGGCCGACTAACCTCTCCCTTAGGCTTCGGCCGAGCTTCCTGATCAGTCAGTAATGTCCTCCCGGGATAGCGGTGTTGGGGCCGAAATCTTCAGCATAGCCGTAAGTCCATACGATGCTTCAGCAATCGATGTCTGGAAGTATGGTCCTGGTTAATCAAGCAATAAAAAAGATACTGATCTCAAAAACCTGAATCTTTCGTTTTGAAAGGACAAGAGGAATTCTAAATGCGCATCTTGCTCTTAGTACTTTTTTCTGATCATAATTCAGTCCTTGCTTAGCTGGATAGATCATATTTTCATTTTTTTTTTTTCAATGAATGTTAAAAACGGCCGCGCTTGTCAAAGTGTCTTGCACATATAAAATACTGACACTTAATTAGCAGATTCGTTTCATGATTGTTTGATATAATTTTAAACCCGTAGACTACAAAATAAAGCAGGATAAAAGAGATGGAAAGAAAGAAAGAAGAAAACAAAATGAGAGCAGATTTAGAGGTTACCCAGACAAAATCATGCATACCATAACGTACCAAACCAAAATACGGTATGGTTTGGTACACTAACTATCCGACAGTGAAGTAAAGATCATATTAGAGGTAGTATCATCTTCGTTGAACTGAGATGGATTGGATGAACCCTAGGAATATGACTGTACACGAGATAGATTGGATGAACCCATAGGAATATGAATGTACACGAGATGGATTGGATGAACGCATAGGAATAAGAATGTACACGAAATAGATTGGATGAACCCATAGGAATATGCATTACCAGAAATATGGGACATGAGCCTGCTCATATATGCGCAATGATGCGTTTCAGCTTACAAAATAGCCGCCGAGTCTTATAGGAAATGTATGGGGAATATAGAGCTTCCTCTATTTACGGCGAATAGGGTTTTATTTCCTCTGAGCTCCACATCGCGACAAACATCCCACCCTACAAGCTACTAAATAAGCGTAAAATGATCATTGAATCATGCGACATATTGGTTCCCGGACTACTTGCCTTTGAAAGGCTTTGAAAGCTCTAGATTCCATACATCGTCTATAAATATGGCCACACTTGACCCCAAAATCGTCTTATTTGAGCTCGAAAAAATTTAAAAGTAAAAGAGCTCCACCTCGATATCACCAAACGAGTGTTTAATAAATCCAAAACCGCTCAAAATAGACAGCATGCCTTCAGAATGTAGGTTCCCAAGAAGCTTGAAGTTAGGTTAAATTTTAAGCGATTCGACGCGTTGTTAGCTCGTAGTTTTCAGTTAAAAATGACAAGAAACCACAGAGAACTGCTCCAAACAGCTTCAAAACCCCCTAAATATCGCCATTTTGTTTTTACAAGCTCCTATTGATTGCTGAGATACAGTAAGGAAGCTTAAAGTAACGATTTACGTTTGAAACTTGTTTTTTGTCCTTCATGGGCTTCCTGTGGTGAGGCTTATCAACAGAAAAATAATAGTTGTTCTTTTGATTGTCAAGTAACTATTTTTTGGCAAGAATTGTTTTACTAATATCATAGTTGAATATAAATATGTGCTTGGAAACCATGTAGTTATATTTTTCCTCTAGAAAACCACTTCATTTTCATTCATGCGTAACACCGCTGACAATGTCCAATATTTCTGGCAATGGAATGTACACGAGATAGATTGGATGAACCCATAGGAATATGAATGTACACGAGATAGATTGGATGAACGCATAGGAATAAGAATGTACACGAGATGGATTGGATGAACGCATAGGAATAAGAATGTACACGAGATAGATTGGATGAACGCATAGGAATAAGAATGTACACCATATGGATTGGATAGACGCATCGGAATATAAGAATGTACACGAGATGGATTGGATTGATGTATAGGAATAAGAATGTACACGAGATGGATTGGATGGATGTATAGGAATAAGAATGTACACGAGAGGGATTGGATGGATATATAGGAATAAGAATGTACACGAGTTGGATTGGATGGATATATAGGAATAACAATGTACAAGTGACCATCTTATTGATCCTATACCGCCACTGTCCTACATCGGTAACTGACCAGTTTTTTTTTTCAAATTTCTTGCTTTAATTCTGCAGGAATTTTAACATAATTTAAATTAATTTGTACATTTGAGACAGTTTTATCTGATTTTCGGGCTGAATGAGAACACTTGTAGAATTATAATTGGGCTTTTTTGAGCGAGCTTCAAAAATGTCAACCCGCAAGCCACTTGTAGACCATTGCTCACACCAACCCCTCCCCCGAGGGATTTCGAGTTTAGTCGGCAAAGAAAAGCTGTTTATCTTTGCAGTCTCAAAAAGCATTAACTACTATTGGGCAGAATTAATGTGTATTAATTAAGATATATTATAATTCCATTTTCTATTATTTCAAGATCTAGTATATTCATCACACTTCCCCCTCCCCCAACGGATGGGGAGTTTTGGCGCCAAAATATCCAGCTGGCTGTGCAGGCTGCATGGACTTAAACAACATTAACTTGTAATAATATTTTCTATTATGGATTTAAAATCAATGGATTTTCAAATTCTTAATTGGGAGGTTCACGAAAAACAGCGTTTATTTTACGTAACTCAGTCCTGTTCAAGAGATAATTTCCTTAAAAGTTTCAAATAATTATTTGACAAAGGATCAAGCTTATATTGCAATTTTTATAGGGGACAAGTGCTTCATAGTTCTGGCTACAGCTTATAACCGTTTCTCTATATTTCAATAACCCATAAAATATGAATAAAACGAAGAAAGGATAAATATAACTAGTTGTGTAACTATAGTTTTAAGAAAGGTGTTTCTTTTACGAAGTGGCTAGATACCCGGCACCCGGGAACGATTTTCAAAATACTAGATACCCGGGAGTATTGAATTGTTATTAAAAACCCAGCTAATAATAACTTTAATGGATTCAAAGTATTCTAACTTTGTTTATGTTAGGGAAGCGCTTCTTAGACTCCTTAGACATTTGAAAAATATACATTCGTCGAGTCTCGGCATACCATTTACGCGGCATCCAAGTTGTGGCACTTGGAAAAATTTCGACCCTAAACAAGGTCCCGGGAACGATTTTCAAAATACTAGATACCCGGGAGTATTTTATTTTCATTAAAAAACCCAGCTAATAATAACGTTCATGGATCCAAAGTATTCTAACTTTGTTTACGTTAGGGAAGCGCTTCTTAGAATCCTTAGACATTTGAAATATATACATTCGTCGAGTCTCGTCATACCATATACGCGGCATCCAAGTTGTGGCAATTGGAAAAATTTCGACCCTAAACAAGTTCATGGGAACTGTTTTCAAAATCACATCCTGGAGGATCCAATCATATTCTGGAGGATGCAATTATATCCGGCCATAGGAATAAGAATATATGGTTCATAATAAGCCGAAGTTTTCAAGTTGATTAATACACTGAGCCTTTAAATTCTCTGTAAAGGGAACTACAAACTTGAATGACAGGCTTGGTGTCGTTTCCATTTTTGTCTTGTTTGTTTTTTCCGCTGACGCTGTAATTCTCATATACACATGCGCATGCTTTGTAGCACTTGCTTATCTCTATTGATGCCAAAAAATACCATGTTTCAAAGTATTTTAAGACATGAGACCTAATAAAAACTCAATTCTGACTTTTACCCCTAGCTGTTCTATGTATACACCGCGAATGGGCTTTTAAAAGCACTTCCCACATGAAGAGAAATAACCATTGTAACAAAACGTCAGCGGCGCAATCGACATACCGGGTGTGCTGGTCATAGCAAGGGGTTAATCATCTACGGTCTAGGAACCGACTAACCTCTCCCTTAGGCTTCGGCCGAGCTTCCTGATCAGTCAGTAATGTCCTCCCGGGATAGCGGTGTTGGGGCCGAAATCTTCAGCATAGCCGTAAGTCCATACGATGCTTCAGCAATCGATGTCTGGAAGTATGGTCCTGGTTAATCAAGCAATAAAAAACATACTTATCTCAAAAACTTGAATCTTTCGTTTTGAAAGGACAAGAGGGACTCTAAATGCACATCTTGCTCTTAGTACTTTTTTCTGATCATAATTCAGTCCTTGCTTAGCTGGATAGATCATATTTTCATTTTTTTTTTTCAATGAATGTTAAAAACTGCCGCGCTTGTCAAAGTGTCTTGCACATATAAAATACTGACACTTAACTAGCAGATTCTTTTCATGATTGTTTGATATATTTTTAAACTCGTAGACTACAAAATAAAACAGGATAAAAGAGAAAGAAAGAAAGAAAGAAAGAAAGAAAGAAAGAAAAAAGAAAACAAAATGAGAGCAGATTTAGAAGTTACCCAGACAAAATCATGCATACCATAACGTACCAAACCAAAATACGGTATGGTTTGGTACACTAACTATGCGACAGTGAAGTAAATATCAGACATGTCAGAGATAGTATCATCTTCGTTGAACTGAGATGGATTGGATGAACCCTAGGAATATGACTGTACACGAGATGGATTTGATGGGCGTACAGGAGTAAGAATGTACACGAGATGGATTGGATAAACGCATAGGAATAAGAATATACACGAGATAGATTGGATGAACGCATAGGAATAAGAATGTACACGAGATAGATTGGATTGATGTATAGGAATAAGAATGTACACTAGATAGATTGGATGAACCCATAGGAATACGAATGTACACCATATGGATTGGATGGACGCATAGGAATATGAATGTACACGAGATGGATTGGATGAACGCATAGGAATAAGAATGTACACGAGATAGATTGAATGAACGCATAGGAATAAGAATGTACACGAGATTGATTGGATGAACCCATAGGAATATGAATGTACACGAGATGGATTGGATGAACGCATAGGAATAAGAATGTACACCAGATGGATTTGATGAACGCATAGGAATAAGAATGTACACGAGATAGATTGGATGAACGCATAGAAATAAGAATGTACACCATATGGATTGGATAGACGCATAGGAATATGAATGTACACGAGATGGATTGGATGAACGCATAGGAATAAGAATGTACACCAGATGGATTTGATGAACGCATAGGAATAAGAATGTACACGAGATAGATTGGATGAACGCATAGGAATAAGAATGTACACTATATGGATTGGATAGAAGCATAGGAATATGAATGTACACGAGATGGATTGGATGAAACCATAGGAATATGAATGTACACGAGATAGATTGGATGAACGCATAGGAATAAGAATGTACACGAGATAGATTGGATGAACGCATAGGAATAAGAATGTACACCATATGGATTGGATAGAAGCATAGGAATATGAATGTACACGAGATGGATTGGATGAAACCATAGGAATATGAATGTACACGAGATAGATTGGATGAACGCGTAGGAATAAGAATGTACACGAGATAGATTGGATGAACGCATAGGAATAAGAATGTACACCATATGGATTGGATAGAAGCATAGGAATATGAATGTACACGAGATGGATTGGATGGACATACAGGAATATGAATGTACACGAGATGGATTGGATGGATATATAGGAATAAGAATGTACACGAGATAGATTGGATGAACGCATAGGAATAAGAATGTACATCATATGGATTGGATGAAACCATAGGAATATGAATGTACACGAGATAGATTGGATGAACGCATAGGAATAAGAATGTACACGAGATAGATTGGATGAGCGCATAGGAATAAGAATGTACATCATATGGATTGGATAGAAGCATAGGAATATGAATGTACACGAGATCGATTGGATGAAACCATAGGAATATGAATGTACACGAGATAGATTGGATGAACGCATAGGAATAAGAATGTACACGAGATAGATTGGATGAACGCATAGGAATAAGAATGTACACCATATGGATTGGATGGACATACCGGAATAAGAATGTACACGAGATGGATTGGATGGATATATAGGAATAAGAATGTACACGAGATAGATTGGATGAACGCATAGGAATAAGAATGTACACGAGATAGATTAGATGAACGCATAGGAATAAGAATGTACACCATATGGATTGGATAGAAGCATAGGAATATGAATGTACACGAGATGGATTGGATGAAACCATAGGAATATGAATGTACACGAGATAGATTGGATGAACGTATAGTAATAAGAATGTACACGAGATAGATTGGATGAACGCATAGGAATAAGAATGTACATCATATGGATTGGATAGAAGCATAGGAATATGAATGTACACGAGATGGATTGGATGATACCATAGGAATATGAATGTACACGAGATAGATTGGATGAACGCGTAGGAATAAGAATGTACACGAGATAGATTGGATGAACGCATAGGAATAAGAATGTACACCATATGGATTGGATAGAAGCATAGGAATATGAATGTACACGAGATGGATTGGATGAAACCATAGGAATATGAATGTACACGAGATAGATTGGATAAACGCATAGGAATAAGAATGTACACGAGATAGATTGGATGAACGCATAGGAATAAGAATGTACATCATATGGATTGGATAGAAGCATAGGAATATGAATGTACACGAGATGGATTGGATGAAACCATAGGAATATGAATGTACACGAGATAGATTGGATGAACGCATAGGAATAAGAATGTACACGAGATAGATTGGATGAACGCATAGGAATAAGAATGTACACCATATGGATTGGATGGACATACAGGAATAAGAATGGACACGAGATGGATTGGATGGATATATAGGAATAAGAATGTACACGAGATAGATTGGATGAACGCATAGGAATAAGAATGTACATCATATGGATTGGATAGAAGCATAGGAATATGAATGTACACGAGATGGATTGGATGAAACCATAGGAATATGAATGTACACGAGATAGATTGGATGAACGCGTAGGAATAAGAATGTACACGAGATAGATTGGATGAACGCATAGGAATAAGAATGTACACCATATGGATTGGATAGAAGCATAGGAATATGAATGTACACCATATGGATTGGATGAAACCATAGGAATATGAATGTACACGAGATAGATTGGATGAACGCATAGGAATAAGAATGTACACGAGATAGATTGGATGAACGCATAGGAATAAGAATGTACATCATATGGATTGGATAGAAGCATAGGAATATGAATGTACACGAGATGGATTGGATGAAACCATAGGAATATGAATGTACACGAGATAGATTGGATGAACGCATAGGAATAAGAATGTACACGAGATAGATTGGATGAACGCATAGGAATAAGAATGTACACCATATGGATTGGATGGACATACAGGAATAAGAATGTACACCAGATGGATTGGATGGATATATAGGAATAAGAATGTACACGAGATAGATTGGATGAACGCATAGGAATAAGAATGTACATCATATGGATTGGATAGAAGCATAGGAATATGAATGTACACGAGATGGATTGGATGAAACCATAGGAATATGAATGTACACGAGATAGATTGGATGAACGCATAGGAATAAGAATGTACACGAGATAGATTGGATGAACGCATAGGAATAAGAATGTACACCATATGGATTGGATGGACATACAGGAATAAGAATGTACACGAGATGCATTGGATGGATATATAGGAATAAGAATGTACACGAGATAGATTGGATGAACGCATAGGAATAAGAATGTACATCATATGGATTGGATAGAAGCATAGGAATATGAATGTACACGAGATGGATTGGATGAAACCATAGGAATATGAATGTACACGAGATAGATTGGATGAACGCATAGGAATAAGAATGTACACGAGATAGATTGGATGAACGCATAGGAATAAGAATGTACACCATATGGATTGGATGGACATACAGGAATAAGAATGTACACGAGAGGGATGGAATGGATATATAGGAATAACAATGTCAAGTGACCATCTTATTGATCCTATACCGTCACGGGAGAGCCTACGTAGCAAGCAGTTGATGTAATGTATTCATAAAAATACAATACATCACATCTCATACAATCGATAGAACGACAATAGAATACAATAGATTTTATGAATACATTACATCAACTGAGTGCTATGTAGGTTCTCCCATACCGCCACTGTGCTACATCGGTAACTGACCAGTTTTTTTTTCAAATTTCTTGCTTTAATTCTGCAGGAATTTTAACATAATTTAAATTAATTTGTACATTTGAGACAGTTTTATCTGATTTTCGGGCTTAATGAGAACACTTGTAAAATTATAATTGGGCTTTTTTGAGCGAGCTTCAAAAATGTCGACCCGCAAGCCACTTGTAGACCATTACTCACACCAACCCCTCCCCCGAGGGATTTCGAGTTTAGTCGGCAAAGAAAAGCTGTTTATCTTTGCAGTCTAAAAAAGCATTAACTACTATTGGGTAGAATTAATGTGTATTAATTAAGATATATTATAATTCCATTTTCTATTATTTCAAGATCTAGTATATTAGCTGGTAACAAAACGAGCAAGAGACTGGGCTCGAGTTTAAAAATCTAATTTAATTAAGGTTCTAGAAAAACTGACCCCATCACATGAAAGAGCAACATACAACAAGCTTACTGACTAAGTTTCAGGGTGTTAAACCTTATAGAAACAATGTTATGAGCATTGAAAGACTACAAAAATTACAGAGAAATGTATGGTGTCCCTCCAAACGTCCAGCCACACGTAGATTCTCTGTATTTTAGAAAATTCTAAAATATCGTAATTCAGTTCGTTTCGATTTCCCCAAACTCGGTCAAATTTTCAAATCCTAATTTCTATGTGTTCTTTCTCTAGATGTGATTTGTTTGTGAATTAAATCAAATTTGAGAAAGTCGGTTACAGTTCCCTGCTCATTTTGTTACCGGCCAATTCATCACACTTCCCCCTCCCCCAAGGGATTGGGAGTTTTGGCGCCAAAATATCCAGCTGGCTGTGCAGGCTGCATGGGCTTAAACAACATTAACTTGTAATATTATTTTCTATTATGGATTTAAAATCCATGGATTTTCAAATTCTTAATTGGAAGGTTCACGAAAAACAGCGTTTATTTTACGTAACTCAGTCCTGTTCAAGAGATAATTTCCTTAAAAGTTTCAAGTATTCTCTAGACAAAGGATCAAGCTTATATTGCAATTTTTATAGGGGACAAGTGCTTCATAGTTCTGGCTACAGCTTATAACCGTTTCTCTATATTTCTATAACCCATAAAATATGAATAAAACGAAGGAAGGATAAATATAACTAGTTGTGTAACTATAGTTTTAAGAAAGGTGTTTCTTTTACGAAGTGGCTAGATACCCGGCACCCGGGAACGATTTTCAAAATACTAGATACCCGGGAGTATTGAATTGTTATTAAAAAACCCAGCTAATAATAACTTTCATGGATTCAAAGTATTCTAACTTTGTTTACATTAGGGAAGCGCTTCTTAGAATCCTTCGACATTTGAAAAATATACATTCGTCGAGTCTCGGCATACCATATACGCGGCATCCAAGTTGTGGCACTTGGAAAAATTTCGACTGTAAACAAGGTCCCGGGAACTGTTTTCAAAGTCACATCCTGGAGGATCTGTACAGGACCCGAACTGATCCCGGGACCCGAACTGATCCCAGGACCCGAACTGATCCCCAAAACTGTTGTTATTGTACCTGAACTGATCTCGGACCCGAACTGATCCCAAGGTAGGACCCGAACTGATCCCCGCGTATTCTACGGAATGGACTCAAGAAAACTAGAATTTGTGAAAGTCATATTTATTGATTGTTTATTATTAACTCTGCTTTTATATATATCGAAGATAATTGATAAATTACAAGGTAAAAAAATAGTCTAAGGCTGGAAAAGTGTAACTAGGAATCTAATAAAAATTTATCCGGCCCTTATTAATAGCTAACCAAACTATTAACTGATTAAGTATTTGGGTTGCCTGTGTCAAGGTTTTACTACAACACGAGCTGACTGACCATGTCTCGATAGACACCGCTGCAGAACGCAATGCACATGCGCTAAAAATTATTTGTTTTGTGAACAAACCTTGCTACCATGGCGCGAAATTCAAAAAGCCGAAGCGAATAAAGCAAAGCCGAGCGAGAAATTTTCAGAGTAGCTACAGTGTCATATATAAAATAACATACTTTTTGCACCACATAGTTTTACGTTTGCACCAAAGGTGAAAATGAAGTTTAAAGTGGGTCGCGTGCAGCCGTCGAGTACTGATATCGCTATTTTCTTGATGTTGTTTTTCGAGTGGTAGTGGTAGTAGATGGTTCAAACAAAACTAGTATATGCGTGAGGGCTGAAAAAACAAGAACAGGAATGGCTTGCCAAGGGAGACTTTACTCTGTGAATTCGGAGATATTGAAACTCGCGCATGCGCAGACGTTCTGCAGCGGTGTCGTCTCGATACTTTATATTCCTATGGTTTGTTATTTTATTATGTGCTTCACAGTCTTTAGAAGCTGATGACGAGAATAAATCAGAAGACAAACGATCCGAGAAAAAAAAGCAGGTAAATAACAACAACAACTACAAAGCAAACTAAATATTACGAGAGTTAGTAACTAAAGGTATAATTAAAGGTCAAATACATGACAAGCATGATCGCTTAAGCATGTCAAATTTGGGTAAACTTCCGTACGTGTTTTTAAAGATATGCATTTTATTAGACAAAGCAAACTTCACCACTCTAATGTGAAATTATAGTTACTAAAAGCTCCTAATATACGTTTAACAATAAGCACAATTTCATGTTCACATGCTGGCTCTTTGTCGATAGTAATCTTACACCAAGCCATTGTGCAAACAAATGCAATGATATTGAATATTAACTAACGGATGTGAAATTTAAATTGCTTTTGTTGACTATTCGCTTACCACTAATTACACTACTATTGCTAGTATTTCTACTGATGAAAAGGCTTTCAGTCTAATTTTTTAGAGATTTTTTTCAGACTGATGCCACGCGAAGAAATGTCCCGCTTGAAGATGATGAATATGAAGCTTTGTTTTTTCTTTTGAATGGAGAGAAAAAGATGAAAGATTGGCCAAAGACAGAAAATAGAGCACTGAGGCAGCGAGTGTATAGAAAGATCAAGAGCGGCCAATACCAGGTACAGGAAGTGCACGACCCCATGACAGGACAGAACAAGGGAAGAATTGTCCACACTGGGAACATCATAGCGAAGAGGTCAGAGCTGGCCTCAATCGTGGAAAAGCTTTTTGTTCAAAGAAAAGGTGATGGTGCCAGGAAACTTGTCCCAACGATCAGAAATGTGTATGCTGGAATACCACGAAAGCAAATACAATCGAAGATCAACTCTATGAAGGAGCCTCAAAGAATAAGACCTCTTTTTAAGAACAAAGCTCCCCTACGACCAATTAAAGCGAAAAGAGTACAACAACGACATCAGGTTGACTTGGTTAGTATGACAAGTATTCCAGTAAATATTGATGGAAAAACATACAAGTACATTATGTCTGTCATAGATCTTTTTAGTCGCTTTGTATTCCTAAGACCGTTGGAAAGTAAGGAATCATCAGAAGTTGCTGAAAACCTATTAGATATTTACAACGAACATGGTGCGCCTACCATTCTTCAAAGTGATCAAGGGACAGAGTTTAAAGGGACTGTAAAAAAGGTGTGTGAACGTTTGAATGTTATCATAATAAAGAGTTCCGCATACAGTCCTCAGACACAGGGCAAGGATGAACGTTCTCATCGTACCTGGAAAGAAAAGCTAAAGTTCGATATGATAGCCTGTAAAGATGGATTGGACTGGGTTGAACGACTACCTGTCTACCAAACGCTTTACAACGAATCGCCGCACAGCTCCCTCGGAATGCTGTCACCATTCGAGGTGTACTTTGGAAGACCCACTAATCGGCTGAAACGTCCTCTGTCTTTGGGAAACGCAACAGAAGATTTTGATATCCCGGAAGAAACAGGTGATCACCATGATTTATCAGATGAGCTGGAGGAAAATGACTCGCATTTGGATAGTTGGTTTAAAGACCTGATATGATTTTTATTCACGGCTTTATTTCACGGATATCGACCCTAAGTGTGTAATAAATTATCTTTCTACATGTTTTGCATGCTCTGAAAAGTTAACGGAGTTATCAAACTTTCTTTTAGCACAATACACATATAATTATATAGTTTTCAAACATTTCTCAAGTATAATGTGCTTTTACTTGGTTTCTAACTCACTTCAAGTTTCAACTGACTATGCTTTAAAATCATATATATTTAGTTTTTTGGAAATTCCAACAATTTTGAAACCCGGTACTGAATTTTCATGGTTGTCCTGGAAACGGATGCGGGAGAGGCTTCGGGCCCTGTTACCCGTCGGAACTTTTAGCTGAAACTTGTGTTCAATGCGGGTTTCGAGACAAGATTCAGACTGAAGAACTGGTCCGTTAACACCCACCTGAGTAGACCTTCAGAACAAATTCAGGGTCAACCAACCAGAATTGAGGGTTCGACATCCTATTTTAATTAGCATTTCCCATTATTCTGCCAAGATAATTTATGAAATACGAGTTCTTCGATCATTCTTTAAATTAATCGTAAACGCTAGTCGAACTCATGGCGAAATTTTATTTCAATCAACAAGAAAAGTCTACATTGTGTACTCGGAAAATGCTAACCAAAAATAGTGACCCATAATTCCTTACGGGGAAGGCGATCAACTCAGCTGAAATTTCGCTGTGTTACACTGCGAGTCACTATTTGTCTCGCAACGCCGCTAAGTTAATGCACCGACAATATCCAGATTTAAGGTTTGAACGTGTAACGTTCCACTTCGTACACTAAACATCCTTGATATTGTCTTATTTCATTGGTGATCCGGAAAAAGGTCATAAAATATCAAGAGCGATTTTCAGGCTCCTCACGTTTTCTCGAGTTTTGGCTGGCGTCCAAATTACGACGATCTGAAAAGGTAATTAGTTTTCGATTGTTGAGTTAAACGAAGCCAACAAAACTAGAGTTTTGAAAGAACGAAGAGGCATGGTCGTCGAAGCATAAACATCGCTCTCAATAGAGTACGGAAGTCATGACAAAAAAAAAATTCTTAAGGACTTTAAAGTTATTAAGAGAAATAGTATGATACGTATACATGCAGTATGGGATTTCAGAGCGGTAGAGCGAAAAACCACCAAGATATGTACAGTTAATGCCAACATTTCCTTATTCATTTTCTCTCTGTTTAAGTTGGTTCTAACGTCATTGCGAATAGAGAAAAAGAAGAGAAAATATGAGGGGATTTTTGGAGCGTTAATGTCCGATATTTCCATTTCTGATTACAGCTCACAGTAGCCTTAAATATTTTGTTCTCTTCATATTGATCAAAACTGAAATATATATTTTTTAGTTTGATATTTTATGCAATGTGGTTTAACTATTGTTTCCCTAGGGTAAAGGAACATCTCATTAACTTTCTAAAGAAGATAATATCCTAAAATTTAGCTGACAATTGGCAAAAATCCTGAAAGTTAGCTTACAAAAATCCTGAAATTTAACTGACAACTGGACCCCCCCGATATTATAAGCTACCAATTTTTTATTTATTTTTAGTCCCAGTCACAGACCAGATCATGGAATAATGTACCAAGTACCTTTATACTGCTAAATAATAAAGCTCCAATCAACTTTGTAAATCCACCAGCACACGTAAGCACACTCGTGGATAACGCCCGTTGGAGGGTCGGAGACACCTGAAGCTAGTGGCTCCCCGGGCTCAAAGATGCAGAAAGACTTCATAGAGTCACAACCATCACAGCATTTCCACCAGTGGAACAACCAAGCGCCTGCCATGATCACTTCCACCACCATAGAGATTACTAGGAAACTACACAGCACTACAAAGGACTTGAAGTTGTCCGCGACATCACGTGGATCGTCTGTCGTCCAGTCGTACCTACGGTTCCATCTCCTCCAGGGATTTGTTTCTTGTGCTTCAGATCCCACCGCTATCGTCAAGCTTATTCCAACCACGAGAAAGACGAGCTCGAGAACAGCCAGTAGACGAACAAGCAGCAGAAAGAACAGGGGTCTTCGTATTTTAGGAAGTGAATTCAACAGGTAACAGCTACAAGAACACAAGGTCATACCAATACCACAACATAGGAGAGTAATGGCGGAAAACCAACTTGAGAGGTCGTCGCTGATCCAGTATCTGTGATTTGCATTCCATAGAAGAACAACACAGCTGAGCGTGAAAGAGGTCATTATCAAACCACAGAAAAAATGAGCGACACTCCATCGTTTGGCACGAGTAAAGTTGATTCTGCCTCGTTTGATACCAAAGTTTCCATTCCTATAAGCATCATGGCAAGGATCGTCTTCAACGTCGTCTTTTCTGGCGCCAATCACTAATGGCTCGCATTCTGTATCTGTTTCTAGTCCAGTCTGGGAGAAGTTATCAGTGATTGTGACTTGCACAGATTGGTTCTGGTTCGACTCGTTGTCCAATTCAGCCTGTTCTTCTTTCTCCGCCATCTTAACTCAGCTGAAAGTCAACATCAAAGACCACAGGGAGCCCAATCAATGGGAAAGAGATATTAGGGATTTATTGTTGTGATTTCGCTTAGTTACTGTCAATATGCCTCAAACGTACAACATATTAATGCACTAGCCCCGGGAAATACCGTAGTCGAGGGCACATTCACTGTTAAAGCCCCCACTATTGTGGCCCCGTTATTTTGGTCTAGTAGTAAATAACAAAACAAAGTTATGAGCTAGCCTGATTACCAGCCCACTATTCTCCTATAATAATAGTAATAATAATAATAATAATAATAATAATAATAATAATAATAACAATAATGATAATATAATAATTTATATAAAGTTAATAAAATGGGAAGTTATCGCCCAATCTCTAAAGCAACGAAGCTCAAGTTAAAAACGCTATAACAAATAACCTTCCAGTTATGTCCTAGCCTGATTATCAGCCCACTATTCTGCTATGGCTGGCTTTCACGTGACGTCATCAAAAACTCAAAATCTAAACTATACATCGTACAAAAACATTTCTAAAATATGATTTAGAAATCAGTGATATAAGTCACAGGAGAAAGTTTCGAGTCATTTTGATGTTTGGTTCCCGAGTTATGAAGGTTGAATTTGTGTCACGCAATACCGTTACGTGTATCTGAATAGCAATGGAAATCAAAATTAATTTACCCTAGGTGAAAGATTTTGCCGTAGATACGTTTAAAATCTCTATTTGAAGTATATTGAAGTGGAATTCAATTGAAAATATTAAATATTCTATCATTTTAAGCCGTTGAAAATTCGTCCGCCATATTGGTGTTCCTTAGTGGAACACCAACATGGCCGCTCCATACATTTTTACCAAAAAATGCGTCACGTTTCCTTGCCCATAATTCCACAACGAAATGATGTACAGCCTTAAAACTTTGCCAGTATGTATAGTTTTCACCGCTTTACAAGAATATGGAGCTTTATTTTGATTATATTGTGAAATTAGGCTTTCGAAATAGATGATGACGTTAGTGAAAGCCGGCAATAATAATAATGATAATAATAATGATAATAATAATAATGATAATAATAATCATAATCATAATAATGATGATAATAATGATAATATTAATAATAATGATAATAATAATAATGATAATAATAATGATAAGTCAACCAAGCAAGAGATAAAGGTTCTAGTAATTGGCTGAACGCTATACCATTTGAAGAGCAGGGTCTAGTTTTAAATAAGCAAGAATTCAAGGATGCCCTTCGATTACGCTACAACTTGCCTTTACATGATTTGCCAAATGCCTGCCCACGTGGCTCGCCCTTTAACGTTAACCACGCCCTGTCGTGCAAGAAAGGAGGCTTTGTGGCCTGTTGATGTCGCATTCCCAAAATTCTGTGCGCGTGTCATGCAATGTCGGTGCCGCTGCATAATAATCAGTTTTGGAGTTTATCGTATAACCAGCAGGACATAATTTGTAAGTAGGATTTTATTCGCTTAATTTTCGCTTCGTTTATCATGTTGTAATGATTTTCAATTTATTTATTTTCACACACACACACAAACAACACACACACATCACACCACATTCCATATTGTACACATTGATCCTACATTTATCTACACATTTGCTGAATTAAAAGTGCGTTCGAATTATATGCCTACTGAATCACTGATATCTACCTTTGAGAGACTCAAGACTCACATGGCCCAAAGGCATGATAATGTTCGAGATCTTCTGACAACGTTATTATGCAAAGTGTGCCATAACGTTCAAGCGGAACCAAAGCTCATTCCTCTCAACGACGAAAAATTCAAGCTTAAATCAACCACCACAAGTCAAGACGCACGCCTTGATATTAAGGCGGGTGGCATCTGGCAACGAGGAGTTACAGCATTCTTTGATGTACGTGTATCGCATGTAAACTCCAAATGTAACCAGAACAGGTCTACCTCGACGATCTTTAAAGAACAGGAAAAAGAAAAGAAACGAAAATACGAAGAAAGGATCCTGGATGTGGAAATGGGAAGTTTTACTCCTTTGGTCTTTGGAACGAATGGTGGTATCGGTACAGAGTGTCAAATGTTTCTAAAAGCGCTGGCAGAGAATATTTCAAGGAAAACTAACGAGCCATATGCAGAAACAATCACATACATAAGAACAAAACTATCTTTTGAAATACTTAGATCCATTAATCTATGTGTACGTGGGTCACGAGTTCCTTTTTATAAGAACAATGACTTTCTATTTGATTTTAAACTTAATGTAAATACAACAGAAATCAATTGATTTATTTCTATATTTCTATATATAGATAATATTTTTCTTCTTAATAATTTTTTACATATTTTATAATTTTTTGTTTTTTAGATCCTTTAATATCGCCCGTTTTAACATTATAATTAATTATTGCTATTATTGTCTTCTTTATTATTGTTATTATAATTATTGTGAAATAAAGTTATTATTATTAATAATAATAATAATAATAATGATAATAATAATAATAATGATAATAATAATAATGATAATAATAATAATGATAATATAGTAGAAAGTAGAATAAAACCTATTAGTACAATTCTACTACTATACTATTGCAAATCCTGCATTCTGATTGGCTAACGTACTCACTATCTATCAGCCGATAGATAGTGGGTAGAGAAAGCCGGCTTTGTTTTGAAAAAAATGGCGGCTTTCCCTTCGCGATTTTGTGAAGTTTCCTACGAAGAAATAGTAATAGTTTCGTTGAGAATTTTAATAAAACAATTAGAAGACTCACTCTCGATTTCTATCGGCTTTGATAGTTGACTCGGGGCCGGAGCCCCTCGTCAACTATCAGCCGATAGAAATCTTGATTTCGTCTTCTAATTGTTAAATAGTTACTCGTCGTATAATATAAGTTAATAAGTAAATATCTATATAAAAAAAAAATAAATAAAAAAAAACCTAGTGTGTAATATCTAATTCCTTATATCTTATGCCCTATATCTTGTATCTAATATATCTTATATCTTATTGGTAAATTCAAAACTGATCTATCTTAATCATATCTAATATATAATATATACATCCTAATAGTATCCATTATAGATAGATAATAATGATGATAATAATAATAATGATATTAATAATAATGATAATAATAATGATAATAATAATAATTAATAATAATAATGATGATAGTAAAAATATTAAGAATGACCTTAATAATAGTAATAATAATAAAGCATCGCATATGATAAAGCATATGATAATATTAATGATAATGATAATAAAAATTATAAAAACAACCATAATAATAACAATAATATAATAATAATATATTTAAAGTCAATAACCTGGGAAGTGCTTCCCTTATCTTCCGAGCAACAAGGCTCATGTTAAAAACATTATCACAAATACCCTTCCAGTTATGAGCTAACTGATTATCAGCCCACTATTCGGCTACCACAAGTACCCTTACAGTTAAGATCTTCCCTAGTTAAAAGCCCACTAGTCTGCTAACACAACTACCCCGATAGTTAAAATCCTCCCAAGTTATAAGCACACTATTCTGCTAACACAAGTACTGTGACAGTTACGATCCTCCCCAGTTAGAAGCCCACTAGTCTGATTAGACAAATACCCTTTCAGTTATAAGCTAGCCTGATTATCAGCCCACTGTCCTGCTATTATATCAATAATAATATTAATGATAATAATAATTATAAAAATAATAATTACAATAATATTAATTATAATATTAACAATAATGATGATAAAGATGATAATGATAATAATAATATTAATAATCATAATAATAATATAAATAATAATAATAATAATAATAATATTAATAATAATTTATTTAAAATCAATAACGTGGGAAGTGGTTGCCCAATCTTCTGAGCAACAATGCACATGTTTAAAACGCTATCAAAAATACCCTTCCTGTTATTCGCTAACCTCATTATCAGCCCACTATTCTGCTGACACAAGTACCCTTAGAGTTAAGATACTCCTCAGTTATCAGCCCACTATTATGCTAAAACAAGTACCCTTACAGTTAAGATCCTCTCCATTTATAAGCCAACTATTCCGCTAACACATGATTGTACCCTTACCGTTAATATCCTCAAAAGTTACAAGCCCACTAGTCTGTTTACACAAATACCCTTTCAGTTATAAGCTAGCCTGATTATCAGCCCACTGTCCTGGTATTATATCAATAATAATAATGATCATTATAACAATATTAATTACTATAATAATAATAATAATGTTAACAATAATGATGATAATGATAATAATGATCAAGATAATATTAATAATAATAAAATAATGTTAATAATAATTATAATAATATGAATAATAATAATAATAATACTTATTATTATTATTATTTATTTAAAGTCAATAACATATAAAGTGGTTGCCTAATCTTCCGAGCAACAAGGCTCATGTTAAAAACAATATCACAAATACCCTTCCAGTTATGAGCTAACTGATTATCAGTCCATTATTCTGCTACAACAAGTACCCTTACAGTTAAGATCCTCCCTAGTTAGAAGCCCACTATTCTGCTAACACAACTACCCCGACAGTTAAGATCCTCCCCAGTCATAAGCCAACTATTCCGCTAACACATGATTATACCCTTACAGTTAAAATCCTCCCAAGTTATATCCCACTATTCTGCTAACACAAGTACGGTGACAGTTAAGATCCTCTCCAGTCATAAGCCCACTAGTCTGATTACACAAATACCCTTTCAGTTATAAGCTAGCCTTATTATCAGCCCACTGTCCTGCTATTATATCAATAATAATAAGAATAATAATAATTATAATAGTAATAATAATTATAAAAATATTAATTACAATAATAATAATGATATTAACAATAATGATGATAATGATAATAATGATAATAATAATATTAATAATAATAAAATAATGTTAAAAATAAACTTAATATAAATAATATTAATATTAATAATAATAATAGTAATAATTTTTTAATATAAATATTAATAATAATTTATTTAAAATCAATAACGTGGGAAGTGGTTGCCCAATCTTCTAAGCATCAAGGCACATGTTTAAAACGCTATCAAAAATACCCTTCCTGTTATTAGCTAACCTTATTATCAGCCCACTATTCTGCTGACACAAGTACCCTTACAGTTAAGATCCTCCCCAGGTAGAAGCCCAATATTCTGCTAACACAAGTACCCTTACAGCTAAGATCCTCCCCAGTTAGAAGCCCACTATTCTTCTAAGACAATTACCTTTACAGTTAAGATCCTCCCCAGTTATAAGTCCACTATTCTGCTAACACATGTACCCTTACAGTTAAGAACCTCCCAAGTTATAAGCCAACTATTCTGCTAACACAAGTACCCTTACAGTTAAAATCCTCCCTAGTTATCAGCCCACTATTCTGCTAACACGAGTACTCTTACAGTCAAGATCCTCCCCAGTTAGAAGCCCACTATTCTGCTAACACAAGTACCCTTACGGTTAAGATCCTCCCCAGTTATCAGACCACTAGCCTTACGAAACAAATACCCTTTAAGTTATAAGCTAGCCTGATTATCAGCCCACTTTTCTGCTATAACAATGAAATAGTAATGATGATAACAATAATAAAGACTATTAATAATGATAATAATAATAATACTAATATTAATCAAAAAATTTTCAATATTGATAATATGATAATATTATTGATAATTATAATAATTATAAAAATAACCATAATAATAACAATAATAATAATAATAATATATTTAAATTCAATAACATGGGAAGTGGTTGCCTAATCTTCCGAGCAACAAGGCTCATGTTAAAAACAATATCACAAATACCCTTCCAGTTATGAGCTAACTGAATATCAGCCCACTATTCTGCTACCACAACTACCCCGACAGTTAAGATCCTCCCCACTTATAAGCCAACTATTTCCGCTAACACATGATTGTACCCTTACAGTTAAAATCCTCCCAAGTTGTATCCCACTATTCTGCTAACACAAGTACTGTGACAATTAAGATCCTCCCCAGTTATAAGCCCACTAGTCTGATTACACAAATACCCTTTCAGTTATAAGCAAGCCTGATTATCAGCCCACTGTCCTGCTATTATATCAATAATCATAATAATAATAATAATTATAATAATTATAATAATAATATTTATAATTATAAAAATAATAATTACAATAATAATAATTATAATATTAACAATAATGATGATAACGATAATAGTAATATTAATAATAATAAAATAATGTTAATAATAATAATAATAATAATAATAATATCAATAATAATAATAATAATATTATAAATAATAATAATATTAATAATAATAATAATAATAATTTATTTAAAATCAATAACGTGGGAAGTGGTTGCCCAATCTTCTGAGCAACAAGACACATGTTTAAAACGCTATCAAAAATACCCTTCCTGTTATTAGCTAACCTCATTATCAGCCCACTATTCTGCTGACATAAGTACCCTTACAGTTAAGATCCTCCCTAGTTACAAGCCCACTATTCTGCAAACACAAGTACCCTTACAGTTAAGATCCTCCCCAGTTATAAGTCCACTATTCTGCTAACACATGTACCCTTACAGTTAAGATCCTCCCAAGTTATAAGCCAACTATTCTGCTAACACAACTAACTTTACAGTTAAAATAATCCCAAGTTATAAGCCCCCAAGTCTGCTAACACAAGTACCCTGACAGTTAAGATCCTCCCCAGTTATATGCCCACTCAAATACTAAAAAAGTATCCTGACTGTTAGGATCCTTTCTAGATATGAGTTCACTATTCTGCTAACACAAGTACCCTTACAGTTAAGATCCTCCCCAGTTATAAGCCCACTAGTCTGATGACAGAAATACCCTTTTAGTTATGAGCTAGATTAATTATCAGCCAACTATTCTGCTATTATAAAAATAATAATTAGAAATAATAATTATAATGATAATAAAAATAAGAATGATAATGATAATAATAAGAATAACAATATTAAAAATAATATGATAGTGTTAATATTAATAATAATAGTAATAATAATAACATTAATATTAGTAATAGTTTATTTGAAGTCAATAGCGTAAGATGTGGATGCCCAATCTTCCAAGCAACGAGGCTCATGTTAAAAACAATATCACAAATACTCTTCCAGTTATGAGCTAACTGATTATCAGCCCACTATTCTGCTACCATAAGTACCCTTACAGTTAAGATCCACCCTAGTTAAAAGCCCACTATTCTGCTAACACAAGTACCCTTACAGTTAAGATCCTCCCCAGTTATCAGCCCAATATTCTGCTAACACAAGTACCCTTACAGTTAAGATCCTCCCTAGTTATCAGCCCAATAGTCTGTTAACACAAGTACCCTTACAGTTAAGATCCTTCCTAGTTATCATCCCACTAGTCTGTTAACACAAGTACCCTTACAGTTAAGATCCTCCACAGTTATGAGCCCACTAGCCTTATGGAACAAATACCCTTTAAGTTATAAGCTAGCCTGATTATCAGCCCACTTTTCTGCTATAACAATGAAATAGTAATGATAACAATAATGATAACAATAATGAAGACTATTAATGATAATAATACTAATAATACTAATATTAATAATAATAATTTTAATATTAATAATATGATAATATTATTGATAATGATAATAATTATAAAAATAACCATAATAATAACAATAATAATAATAATAATAATAATATATTCAAATTCAATAACATGGGAAGTGGTTGCCTAATCTTCCGAGCAACAAGGCTCATGTTAAAAACAATATCACAAATACCCTTCCAGTTATGAGCTAACTGAATATCAGCCCACTATTCTGCTACCACAACTACCCCGACAGTTAAGATCCTCCCCACTTATAAGCCAACTATTTCCGCTAACACATGATTGTACCCTTACAGTTAAAATCCTCCCAAGTTGTATCCCACTATTCTGCTAACACAAGTACTGTGACAATTAAGATCCTCCCCAGTTATAAGCCCACTAGTCTGATTACACAAATACCCTTTCAGTTATAAGCAAGCCTGATTATCAGCCCACTGTCCTGCTATTATATCAATAATCATAATAATAATAATAATTATAATAATTATAATAATAATATTTATAATTATAAAAATAATAATTACAATAATAATAATTATAATATTAACAATAATGATGATAACGATAATAGTAATATTAATAATAATAAAATAATGTTAATAATAATAATAATAATAATAATAATAATAATATAAATAATAATAATATTATAAATAATAATAATATTAATAATAATAATAATAAAAATAATATATTTAAAGTCAATAACATGGGAAGTGGTTGCCTAATCTTCCGAGTAACAAGGCTCATGTTAAAAACAATATCACAAATACCCTTCCCGTTATGAGCTAACTGTTTATCAGCCCACTATTCTGCTACCAGAATTACCCTTACAGTTAAGATCCTTCCTAGTTACAGTATGTTGCCCTAATTCGGGACGGTTTTAGGAATAACCGTTATATCAAAGCCCAGAATCATTGTAGCGATGCAATATTTACCATGAAGATAGAGTCGAACATCATGAAGTCGGTCACTAAAGCTCATTTGTTTAAGTCACGAGTAACTTACCACAATTTACAAATTTATCGCCCAAGTTGGTGGTCCTAATTCGGGACAGTTGGTCCTAATTCTGGACACAAACACTATGCGATTTGCTCTTCGATTTCCTCGCTTCCTACTCGCTGGTTCATTGGGAAATTAGAGGAATATTGCTTGTCATTCTCATAGAGATTTAAAATATACAAATAAGCCTAATCAAGAAGATGTGAAGGCAACGCACGTGCGTGTTTGTTTAACGCTAAAAATTCGCACGGATTTGCATAACAACCATGGCAATTTTACTTGAAAATTATCGATTTTATAACATGCAAACCAAAAGATAAAACTCTTGTTGCACCACACTCAACCAAAACGTGCCGTATATAGTTCGCTCTAACAAGCATGGCTCGTGTGATTATCCAAAATGCCGTGATAAAAGGCTGTCCCGAATTAGGCACATATGGTTAAAATATACCAATGTTTTGAATGTAGTCTCAGGTATAATAAGTTTGAATTGCTTGATAATTTTTTTACACACCGAAGAGAACAATGATTTAGGTGTGAACTCAGCTTAAAAACAATAATCCAGGAGTTATACTTTATCAAAAAACGATTTTAGAGCTATGTTTGGTAATGTTAAGTCAAGCGAAAACTCGTATTCTGAGAAATAATGTAGTGACTTACCTTTACAAAATGCTCTTGTTCTCTGCTGTAAATTAATGCATTAAAACCCAAAATGTTCGTCATGCAAGGTAACTTATTTACATTTGATGTTGTCACGTTTGTTTTAATCTATTCACAATTTCCACAGAATAACTACGATTCAAACACGAAGTGTCCCGAATTAGGGACCGTCCCGAATTAGGGCAACACACTATAGAAGCCCACTATTCTGCTAACACAACTACCCTTACAGTTAAGATCCTCCCCAGTTATCAGCACAATATTCTGCTAACACAAGTACCCTTACAGTTAAGATCCTCCCCAGTTATCAGCCCACTATTCAGCTAACACAAGTACCCTTACAGTTAAGATCCTTCCTAGTTATCAGCCCACTAGTCTGTTAACACAAGTACCCTTTCAGTTAAGATCCTCCCCAGTTATGAGCCAACTAGCCTTATGAAACAAATACCCTTTAAGTTATCAGTTAGCCTGATTATCAGCCCACTTTTCTGCTATAACAATGAAATAGTAAAGATGATTACAATAATGAAGACTATTAATAATGATAATAATACTAATAATACTAATATATATAATAATAATTTTAATATTAATAATATGATAATATTAATGATAATATTAATTATAAAATTAATCATAATACAAAAAAACAATAATAATAATATATTTGAAGTCAATAACATGGGAAGTGGTTGCCTAATCTTCCGAGCAACAAGGCTCATGCTAAAAACAATATCACAAATGCCCTTCCAGTTATGAGCTAACTGATTATCAGCCCCCTATTCTGCTACCACAATTACCCTTACAGTTAAGATCCTCCCTAGTTAGAAGCCCACTATTCTGCTAACACAACTACCCCGACAGTTAAGATCCTCCCCAGTCATAAGCCAACTATTCCGCTAACACATGATTGTTCTCTTACAGTTAAAATCCTCCCAAGTTATATCCCACTACACTGCTAACACAAGTACTGTGACAGTTAAGATCCTCCACAGTTAGAAGCCCACTAGTCTGCTAACACAAGTACCCTTAATGTTAAGATCCTCCCCAGTTATAAGCCCACTATTCTGCTAACACACGTACCCTTACAGTTAAGATCCTCCCCAGTTATCAGCCCACTAGCCTTATGAAACAAATACACTTTAAGTTATAAGCTAGCCTGATTATCAGCCCACTTTTCTGCTATAACAATGAAATAGTAAAGATGATTACAATAATGAAGACTATTAATAATGGTAATAATACTAATAATACTAATATTAATAATATTAATTTTAATATTAATAATATGATATTAATGATAATAATAATCATAAAAACAACCATAAGAATAATAACAATAATAATAATATATTTAAAGTCAATAACATGGGAAGTGGTTGCCTAATCTTCCAAGCAACAAGGCTCATGTTAAAAACAATATCACAAATACCCTTCCAGTTATGAGCTAACTGATTATCAGCCCACTATTCTGCTACCACAATTACCCTTACAGTTAAGATCCTCCCCAGTTATCAGCCCAATATTCTGCTAACACAAGTACCCTTACAGTTAAGATCCTCCCCAGTTATCAGCCCACTATTCTGCTAACAAAAGTACCCTTACAGTTAACATCCTTCCTAGTTATCATCCCACTAGTCTGTTAACACAAGTACCCTTTCAGTTAAGATCCTCCCCAGTTATGAGCCAACTAGCCTTATGAAACAAATACCCTTTAAGTTATCAGCTAGCCTGATTATCAGCCCACTTTTCTGCTATAACAATGAAATAGTAAAGATGATTACAATAATGAAGACTATTAATAATGATAATAATACTAATAATACTAATATTAATAATAATAATTTTAATATTAATAATATGATAATATTAATGATAATAATAATTATAAAATTAACCATAATAAAAATAACAATAATAATAATAATAATAATATATTTAAAGTCAATAACATGGGAAGTGGTTGCCTAATCTTCCGAGCAACAAGTCTCATGCTAAAAACAATATCAAAAATACCCTTCCAGTTATGAGCTAACTGATTATCAGCCCACTATTCTGCTACCACAATTACCCTTACAGTTAAGATCCTCCCTAGTTAGAAGCCCACTAATCTGCTAACACAACTACCCCGACAGTTAAGATCCTCCCCAGTCATAAGGCAACTAATCCACTAACACATGATTGTACTCTTACAGTTAAAATCCTCCAAAGTTATATCCCACTACACTGCTAACACAAGTACTGTGACAGATAAGATCCTCCACAGTTAGAAGCCCACTAGTCTGCCAACACAAGTACCCTTACAGTTAAGATCCTCCCCGGTTATCAGCCCAATATTCTGCTAACACAAGTACCCTTACAGTTAAGATCCTCCCCAGATATCAGCCCACTAGCCTCATGAAACAAATACCCTTTAAGTTATAAGCTAGCCTGATTATCAGCCCACTTTTCTGCTATAACAATGAAATAGTAAAGATGATTACGATAATGAAGACTATTAATAATGATAATAATACTAATGATACTAATATTAATAATAATAATTTTAATATTAATAATATGATAATATTAATGATAATAATAATTTTAAAATTAACCATAATAAAAATAACAATAATAATAATAATATATTTAAAGTCAATAACATGGGAAGTGGTTGCCTAATCTTCCGAGCAACAAGGCTCATGCTTAAAACAATATCACAAATAACCTTCCAGTTATGAGCTAACTGATTATCAGTCCATTGTTCTGCTACAACAAGTACCCTTACAGTTAAGATCCTCCCTAGTTAGAAGCCCACTATTCTGCTAACACAACTACCCCAACAGTTAAGATCCTCCCCAGTCATAAGCCAACTATTCCGCTAACACATGATTATACCCTTACAGTTAAAATCCTCCCAAGTTATATCCCACTATTCTGCTAACACAAGTACGGTGACAGTTAAGATACTCTCCAGTTATAAGCCCACTAGTCTGATTACACAAATACCCTTTCAGTTATAAGCTAGCCTGATTATCAGCCCACTGTCCTGCTATTATATCAATAATAATAAGAATAATATTAATTATAATAATAATAATAATTATAAAAATATTAATTACAATATTAATAATGATATTAACAATAATGATGATAATGATAATAATGATAATAATAATATTAATAATAATAAAATAATGTTAATAATAAACTTAATATAAATAATATTAATATTAATAATAATAATAATAATAATAGTAATAATTTTTTAATATAAATATTAATAATAATTTATTTAAAATCAATAACGTGGGAAGTGGTTGCCCAATCTTCTAGGCATCAAGGCACATGTTTAAAACGCTATCAAAAATACCCTTCCTGTTATTAGCTAACCTCATTATCAGCCCACTATTCTGCTACCACAATTACCCTTACAGTTAAGATCCTCCCTAGTTAGAAGCCCACTATTCTGCTAACACAACTACCCCGACAGTTACGATCCTCCCCAGTCATAAGCCAACTATTCCGCTAACACATGATTGTACTCTTACAGTTAAAATCCTCCCAAGTTCTATCCCACTACACTGCTAACACAAGTACTGTTACAGTTAAGATCCTCCCCAGTTTTAAGCCCACTAGTCTGATTACACAAATACCCTTTCAGTTATAAGCTAGCCTGATTATCAGCCAGCTGTCCTGCTATTATATCAATAATAATAAGAATAATAATAATTATAATAATAATAATAATTATAAAAATATTAATTACAATATTAATAATGATATTAACAATAATGATTATAATGATAATAATGATAATAATAATATTAATAATAATAAAATAATGTTAATAATAAACTTAATATAAATAATATTAATATTAATAATAATAATAATAATAATAGTAATAATTTTTTAATATAAATATTAATAATAATTTATTTAAAATCAATAACGTGGGAAGTGGTTGCCCAATCTTCTAGGCATCAAGGCACATGTTTAAAACGCTATCAAAAATACCCTTCCTGTTATTAGCTAACCTCATTATCAGCCCACTATTCTGCTACCACAATTACCCTTACAGTTAAGATCCTCCCTAGTTAGAAGCCCACTATTCTGCTAACACAACTACCCCGACAGTTACGATCCTCCCCAGTCATAAGCCAACTATTCCGCTAACACATGATTGTACTCTTACAGTTAAAATCCTCCCAAGTTCTATCCCACTACACTGCTAACACAAGTACTGTTACAGTTAAGATCCTCCCCAGTTTTAAGCCCACTAGTCTGATTACACAAATACCCTTTCAGTTATAAGCTAGCCTGATTATCAGCCAGCTGTCCTGCTATTATATCAATAATAATAATAATAATTATAACAATAATAATTACATTAATAATAATAATAATAAAAATATTAATTACAATAATAATAATGATATTAACAATAATGATGATAATGATAATAATGATAATAATAATATTAATAATAATAAAATAATGTTAATAATAAACTTAATATAAATAATAATAATATTAATAATAATAATATTAATAATAATAATAATAATAGTAATAATTTTTTAATATGAATAATAATAATAGTTTATTTAAAATCAATAACGTGGGAAGTGGTTGCCCAATCTTCTAAATATCAAGGCACATGTTTAAAACGCTATGAAAAATACCCTTCCTGTTATTAGCTAACTTCATTATCAACCCACTATTCTGCTGACACAAGAACCCTTACAGTTAAGATCCTCCCTAGTTAGAAGCCCACTATTCTGCTAACACAAGTACCCATACAGTTAAGATCCTTCCCAGTTATCAGCCCACTAGCCTTATGAAACAAATACCCTTTAAGTTATAACCTAGCCTGATTATCAGCCCACTTTTCTGCTATAACAATGAAATAGTAAAGATGATTACAATAATGAAGACTAATAATAATGATAATAATACTAATGATACTAATATTAATAATAATAATTTTAATATTAATAATATGATAATATTAATGATAATAATAATTATAAAAACAACCATAATAATAATAACAATAATAATAATAATATATTTAAAGTCAATAACATGGGAAGTGGTTGCCTAATCTTCCGAGCAACAAGGCTCATGTTAAAAACAATATCACAAATACCCTTCCCTTTATGAGGTAACTGATTATCAGCACACTATTCTGCTACCACAATTACCCTTACAGTTAAGATCCTCCCTAGTTAGCAGCCCACTATTCTGCTAACACAAAAACCCCGACAGTTAAGATCCTCCCCAGTCATAAGCCAACTATTCCGCTAACACATGATTGTACCCTTACAGTTAAAATCCTCCCAAGTTATATTCTACTATTCTGCTACCACAAGTACTGTGACAGTTAAGATCCTCCCCAGTTATAAGCCCACTAGTCTGATTACACAAATACCCTTTCAGTTATAAGCTAGCCTGATTATCAGCCAGCTGTCCTGCTATTATATCAATAATAATAATAATAATTATAACAATAATAATTACTGTAATAATAATAATAATAAAAATATTAATTACAATAATAATAATGATAATAACAATAATGATGATAATGATAATAATGATAATAATAATATTAATAATAATAAAATAATGTTAATAATAAACTTAATATAAATAATAATAATATTAATAATAATAATAGTAATAATTTTTTAATATGAATAATAATAATAATTTATTTAAAATCAATAACGTGGGAAGTGGTTGCCCAATCTTCTAAATATCAAGGCACATGTTTAAAACGCTATCAAAAATACCCTTCCTGTTATTAGCTAACTTCATTATCAACCCACTATTCTACTGACACAAGAACCCTTACAGTTAAGATCCTCCCCAGTTAGAAGCCCACTATTCTGCTAACACAAGTACCCATACAGTTAAGATCCTCCCCAGTTATCAGCCCACTAGCCTTATGAAACAAATACCCTTTAAGTTATAAGCTAGCCTGATTATCAGCCCACTTTTCTGCTATAACAATGAAATAGTAAAGATGATTACAATAATGAAGACTAATAATAATGATAATAATACTAATGATACTAATATTAATAATAATAATTTTAATATTAATAATATGATAATATTAATGATAATAATAATTATAAAAACAACCATAATAATAATAACAATAATAATAATAATAATATATTTAAAGTCAATAACATGGGAAGTGGTTGCCTAATCTTCCGAGCAACAAGGCTCATGTTAAAAACAATATCACAAATACCCTTCCCTTTATGAGGTAACTGATTATCAGCACACTATTCTGCTACCACAATTACCCTTACAGTTAAGATCCTCCCTAGTTAGCAGCCCACTATTCTGCTAACACAACTACCCAGACAGTTAAGATCCTCCCCAGTCATAAGCCAACTATTCCGCTAACACATGATTGTACCCTTACAGTTAAAATCCTCCCAAGTTATATCCTACTATTCTGCTACCACAAGTACTGTGACAGTTAAGATCCTCCCCAGTTATAAGCCCACTAGTCTGATTACACAAATACCCTTTCAGTTATAAGCTACCCTGAGTATCAGCCCACTGTCCTATTATATCAATAATAATAATAATAATAATAATAATAATAATTATAAAAATATCAATTACAATAATAATAATGATATTAACAATAATGATTATAATGATAATATTGATAATAATAATATTAATAATAATAATAATAATAGTAATAATATTAATAATAATTTTTTTTAAATCTTTAACGTGGGAAGTGGTTGTCCAATCTTCAGAGCAACAAGGCACATGTTTAAAACGTTATCTAAAATACCCTTCCTGTTATTAGCTAACCTCATTATCAGCCCACTATTCTGCTGACACAAGTTCCCTTACAGTTAAGATCCTCCCCAGTTAGAAGCCCAATATTCTGCTAACACAAGTACCCTTACAGCTAAGATCCTCCCCAGTTAGAAGCCCACTATTCTTCTAAGACAATTACCTTTACAGTTACGATCCTCCCCAGTTATAAGTCCACTATTCTGCTAACACATATACCCTTACAGTTAAGAACCTCCCAAGTTATAAGCCAACTATTCTGCTAACACAAGTACCCTTACAGTTACAATTCTCCCTAGTTATCAGCCCACTATTCTTCTAACACAAGTACTCTTACAGTTAAGATCCTCCCCAGTTAGAAGCCCACTATTCTGCTAACACAAGTACCCTTACGGTTAAGATCCTCCCCAGTTATCAGCCCACTAGCCTTATGAAACAAATACCCTTTAAGTTATAAGTTAGCCTGATTATCAGCCCACTTTTCTGCTATAACAATGAAATAGTAATGATGATAACAATAATAAAGACTATTAATAATGATAATACTAATAATACTAATATTAAGCAAAAAAATTTTAATATTAATAATATGATAATATTATTGATAATGATAATAATTATAAAAACAACCATAATAATTATAAGTAATAGCATGACTTGAGGGTGATTAGTGATTAAATGTCCCCGAAAGCCGAGGGAGGTTTTGTTGAAGTCCCGACGCCGAAGGCGGAGGGACTTTAACTAAACCTCCCGAGGCTTGAGGGGACATTTAATCACTAATCACCCGAAATTTCATGCTATTAGTTTGTAATATTATGATTACCAAGGAATAAAACTGCTCTTAGGAAATATGTTAGCTTTCGTACGATGCATAAATTACAAAGTTTTACAAAGCTGTTGATATGCGGCATACTTAAGGGAATTCGCGTTTGTTAAATGCGACAATGGCGAATTGAACCAGCATTCATTCATTCGTGGTGCTTTATTCTAATTCACTTTGGTTGGCCTAGAGCGGTATTAATGAAGTGTTTTGAAACCGTCTTGATTACGTCACAAATAGTAAGAAAAATTATCGGCTAGTCAACGTATGCGCAAAGATTATTCAATGGATCCCACAAGTGCTGGGGTGTTCAATAGTGTGTACTGAGTCCAGAGTCATTGCGCAAAAGTTTCGATTGGGTCGATGCTACCCAGCCATGGTCCCGGTGATTGTCAAATGAGGGACCATGCCTCATGGATAGTGATGAGGGATATTTAGACTAAATATCCCTCATGATTATATTCATGAGGGATATTTAGTCTAAATATCCCTCATGATTATATTCATGAGGGATATTTAGTCTAAATATCCCTCATGATTATATTCATGAGGGATATTTAGACTAAATATCCCTCATCACTATTCATGCAGGGGGATGTTAGACCTTAAACATCCCTCTGGAAACAATGGATCCCGAGGTAATCATGATATTATAACAATAATAATAATAATAATATATTTAAAGTCAATAACATGGGAAGTGGTTGCCTAATCTTCCGAGCAACAAGGCTCATGTTAAAAACAATATCACAAATACCCTTTAAGTTATGAGCTAACTGATTATCACCCCACTATTCTGCTACCACAACTATCCCGACAGTTAAGATCCTCCCTAGTTAGAAGCCCACTATTCTGCTAACACAACTACCCTAACAGTTAAGATCCTCCCCAGTCATAAGCCAACTATTCCGCTAACACATGATTGTACCCTTACAGTTAAATTCTCCCAAGTTATATCCCACTATTCTGCTAACACAAGTACGGTGACAGTTAAGATCCTCCCCAGTTATAAGACCACTAGTCTGATTACACAAAAACCCTTTCAGTTATAAGCTAGCCTGATTATCAGCCCACTGCCGTGCTATTATATCAATAATAATAATAATTATAACAATAATAATTACTGTAATAATAATAATAATAAAAATATTAATTACAATAATAATAATAATAATAATATTAACAATAATGATGATAATGATAATAATGATAATAATAATATTTAGAATTATAAAAATAATAATTACAATAATAATAATTATAATATTAACAATAATGATGATAATGATAATAATAATATGAATAATAAAATAATGTTAAAAATAATAATAATAATAATAATAATATAAATAATAATAACAATAATAATATTATAAATAATATTAATATTAAAAATAATAATAATAATAATAATTTATTTAAAATCAATAACGTGGAAAGTGGTTGCCCAATCTTCTGAGCAACAAGACACATGTTTAAAACGCTATCAAAAATACTCTTCCTGTTATTAGCTAACCTCATTATCAGCCCACTATTCTGCTGACACAAGTACCCTTACAGTTAAGATCCTCCCTAGTTATAAGTCCACTATTCTGCTAACACATGTACCCTTACAGTTAAGATCCTCCCCAGTTATAAGCCCACTAGTCTGATGACAGAAATACCCTTTTAGTTATGAGCTAGATTAATTATCAGCCAACTATTCTGCTATTATAAGAATAATAATTAAAAATAATAATTATAATGATAATAAAAATGAGAATGATAATAATAAGAATAACAATATTAAAAATAATATGATAGTGTTAATATTAATAATAATAGTAATAATAATAACATTAATATTAGTAATAGTTTATTTGAAGTCAATAACGTAAGATGTGGTTCCCCAATCTTCCAAGCAACGAGGCTCATGTTAAAAACAATATCACAAATACTCTTCCAGTTATGAGCTAACTGATTATCAGCCCACTATTCTGCTAACACAAGTACCCTTACAGTTAAGATCCTCCCCAGTTATCAGCCCAATATTTTGCTAACACAAGTACCCTTACAGTTAAGATCCTCCCTAGTTATCAGGCCACTAGTTTGTTAACACAAGTACCCTTACAGTTAAGATCCTTCCTAGTTATCATCCCACTAGTGTGTTAACACAAGTACCCTTACAATTAAGATCCTCCCCAGTTATGAGCCCACTAGCCTTATGAAACAAATACCCTTTAAGTTATAAGCTAGCCTGATTATCAGCCCACTTTTCTGCTATAACAATGAAATAATAATGATAACAATAATGATAACAATAATGAAGACTATTAATAATGATAATAATACTAATAATACTAATATTAATAATAATAATTTTAATATTAATAATATGATAATATTAATGATAATGATAATAATAATTATGAAAACAACCATAATAATAATAACAATAATAATAATAATAATATATTTAAAGTTAATAACATGGGAAGTGGTTGCCTAATCTTCCGAGCAACAAGGCTCATGTTAAAAAAAAATATCACAAATACTTTTCCCGTTATAAGCTAACTGTTTATCAGCCCACTATTCTGCTACCACAATTACCCTTACAGTTAAGATCCTCCCTAGTTAGAAGCCCACTATTCTGCTAACACAACTACACTTACAGTTAAGATCCTCCCATGGCCAGTTATCAGCCCAATATTCTGCTAACACAAGTACCCTTACAGTTAAGATCCTCCCCAGTCATAAGCATACTATTCCGCTAACACATGATTGTACTCTTACAGTTAAAATCCTCCCAAGTTATATCCCACTACACTGCTAACACAAGTACTGTGACAGTTAAGATCCTCCACAGTTAGAAGCCCACTAGTCTGCTAACACAAGTACCCTTACAGTTAAGATCCTCCCCAGTTATCAGCCCACTAGCCTTATGAAACAAATACCCTTTAAGTTATAATATAGCCTGATTATCAGCCAACTTTTCTGCTATAACAATGAAATAGTAAAGATGATTACAATAAAGAAGACTATTAATAATGATAATAATACTATTAATACTAATATTAATAATAATAATTTTAATATTAATAATATGACAATATTAATGATAATAATAATTATAAAATTAACCATAAGAAAAATAACAATAATAATAATATATTTAACGTCAATAACATGGGAAGTGGTTGCCCAATCTTCTGAGCAACAAGACACATGTTTAAAACGCTATCACAAATACCCTTCCTGTTATTAGCTAACCTCATTATCAGCCCACTATTCTGCTGACACAAGTACCCTTACAGTTAAGATCCTCCCTAGTTAGAAGCCCACTATTCTTCTAAGACAAGTACCCTTACAGTTAAGATCCTCCCAAGTTATAAGCCAACTATTCTGCTAACACAAGTAACTTTACAGTTAAAATACTCCCAAGTTATAAGCCCACAAGTCTGCTAACACAAGTACCCTGACAGTAAAGATCCTCCCCAGTTATATGCCCACTCAAATACTAAAAAAGTATCCTGACTGTTAGGATCCTTTCTAGATATGAGTTCACTATT
Source organism: Anthopleura sola (assembly GCA_023349425.1). Taxonomy (NCBI): domain Eukaryota; kingdom Metazoa; phylum Cnidaria; class Anthozoa; order Actiniaria; family Actiniidae; genus Anthopleura; species Anthopleura sola. The sequence goes on from JALHLI010000005.1 coordinate 5,020,819, forward strand.
CTGCTAACACATGTACCCTTACAGTTAAGATCCTCCCCAGTTATAAGCCCACTAGTCTGATGACAGAAATACCCTTTTAGTTATGAGCTAGATTAATTATCAGCCAACTATTCTGCTATTATAAGAATAATAATTAAAAATAATAATTATAATGATAATAAAAATGAGAATGATAATGATAATAATAAGAATAACAATATTAAAAATAATATGATAGTGTTAATATTAATAATAATAGTAATAATAATAACATTAATATTAGTAATAGTTTATTTGAAGTCAATAACGTAAGATGTGGTTCCCCAATCTTCCAAGCAACGAGGCTCATGTTAAAAACAATATCACAAATACCCTTCCCGTTATGAGCTAACTGATTATCAGCACACTATTCTGCTACCACAATAAACCTTACAGTTAAGATCCTCCCCAGTTATATGCTTACTAGACTCATGAAACAAATACCCTTTAAGTTATGAACTAGCCTGATTATCAGCCCACTATTTTGCTATTATCAGAATAAAAATTAAAAATAATAATTATAATGATAATAAGAATGATAATAATAATGTTAACAATTATGATGATAATGATAATAATGATAAGAATAAGAATACTAATAATATGATAATGTTAATATTTATTTAATAATAATATTAATAATAATAATAACACTAATAATAACAATTATATTAATAATAATTTATCTAAAGTCAATAAAATGGGAAGTGGTCACCCAACCTTCGGAGCAACGAGGCTCATATAACAAATGCTATCCTAAATATATTTCCAGTTATTAGCTAATCTGGTTTTCAGCATACTATTCTGCTAACAAAAGTACCCTTACAGTTAAGATCCTCCCTAGTTATCAGTCCACTATTCTGCTACCACAAGTAAGCTTACAGTTAAGATCCTCACTTATTAGAAGCCCACTATTCTGCTAACACAACTACCCTGACAGTTAAGATCCTCCCCAGTTATAAGCCAACTATTCCACTAACACATGATTGTACCCTTACAGTTAAAATCCTCCCAAGTTATATCCCACTATTCTCCTAACACAAGTACTGTGACAGTTAAGATCCTCCCCAGTTATAAGTCCACTATTCGGCTAACACATGTACCCTTACAGTTAAGATCCTCCCCAGTTATCAGCCCACTATTCTGCTAACACAAGTACCCTTACAGTTAAGATCCTCCCCAGTTATCAGCCCACTATTCTGCTAACACAAGTACCCTTACAGTTAAGATCCTCCCTAGTTATCAGCCCAATAGTCTGCTAACACAAGTACCCTTACAGTTAAGATCCTCCCCAGTTATCAGCCCTCTATTCTGCTTACACAAGTACCCTTACAGTTAAGATCCTCCCCAGTTATCAGCCAACTAGCCTTATGAAACAAATACCCTTTAAGTTATAAGCTAGCCTGATTATCAGCCCACTTTTCTGCTATAACAATGAAATAGTAATGATAACAATAATGATAACAATAATGAAGACTATTAATAATGATAATAATACTAATAATACTAATATTAATAATAATAATTTTAATATTAATAATATGATAGTTTTAATGATAATGATAATAATAATTATGAAAACAACCATAATAATAATAATAACAATAATAATAATAATAATATATTTAAAGTCAATAACATGGGAAGTGGTTGCCTAATCTTCCGAGTAACAAAGCTCATGTTAAAAACAATATCACAAATACCCTTCCCGTTATGAGCTAACTGTTTATCAGCCCACTATTCCGCTATCACAATTACCCTTACAGTTAAGAACCTCCCTAGTTAGAAGCCCACTATTCTGCTAACACAACTACCCTTACAGTTAAGATCCTCCCCAGTTATCAGCCCAATATTCTGCTAACACAAGTACCCTTACAGTTAAGATCCTCCCCAGTTATAAGCCCACTATTCTGCTAACACAAGTACCCTTACAGTTAAGATCCTCCCCAGTTAGAAGCCCACTATTCTGCTAACACAACTACCCCGACAGTTAAGACCCTCCCCAGTCATAAGCCAACTATTCCGCTAACACGTGATTGTACCCTTACAGTTAAAATCCTCCCAACTTATATTCTACTATTCTGCTACCACAAGTACTGTGACAGTTAAGATCCTCCCCAGTTATAAGATCACTAGTCTGATTACACAAATACCCTTTCAGTTATAAGCTAGCCTGAGTATCAGCCCACTATCCTGCTATTATATCAATAATAATAATAATAATAATAATAATTATAAAAATATTAATTACAATAATAATAATGATATTAACAATAATGATTATAATGATAATATTGATAATAATAGTATTAATAATAATAATAATAATAATAATAGTAATAATATTAATAATATTAATAATAATTTATTTAAAATCAATAACGTGGGAAGTGGTTGTCCAATCTTCAGAGCAACAAGGCACATGTTTAAAACGCTATCAAAAATACCCTTCCTAGTATTAGCTAACCTCATTATCAGCCCACTATTCTGCTGACACAAGTACCCTGACAGTTAAGATCCTCCCCAGTTATAAGCCAACTATTCCACTAACACATGATTGTACCCTTACAGTTAAAATCCTCCCAAGTTATATCCCACTATTCTCCTAACACAAGTACTGTGACAGTTAAGATCCTCCCCAGTTATAAGTCCACTATTCGGCTAACACATGTACCCTTACAGTTAAGATCCTCCCCAGTTATCAGCCCACTATTCTGCTAACACAAGTACCCTTACAGTTAAGATCCTCCCCAGTTATCAGCCCACTATTCTGCTAACACAAGTACCCTTACAGTTAAGATCCTCCCTAGTTATCAGCCCAATAGTCTGCTAACACAAGTACCCTTACAGTTAAGATCCTCCCCAGTTATCAGCCCTCTATTCTGCTTACACAAGTACCCTTACAGTTAAGATCCTCCCCAGTTATCAGCCAACTAGCCTTATGAAACAAATACCCTTTAAGTTATAAGCTAGCCTGATTATCAGCCCACTTTTCTGCTATAACAATGAAATAGTAATGATAACAATAATGATAACAATAATGAAGACTATTAATAATGATAATAATACTAATAATACTAATATTAATAATAATAATTTTAATATTAATAATATGATAGTTTTAATGATAATGATAAGAATAATTATGAAAACAACCATAATAATAATAATAACAATAATAATAATAACAATATATTTAAAGTCAATAACATGGGAAGTGGTTGCCTAATCTTCCGAGTAACAAAGCTCATGTTAAAAACAATATCACAAATACCCTTCCCGTTATGAGCTAACTGTTTATCAGCCCACTATTCCGCTATCACAATTACCCTTACAGTTAAGAACCTCCCTAGTTAGAAGCCCACTATTCTGCTAACACAACTACCCTTACAGTTAAGATCCTCCCCAGTTATCAGCCCAATATTCTGCTAACACAAGTACCCTTACAGTTAAGATCCTCCCCAGTTATAAGCCCACTATTCTGCTAACACAAGTACCCTTACAGTTAAGATCCTCCCCAGTTAGAAGCCCACTATTCTGCTAACACAACTACCCCGACAGTTAAGACCCTCCCCAGTCATAAGCCAACTATTCCGCTAACACGTGATTGTACCCTTACAGTTAAAATCCTCCCAACTTATATTCTACTATTCTGCTACCACAAGTACTGTGACAGTTAAGATCCTCCCCAGTTATAAGATCACTAGTCTGATTACACAAATACCCTTTCAGTTATAAGCTAGCCTGAGTATCAGCCCACTATCCTGCTATTATATCAATAATAATAATAATAATAATAATAATAATAATAATAATAATTATAAAAATATTAATTACAATAATAATAATGATATTAACAATAATGATTATAATGATAATATTGATAATAATAGTATTAATAATAATAATAATAATAGTAATAATATTAATAATATTAATAATAATTTATTTAAAATCAATAACGTGGGAAGTGGTTGTCCAATCTTCAGAGCAACAAGGCACATGTTTAAAACGCTATCAAAAATACCCTTCCTAGTATTAGCTAACCTCATTATCAGCCCACTATTCTGCTGACACAAGTACCCTTACAGTTAAGATCCTCCCCATTTAGAAGCCCACTATTCTGCTAAGACAAGTACCCTTACAGTTAAGATCCTCCCCAGTTATAAGTCCACTATTCTGCTAACACATGTACCCTTACAGTTAAGATCCTCCCCAGTTATAAGCCCACTAGTCTGATGACAGAAATACCCTTTTAGTTATGAGCTAGATTAATTATCAGCCAACTATTCTGCTATTATAAGAATAATAATTAGAAATAATAATTATAATGATAATAAAAATGAGAATGATAATGATAATAATAAGAATAACAATATTAAAAATAATATGATAGTGTTAATATTAATAATAATAGTAATAATAATAACATTAATATTAGTAATAGTTTATTTGAAGTCAATAACGTAAGATGTGGTTACCCAATCTTCCAAGCAACTAGGCTCATGTTAAAAACAATATCACAAATACTCTTCCAGTTATGAGCTAACTGATTATCAGCCCACTATTCTGCTACCATAAGTACCCTTACAGTTAAGATCCACCCTAGTTAAAAGCCCTTTATTCTGCTAACACAAGTACCCTTACAGTTAAGATCCTCCCCAGTTATCAGCCCAATATTTTGCTAACACAAGTACCTTTACAGTTAAGATCCTCCCTAGTTATCAGGCCACTAGTCTGTTAACACAAGTACCCTTACAGTTAAGATCCTTCCTAGTTATCATCCCACTAGTCTGTTAACACAAGTACCCTTACAATTAAGATCCTCCCCAGTTATGAGCCCACTAGCCTTATGAAACAAATACCCTTTACGTTATAAGCTAGCCTGATTATCAGCCCACTTTTCTGCTATAACAATGAAATAGTAATGATAACAATAATGATAACAATAATGAAGACTATTAATAATGATAATAATACTAATAATACTAATATTAATAATAATAATTTTAATATTGATAATATGATAATTTTAATGATAATGATAATAATAATTATGAAAACAACCATAATAATAATAACAATAATAATAATAATAATATATTTAAAGTCAATAACATGGGAAGTGGTTGCCTAATCTTCCGAGTAACAAGGCTCATGTTAAAAACAATATCACAAATACCCTTCCCGTTATGAGCTAACTGTTTATCAGGCCACTATTCCGCTATCACAATTACCCTGACAGTTAAGATCCTCCCCAGTTATAAGCCAACTATTCCACTAACACATGATTGTACCCTTACAGTTAAAATCCTCCCAAGTTATATCCCACTATTCTCCTAACACAAGTACTGTGACAGTTAAGATCCTCCCCAGTTATAAGTCCACTATTCGGCTAACACATGTAACCTTACAGTTAAGATCCTCCCCAGTTATCAGCCCACTATTCTGCTAACACAAGTACCCTTACAGATAAGATCCTCCCCAGTTATCAGCCCACTATTCTGCTAACACAAGTACCCTTACAGTTAAGATCCTTCCTAGTTATCATCCCACTAGTCTGTTAACACAAGTACCCTTACAGTTAAGATCCTCCCCAGTTATCAGCCCACTAGCCTGATGAAACAAATACCCTTTAAGTTATAAGCTAGCCTGATTATCAGCCCACTTTTCTGCTATAACAATGAAATATTAATGATGATAACAATAATGAAGACTATTAATAATGATAATAATACTAATAATACTAATATTAATAATAATAATTTTAATTTTAATAATATGATAATATTAATGATAATAATAATTATAAAAACAACCATAATAATAATAACAATAATATAATAATAATATATTTAAAGTCAATAACATGGGAAGTCAATAAAGGGTATTTCTGTCATCAGACTAGTGGGCTTATAACTGTGGAGGATCTTAACTGTAAGGGTACATGTGTTAGCAGAATAGTGGACGTATAACTGGGGAGGATCTTAACTGTAAGGGTACTTGTCTTAGCAGAATAGTGGGCTTCTAACTAGGGAGGATCTTAACGTAAGTGTACTTGTGTCAGCAGAATAGTGGGCTGATAATGAGGTTAGCTAATAACAGGAAGGGTATTTTTGATAGCGTTTTAAACATGTGTCTTGTTGCTCAGAAGATTGGGCAACCACTTCCCACGTTATTGATTTTAAATAAATAATAATAATAATAATTATTAATATTATTATTATTTATAATATTATTATTATTAATATTTATATTATTATTATTATTATTATTATTATTAACATTATTTTATTATTATTAATATTATTATTATCATTATCATCATTATTTTTATTATTATAATTATTATTATTTCAATTATTATTTTTATAATTATAAATATTATTATTATAATTATTATAATTACTATTATTAATATGATTATTGATATAATAGCAGGACAGTGGGCTGATAATCAAGCTTGCTTATAACTGAAAGGGTATTTGTGTAATCAAACTAGTGGGCTTATAACTGGGGAGGATCTTAATTGTCACAGTACTTGTGTTAGCAGAATAGTGGGATACAACTTGCGAGAATTTTAACTGTAAGGGTACAATCATGTGTTCATGTAACTGTCTGGGTAGTTTTGGTAGCAGAATAGTGGGCTGATAATCAGTTAGCTCATAACTGGAAGGGTATTTGTGATATTGTTTTTAACATGAGCCTTGTTGCTCGGAAGATTAGGCAACCACTTCCCATGTTATTGGATTTAAATATATTATTATTATTATTATTGTTATTCTTATGGTTGTTTTTATAATTATTATCATTATCAATAATATTATCATATTATTAATATTAAACATTTTGTGATTAATATTAGTATTATTAGTATTATTATCATTATTAATAGTCTTTATTATTGTTATCATCATTACTATGTCATTGTTATAGCAGAAAAATGGGCTGATAATCAGGCTAGCTTATAACTTAAAGGGTATTTGTTTCATAAGGCTAGTGGGCTGATAACTGAGGAGGATATTAACCGTAAGGGTACTTGTGTTAGCACAATAGTGGGCTTCTAACTGGGGAGGATCTTAACTGTAAGAGTACTTGTGTTAGCAGAATAGTAGTCTGATAACTAAGGGAGGATTTTAACTGTAAGGGTACTTGTGTTAGCAGAATAGTTGGTTTATAACTTGGGAGGATCTCAACTTCCCTTTTAACATGGGAAGTCAATAACATAATACTAATATTAATAATAATAATTTTATAATAACAATAATATAATAATAATATATTTAAAGTCAATAACATGGGAAGTGGTTGTCTAATCTTCCGAGCAACAAGGCTCATGTTAAAAACAATATCACAACTACCCTTCCAGTTATGAGCTAACTGATTATCAGCCCACTATTCTGCTACCACAAATACCCTTCCAGTTATGAGCTAACTGATTATCAGCCCACTATTCTGCTACCACAACTACCCCGACAGTTAAGATCCTCCCCACTTATAAGCTAACTATTTCCACTAACACATGATTGTACCCTTATAGTTAAGAACCTCCCAAGTTATAAACCAACTATTCTGCTAACACAAGTACCCTTACAGTTAAAATCCTCCCTTAGTTATCAGACTACTATTCTGCTAACACAAGTACTCTTACAGTTAAGATCCTCCCCAGTTAGAAGCCCACTATTGTGCTAACACAAGTACCCTTACGGTTAATATCCTCCTCAGTTATCAGCCCACTAGCCTTATGAAACAAATACCCTTTAAGTTATAAGCTAGCCTGATTATCAGCCCATTTTTCTGCTATAACAATGACATAGTAATGATGATAACAATAATAAAGACTATTAATAATGATAATAATACTAATAATACTAATATTAATCACAAAATTTTTAATATTAATAATATGATAATATTATTGATAATGATAATAATTATAAAAACAACCATAAGAATAACAATAATAATAATAATAATATATTTAAATCCAATAACATGGGAAGTGGTTGCCTAATCTTCCGAGCAACAAGGCTCATGTTAAAAACAATATCACAAATACCCTTCCAGTTATGAGCTAACTGATTATCAGCCCACTATTCTGCTACCAAAACTACCCAGACAGTTAAGATCCTCCCCACCTAAAAGGCAACTATTTCCGCTAACACATGATTGTACCCTTACAGTTAAAATTCTCGCAAGTTGTATCCCACTATTCTGCTAACACAAGTACTGTGACAATTAAGATCCTCCCCAGTTATAAGCCCACTAGTTTGATTACACAAATACCCTTTCAGTTATAAGCAAGCTTGATTATCAGCCCACTGTCCTGCTATTATATCAATAATCATATTAATAATAGTAATTATAATAATTATAATAATAATATTTATAATTATAAAAATAATAATTAAAATAATAATAATTATAATAATAAAAATAATGATGATAATGATAATAATAATATTAATAATAATAAAATAATGTTAATAATAATAATAATAATATAAATATTAATAATAATAATATTATAAATAATAATAATATTAATAATAATAATTATTATTATTTATTTAAAATCAATAACGTGGGAAGTGGTTGCCCAATCTTCTGAGCAACAAGACACATGTTTAAAACGCTATCAAAAATACCCTTCCTGTTATTAGCTAACCTCATTATCAGCCCACTATTCTGCTGACACAAGTACCCTTACGTTAAGATCCTCCCTAGTTAGAAGCCCACTATTCTGCTAAGACAAGTACCCTTACAGTTAAGATCCTCCCCAGTTATAAGTCCACTATTCTGCTAACACATGTACCCTTACAGTTAAGATCCTCCACAGTTATAAGCCCACTAGTCTGATGACAGAAATACCCTTTTAGTTATGAGCTAGATTAATTATCAGCCAACTATTCTGCTATTATAAGAATAATAATTAAAAATAATAATTATAATGATAATAAAAATGAGAATGATAATGATAATAATAAGAATAACAATATTAAAAATAATATGATAGTGTTAATATTAATAATAATAGTAATAATAATAACATTAATATTAGTAATAGTTTATTTGAAGTCAATAACGTAAGATGTGGTTGCCCAATCTTCCAAGCAACTAGGCTCATGTTAAAAACAATATCACAAATACTCTTCCAGTTATGAGCTAACTGATTATCAGCCCACTATTCTGCTACCATAAGTACCCTTACAGTTAAGATCCACCCTAGTTAAAAGCCCACTATTCTGCTAACACAAGTACCCTTACAGTTAAGATCCTCCCCAATTATCAGCCCAATATTTTGCTAACACAAGTACCCTTACAGTTAAGATCCTCCCTAGTTATCAGACCACTAGTCTGTTAACACAAGTACCCTTACAGTTAAGATCCTTCCTAGTTATCATCCCACTAGTCTGTTAACACAAGTACCCTTACAATTAAGATCCTCCCCAGTTATGAGCCCACTAGCCTTATGAAACAAATACCCTTTACGTTATAAGCTAGCCTGATTATCAGCCCACTTTTCTGCTATAACAATGAAATAGTAATGATAACAATAATGATAACAATAATGAAGACTATTAATAATGATAATAATACTAATAATACTAATATTAATAATAATAATTTTAATTTTAATAATATGATAATATTAATGATAATAATAATTATAAAAACAACCATAATAATAATAACAATAATATAATAATAATATATTTAAAGTCAATAACATGGGAAGTGCTTCCCTTATCTTCCGAGCAACAAGGCTCATGTTAAAAACAATATCACAACTACCCTTCCAGTTATGAGCTAACTGATTATCAGCCCACTATTCTGCTACCACAAATACCCTTCCAGTTATGAGCTAACTGATTATCAGCCCACTATTCTGCTACCACAACTACCCCGACAGTTAAGATCCTCCCCACTTATAAGCTAACTATTTCCACTAACACATGATTGTACCCTTATAGTTAAGAACCTCCCAAGTTATAAACCAACTATTCTGCTAACACAAGTACCCTTACAGTTAAAATCCTCCCTTAGTTATCAGACTACTATTCTGCTAACACAAGTACTCTTACAGTTAAGATCCTCCCCAGTTAGAAGCCCACTATTGTGCTAACACAAGTACCCTTACGGTTAATATCCTCCCCAGTTATCAGCCCACTAGCCTTATGAAACAAATACCCTTTAAGTTATAAGCTAGCCTGATTATCAGCCCATTTTTCTGCTATAACAATGACATAGTAATGATGATAACAATAATAAAGACTATTAATAATGATAATAATACTAATAATACTAATATTAATCACAAATTTTTTAATATTAATAATATGATAATATTATTGATAATGATAATAATTATAAAAACAACCATAAGAATAACAATAATAATAATAATAATATATTTAAATCCAATAACATGGGAAGTGGTTGCCTAATCTTCCGAGCAACAAGGCTCATGTTAAAAACAATATCACAAATACCCTTCCAGTTATGAGCTAACTGATTATCAGCCCACTATTCTGCTACCAAAACTACCCAGACAGTTAAGATCCTCCCCACCTAAAAGGCAACTATTTCCGCTAACACATGATTGTACCCTTACAGTTAAAATTCTCGCAAGTTGTATCCCACTATTCTGCTAACACAAGTACTGTGACAATTAAGATCCTCCCCAGTTATAAGCCCACTAGTTTGATTACACAAATACCCTTTCAGTTATAAGCAAGCTTGATTATCAGCCCACTGTCCTGCTATTATATCAATAATCATATTAATAATAGTAATTATAATAATTATAATAATAATATTTATAATTATGAAAATAATAATTAAAATAATAATAATTATAATAATAAAAATAATGATGATAATGATAATAATAATATTAATAATAATAAAATAATGTTAATAATAATAATAATAATAATAATATAAATATTAATAATAATAATATTATAAATAATAATAATATTAATAATAATAATTATTATTATTTATTTAAAATCAATAACGTGGGAAGTGGTTGCCCAATCTTCTGAGCAACAAGACACATGTTTAAAACGCTATCAAAAATACCCTTCCTGTTATTAGCTAACCTCATTATCAGCCCACTATTCTGCTGACACAAGTACCCTTACGTTAAGATCCTCCCTAGTTAGAAGCCCACTATTCTGCTAAGACAAGTACCCTTACAGTTAAGATCCTCCCCAGTTATAAGTCCACTATTCTGCTAACACATGTACCCTTACAGTTAAGATCCTCCACAGTTATAAGCCCACTAGTCTGATGACAGAAATACCCTTTTAGTTATGAGCTAGATTAATTATCAGCCAACTATTCTGCTATTATAAGAATAATAATTAAAAATAACAATTATAATGATAATAAAAATGAGAATGATAATGATAATAATAAGAATAACAATATTAAAAATAATATGATAGTGTTAATATTAATAATAATAGTAATAATAATAACGTTAATATTAGTAATAGTTTATTTGAAGTCAATAACGTAAGATGTGGTTGCCCAATCTTCCAAGCAACTAGGCTCATGTTAAAAACAATATCACAAATACTCTTTCAGTTATGAGCTAACTGATTATCAGCCCACTATTCTGCTACCATAAGTACCCTTACAGTTAAGATCCACCCTAGTTAAAAGCCCACTATTCTGCTAACACAAGTACCCTTACAGTTAAGATCCTCCCCAATTATCAGCCCAATATTTTGCTAACACAAGTACCCTTACAGTTAAGATCCTCCCTAGTTATCAGGCCACTAGTCTGTTAACACAAGTACCCTTACAGTTAAGATCCTTCCTAGTTATCATCCCACTAGTCTGTTAACACAAGTACCCTTACAGTTAAGATCCTCCCCAGTTATCAGCCCACTAGCCTGATGAAACAAATACCCTTTAAGTTATAAGCTAGCCTGATTATCAGCCCACTTTTCTGCTATAACTAATAATAAATGAAATAATATGAAATAATAATGATAACAATAATGATAACAATAATGAACACTATTAATAATGATAATAATACTAATAATACTAATATTAATAATAATAATTTTAATATTAATAATATGATAATATTAATGATAATGATAATAATAATTATGGTTGTCTAATCTTCCGAGCAACAAGGCTCATGTTAAAAACAATATCACAACTACCCTTCCAGTTATGAGCTAACTGATTATCAGCCCACTATTCTGCTACCACAAATACCCTTCCAGTTATGAGCTAACTGATTATCAGCCCACTATTCTGCTACCACAACTACCCCGACAGTTAAGATCCTCCCCACTTATAAGCTAACTATTTCCACTAACACATGATTGTACCCTTACAGTTAAAATCCTCCCAAGTTGTATCCCACTATTCTGCTAACACAAGTACTGTGACAATTAAGATCATCCCCAGTTATAAGCCCACTAGTCTGATTACACAAATACCCTTTCAGTTATAAGCTAGCCTGAGTATCAGCCCACTATCCTGCTATTATTTCAATAATCATAATAATAATAATAATAATAATTATAATAATTATAATAATAATATTTATAATTATAAAAATAATAATTACAATAATAATAATTATAATATTAACAATAATGATGATAATGATAATAATAATATTAATAATAATAAAATAATGTTAAGCCCAGTAGTCTGCTAAAGAAAAACACTTCGAGTTATGAGCTACCCTGGTTATAAGCAAACATAGTCTGCTAACACAAATTAATCAAGTTTTAGAACGAATGTTTGCACGTGACTACAATTAGACGTGTTTACCGTAAAACGATTAAAAAAAAGTGTAGTCCAACACATAAGAGATTTCCGAGGTTCTTATAAATACAAGAACCAAAACAATTCGACTTATGGTGCTAACAGGTTAATACAGTTTAATAAAGTTTAATTTAGGTAATGTAAATCTTAGAAGTAAGCTTACTGTAAAAAGGGCGGGAAAAGTATCTGAGTTCAATACAGCTACATTTAACAATGAATGCATCCAGTACCAAACACAAAATACTTTCAGAAGATTCTACCATACCTTAGAAACGTGTATTCTTTGTTAGAACTCTAAATTCTCCGTGAATAAGCTTGTAAAATGGGCATATATCTCTAGTTTCATTCGGAACAACCATCCAACGTTATCGTGAGAGGTCAGCGGTAATTATCACAGGGTAACTAACCATATATTTCTATATGATCTCTGTGTAATGCAGTCCTTACCTATACTCTTTTAAAAACTGTTGCCTCAACCATGCTTGCCCATCCTTGCCCATCCTCAACCATCCTCAGCCATCCTCGACCATCCTTGACTATCCTCAGCCATCCTCAACCATCCCCAGCCATCCTCAGCTATCCCCAGCCATCCTCAGCCATCCTCAGCCATCCTCAGCCATCCTCAGCCATCCTCAGCCATCCTCAGCCATCCTCAGCCATCCTCAGCCATCCTCAGCCATCCTCAGCCATCCTCAGCCATCCTCAGCCATCCTCAGCCATCCTCAGCCATCCTCAGCCATCCTCAGCCATCCTCAGCCATCCTCAGCCATCCTCAGCCATCTTCAGCCATCCTCAGCCTTTCTTAGCCATCCTCAGCCATTCTAAACACTCCTCGGGCATCCTCAACACTCTTCACTGAGCCATCCTCAACACTCCTTAATCATCCTCAACTATCCTCAACTCTCATCCTCAAGCATCCTCAGATATCCTCAACCATCCTTGGTCGGGGACTATATGGTCGCCATAAAGACGACATGGGATATAAGATATTTTTAAGTTCAGCTTGTTCGTCGTACAATGCAAATGTTCAAAACTGGTTTTCTTAGGTTTTCATACAGGTTACCTGTCCTGTTCACGATCTGGTCTGACACAACTCACTGACATAAAATGTAGAAGAACACTCTACTTGGCGCACGTTAAATCACACCTCGTGTCTGCCAAAAGTCCAATTGAAATGCTGGGCAATGCTGCACAAGCCAAGTGAGTTGCTGAGCTGAGCTGTGTTAATCAAAAAACACAAATAATCAGATCATTGATATCCTTTTAACTTTCTCTTTTACAATTTATTAGTTTTAGAGCGAAAATCCAAAGAATTGGAAAACAATTTCTTTGATATTTCTTCTCGTGTACATGTATTTCATTCCATCCAATCCATCACGTGTACATTGTTGTTCCTGCATGTATGTCCATCCAATCCATCTCGTGTATATTCTTATTCCTGTATGTCCATCCAATCCATCTCGTGTACATTCTTATTCCTGTATGTCCATCCAATCCATCTCGTGTTCATTCTTATTCCTGTATGTCCATCCAATCCATCTCGTGTACATTCTTATTCCTGTATGTCCATCCAATCCATCTCGTGTACATTCTTATTCTGATACGCCCATCCAATCCATCACGTGTACATTGTTGTTCCTGCATGTATGTCCATCCAATCCATCTCGTGTACATTCTTATTCCTGTATATCCATCCAATCCATCTTGTATACATTGTTATTCCTGTATATCCATCCAATCCATCTCGTATACGTTCTTATTCCTGTATATCCATCCAATCCATCTCGTGTACATTCTTATTCCTGTATATCCATCCAATCCATCTTGTATACATTGTTATTTAGCAATTATTCGCCGAAGGCGAAGTGATTATCGATGAATATTTACCGAGCGGCGAGTCTTCGATAATCACTGAGTCTGAGGAGAATAATTGTTTTAGTATAAATAAAAAGGTGATTATTTCAAAAAAGAAAGAAGGAAACAACATTGAAAGTGAAAATATTTTATTTTTTAAAAGCGCGACAGCCATTTTGTCCGAAAAGGTGATTATCGGCTGATAATCCGAAATAGAAAACCAATCAGAGCGCGCGATTTTGTATAATCACCTTTGTATTTATACTAATCCTGTATGTCCATGCAATCCATCTCGTGTACATTCTTATTCCTGTATGTCCATCCAATCCATCTCGTGTTCATTCTTATTCCTGTATGTCCATCCAATCCATCTCGAGTACATTCTTATTCTGATACACCCATCCAATCTATCTCATGTACATTCTTATTCCTGTATGTCCATCCAATCCATCTCGTGTATATTCTTATTCCTGTATGTCCATCCAATCCATCTCGTGTACATTCTTATTCTGATACGCCCATCCAATCCATCTCGTGTACATTCTTATTCCTGTATGTCCATCCAATCCATCTCGTGTATATTCTTATTCCTATACGCCCAACCAATCCATCTCGTGTACACTCTTATTCTTTTACGCCCATCCAAGCCATCTCGTGTTGATTCTTATTCTTTTACACGCATCAAGAGTACCGGGGATAATATTTTGTATAATATGCAATTTTTCGGTATATTTAATTCAGGATTCCCTTAACGGTACGCGATCTTGAATATTTAGTGAAAATTGTACTTGACAAGAAAGATAAAACTAAAATATAGCATATTTTACAAATTTTATCCCACTTTTTAATCCCCTGAGCATGCGCATTGAGCAGCAGCGCGGAACTCTTGATGCGTGTATACGCCCATCCAATCCATCTCGTGTTGATTCTCTAGTATTCCTATACGCCTATCCAATCCATCTCGTATACGTTCTTATTCCTGTATGTCCATCCAATCCATCTCGTGTACATTCTTATTTGATACGCCCATCCAATCCATCTCGTGTACATTCTTATTCTGATACGCCCATCCAATCCATCTTGTATACATTGTTATTCCTGAATATCCATCCAATCCATCTCGTGTACATTCTTATTTGATACGCCCATCCAATCCATCTCGTGTACATTCTTATTTGATACGCCCATCCAATCCATCTCGTGTACATTGTTATTCCTGTATGTCCATCCAATCCATCTCGTGTACATTCTTATCTGATGCGCCCATCCAATCCATCTCGTGTACATTCTTATTCTGATACGCCCATCCAATCCAACTCGTGTACATTCTCCTATACGTACGGCCTTCCAATCCATCTCTTGAAATTGTTCTGAAGGTCAACTCAGCGATTAAAACATTTAGTGTCGGTAATGATTGATATTTGTAGTCAAGTGAACGCTGGACCACACTCGTAGAATGTAAAGGTTTGGTGTTGACACGCTGAGTAGATATCGATACTGGGGATTTCCCTAAAATCCAAGATAGCTGTCGCACTCACTTCCGTAACCTACTTGTAATCAGATATTATTATGGTTAAAACCAGTGGATATGATGGATCCGGAAGAGGTTCAGAGTGGATAAAACGTTTTACCTTAGGGTTCTAGCTTATGTACAGCCAGAGATATTCGACAGCTTATCCTTCCCGCACTCGCGAAGCCAATTATAAGGCAATGTATGGCCATCAAATAGGATTTTGGGCATTTTTTCCGCGACTCGATATTCACTCCAAAACTCTATTTTCTTGATGGTTTACGATAGTATATTGATTTGCACAAGTAACTGGCCCTAACAAATAACTTAAAAGCTAAAGATCAATTAGGTTCTCCCTGTTCTCCTTGTTCTATTTGTTATCTTGTGAGCCAACCGGGATCGAGGCAGGAAATATTGGACTTTTCAAGAGCCATTTATTTCGTCGAGCATGCGCAGTAACAAATAAGGGCTCTGAGAACGAGATTGGGAAAATATGACATCTGATCATGCGCATAGGACATGCAAATCGGCGAAAGGACTAGTACTACAAAAGCAACCCGTCACAAAAATGACTTGTTTAGTCGATCGATAGGAATTATCTTTACGAGGAGCTTCGAAATCTTGTTGTTGTTTGATCTTTCCGGGACCGTGGTGGCCTGATATTTCTGTAGAGATTACCAAAGTGAATGCTATCACAACGGACATCACAATGAAGTTGATTTTGGGAGAATTTCAATGAATCCTATGCATATTTACTGAGTCTACGAAATCTTCAGCATAGCCGTAAGTCCATACGATGCTTCAGCAATCGATGTCTGGAAGTATGGTCCTGGTTAATCAAGCAATAAAAAACATACTGATCTCAAAAACTTGAATCTTTCGTTTTGAAAGGACAAGAGGAATTCTAAATGCGCATCTTGCTCTCAGTACTGTTTTCTGATCATAATTCAGTACTTGCTCAGCTGGATAGATCATATCTTCATTTTTTTTTTTTTCAATCAATGTTAAAAACTGCCGCGCTTGTCAAAGTGTCTTGGACATATGAAATACTGACACTTAATTAGCAGATTCGTTTCATGATTGTTTGATATATTTCTAAACTCGTAGACTACAAAATAAAACAGGATAAAAGAGAAAGAAAGAAAGAAAGAAAGAAAAAAGAAAACAAAATGAGAGCAGATTTAGAGTTTACCCAGACAAAATCATGCATACCATAAGGTAACAAACCAAAATACGGTATGGTTTGGTACACTAACTAACCGACTTTGAAGTAAAGATCATGTCAGTGGTAGTATCATCTTCGTTGAACTGAGATAGAATGGATGAACCCTAGGAATAAGAATGTACATGAGATTGATTGGATTGATCTATAGGAAAAAGAATGTACACGAGATGGATTGGATGAACGCATAGGAATAAGAATGTACACGAGATAGATTGGATGAACGCATAGGAATAAGAATGTACACGAGATGGATTGGATTGATGTATAGGAATAAGAATGTACACGAGATAGATTGGATCAACCCATAGGAATATGAATGTACACGAGATGGATTGGATTGATCTATAGGAAAAAGAATGTACACGAGATGGATTGGATGAACGCACAGGAATAAGAATGTACACGAGATAGATTGGATGAACGCATAGGAATAAGAATGTACACGAGATAGATTTGATGAACGCATAGGAAAAAGAATGTACACGAGATGGATTGGATTGATGTATAGGAATAAGAATGTACACGAGATAGATTGGATGAACGCATAGGAATAAGAATGTACACGAGATGGATTGGATTGATGTATAGGAATAAGAATGTACACGAGATAGATTGGATGAACCCATAGGAATATGAAAGTACACGAGATGGATTGGATGAACGCATAGGAATAACAATGTACCCGAGATAGATTGTATGAACGCATAGGAATAAGAATGTACACCATATGGATTGAATAGACGCATCGGAATAAGAATGTACACGAGATGGATTGGATTGATGTATAGGAATAAGAATGTACACGAGATAGATTGGATGAACGCATAGGAATAAGAATGTACACGAGATAGATTGGATGAACGCATAGGAAAAAGAATGTACACGAGATGGATTGGATTGATGTATAGGTATAAGAATGTACACGAGATAGATTGGATGGACCCATAGGAATATAAAATGTACACGAGATGGATTGGATGAACGCATAGCAATAAGAATGTACACGAGATAGATTGGATGAACCCATAGGAATAAGAATGTACACGAGATGGATTGGATTGATGTATAGGAATAAGAATGTACACGAGATGGATTGGATGGATGTATAGGAATAAGAATATACACGAGATAGATTGGATGGATGTAAAGGAATAAGAATGTACACGTGATGGATTGGATGGATGTATAGGAATAAGAATGTACTCGAGATGGATTGGATGGATGTATAGGAATATGAATGTACACGAGATGGACTGGATGGTTGTATAAGAATAAGAATATACACGAGATGGATTGGATGAACGCATGGGAATAAGAATGTACACAAGATGGATTGGATGGATGTATAGGAATAAGAATGTCACGAGATGGATTGGATGGATGTATAGGAATAAGAATGTACACGAGATAGATTGGATAGGTGTATAGGAATATGAATGTACACGAGATAGATTGGATGGATGTATAGGAATAAGAATGTACACGAGATGGATTGAATAGATGTATAGGAATAACAATGTATAAGTGACCATCCTATTGATCCTATATCGCCACTTTGCTACATCGGTAACTGGCCAGTTTTTTTTTTCCAAATTTCTTGATTTAATTCTACAGGAATTTTAACATAATTTTAATTAATCTGTACATTTGAAACAGTTTTATCTGATTTTCGGGCTGAATGAGAACACTTGTAGAATTATAATTGGGCTTCCTGTGGTATCTGTTTTTTTTCTCGTCACACCACAGGCAGTCCGTATAGAATTTAAGAATTTAGGATAAAAAGGTGCACATATATAATTTTTCAACGCACATTAATATAACTTGTTACGTTTTCTATTTTTACTTGAATAGTATTGAAGCAGTGATACGTTTGATACCGTTGTCTTTCATTTTACCCTTAACGGTATCTATGGAAACGGTACCAAACTGAGGCCTCTTTCTGGTTCGGAATTTCTTCTATACAATAAGCCATATCAAAATCACTGCGGACAAAAGCCTCAGGATCAAATTTCTGCCAGGCGTTACTCGCAGACAGCAATACATCGGACTCGAAAACAATGCAAATTTTGAAGCTTTCCAGCCAATTTCTCGAAGATTATAACTTAGAACACATTTTTATCTCCAGAAATACAAACACTGATATTCATACTGTAACTGGTAAGAGTTTAAAGTTATTTCGTTGCGATTTCATGGGGGCAAACTTGAATTTTCTGATGCCGGTAGGGGACGTTTTAACAAGGCGTTCCTAAGTTTTTGTCAAGCAAGTTGTGGAATTGTTTTCCGTTGCCATGGAAACGCCGATCGAGTTGAAATTGACATCAATCAAAACTTCCATCTATGTTTGATGTCTGGTGTATAATTCATTTTCAAAACCAGGAAAAGGTTTTCAATTCGCTAGATGAACATGAGAAGTGTGGTCAATAAAAAACTACTGGGAAACACCTTAACAGACTTAATCTTAGAGGGCAGTGAGTTCCACAAGACAACAATGCGATTGAAAAAGGAATCCCTGTAAGTAGAAGTTTTGCATGAATTAAGCCTGTAGTCGGTACAGTGGCGGATCCAGGGTTTTTCAAAACGGGGTCCAGATCGGGGAATAGATTGCTATGACGTCATATTGACGTCATATGATGTCAAAGTAAAAAAAAAAAAAAAGGCGTTGAAAAAAAAAACGGGTGCAGCAGACCCCGTCGCACTACCCCTAGATCCGCCACTGCGGTACTATTAGTGCTCAGTTCTTGTGGATCTGGATGAAAGAGAGCACGGAGTTACATAACTAGATAGATCAACAGTGTTAAGCCTAAGGCGACACTTGAAAAAATATGAGATCTAAGTATTCAAGCCAGTAAGACAGTGGAAGTAAGTTAAGTTTGACAAGCCTGTCTTTATAGGATAGATTTGGTTGGTACCTGAGAATAAATTTAGTGGCGCGGCGCTGAACCCGTTCGAGGAGTAAAATATCCTGCGAGCTCGATTGCGGTGCCCAAACCTGACTACCATAACAAAGAATCGAACGCACAAGCGTTATATAAAGCTGGAGACGGAGCGAAACCCCCACGGAGAATTAGGACTATTGCGTCTTAAAAAACCCAGAACCTTATTGGATTTGGCAACAACGTAAACTACATGGATCAGTGCCAGCTTAAATCATGTGATGTTATAATCCCCAGATCTTTTTGGGAGTGACTCTCTTTTAAGTTGTCAGGGCCAATGTTGTAAGTACGCGCCGTTGGATTTCGTCTTCTAGATATCTTAAGGACCTCGCATTTGCTTGCGTTAAAGGCTAAGTCCCAGTCAACACTCCAGCTTACCAAGCCGTTAAGGTCATACTGGAGAGCCAAGTGGTCTTGTGGGATTGCTGAGAGCGATAACATTTCCTATCGTCAGCAAACAAAACTGACGTAGTCTTAGCCGAAGTTACACTGGGCAGATCGTTGACATAAACAAGAAAAAGGATCGGACCCAGGAGGCTGCCCAACTATTTCATTCTCTAATGAAACAGTTGTGATAAAAAGTTCAATTTTACACCGTTAGAGATCAAGTTGCACAATAACGTAGATTAAAAATGTGACATGCGATGAAGTAAGTGATCTCTCTTATTTTTTTTTTTACGGTGTAAAATTTAACTTTTTATCATATACTAGATGATATATATTAGATGATCTGGGGGTTATTTGCCCGGATCTTAGCCTCCTTCGCAGACGTTTTAGTGTCGGCTCGTTCCTTCCCCTCCCCACTTAGTGGGGAGGGGAAGGAACGAGCCGACACTAAAAACGTCTGCGAAGGAGACTACCCGGATCTAAGACAATTCAAAAATTATGATCTTTTTAAATATCTACTTCTGATGCATGATGAAATGACTATGAAATTATTCGCCAAATATTGTCATGACATCTTAAACACTTACAATATTTAATAATTCTCTATCTTTATATATTCACACATATGTTATATAGTTATGTTATTGTTCACTATATATTTTCTCATTATATATAGTTTTATTATATAGATTATATAGATTGATAATCTTATTCAATGTTTGTATCCATTGTATCATTTTGGTATGTAAAGGATTAAAGTTATTATTATTATTATTATACTTTGTTATGGTTTACATGCCTCCTGTCATGGCGGCGTAGTTACCGTTGCTAACCGACGCTACGCGAGTCACGTGATGGTGCAAAGCCTCTATATGACCACAGGTAGCCCAAGCTATGGTTCTGAATATATATAGTTCGTCTTTAGAGAGGAGATAAAATTTCCTAAAATCGCCTTGAAATGCAACCAAACCGTCAGGAAACCACAAAACATGCAAAAAAACCATTGATATACCGGTAAAGAAACAATAAAATATGAAATTTATTTTATTTTAAAGAAATTTTTTGATATGCCATACATTCTCTCTATATATATTCAGAACCATAGCTTGGGCTACCTGTGGGGCAACACGGCGGTCAAACGCAATGCGCATGCGTGGGCAATGTTGCAGCGCGGCAAATTTACATTTGTAAACATTAGGATTTTACGTACGACTGAATTCAAAGCTGATTTATAAGAAATTCTCTGCATATTTAAGCTCGTTTTTTTCTGTACACACTCTTTGTCATACCCTCAAACTATTCTCAGTTTACACTTTTTTAATTCTTTTTACATTTTGAGAAAAACGCGATGAAAGTTGCCTCCTTCGTAGTTTTTGTAGTAATCGCTACGAGTGTCAGCTTTGCGAGTAGCTACGGTTGTGAAAAAGCTTCAAAAACTCGGTCGCACAAAGATAACTGTACTCTAGTAGGCCTTTTTAAGGTAAATTATAAATTAGCAAGGGCTGGAGAAATTCCAGAGAATTCCAAAGTGTGTAGAAAACACAAGAACGATATAGAAAAGCAAGATAATCACTGTTATTTTCCGTGTGACCGGCATTCTACAACATTGGTCCCGATACCATCAAGACTGTTTTCTGCGATTGATGAGTATGGAAAAGGAGTAAATACGTATAAACCAGGAACTATGTGGTGTACGAACTGTAGAAAAGTCGGTGAAGAGGAGTTGAAAAGCACAGAGGAGTACAAGCCACCTACAAAGCGGAAACGAGTAAGTGTTCTTTTATAAAGGGGATATGTTATTATTTCTTATTATAAGAATAATAAATAAGCTCGGTTTGGACTAACATTACATATAACTGTGACTTTAAACAAACAAATAAACAATCAACTTACAATTCACAACAGTAACTGTAAACAAAGATTTAATACTGTATATTTTCTTGTAAAATTATATTATTAATTTTTCCAATAAACTGTGCGAAGTAACTTCTGGGTTGTTCATCCTGTAATTTGGCTGTAACCCACATACAAGAACCTTCTTGATCCTGTTTGGCTAAACAGGTTCTTATATTAAGGGGTATTGAAATGCCAAATTTCTGCCAAGAGGTTCTTAATCAACTAGGTTCTTGACTGCGAGTGTTTACTGTATTGTTATACATTATCAAAATGTAAGATCACATCCTTCAAAATAAGAATTATTCTGAAATGTTTTTTATTTTTCAGACTAAAACAGATGTGCATCCAAATAAAGAAACAGGTGTTTACCAAACAAGTCCTACAAGCACACTCTCAAAAGTAAGATTATCTGATATTATAAAAAAACTACGAAGGAGGCAACTTTCATCGCGTTTTTCTCAAAATGTAAAAAGAATTAAAAAAGTGTAAACTGAGAATAGTTTGAGGGTATGACAAAGAGTGCGTACAGAAAAAAACGAGCTTAAATATGCAGAGAATTTCTTATAAATCAGCTTTGAATTCAGTCGTACGTAAAATCCTAATGTTTACAAATGTAAATTTGCCGCGCTGCAACATTGCCCACGCATGCGCATTGCGTTTGACCGCCGTGTTCCTGTGGGGCTATCTGTGATTAAAACAGCAAGTCAGAAATTTCATCATAGTAGCACTCAAATTTTTTTTCTGGAATTAATATCTTTACTCCTTGTTATAACAATAAACTTGGTTCCTTTTATGTCTTGAAATAAAACGCCTAAAACAATGATTTTTTTCTTTCTTAAAATGACCTGATTATCAGCTTAAGGTAATGCGATCGTGCATTCGTGCGCATCTTTCCTGCGCTTTATTGAATATCTAAACATTTTACACGGTTACCTACCCTGATTTTTCTACTGTGAGTCCAGAACAACTTAGGCTACAATATATCAAAAAATGAAGGCAGGTAATTCGACTAAATTTTTAGTAATTTCACGAAGTGTTAATTTTCAAAGTACTTTTTCGTGATTGGGTTTCCTGTGGAAAAGGTCTTTCAACTATGGCGGATAAGACATTTTGACCTTTCTCCACGTTCAACGTGAAATATCTAAAAATCTTGCTCGGTGACCTACCCTAATTTTTTCACTGTGAGTCCAAGTTTACTAAAGCTACAACATATCCAAAAATGAAGGTAGATAATTCGACTAAGTTTTGAGTAAATCGCGAAAATGTCCGGAAATTCGGATCGTAAAGTACAGTCAAAATGTACTGTTTTGGACATTTAAACATCGAGAACTCATTCTGAACACAATAAAATGAACAATTTTGGGGTTTTAATTATAATTTGTTAAGGTATGTATCCTTTGAAATCGTTTATGCTACTTCTTCAAGCCATATGGACTACGATAGCTTCTAGTTTACTTTGTCTTATTTTCCCCGAAAACACGGCCGCAAGCATTGTCTTTGAAAATTTATATCTTTCGAACGGATTCGGGTACCCCCATTTTTTATTTCATATTTTCACACTACAGCTCAAAAGGAATATTTGTGCCAAATTTTAAAAAAATTCATGGAAAAAAATGCGCGATCGCATTACCTTAAATAAAAATACTAGCATAAAATCAAAATTTAGCTTCATCATAATCTAAGATATTTTATAATTTCGCTACGAGATCTGCAAAAATCATAATCGACAAAAACGAGTACAAAAATCCGCTTTAAATCAAGTTGGAGCCACCTTAGGTGCAGTCAGTTGGTGTCTAAGCAACCTCTTTCGAGACGTCTTACATGTAAAAATAGCACCACACACCTTGGTTCTTGGTTTTACTTTGCATACAACAGCAACAGTTAAGATGGGTTTTATTTCATTGCTTTTATTAGGTTCTTTTATTAGTTTAAAACATGATAAAAAACTATTGACGAAAGAGTACGACTGTGCTTAAAGTCCTTGTCATACAATTTGTACTAATGAATTGGTACACACGATGCTATTCGAGACAAAAAAACAAGTGTTAAGAACAAAATTAACGTTTTTGCACATGCCACGTCTACAAAATAAGGTATAACACCTCCCTGGTTGGCTTCTTTAAGTTCTTGCGTGTTTATTCATCACTATCAGCTTCATCATCACTTGCGCCCTGTTCTACTGTAATCTTAAACGGGTATTCCTGGTCACATCCCATGTAAGCATCGCACATGAAGAACAAGATGTACGAGTAGGTGCCTGGTGACGAAGGGGCAACAAAATCTAACCGAACTTTCGCTTTTTGTTGTAGAGTCAGACGCTTGATGGAAATAAGTCTGGAAAAAAACGTTTTTGAAAATATTTCAAATATTGTACTTGTTTGTTTATTGTTATAACATAATACTAAAAACAACAAAAGTAATAATTTCAGTTGGGGCTCCCCAAGGTACTAAATCTGAACCGTGGCTTTTCATAGTTATGATCAATGACCTGTGAGTACCATCAGCCATTGGGGCACGGGCGTCAGAGTCGCCTCCTCGTTTGGATTAAAACTAACGCTATATTTTGTTTCCAACGGTCGAATAAATCTGCTTCGGTACGGCTGACCTTTAGCAGTGAACAAACCTCTAGCTCCGATTTCAATCTCGTGATGTTTGTCTGTTTAATATTAAGAACCGATCGCGGGTCACTCGGAATTAATCGGTAACGTACTTCACGAGGTCCCGAAGGAGAGAAGAGGAACAGCCAGGTGTCCGGAGCACGCACAAACCGTCCAATCACAGCGCGCTTCGATGCTTAGCCAAGCGGCCCTTGCTCCAAGTCTCTTCTCAATACAAAAACACGCGTTTCAAAGAATTTAGAGAAAAAAGTTGAAGTATACATGTTGTTTAAAAAATTAAAGTAAATCTTTGCGATCCATCTCCTCAAATTCTGTGAGATATATGACTTTTAAGACTCGGGCGAGGGCCGCTTGGATTACAACAACAATCCTTTTCGCGCTTAGTTTTTCGTACAGCTGGAGGGTACGAAGCTAGCGTTAATCCTATTGTTTTCAGTCTGCCGAAATCCGTACTAGGTTAACGTCACTGCTATAGACAGTGGTGCCTATATATTCAGGGCTACGTAGCTACGATGAGTTTGCTCATAATAAGTTTGTTATTTTGCACAAATTTTTGAAATAAGATTTTAAAAAAACGTATGAATCTAGTGCTGTTCTACGTAAGCAGAGGCATTTTGCTGTTCCCGTGTGCAGAACCAACAGATATAAGAACAGCTTCACGATTGTAGTTTATATTTATATATACAAGTATTTCATAGTTCTACTACATTTGTACTGTAATTTTTAAAAACAGTTATTGATTAATAGACCTAATCGGCTAACGTTGCTGTGTACGTTTCCACCCAATTCCAAACCTCTGGGAATAAGAACTTTTGTTTCAAAATATTTCCATGTGATATCGAAATACAACAGACAAAGAATATTATTCCCAGAAGATTTGAATTGGGTGGATACGTACATAGCAACGCGTTAGCCGATTAGGTCTATTACATTGTGTATGTTTTGAATAGTTTTTTACTAATCCACTCTTCAAGGTATTTCAAGGTATACCGCCCAAGGCAAAGTTTTTTTTTACCCCAATGCTAACATTTGTAGGATATCGTAGACTACCCATGACACTGATAATTGCTAAACGATCACTAGGAATAATACTTACCCATTAGTTTTAGTGTCCCCAATTACCAGCCACCAGCCTTCTTCTCGCTTTTGAGGGAAAAACGGTGCAATGACTGGGCCAGTTTGATCGTCTTCACGTTCTAGTTCAACAAGTAAATTGACAGGACGACCCCTGGAAACACGCAAAATATACACGAGGTGATTAAAAAGGCCACTATTTATCCATTATTGAAGTCCAGAGAACACCAGTAAACACTATAAAAAGCTCTCTAGAAAGGAAGCTGATAGCTAAATGGGTTGATTGTGGGATGGGGATGGGATTTTAAGGGGGTTTGGTAATTGGTCCAATGTACCTGTGTCCTTATTGTGCAGCACCAGCCTGCGGGCAAAATCTCAAAAAATAACAAGCATTTCACCGGATGGAAACCTATCATTTTAACCCTGCTAAAGCAAAAACTAAACTAACTTCCACTTAGTTTTCCAATTTTACTGCTATTCTGTATAAACAAGTGAACTCTGTAGTTGCGAGTTGCCCATTGAAATTTGGTTTTTCACTGCGCCAGTCAAAAATATAAAATATAATTTTTTAATTCACAGAAGCGAAAAACCGAATTTCAGTTTGCAGCTCGTGCCAACCGAGTTCAAATGTTTATGAAAATAGCGGTAAAGTGGATAGAAGGGGCCAATGTAGGCAGAAGTAATTAATAAGCAACTATTTCCAAGATCCCGGTTCGACCGTTCTTTTCTATGTCCGGTTTTTACTAAGAAAAAAAGAAAGAATGGACATAGAAAGCGTTAACAGTGCTGATAAATACCAATACTTACGTCTTTAAATCTTTCTTGTCCAAAACCTCATAAGACATCTCTATATTTGGGTATCTGTTACAAAATCGAGCAACATCCTGCAACAAAATCATAACGTCCAATAAACCGTAAATATCTTTAAAATACGAACCAAAAGTTACGAGCCAAGGAGTCCTGATTTAGAATATTGTGGTACACGAGGTTGGCTTTTGGCTCTTGGACTTCCTAATCATAACACCTAACGAACGAACGAACGAATAACTAACTAAATAGATTAGAGGTCAGTAGCAATGTTTAGCAGGTTCTTTAACAGCTAGGTTAGCAGTGAGAGAAGCCAGACAGGACCTACGGTTTAATCCAAGAAGACTTTCTCAGTTATCTTAGGACCCTGACTGTTGACCGGCACTCAAACCACGACCTCTCACACAACAGACTGACTCTCTTACCAACTGAGCCAACTGGATGGTAAGTTGCATTTGAAATGTCCAGCATTTGTTACCTGCATTTGGCTATCGTCCAGCTTGAGCAGTTTATTTCTGTCCTCATCTTCTAGGTCCATGATATCAAACACAGACTCAACATTCTAATGAAAAACACATTTGACATCAATCATTACTAATGATTTGTTAAAATATTCAGTAAATCAAGGCTGCTAAAGCAGTAATACACTTGTCTGTCTGTCACATCTTGGTACTGGGGTTGATTTCTGGACTGGGCAGAGTTTGTTAGGTGTTTGAGGATTTCTCTTGGGGTCTCCGCCCCCCTCCCCCCCCCCCCCCCCCCCCCCCCAACAAACTAACCCCGACATGCTAACAGTTCCAATTTTATCTGTCAGTTAGCTGTGCCCTAACTTAGATCCGCCAATATTGGTTTGAAGTTTCTTTACTGTATACACCTATTTCAAAAACTGTTGGTGAAGGTTTTGTTGCTTGTTACATACATGTACCAAGCTCAAAATGCAGACATGTGGGTGATGTGTATTCAAGCAGCAAAAGGTCACAACAATAAGGAATTTTCCCAAACTTTGTCTGCAGGTTTTTCCAGAATATTTTCTTCTGTATTGACTTTATTTACATATGAAAATAATACATTTCAAGCTTGGTAGGCGACATGCAGCATGCAACAAAACATTCACCAACCTTCTTTGAAATAGCTGTTTACAGTTGGGCATGTTTTACAAAACCGCTCACGGATTGAATGAAAATGCTATCAACTGTTTGAGAAATAGATACCTTTTCAGTGCATGCTTTGATGATCTCTGGAGTAAAATGAGGAACCTGCTTGAGGTAAGAATCCTTGCTCCACATTGCTTGGGTTACCTGTGGATAAACATCAAGCATGACATCAAGATCCTGTTAAAGTGTCTCTTTCCAGTTCTTCTTAGTTTCTAACCATAGTAAACCTGCCAGTGAGTCAGTCTCGCCCCTCCCTCCTCTTCAAACCATACTATCATAAAATCTTGGCACTTACACCCCTGCAACGGATTATGAACTAGATTGTGCTCCATATGTGATATAGAGTAGTTTTCGTATGAGAGGGAAACCTACGGTACTGACTTACAGCATGTACACGGTACGACATGCCGTAACATTGAAATGGCTTCCTATTGTCTTCCAGTAATTCAACCAATCACAACGCGTTGTCAGGGCTACGGTAAGATACGGTACGGCTATAGTATGGCTACGAATCTTACCGTATTGTTTCCCACTCATACGAAAACCACTCTATATGATGTGGTACTTACCATTTGGGCAAGTTCCATGGCAGCAAGGGCAGGAGACAGCCATCCATTACTACTGAGAACGTCTACACAAGCTTGGATTAGACGCATTGCCTGTATGAATGACAACGAGAACAATATTACAATAACACTATCATCATGAGATCTTACTTAAACCGACCCTAATTAATTCAAGCTTGTTAGAGCTGCGCTCCAGGGTCATGCATGGTCTGTATAGCGGCTGCCTGAGGCGCCTTCACTTTGCTTTCAATTCGACGCTGTTGAGCTGTGCTACTGCTGTACTTGCGGTAGTGATAAGTGATGACAATTTTTTTCCTTCATAGAGATACGACAGCTAGTGTTAAGCTACTGACCTTCCCAAGGATCATCTCGGTGTCCGACTGTAGTTCAGGTGATAATTGCATGCGGGATAGATGAGCCTGGATGAGCAGGTTTGTTTTGATGTGTGGATCATTGAACTTGGGATTGGATACTTTATGGACAACACGATTTAACAACTGAAAAGAACAAATAAAAATTGATATTACTTTCAATTTTAAGAAATTCATGACTTTTAAATTATGAGACATTTCTTGGCAGTTGCTTCTGCCATCATTAGAAAGATTATCTGAATCAACCATCTCCTCTCTGAAAGGCGTGCAGTGTCCATAGTACTAAACAGATTCAGGCATCGCAAGCGAGTTCCGTGGTAATAGTTCTGAACAGGATTTTTGATAAAACTTTACACAGTTATTAAGTAAGTGCTACTCATTCCAAAAATGAAATAAAAAGGGGTCACTGCATGTGTTCATTTTGGTGCTTAATGGCGGTAATGTATGGCATTTTTGGGGTCATGCTGTTGAAATATTCGAAGCCTGACAATCTAACAAAAGATACCCACCAATTGCAGGATGTCATTGCAAACATTGAAATATTTGCACTATATATTCTTTCTATTATACAACACATCAACAGTTGGATGCCGAAATTTTCCAGGAATTCCAGTTGTTGTAAAGAAATAGAGACTTTTCAACTGCGATGCGCACCCTATTGTCGATCGGAAATTTTTTTCTGTTGTACGTTTTTAAGAGTATCTCGAAAACGGAACATAAAATTTTGTTTAAATTAAAACAATATGATGGTAAACATATTTCTTGTGGATTTAGTGAAACAAAAAAGGGGGTCACCATGTTTGTTTTTGAGGCACTGTTTGCTAAAGTACAAAACAGGGCCTCAAAACATGCAATGACCGAGGAGGACTAAGGCGAGTTTAAAGATAGCTCAGTAAAGTAAAACGTTCCTTTACATGTATTTAACGTTGGTAGTTCCTTCAGTTGAAATTAATTGCTATCAATGGAAGCCGACGGTGCGCAACTTTACCCCCTTTCTCCATCAGTGCTCTGTTTTACGAATATACAAAGCTGAAGCTACACGGATAAGAATAAAGTCGAAACAGACGTGGAGATGATCATGAGGTTCGAACCGTAGACATCTAGCTCTGAAGGCCGCGCACTAACCAACTGAGCTTCGCATTCGCCTGCTGCTAACTCATGGCCCTACATAAAATATCGGAGAAATTTTGCCACTAAGTAAAGCCAAATCGTATCCAGGGCTCAAAATAACGGCCGGTCACAGTCAGTGTCCAGCCAAATTTGGAACTTGACCGGTCAAATATGGTTTGGAATGGACATGTTGACTGATCATATTTAAAAATATAAATATAAAATACCATACGCCAGACATCTTAACTGGCGTATGACTGGCCGTAATTTTGAGCCCTGGTATCATTTCAATGTTATGATGAAGTCTGACTACTTTCTGAACAAATAATCAATGACTCATGTTAGCAATACACAGCTATTTTATAAAAGGTTGGTGAAGGTTTTGTTGCTTGTTGCATACCAAGCCTGAAATGAACTATGGGTGACGTGAATTCAATGAGAAAATAGTCACAACAATATGGAATTTTCCTAAACTTTGTCTGCAGGTTTTTCCAGCAAATTTTCTTGTGCTGACATTATTTACATATGAATATACCGTAAATCCTCTATTAAGCCCCCTCTCTCAAATAAGCCCCTTCTCTAATAAGCCCTCCCTTTTCAAAGGATGAAATTTATTAAGCCCCCCTCCCCTCCCCCTTCACAACTAAATTCACAATCAAGGTAAATCATACTTGAGACTAACACAAGTGAATCAAATGTTGAAAAGAACAATGCATACACCATGCATAATAATGCTTAATAGAGGATTTACGGTAACACATTTCAAGGTTGTTAAGCGACATGCAACATGACCTTCACCTACTTTATTTGAAATAGCTTTATATCAAGATGCATTACCTGTTTCAAGGTTGCTTCCTCGTGATGACGGATGGGGAGGCCTTCATATTCAAAGGCTGAAGCAATGATCTCAATCAGGCCACGCAATTTTGTCTTGGCATTCAGAGACACGCTGAACAGTTCTAATAGTCAACATAAATCAAGTATACATTTTACAACAATCATTTAGTCTAATTTCTGGATTTCTGTGTCAGCTTCAAAGCCTCACTTTAACACGAAAATTGAATAAATTCATTTTGTTAGAATAAGATAAAACACGAATAAATATATTCGGACATTCGGACTCAAAGGCAATAAGACCTCATCAGCTTGGGGGTAATGTTGCCCCACTTCAGACCACGTCATTCATTCTCTTGAAAATAAGATTCTTTGTTTGAGTTGCATCCATATTCATGTGTCTTCTCAAGCGCAACCGTTAAACAATGAAATGTTACTCTGGGGAATGACACGTGGTCTGAAATGGGACAATATTACCCCAAGCCGAAAAGGTCTATTAGATTTGTCATAGCAAAAGTCTGAACTGGGCCTTAGTAACCAACAATCAATGAAAGTAAAACAAAAGAAAACATGTATATACTGCTGCAGTATGTATTATACTTACTAGTTTTTTTACTGGCCAGTTAAAATTACTCTAACTTACCAATAGTTGTATAATTGATGTAGTAATAGGCAGCGATCATGCCCAGGTTAAGGGGACTTACGTCCATCTCTTCTTCAATATTAAGACACTAAACATGGTAAAAAGGAACTTATTAAGGCCTCATTATAGGTTATCAGGATACTTCAGAGGATAAACATACTTTAAACTAAAGATTAGGAGAATAAGGATACTAAAAAGTGCCTCCTCTCCTACCCCAATCCCCCCCCCCCCCCCAAACACACGCACAACTCCAAAGATAGGTAAGGGTATTTCTACCTTTGACTGTTCCAAATCATTGAGCGTATTTTCCACCAGTTCTGACATTTGATCGGATAAATGACGATGTGTCACACCTACAAAGAAGACAAGATTGCTTGATTACAATAAAGACACTGGGATGGACATCAGGGTCATCAACACTAGTACCTTTGTACCTGGAGTTTACACCAAAACAGTAAATAGTTCTACTACGTTGGGAAAAGATCCAGACAGTTAATATTCCTCTGTTGTATACATAGCACACTAGATAGGATTGAATCTAGCGTGTTAGAACAAGAGGGTTGGATTGAAAATAATTTCTGTTTCAAAGTTTAACAAAGTTTTTGACCAGCAGTCAAGAATTTTAATTTCATATTAAAAGAAAAGAACCTATTGAATGCAAACTACCCATAATTATTTATTTCTATGGGCTAAGTGAACTTAAAAACCTCCCTATACCACACTTAAAGGATAAAACTTCATAACTTTAAGGTGCTGCACTCAAACCATACAATGTTTTTGGTCACTCAACAGCTCACCTCATGTATAATCGATACTGAAAATATTGTCAGAGGTGGCACTTTAAGTTTTATTTTCTAATTTTTGTTAATGCTGGGCATAGAATATAAAGTCAAGGTTCTTGAAACTTTGTAAACTCTCTCTGTCACACAAATCTTTCACCTTTGAAGCAAGGACCGTGGAGCACATTTTAAAGTAGGGGTGAGTATGCAAATGAACAATTAAAATGGAGGGCTAGTATGCAAATTAAAAGGGAAAAAGTGTGGGGAGCTACAGTACTTAGATTAAAAAATATGGAAGACTAGTATGCAAAAAGGGAAAAAGTAGGGGGATAAAGCACCCCCCCAACCTGCCCTGCTCCTTCATCCCTTAGAGGGAAGTGGAGTAGTTGTAACTTCTAAATTCCAATAATTGGAATGCAGTGGAGGAATAGGCACTGTGGATTCCACTGTTAATCACATTTATTTATTTATTTATATATTTTCATGAATTTACAGTCTTTTTCATGACTTGTAGAATAATTAGGCATTTTGCTCCATAATTGATGATAATGTAACTTTTCAACTAACCTTGTAAATTGTAGTAATTAGGATTTTGTGTCATTCTGCGGTACAAGTATGTCCAGGTGAGGTAATCCACTGCATCTTGCTTGTTTTCCATTGTCTTGGTAACAACTTCAGCATTAAAATGATCATGAAGAGCTTGGTCAAGGTGAGACTGAAACAAGAAAACAGCTACACTAATGAAATGAGGTTTATTTGAATTACTTCAAGATATATGATTCTATATGATTCATGTTTGATAATCAAAAATGCTTGAATTACATAATAATTATTTGAAATATGCTATGTACGTTATTTTGTTTCAACACATTACCTCAATTGGTAAAGGTTCGTACAGAAACTTCTTGAAGAACTCTTTCTTTGATGCTTGACAGAGAATGACAGCCTTGCCTGAATCATCTAATAAAGGTCTGTTACTATGACCTATCATGTGAAGGACATCTGTAATGGGATAGTCCACGTAGCTAAACAATAAAAAAAAACAGTTAACACTTGCTTTCATCCAAATGGGGCTAAAATCATACCAGTCTTTTAGAATGGAATTATTCTTTCTTCTATCTGATCAGGCAGGTGGTAGGGAAGCATCTCCCTCCCAACCTCCCTGCTTCTTTATTTTAAAAGGAACAAGAAATACAATTATAATTATAACGTTTTATCTAAATAAGAATAGATTGGTACAAACATGTTCATGTTACATGATCTAAAATTTCATTATGAGAACTTACGAATGCATTTTTCCCTCATAAAACTGGGTATCCATGATAATGACCAAGTGTGCATTCATATTTAGTGCCCAACATAAACTGCGGGAGACAACTACAACCTGAAGAGAACAAGAGAATGCCGAGATGAATATGAAGTGATGTCACATCAAGTGCATAATATTCAATCTATGAATCAAGGCAAATGGGTTTCGTATCATGTTGCATCATGATTAAATGCTAATTTTAGGTCTGGGGCAGGAATGTTTCTCTACTTATTCTCATGCCATTGTAGATCAATGCAATGTATTCCACCAGGATGGATCTTTCAACTGAATACCACTGAGTCTCATTTGTCCTGCATAGAGAATTAGCCATCAGGCAGAGATTATATTGGTTTCACTTCTTCATCTTGACAACTGAAAAGCCAATCAAATACAGACTACTAACATTGAAAAAAATGTGTACACTGTTACAGTCAACACATTACCTGAATTGCTCCAGAAGTAAACAGTTGTTCTACGATTTTCAATTCTGTTTCAGACAGACCCTCATGCAGGAATGCAATTCCACAGCTTACTGTCTCTTTGAGTGTCTATACAATAAATAATGAGATTCATATGTTTTATGTATTGCAGAAGTGATACGACTAGCATTTTGAATGCATAAAGTTTCCATCCATCTTTCATTTATGGATTTCATAAAGAAGTTCATAATTCTAGTGTAAGTATTACCTTGTCATTAAGTCTCTTGAGGAATGGTTGCAAGTCCTCTTCGGTACAATGTAGAAACCTAAGAACCAAAAAATGTAAAGAAATGATACTTATTCATTTGTCTCACAATTAAAGGTCACTCGTCAATAGACCTCATCAGCTTGGGGTAATGTTGTCCCATTTCAGACCACGTGTCATTCTCTTGAGAATAAGATTCTTTGTTTGAGTTGTATCCATATTCATGTATCTTATCATGTGCAACCATTAAACAATGAAATGAAACTCTGGGGAATGACACATGGTCTGAAATGGGACAACATTACACCCAAGCCGATGAGGTCTATTGACCCTCAATTGTGAGACAAACGAATAAGTAACATTTCTTCACTACTATTCCACAATAAATAACACTTTTCATTCTATCTAAAACCCAAAAATGTATAATAATAACACTTTAATTTGTTAAAAGCCAAACACTTTTTATAAATACAACATGTAATGTTTTTTTGTTTTTTTTTGTGAACAGCAAGGTTTCTGACGAGGAGTTGTTTGAATGAAAATTAGTTGTAAAATGAGAGTAGAATACAAAATAGCATACATCATATTAAGTACTTCAGAGCTGGGTATTTATTTGTAACAGAAACCACAACTAACCTTTGTCCATCACTATCAGCACCCCCAAAGGTTACAAGGTCTAATGCCAGTAACTTTGTCTGCCTTCTTGATGGAACAAAAATAATGACTGGCTTTCTAGGCGAGTGTTTAACGATTGCTTGGTAAGATGGCTTTGTCATGGCAATGAGACGTGATGCTGTGTGGGTTATGTTGAAACCTTGGATGTGTAATTCTAAGGGCACTGGTCTGACATTAGGATGAAAGTTAAACAGTCCTGTTGAACTCACACCAAGCCATTGAGCAACATCCTAAACAAATTATCATAGAAAATAATTTTACTGGTTTATTCTTCTATGATTTACTGTAATATTGAACATTTTTTTTCATGTTGGGAAAGAGTCACACATCATGCAACAAACATGGCAGTGTTGTACATTCACATAAACGTGCAATTTTTCTTCAAATTCCCAAAGTGAATCTTATCGAATAAAAACCAAATTGCACACATCCTTGCCAGTAACATAAAGAAATGGCATGGATTTTGTATTTTCTAGAATAGAAGCTGTTAATTTTGCAAGATTGGTAGAGAACACTCCTTTCTTATGCTACACTGACAGTGAATAAAGACTGATATTACTTAATGCAACATATTAGCTATCATCTCATCCTTTTACTGAATTACCTCAGTCTACTATTGTCTTGAAGCAAAGGAAATACTTTTTAAGGATAAAACGGAGAAGAAAATAGAAACAGAACTGGTTGCAATACTGTAGGGTGTGAGTGAGGTGGAAAGAGGGACCCAAACTACTAAATTATAAAAGAAAGAAAAAGAAAGACAAGCATATGAGTGTATAAAAAGAAACAAACCTTTGCATTAGCCAGAGAAGAGCTCAGTGCCACAATACGAATGTTTCGTTCCAACTGTGATGAGATGTAACGCATACGAGAACAAATAATCTCAATCTCGGGCTAACAAGAGACAATAAGAAAAGCTGGTCAATATACAATAAAAAATACACTCAAAAGCCTGGGATAATGTCAAAGTCATTATTAACATAATGGATGTATAAACCTTCGTTACTAAAGATGCAAAACTCAAATGAAATATTTTACTGGTCATTCAACTATTCACTATAAGGGGTTAGGTGCACTGTCTTTAACTATTGTCGCTGACTTACTCCTTTTTCTCCTCCAATCAAATGTGCCTCATCCATTATGAACAAATGAACATTTTGGACATTCTTTCGTTGTTTCCATCTCCTTGACAAAATGTCCCATTTATCTGGAGTACTTATTATGATATGACCCTGTAGAGGTAAAGGTTTCTTTAGAAAATGCACATTAATAACATTGTTTTAAAGTTGCAATGCCTGTTCACAAAAATGTTGCACAAGCCCACCTTTCTTTTACTTCCCAATAAATCTTAGAGTGGTTTTCATAATCCCGTGAAAAACACTTAACATTATAATATATATTATACATGGCATCAATCACATGAACGAAAGAACATATGCGTCACGCTTTAGGATTTGTATTTTTGTGTTTGGTTTTTTGTACTGTGATACCGATGATAGGTCATCTGCTGCTGACACATGCTTTGTTGATCTTGCTTTGTCTGCGGAACAACAATTGTGTTCTCAACTGCTATAGTGCCTTTTCTCCATTTTTGATGGATGCAAGCCTTATGATAATGTGTGAGGTAGTGCTTTGCAGGAATTACAGTCAACTTACAGACCAACTTGGCCTCATGGGCTATTGACATACAGACCATGACAGCTGCATGTCTAATTGTTAATGAGCATAAGCCCAGGGCTTATAACTAGGAATCTACAGTAGTTATGACATTTTGGAAGAGACTGACAGCACAGCAAATGTAGCAAAGTTGGCAAGTTGGCTGCCTGCTGAGGGTGATCTTAAACTATTATCACATGGCCTTCTATTATTTTTGAATTTCTACAATACCACTGTGGTCCTTGATTACAGACTAATTTAATAAGGTTTACCAAGCCCTCATTTCAGTGCAACAATATTCACAAATAGCAATGGTAAACTAAAGAATGCACAACTTCAATAATTGATAATATAATTATTATAAAAAAACATTGAAATTCCACAGACCTCCACTGGAACCCATGAATATTCTACACAAAATCAATGCTAACCCTGAGAACTCGAAAGTGGAGTATTAATAATTCAAAGGGTGTTGCAGTAATAAAACAATTATGAGACTTGCCTTTGCAAGAAGTTTCAGGTCTGCACTTGTTTCTCCGGTCAAAAGTACAACATTTTTGCCCAAAAGCAGACCAAACTTATTTTGCCAGTCAGAGTATACCTGTGGATGAAAAAAGTCATGGTTATGCTATCTACCTTGCATAATCATTAGGGACCACATTATTGATTTCAGAGGGGAGCATTCATGAGGAAACCTAGAATATATTTGAAGGAAAAAATGAGAATTTGAAACATGGGCAATGTTTTTCACATTTTGGTGGTTGTAAAATAAGTCACAAAAAATGAAATTCCTTATTTCAGTATTAAGGTGCATTAAGCCTTACAGGATGGATTCATGATTTGAAAGCCCTTACAAAATAAATAAGAATGGCATTTACTATTTTTTTATATTTCTTTTCATTGCTGAGATATTCAGTATAGAAATTATAAAGTTATGAGGTCATTTAAGGTCAAAAGTCAAAGGTCAAATCATCAAATAAAGGATATCTCTGCAACAGTTATAAGCAAAAGTTGTACCGGCTAAATCAGCATTTAGACTACACCACCTCTTCCACTCAAACTTCAATTATGAAATGATCTTTGGCAGCCATCTCAATAATTTCAAATACTACTGTATTCTAGCCTGAAATTCTTACTCAAACTTACTTGTTCTGCTATAGATTGCAGTGGAGTTACATAGACACATCTGTTGTTAGTTTCCTGCTGTAGAAGACGCAGAATAGCAAACTCTGCACAGATTGTCTTACCACTGCCCGTTGGTGCACCAATAAAGACATTTTCATCTGAGTCATACAGTGTACCAAACACTGGAAAGAATAAAATATTAAATAATATTGATGACAACTCTTGCTTCTCACACTGAATGTGACTATATGATGCATTTGGTTGTTTCACTTAATATCTGAAGCCTATACATGCATCAAGAGTTCCACGCTGCTGCTCAATGCGCATGCTCAGGGGATTAAAAAGTGGGATAATATTTTGTATAATATGCAATTTTTCGGGATATTTGATTCAGAATTTGCTTTACGGTACACAATCTTGAATATTTAGTGAAAATTGTACTTGACAAGAAAGATACAACTAAAATATAGCATATTTTACAAATTTTATCCCACTTTTTAATCCCCTGAGCATGCGCTTAGAGCAGTAGCACAGAACTCTTGATGCGTGTATATCACTAGACATATCATTGGCACAAACCATGTGAAACTGGAGTATCCAACAAACCTGTTGTCTGACTGGTGTGAAACTTTCATTTAAAATCAGTGTTAAGTTACAATCATCACTTTACCTTGAGTTTGAATGGGATTAAAATAAGGAAATTTATCCTTGTACAATGCCTCAAAAGCAGGGTTTCTGAGGGCTGACACAGGTAGTGGTTGCAGGTCCAGAAGTTCAGTTGGTGGTTGGTTTTTCTCAGGAAGAATAAGATGGCGGAATGACACTGGCAGCTGGGTTTCCGACCCTGTAAAGAAATTTAATCATCCTTTAATTCAATCTACAAAATTGAATGCTTTATGAAATTTTAAAATTCTAGCTAAAAAGTATGATTGAATCAATAGATCAAAATAAGCCATCTGAGCCATAAATAATTCATTTACATACTGACTGACTGATTGGTCAATGACTGGTCACATACTGATTTTCAAATTATAGTCAATGAGGAGCTCCCTTCTTAGTTACTTACCTAGCCATTTATCACTTACAATCCTTATAAAGTATTGTGGAGGAAGGGGTTCAAAGACTGGGACAAAGAACTTGATTACATGTTCATCAGAAGCATACTTGGCTTTGAGTAGGAAATATTCATGATGTAGAATGATTTCACTATCAACATCCTCAACAAGAATCCAAAAGGATTCAGAGTTTCCGTGAACTTTCTCATCCCATTGAAAGTCAGGAGTCACTGTCAGCTCAACACTAAGAGTGGATCTGAAAATTAAAGGTTATAATTAAATTGTGCCTCATAGTTTTCATGGGATGCAAATAAACATGTCAAGACAAGTCTTTTAAATATTTTAGATTGAATTTATTAGTAAGCATGAAACTGGATTAAAAGCCCACCCCAGCTAAGGTACTCGGGAAAACTGGAAGTTGATGAATGGAGTTATGGAGTTCTTAATAATATGTACTCTTGGAAATCCAAAACATTTTATAGGGTCTCGTGCAAAATTTGAGGGTTTTGAGCTGTTGAAGTTAAAAACCTGTATGGTTCCTCAATAAAAGTTTGAAGTTATTCAGCAGTTATTGTGCAGCACATATAGTGGTGTCAAATCGCCTGTTTCATGCCATCACTGTGATTGCTTAGTAGCGTGCGCAGTAGCTTCATTTTTCTGTAGTAGGCAGCCACATTAATGTTTAAACAAAACAGTAAAAAAGACAAGTTTCTTGAGAAATCAAACCCTATTTGTTTCCTATAAAAATAATAATGTAAATGTCTGGATCACAGAAACATTAAAAAGCACAATAAATGATGACAAATTTATGTCAATCAACATCATTCAGTAAATGTTCAGCATAAAACATATCTTGCCTGGTGATTGGTTGGATGTGTGTTGCTAGTTCCATCTTGGGTAGCTGATGAACAAACTTGTGCAGATTTTTGCCCATCTTTGGCATGTGAACCAGCTCACCAATTTCATTTGGTCCCAAATCATAATATCGTTCCCATGGAAATTCCTTCTTCTCTATTTTCTTAATTACTTCAATTGGTATTTTCTTGAACTGACGCAAAGGAGTCATTGATAGCCACCTGTTTTTTAGAAGGAAACAAATCAACATAGCCTTAATATTTTACACACGAAGTTCAAATCTACATAATATTCAAATTATTATCAAAACATATTTCTTCGCTTGTCATGAATGCATTTTCAATTTTATTGAATAATGTTAGCAGTGCAAAACACAATTATTGTTATCTTATACTAGTTTTTTGCAAATCCACAAGTTATTGGTATGGATCGGAGCTGTGTCACTCTATCATTCACTAGAAGTAACTTGTAAACAAGTGTTGAAGATTTGGAAAAACTTGACATTTTGTTGATCAATGACCATCAAAATCATTTACAACTAGGAGAAACCCATGAGCAAGAAATGACAGCTTGGTCACACAAGAGGTGTACATATGACAATGCAATGGTGAAATACACTGTGCATTACTCATTGTCTAATATCATTTCCCAGTAATTCTCATATGCTCACTCTTGCTAACACAGGGTTTGTGCTACATTTCCAAAACAAGATTCAAAGGCTTTCAAAGGAGTAATTTTTTTTTGAAATCAACAACCTTTCTATTTTTAAGTGCACTTAAAATTAAAAAACGAATTCCAGGGTTTTGAATTCCAGGGTTTTTCATGAATTTCAAGAAGTAGCACGAACCCTGTAACAGTTTTTATAGAAAAAATATTGAAAGCAACACTAAAAATATGTGGGCTTCTTCTTTCCTCTATCACAAATGGTCTGAATGTAATTTGGTTTACTGCTAGTTTCATAAACATGCAAACTCAGTAGCTGCAAGCTGCACACTGAAATTTTGTTTGTCGCTTCCGTCAATTAAAATTAATCATTTTCTCTACATTAGGAGCAATGGTGCAAGAGAAACCATGGGAAATACAACTCACTATTAGCATTGCACATATCATATACAAAACACTTACATTCTCTTGTCTACCATCTTGCTCAGGTTCAAGGCTTTCTCTGCAAGTTGAGCCCAACCTCTGTTCAGGACAATTTCAAAAATGGCTCTCAACAATCTACCAGCAGACTGCAAAGAAATAATAGTTTTTTTTATTAAGAATATTGGATGTTCTCCCTTTTCATGGCAAAAACATCCAAACAATGCAAACATGGAAATCTGTCAGAAAGAAGTCAAAAAGAAGGTCACTCAACATTTCTCACACAACTATAGCTATGTGGTAAATAACCCAATAATTGCCTAGCACTTAAAGTGTCTATGACCCTTATTTTTTGTTACTTTTTACATCAAAATATAAGCCATTATGAGAAACATGTCAAAAGAACTTTTTGATTCTAATGCTTTCTATTTTTCCTGAGCGATCAAAAGTGCAAAAAATGTCTGGGTCATGTAAGTAAGGAAAAGTTTTAAAATATACAGTCACTATAATAGTGCTCTTGTTATCCTCAATGAACTTATTATGCAAGAATTCAAAGGATAAATTAATAATGAATGTCTTTAATACCTGTGTTATGTACACCATGTCAGACATCAAAACAAACCCCTCTAGCTTGAGTTGAGATATGTATGACTGTAACAAAACATTAACCTGCAGATGCAACAAAATCATATTTAACTATTATTCACTGAAGTTGAGGTGATGATTAGTGTACATTTACCAAGCTGCTAGTCCTTGAGAAACTAGGTAAATAATATTCACTGATCATCACTAAGACTGGTGATTGCAATGGCATCACTTGAATTGGTGGTTGATGAAATGTTTATCATTTAAAAACTTTTTAATTCTTGTTATTTGCTTGAGCACTGGGCTGGTTGTACAAAGGGTAGACAGCACTATCCGATGGATACAGTGTAAATCCTTATCCAGTGGATAAGTCAATGCTGTTATCCAATAAATGTATCCTGACCACTGGATATAGACTAAGCGCTATCCACCCTTCATACAACCGGGCCCTGATAAATATGCTTAAAAATATTTATACAAAGCTAGAGCTTGACAACAAGCTATAAAGCTGGATAAGCAAGGCTAACATGGAGCACCAAAGAAATGCTACAAATTCCATTGAGAAAAAGTGTGATAATCATTTCTTTTGTGTTTCATGTTACTTGCATCCAAGATAATTTTCAGACGGGTCTATCGAGTTCTCCATTTCATTAAATAATGCAGTTTTTGGCCATTTGTGTCATTTGAAAGTCAAACTCTGGCAACAGTAATTATATCAACTGTGTATTGAAATCAAGATGGTAACCTTTGCACTTGGTTCTTCAATGCTCTCTTTCACTGGAATTGGTACTCTTTCAAGTAGTTTGGTCAACTCCAGCTTTTCTTCCTTTTGAAAAAGAATAATAAATATATTATTTGTTTAGTAAAAAGGACTTTGAAAGAACTGAAAGGGTGACTGGGGGTGTTATATTTTGCAACCATCACTCCCCATAAGGGGCTCTTTCTCGAGGTTCACTCCATTTGCACTTCCACCACTACATGTACATTCATTATTAATTTTACAATGCACAACACTCAATTTTGTTTTAAAGGATCATTTATATTATACTAAAATTAACAGGATCTTAATTACTGTTTTATCATGATGATAACCTACCTCTCTGACAGTAATATACTTGAATTCTGATGAAAGTGAAAAAACCCTGAACAACTCAATCTCACTGAGGGTTGGTTTCAACAAGCTATTAAAAGTAGAGATGGTTTCATGTGTCAGGTAGTAATGGCTGGCAATGCGTCCCAGTTCTGTGCTCTATAACAGGACAGACAAAGGAACAATGATGTTAGTGATAGGTATTACAACACAAACCTAAAATGTACAGACAAGTGAAAAAAGAATGACTGCAGTTAAAGAATCCTAGTCATGAACTACAATGCACTGTGCGCCTATATCATTGTTTACATACAAGATTTGCCTTAGATTCATTGCCAAGATATATAAAATCTCATGAAAAGCATAAAATAACTACTTATCAATATCAATATCTTGATGGTTTTAAAACTTATAGCTTGTATAACAAGACCGATATAACTGGATTCCCCTACTTCACCTACAAAGAAAATGGCAGATTGCATTGTTTTCGGTGCACAGTGCATTGTAGTTGACTTGAATTCTTTAAATGCACATCATATTTTTTCCCCACCAAATATGACAGAAATGGAAAATACATTGAAATATATCTTGCATTTGGGATTTTATCCAATATTGCATCAATAATAATTAAAATAAGATAATTTTTAATACTATAAAGATAATGAGAACAAAAGACAATAATTACATTGCTGCACAAAACAGTAAAGATCAAACTTTGATTTACTCACAATCAATTCACTTCCTAGAGTTTTTCCAATCAAAACAGTTTTGTTTATTATGGTAATCTTAAATATAAGATATACTTGATATAAAATATTTGATATAACAAACCTGGAAACTGCCTGTCTTTTTATCATACTTTATTAAGTTATTCTTGTCTAGCAAAACTGCAGCTGAGTGAATGAGATCTGCTCTTCTCTAGAATTAGAAGTAACAAAAAATAAATAAATTAAAATTAAAAAATCCATAATTCAATACCATTGATTCACAACCATTGAAAACAACAGATTCAGAATAAAGACAGGTGGGTACAAACCAGAGAACAAATTTTTTGATTACTGCAAATATTCAGTAAGTTGTAGTTTAAGGTTGAAATAAAAAATGAATGATTCCAAGTCTTTCATGTAATTTCTCATTGATTTGGAAGCTGATTTGGTCTTGATTTGGTCTTCAATCTTCAGATAATCTCCTTAATATATTAATATCTGTGTGCAAATCAATATTTCATAGCACTAACTACTAACCTGTTCCAGCAAGGGGTCTTTCTCTGCCTCATCAACTGATATGCCATAAAGTGGAGAGTTACGCAGCATACGAATATACAAGTATGTGTATCCTGGAAGAAAAAAAGAAAATGTTTAAATCTTGTGGATAGTAAGAGCAAGAGAATGATGTCTTTCTTGTGAAATTACTACTAACAAAAAAAAAAAAATTTTTAATCACCAACTCTAACATCACCAAAATGAAGGGCTATGGATAGTTTGCCAATGCCAGGTCTGTTTCCTAATTAGGAACTTAATCAAGTAATACTACCACTCAGTTATACCTGGATTACTAGAAGCTTTGAGTTAAAACTGTATGGTAACTCTAAAGGAGATGATGACTAATCATGATCTGTTGTATACACTGTGGACTTATACATATACAAGTATGGAATCATGAAATCTAAACTATCGTTTCCACTTTTTAGATAATAGCAAGTAGGAACAAGGGCAATAATTATTATAATCATGCTAATTTATAATTCATACAGTAGATGGATCAATCATGTTTTGTGTTGCTTGGAAATATCTTAATCTGATGACCACAATTATGGTGTTTCATTTATTGTATGTTTTAATAATTATTGTGAGGATGTATAGTCTTCTTACCAAGCCAGTGCACT
The DNA here is from genome assembly GCA_023349425.1 of Anthopleura sola. Lineage (NCBI taxonomy): Eukaryota > Metazoa > Cnidaria > Anthozoa > Actiniaria > Actiniidae > Anthopleura > Anthopleura sola. The sequence continues at coordinate 5,065,404 of JALHLI010000005.1, forward strand.
GCCTCTTTAGCATTCTGTACAGAACCCAACACTATCTCAGCATTGAGGTTATCAGCAAGTTTGGAGATGAACTGACTTTCCACAGGTAGCTACAATTAATACAAGAAACAATTTAGTTCTCTGCATTCATGAATAATACTTTCAGTACATAGATGGTCAAGAAAAGAATTGATAATTTGGGCAAATTGAAAGTTTTATAGCATGCTTTATTCTAATAAAATTAATATTTGCCAGGGGAATGATATAACACTAACTGCAGTCATGCAGTCTTACGGTCTGTCAAATCACTGTAACATTTTGAAAAAGAGCACATTTAAAAAAAAAAATTTTCCATGATTTTGACCTGGACTGTTACATTTTGGAAATACATGGACTGACTTCATAACATTATGAATCCTAATTCTCTCTCAACAGATTTCATAACATTATGAACACTGTGGTTCTCCATGGATTTTCCAATAGACTGGTATGGCTTTAAAACATTAATACTAGATCTTTTTTTGAATGTACAAAAATGCAAAAACAGAGTGCGCCTTGTTTTAGCTAAACAAACCCATACCTGTTGGTTCATGAGAGAAAGATAATACTGTAGTTCTCCATGGCTTGTAATAAGAATACCTTCACCCTTCGAATCGTATTGTGGACGTCCAGCACGTCCCAGCATCTGAAGAATATCAAGGGCACCCAGCTCCACCCAACGGCCTTTTTCTGGGCTGTAAACCTATTAATAAAAACGTTTTTTTACTCAAAACATTTAACCACTACACCCACAATTTCAACATCAATTCACACGTCAAATGTAATTAAAAGATACTTTACACCAACAAAAGTATAGTCAAGTAAACAGACCAGATATAAAATCCAGTCAGTTTTTCTAGCCAACGGTTAACTGGTGGTGTTTGATCACAATACACCTCACTGAATTACACATAAACTCTTATTGTGATCACAACAGGTTTCACAGACAAATAACTGTTATCCTTGATTTTTGAAGTTGATTTTTGTGATAAAACTCCAATACCAGGAAAATTTAAAATGTTTGATTAATGGTTCAAAAACCTTTACATTTATAACAAGGTTTCTCAAGTCTTTAAAAAGAAAATTTTGAATGATATACTGTACAGTAGTATGAGTGTAAACTTACAAGTTATGCATTTCTGCTTCCCTTGCAAGTAATATTCAATAAAAAATTGGATGTTTTGCATGTGAAATTTAGAAAATTTTACGTCTTTTTTAATGAAGGATTTTCCCCTCAAATAATGTTTTTTTGCTTGTACCAGGAAAGAAGCTAATTACCTGTGTTCCCTTAATAATGACTGTATGTGCTGGAAGGTTGACACCCCATGCTAAGGTTGCTGTTGACACTAACACTTGAATGTGTTTATCAGCAAACAAATCTTCCACAAGTGTCCTGTCCACCCTTGACATGCCTGCATGATGGATGGCAAAGCCATAGGGCAACAGGTCTTTTAAATCAGGACTCTTCACTTGTTCTGCTTCTGATCTTTAAACAAGATAATAAACATTACTATTAACTGAATGCCAGTATGACTGCCACTCCATTATCATAATTAAATTATAAATTCATATTTTAGTTGGCCACTACATTAAAATTATAGATTAGAATGACATCAACAAAGTTAGAAAGTTTGAGACAAAAAAAAATTAAATTCTTGAGAAGTAAGGTGACTGACTACTTTAGCAAAATGTTCTTAGAAAAATATTTTACACAGAATTTAATGCTAATTCCAAAAATGAAAAGAAAAATGGGGTGTCCCGAGCTCGTCTTTGAGATAATGAATTTTGAATATGACCATCTTGACAAGTTTTTGAAAGAAAAATGGCAGAAATCAAGCTTTGAACACAAAAATTCATAACTCAAAAATTAAAGAAGTTCTGGAAGCAATTTTCTCAGGACATCTACTTTAAACATTATTTTTGAAGACTAACTAAAAATATTTGAAGAAAGTTTTAAAAATAAGCTAAAAATTCAGCTTCTTGTTAGCTCAATCGAGCGAAAAGTGTACTCAAACGACAACAACAAATCACATAAAATGCTTTTTTTATAAGTTCTAATAATTACGTTTTTCTCAAACTTTCTCAAAAGATTGGTTTTTACCTGTTGTTTTAGAAAATTCAAAGAAAAATATAGAGTCCTGTGCAAATTTCGGGGTTTTTGCCCTGTTGAAGTTCAAAATGTGTATGGTTCCTCAATAAAATGTTGAAGGTTGTTATGCAGTTTTGAACAATTTTTGTGCACGCGCACATGTATCGTGGGCTCAAATTGAATGTTCAAAAGTAGTCAGTCACCTTAAGAGAATTTTAGCTAATTTTAAAAGGCTAACAAGGAAACAGATCACTGAACACATACAAATGTATATAATTTTGATTCCAAATAGCTTCACTTGAATTCATTTTATAGCAATGAAACGTTCCAAAAATACATATTTCTGCTTGCTCTTTCTGATGGTGGTGCTTATTTTTTAAGATTAGGTTTTTATTTCTAAAAGTCAATGGCGGCCATATTGGCATTCGGTCTATGAAAACAATAGAGCTACAGTATAGGTATTTTTAGAATCAGCCAGATCTTTTTTATTTATTCATTATATAACTAAAATAAAGTTCAAATTCAAGTTTTTACGAACAAAAGGACCTTAGAAACATAAAGAAAATATGTGGAGTCACAGGGCTCAAAATAACGAGCGTCAAAGGTCAATGTCCGGCCAAACTTGTTATTACTTGACTGGTCAAATAGGGTTTTGAATGGACCTATTAACCAGTCATATTAATTTTGAAAAAATAAAATAAAATATCATATGCGGGACATATTGATCAGCATGACTGGCCGTTATTTTGAGCCCTGAGTCATTAAAAGCAATTAAATTTATCTTTACCTCAAAACCTCAGTACTTGCCGAGTCCTCTCTCAAGAACAACCCAAGTGAATCTCTTTCTAAACACATGTCCCTCACTGCCTTAGCAGTCTTTGCAGTTTCTTTGCGAGAGTGCACGAAAACAAGCACTTGGTTTTTCCCAGCATGTTCTATAACTTTCTCATAAACCACTTCATTGGTCATCTGTGAGGATAAAAAAACAACTTGTTAATTGAAGTACAATTTAACGCGTCTCTAAGGTGAGTTTTCTAGTGAATGAGCTTGCTTTATACTGCAACTTGAAGAACTTTTATTCCAACGACATCACATAATCTTTTATGAAAAGAAACTCAAAAAAACTGTATGGTAAAACGTTTTCCTAACTGTGAAGTTTTTTATCTTATAAAGTAATAGACCCTTTCACAATTCCCTGTACCTTCTTGAAAGGTAACTGCGCCTTTGCATCAAAAATCTAGGATAAGTTTAGATCTATAGACACTGTCCGTTTTGTGCAAATGAGTGATGATGTATACCAGTTGGTGGCATGGTCAGTTGAGTGGAGAAAGCATTGTTCAAGGAATTCTGTTGCTGTGTTTTTGTGTTTTTCCAAAACAAGAGCTTTTGAGAGCCATTTTGTTCATCTATGGAGTGCTTGAGGGCATCATGAAGCCCTAAGACAGCTTAAATCAGCATGATCTTGAACAACTGAGAGTATGCGAGGGATTTTACAGTCAAAAGCAGTTGTTCAATTGATGCCTTCGAAAGACTCAGTGCCCAACAGCCTGAATTTTTCAAAAAAAATTAAGTAAAACAACTAATTTTTAATAATTCAAACCTCTCTTTCTTTGTTAAGAAATGTCAAGCACTTTTTGTGGGCTTAATGGTGAATTACTGATGAATATACTACTATACCTGCATTCTCTTGACAGGCTTTTTCTCAGTGATACCAATATATTGCTGCTCTAATGGAACAGGTCGGAAGCTGTTATCAAAAAAGAACAAGCCCTTTGCTGGATTCACACGCATGAAAGTTGCAACATCTTCATAGTTGGGTAATGTTGCACTAAGACCAACGAGTCTCACAAGTTCCTGGGTAGCTTCTATCTGACGTATTGTTCTGGCCACAAGAGATTCTAGTACAGGACCACGGTCATCATGAAGCAGGTGGATTTCATCAATGATAATAAGTCTAACAAGCTGCGTGTAGGTGCGGTCACCACTTTTTCGGGTTATAATGTCCCATTTCTCTGGAGTACATACAATGATCTGTGTGCTATTAATTTGCTCCTTGTTCAAGTTATGGTCACCAGTCAGCTCAGACACAGTTATCCCATAAGTACTCAACCTCTACAAAAGTATTTTTTACAAAAGTCATTATGTTAGTGAAGATATTCATAGTTTTTTTTTTTTCCAATTTGGTAGCCTAATATCGTTCATTATGATTGGCTGTTGGATGGGGCAGTATTTACTATATCTAACTGTAGTTTGGTATCCTGGCAGGGCTTCAAATAGCGGCCTGCCAATGACCAAAAGCCAGGTAAAACTTAAGGTTTGGCAGGCAAAAATAACGGTGAACTGCCAAATTGAAAATAAAAATAATAAAAAGGCAGGCAAAATTTACTGGACTGGCAGGCTATAATTGTTTCCTATTTTGAGCCCTGCCTGAGATAACGGATTGCTAAACAACAAAACAAGTTGCAAACAAATGAAAAAATAAATCACGGGAAAAAATCTATTTCTAGTTGAATAACTATGAAAATGGGTATAATTATGCTAAGAATAAATACCACGATTGAGAATTTCTGATTCAAATACCTTTGAAAAGTTGCCAACCATTTCCTGTACAAGTGACTTCATGGGTGCAATGTAAATGATCTTAAACTCCTCAGTGTTGATGGTGCCATCCAGGTTAATGTGTTTACCTATCTCCCGCAGAATAGTGAGCAATGCCACATTTGTTTTTCCAGCACCAGTAGGGGCACAGAGGAGAACATTTTCATCAGAGTTGAGCGAAGTGTTACACAGACGACTCTGTATTCTGTTAAGTGTTGGGTATCCTTCAAATGCTGGCTGGGCATACTTTGGTAAAGATGTTATTGGAGTCAATTGCTGCAACAAACAAAATATAGCCTCATCAAATAACAACTAGGTGAACTAAAGCAATTATTTATCCTGCTGAAAATAAGAAACTGTTGGGCCATTTATCTTTTCTATTTTCGAGTTTTTATATATCCCAGATTTTCACAGAGCAGAATGTAATTTATATCTTGATTTCTTGCTCCAGAAGGAATAACATAATGACTAACTGTATGTTTTCACCCACTGTTATAATAATATTTATTATGTATTAGTCATCAGAATAGAAATCAAATGTCATTATCAATTTCTATAATGCTCTGTATGGCTAACTGTTTGTATTCCAAGGATTTGGCCCTACACACCATGAAGAAGTTGTGCAGGAATTTGACACCTTGGGTTAAAGACACTTATCATCAATATATGAGGCTAAACATTAAACTGCCCTCACTAAAACGTTCAGTGTAGCGGGCCAATCGCCAAGCGCATGGGCTACAAATGCATTTACCATCCTGCTTCAATCTGATTGGTTGAGAGAATGTCTTACGACTGCTGTCAGCCAATCAGATCTTAAGGAAACCATTTCAAAGCAATTGCATTTGATGTTTTCTTGTTTTGTATGTATAACAACTTTATTCTTAAATGAAAATGTTTTATTGAAATTATAACTTTTGATATTGAAGACTTTGTATAATTTGGTCTTGTATATTTTATACTTTTGTCCTGCATATTATTTATTTGTGGCCCTTATAGCATCGTTAGCAAAATTGATTCTACTTGGGCCTCAAATAAACAATATGCCCTCCCAAAGTCATGTTAATGTCATTGCACCATAAGATATGGTCAGTGTACTAGATAATTATAAGTCATGAAATGTGTGTGTCCTCACCAAAGAAAACTGAGCTGATAACTAATATGTGTGTAATCAAATAACAATACATGCAAAGAATGTTGCAATAAAGCAATATTTCAAACAACAAAGAAGCGCTTGCTTACCTCTCCAGTATCAAATGGTTTTGGTTTCAGGGCTGGCACATGCACCTCTTCATAGCCTTTCCTTTGTTTTCTAAATGAGCCATCAGGAAGTTGACATTTCTTATTGGCCATCAAGTGACTTCCATCTTTGAAATTCAATTCTTCTAAATCAATGACCTTCCTGTTACCTCTAGTCTGTAGCAAATTGAAAATATTCTCATTCAACAATGTTCAGTAAAATATTCAACAAATATCCCTGAAGAGGAGGTGATTATTGGGGATTATAACCCAACGATGAATTTTCGCACGCTGTCATTGGTTCAAATGGGTCACGTGCAGGACGGGTATCAGGCGATATCCCCCGTCCGAAGTGATATTCGTCCAGCAGAAGGTAAAAACGTTAAAAAAGAAAAGAAAAAACATGGAAAACAAAGAAAATCGCTTTTTACAAACAAGTGAGAGTAAAATACAAAGACTGTTTGAGAAAACTATGCCAGGAAACATCCATGTTTCATGAATGAAGTTTTTGGTTTCTTTTCGAAATTGTTTTTATAAACTACTAAAAACCAACAAAGAATTCGACAACAAACGTCAAACAATAGAATAATTCAATGTCAAATAGCTTTCAATTACCAAAATAATTGTTTTTATATCCAGCTTGGAGACGAGAGAGAATTATTTTTTGAAAACTCTGGAGATGATGAGTCACTGCAGTTTGCTGAATTCATTTCAGTGAAGTCGTTGGGTTATATCACTGGAATATCGGCTGATAATGTCCTTGGATGAGAAATGGTCCTCAAAATATCACATTTGCCCTCGAAGCTTCGCTTCTCGGTCAAATATTCTTTTTTCGGACCATTTCTCATCCTCGGACATTATCAGCCGATATCCCAGCCGCCAGGAGGGGTTTATTTACTAAATATTTACCAAGATGTACAATACACAAATCTGGGAAAAACGTTAATATGATAGTACCTGATTTGATTCAAGAGCATCCAAGTCTGCCGCAATGCGAGCCTTTCTATTTGCTGCTTTCCTTGCTCTTTCCTCCTGCAAATATAATAAAAAATACAACCCTGTGTCAATTTTGAAAACACACAAGGCTAAGGTCTCTGATAGAGATCCAGGGCTCACATTTTTTGAAATGAATTTCCATCTTAATTTCATTATTTCTATTCACTTACGCCAAATAATATGGGTATAAATATTTGCAGCAAGTCAGGAGAAAAATATACTGAGATTCTCAATATTCTGCAAACTCAGACATTTCAATGGCTTGTTGTGAAATTGGTTTTTCGCTGCCGTCAATTAAAACTAATCAGTCGGTACCTTTTATGTTTCTCTTATGCTTATGAAACTCGCAACTACAGAGTTTGCAGAATATTGAGAATTGCAGTAACATGCTCCGTAATAGTCACAAAGCAACAAAAGCCAATATGGAATATATTATCTTCCAATGCCATCCATCTCTATTTTGGTGGCTAGAAATCGCAATAATTTTTGTATCACAATTCTCCTATTGCATGGTAATTCTGAGCAGACAATACAGGTTCGTATCGAGATTCTCCTATAATTTTGATCAGGAGAGAGCTGTCAATATTTGGAATTTCAAACAAAGCTGGCAAAACTACAATCAAAACATTTGAGTACACTGGTCATGCTTGACGTAAATTAGCTGACATAAAAAAAAATGTGTAGCGGAATTTTGGAGAAATATTAGTTTTTTGGGATTTTCCCAAAATAGCAGTACTGTCTCTCCACACTTCATCACTAGTCAATATCAGAAGGACATAAAAGAACCACTGAGCACGTAAAGAAACCCTGGCAGTGACAATCCTCAGTGCCTACTCCTCATATTAACCCCCTTTCATGATTGTAAAGCAGCTTTGAGTATTCACATGCTGGTACTAGGAAAGGCGATATGAATCATAAGTCATAATTAAATGGTTATCACCTGTATGAGATCTCCCTCATCAGTTTCAGTAAGGGCATGCAAGATCTGCGCCAAGTCAGGATCAGCCTCCATTTTTTCTTCAATCTCCTTCTTTTCTTTAGCACTCTGTGCTGCTGCCAGAAGAGTACAATAAAGCACCATGTTGCGATTCTTTCTCAAAAGTCGAATAAAGGAAAACTTGTCATGTCCAAGTAACAACATTAGTTTGTTTTCTAGTTCCCTTTCATCACTAGCACTTTTTAAGATTTCAAGAACTTCCTCAGTTTTTGATCGCGAGGCTTCAGCATCAGCATAATATTTGTTGAGTTCACGTTGTAACCAGAATGCATCAATGTCACGTGGATGTATAGTATCACTAGAAGCTTGTTGGGATTCTGACAGCTGAAATCAATTCATATTTTTATTATCAAAAAAATGAAGTTAAAAATTCTTGAGAAACTATTATATTGTAATGTTTCTGTTACTTCTTAATTTGCCAACATTATCGGAATATACCTACCCCACCCTGGAGAGTCATAGTAGCGTCTGCTTCAACTCCTTCTTCATCATCATCATCTGATTCAGATTCTCGAACTTCATCAAAATCTTTTTCCTCCTTCAAGATACACAAGAGTATTTATAAGTTGCATAAAATGAAATATGTTCAAGTGGTAATGAATAAATAATAAGATTATTAGATTTTAATTATTAGATTTGAAGGTTTGACTTTCAAGTAACTTGAATGACCATTTTAAAATGGTGTTTATTGTCATTAACTCATATCCAAGAATGTAAAAAATCAATGAAGACTTAAAAAACATCCCAACAGTGACCAACCTCAAGGTGTACATTCATGCTAACTACAGGGGTTTCTATAATATTTGAAGTAGACGGTTGGGATTCAAATGTAGGCATCTGTTTCCAATAATTTTACTTCTTATTTATTGAGACTGATTTGTAAAATAGCCGGTGGTATAAAGTTAAGTACCTAGTGATTGACCGCCGGTAGCCACTTTCTATTGAAACCCCTGTAACTACCTATCATGATCATATGTACCTTTGAGTATACACCTATTTCAGAAAAGGTTGGAGTTGGAGATCTGAAATGGGCGATCTGAGACTAACCAGAACTTTTGTGCTTAATTATATTTTCTGGCCAAAATATGAAACTTAAAGGTCATGTTTCATATTCCAATCTAAAAGCTGACAACATTTTTCAAAAATAGACCTGTTCATACAAGAGTGCATGACTATATAAATCATACATCATAATTATTAGGATCAAGATCTCTTCCTTGTGGATCTACTCACCTCTTCTTCTTCATCAAACTGTACAGCAACTCCATATGTCTCATCAATTACTTCATCTATGATTAATATCATCAAATGATCATGAGTAAGACTCTTTGTCAAAATGGTGGCCGCAAATTCAAATGAGTTGATATTAAACGAGTGAAAAACCTATACCAGAACTAGAAAGAGCACCTTTACTTTAGTAACCCTACTAAGATTCATTATGTTAGGTGTTATCAGCCAAGGAAACTTATTAAACTTACAGATTCACAGATGTTTGTATACCTGGGAGTTTATACCATATACCATGAAATAAAATTTTTGCAAAATACCACATTTAAATGTGAATCCTAAATATTACTCAACAAAAACATGTTTTTGGAAACAATATTCTACCTACCCTGGTTGGAATAATCCCTATCAACACTGTAGTCAGTGATTTTTTTGCCAAGATTTACCAATAATGCATACCGCTCATCTGGAATGCTGCCTAGTAGAGACATGATCTCTTTGTGCTTCTCTTTGTCCTGTTAAGAAGAGATCAAGGCTTAATATACCAATACATGTACAAACCTCTATTTTGAGGGTTTAAGTCAACCAAAGTGAAACAACAAAATATTCTTTTAAGTGTGACCTTTGCAAGGCAGGTTATATCAGCTACATGTGCTAACATTACCAAAGAGTTGAAGAACACAAATTAAAGGGAGCATTGTTTGCTTGCACTTTGAAAAATGCCATCAGGACTCTAAGGACCTCTACAAGCATTTCAAGGTCATTAAGCGCTGCAAAGATAGACTGGAATGTTTTGTTTATGAGACATTCTTCATCAAAGAATCAAAGCTCCCATTAAATGTCCAATCGGATTCCTTCAAAGCCAAGGTGTTTTCCCCATAGGGATATTTCTTTATGCTGACATTGGGACAAAATTGGTACATAGAATTTATTACAAACTCTCTTGAAAATGACCCCTGATGTTGTTGAAAGGTTGAGACTCATTGTTATAAATTTTCTTAAAAAATGTTGCAAGACTAAAATGTTTAATTCTCATCAAACATACCTTGAGTTTTTCTTCTTTAAGACAAGCCAACACTTCATCAGCAGCACCACAAAGGATGTCCCGAGGCTGTTGAAGAAAAATATCAAAACAGTTATTCTCAGGATCATGATAAACAACAATTTCTCATAGATCTTTCCTATACAGTCACATACTGTAATAAGCAACTGAAACATAGCATTTCTAGCTGGCACATCCATTATAATTGGTAACCAGGTGAATTGCTCAGCAAGCAGTTGTTTAGCCTGTAACACATTCGGTTTGCCCAGATTATTTCAATACACACAAAATACAAACATAAAACAATATAACGACAAGTACCGGTACGTTTTATGGAGTAGACCTTTTTTCGCATCGTAAATACAGCAGTGTTCCATGACAACAGATTCATTTATGCAGGGTTAGTCTTTATTTTGTGTAGAATATTCATGTGTTCCAGTGAAGGTTTGTGGACATTCAAAGTGTTTGTATTGTTGAAGTTGTGCATTCTTTGCTTTATCATTGGTATTTGTGAATGTTTTGAAACTGACATGATGCTCACCTTGCGTAAATGAGTCAGTAAGCAATGATCACAGCGGTATTGTACAAATTCGAAAAAGGACCATTTGTAGTCAAACAAAGCAATAATTAGACTTATGTACATCCATGTAAAATTTCCCGAAAATCTAAAAATTAGTCTTACTTTACTCACTGTCCAGATAAATTTTTAAAAAGTTTTCGCGATTTTCCCAAAAGCAGCTTGATAACTTTTTTCTTCTATTTTTAATGTATGATAGCTTATGTGTAAATACATTGAAGTCAAAAATAACATTGATCCCGGTATTAGATTTTCTCAAGAGAAAATGATTTAAGAGAAGGAATATATTGATAAAGGCTTGTAACCATCATATATATGTTTATAATCATTCATTTGATCGTTCGTTTTCGGCAAGCACATATTGCATGTTTAGAGAGGTAAAACTATAGCGTAAATCATTTCCTGACCCTATAAAATCTAATACAAATTTATGCCAACCCCTCCATTTTCTCTTGAACTGAAAAACTATAGTGAACTCTCTCCTCTTAATAAACTGGAAGCTAAATGACTTTACCTGATCACCAATGGCTGCTTGGATGAAAGTCAGTAAAACCTCATAAGTGGATTTACTTTCTCTTGTCTTTGGCCTATACTGGATACCAGCAATATCTTCAACATCATCAGATAACAAAGTGTTCCCCTTTAACTTGGCAGCATCTTCTTTTTCAGCTAATTTTTGTCGCCTTTAATAGATAAACATTTATCAAGTTAGTAAAATCTCCAAAACAATATCTACCAATGGACAAGAAATGGTAAATGAACATACAATTGGTTTAGGATTAATTGTGTGTGTGCATGCTCTGTGCTAGATATCATCCCACATCAAACACTAGCTATTCAATTTCCTTATATAAATAACTTTGAAGGTCTTAAGCACTAAAGTTTCGAGGACCTTTTGATAGCTAAAATTCTCTTCACGCAACATTTGTAAGCAAATGATGTAAGATGACTTTAGACGATTGTTAATCGCTTAAATATCAATCTACTAACATCTTACAGGGCTCAAATTAAAACAGCCAGTCATACGCTGGTCAATATGTCCGGCGTATGATATTTCATTTTTTTCAAATACGACTGGTCAAGATGTGCATTCAAAACCATATTTGACCGGTCAAGTACCAAGTTTGGCCAGACATTGACCATTGACCGGCCATTATTTTGAGCCCTGATCTTAGTGATCTAGTAACACATTTGCATATTCAGAACCCTCACAATAACTTGTTTCAACTCTTTGCGTATCCACAAGTTAAAAATGCCTACAGCTTTACAGCGAGACAAAAGACAGTTGCAGTTGCAGTTTTTGAATTTTGATATCCTCCATCATCGGTTTCCCATCATCTGCATGTATTTGCTAACAATGTACTCACTTTGCTTTTCTCTCATTATCAACAGGTGGTTTAGTTCTTTCATATTTGTCTCCCATCCTAATGGTACCCAAGTGACCAACAAGAGATACAACTTCTCCCGTAGCTTCATCTCGACTGCGTCTGTCTATCAAAGACCTGTCAGCTTGCAATACAAGATTGGAATTCTACGAGCAAGAAAAAATGAGTAAAGACAGTTTAGTTCTTCAATTGCACATAACGTCATAACGGCCTCTCAGAGGAGCGTTGGTGCCATTTAACAAGAGATTTCTCATTAACATCCATTGTTAACAGCACCAAAATAGCCACCATGTTTTTGTCTTTTGACTAACTTGGGAATGCTTGCAACCTATCAATAGTTGAGGAAGCTTTTAGCTGAAACTTGTGTGCAACAGACATTGTTTGCAATAAAAGTTTGGTTATGAGTGGAAAGCAGTTCCACTTTTCATGAAACTTTCTCACAATGAAAGTTTTACAAAGCTGGGGTGTTGCACACAAGTTTCAGCTAAAAGTTCAACGTGTAACAGGGCCTTAAATGTATGGTGAAAACTCACTGGAAGACTATTTTGGTCTTCCAAGATGGCTGCCAAAATTTCAAAAAATTATTTCATGACAACAATTTGTCAATCTCACTTTAGACATGTATAATTCGATTTACAAACATTTACAACACTAAAAATCTTTGATTTGGCAAAATATTTCATTTCTATGACTTTTCAGACAAGATTTTCTATGATAAGTCACAGAGCTTATCGTTCTCTACAATATATCAAAGAGCCAAGGTAATAACATTCAAAATCAATCTTAAGTTTTTGTTTTCTTGACGTCAATTGCAAACGAAGAATATGTTAGAATTTAAGACATCTTGTTCGACTTGACTCAAGACAGCGCACGTGTTACGGAACTGTCCGAAACTTTACTCACCGCTTTGTACTCATACTGCAACGACCTGGCCGTGGCATCCGCCATGATGGTTAATTAAGTTGGTGTAGCAATGTTCTTCGTACTTTTTTTCGTAGAATATACTTTCTTAATGGCCCTTAATGGCGTGTTCGTTATTCTTTTTCAGTATCAGAATTTCAACATGGCCGCCAAACGTAGTGATGGCGTCCTCTCATGGCTTAAACCGCTGATCTTAAAATTTTGAGAAGAAAAACACAGGAAGCCCAACATCAACCAATCCACCACATCGTACTCCATTCCATTGTATTTTGATTAGCATTTTCCCAGGAATTTTCCCAATTCTGGCAAGAGAACCCATAAAACACTTCCTTCTGTAAATTGGTAAATCTCAATCGAAAAGAGAAGTCAACACAAACTTGTTCCCAGGACCATTGGGGGGAGGGGAGAGAAAGCCCTGTGAACAAGGTTGATATAGTGCGATATAACTCTCAACTGATCACCACTTATCATAAATGGGTTCAATGGTTAAAAACGTGTTTAATCTAGGCTTCAAGGTTCAAATTTGAATAATCCTTTGAAACTACCTTGCAGCCTCCATTGAACCGTATGGAAAATAGTTGACTATGGCCCTCCCCCCCCACTTTTTAGGCAAATTTCTATTCCCCTAATACACACATCAAGCATTCTGTGCTACTGCTCGAAGCGCATCCTCAGGGGATTAAAAAGTGAGATATTATTTTGTAAAACATGTTATATTTTAGTTGTGTTTTTCTTGTCAAACACAATTTTCATTAAATATTCAAGATCACGTACCATAAGCAAATTTTGAGTCAAATATACCAAAAAATTGCATGTTTTACAAAATATTATCCCACTTTTTAATCCCCTGAGCATGCGCTTAGAGCAGTAGCATGGAATGCTCGATGCGTTTAGACCTTTTTAGCTTCATTGTTTGTTGTGCCCTTGTCAGACCATGTGATGCCACTCTTGGGAGTTGATTCTTTCATGTATAAATATTTTAATAAAAGAACATTTCTCAAAGTCATGTGGTCTGAAATGGCCAATGTACATAAGAAGCTAAAAAGGTCCATTGCAAATTAAGTCTTTTTTTGCCTTGGAGATTTTAGTCCCCCCTCTTCCACAATTTTTAGTTCCTTCTGTTGCCCCTGATGCTTTGTGTACCTTAACCCCTTTATGAGTACAGTCAATGAATGTGAATATAAGATGCAGTCCAGCTAAAATATATTACCAGTACGACATTAATTGTTGTTTCTTATTACATCTTATTCTATTCAACTTCGAACAAAACAATTGTAGGTGGTTTACTTTTAGTACTAAGAAGTCAACAACTCAAATTATCAATGGTTTGGTTGCATTTTATTTTCACACTATTTTGTTGCTTTAACACACTATACACAGCCTTTGAGTAACAGTTTTCAAATGCATAACTACACTGAAATCCTTTACTCGATGCCAATATGCATGATAGCTGTGTATGTTCCATAGATCAAGTGTTTTACATTGCACAAGTACTAATAGGTGATACATGTACATCTAATCAGTAACACCATAAAAGACAGCATTTCACAATTTATCGGGGACGACCACGTCCTCTGCCTCGACCAGCTCCTGGCATTGCTCCTGGTCCAGCTCCATCACCTGACTTGGGGTTCTTTATGGTTTCATCAACAGATAAAATGAGACAAGCAGCTTCACATGCAGCTGTTATTGCATTGATTCTAACTACTGATGGTTCCCAAACACAAGCTTCAAAATTGTCAGCTATATCTTCTCTGTTGATATCCACACCATACCACAATCCACCTACAGACCAAAAAAAAGTTTTATCTTAACCATAAAACTCATTGGTTTCAATTTTCACAAACAAAATCATGGAACGTTCCTCAAAGTGCAAGATGGAACTGGTATTTATTTATTTTTTCACTGGGACAATGGATCTCCTGCTTGAACTGGGATAAAGGTCAAGGGGACAGGATATTTGAAAAAGGAAAATAACCAAAAGGCAAAGGAACACAGAAAACTCTAAAGGAAAAACAGAAAAGTAATCCCAAGCAATTCTTAATGGGCAATATTTTTGTGCTTTGTCTCCTATTAGTCAGGTCTGTTAGTGAAAAGATTGTCTGCTTTTGAGTACAAGCACCGAACATGGCACAGATGTTCATTGGGGCATATTAAACATGTTAATTAAGGGTGGGTGACAAAAATTGACAGTCAGGGGGAGGCACTGCCACACTCTCTACTAGGATCCCATTATATGAAGCCTGAATATCACTATCAACCAGATAAATCCTTATCCAGCAGATAAAACCCATACAAATTCTATGCACTGGACAACTCTTATCAGGTAATTGTTGAAAAATCCAATCAAAATTCAAGTAGATAATATATTTTCAAGCATAGAGTCAGAGTGAATAAGCCGTTTGGTGCTTGTACTTGAAAGTGCACAATGATTGCCATTTTTGACACTAGCAGATATGACTATAAATTTAGAGCATCCTTTATATAAACCAAGGCTATGTTAATTGTTACAGCTAATTTACGTCCCGCGTGACCAGTAAATCCGAGACTTCAAAATAATGTAGTTTTCAAGGCTTCATATTAACATTTTAAATCTTCGATCAACTGCTCCAATATTCAAAAAAAAAAATTTCAGTTAAAAATTAGATTTAGGACCCACTATCATGTGAAATATTTTCCAAAAGAATTCACATGCCAACCACATCGCTAAGTACTGTATCAGCTTCAAAATATTTATTCTTAAGATATAAATATTTTGAGTTGCCAGAGTTTTGTTCGTATGTAGACGAAATTCCAATCAAAACATTCGATTTACTGGTCACGCTTGATGTAAATTAGCTGTAACAACGCACGCAAGCTACAGCTGTCAGAAATAAGTAAATTCACTAGTTACCTTGGAAGTGCTTTTGTCTTAGCTTATTTAACACATTGGTTGCATCAAACCCTGCATTGTCACACAACTGTCTGGGTATAATTTCAAACGCTTTGGCCATGGCACCAATCAGAAGCTGTTCCTTGCCAGCAATCGTTCTTGAGTAGTCTCTTAGGTATTTACTTAACTCCATTTCAATGGCACCACCACCGGCAACCACAGAGTCATTCTTGATGGCTCTTCTTACAATCATGATAGCGTCATGTAATGAGCGTTCAGTTTCGGCCATAAATTGTTGTGCTCCCCCTCTTAGAATTATTGTGCAGGTTTTTGCTTGTGGGCATCCACTAAAAAGGTTGTACCTTAAAAAACAGCATTTTGGAGTTAATTACAATTATTTCTTATTTTCAGAATTGATACATGGTTAGATAAAGTTGAAGTGAAGATTTCCAAAACAAGAGTTATCAAGGGCTCAAAGGTTTCCTGATACATGTAACTTAAAGGCAGTTGCTCCAGTTTTAGGATGTCAGTATAAATCAAACAGATTGAAACAAGGCTCAGAAAATTTGAAGAAAATCTATAGGAGCATTTTTGAGAAATTTTACCTAGTTTAAATTAATCAAGCACTAACTGGCTGTGTGAGCCAGTCAATGCTTGATTACAGAAAACATAGTGCCTGGCATACGTAGCACGCTGGAATACAGGAATATGTGGTCAAAGATGACAAAAGTGATGAATAATCAAATAAACAAGTGCTAAGCAAAATTACAGGCCTTAACTGTTCGTATTTCAAGCTAAAGTTTCAAGGCCTCAAATGATTGAATGAAAATGAAAATTTGACAGTATGTTGCCTAATTTAATTTCTATATATTTCAGTATAATTAAAGAAAATAATTAAAAAAATAGAAATAATAAAGCACATAGGAAGCACTGAAAGCACTCAAGAAGTGTGAGAAGCACAAGCCTATGGGAAATAAAACAAATATTTAACAAAACAGCTTATTCTGCGCGCCGTTCAGTATGCAGGAAGTGACATTAGCACAAAGTGGGTGCTTTCGTCACTTCCTATGTGCTTTATTACTGAGAGGAAAAGATCTGCTGCATGTGAGAATGACGTGAGTAACCCTGTTCCATTCACTAATAAAGCACAGTTCTCAATCAATCAGGGCATGCATACTATCTAAGCTATATAATTGTTAATAATCTTCTAGCTCGGCACAAATGCTTTGCTAATAGTACCTTTCTCCTCCAATCTGTCTCTCTTCAAAAAGTTCACAACGTCCAAGTACATCATCTGTGAGGCCATTCACTGAGGTCTGAATTGCTCCTCCGCAGGCCTTCATTGTACGCATGAGATCTTCGTCCACAACACGACCAGCACAGAACATGTCTCTAACAGCAGAAATATGAGAGAAAGTGTGTTACTATCAAGATAAATGTCTTTGATATTGATCATAGCAGCAACTAAGCAACCTCATGCAGGACATGCTCTACAACTGACTGGTCAGTACTCTGTGTTCCAGAGATTGAACACTCTTGTTCCAAAATTTGTGTTTTGTTGAGAATGGCATATATGATACTTAAATTTGAGTCAACAGTACAGTAAACCTATAGAAACTGACCCAAATGCCACAACTTTGAGCAATTGTTTGAAGGCAATGGAGTGGAACTGGCATTCAGGATGATGAGTTAACTACAAATGAAGGTCGTTAAAAGATGGATACTACCTGTAATTTACTAAATCTTTTCAGAACCTAAACCAAAAAAAAAAATGCCAACCAAAAAATGGCAAACATGATGGAGGAGGGGCTCCCCTGGCTACCCATGTCTTTGCTTCAAGTTAATTCAAGTTTCTGTCATTATTTCGTAAATGGTAGATAACTGCACTGGTTAATTAAATTGAGGGGGGAGGGTTTGGGTACAATTTTGACCTCTTCGAAGAAAAGATAAGATAAGTATTCATCTGACATGCTGTCATTGTGTTAAGTGTGCATTAAAAATATCACCTGTCGGCAAAGTACTGGGTAGCCACATCACCTATTGGCAACTTTGACAAAACTACTTTTGCTCCACTTTTCACCACTTTGTCCAGTTTGTCATACAAGATGTCCCATTCAGCATCAACTATATTTTGGTATTCCTGGAAACACATCAAAAAAAGGAATCAATTTTTAACAGTATTTATTAGTAATGTTAAGAAATCTGGCAATGAGCCATTGCTTTCACTGGTAAGAGAACCAGCTGCTAATAGGCATGGCTATAATCTAAGGTCAGGTGATAGTACGACTATTATATCACCAGACAATACTGACACGTTAAGGAACATTTTAACAATGAGATACAGTACCGAATATCATGAACTGTTTGAATCCATATATATGTTAATATGCAGCTATTTCAAAAAAAGGTTGGTGAAGGTTTTGTTGCAATTTGCAAGTTGCATACCAAGCTTGAAATGCATTTTATTCATATGTAAATAATGTCAGAAAAATTATTTCAAGTTCTAGTCTTTTTCTTTTACTTTTTTTTTTACGTTTTTGTTTGTAAACTCAAATAATTAGCTCCTTTAGGGAAATCTTTCCACCAATTTTCAAACATGTTTTGGCAGTTGCTATGGTAATTTTGGAATCACACTACCAAGAGCTTGAAATGACACTATTAAGATAAAATCACACTTCTCTAAGCCAATCAGATTGCAGAGATTTTTTTGGTCATATGATAAAGGGTGTAATACGAATTTTCACAAATCATGGTCTTCAAAATAAGCAGATTACGCATCATGGAGGGACTGAAATTCACAAATCACTAATTTCTTTGAATTTCACACGCTCCAATAAAGGCCAAATCACGGGTCACGGGTTTTGTCTAAACTAGGCCTTACTTTTTAAAATATTGCAAAAATGGTTTTCTAAGATACCAGTATGTAGGTGGGAAACCTACCTCAACATTGTCAAGCCTAACTTCAGCATTTTCTTTCTCAGCTTTTAACTCAAGTTCTACATTCAACATTGCAATCTTGCAATCTTTGTACTTCTTAGGTTGCATTTCAAAACCAGCATAAGAAAATGTTTTCTTGAAGGCTACACCCTTAATCAGCATGGAATCTTCTAAAGCACCTCCTGAAACCATTTTGATTCCTATCATGTTTAGAGGAAGAAGCTCATCTAGATGAAGTACTGCATCAACTACCATTGTAGCAAAGAACTCTTTATAGGATGCAATTAGTTTAGAACTCATTGCTGTAGCAGCACACCTTTCAAGCAGCTTTCTCATTTCCCTAGAAGAAAGAAAACACATACATCAATGCTAGCAAGATACATAACATTCAATATTGAGTCTATTAGGGAAGCTCTGACACTTCAAGTAACAAAATCAGATTGCTTGAGCAGTCTATTTTCAGGATTCTAATTACTTAGGCAAGGGTTGAACAACACTTACTTTGAATAAAAGGAACACAATAAAAAAGATTCAATAGCCAATGTGCATTAGCTTGAACTTCTACCACAAAGCATAATTCACCTTTTCGGCGCTAGGCTTTCGCGTGGTCTTCACGTGATGGATCGTGTTATGGTCACCAAAAAGTTCGGACATTGTTGTTGAATTGCCGTACGATCGCACTAACTTTCATACAATTTATTGACTTGATTTGTTTCTTCTGTTCTCAAATTTTTATCAAAACTTCTTTAGAAATAAAGTATTTAGATAGTTTCACTAACATTTTGAGAACAGAATTAACAAATTAAGTAGATAAATTGTATAAAAGTTAGTACGATCGTGTGGCAATTCAACAACAATGTCCGAACTTTTTGGTGACCGTAACACGATCCATCACGTGAAGACCACGTGAAAGCCTAGCGCCGAAAAGGTGAATTGGAAACTGAGTCCTTAAGTTTTTTCAGCTCCTCTAAATATTCATTTTCAATAAACATTTTCTATGGAAATATAAGTATTTCAACAGACGAAAATTTCCTTTAATTTCCCTGTTCCTTTTTTCAGGACTCAGTTTCCCAGAATGCTTTGTGACTCAGTTTCCCAGAATGCTGTGTGAGCTTTGATGCACATTGCCTATTGAGATCCACAAGAGAATATCTTAAATAAACACTTACTCTGGATCATCCTTTTTAACAGGAACAGCTAATTCTTTTATTCTTTTAATGGCCTGTTGTCAAAAAGATATTGTAATATATTGAAAGTTCTACTAATTATATCATTCTGGTGCCCGTTGTACAAAGCTTGGATAAAGTTATCTATCGGATAAGAGTTATCCAGTGTATAGAATTTGTATAGGTTTTATTTACTGGATAAGGATTTATCCGGTGGATAGTGCTATTCAGCCTTCATACAACCGGCTCCTGGTTAGTAAAGCTCTTAAGGATACTGAAGACTTTTTCTTTCATTTTAAAGTGCTTATAACCCTTCCAAAGTTTTTTGTTTTCTGTATAGAAGAATCAAAAATAGCTGGTATACAGTTTCCAATTTGGTCCATACCAACTAGCTGCCAATATAAACCTGTATTGGTGGTTCAAAATCGCAATAAATTATAAGAAGTAGTTCCCAGCAAATTTGATGGCATAGTCTCTGCAGCTTCTTAGAAGCAGTAGACACAAAAATTGTTTGGTTTACTATTATCAATGTTTTGATTTTTCGCAGCAAAATGACGTTATCAATTCATTGACAAAATTGTATGTAATCAGAAGATACGACTTTTCAAAGTTTGTACATTCCTGCTATATTTGCTTTAAAAAATGCAATTTTCAAAAAAGCATATCTTTAGAGTGCAAATGACTTTGTTATGACTTTCTGACTTTGAAATGACTTTCAAATGCATTTATTACAGCTTATAAATTATGAGTTTTTTTGTTTTCTTTTTTTTGATAAGTATTAAATAAGTATGTAGTACAAATTAGCTAGGGGCGTGGCTTACACGCAAGGAAATACTGTATACAAGTAATCAATCAAGCATACCAGGTTAGCAGCCTTTCTGTAACTTTTGACAACAATCTGAGGATGGACACCTTCCTCTATGAATGGTTTAACTTGCTTTAAAAACTCACAAGTCAGAAGAACCACTGAAGTTGTACCATCACCAACCTTTGACATAAAAACAATACTTACAAAGAAGAAATAGAAAACATGCATGCATGCTGTGTGCAGATATACAGTCAATTGAAAAACGTTGTCATCGACCAGCTCAGCAACTACGCGACTAGCCTGAATGGGAGTATGGGTAAAAATCACTGAAGCGGTTGAATTCTTCATTGATTAAATAATCGCCAGGCTTACAGTATGAAAATTTGCTGGCAAAAGAGTATTTTGATGACTTAACAGTTTCAAAATTGGGGACATCTTTGACTGATTATTAGTCATATTGACTTTTGTCTTCTTTTCGCAAAACCCAAGGACATACATTTAAAGGGTTTCTGCTTATATTATCTTATAAGTAAGCAAAAACAACTACTTCAGACTGAATAATTAAGCACTTAAGCAATTTCTACTCATACTCCGTTTAGGTCCAGTCACGTAGTTGCGTAGTCGGTCAGCGACAATGTTTTTTCAAATGACTATATAGCAAGTGGGGATAAGGATAAGTAACTGAATGCTTCTCATTCCTTGTAAAGTGTTCTACCAAATTGTACCCATATAAAAAACAATAGTTTTCAGTGCGGTGAAGGATTACAAGCTATAAAGTTGAGAATAAGAAATCAGTGAATAACTGCACACAGCAGGGCTCAAAATAACTGCAGGTCAACGTCAATGTCCAGCCAAATTTGGTACTTGACCGGTCAAATATGGTTTTGAACAAACATGTTGACCTGTCATGTTTAAAAAAAAATAAGCTGTCATATGCTGGACATCTAGACCGGCATATGACTGGCCGTTATTTTGAGCCCTGACAGCAAGTTTCTCTATTTCTTTATAAAATGCAAATTAAAATAGCTGTTTTAGAATACAAATGTTTAGAAATAGAAAGTGCATACATGTACATGCTATGTGTATTCATAAAGCATGTGCCCCAAACCAACCAGAAAGGGAACAGTCATTTTATAATACCAATCACTAAGATTACAGTCAATGCACTTTACATATGAATGCTTAACCTACAAAATATTGCTATTAAAATACACTTTTATACAAGGGAAAACATAACCCAGGCAGAAGGGTTACTCTATTAAACAGACAGGGTAACCCTAGCACTAGAGAAACCTGGACGTGCGCTTCTAAAGGCATTAAAATAAATAAGAGAGAATGTATAGAAGCTAGGGTAGCCCTATTACCAGGGTAACACTAGTGCTTGGATCACCCTCACTCCATTTAAAAAGGTCCTAAATAATAGTATAGTGACCGAGTTAACTCACTTCTGCATCTTGGGATTTAGCGATGTCAACTAGCGTCTTAGCAGCAGGGTGAACTATGTCTAAAAGATTGATTATTGTAGCTCCATCATTTGAAATCGTAGATTTCCCTACAAAAAGTATAAAAAGAGTATTTTTAAGGATAAATTTATAGACACGTGGAGTAAGTTGTCAAATTCGTACAACACACCCATATTTTGTACACACCTCTGCTGTCCACCATAAGTTTATCCATTCCTCGAGGACCGAGTGTCGTACGGACAGCATTTGCAATGAACTGACAGGCATTTATATTACTTATGAGTTGAGGTATCCCTTGAGAGGAGTCTGTACCCTCTTTCAGCAGAATTATTCCGGGTTGCTATGAAATAAAACAGAAAATGTCAATCGACTTCTTAATATGACTGTTAACGCTATAGAAGGCCAAATATTAAAATACAAGTTCGAAATGACAAAGTACACATTGGACTTTGAAATATTTGCGTATGATACAAATTAAGTTTGAAACAACTAGGATGGAAACAGATTTTTTGACATACCATCTTCTCTAATAAATTCGCCGGCAGTTAACCTTCGTGTGCGCAAAGGATTTGGAAAATGTTACACCTCACGCAAGTTAGCCGCTGCAGTGTCGCGGGCGCAACCACAGGGCTCCCAAAACAAACGTTTTGCTATCCATGACGACATATAACGGCGGTAAACGCTTGTCTCCTTGTCAACGCTACACCGGTCGTGTTCCCACGAAAACCACAAGTTAACTGGAACACAATATTCAATCGAGAGAGTCTTATTTAAATAGACATTTTGCAAAATAGTATTAATAATGATATTGATAATAATAATAAATACCTCTTTCGTCAGGGAGCCCACTCACAATAGTGATTTTCAGTGAGGCCCTGAGAAACACACACACACAAAGTAATAATAACAAAAACATTAATAGAAAAATATAAATATAGGAATTTAGAATTATGAAATATATATAAGTAAAAATCAAAACTATGAATGCATATTAAATAAAAGTCAATGATATATAAAACTATAATAATAAAATTTTAGTATTGTTAATAGCTAACTTAAAACGATTAAAAGATAAAGTTCTAGTTTGTTCAGGGAGACTGTTCCAATCACCAATGCAGCGATACACAAAGCAGTTCTGTCCCCAGGTCTTGTTAGAATGTGGTTTCCGTAGATTGTTCTTATTGCGGGTGTTATAGTTATGGGTGTCAGCAAAAGATGAGAAATTGAAATTCCATGCAGTCAAAAAGACCGTTGAACCCCTTATAGGGTCTATTTGATGATAAGTATGTATTCCCCGCGCCTTCCCCCTCCCTCATAAAATACCACAAAATTAACCAATACCTTAATACTGACGCCGTGTTTACACTCGGGCAAATTACTGAGGTATAAGGGTAACCCTACCTTGAATATAGCTGGGTTTCAATCAGCTGATAAAAGTCTTTGAATCTTATTATCTGCTCCAAATGGTGGTCAAACACTGACCACCATGTGCTGTCAGCCAGAAAGAATTATATTGAAAACTTGTGATTCAGCTGATGAACATTCCGTACGAGACAGGAAATGACGTCAAGTGAAACCCAGCTATAGAAAGTTTACCTCGATTTACTCTCCTACGATATATGCGTATCTTCCACTTCTTTTTGTGGAATGCGAGTGGTTTTATTTGCATTACAATGATGCATTGTAGCGTTCCCAGGGGGGGGGGGGGGGGGCTTCTGGGGTAAGTTATCGGGTATGCTGGTCGGAAATTTCCAAAAATACGACAACGACAACGACAACGACAACGACAACGACAACGACAACGACAACGACAACGACAACGACAACGACAACGACAACGACAACGACAACGACAACGACAACGACAACGACAACGACAACGACAACGACAACGACAACGACAACGACAACGACAACGACAACGACAACGACAACGACAACGACAACGACAACGACAACGACAACGACAACGACAACGACAACGACAACGACAACGACAACGACAACGACAACGACAACGACAACGACAACGACAACGACAACGACAACGACAACGACAACGACAACGACAACGACAACGACAACGACAACGACAACGACAACGACAACGACAACGACAACGACAACGACAACGACAACGACAACGACAACGACAACGACAACGACAACGACAACGACAACGACAACGACAACGACAACGACAACGACAACGACAACGACAACGACAACGACAACGACAACGACGACGACAACGACAACGATTATAATTATTATTATCAACAAAACTATTTGACAAAGTATTATAGTATTAAGAATATACTCTGTCAAATAGTTTTGTTACACTATTTACTATATGTTTCTTATATGTTTTCCCCCCATTTCACGCTATTATATATTTTTGTAATTAAATAGGACATAGACTCCCCAGATTAGCGACTTCGTTCTTGGGGTTAATGTTTGTAGAAATATGTTTAAATAAAATAAAATAAAATAATGATTAAAAAAGTTAGATCACAGACCTTGATAACCGTCATAAGGGACGGACCATTAGATAGTTAATGGGAAGTGGGGGAGGGGGGTGCGTAAATCCCGAAAAACATATCGAGCAAGCTCTTAAACCTCAAAAAAACCCAATGAAGTATACTATATTATATACATGTGAGTCCCCCCTGTCCCCGGGAAGGGGGGTACTTCGGGTCGTTTCATACGGGGATGCTCCGTCCGGACTCTCGACCCCTTACCCTTTTCTATACCAAATTTCAGCAAAAAAATACCCCTTTTATATACCTTTTTGCCTGACTCAAAAATAACACACCTCAAAGTGAATCGAAAATGAAGAGCCCGTAGAATAGAAAACGAAAAGATAATTCCCGACAAATATTGATGCAGAAATGTTGTTGTTCTTAAGTGACTAGCTGTAAAGTTCAGTTTTGATTTTTTTTTTCAAAGGTAGATAACAGATAAAATTGCCAGAAATTCATGTCGTGAAAATGAACTTTCCACTTTCCACTAATGATATGGAAATTAACATTAAGAGAAATTTTAAAGCACTACTTAAATTAACGCGATTTCTTGAAATTCGTTAATCGTTAATTTCCTATAATAAGGTATTTGAAGGCTTGGGCATGATAAAGAAATCGTTTCTTTTAATTCGACGGCTTTTTTTTCTGTGTGCGAAAATGTTACAGCAACTAACAGAACTTTTTTCGGGACCGCGGCGCTTATTCGAGTACAGAAGAAAATATGAAAATATTGAAATAAGCTGGGAAAACCTGCAGGCAAAGTTTGGGGAAATTCCATATTGTTGTGACCTTTCACTGCTTGAATTCTCGTCACTGCGTTTACATGCAACAAAACCTTCCCCAACCTTTTTTGTAGGCTAGCTGTAAATACGATACGCATTTCATTTTATAAAAAAAAGCCAAATGACTGCAAATGTAAATGAATTAAATTTTATCGCAAGCGAAAAAAGCTGTTCAAACTTGTCACCTCACACTTATCGTAACCTATCACTGCAGCTATACTTCTTCACACGTTAGGTGAAAGTCAAATGAATGATTGAAATTATCATAATTAGTTGTTTTCTTATCTGAACCGGGGATTTGCAGCAACATTAATTTTTTACCATAAGTGAGTGACGAAACCGCAACGAATCTTGAACAGCTTGTGCATAAAAATATAATTCGCTCGTTTTCATTGTCGAAAGTAAACATTCAGCTGCCGTCAAGATTATCTTGAAATTTTGTAAAAAAAAAAAATATAGGACGTAACCGAAGAGAAAGAAGAAAAAGACAAGGAATGTATGTTTTCTTTTAAAGTTGATTTTCTTTGACTTCAGTCGCCCACCTCTTAACAGCAAGGTAAGAATATCGTGAATAGAATTTTCGCATATATTACCTCCGATGTCGATCTTTCTAAGCATAGTTAATGACTATGATCTAAGGTTGATATGAACTACAGTGTATACTCTAAGGTAGATATTTTCAGCACTTCACCTAAACGCAAGTTAAAGTAAAACTAAGAATGTGTACGACATACCGTAGAAACACGGTATTCAAAAATTGAAACGAAGCCTTTGTCCAACCACTGAAGCTTTTAAAAAAATGTTTAGATCGAAAACGAAAAAAACAAAACATAAAGCACTGCTCTCATCAAAATAATAAGTTTACTTTTATTTTAGATTTCGACATGCTTACAACTAAAAAGATTTAGCTTTATTGCGACTGATTTATTTAGTATTGGTCCTCTACGCGGCTAGCAAGGTACTTTGTTATGACTATTACAATAATTAAGAGTCGGAGCATGTATCATGGAATATCCTCTTCGCTTTGTTCTACTACCGGGAGGCTTTGTTCGCTCACGCGATAAAGTTATTAAAATTCAAATAACTGCGGCACATATATTACCACCTTCGTATAAATAATCTTGTCCAGAGATAAGGAATAAAAAAAGTAATTTCAACCAAGTTTCAACCTTTGAGAACTCGACTCAAAGCTAGGGACTAAGGCCGGTCAGTAAGAGCTTGCTTCGGTATCAATGCGTTAGCTAGAAACACGAGTTTCATTCATCAGCAGTATCTAATCAATCATACTTGGTATCTTTATATGCTTCTGATTCTTTTATATGTCATACTTGTGGCCAGCTAGTAGTTTGACACTAAAATACTTGTTTCTTAATTAACTGGCTCCATCTACACAATTTCATCATTTCTACTTGTCATTTTTATTATCCTACAGTAAAGGACCAACAAGGCAATCACAGTTAGAATTGGTAGAGTAAGACTAAACGTCTGGGAGAGTTGCAACATTTAGTGGCCAATTTATTAGAAAACAATGGGAGGGGGAATAGCTAACCCCTGAAAACCCTGAAAATAAAGAATTTCATACATGTATACAATTTTAAAAAATACAAAAAATATTATGCGAGTTTCCCTTTTGATTAGGCCGGAAAGTTGTTTCATTAATTAGTCCTTGGCAACCAGCCGGAAGTACTTACATTGAATTTACTCGTTAAACGGAGTAATTTATCAAAATATTATCGCGCGGACTTACAACTAATGAGCAACTCAACGCAAAAGATATCCTGTAACAGCCTATCCTACTACGTGAATTAAGAGCTTATCTTGTGATGTTTTTCCCCGTTTCAGATGATATCTTTCTTCAGAAAAGATAAAACAGATTTAATTGCCAGCCGTATACAGCTTTGTGGAACAATTCTTTGGTCTGGAAGCGTCTTTATTGGGTTTCTCGTCTTCGTTGCTTTTGTATTGCCATCGCTTGAAAACAAAGGATATGTATATTCAATGTGTAACGTCACTAAGTTTCTGGTATTAACGGACTCTTACAATAGACTGAACTGCAAATGCCCTGTTTCTGTCGAAAACGATGTAACTAAATGTGTCATTTATTATCCGTGTTTACAAATTTTTGCTTCCTTCGTCGATTCTCTGGGAATACTACGTGAAGGCTTGGTAGTGAAATGCAGAAGACATGTTGGAGAAAAATGTTCTCAAAGAGTACCAGACTATGACTGCTCGACGGAAAATGCTGTCTACAAAAAGTTAAGAAGATTGAAAGACAAATATGGAGAACCGGGGACCTCTTTTTCTTGCTATTACAAAGTAAGCCAACCTGGTTACGTCGTGTTAACGAGCGAGCACATGCTAAAAACACATGTGGTGAATGTAATACTGTGGCCTTGTTTGGGTGCAGTGATTGGATTGATTTTGATGCTGTACAACAGGATACTATCGGTACTATCAACGTATTATCGTGGTTATAGTAAGCAGAAGCAAACAGACGGCGACGCTGAACATCTGCTGCCACTAGCTAGTAACACCGATACGTGATTTATGAAAACAAATATTAACGCAGAAATCACTTTAAAAAAGTACATATGGTCATATTATACAAATAATACTGCTAGCTAAAAACACCAAAAGTCAAAACATGATTTTCGTTAATGTTGGCATGGCATGGCATATTTTTAACTTCTCTGGGGTGACACGAGTGAAAAACGCACTACACATGGTCGGAAGTTCGGCAGAAAATTCATAGACGAGTCTTACGAAAAAAAAAAAAACATTGGAGATTTTGATGGCTTGTATTATACGAATTTCTCTTGTATTATTTGACCTGGGAAAGAAAACACCTAAAGTAATGTTTCAGGAACAAATAAGCACTAACTTTCCACTAACGGCCTTAACTTTAGAGATTTACTAAACGCTGGCAAATCTCCACTGATTTTTTTGTAAACACGAACGAACTTCCGAGCATGCGCAGTGCGTTTTACACCGTGTTCTCTGGGGTATCATGTTCATGATGTGACAGGGGCGTAGCCAAAAATACGGCCAACCAAAAAAAATGTCAACCAAAAAAAATGTCAACCAAAGAAACGGCTAATCAAAAAAAAGGCAAACAAGATGGACGAGGGGGCCGGGCCCGCCTCTGGCTACGTCCCTGTGTGATTTGCATGGTTTTATTTTCAGCCTAAAAAATTGAATCTTAGAAAGAGACGATGGAAAGGAAACAAATACAGGGTTCGCACTCCTCTGGAAAAATAAAATTCCGACTTTTCCCTTACTGATTCCCCTGACCCAAAAAACATTTTTCACGATCACACAGGGAACTGACTTATTTTACGAAAAATTATATTCATGTTAGTCCATATGTTAGTCAGGAAGTCCAACTCAGTATTCCAAATTTAAAACAGGTTTGGGAAAACTGACAGAAATTCCCTGATTTTTCCCTGTCCGTGGGAACCCAGGAATAATTTACCCCTGCTTGGCCTTGATCGCTCGAACTGCTGATCAACGTAACAGGGATCCAAATCAAATTTCCGTTTATTGCATTTTGTCTTGTTGTAATGATGTAGATTCTGTATTCTTTTCTCTGTACCGGCGATTTAGTCTTAAAGGGGATCTTTTAGTAGATACCCCACCCCCTCCCATAAAAAGAAAGGGTGTACTTCGCTAATTCAAAATCTAAAGGTTTTGCCCTAGCGTAAATGAAATTTGACTACAAATTAGGGAAACAATGCGCCAAATGGGTGAACAACGGATGAAAAATAGAATTTTTTTACCGACACAACGGTCTTCTTGGATCCTATAGTTATAAGTAAGACATTATGGGATGCCGAGGGGGAAATCATTGGAAAATTTATAGTATGCACAGCTGTCAGGGTGTCTTTTTATATAATTTAACGTTATCCAATGAAAAACACATCTAAAAACCAATTGAATTTGGTGGAAGTTGGAGCGATATGTAAAACACCAAATAAGCGTAAAATTATTTGAGAAAGTAACCCGGCCAATCTATGCTTTATAAATATTTCCACGTTTGTCCACTTGGCATCTCATAATTTAAGATGGCCGCCGTATCGGTAAAAAGGTCTATTAAGGATAAATACTGCTTACTGTAAAGAAATGACCTTGAAGGATCCTTATTATCGATATTCTGCACATCAGTTTGCTGATGTCAGTTGTGTCTTTTTTTAATAATTTTTTAATCATACATTAAAAGTTACAAAACAAATAAGTCGTGTCTATACCAAGCACCTTGAAATTGAATTTGTTATTGAATTTGTGTTCAATGCTATATCCAAATATGTCTATTTATTCTTTTCACTACCCTAATTTCTAACTGATGCGGCATTCATTTTAAATGAGTTAGCCCCATACCTTTAATGCTATAGCCCGTTAAACATTCACTTTTCTAATTTTGAGGTAAGGCAATTTGGATACATGCATTCATAGAACTTTATCAGGGTCCACTCTCTATCTGATTCTTGATACAACCAATTTCATCAATTTCACATTCTACAACATCCCCAACCTATAAAAAAAGCGTTATTTAATTGAGGTATGTACTACTTGCAAATGGGTAAATGTTAACGTGACCATATAATACAAGTAGTTACCCTTTCTATTCCGGATTGGAATAAATTAAACATTTGAGTAATGAAATATATGGCTGCGGCAAAAATTGTGCCCCTATGATGCATTTCACTCAGTATCTCAATTCTGATTGGTCGAGAACCCTCAGCCAATAAAGAATTATTGGATGAGGTTGAGCTTGATATTGTAAATATGTTTGGCAGTATTACTATCTAAGTTTTATTATCTTCCTTATTTTCAACAAACCTTCAAAAACATAGGTGGTTTTCTAAAGACACCAACACCAGGGGGTGTTCCTGTCAGAATGACGTCCCCACATTTAAGTGTAAATAACCTGTAATAAAAAAAATAAAATAATAATAATATTAATAATAATACTACTACTACTAACAATAATAATTGTGATATACTTAAGGCTTTGTATGCTGTCTAAGTACAATGCCATTTGATCTGTCAGTACAAAAATATTTTGCTTTGAAATTAGGCCATATTTCTGCAATCTTCTGTAAAAAGCCAAGTCAGACAAAAGTTGAATAAACCACATAATAATGATAATAATAATAATAATAATTATAATATAAAATAAAAATTAATAATGACAATGATCTTATTTCAAATACTAAAAAAATAATATATACATATACACCTACTTGCAAAAACGTTGTCATACAACATTTGAACATTTGTAGTTTCAAGATTAGGAATAAATTAAAAGTACAAAAGAATGAGTTCTGCTTCAATGTCCTTCTTTTGTACTTTTAATTTATTCCTAATCCACTAAACTACAAATGCACAAATGTTGTATGACAACGTTCTTGCAAGTAGGTGTATATATATATAATAATTACTTAATAAATGACATGCTTAAAATGATCACAGGATAATATGATTCTTAATATGAATATGTACAGAATAAATCGATAAAGCTTATCTACAGACTGCGAGTGAAAAGTATTTTCTGTACATGACATAACGAACACTCTAAAATCAATGAAAACGATATATAGAAATAAAATATAGATAATAATTATAATAATAATTATTATAATAACAATAATAATAATAT
The DNA here is from genome assembly GCA_023349425.1 of Anthopleura sola. NCBI lineage: Eukaryota > Metazoa > Cnidaria > Anthozoa > Actiniaria > Actiniidae > Anthopleura > Anthopleura sola. Next base: position 5,096,696 of record JALHLI010000005.1, read on the forward strand.
TCATCATAATAATACTAATATGCAATTTAAAAAGTGCCAATCCTAGTCTGCTCTAGGCGGTCAGTGAAGAAAAAACATTACATTGAAAATAATTTAACTCAAGGTCATTAATTGCATGCAGATTAAGCTAAGAGTAACTTGTATGAACAGAGCTTGAAAGAACAGCCAGTCAACGAACATTGTCAACCCAGAATTGGGACATGTTTGGTTAGAAATCTTTGCCTTGGCAGTCATTGGACCAGTAACGTTGATCCAGAAATGGGGTATGACCAAGCTAAAACTAATTTGGCCAGTAATCATGACGCGCAATTGACTGACCATTAATATTTCAAACCCTGATGTAATGCTATTCTATTTGTACTGCACCTGGAAACATAGGCTATTAAAGCTGGTATTTTGAAGACTAAGTTTTCTGTATTAGAATCCTGTCTTACTTCATCATTTACACGACATCTTATGCCAAGTTTGTTCACATCTGCAATAAATGATAGATTAAATTATGACAATGATTGAATTCAAATTTTCTTGAAATTAATTGTATTTGACAACAAACTCCATCAACAATTCAATGAACGTCATTTAACAACCTTTTTGTTAATTTTTACTCCAACTTTCGGGCTTAATACCGAATGTCAGGGAAAATGTGTTAATCTACTTTTCAACAGACCTACCAAACAAAACAATGAGGGCGCCCTAACCAACAAAACAAAGAACAGAGTGTGGACTGTGATTATAACAACAATGACATTATAGAGTTTTAAAAAATGATAAAATTAAAATTAAAACTACAAAAGAAAAAGAAAAGGATAATGAATGAATGAAATAATAGAAAGAAAGTACAAAGAATGACTGAAAAAAATGAATGAATGAATGGAACAAATGAAAGAACAAACTTTATCTTAATAAAAACAAACTATTCTACTAATAGACCTCATCGGCTTGGGTGTAATGTTGTCCCATTTCAGACCATGTGTCATTCCCCAGAGTATCATTTCATTGTTTAATGGTTGTGCACGAGAAGATAGATGAATATGGATGCAACTCAAACAAAGAATCTTATTCTCAAGAGAATGACATGTGGTCTGAAATGGGACAACATTACACCAAGCCGATGAGGTCTATTAAATTAATTATAAAAGCACATCAGCAGCATTTTGGTGTTTGACAAGTTTAAGGTGCATTTTTCTCAGAGATTGGTGGACAACTGGTGTCCAAAAGGGTATCAGTTGCAAGCCTAGTCTAATTTTACAATTACCGCTAAATTAAAAAAAAAATCAATTTTAAAGTTTAATAGTCAGAATAAATTACACTTTATACCTGAAACAGAATCCCTTGTAACTAAAGCTGGTCCTAAAGGACAAAAGGCATCAAAAGTCTTTCCCAGAAACCATTGCCCAGCATTTTTTTGCAACTGCCAATATCTTTCTGAAACATCATGCGCTACAGTAAATCCAGCGACATAATTCATTGCATCTTCTTCCTGTTAAATAATAAGAGGGTAATGACTTAATAGTACAAAATACTCAAATATTACTGGCCCTCAACCAAACATGCTCTGAAATTTAGAATAACTTGGTGAAACATTTTTTTTTGGAAAATTGCAAATTTTCATTCAGGAAAATTCATTTTGTATGAAAAACAATTGATTTTTTTCTGACTTATAGTTACTAAAACTTTTGACATTTTGACTCATTGAGTCTTCTTCAGCATAAATGAAAGTTGTTTCCCATGTGAGAAAATCGAAAGGTCAGAACAGTTAATTTTCCTTGCTAAATGTACCTTGATATTTTTGCCTGTTTTTCCCATGATAAATGCAAGCTCTACTTCATAATCCAACTCCTATAAACAAACAAACCAATGTAACAATGAATGTGAACTTTTACTACACAGAGCCCAAAACTTTCAATAAAAAAAACATCTTATTTGAAAAATTAAGATTCAATGACAACAGGCTCTTAACATGTGATAATCCAATCTCGTTCCCAGAGCCCTTATTTCTTACTGCGCATGTTCGACAAAATAAATAGGCTCTGGAAAACTCAAAACCAGAAGAGCCAGAATCTGGTTGTCTCAGACATGCGCATTATGAAAACTGGAAGTTAACACCACCAACTGATAACAACAAAATGGCCAACTGTTGAGGGCACTATCATGCCGTTACTCTCAATTAAATGGGCTTTGATGATAAGTCAAGCTCAGATAGAAACAATACGGGGGGCAATCAGGAGGCAGGATATATTGGAGTTTTCCTGAGTCTATTTATTTCGTCGAGCATGGGCAGTAAGAAATAAGGTCTCTGGGAACGAGATTGGTGATAATCTCTATATATACCACAATAATTTTTCTTAAAAATCATATGTTAAAAAAGGGAAAAACAATGAATTGTAAAGGGGTGGTCCAGACACCCTGGACCCCTCCCCTCGTAGTGCTCTTGATTTGCATAAAACATTCACAGCATCATTCCAAACTCCAAATATGATGTTAGCTTGCTAGGGCTTGCAGAACATTTAGGTGCAGAAAACCACACTGAAAAATGTCAAAAATCTCCAGGAGTCAAGGGGTTAATCCCTAAAATACATGCATGAGCAGCACCCAACGCCTTTCAGATATCTGGGAGTTCCTTAACAGGTATATAATTATGTTCCCCATCTTCTAAAAGTTCTTTCATGCTTTATAAATCTACCAGGCATACCAGTATATGATATCACAATGCTATAATTTAATACTGGCCTCTATTTCCTTGTGCATTACAATTTTATTAGCCAACAATTGTATAATTTAACAGCCACAAATTAGGCAGTTAAACCTGCACTTTTAATAATCTTAATGCTATTTTTTTTGCTATAATATTTCTGCTTGATACTTTACCTTTACTTGATTGTTCAGTATTATTGGGTCACCAGTACCAACAATGGCATTAGCAAATTTGCTGAAGAAAACTGGTTCCTTTGGAATTGGTGCATTTTGTTCACGACAGTGATCAGCATAATTCATGCCTCCGCACAAAACCTTTTCTGGGTTATAGATTGGTGCCTTAAGTTTGACCTCAGCTCTTGAGATTACACCCTTGCCACTTTCTACAACTCTAATTAAAGTAAAAGTTGACCATTTATCAGTGCATAATTTTGGTGATGATGTACTAATTATAAAAAATCTAGCATAAAAGAAAATTAATTTTATTAAATTTCAGTTTACAGGCCTGCATTCTGCAAGGCCAAAAATGTTAGAGGACCCTAGGTCAAAATTGTTTGGGGTGCAGCACATCCGAAATTACTGGGGAGGGGGACAGGCCCCTCCCCCTGCTATGGTTCTGGTCTAGATAAAAGTGCTAGCCAGACAAAAATAAAACCTGGGGGGAAAACATTAATTGAAACCGATTGAAAAAAATTCGGTTGAGGCTCCAAAAGTGTGCTAAATAATAGGAAATAATCAATCAGAAACACTATATCATGATCAGGAACAATTGTTTTTGGCTTGCAAATAGTCCCTTTTCGCGTGACAAAGCAGCTCAATTTGCATTGGAGGACAAAAAAAAAAAAAAAGAATTCAATTTCCTGAGATTTGGAACCTATTGTTTTTTCCTCCAGTTGTGCAGATTCAGGCGTGTTATGAACCTACTCAGCGTGATTTTGTTGGCCTACCTTTCAGCCTTGGCTTTCGATTCTTCAAATGATTCTAGAAAGCTTTTCATGTCTGTGGGTATGGACGAGTCAACTGAATGCAAATCGACGACATCCCCTCCATCCACCAATTCCACCCCAACAGACATGCGACCCTTGGATTCAAACTGCACTAATCTCATTTCTGCGTGAGTAAAATAAACTTAAAAGTAAAAGTTACGAAAGAACTCTCACAGACCTCACAATTTCTCTAAAGTTCTCCAAAACGTGATTTTGTCTCGTGACTTCCAGACTGACCAAAAGAAACGCAGGCTCTGTGGATTGTCTTCCAGAACCCTGTCATTCTTACTGCGCATACTCCACCAAAAAGCTGGATGTACGACTTTATTCGGGCTTTATTTGAGGGAGAAAATCAATATTGGCGTTTGGTCAGATACCACAATATGACAAAATAGTAGTATAATATGTTTACAGAATCCCGCACTTTATTTAAAATCATTTTCAAGAAATATGGTAGAGTCACTGCACGTTACTATGGTAATATCGTCCACACAACAAGTAGAGAGCAAAGAACGCCTGCGAAGGATATAAGCTTAGGTTAACTATCTCCTTTACTCACCAGTTTTGTGGTTATTTTCGGGTACAAGAATGAAAGATGAAAGTTGGCTACACCAAAATAAGAGATTAACTTGGTCTTTTTAAACTTTGGTATATATTATTGTGAGTCCTTATCCTTGTGTTGTTGTAAATTTGGATCCAAAACAAGTGACGATTCAAAGCAATGGCGGCAAAAGAGTGTTTGCAAGTGACAATAATCGACACTCTTATCGAGGAAGATACTCTTGGTGGACTTGTGTTCCTTGCCTTTTTATTAGCGTTATTAATTGGATTTTTATTTGGAGTACTTATCATGAGATATATCTTTCGGGAAATTGAGGTGAGTTGAAAGTTGTACACACCCCTGCACTGGTCCTCTATCTCGGTCGGCAAGGAAAGGGGATGCGCTGGAAAGGGAAGACTTTTAGCAGGGAAACAGACATAGTACAAAATTAAAGAACAATCTTATTCCAATAGCGTGTTGCTTCCCTGAAGAGTCGAATGTCGGCATTCTAAATCTAAAATGTTCTGAGCATTGAACAGATAATTCCTCCAATCAGAAAAAGTAAAAATCAAAAGTGTTGATACACTGCCCCACAATCTTGGAAAAAAGTAAGCATACAGTGTAAGAAAAAGTGCTTAAAAATCTATAAAGATAGTTTATAGATGGAAGCCCCCCTCCCCCATTCAATGTTGTTCCTTGGGAATGTAACTAGCTCACGATACCAAACTTGGGCCATTTAGACAACATTGCATAGGGAGGGGAGGCCAGGGAGCATACACTCAACATCAGTCGTTCCACACAGCCAATTTTGGGAGCATTATAGGGGTAATGTATTAACACATTTTGATTTTAACTGAAGCTTTTAGCATTAAGCTTTAAAATATCATAATTATATAAGCTTATAAGTTACATACAAAAGATTTGGTATTACAGAATCAAAATAAAGCAAAATTTGGAATAATTTTTTTTCCATAATACCAAATTTATTTATATTTTGCTAAAAATTACTTTGATTCATATAAAGAAAAATCTCTATGACTGTGAAAAAATTTTACCATGCAGTTTTCGAATTTTTAACCAAGAAAAATAAAAGACAAATATACCTTTTTTAGTGACTTCATCAAAATAAAAGTTCTTTGAGTTGTGTTACTGCACATGCACATGGTATGCGCCATAAAACTTTATGTAGCCTGACTTTAAGCTAACTTTAAAAAATATTTAGTACAAATTATGATTGCATAAAAAATCCAGTGCATCTTAGAGTCACGGAAAAAATATTAGAAATATATTTTTAGATATCAATTATTCACTTTTAATTAATAAAGGATCACAATTCAAGAAAGAAAAAAAGACTATTTTCAGTGCCTGTAATTGAAGAGGATCGTGGAGGAGATAAAACAAGTCCATCTTTGATAAAGGTATTTTATAGGAAAGACCAAAATAATAAAGATGCTAAATGTTTGTACTTCACATTATTGTGTTCATTTGTTCAAGAGTGTCATCTTTTTACCATTAGAACATAATAATTGCAGTACAAACTGATAAGCAGCTATATTAATAAAATTATATATTTACACAATGTTACACTTTACCAAATGAATATGATTTATGTACTGAGCACCTGACTACATTTTAATGACTCATTTTAATACCACTTCATGCAGCACACATTTCTTCTTCTAAAAACTGTCTTGTTTCTGCTTTCAATCACTGCATGCCTTTAGTTATAAAACCTCTAGATTAAAATGGTCTATTAAAAAGTTTGTTTTAGTGAACTCAAACTGTTGTCAGTTGATTGATTTTTATATTTTGTACTAACAATGCAAGAAGATTAGATATTAAAGGTCCCTTCATTTTTCAGAAAATAGGTAGTAACAGAATATTTCCAGATCATGACAGTGGAAGTGGAAGTGTTGCAATAGAAATGGGTAATACCAATACAAAAGATATTGGAATCAGTGGAACAAGTCTTAATTCACCTGATGGCCAACTAATTAAAGATCATATATTTGCTGATGCTCTTATCAAAGGAACAGGGTAAAAATTCAACCAAACAATTATTATAATTTCTGTATATACTTGTTATACAATGGTTTCGAGTGGCATACCCTGCAATATGCCAGGAGTCACTTGTAGTTTCTAGTTTACACATGAGCCTTCAGGTGAGTGTGTATGCGAAGAAAATATGAGCGATGAGTGGGATATCCACAGTATGCCATGAGAAACCATTGTATAACCATTTTATCCCACAGCATTGAAAATAAAAATGCGTAGATTCAATGTGCAGTGCATGATGGGAAGGAAGAGTGAAATGCCGAAATACTGAAAAGAAAATATGAGTGATGAGTGGGATATCCACAGTATGCCATGAGAAACCATTGTATAACCATTTTATCCCACAGCATTGAAAATACAAATGCGTAGATTCAATGTGCAGTGCATTAGGGGAAGGAAGAGTGAAAAACCGGCTTTCCTGCATTCTGATTGGCTGTAATTTCTATGGTGTGGGATAGAGAATGTATATTATTTATAATGTAAAGTGTCACATTTATGATAATATGAAAATGGTTTTGTTTTAAAAATGTCATTTTTTTTATATTACAAGGGATGAAATGGAAGTTGAATTGCAAAATCAGGATTTTGGCTTTATCCAGAAAATGGAACAAAGTTTGAGGAATGAAAAAAGTGAGGTAAAAAATATAAAGTTAACTATTAAATTATGATACTTCGGTTTCCTAGGGGGAAGAGTACCATTCATAAATAGATTCCAGTGTTGTATGAAATTTTATCACTAAGGAAAATATAAAGTTTCTATTTAAGATGATTATCCTCTAATTCATAATTTTGCTCTTTCAGACTTTTCTACATCTTTTGAAGATGATTTTGACTTTCCTGTTAAGTAAGTCAAGAATTGATGAAACATTTAAGAGATCAACACTCGCAAAATATGAGCAGGTTAGAGACTTTGACATTTTGACTTAAATTGAGACTTTCCATTTGCATTTTTTTCTGTTTCCTATTTGGCTTGTGAGATATGTTTCGCTTGTCACACACAAAGGTTTCAGTATGAGGCTCTGTGCTAAATAATTAAACTTATTCTTTTCTCCTGTCACAAATCACTGAGCATTTAGCACGGAGCCTTACGTATACATTGAAACCGTTGTGTGTGACAAGCGAAGCATATATATCTCAGAAGTGGGCTATTGGCCTGAAAGCAGGGTTTCAAACATTGGCATACCCATGCACCAACAAGAAAAATATTATACTGTCAAGTAGTTTTGTGAACAAATATGTGTGGTGTGATGTTTATGTGTCCAGAAAATTACGAGGTTAGGGAACCAAAATATAACCTAACATAAATTTCTGGTTGTTTCATTTTGAGTAAATCGTAAAAAACAAAAACAAAAACACTTTTGGCTGGACAGGTGTGGAATCAACATAAATCACTCTTAGACTAACTATGGAAAGATTATCAAAAAGCTAATCAAAAAAGTTAAAAATGGTTGCAAAAAAAATTATTTTTCCAGATTATTGAAGATTTAGAAAGTAATTCCAGAAAGGAAGATGAAGAAAAGGTAAGTAAGGTTTGAAGTGCCTAGAACCCCTAATTCAGTACTTTCAGGTTACATATATAGATCAATACCCGTCACTTCCCATCACTACCCATCACTTCCCATCACTACTCATCACTACCCATCACTACCCATCACTACCCATCACTACCCATCACTACTCATCACTACCCATCACTACCCATCACTTCCGATCACCCATCACTTCCCATCACTACTCATCACTACTCATCACTTCCCATCACTTCCCATTACTTCCCATCACTACCCATCACTACCCATCACTACCCATCACTTCCCATCACTACCAATCACTTCCTATACTTCCCATCACTACTCATCACTTCCCATCACTATCTGTCACCCATAGACGTATTATCACATTGTGACTCTCTCTTACTATAATGAGTTCTCAGCTCACGATTGCCTGAGTACATTGTAATCAAGATTTTTTGAAAAAATACTTGATTCTATATTTTTGCTTATTTTCGAATGCCTTGGGTTTCATTTGTCCAATCTTAAACGATAGTCTATTACTGGGAACCCCCATTTTCATGAGTGTGACAAGCAAAAAGGTTTCATCTACATGAACTCCATATGGATAAAAATTAGTTCCAATATTCAGAATTGACACTTTTGTTTATGTATTGTTTAAAAGGAGCTCAGGGAAACCTTGACAGACTCTACAGATTTGGACAATGCATTAGAACAACTACATTCCAAGTACTCCAAGAAAAAGGTAATGGACTTATCACATTTTTAAAGGCATAAAATAATAAATGAAATATCAGTGACTAATTTCACTCATTTTATCACAGTTTTCTGTAGTTATTGAGGTTTTTCATCTGACGTCACAATTTAGAGAAATTTCTTTAATCTGAAAAAGGAGTTGATATTCAAGGAGTTTTCATACAGATATTAGTAAAACTGTGAAGTTTCGTGAAGATCGCACGTAAACTTTCGAAGATATGAGTTTTTAAAAACATGAAATTTTACAAAGAAATGTATGTTTTGCCTGCCAACATACATTTCTTTGTAAAACTTGTCAAATTCATACATTCTCTGGATTATGGACAATCTTCACAAAACTTTGCAATATTATCCTAATACCTACATGACAAATTTGAATGCGAACTTCTTTTCTTGTTTAAACAAAAAAATAATTTTTTTGGATTACGTGACGTCGCAGTGAAAAACCTCAATACGTGTCTCATACAGACAAGGGTGATTTGAACTAAGTTTTGAAAATAATACTAATAATAATTTATTAATTCATTAATTTATAATGCATAAATTACTTTGAATGTGATCAATACATATTACAATAATATGTGTTCAAGATAAGTGAATAATTTAATGATTGGTATAATTTTAGACTTGAATATAGAGTTCTGCGCGCTGTGATTGGTCGAGCGGTCAATTATTATGAGCCGATATTCACTGGTCGAGCGATGATTATGCCAAAGTTTGCCAAAGCGGGAGTAATAATAACGTTTTTTTTAATTCTGAATTTCGTCTTTTCTCTTACCGGTATATTCAATTATCCAAAAACCTTCGTAATTCAGCTCTTCAGCTGCAAGCAAGGATGATTAGCTCCTCCAATTTATTATTTATTATTATATACATATTTCCTATGATCTTATGATATAACTTTAAGTAGTCGATAATGATATGCATATCTTTTTTGATGTTTTATAGGATTTACAGTTGATTGAGTTGCAAGAGCAATTTGGCAGAGATCTTCAAGATTCCTCAGGACTAACAAAGGAAGAGGTATTGTAGATGAATGATTGTTCTATTAAAGATGATAGCATAGCTTATTGCCCTTGCTTAAATAATAATCCTTTTGTTAGAGGTACGTTATACAGCATACAGCAGAAGCACCTAAATCTAGAAAACGTAGACGCGAAATATATAATAATATTGAAAAGGCAGCGCGAAATTTGGCTCACGCATAAAGTAATTCTGAAGGCCTCAAAGGTATCCTGATACCTTAAGGACGTTCGCGGGCATTGTTTGTGCGCACCTATTCTGCGCAGATAGCGTGACGGCGCTCGCTCACGTTACTTTGTTTATCAAGATCAAAGACCGTCACACTAGTTGGTATTGTTTTTTGAATCTCAAAAACACCATTTTTTTTCTGGCTCTTTCATGATCAGTTTTGATCAATGACTGCACTCACGCACACACTCTATCCACACAGGGAACCCAGTCCTTGGGAATCTGTAGCAAACTATATTCTTAGTAGTGCTCATAATTGTTTATTTATTGGTTCATTGTATTGATTATCCTCCAGGCTGACCAGATTTTGTCAAAGTTAATGACAAATTTTGCTTCTGCTGAGAAAAGGCGTTCAGAGGAAATTAATCGCCAGTCCATGGTGTTGCATGAGAGATTAGCCAAAAGGCAGGTGATGGCTCAACAAAGAGCCTCGGATAAAAGAGAAGAAATAGAGGAATTCCAAGAAAGAAAGAAACAACCTAATAATATTATTGCTGTCCTCAAGAAAAGAGGAAAACTAATGGACCATCAGTGCAGCAGGTAAGAAGTTAACCGTAGAAATAAATCCCCAACAAAATCCAGTGAAAAAAACTGTTTTCCTTTTTGGCTGTAAAAAAATCAATATTGATCCGGTTAACACCAAACTTCGGAATTGTGTGTAGCTCGATGTGCTCTTTTTGGCTATGTGAGTTTTGTGTTGTCATCATCACAATTTAGGAACTCGTACCCAGCCCCTCTCGACTTGAAATCCGGCAATGAGGACGACTTTATCAGAGATAAAGGTGCCTCCAAGTTTAGATGAAGAACTAGAACCTCATCAAGATCAGTCTCACATACGATCACCGACGACCCACGAAACTTAGTCGACTAGCAATCCTGTTTTGAGATTGGTATGATATCTCCAAAATGTGGGAGCCTTTTTGGGACTGGCTGCATTAGCTTGACAGTGACGTTAACCTCGACTGCGCATGAGGTTACGTACAAACTTCTATCGATGTATAAAAGTCCATGTTCGTGATGTCAGAAGACCAGTCGAGTCTAAAGCTATGTTCAATTTGATCTGATAAAGTCAGTGAAAAATGCCACGCGAATGACATGCGTATTCCAGGATTGGACGAATAAACGGACAGTATACGGTAACAAGGCCTTGTCTGAGTGGGGGCGCTAAATCTATTTGTTTTTATGATGGGAATGTTTTCTGTCGGTGTTTGATGCACTCAATACTTTACCACGGTTCAACTATAGAAACTCGACTAATGTTGCTGCATTTTTATAGGATTTTGGAAGAATATCACGAAGATTTAAAAAATCTTGAAGAAAAGCATCAACAAGGTAAAGCCTGGGAAAATCCCGGTAGATGGCAGGGGGTTTCAATGCTTTGCGAACCGGCAAATAAAAGCGTTCCGTACTCTCAATAAGGTTTTGATTATTTATCTTTTATTTCAGCTGTTTTAAAACATGAAGCTGATCTTGCCGTAAAACTAAGGAGAAAAAGAGATCGAGAGACAAAATTGCTAACAAATGAATTGGAAGGACAAAAAGAAGAGTTTGAAGCAAAAGTATGTTTTGGTGTTTTTCATAATTATTTTCGGGAGACGAATAATTTTCCCTGATTTCAGGTTATGTTTACCATCTTTCATGGGCATTGACTAGGATCTGAACAAGAGTCATGGTTTGTTGTTCTTTTGTTTGGTGTTATGCATTGCTGTGGCACAATAGCGATATAGTCTAGTATATTCATGAGCCCAATTGGTAGTCCTGGTCCCTCCTATTACAATCATTAACCGTGGCTGGATTGCATTGACCCACTAACTATTTTTCCACACACATCTGATGGCTCACCTTGTGGGACCCATTGACTTGTCTTTGCGCATGCGTTCACCATGTCTCTCCATTATGATTTATGAGCAAGATTGGTGCTCTCGGCATATGTGAAAGTGATACAAGTATCCGCTCATTGTACACATGTAACAAAAAACTTTTATGTTCACAATTCCCTAGATTACATTGTAATCAAAACTTTTTGAAGAAAAAAAACTACAATTCGTTCTGCTTTAGGTTAGCCAAAGTGAAATATATTTTGGGTTAGTTTCCTTGCTGATCATGATAATACCATGTCACTTTCAGGACTATTAGTCAATAAATGCCCCCTCTTTATCGAAAGACCTTTTAAAAGTCCCTCCCTCGGCAATTACATATTCCTATGGTATTACTAATAATTATTCTTTTTTAGGCAAATCAGATGATCACTGAAGGCAACATGACAGCTGAGGACTACCTTGAAGCGTTTCACCAACTCAAGGTCCAGCAACAAGCAAAAATGGAAGAGGAAGAAGAAAATCATGATAAGCTAGAAGCTGAAGAATTTCAAGATCTGGCACAGGTAATGCTAACTGTGCTTATCTATGGGTCATTCTCGCTGTGTGTTGTGCTGTGTGCTGTTATGAAGCCAAGGGGCGGATCCAGGATTTTACAAAGGGGGGTGGCTAACTCTAAAAAATATTAAAAGGATAGGTCTAGGGTTGGGGACAACTCTTTAGGTCCAGGCAATGCAGATTCATATCATTATTTTTATACAATGGGACACATTCAGATGTATTTTTTTCATTTATTTACTGAATTAACTAATTTTATTTTTCCTGTTTTAAACCCTGCAAAGAGGGGGTGGCTAGCCACCCAATCCACCCCCCCTGGATCCGCCCCTGGAAGCACTCGTCCCAACTATTCAGAATGCTGAACACTTGTTTTGTAATTAAAGTGTTGTTTAACTTTGATCTTAGTTTCAATTTTTTTATAATGAAAGATTTGTTTTTACAACAGCAATTTACTGACCGATGGAAACGGTCTGTCAGCAAACTTGAGAATGAGCTGTTTTTGGAAATAAAACAGCAGGCTAATTTGTCATCCAAGGAAGCAGAAAGAATGATGAAAAAGCATGAAGAACAAGTTGAAGAATATACAAGTAATATATGATCCTGCTAAAGTATTCCTATTATGATAAACATTCTCATTATTAAGAGATACCAAGAATGGAGGCAAATAGCCACAATTATAAAGTCCAAGGGCCACAGGCCTGACGCCCTTATGGACTTATTGCCGATATTAGAGGTATTTTTCCTGGTTTTATTTTATACCTAATGAGGTTTTCACAACACAGCAAACCCAAGAGAAAATAGTGGGATAATGTTGACGCATTTCGTTTTAGTGAGCATGCGTAGTTTATGAATTAGCACTTTCACTGTTTTCACTCGTCCCACATGGAGAAACGGAGGTTCATATATCAGCTCATGAATTTCCAACTTCGATGTTTTCGAAACAAGTGGCGAAATTCCAAATTCCCAAATTCTTTGCCCTGCGCGATAATAGCCTATTATTTTATAACCTGCGTAGCGGCGCATTTTGGGTTTTTTGGTCTCCCCCCCAAAAAAAAAAAATGCGCCGATACGAAGGTTAATTATTTTAAATCATTTTGGCGTCAAAATAACATATCAAGCTACATGTTTTCTTTTACGTTCGTAACCTGGACGAAAATTGAAAATGCACGATAAGAATCATATGGAGGCAGATATCGAGCATACACGAAAATATTCGCATCTCCGCTGACAATGTATTTCTTTGTTGTATCTACTGTGAAAAGCCTGTTGCCATTTGTCTGAGTAGTATTATTCCATTCTCCCCTGTACTAGTGTAGCGACCTCTCAGTCGGGGGGGGGGGGGGTGTATGTATCCTATATCCACAGGAATCCCGCGTGAATTATTCAAACCGTTCGGTGCCGAGATCAAACACTTGAGGGGCAGCGGGGGCAGCTACCCCCTCGCTATATATTTCTTCTCCCTTTTCAAAGCATGTATATACGCCACTGTTACGGTTTAGTCTAAATATCACTGATATATTATTTACGGTCAACAATGATTCTCTAGAGTAAGGCTGGCTTTACACGGTAAGCTATGGTACCCGACGATTCGTCAGGTACCGTGTAAGGCCAGGCTAACTGAGCGGCTACTATAGGATATGTTGACAAGCGCCATGATTTTCTCATGGTAAAGTCTATATGTGTAACGAGACGTCTAGCTGTAAATCAAAAAGCCGCGTTTTGGCGGGAATTTGAGTTATATGAAATGCGTGGCTGGCACGCGCGGTCAATGAAAACAATACCAATTCATTTTCTTTTGAAGGTAAGAGAACAAGGGAAAGAGAACGATACCAAGTCTTACTTCAAGAAAGATTAAATGAGAGAAGAAAAAGATGGAAAAGAGAAGCTGAAGAGAGAGCACTTGAACAAGACCAGATGTCAACTGAACAGGAAAATACAATAAAACAAGTACTCAATACACAGATTGGACTGAACGAGCAGTAAGTTTGTTTACCATGAATAAATAAGAACATTCAATATTTTATTTTATTTTCCCTGGAGTCTGATTTTCACTCGTGTATGGAACTGAGCAGCAAAGGTGACAATAAACTGCAAATTAAATGCAGTCTTGGTGAGATAACCCTGTAGAAGTCTTTTTCAGCCCACCCCTGTTTTAAAGTACTTTCAATTCCTAATCAACTCATTAATATTGTCACAACCAATCGGAACTTGCTTGTTTTAACCTTGTTTTTTTTTTCATTCTCTTTTGGTATAAGTCAACTAAGCAAAACTTTTGTGAACTTTATGCTCATGAATGAAAATACCATCAACAAGTCAAGTTGGAGTAATGATGATATTAGATAATAAGAAGCATAGTAGTTAGGTGACGGACGAGGGGGGCAAAGGTGCTAGAGCACCCCCCACCCCACCCCACCACTTTTTTGCACATGGCATCCCTTTTACGTTTTACCTTATCTTTTACTCTTATTTTTTTGTCAACTCCAAAAGGGGATGGCTAACCACCCAATTCATCCCCCCCCCCCCCCTCCCTCACCCCCTTGGATCCGCCCTTGACCTCACCATTTTCTAGTACTTGCTCGTATGGTATAAGAACGAGGGTACGTGCTAACACAGGCAGCCCAAACAGTGAACTAGAGGCCTAAATACGAGTATTGCATATTTTTTCTTTTTAGATTGAGAAAGCAAGTGTTACTAGAGCATGAACAGAACATGACAGCCTTGAACAACCATCTCCAGATAAGCCGCATAAGACAACAAAAAAAGTAAAATGACAATGACAATAGCAATAGCAATAGATCCTTTGAAGCACGTCGGAATGCAGCTCAATTTGGATGACAAAACAATACGTTCCGATTCTCAGAGATCGTAATTCTTTTGTTTTGTCCTCCAAATTGAGCTTTTTTGACGTCACGTGAAATGGGTCTTTTGCAATAGCAATAGCAATGATGATAATGAGGAGGATGAGGAGGATGAGGAGGATGAGGAGGATGATGATGATTTCTTAAATTGTAACCCTCTTCTTGCTTTTTAAAGAGACTTTTTAGAGGTGGCAGTTTGAGTTCAGGGTACCATTTGTACATGAACAGCAGAGTTGAGTTTTTCTCTGCAGCTTTTGTCAAAAGAGTTTAATGTGTTTTCGCTCTTCTAGGGTAGAATATCGGTTGGCCCAACGTCGTGCTCGTCTAACTGAGTTAAAGAAGAAAATGGAGCAAGAAAGATCACTAAGTCAAGAACAGGATGACCCAGACCAAATGAAGGTCATCGCCCGTGCACAGGTATTAAAGTCAGCTGTTCTTATTATGGTTTTTAGAAAAGATAACGCCTTGTTTTGTTCAATTCGAACAGTTGTCTGACACTAACTGTATCAGTTACTAATTAGTACGTGCATTTAGATACATACCAATTTTTTCCAACCTGGAAAAATATAGACTGTGAACAGTCCCTCTTTTCCCTCCTAACTCAGTCGAGTCGGGGTTTTTCCTGCCTTGGACGCGCGGGGAGTGGGGTCGAGTTTTCCTCTCCCCGCGTGCCGCTTCAAACTCGCCCCCACTCCCCGCGCGTCCAAAGCAGGTAAAAAACCCGACTCGACTGAGTTAGGAGGGAAAAGAGGGACTGTTCATTGCGATTTGTATTCAGTATATTTGTGAATTTTAATTTGTGTGTGCGTGCATCTCTGGTCTACCGTAATACTCTTATCCAAATAAATTTCAACTCCCTTATTCGTTACTTAGTCACTTCCATTCCATCGGCTAAATTAATTTAAACTGTTATATTTTGCTCCCTTGAAAATGATTGCATTCTTCGTACATTATATGGCAAAGAGCAAAAACAATTAATATATTCAAATTGCTTTTAGAACATAGAGTATCAAGCAGAAGTAAAAAAAATGGAAGAAGAGCACCAAGCTGCTCTCGAAGATCTACGGCGTCGGCTTGCGTCTGTAACAGAAGAAGCTTTGAAAGACCAAGATGAACGACTTGGAAAGATTCTGGGAAAACTGCAGGTAACAATATGTGCACGAGCAAATGAATAAATCAGAATTTTGCCTTTGGTAGAATACCCTGCTGGCAGAGTCTCCATTTCTTTTTCTTTTGCTGGATTGGCAATTGCGGAGAAAGGGAAACTCACACTAAGCCGAAAATACAGTGATTTGATGGGGGAATTATATATTGCAATGGCCATATCTCACCCGCTCTGCTGCTATTTGACCGATTCTCGTCAAATTTGGTGTGAAACGTCTTTTTTGATTGTCGTTTGAATTTGGGGACTACGAAGATGATACAGTGAAAATCGAAAAGTCATAGTAGTTGTTGCTTTTTTCCAGCTTGAAGTTGCTCGACGGGACGAAATTATCAAACACAGAGACGTTGCCATACGGAACCTTGAGGTTGGTTTGGACGCGAGATGCCAGCATGACAGTAGGCTTTTGAGAAGATTGGCATCTTTGCAAATCGAATTATTAACTCGCAGGTTGCTAGTATTCACCATTTGTTGGCTAGCGATATTGAAGACCAGAATGACCACACATACACAGCCAATGATGCCTGACTGCGTGCAGTCCCTTTATCTTCCTTTCTTCACCCACCCCCAACCCCCCTCCCCTTGGGATATTACACTACTAATCCTCATCGGCCAAATTAACCAAAGCGCACTAGCACATTTTGTTAAAATATCTACACATGAGAGGATCAACTCCCAAGTGTGACATCACATGATCTGAAATGGGCACAACAAACAATGAAGCTAAAAAGGTCTATTGCAAGATTTTGAATTTGATGACGTCACATTTTGGTTCTTCATTGAATAGACCCCTTTCACGTGACGTCAAAGCAGCTCAATTTGGAGGGCAAAACAAAAGAATTTCAATCTCCTGAGAATTGGAACCTATTGTTTTACCCTCCGAATTGAGCTGCATTCCGACGTGCTGCAAGGGGTCTATAACCTGATAACTGGAATATATAAGATACATGAAAACCAAAAGCTTTTCTTCCTATTTCACTTGGTAGTTGCGCAACAGTCGCACCGGGTGTGCACGATTTTGATTTTTCGTTTTTGTTCAGAAAAATATTGTAGATACCCTTACAAGAGAAGGGACAATGGCAGATGTGCAGGCTGATCGAATCTTAAAGCAGCACCAAACGCAAGTAGATCGTCTCAACCAAAACATAGAAATGTAAGTCCTTTTTTATTATCATAGCCAGTATTTTTAAAATAGATTTTTTATCAGACATCAAATATGTGTGGGGGCTGTGCCAAATTTGCTTGTGCTTGAAAGCGCTCTTTGCTATTTTTGTCGCTAACAGACATGACTATGGGTGCTTCCGCTTTCATTGAGGTAATCGTTAGCCTCAACCCCCCCCCCCCCCCCCCCCTCCAATCCAAATTAAGTTTCGCGGTCCCTGTGAGCTTAAAATTGGCAAAAAGCGTAACCTGTCCTAGCGGGTTGATGATCAACCAGTTGTAGCGGGTTAATGAACCCGCTGTTCCTGGTTGGTGGCCAAGTATAATACTTAGCATCTGAACTAGGCACGCAGACTAAGTATGAATTGGTTGTTCTTTTTGTACTAAAAATGCAGGGAAAAAGAGAAGCAGATGATGAAGATTAGAGAAAAGATCGAAATGAAACAGCTCAAGAAAGAAAGGTAAATTATCGAAGGGAAGGTTTTGCATCGGACAATGTATGTAATACATTTTTTACTCTCAGTCAAAAAAGCTCAAAAAGTCCACAGACTCTCATCTCGTCGTCTCTCTGGTCGAACTCGACCCAGTCTCTCTCTACCAAATTTATACAGCTTTAAAAAAAAAAACTTTAAAAATCTGAAATGTGAAACTGTTTGATTACAGAATGATGGAAGCCAAAAGAGCAAGAGAAATGGAAGAAATCAAAGCGAAGGGCGTCAAGTAAGTAGAGGGTCACGGCCCGGAGTTATGGGGAGGGGGTTATTTCGCTTTTTTCGTCAATTATACAGCAATTGCGAACATTTGGTCTGGGTTCCAATATAAGTTTATCAATGGTTGCTCAAGGCAAGGTTTTAGCTGGAAACGATCAGGTTATAATCCTCACTTGCAGGCAACCCAAAACAAGTTCCTGTTGTGATTTGTAAAGCATTGTATTAGGCCCGGTTTAGACGTCGAATTTCACATGTGCCGAATGTAATTCAAATGAATTCAAACAATAGTCAGTCATTCATTAGATTCGGTACATGTGAAATTCGACGTCTAAACCGGGCCTTAGAAATAGGATAGGGATAGAGATGTCTTTTAGTTCAAACAACAAGGCTCCGCCCGGAGTCCAATAAGCTCTTTATTTATCCTACTTGAATGCTTGTGCCATTTCTACTACGAAGCTGAAAGCTTATGGGTTTTGTATTTTTTCATATGACCCGGCGTCTTCTACCCTCACCTGCTTGGCAGAGGTTTCTTTATTTCTCTCCTTTAACGAGAGGAGAGAAACAAGGAAACCTCTACCAAGCAGGGTAACGTAGGCGTCTTCTTATTTTCACATTTTCTTGTTCTTACTTTTTCATTAGAACTGCCTCCAGTGCTCTGTCTTTAATTCTCAGTAACCAGAATCATAAAAAGGATATGGAGGTTTGTATATTTCTTTAAATTGTTTATTCATAACTGTCGATATATGATATTCATTGTTGGTTTTGATTTTTTGCGGTGATCGAACACCATTCTCATTCATAATACTTACATTTCTTGTTTCATTGAAGGAACTGGAAAACGAAATGCAACTTGAACTCAGACGACAAACTGAATTACTACACAAAGAAATGCAACAACAATTTGTTAAAGATTTGCAGGTAATCAACAATGAAGTGAACATGAATACTATTTCAATATAAATGTTAAATCAATTCAAATATGTAATAGGCTCGTTGGGTACAAAGGAGTGGCTCATTGATAGAGATGTGGTGCTGGGGTCGAAAATCAGTCCTGACCCTGTCTAATACAAGCCCAGTGGAAACGACATGAGTGAAAAACGCACTGCGCATGCTCGGAAGTTTTTGGGGTTTACAAAGAAAACCATTGGATATTTACCGGCGTTAAGTAAATCTCTAAAGTTAAGACCGTTCGTGGAAAGTTAGTGCTTATTTTTCCTGACACATTACTTTAGTTGTTTTCTTCCCCTGGTCAAATAATACAAGAGAAATTCGCATAATACAAGACATGTAAAACTCCAATGGTTTTTTTCGTAAACACGACTCGTCTTAAATTTTCTTCCGAGATTCCGAGCATGCGCAGTGCGTTTTTCACCAGACTCAGTGGAAACACTATTGGTTGTCGAAACGTTAGTTAACACCAGCAATAGTCTTTCTCAAGACTACACTCACCAGGAAGATCACATTTCTCACTCCAAAACTCAAATCATTTCCTTTATTTTCAGGAAGAGGAAGAGGTCTTTTTGGCAAGAGTTGCAGAAGTTAGCAGCATCCCAGAGGACGAACTAATGATGGCAATCAAATCATCGGCAAAGGGTCAGTCACAATCCATTAACTATATAATTGTAATATGGTGCAAGAGTGGTCGAATTGTGCACTTTTGGTTAAAGGCACCAACCTCATTGATTTCAGCTATGGGCCCACCTCGATTTCATTTAGGGGGAGGCGAAGAAAAGCAACAACTAATCATCTACATCACTCAGAGCTAACAAACTATCTTAATCATCTTATCAGTCAAACAAAATATCTTTTGTACCGGGTACTTCTACTAAAAGAGTAGCCTGCATAGAATCGAATTGGGGACTGGAGAGAGGGGAGTGGCATTCTCCCATCCCCCTCGGCCCCTCCCCCACAGGCCCGCACCCCTTCCCCCCATTTGGGCCGCTATGCAGGCTACGAAAAGAGAGCCGGTTTGTCGCTTGATTATAACCTGTTTTTATTGTTTTTTTGTTTTTTGTTTTGCTAAAGAGGTGGGAATGGACTCAAAGTTGACCAAACAAATCGCCAGGGATGTCCGGAAGCGTGTACGAAGTACCAGAAAAACTGAAGACTGACAAGGAAATCGTTTTCCTTCTGGACAGATTCGTCATTTTTTCGTCTTATATTACAGTAATAAACAAAAAAGGGCCAAAAAAGGGCCGTTTGATGGATGGAATTGTAACACCGTTCTTCCGACAGACTGTATATTATATATAAAACTAAAAAAGATAGGCAGTTTGATATATGGAAGGGAAAAAAAACAATTTAGCTCATATGGAGCGACTTGGAATCGAACCTTGGACCTCTGTCATTCACATGTTTCATTGCTATTAGTGTTATGGTTATTTATTGTTGTATTTTTTATCCTATTCAATTTATTTATATATTTATTTGTCTATTTATATATTTTACTAATCTTCTAGTATTAGCGAAAGCTATTAAGAAGTGAAATAAAGTAAGAACTAAGAACTAGGAACAAACTGAACTTGTATAATATAATAACAAAAGAATTGCATTCAAGTTACTAAGTTTGCTTGGCGGATGAAAAACAAGGGGGTGGTCTATCTTTTTACCGTTTTACTGAAGTATAGACGAAAGTTACTAAATGTGATTTCACTTCGCTCTGTTGTATCACTATTTAGTTTCGCAATTTCTACTCGCTTTCCTATAATGCAAGTCATTTTTTCAAAACTTTCATGTGAGGTCTTATATGATCTTATATGATATACATAAAAGAAAGGCAGTTTAGGGGAGGTACGTTTCTTTATTAGGGGGTGGGGGAGGGGCTGGGGAATTCAGTGTAATTTTTTCAGAAAAAACTTGACCCTCCCCTCCCCTTGGAATCAACAAGAATACGTGTGACCCTCGCACCCCCTCCTATTGCCGGTTAACGGTTTTTAACACCCACGTTCCGTATGTGAAAACGGGGGGGGGGGGGGTTGAATAGATCAACGGATCACGGATTCAGAGTAA
Source organism: Anthopleura sola (assembly GCA_023349425.1). Taxonomy (NCBI): domain Eukaryota; kingdom Metazoa; phylum Cnidaria; class Anthozoa; order Actiniaria; family Actiniidae; genus Anthopleura; species Anthopleura sola. The sequence goes on from JALHLI010000005.1 coordinate 5,117,765, forward strand.
AAAATATAATGGATTGACGGACCCTGCAAATTTTTTAGTCCGGATTTCGGTTTTCGTGTGTTACAGAGTTCGGGTCACGGGTCTGAACTGCAAAATTGCTAAAAAAATATTCCCATACAAGGCATCTTGTAGTATTTGCGGTTTCGGGATTGGACAAATATTTTTAAGGATCGACGGATTTACATACCCTATTCACCCCTCAGTGAGGCCTCAACCCTCCCTGCCTCCCCCCAATAAATAACGTACCTTCCCTAAACTTGAATGCTACTCATAAACACATTTTTTTCCCTGCCATCAACAGCGAGTGAATTGATTATTTTTTGATGTGAGCAAATAAAAAAAGAAATATCTCAAATATTCTCCCGTAAATTACACGCGTAAATTACTAAAGTTTCTCTTCAAATTCAAACGCGATTATAGCTTTGCTTCGTGATATATGCTGAGAACTTTCAACTGATTATTTTTAAGCGCGTGATAATTACTCGAGTTTCTGTGATTCTTTCTGAGTTTCTTTCAGTACGGTTGATCATATATACTTCATATTCTATCATACACATACACCATTATTACTCGAATTACATGATCAAATACAACCCACTTGTTTATATTTTACAGTGCAAATCGAAAAACCGTGGGCACCCAGAAATATTTCAGAAATCGTTTATTGTTCGTTGAACAATCTGAAACGGCTTTCTAACTACATGAAGTTTATGTGACTACAAATCAGTCGAGCTTCTCGCAGTTAGAAACTTGCTTTAGATTGCTCAACGAACGATACACGCCCGATTTCTGAAATATTTACGGTGCCCATGGTTTTCCGATCCGCACTGTAATACCATTCCAAAACCTTAGTTCACAATTATTGACATTCTTAGTGTTTTCCTTGCGAGAAAAATATTCTTATTGTCATTCTTATTATGTTACATATTTTTGGAAATTCGGTGTTTTAGAATATTCCGCCATTCCGAGTTTTAGAATATTCCGCTGTTCCGTCGTTCCGCGTTTTCGGGTCGTCCGGAAAAACAGCTTTTGGGCTACCTGTGTTCTTAGAAGAAAAGAAGAAGAAGCTAAGGGTATGTTTATTGTGTGGTTTTAGAGCGATAAAGTGTAGACACAAAGAAAAAACAATGGAAATAATGTTTACTAACTATTTATTGTACTTCTAACAGTTTACTTGTGACCACTTCTTTGATTGACCAAATCGAGCAAGCGATTCTTCAAAGTCGAACAAGATGACTTCGAATGTGATTTCTGGAGAGGGAGCAGAGTCTGATGACGATGATACTCAGTCTTCATCATTTATGAAGAACACCATGATAACCAGTACGATGGTTTCTGGCGAAGCATCGGAGACTGATGATGAAGAAGAAGAAGTGGTGGAGATCAAAAGTCCTTACAGTAAACCAATGACAGTAGAAACTGTCCAGCAAGGTTCAGAAACCATTACAGATGACACTGAAGAAGCAACCAACTCTTCGATTGAAACAAGGAAAATCGAAAAGGCAAAAAGGCATAAACTGGTGTATAAATATGACTCGTAAGTACGAAATATTTATTTCTTATCAAGGGAACGATCGTTTATTATGTCGGGGGGGGGGGGGGTGATTTTAGGGGGGTACAATTTTCAAAATCAACTGAAAGTGGTTGTAAATTTTTTGCAATTTCAAAATACTAGGGGGTAAAGTTTTAGGTTTTGTGCTATCATGCAACTCAGAACTCTTTGACAAGGGTACATTTTTCCTGAATAAGGATGAAGAGGGGGTACATTTTTATTTGAGACGTATTTATGGGAGGGAGGAGGGTACAATTTGTTTTTTTTTTAGAAAACCATACCCCCACGACATGATAAACAATCGGTCCTCAAACTCTCATAAACTTGATTTTTAATAAACAAGAACCAAAAATTGAAATGCTTAATAATATTGTGAGATTGTTATTTACTGCGATTCTCAATATTCTGTGAACTCGGACATTTCAACGGCTTGTTGTGAAATTCGTTTTTCACTGCCACCAATCAAAAAAATTATAATATAATGATAATATTCATTAACTTATATAGTGCCAATATCAATGTACATTTTTATCAGCACATTAAAACAATCAGTTGGTACCTTTTATAGTTTTGACCGGTGGCAGTGAAAAAGCAATTAGTTTTCCACTAACATCACTTGTGCCTCATCCCATGAATTCCAACCTGCTTCTTTCAGCTCTGCTCACACTAGTAGAAGCATATGTTACTCAAGTGCAGCTCAATTTGGATGAAAAAACAATATGTTCCAATTAATTCTGAGGAGATTAAAATTCTTTTGTTTATATAATTATTGTCCTCCAAATTGAGCTGCTTTAACGTCAGGAACCATAATAATATACACTTGGGCAAGTTTCAAGGTACTAAAATGTTTCTTTTTTCTTTTTTTGTTGGTGCTTTCACTTGATCCAAATGTACCAGGCCTTTTCACAGAAAGCTAAGTATGTACTAGAAGCCATCTCAATGTTATAATATTTATTTCATTGTAATCTGATGTGATGTTGATTTTGTTGTTCACAGGAGAGAAGAATCTCCAGTTAAGAAGTGGTATTGTTGAAGGAGTTACACAGATGTACAAATCAGCTACTCTTAAACTAAATAGCTCAACATTTCATCTTTCAAGAGCTCAAGCAGCTGTCCAAGTAAGATATACTGCAGTTGTTTTCCATTTTGTTACCCTTCAATGTCAAGATACATTTTGCATGCATCAATCACACTGATGGAGAGAAATGCATGATGAAAAATACTAATTCGAAAATGAATTTTTGGCGTTCACATGGACATGTTCACATGAAGAAATGTTTTTCTATTTTTCTAGAGTTCATTAATTGGCAGTGTTTTGGGTTTTGAAAAGTTTTATAAGTCAATTTTTGGCCGAGATCTGCATGCTGCATGCTCTAGTCAGGAATGTGCTGGTAATTTTATTAGTCACCCAGCCATGAGAAGTAGCTATAACATGTGATGTAAATTAAAGTGACTAATATTTTGGATAAGAGTGAGCGTGCTAAGGGTGGGAGGAGGAGTGGAGTAGTAGTTAGGAGTTTAATGCAGCATATTTGGAGATCAAGTTTGTCAGCAAGTATTAAAATGTGTTCTTTTTCAGGTTTAAATTCAGAGGGCTTCATAATTACATGAAGTCACATGTAGGCTAATTTCCAATTCAATTTGTCACAGACTGTGAGATAGCAGTGCTCTGACCTTGATCAGCCTGGCACCTGTTTCAGGGTAAAATTAAAAGGCATTGACTGTCAGTTCCTGAGCTTGGGATTCATAATACATATACCCAGGGAAGCCACCCAAGTCCCAATTTCTCTACAAGTCATGCAGTTGCCCATTACCATAACCCCCAACATAAAAATGATGCTGTTATTGTTGCCATTAATGAAATTAATGGTTTTTTTTTCAGGATGTTGCATATAACTCCAAGATTGTTTTAGAAGATCTTCATTCCCTTATCCATATCATGGGAAATACTGAGGAATCAAATACTTTATCAAATATTAAAATGAGCCATTAAAATAGCATTCATATAATCTGTATTTTAGAATATAGAGCCATAAAAGATTTATGCAAGCAAGGGTTTTAATTTTCACAATAAATAAATTCCTAGTCTGGTTCTGTGTTTGTCATGGGACAGGAGACAGGCAGACAGATTTTATTTGGATTTTGCATAAGAAATACCACCTTTCTGTTTTATACGTATATTTTTACGTATTATAAGTGGTATTATTCATTAATTCTTCCAAAACTAACTAAAGGTAGTATTTCTAGTGTTGTGATACTTAATTGGAGTGCACATAATGCCGAAGGCTAATCAGAAGAATAGGTAATAGGACCACATCCTGACCAATTTTGAAATAATTATAGGATGAAAAACATTCATCCATTTATTCACCCATCCATCCATTCATCCATCCATCCATTCATTCGTCCATCAATCCATCCATCCATCCATCCATCCACCCATCCATCCATCCATCCATCCATCCATCTATGCATCCATCCATCCATCCATCCATCCATCCATCCATCCATCCATCCATCCATCCATCCATCCATCCATCCATCCATTCATTCATTTGTCCATCCACTTATCCATCCTTTCATTCATTCATTCATTCTTCCATTCATTTATCCATCCATAATATATTGGACAATCGATTTCTGGGGTTAACTTTCCTGATAAGTTTGTTATTGTTGAGATATGGAGCTATCACACACCTTCCCAAAATATGTACATAGAGAAATTAAAGCAAGGCATATTTTCAATCGGCTCAAAACCCCTCAAAAACACAATTTCATGCCAATATTTCATCACCAAAGTTTTCCTCAACTACCAAGCAATATTCTTAGAGACTTTATTCGAAAGCATTAGATAATGTAAGTCTTTCTGCATCTCTCTTTCTGAAAGCATATTTTCAAACCCTGTGAATAAATCGATCACTCAACTAAAGCTCGTGACGTCACAGCCCACTAATTCTTCGCTTGGGCTCCCTGTGCCACAATAATTTTCAAAATGGCGGTGGAAGAGAGAAGTAAGAGGTGAGTAACTCAACTTATACCCCATTCAAACCGGACCTGTAAGCATGTTTAAAAGTTTTTTAGTTAAACTAGCTTAGTGCCCTTTCATACAGCCTGCACACCTAACTGAACGATGTTCAAATGTTTAGCTAAACTACTTTGGAGATGTCTCGTTTGCCTACTAGACCTACTGACGTGACCTACTAGGATTTCGACGGCCATCAATCAAAAAAATACACTAGAAAAATTACATTTTTGAGATAAATTTCAGACTGATTTAAAGAATTTAAGGATAAGAGCATTTAAAAAATCTTTAATTCAGTCCAAAACCTCCCTCGAAAATGCCTTTTTTGTAGTTTATGCACTTATCATCTGCTTACCCGTGGGTTGACCCCCGGGACCCCCGCGGGGCATTGTTTTTTTATGACAAACAAAAAACATCCAAAGCCCCTGGGTAAAGGGCATAAAATGCCTGACAAATACCCCTCCGCCTGGGGGAGTATTAACCTACAACACAGCATCTTTTATTGGCAAAAATAACACAAATTTATGTGAAATGGTGCCAAAATATCTTTATCCTGGAGCGATATACCGCTGACTAAAGTCGAACAAATCCCTTAGGCACGTCCCTGTGGCCTAGCATATTCACTTCCAAAACTGAACAAATGTAGTCAGCGTGTTTTTAAAATACCCGTGTATTGAAGGCTCTTGATCATTTGTTGATGATCCTAATCCCATTTCCCAGCCCAAAAGTTTGCAAAATCCCAGTCCCAGTCTTGCAAAATCCCAGTCCCAGTTATGCAAAATCTCAGTCCGAGTTATAGTGTTAAAGTTTTTATTCCAACAGGTCTTTCCTCACAAGCTTGATAAAGCTATCAATAGTTTTCCCACTGTCTACTTATCTGCTGTTGGTGTTTATCATGTATACTTCTCCTTTGGCAAGAAAACAAGTTATATATTTAAACTATGGTAAATGTTAAATTTAACTTACTGTTATGCCATTTATACTTGCCTTCAACATATAATGAATAAAGGCAGGTATATATATGGCCGTTTACACTTAGATTTTGTTACACGACTTGAGTGGAGATTTCAATGGTGATTTTATCTCAGTCCCAAATCGCACCTGTAAACAGTCAGTGATTTTATGGTGATTTTACGGCACTAAATCACAGTCGCAATTGAAATTCCATGCAACTTTTGGGGATTTCAATTGCTAAGTACCAAAAATGCTGCAGTCCCTACCTCCCTTGAGCACAAATTGAGTAAACTTGGTAATCAAGGCTGACACTAGTAAAAAAGTCCTAAATAAAATGTGTTGGGACTGGGATTTAGCTATTACTGGGATTTGGATTTTGCAAAATTTTGGGATGGGAAATGGGATTAGAACTGCCCTTCAGGACCCTCTTTAAAGTGTGTATTTTAAATTTGTACATATCATTGATATATTTGTATGTTTTTCTCTTCTCTAGTAAAAAATCCTTTTTGTAATTATTCCAATCCATATGAACATGGAGTTGAAAATGCAACAAATTTTTATATCAACGGACCTGCTGGGAAGCTTGGAGCCTGGTGAGTTTAGTCTAGTTTCCTTTTTAGAAAGCTCTTGCTTTTCACTTTTTGAGGGTCCTGTGTGGATCCTTGTGGAGGGCTGGCAATTGGGATGGAAAAGAACATTTGTGTTTATCTTCATGGATATTGCCATGCAAATAATTAATTTATCTTAAAGTTTGGAACTACACAATTTGTTGGAGTGTTTGGTCTGTTATCCAGTTTTAGAGTTGTAATAATTATTATGAAGAAGATAGCTTTAACAAGATGCCCATGCCTTATACCACATAACATACCATAATGATAATGCTAATCTGAGCATGGAGAGAAAGGGTGTTTAATTTATTTTAGAAAAAAATAATTCATCCATCCATCCATCCATCCATCCCTCCCTCCCTCCCTCCCTCCCTCCCTCCCTCCCTCCCTCCCTCCCTCCCTCCCTCCCTCCATCCATCCATTCATCCATCCATCCACCCATCCATCCATCCATCCATCCATCCATCCATCCATCCATCCATCCATCCATCCATCCATCCATCCATCCATCCATCCATCTGTCCATCCATCTGTCCATCCATTCATTCAAATCACATTTTTCAGGTATGTGAAAGCAAAAAATGATGCAGTGCCATTTGAACAGCCATTTCACCTCACAGATGGAAATCCAGTATTTATTTATTTTCATGGAAATGCATACTCCAGGTGAGGTAAAATGGCAACACTAGAGAGTTTTAGATTGACATTTTTTCTTAATTAACGCAAACCACGGTTAAACCGTGAGACCTTTTAGATTAGCATTTGCACTTTCACCACAAAGAAAGAGAGAATCCTGGAGGACAAAAGCACAAAAGCACAATAGTTTTCTAAATATCAATAACTAAAAATTCAAACCATGCTATTACCTTTATGAACTCTTTTTTATTCTGTTTGTTTTCTTTTTGGCAGAGCTAATGAGCATCGAGTGGCATTGTATAAGGTTGGTGTTGTTTCTATGTAATTTTCCCTCAGTCTTTGATGGATGTGTAAGATATAAGGGATACATTGTGTATCTTAAGGTCTTTTAATAAGATATGAAATGTTTCAGTTTCAATAATACCTTAGAGGGTTCTGAAGGGGTGAAATGGCAGCTGGGATTCACCTTTTTGTGGGCTGGGAAAATGGGATTTCATGTACTGGGACTGCAATTAACCATTACTGGGATTATTTTTGGGTTTTTTTTTTTATTTTTTTATTTCATTTATTTATTTATTTTTTTTTTTTTTGCTGAATCTCTTCCTTTAGCTGTATAACTCGGACGGAGATTTTGCATGACTGGGACTCGGAATTTGCAAAATTTTGAGCTGGTAAATGGGATAAGGACCCCCTCCCCCAGAACCCTCTAGTTAGAGCTTTAAATTATGTTTCATCAAACTAACTTTCTTAGAGAATGAAACAAAATTTACATCTCTAATAATTTACCAAGCACAAAACCCCTGAAACTGTTGTTGCTTAGCCACCATGGCACTCATATTTACAAATTCAATTTTCAATTTTTTTCTGCCGGGGCAGGTTTTGTCATCCCTTTCATATCATGTTGTCACGATAGATTATCGAGGTAAGTAAAGCAGTATGATAGGCATCATTACAACAGACTTGTGGTATTTCATACAAATTAAAATCGGGGAGGGGGGGAGACTCCCATATATAGAGGGTAGTAGTCATAGCAATTGCAATTTTGACCCATAAATGGTACCAAATGATGCTAATTTTACAGAGTTTTAATTAGGTTTTCTTTTGAACGCCCTAAAGGGTACCAAATAACGAAAAGTATCCCCTATAAGGTACGACAAGCATCCCCGCCCCTTTTATATAGGAGTTCCCCACCCATGGGAATAACATGTTTTGAACTGCAGAACTAAAAATTTAAGACAAAAAAAGAAAGAATAGAAAGTAAAACGAAAGGGAAAAAGATAAAAGAAATAAATAAATAAAAAAAACACAACAAGAACCAGCTAAGCTTTGGATGTGACTCTTGAATCTCACGATAAAAACCTACAAGTTAATCATGCTGGACGTTGAGATTAATGTGACTCAAGGGTTGATTGACATCCATGTTGTTTACTTTAAACTGCAGGCTTTGCTGACTCGGATGGTCATCCATCAGAAGAAGGTAATTTGTTGTTGACCGTCATTCCATTCAATTTACAATAAGTGGCAAATGATACTTATTCTTCCATGAATCTATACTTAGGTCTTATTGAAGATGGCCTTGCTACTTGGGAGTGGGTTAAATCAAGGTCCGCAGATGCTCCTGTGTTCATCTGGGGTCATTCATTAGGATCTGCGTAAGTAATATCTAACATACATACCCCCCCCCCCCCGGGCATACATATCATGATAACAGAGTTGCAAGGTACGAGGGGCTTTGGTTTTGAATTATGTAGAAACTGAAGACTGGTCTCGACTCTCCGCCTTCCTTGCACAATTTTATTAATTTAAAAAAATCATTAACGAGCCATACCTTTAGTGTCCCATTTCAGTGCTTTTCTTTGAATATTTTCCTTGCAGTGTGACGGCTGCCGTAGTAAAAGTGCTGTGTGATAAAGGTAAAAACAATTGCTTTCTCAAGCAGCTTGGAGGAAGTGCTTAGAGAATAAACATAATTATTATATGGCAAGGAAATTTCACGCGCTATGGTTGGTCAATTTGCGGTCCACAACTTACGGTACTGACCGAAAACCAAAATAGACCAGTTTCGCTTAGCCTCGTTTATAAGTCAGCTATTCAACGACATCATTAAAAGTCCGTGGATTTCAAAACATTGGTATTGTTCAACTTACACATTCTTTACATTACAGTTGACTTTTGCACATCATTAGCAACAGCCAACTGTAATGTAAAGAATGTGCAAGATGAATAATACCAATCCCACGGACTTTTAATGGTGTATTTGAATAGCCGACTTATAAACGAGGCTAAGCCTGTGCGAATGAGTCTGTGGTCTTCAAAAACAGCGGTTTGCATGGAATGCGAAACTGGAGTATTGTCTCTCCTAGCCTTACCATATAATAAATATCTTATTAACCTTGTTTGCTCGATCCGTACCGTAAAGTTATGGTCCTCGTTCTTCCCACTTTTTTATGACCCGCACGCTACTCGCTTGGGCCATAAGGCAGTGGAAAAAACTCGGTCCATAATTTACGGTACGGACCTCGTAACCTCGTTTTCGGTTAATAAGAGCTATTTATGCGGAATTCTAACTGGTTCAGTGATGATCACGTTGCAACTGTTTGATCGGTTTATTTTAGGTTCCCCGCCGTCTGGAATCATTCTTGAGGCTGCCTTCAATAACGTTTATGACGCGGGAAAAGAACACGCCATCGCCAAGGTAGTAGATACAGTGGTTCTCCGCTATAAGGGCGCTTTTCATAAGTCAGAACTGACCGGCCAGACCGCTCAACTTAAAAAGGAAAAGGTCTTTTCTCGAGAGTTTTCCCTAAGTTTTTACATACATTCCATCAGAATAATATCTTTGTAATAACGGAATTCTCTTTGTGAATGAACCGGTCTCGCAGGCCAGTTCCGACTAATGGAAAGTATTTAGTTTAGAAGCGGTATTTGTGAATAAATGAACTAGTGGAACGAGAGCAAAAAGGAAACAAGAAAGGAGAGGGAAAGCGGGACACAACTGCCTTTGATCTTATGTTGAATTAGCTACAATAGACAATGTTCATCAAAGCTCATAAAGCAGTCTGGGAAACCGAGCCCTGCAAAAATGTAACAGGGAAATCAAAGGAACTACCAGAAAGAAATTACTCTGTTATTTTCGTCTGTTGAAATACTTACATTTCCATAGAAAATGTCTAAGGAAAAATAATTGTCAGATGATTGTTTAGAGAAGCCAAAAAAGCGTAAGGACTGGGTTTCCCATCATGCTTTGTGCTAGAAATTGGAGCTCATGCACATTGGGTATTCGCCAGTAAAAAAAACGGCAAGGGACTAGGTCCAAGTTTGAAAAACTAATTTGATTAAAGTTCGAGAAATAAATGAACATTCAAACCCTGCCAAAATTACACTAAAGAAATCTATGGTGTCCCTCCAAAGCGTCCCTTCAATCATACATTCTCTGTATTTTTATTGTTGGTTTTCATAGCCGCCATGTTGGATAAAATTAACATAAGATTTGTCATTAATCTCTTTTGTTTTATTCTCCAACATGGCCGCCATGTCGTTTGTTATTTTATTCTCTTAATGATTTATTATTTATATAGCGCCCTTTCTATGTATACATAATCAAAGGCGCTTTACAATCATGAGAGGTGGTTAGTATAAGGTGTAGATACTGAGGCTGGTCACTGCCAGGGTTTCTTTACGTCCTCAGTGGCTCTTTTACGTCCCTCCGATATTGGTTAGTGATGAAGTGTGGAGAGACGGGACCGCCATTTAAAGCGGTCATCCGGGCCACTTGAAAGTCTAATTGTTTGCAGATGTAATTACAAAGGCAGCACTTTCTCCTCAGTTATTTTAAGACCCTGAGTAATGTCTGGCCGGGAGTCGAACCACTCCCGCTCGAAAGTCCGGTGCTCAACCAACTGAGCCAACCGGGCGGCGGTCCCTTGGTCTCTTGGCAATGATTGAAAACCAGCAATAAATCTTTAAAGCACCATAATTTCGTTTCAATTTGTCCAAACTTAACTTTATAAGAATTTCAATCCTTACTCATTTTTATATGCTCTTTCTTATGATGGAGTCTGTTTGGAAATTAAGTCAAATTTGAGAAACATCGGTTCCAATCCTCTGCTCGTTTGGTTACACTTTAACTTTTTATCGTTTTCTTCCTTTATTTCAAACAGCCATTCAAATTTCTACCGTTTTTCGAGGAGATTGTTATGGATGAGGTAAAGGAACTTTTCAGAACGGATGAAAGGTAAGTAAACATGTCAGGGTTTTGCCTTACTCTCTACTCGAGTCTCGTTACTGATCGCGGTGCCGTAGAAGTCATTTAGAAGTCACACTCGATTTAAGATTCAATTCACACAGATTTTTTCATATTTGGAAACGAGGAACCGAACCAACAAACACAGGAAACAAGATCAAACAGACGAATAAACAAACGAGCAAACGAGAAATATTTTTATACTTTAAAAAGTGAGTTTTCGTAAAACTAAAACAGGCTGCGTTTGCTCGGCATTTCATTATGCAATCCACCATCTATTTACATTGCCGTCCAAATCCCGTTTGATGGCCGGCTATACATGAAATTTCGAGATGTGTACATTAAAATCTTGAGCTTTTAACATGAAATTTTGAATTGCTAAATCGAAAGTGTCGAGTCACAAACGAGAATTTCTAGTTGGAAACGACAAAATTCGAGTACGGTTAACCCCATTGTGGCTCTTGTATACGCATGCGCATCAGTGCTTGATTTCATTTTGCTTATCTCACTTGATACGAAAAAAATGCCTTAAAGTATTTTGCGGGATAAGTCCGAATAAAAACTCACTTCTGATTTTTACCTCTTATCTTTGTCTTTGTATACTTCGCGGATCGGGTTTTGAAAATGTCCCACATGGAAGAAAATAACCATAACGACAAAACCATCAGCGAGAAATGAGATATTTTGGGTTTGCTGGTCATAGCAAGGGGTTAATCATCTACGGTCTAGGGGCCGACTAACCTCTCCCTTAGGCTTCGGTCGAGCTTCCTGATCAATCTGTAAATCCTCCCGGGATAGCGGTGTTGGAGCCGAAATCTCCAGCGTAGCCGTAAGTCCATACGATGCCTCAGCACTCGATGTCTGGAAGTATGGTCCTGGTTAACCAATCAAAAAACTAATCAATATCGGTTTAATGGATGGAATTGTGCTACCATCCTTCACACTGACCTTATATGATATATAACCAACGAAGGTCAGTTGGATGGATGGAATTGTGCTATTATCCTTCACACTGACCTTATATAAAATATAACCAATATATATCCTTCAGAGCACTGCGAGTGATACGCCAATTGTGTATTAATCTTATGTAATTACTTGTTTTAGGATATCTGATATTTATTGCCCAATTCTTATGTTACATGATCAAGACGATGAAATCATTCCCTTCAAGTTCGGGAAAAAGGTGAGTAGGATGGCAGGCAATAGGCAAAAGAACAGATTTCTTGTCACTCTGAAAAGTTTATGATGATGGTCACCGCGGTCAGTCTACAGTCAACATCCGTTAAACCTGTCAGCGCGATTGGTTTCTATTTATCCAATTAGCTCTATCGCGCAAGTGGTAGGTATAGATGATGAACATTTCATAATACCAGTGCATGTTAAGAAAAAATAATAGCAACTATTTTCTCGAGTAGAAAATGTTAATAGCGAAGGCTGTTAATGATCATCAATAATGGTAACGTTGTTTTGTTTCATTGCAGTTGTATGTACACGCGCGAGAAAGTCGTCCTACGAATGCAAAACCCGTGCATCTGATCGAGTTTAATGGCAAACATGGACATAACTGGATCTGTGATTCGAAACTTTTGCCTCGTATTTTAAGGTGGGTCATATCAACTCATGATTCATTCCCGTAAAATGGACCACAATTCTGAGGCATTTGACTAGAAAACGCTTGATATTGCTGGGGCGGATCCAAGGAATTGTCCATCGGTGCACCTGACACCCCCAAATAAATTGAAGTACAAATTAAACCACAGGTAGCCCAAGCTATGGTTCTGAATAGCTATATATAGAAAATGTATGGCAGATCATAAAATTTCTTTAAAATAAAATAAATTCTTAACTGTCCTAAAATCGCCTTAAAATACAACCAAACCGTCAGGAATCCCAAAGCATGCAATAAAACATTGATACGCAGTTAAGAAAACAATAAATGATGAAATTTATTTTATTCCAAAGAAATTTTATGATTTGCCATACATTTCTATATATAGCTATTCAGAACCAAAGCTTGGGCTACCTGTGATTAAATAAGTCGGATCAGTGTTATTGATGACGTCACTATATCGTCACTTTTTTATTTCGGATACCCCACTTGCAAATTTCTGGATACTTCCTTGTATAGTCAGTCCCCTTGCTCATGACGTCAAAGCAGCTCAATTTGAAGGACAAGACAAAAGAATTTCAATCTAATGAGAATTTGAACCTATTGGTCTGTCCTTCAAATTCAGCTGCAATCCGACGTGCTGCAAGGGGTCTATCGTGATCCGAAAGGTCTGGATCAGGCGGAAACACTAAAAACTTTAGTTAGATGAGTATTATTCACAGCCATTCCCTCATTTTTTTTTATTTTAGGGATTTCCTGAAGCAGAATTCTATGGATAGGGAGCAAACGTAACCATCTTAACGGGCAAAGAAAGCTAAACAACAAGATTTTAGTTAATAGCGGAGCTCCCGCGCGGAGTACCTTACTTAAGAAAAAATGGAAACTCAACGAGTTGATTTTGCATGGCTTGATTACGTCAAAACAAGATTTCATATTTCATAATCATATGGATATATTTTAATGTTGAATGAAATATGAAAAAGGAATACATATTCACCAAATATTCGCTATTTATCGGGCTTTTCCAGTTAGTATTATTACACAATCGCAAAAATGATGAGCTTGTTTGTGTTTTATGGATTACCTTATGTTTTTATAAGATATTTCACTGGATAAAGTTAAGAATAAATTCTGGAAAAAAAAACTTTTCAAAGACCAATTACTAACAAAGAAAATTATTATCTTGCACTAATGAATATGTCTCTTATTGCATGTGAAGTTCAAATGAATGTAAGTTTAAGCTTATAATATTTTTCGACAATTTTCAGTGTAGTTCACTTTCCACCTAACATTGAAAACTTATAACTTAACATTTGCTGAATAAAATCCTTTGTTCTATACATGTATTCATATGTTCTATGATCTATAATTATTTTTCTTCGAATTAAATAAGTCTTCTGATGCTTTTGAAGGCTTAAAATACCGATGGTTTTTTCTTTCAGTTTTTCCTTCTTGTAAAATCAGAAGTAGTGGTCATGCTGTTTCGTAACCGGCGTTATGCCGCGTCACACAATTGTCACGTTTATATATTATTGCAAATCTCCCTTCAAATGGTTGTTTGATATATCTTTTCAAGCTGATACCATACTACATTTGAATCTTTTCGAATTCGAATTCGAATTCGAATATAAACTCGAATATTAAACTACATGCTTTGCAGTCTTGACCTTTGAACCGCTTTGCGTGACGTGAAGTTTGGTTGTAGTTTATAATTTACAAGCCATTCTCCCACACTAATTGAAGACAAGACATGAATCTTTCTGACAAACACTCAAGCTTTAATCGCTTTCATTTTGTGCAAATTCTACATAATACATTTAGATTTATACGGTAAATAGTTCGTGCTAGTGTATATCTATTTATATATCAATTCATTGTAGTACCGAACTTCAGAAGAACGGATACTAAGCAAACTTTCAAAAAGGTGCAAATTCAAAGCAACAATCGATGACGAGTATTTCTTTCAGTTCTATTTAAGAAATCATTACCCTCATCGCGGCAGTTTTACCTGGCGAAAAATAAAGAAGATAATGTTACATAGGCACTGTCTATCAAATATTACTAGATGATATATAAACAAAATGAGAGATGAGTTCCGCACAGGCCTCCTTAATCTCATCGCAACACTTTGATATTCCTGAAAACTGAAGGAAGAAGAAGAAAGAAAAAGCCTATTCTCAGTGTTTTTTGTTGTTTGTTTTGTCCTTCCTTCTTGGTTTTTTCTTGATTTCATATCGTAGGACCAGTGTCCTGGCCGATATCCAGTGTCACTCATGAGTATGGCAGGATGTTACTTTGAATTTGCATTCGAGCTTAGAGCAGGAAGAAACAAATCCGAAGCCAAGAAAGATCAAACAAAAGGAACAAAATCCTGATGGCGCCATTTTGATTTCTGCCCGGCTGTAAATATGGAATCACATTCCTTATGCACTAGTCAAAGTAAACCCCCCCCCCCCCCCCCCCCATGGGACAGGGTGCATTACATTCACATGCCTCTACGAATCTACACTTCACTCTGCGTTTTTCAAAACTGATCATTTTATCCAATGTAGTTATAGTTTGAGGGTATTTTCTGGATGGAAATTCAGTGAGCGAAATTAGTGAAATGTTTTAGCCAAGAGACTGTCTTTTTAAGGCCCTTCGCGGTGGAAGAAACAATATAAGAGCAAATCGGTTTTCCCTACCTTTCATTTTCAGTTTTTGCAGTTTGATTTAGTGCACGCTCCAGTGTCTCTACAGAACCAGTCCACGCATCTTTTTCTGTAGCTACAATAACATCCGGCTTTCTGGGCGGCACAATGGGGGCAGATGGAGGCTGTAAGCAAACATGTAGATGAAATATTATTACCAGAAATAAGATGTTTCAGGATCGAAATTTAATAAAGAAAAACAAAATCTGGTCTCTGTAAGATATCTGTCCTCAAATATTTTAGGAGATTGTTTTTCAGAGGGAAGATTATGAACTCTATTTTGAAAACAAATCTTGCAATAATTGGTCCTCTTCTAGATCTAAACACACATTCATACACAATGCCATGAATTATATTAACGAGTTTTCCACCCTACTGGAGGATATAGGGCCAGGACGAATAGCCCTTGCACGTGACTTCAAAGCAGCTCAATTTGGAGGACAAAACAAAAGAATTTCAATCTGAGAATTGGAACCTATTGTTTTGTCCTCTAAATTGGGCTGCATTCCCACGTGCTGTTTATCCAACGTTGTTTTGAGACTAACCCTAGAAAAAATTGTACAAGGTCTTCATACTTTGGAACTTTTCTAATATAGAGAAATGGTGAATTATTTGAAGGGGAATATTTTTGGATGAGGAAGGGTAGTAGTAATCTAAGGCCTGTGGTGACTTGTACTTACGTTCCCTTCGCTCCAAAGCCAGTTCTAGCATCCTCTCTGCTGCTTCTGCAAATAAAGAACGACTGACTTAGAAATTGGAAATTAGAAATCACCATAATTATATATGATTCAT
Source organism: Anthopleura sola (assembly GCA_023349425.1). NCBI lineage: Eukaryota > Metazoa > Cnidaria > Anthozoa > Actiniaria > Actiniidae > Anthopleura > Anthopleura sola. Next base: position 5,133,874 of record JALHLI010000005.1, read on the forward strand.
TATAATAAATGAAGAGGCGAGAACTGAGATATGTAAAATTAGCAGTCGGTTAACAGCGCGACGCGCCTTACCGTAGCCACCCAACAAACCTTTTTACAAGTTAGTTAGAAAGCGAGAATCTGTAAATTTACATGTGAACTCGCTTTGTTGTTACCGCATTCGGAGCAAGAACTTGAAGAAAATGCTTAAAAATCTCTATCTCTAATACCAGTTTTGCTCTTTTAACTTGCTAACACTTAATAATTTCGTAGGCAGTCTTTTTCATATGGAAATTCTTTGCAAGAAGTGATTTATCGTACTTGTACAAAAGTTTGTTGGGTGGCTAAGGTAAGGCGCGTTGCACGGCTGTAATTTGAAGCTAGATCATTACAAGTATTACAAATACGACTTTCAAGTGACAAATCATTGGATTCATTCTAGGTCTCTCTTTCATATCAAAATGAAATATATTGAATACCTAGTCTGCTTTCATCAACATCATCAGACCGCAAAGGAGACCTTGCTTCCAAAGCAATGGCAGCTAGAACAACCAACAGGATAACATAAGTGGCTTTCATCTTGCAGTCAGTCTTGATTATGTATGTCTACGACGAGAGGTCTTGAAACAGAATAAGGAAAATTAAAAGATTTTGATAAATTTGATACAAAATACTACAAAAATAAACACTCGTTTCTCCAATAAAGAAACTCCAAGTCTCCCCACGTGCCCCCCACCCCCCCCCCCCCCCCCGAATTTTTGGTTTAATAAGTAATTGTTTGTTTTTTCCCCTCTTATTTTGGCCTCATGAGGCATGATAGCTCATATGACGATAACGTACCAGGACCATGGCTGGGCCGCACCGACCCAATCGGGAATTTTGAGCAATGACTCTGCACTAGACACTATTCAACACCCCTGCACTTCTGGGACCCATTGAGTAATCTTTGCGCATGCGTTGACTAAATCGGGAAATTCTTATGATTTGTGACGTAATCAAGACGGTATGAAAACACCGTCATTATAACCGCTCTAGGCCAACCATAGTGAATTAGGATAAAGCACCACAAAGGAATGAATGCTGGTTCAATTCGGTATTGTCTCATTTAACAAAGGCAAATTCCCTAAAGTAGGCCGCAAAATCAACAGCTTTGTTAAAACTTTGTAATTTATGCATCGTATATCTTTTTCAAATTTTAGACTTTAAAACTGTGTTGGAGAGCGTTAAAATTTCGTCGTTACATTTCCGAACCCCCCATCCGACCAGTTTTAAATTTGCTCACGACCGTTGAAAATGTGTCTCTGCAGATCTCTCTGCATCGTTACGCGTCGTCGTGGAAGAATTATAAATCGGCAATTTTGAGACCGAAATAATCAGGCGAAAAAGACCAAAATCCATTAGATTCAGGAAATTTATCGATAAACGATTTCTGGTAGAGAAAATTTCGTGGGATATCGATGGAGCGATTTATTTGGTTTCAAAGTGAGTCGACTTGGTAATGAGGCCTGAGCCTTCCAACCTTCGTATCATAAGTAATAGATATAGCTAGGTTAAAATTCAAAAGCGCATAACTTGCTCGAATTCAACTAGAAAGACTTACAACCTTCCCCAACGATAAAATTAAAGATAAAGAACAGTTCGGTAGAATTCAAATGTGATTTATTACATTTCTAGTTTTTTTTTTAATACTTCGCAGATATCAATCGGCTCCTAAGCATTCTCATATATAGCTTGTGCTAACTATGATAGTAATCAGGACAATCAGGTACACACAAAAAAAGCGGGAAAACTTTGTTGGCATTAACTTGATCTAAACATCGAAAAACTGTCTTCTTTCTCAGTAAATTTAATGTCGTACTATGCAAAAAGTGATTTAACTATTTCAATAATAATAACGATTATTACTATTTTATCTTAAAAAGAGTTGTCTAAACATCTCAATGGTCAGCTAATAGTTGTACATGCATGGCTTACCTTTGAAGAAGATTTTTTCTTACTGTCAGGATCCAATTCAGCAACTGATAACGGCCTGCTCTGTTGTCAGTTTATATAGACGAGTATCGTGGTGAATTAGTAATGCACATTATTTGTTAAAACAGCCGCGAAAACTAACTGGCGCGAAACACTGTTAAACACGAATATATGGTTGGAAGCAAATCATTCGAGACGTATTGCATCTAAGACAAACATAATAGCTTCATTCAACAAAATACTTTTTACATTGCTATCAAGGAGCGAGAGAGAGGAAAAAAAAAACCAGGCTAGGAGAGTTTAATAATGTTAAGTATATTTTGAGTGTTAGGTAATTGCTAATTTTAAACATTAACTTCTGCGGGATATTTTGCAATTGAGTGTTAAGTTTAATAGCTTCTATTGAAATTGAAATCCAGCGGGAATAAAGTCGTTTTGATCTAATAAGCGCGAACGCCAGTCATCAAACCATGTCTTAAGTGATAATCCATTAGATAATTAATGGAGGGTTGCCTAAATCCCCCAAAAAAATATCGAGCACGCTCTTCTGTTCGAAAAAAATAATATCGAGCTAGCACAGGTCAGTCAAAGATAATCGCACGAACTTTATAAGTATGTTACGATTGCCCTTCAAATCACTGGAAATCGCATTTCCGAGGGGCTTCATTTTCAAAACTTTTCGGGGGGCATGCCCCTAACCCCCCTAAGTTCGCCCGCGCCTTTCGTTTGAACTGTTTTTTACGGGTGATTGGTGCTATTATAACAGTTCAACCGTTTTCCCGCGCCATTTTAATGTTTGCTTGAATTAAATGCGCGCTTCTTTTTATACGCGGTAATTAGAATTATTGAAAGAAGAAGATAAATATTTCAAGTATTCATTCATTCACTCATTGCGTGCAGATAAGATAATTTGTATGGTACTTTATCTGTGAGCCGATAAAGTAGTTTTTCAGAGTAAAGCAATGCCCCACCTTTCATACAGATATCAATATTTACAAGCTTGATCAAGCTGATAAAAGCATAGCACAGTATCTTAAGCGAATTGCAACTTATTTTCAAGTTTTTTGATGTAATGCTCTTTATTAAAAGAGTTAGTTTTCACGATCAGAATGATACTGCTCATTGTGAACTGTCAACACTAGATACAATAACAGAACATTATGGTACGCAAGAATCAAACTTCCCTGCCTAGAATCCATAAAAGATTTCAAATATTACAAGTCAACAGAATGTTTAAAAATAAGAAAAGAACGTATGCATGACGAGAGCATGTATTCTATGGGATCTCCAATGAAAAATCATCAAGTAGGCATCCATATTCTCTGTAAAGAAGAAGAGGTAAAACCTATGTATGATATATGTATTCTATGGTCAAAATGCAGGGGCTTACACAGCACCAAAACCAGAAACAAAATAACTGCAAGACCTGAAGTGCCAATATGGCCCCATTCACGAGGAGCCGTTCTAGGGTCAAAATGTAGCCCCACATAAGGGGCTGAAACATCCCCAAAATCAGAGCTAAAAAATAGGCCCCAAGTACTGTTGGCGTATATAGACCCCTTGCAGCACTTCCGAATGCAGCTCATTTTGGAAGACAAAAAATTGGTTCCAATTCTCAGGAGATTGAAATTCTTTTGTTTTGTCCTCCAAATTGAGCTTCTGTTGCGTCAAGTACAAGGCTCCTATATCTATATTTATAACTATTACCGATTTTATTGATGATGAGTTTGTCCTATATATATAAATTCCTTTCTAATACAAGGTCTACATCTAACACACAAAGTTTTCACAGTGGACACGTATGCACTTATAAACATATCATCCATTATATTCCATTAGCTATCATAATTCTTACGGTTGACTAGTGCATGCTATTAGAACAGTTCAATCGTTTTCCCGCGCCATTTCTTTATATGCTTCATTCAAATGCTCGCTTGTTTTTTATGCGCTAAAATTGAAATTATAGAAAGAAGAAGATAAATACTTCAAGTATTAATTTCAAGCTTGAATTTCAAGAAATAAGAAGAAGAAGCGTATGGTCTGCGTGCAGATAAGAGAATTTGTATGGTACTTTATCTGTGAGCCGATTAAGAGCTCGATTAAGTAATTTTTAAGAGTAAAGCAATATTTTCAACACTATAATTTGGAGTATCCAACATGATATTTTGGAGTATGCAACACCATATCAGTGGCGGATCCAGAATTTTACAAAGGGGGGTTCCATTTCGTCTTCACTTTTTCAACAACTGATACGTAAAACTTCATTGCAGGACACATTCTCATTATTTCATATAGCCTTTTTCAAAGGGTCTGATGCTCAAAGACCGAAGCAGGACGTTTCACTTTTGAAACCGAGATTGCTTAAATTATGGTTCTGAAAGCAACTATAAGAAAGTTAGAATTCATAAAAAAAGATAAAAAAGAAAAAAATCTTATGTGAATATCACGGGATTCGAACCCATGTCAACCGTCAGAAATTCAAAAAAAAATAATTCGAATGTGCCATACCCCCGAGACATCCGCAGAGCTGAGGCGCAGTATGGACTTTGGACCTGACGGCAATTAAATCCTTCTGTCCTTATAGTACGGATTACGCAGAAAAAATGTTCTAGCCGAGGCATCAGGGGAGAGACCAGCCGGCCCCCAGACCATACCTACAATTAATCCCTTACACTATCGCAACGCACGTTGATTTTAAGTGGAAAATAGTCTAGTCTATTCGGTACATTGCAATCACGGCTATTGTTGTGCAAATTTTGCGAAACCGTGGTCGAGTGGGAAAAAAACTTGGGCTTCGAAAAAACTGAGTCAAGCCCGTTTCGGCTGGGTTAGTACCTGGATGGGTGACCTTTTTATGACAAATAGCGCCTCATTTTTTTTTTAATGAAGCACATTAAGATGACTGACTAGTTTTGAACAATCAACTTGAGCCCACCATGTGCGCGCGCACAAAAGCCGCATAATTAGATTCCTCAATAAAATTCCGTAATTCGGTAAAACATTATACACCTAAAGTCCAAAATGGCGCGCACACTATTGGAAACGAGGCACCCAGGGTCAAATGCAAAGAGACAATATGATCTCCTTCCAAAGAGTACACTTCCTCAGTCTTTCTTTAATTCTTTCTTACAATCGTAAACACAACAACTCTGCGGCATCAAATTATAAGAAAACACTATAATTTCGTAAATTTGGCTCTGGATGCCCCGTTTTCATGTAACTCACATAATAGTGTACCATTTTGGACTTATTATATATAACCAACGAATGTCAGTTTTATGGATGACATTATGCTAACATCCTTCAGAATAATGTACCTATTTAAAAAAAGGCTGTCGCAGCCGAGTGAAAGCAACAAGCAACAACACAATACGACGAAAAACATCTGTATTTTACTCCTTATTTACACGCTATTATTTTAGTAGTGAAATGAAATGCGCTATTATTTTAGTAGTTTTGTAATGGTAGGCTGCAACTGTTTCCATTCTTTGAGTGTCCAGAATTTTGTATTTTACTCCTTATTTATTGTTCAAACGCGATTATTTTAGTCCTTTTGTAATGATAGGTGGCTGCAACTGTGCTATGGAATAGAGTGGTTCGTATTCTATGCCGAGAAAAGATAAAGGCCTTTTGAAATCTATAAATCTCACGAAAAGGGTTTGACATTTCTCAACAAGAATAGAGTAGTTTAAGGACATTGAATTGGGTTGCTTTGCGGAATTATTTGGAAAAACTCAGACTACCGGGGCATTTAGAATTTACCTCAAAATGGATTAGATGAACGTACAGTACAAAGAATATATACGAGATAGATTGGATGGACATACAGGAATAAGAATGTACACGAGATGGATTGGATGGACATACAGGAATAAGAATGTACACGAGATGGATTGGATGGACATACAGGAATAAGAATGTACACGAGATGGATTGGATGGACATACAGGAATAAGAATGTACACGAGATGGATTGGATGGACATACAGGAATAAGAATGTACACGAGATGGATTGGATGGACATACAGGAATAAGAATGTACACGACATGGATTGGATGGACACACAGGAATAAGAATGTACAAGACATCGATTGGATGGACCATAAAGGAATAAGAATGTACACGACATGGATTGGATGGACATACAGGAATAAGAATGTACACGACATGGATTGGATCGACATACAGCAATAAGAATGTACACGACATGGATTACATCGACATACAGGAATAAGAATGTACACGACATGGATTGGATGGACATACAGGAATAAGAATGTACACGACATGGATTGGATGGAAATACAGGAATAAGAATGTACACGACATGGATTGGATGGATGTACAGGAATAAGATTGTACACGACATGGATTGGATGGACATACAGGAATAAGAATGTGCACGACATGGATTGGATGGATGTATAGGAATAAGATTATACACGACATGGATTGGATGGACATACAGGAATAAGAATATACACGACATGGATTGGATGGACCTACAGGAATAAGAATGTACACGACATGGATTGGATGCAAATACAGGAATAAGAATGTACACGACATGGATTGGATGGACATACAGGAATAAGAATGTACACGACATGGATTGGATGGACATACAGGAATAAGAATGTACACGACATGGATTGGGTGGACATACAGGAATAAGAATGTACACGACATGGATTGGATGGAAATACAGGAATAAGAATGTACACGACATGGATTGGATGGAAATACAGGAATAAGAATGTACACGACATGGATTGGATGGACATACAGGAATAAGAATGTACACGAAATGGAGTGGATGGACACACAGGAATAAGAATGTACAAGACATCGATTGGATGGACCATACAGGAATAAGAATGTACACGACATAGATTGGATGGACATACAGGAATAAGAATGTACACGACATGGATTGGATCGACATACAGGAATAGGAATGTACACGACATGGATTCCATGGACATACAGGAATAAGAATGTACACGACATGGATTGGATGGACATACAGGAATAAGAATATACACGACATGGATTGGATGGAAATACAGGAATAAGAATGTACACGACATGGATTGGATGGACGTATAGGAATAAGATTGTACACGACATGGATTGGATGGACATAATGGAAAAAGAATGTGCACGACATGGATTGGATGGATGTATAGGAATAAGATTGTACACGACATAGATTGGATGGACATACAGGAATAAGAATGTACACGACATGGATTGCATGGACATACGGGAATAAAAATGTACACGACATGGATTGGATGGACCTACAGGAATAAGAATGTACACGACATGGGTTGGATGGACACACAGGAATAACAATGAACACGACATGGATTGGATGGACATACAGGAATAAGAATGTACACGACATCGATTGTATGGACATACAGGAATAAGAATGTACACAACATCGATTGGATGGATATATAGGAATCAGAATGTACACGAGAGGGATTGGATGGATGTATAGGAATAAGAATGTACACGACATGGATTGGATGGACCTACAGGAATAAGAATGTACACGACATGGATTGGATGGATGTATAGGAATAAGAATGTACACGACATGGATTGGATGGACATACAGGAATAATAATGTACACGAGATAGATTGGATGGACATACAGGATTAAGAATGTACACGAGATGCATTGGATGGAAGTACAGGAATAAGAATGTACACGACATGGTTGAATGGACGTATAGGAATAAGATTGTACACGACATGGATTAATTGGACATAATGGAAAAAGAATGTGCACGACATGGATTGGATGGATGTATAGGAATAAGATTGTACACGACATAGATTGGATGGACATACAGGAATAAGAATGTACACGACATGGATTGCATGGACATACAGGAATAAAAATGTACACGACATGGATTGGATGGACATACAGGAATAAGAATGTACACGACATGGATTGCATGGATGTATAGGAATAAGATTGTACACGACATGGATTGGATGGACATACAGGAATAAGAATGTACACGACATGGATTGGATGGACATACAGGAATAAGAATGTACACGAAATGAATTGGATGGATACACAGGAATAAGAATGTACAAGACATCGATTGGATGGACCATACTGGAATAAGAATGTACACGACATGGATTGGATGGACGTACAGGAATAAGAATGTACACGACATGGATTGGATCGACATACAGGAATAGGAATGTACACGACATGGATTCCATCGACATACAGGAATAAGAATGTACACGACATGGATTGGATGGACATACAGGAATAAGAATGTACACGACATGGATTGGATGGAAATACAGGAATAAGAATGTACACGACATGGATTGGATGGACGTATAGGAATAAGATTGTACACGACATGGATTGGATGGACATAATGGAAAAAGAATGTGCACGACATGGATTGGATGGATGTATAGGAATAAGATTGTACACGACATAGATTGGATGGACATACAGGAATAAGAATGTACACGAGATGGATTGCATGGACATACAGGAATAAAAATGTACACGACATGGATTGGATGGACATACAGGAATAAGAATGTACACGACATGGGTTGGATGGACACACAGGAATAAGAATGTACACGACATGGATTGGATGGACATACAGGAATAAGAATGTACACGACATCGATTGTATGGACATACAGGAATAAGAATGTACACAACATGGATTGGATGGATATATAGGAATAAGAATGTACACGAGAGGGATTGGATGGATGTGTAGGAATAAGAATGTACACGACATGGATTGGATGGACCTACAGGAATAAGAATGTACACGACATGGATTGGATGGATGTATAGGAATAAGAATGTACACGACATGGATTGGATGGACATACAGGAATAATAATGTACACGAGATAGATTAGATGGATATACAGGATTAAGAATGTACACGAGATCCATTGGATGGACATACAGGAATAAGAATGTACACGACATGGATTGGATGGACATACAGGAATAAGAATGTACAAGACATCGATTGGATGGACCATGCAGGTAAAAGAATGTACACGACAGGGATTGGATCGACATACAGGAATAAGAATGTACACGACAAGGATTGGATCGACATACAGGAATAAGAATGTACACGAGATGCATTGGATGGACTTAATAAGAATGTACACGAGATGGATTGGATGGACATACAGGAATAAGAATGTACACGACATGGATTGGATGGACCATACAGGAATAAGAATGTACACGAGATGGATTGGATGGAAATACAGAAATAAGAATGTGCGCGACATGCATTGGATGGATGTATAGGAATAACAATGTACACGAGAGGGATTGGATGGATGTATAGGAATAAGAATGTACACGACATCGATTGGATGGACATACAGGAATAATAATGTACACGACATGGATTGGATGGATGTATAGGAATAAGATTCTACACGACATCGATTGGATGGACATACAGGAATAAGAATGTACACGACATGGATTGGATGGACATACAGGAATAAGAATGTACACGACATTGATTGGATGGACCATACAGGAATAAGAATGACACAACATGGATTTGATGGACATACAGGAATAAGAATGTACACGACATGGATTGGATGGACCTACAGGAATAAGAATGTACACGACATGGATTGGATGCAAATACAGGAATAAGAATGTACACGACATGGATTGGATGGACATACAGGAATAAGAATGTACACGACATGGATTGGATGGAAATACAGGAATAAGAATGTACACGACATGGATTGGATGGATGTATAGGAATAAGATTGTACACGACATGGATTGGATGGACATACAGGAAAAAGAATGTGCACGACATGGAATGGATGGATGTATAGGAATAAGATTGTACACGACATAGATTGGATGGAAATACAGGAATAAGAATGTACACGACATGGATTGCATGGACATACAGGAATAAGAATGTACACGACATGAATTGGATGGACCTACAAGAATAAGAATGTACACGACATGGGTTGGATGGACACACAGGAATAAGAATGTACACGACATGGATTGGATGGACATACAGGAACAAGAATGTACACGACATCGATTGGATGGACATACAGGAATAAGAATGTACACGACATGGATTGGATGGACATACAGGAATAACAATGTACACGACATCGATTGGATTGACATACAGGAATAAGAATGTACACGAGATGCATTGGATAGACTTAATAAGAATGTACTCGAGATGGACTGGATGGACATACAGGAACATGAATGTACACGACATGGATTGGATGGACATACAGGAATAAGAATGTACACGAGATGGATTGGATGGACATACAGGAATAAGAATGTACACAAGATGGATTGGAAGGACATACAGGAATAAGAATGTACACGACATGCATTGGATGGATGTATAGGAATAACAATGTACACGAGAGGGATTGGATGGATGTATAGGAATAAGAATGTACACGACATCGATTGGATGGACATACAGGAATAATAATGTACACGACATGGATTGGATGGATGTATAGGAATAAGATTCTACACGACATGGATTGGATGGACATACAGGAATAAGAATGTACACGACATGGATTGGATGGACATACAGCAATAAGAATGTACACCACATTGATTGGATGGACCATACAGGAATAAGAATGACACAACATGGATTTGATGGACATACAGGAATAAGAATGTACACGACATGGATTGGATGGACCTACAGGAATAAGAATGTACACGACATGGATTGGATGCAAATACAGGAATAAGAACGTACACGACATGGATTGGATGGACATACAGGAATAAGAATGTACACGACATTGATTGGATGGAAATACAGGAATAAGAATGTACACGACATCGATTGGATGGATGTATAGGAATAAGAATGTACACGACATAGATTGGATGGACGTACAGGAATAATAATTTACACGACATAGATTGGATGGATATATAGGAATAAGAATGTACACGAGAGGGATTGGATGGATGTATAGGAATAAGAATGTACACGACATGGATTGGATGGACCTACAGGAATAAGAATGTACACGACATCGATTGGATGGATGTATAGGAATAAGAATGTACACGACATAGATTGGATGGACGTACAGGAATAATAATTTACACGAGATAGATTGGATGGACATACAGGATTAAGAATGTACACGAGATGCATTGGATGGACATACAGGTATAAGAATGTACACGACATGGATTGGATGGACATACAGGAATAAGAATGTACAAGACATCGATTGGATGGACCATTCAGGAATAAGAATGTACACGACAGGGATTGGATCGACATACAGGAATAAGAATGTACACGAGATGCATTGGATGGACTTAATAAGAATGTACACGAGATGGATTGGATGGACATACAGGAATAAGAATGTACACGACATGGATTGGATGGACATACAGGAATAAGAATGTACACGAGATGGATTGGATGGAAATACAGAAATAAGAATGTGCGCGACATGCATTGGATGGATGTATAGGAATAAGAATGTACACGACATTGATTGGATGGACCATACAGGAATAAGAATGTACACAACATGAATTTGATGGACATACAGGAATAAGAATGTACACGACATCGATTGGATGGACCTACAGGAATAAGAATGTACACGAGATGGATTGGATAGACAAACAGGAATAAGAATGTACACGAGATGGATTGGATGGACATATAGGAATAAGAATGTACACGACATGGATTGGATGGACATACAGGAATAAGAATGTACACGACATGGATTGGATTGACATACAGGAATAAGAATGTACACGAGATGCATTGGATGGACTTAATAAGAATGTACACAAGATGGATTGGATGGACATACAGGAATAAGAATGTACACGACATGGATTGGATAGATGTATAGGAATAAGAATGTACACGAGAGGGATTCGATGGATGTATAGGAATAAGAATGTACACGACATGGATTGGATGGACCTACAGGAATAAGAATGTACACGACATGGATTGGATGGATGTATAGGAATAAGAATGTACACGACATTGATTGGATGGACATACAGGAATAATAATGTACACGAGATAGATTGGATGGACATACAGGATTAAGAATGTACACGAGATGCATTGGATGGACATACAGGAATAAGAATGTACACGACATGGATTGGATGGACATACAGGAATAAGAATGTACACGACATGGGTTGGATGGACACACAGGAATAAGAATGTACACGACATGGATTGGATGGAAATACAGGAATAAGAATGTACACGACAAGGATTGGATGGACATACAGGAATAAGAATGTACACGACATTGATTGGATGGACATACAGGAATAAGAATGTACACGACATGGATTGGATGGACATATAGGAATAAGAATGTACACGACAGGGATTGGATGGACATACAGGAATAAGAATGTACACGAGATGGATTGGATGGACATACAGGAATGGGAATGTACACAAGAGGGATTGGATGGACATATACATGATTAGCTATTTACACGAGATTTTTGATTAATGCAAAAGTATTTTTCTTGGCCTTCAAGCTTATCTCATGGAACGTCTCCAAAAAGTACAGAAAACGGCCATGTACGAGACGGACAAAATACTAAAGAACGGAAGGTCTTGACTGCGGACATTTTGTAGTTTGAGAAAATTTTCTGGACTTTTGCAAACAGATGTCAATAGATTTAGTAGCTGAGGTAAATACCGACGGTACCGTTGGTACATTTGGAGAAATATGGAATTGGTCACCCTGTGGTAAAGTACTACGCATACCGGTATGTTATCAGACTTAGCACGATAAAGGGGTCCGCTCACCAAATGTATACACCGACGGCACCTTTGGTACATTTAATAATAATAGTAATAATTTATTAAGTATAATACTTCAAGTATTAATTTCAAGCTTGAATTTCAAGAAATAATAAGAAGAAGCGTATGGTCTGCGTGCAGATAAGAGAATTTGTATGGTACTTTATCTGTGAGCCGATTAAGAGCTCGATTAAGTAGTTTTTAAGAGTAAAGCAATATTTACAACACTATAATTTGGAGTACCCAACATGATATTTTGGAGTATCCAACATGATATTTTGGAGTATCCAACATGATATTTTGGAGTATCCGACATGATATTTTGGAGTATCCGACATGATATTTTGGAGTATCCAACATGATATTTTGGAGTATGCAACACCATATCAGTGGCGGATCCAGAATTTTACAAAGGGGGGTTCCATTTCGTCTTCACTTTTTCAACAACTGATACGTAAAACTTCATTGCAGGACACATTCTCATTATTTCATATAGCCCTTTTCAAAGGGTCTGATGCTCAAAGACCGAAGCAGGACGTTTCACTTTTGAAACCGAGATTGCTTAAATTATGGTTCTGAAAGCAACTATAAGAAAGTTAGAATTCATAAAAAAAAAGAAAAAAGAAAAAAATCTTATGTGAATATCATGGGATTCGAACCCATGTCAACCGACAGAAATTCAAAAAAAAATAATTCGAATGTGCCATACCCCCGAGACATCCGCAGAGCTGAGGCGCAGTATGGACTTTGGACCTGACGGCAATTAAATCCTTCTGTCCTTATAGTACGGATTACGCAGAAAAAATGTTCTAGCCGAGGCATCAGGGGAGAGACCAGCCGGCCCCCAGACCATACCTACAGCTAAGCCCTTGCACTATCGCAACGCACGTTGATTTTAAGTGGAAAATAGTCTAGTCTATTCGGTACATTGCAATCACGGCTATTGTTGTGCAAATTTTGCGAAACCGTGGTCGAGTGGGAAAAAAACTTGGGCTTCGAAAAAACTGAGTCAAGCCCGTTTCGGCTGGGTTAGTACCTGGATGGGTGACCTTTTTATGACAAATGGCGCCTCATTTTTTTTTTATGAAGCATATTAAGATGACTGACTAGTTTTGAACAATCAACTTGAGCCCACCATGTGCGCGCGCACAAAAGCCGCATAATTAGATTCCTCAATAAAATTCCGTAATTTGGTAAAACATTATACACCTAAAGTCCAAAATGGCGTGCACACTATTGGAAACGAGGCACCCAGGGTCAAATGCAAAGAGACAATATGATCTCCTTCCAAAGAGTACACTTGCTCAGTCTTTCTTTAATTCTTTCTTACAATCGTAAACACAACAATTCTGCGGCATCAAATTATAAGAAAACACTATGATTTCGTAAATTTGGCTCTGGATGCCCCGTTCTCATATAACTCACATAATAGTGTACCATTTTGGACTTATTATATATAACCAACGAATGTCAGTTTTATGGATGACATTATGCTAACATCCTTCAGAATAATGTACCAATTTAAAAAAAGGCTGTCGCAGCCGAGTGAAAGCAACAAGCAACAACACAATACGACGAAAAACATCTGTATTTTACTCCTTATTTACACGCTATTATTTTAGTAGTGAAATGAAATGCGCTATTATTTTAGTAGTTTTGTAATGGTAGGCTGCAACTGTTTCCATTCTTTGAGTGTCCAGAATTTTGTATTTTACTCCTTATTTATTGTTCAAACGCGATTATTTTAGTCCTTTTGTAATGATAGGTGGCTGCAACTGTGCTATGGAATAGAGTGGTTCGTATTCTATGCCGAGAAAAGATAAAGGACTTTTGAAATCTATAAATCTCACGAAAAGGGTTTGATATTTCTCAACAAGAATAGAGTAGTTTAAGGACATTGAATTGGGTTGTTTTGCGGAATTATTTGGAAAAACTCAGACTACCGGGGCATTTAGAATTTACCTCAAAATGGATTAGATGAAAGTACAGTACAAAGAATATATGCGAGATGGATTGGATGGACATACAGGAATAAGAATGTACACGAGATGGATTGGATGGACATACAGGAATAAGAATGTACACGAGATGGATTGGATGGACATAAAGGAATAAGAATGTACACGAGATGGATTGGATGGACATACAGGAATAAGAATGTACACGAGATGGATTGGATGGACATACAGGAATAAGAATGTACACGAGATGGATTGGATAGACATACAGGAATAAGAATGTACACGAGATTGATTGGATGGACATACAGGAATAAGAATGTACACGACAAGGATTAAATGGACCTACAAGAATAAGAATATACACGACATGGATTGGATGGATGTATAGGAATAAGAATCCACACGACATGGATTGGATGGACATACAGGAATAATAATGTACACGAGATAGATTGGATGGACATACAGGATTAAGAATGTACACGAGATACATTGGATGGATATACAGGAATAAGAATGTACACGACATCGATTGAATGGACATACAGGAATAAGATGTACAAGACATCGATTGGATGGACCATACAGGAATAAGAATGTACACGACATGGATTGGATCGACATACAGGAATAAGAATGTACACGACATGGATTGGATCGACATACAGGAATAAGAATGTACACGAGATGCATTGGATGGACTTAATAAGAATGTACACGAGATGGATTGGATGGACATACAGAAATAATAATGTACACGACATGGATTGGATGGATGTATAGGAATAAGATTGTACACGACATGGATTGGATGAACATACAGGAATAAGAATGTACACGACATGGATTGGATGGACATACAGGAATAAGAATGTACACGACATTGATTGGATGGACCACACAGGAATAAGAATGTACACAACATGGATTTCATGGACATACAGGAATAAGAATATACACGACATGGATTGGATGGACCCACAGGAATAAGAATGTACACGACATGGATTGGATGCAAATACAGGAATTAGAATGTACACGACATGGATTGGATGGACATACAGGAATAAGAATGTACACGACATGGATTGGATGGACATACAGGAATAAGAATGTACACGACATGGATTGGGTGGACATACAGGAATAAGAATGTACACGAGATAGATTGGATGGAAATACAGGAATAAGAATGTACACGACATGGATTGCATGGACATACAGGAATAAGAATGTACACGACATGGATTGGATGAACACACAGGAATAAGAATGTACAAGACATCGATTGGATGGACCATACAGGAATAAGAATGTACACGACATGGATTGGATGGACATACAGGAATAAGAATGTACACGACATGGATTGGATCGACATACACGAATAGGAATGTACACGACATGGATTGCATCGACATACAGGAATAAGAATGTACACGACATTGATTGGATGGATATACAGGAATAAGAATGTACACGACATGGATTGGATGGAAATACAGGAATAAGAATGTACACGACATGGATTGGATGGATATATAGGAATAAGATTGTACACGACATGGATTGGATGAACATACAGGAAAAAGAATGTGCACGACATGGATTGGATGGATGTATAGGAATAAGATTGTACACGACATAGATTGGATGGACATACAGGAATAAGAATGTACACGACATGGATTGCA
Source organism: Anthopleura sola (assembly GCA_023349425.1). Classification (NCBI taxonomy): domain Eukaryota; kingdom Metazoa; phylum Cnidaria; class Anthozoa; order Actiniaria; family Actiniidae; genus Anthopleura; species Anthopleura sola. Next base: position 5,150,382 of record JALHLI010000005.1, read on the forward strand.
TGGAAATACAGGAATAAGAATGTACACGACATGGATTGGATGGACATACAGGAATAAGAATGTACACGACATGGATTGGATGGACATACAGGAATAACAATGTACACGACATCGATCGGATTGACATACAGGAATAAGAATGTACACGAGATGCATTGGATGGACTTAATAAGAATGTACACAATATGGATTGGATGGACATACACGAATATGACTGTACACGACATGGATTGGATGGACATACACGAATAAGAATGTACACGAGATGGATTGGATGGACATACAGGAATAAGAATGTACACAAGATGGATTGGATGGACATACAGGAATAAGAATGTACACGACATGGATTGGATGGATATATAGGAATAAGAATGTACACGAGAGGGATTGGATGGATGTATAGGAATAAGAATGTACACGACATCGATTGGATGGACCTACAGGAATAAGAATGTACACGACATGGATTGGATGGATGTATAGGAATAAGAATGTACACGACATGGATTGGATGGACATACAGGAATAATAATGTACACGAGATAGATTGGATGGACATACAGGATTAAGAATGTACACGAGATGCATTGGATGGACATACAGGAAAAAGAATGTACACGACATGGATTGGATGGACATACAGGAATAAGAATGTACAAGACATCGATTGGATGGACCATACAGGAATAAGAATGTACACGACAGGGATTGGATCGACATACAGGAATAAGAATGTACACGACAAGGATTGGATCGACATACAGGAATAAGAATGTACACGAAATGCATTGGATGGACTTAATAAGAATGTACACGAGATGGATTGGATGGGCACACAGGAATAAGAATGTACACGAGATGGATTGGATGGAAATACAGAAATAAGAAATTTGCGCGAAATGCATTGGATGGATGTATAGGAATAACAATGTACACGAGAGGGATTGGATGGATGTATAGGAATAAGAATGTACACGACATGGATTGGATACACATACAGGAATAATAATGTAGACGACATGGATTGGATGGATGTATAGGAATAAGATTGTACACGACATGGATTGGATGGACATACAGGAATAAGAATGTACAGGACATGGATTGGATGGACATACCGGAATAAGAATGTACACGAGATGGATTGGATGGAAATACAGAAATAAGAATGTACACGACATGGATTGGATGGATGTATAGGAATAACAATGTACACGAGAAGGATTGCATGGATGTATAGGAATAAGAATGTACACGACATGGATTGGATGGACATACAGGAATAATAATGTACACGACATGGATTGGATGGATGTATAGGAATAAGATTGTACACGACATGGATTGGATGGACATATAGGAATAAGAATGTACAAGACATGGATTGGATGGACATACAGGAATAAGAATGTACACGACATTGATTGGATGGACCATACAGGAATAAGAATGTACACAACATGGATTTGATGGACATACAGGAATAAGAATGTACACGACATGGATTGGATGGACCTACAGGAATAAGAATGTACACGACATGGATTGGATGGACATACATGAATAAGAATGTACACGACATGGATTGGATGGACATACAGGAAAAAGAATGTGCACGACATGGAATGGATGGATGTATAGGAATAAGATTGTACACGACATAGATTGGATGGATGTATAGGAATAAGAATGTACACGACATAGATTGGATGGACGTACAGGAATAATAATTTACACGAGATAGATTGGATGGACATACAGGATTAAGAATGTACACGAGATGCATTGGATGGACATACAGGTATAAGAATGTACACGACATGGATTGGATGGACATACAGGAATAAGAATGTACAAGACATCGATTGGATGGACCATTCAGGAATAAGAATGTACACGACAGGGATTGGATCGACATACAGGAATAAGAATGTACACGAGATGCATTGGATGGACTTAATAAGAATGTACACGAGATGGATTGGATGGACATACAGGAATAAGAATGTACACGACATGGATTGGATGGACATACAGGAATAAGAATGTACACGAGATGGATTGGATGGAAATACAGAAATAAGAATGTGCGCGACATGCATTGGATGGATGTATAGGAATAAGAATGTACACGACATTGATTGGATGGACCATACAGGAATAAGAATGTACACAACATGAATTTGATGGACATACAGGAATAAGAATGTACACGACATCGATTGGATGGACCTACAGGAATAAGAATGTACACGAGATGGATTGGATAGACAAACAGGAATAAGAATGTACACGAGATGGATTGGATGGACATATAGGAATAAGAATGTACACGACATGGATTGGATGGACATACAGGAATAAGAATGTACACGACATGGATTGGATTGACATACAGGAATAAGAATGTACACGAGATGCATTGGATGGACTTAATAAGAATGTACACAAGATGGATTGGATGGACATACAGGAATAAGAATGTACACGACATGGATTGGATAGATGTATAGGAATAAGAATGTACACGAGAGGGATTCGATGGATGTATAGGAATAAGAATGTACACGACATGGATTGGATGGACCTACAGGAATAAGAATGTACACGACATCGATTGGATGGATGTATAGGAATAAGAATGTACACGACATAGATTGGATGGACGTACAGGAATAATAATTTACACGAGATAGATTGGATGAACGCATAGGAATAAGAATGTACACGAGATAGATTGGATGAACGCATAGGAATAAGAATGTACACGACATTGATTGGATGGACATACAGGAATAATAATGTACACGAGATAGATTGGATGGACATACAGGATTAAGAATGTACACGAGATGCATTGGATGGATATACAGGAATAAGAATGTACACGACATGGATTGGATGGACATACAGGAATAAGAATGTACACGACATGGATTGGATTGACATACAGGAATAAGAATGTACACGACATGGATTGGATGGAAATACAGGAATAAGAATGTACACGACAAGGATTGGATGGACATACAGGAATAAGAATGTACACGACATTGATTGGATGGACATACAGGAATAAGAATGTACACGACATGGATTGGATGGACATATAGGAATAAGAATGTACACGACAGGGATTGGATGGACATACAGGAATAAGAATGTACACGAGATGGATTGGATGGAATTACAGGAATGGGAATGTACACAAGAGGGATTGGATGGACATATACATGATTAGCTATTTACACGAGATTTTTGATTAATGCAAAAGTATTTTTCTTGGCCTTCAAGCTTATCTCATGGAACGTCTCCAAAAAGTACAGAAAACGGCCATGTACGAGACGGACAAAATACTAAAGAACGGAAGGTCTTGACTGCGGACATTTTGTAGTTTGAGAAAATTTTCTGGACTTTTGCAAACAGATGTCAATAGATTTAGTAGCTGAGGTAAATACCGACGGTACCGTTGGTACATTTGGAGAAATATGGAATTGGTCACCCTGTGGTAAAGTACTACGCATACCGGTATGTTATCAGACTTAGCACGATAAAGGGGTCCGCTCACCAAATGTATACACCGACGGCACCTTTGGTACATTTAATAATAATAGTAATAATTTATTAAGTATAATACTTCAAGTATTAATTTCAAGCTTGAATTTCAAGAAATAATAAGAAGAAGCGTATGGTCTGCGTGCAGATAAGAGAATTTGTATGGTACTTTATCTGTGAGCCGATTAAGAGCTCGATTAAGTAGTTTTTAAGAGTAAAGCAATATTTACAACACTATAATTTGGAGTACCCAACATGATATTTTGGAGTATCCAACATGATATTTTGGAGTATCCAACATGATATTTTGGAGTATCCGACATGATATTTTGGAGTATCCGACATGATATTTTGGAGTATCCAACATGATATTTTGGAGTATGCAACACCATATCAGTGGCGGATCCAGAATTTTACAAAGGGGGGTTCCATTTCGTCTTCACTTTTTCAACAACTGATACGTAAAACTTCATTGCAGGACACATTCTCATTATTTCATATAGCCCTTTTCAAAGGGTCTGATGCTCAAAGACCGAAGCAGGACGTTTCACTTTTGAAACCGAGATTGCTTAAATTATGGTTCTGAAAGCAACTATAAGAAAGTTAGAATTCATAAAAAAAAAGAAAAAAGAAAAAAATCTTATGTGAATATCATGGGATTCGAACCCATGTCAACCGACAGAAATTCAAAAAAAAATAATTCGAATGTGCCATACCCCCGAGACATCCGCAGAGCTGAGGCGCAGTATGGACTTTGGACCTGACGGCAATTAAATCCTTCTGTCCTTATAGTACGGATTACGCAGAAAAAATGTTCTAGCCGAGGCATCAGGGGAGAGACCAGCCGGCCCCCAGACCATACCTACAGCTAAGCCCTTGCACTATCGCAACGCACGTTGATTTTAAGTGGAAAATAGTCTAGTCTATTCGGTACATTGCAATCACGGCTATTGTTGTGCAAATTTTGCGAAACCGTGGTCGAGTGGGAAAAAAACTTGGGCTTCGAAAAAACTGAGTCAAGCCCGTTTCGGCTGGGTTAGTACCTGGATGGGTGACGTTTTTATGACAAATGGCGCCTCATTTTTTTTTTATGAAGCATATTAAGATGACTGACTAGTTTTGAACAATCAACTTGAGCCCACCATGTGCGCGCGCACAAAAGCCGCATAATTAGATTCCTCAATAAAATTCCGTAATTTGGTAAAACATTATACACCTAAAGTCCAAAATGGCGTGCACACTATTGGAAACGAGGCACCCAGGGTCAAATGCAAAGAGACAATATGATCTCCTTCCAAAGAGTACACTTGCTCAGTCTTTCTTTAATTCTTTCTTACAATCGTAAACACAACAATTCTGCGGCATCAAATTATAAGAAAACACTATAATTTCGTAAATTTGGCTCTGGATGCCCCGTTCTCATATAACTCACATAATAGTGTACCATTTTGGACTTATTATATATAACCAACGAATGTCAGTTTTATGGATGACATTATGCTAACATCCTTCAGAATAATGTACCAATTTAAAAAAAGGCTGTCGCAGCCGAGTGAAAGCAACAAGCAACAACACAATACGACGAAAAACATCTGTATTTTACTCCTTATTTACACGCTATTATTTTAGTAGTGAAATGAAATGCGCTATTATTTTAGTAGTTTTGTAATGGTAGGCTGCAACTGTTTCCATTCTTTGAGTGTCCAGAATTTTGTATTTTACTCCTTATTTATTGTTCAAACGCGATTATTTTAGTCCTTTTGTAATGATAGGTGGCTGCAACTGTGCTATGGAATAGAGTGGTTCGTATTCTATGCCGAGAAAAGATAAAGGACTTTTGAAATCTATAAATCTCACGAAAAGGGTTTGATATTTCTCAACAAGAATAGAGTAGTTTAAGGACATTGAATTGGGTTGTTTTGCGGAATTATTTGAAAAAACTCAGACTACCGGGGCATTTAGAATTTACCTCAAAATGGATTAGATGAAAGTACAGTACAAAGAATATATGCGAGATGGATTGGATGGACATACAGGAATAAGAATGTACACGAGATGGATTGGATGGACATACAGGAATAAGAATGTACACGAGATGGATTGGATGGACATAAAGGAATAAGAATGTACACGAGATGGATTGGATGGACATACAGGAATAAGAATGTACACGAGATCGATTGGATGGACATACAGGAATAAGAATGTACACGAGATGGATTGGATAGACATACAGGAATAAGAATGTACACGAGATTGATTGGATGGACATACAGGAATAAGAATGTACACGACAAGGATTAAATGGACCTACAAGAATAAGAATATACACGACATGGATTGGATGGATGTATAGGAATAAGAATCCACACGACATGGATTGGATGGACATACAGGAATAATAATGTACACGAGATAGATTGGATGGACATACAGGATTAAGAATGTACACGAGATGCATTGGATGGATATACAGGAATAAGAATGTACACGACATCGATTGAATGGACATACAGGAATAAGATGTACAAGACATCGATTGGATGGACCATACAGGAATAAGAATGTACACGACATGGATTGGATCGACATACAGGAATAAGAATGTACACGACATGGATTGGATCGACATACAGGAATAAGAATGTACACGAGATGCATTGGATGGCCTTAATAAGAATGTACACGAGATGGATTGGATGGACATACAGAAATAATAATGTACACGACATGGATTAGATGGATGTATAGGAATAAGATTGTACACGACATGGATTGGATGAACATACAGGAATAAGAATGTACACGACATGGATTGGATGGACATACAGGAATAAGAATGTACACGACATTGATTGGATGGACCACACAGGAATAAGAATGTACACAACATGGATTTCATGGACATACAGGAATAAGAATGTACACGACATGGATTGGATGGACCTACAGGAATAAGAATGTACACGACATGGATTGGATGCAAATACAGGAATTAGAATGTACACGACATGGATTGGATGGACATACAGGAATAAGAATGTACACGACATGGATTGGATGGACATACAGGAATAAGAATGTACACGACATGGATTGGGTGGACATACAGGAATAAGAATGTACACGAGATAGATTGGATGGAAATACAGGAATAAGAATGTACACGACATGGATTGCATGGACATACAGGAATAAGAATGTACACGACATGGATTGGATGAACACACAGGAATAAGAATGTACAAGACATCGATTGGATGGACCATACAGGAATAAGAATGTACACGACATGGATTGGATGGACATACAGGAATAAGAATGTACACGACATGGATTGGATCGACATACACGAATAGGAATGTACACGACATGGATTGCATCGACATACAGGAATAAGTATGTACACGACATTGATTGGATGGATATACAGGAATAAGAATGTACACGACATGGATTGGATGGAAATACAGGAATAAGAATGTACACGACATGGATTGGATGGATATATAGGAATAAGATTGTACACGACATGGATTGGATGAACATACAGGAAAAAGAATGTGCACGACATGGATTGGATGGATGTATAGGAATAAGATTGTACACGACATAGATTGGATGGACATACAGGAATAAGAATGTACACGACTGGATTGCATGGAAATACAGGAATAAGAATGTACACGACATGGATTGGATGGACATACAGGAATAAGAATGTACACGACATGGATTGGATGGACATACAGGAATAACAATGTACACGACATCGATCGGATTGATATACAGGAATAAGAATGTACACGAGATGCATTGGATGGACTTAATAAGAATGTACACAATATGGATTGGATGGACATACACGAATATGACTGTACACGACATGGATTGGATGGACATACACGAATAAGAATGTACACGAGATGGATTGGATGGACATACAGGAATAAGAATGTATACAAGATGGATTGGATGGACATACAGGAATAAGAATGTACACGACATGGATTGGATGGATATATAGGAATAAGAATGTACACGAGAGGGATTGGATGGATGTATAGGAATAAGAATGTACACGACATGGATTGGATGGACCTACAGGAATAAGAATGTACACGACATGGATTGGATGGATGTATAGGAATAAGAATGTACACGACATGGATTGGATGGACATACAGGAATAATAATGTACACGAGATAGATTGGATGGACATACAGGATTAAGAATGTACACGAGATGCATTGGATGGACATACAGGAAAAAAAATGTACACGACATGGATTGGATGGACATACAGGAATAAGAATGTACAAGACATCGATTGGATGGACCATACAGGAATAAGAATGTACACGACAGGGATTGGATCGACATACAGGAATAAGAATGTACACGACAAGGATTGGATCGACATACAGGAATAAGAATGTACACGAAATGCATTGGATGGACTTAATAAGAATGTACACGAGATGGATTGGATGGGCACACAGGAATAAGAATGTACACGAGATGGATTGGATGGAAATACAGAAATAAGAAATTTGCGCGAAATGCATTGGATGGATGTATAGGAATAACAATGTACACGAGAGGGATTGGATGGATGTATAGGAATAAGAATGTACACGACATGGATTGGATACACATACAGGAATAATAATGTAGACGACATGGATTGGATGGATGTATAGGAATAAGATTGTACACGACATGGATTGGATGGACATACAGGAATAAGAATGTACACGACATGGATTGGATGGACATACCGGAATAAGAATGTACACGACATTGATTGGATGGACCATACAGGAATAAGAATGTACACAACATGGATTTGATGGACATACAGGAATAAGAATGTACACGACATGGATTGGATGGACCTACAGGAATAAGAATGTACACGAGAGGGATTGGATGGATGTATAGTAATAAGAATGTACACGACATGGATTGCATGGACCTACAGGAATAAGAATGTACACGACATGGATTGGATGGATGTATAGGAATAAGAATGTACACGACATGGATTGGATGGACATACAGGAATAAGAATGTACACGACATGGATTGGATGGACATACAGGATTAAGAATGTACACGAGATGCATTGGATGGACATACAGGAATAAGAATGTACACGACATGGATTGGATGGACATACAGGAATAAGAATGTACACGACATGGATTGGATGGAGATACAGGAATAAGAATGTACAAGACATCGATTGGATGGACCATACAGGAATAAGAATGTACACGACAGGGATTGGATCGACATACAGGAATAAGAATGTACACGACAAGGATTGGATCGACATACAGGAATAAGAATGTACACGAAATACATTGGATGGACTTAATAAGAATGTACACGAGATGGATTGGATGGGCACACAGGAATAAGAATGTACACGAGATGGATTGGATGGAAATACAGAAATAAGAAATTTGCGCGAAATGCATTGGATGGATGTATAGGAATAACAATGTACACGAGAGGGATTGGATGGATGTATAGGAATAAGAATGTACACGACATGGATTGGATACACATACAGGAATAATAATGTAGACGACATGGATTGGATGAATGTATAGGAATAAGATTGTACACGACATGGATTGGATGGACATACAGGAATAAGAATGTACACGACATAGATTGGATGGACATACAGGAATAAGAATGTACACGACATTGATTGGATGGACCATACAGGAATAAGAATGTACACAACATGGATTTGATGGACATACAGGAATAAGAATGTACACGACATGGATTGGATGGACCTACAGGAATAAGAATGTACACGAGAGGGATTGGATGGATGTATAGTAATAAGAATGTACACGACATGGATTGCATGGTCCTACCGGAATAAGAATGTACACGACATGGATTGGATGGATGTATAGGAATAAGAATGTACACGACATGGATTGGATGGACATACAGGAATAAGAATGTACACGACATGGATTGGATGGACATACAGGATTAAGAATGTACACGAGATGCATTGGATGGACATACAGGAATAAGAATGTACACGACATGGATTGGATGGACATACAGGAATAAGAATGTACAAGACATCGATTGGATGGACATACAGGAATAAGAATGTACACGACATGGATTGGATGGACATACAGGAATAAGAATGTACACGACATTGATTGGATGGACCATACAGGAATAAGAATGTACACAACATGGATTCGATGGACATACAGGAATAAGAATGTACACGACATGGATTGGATGGACCTACAGGAATAAGAATGTACACGACATGGATTGGATGGACATACAGGATTAAGAATGTACACGACATGGATTGGTTGGACCTACAGGAATAAGAATGTACACGACATGGAATGGATGGACATACAGGAATAAGAATGTACAAGACATCGATTGGATGGACCATACAGGAATAAGAATGTACACGACAGGGATTGGATCGACAGGCAGGAATAAGAATGTACAGGACAAGGATTGGATCGACATACAGGAATAAGAATGTACACGAGATGCATTGGATGGACTTAATAAGAATGTACACGAGATGGATTGGATGGACATACAGGAGTAAGAATGTACAGGACATGGATTGGATGGACATACAGGAATAAGAATGTACACGAGATGGATTGGATGGAAATACAGAAATAAGAATGTACACGACATGGATTGGATGGATGTATAGGAATAACAATGTACACGAGAAGGATTGCATGGATGTATAGGAATAAGAATGTACACGACATGGATTGGATGGACATACAGGAATAATAATGTACACGACATGGATTGGATGGATGTATAGGAATAAGATTGTACACGACATGGATTGGATGGACATATAGGAATAAGAATGTACACGACATGGATTGGATGGACATACAGGAATAAGAATGTACACGACATTGATTGGATGGACCATACAGGAATAAGAATGTACACAACATGGATTTGATGGACATACAGGAATAAGAATGTACACGACATGGATTGGATGGACCTACAGGAATAAGAATGTACACGACATGGATTGGATGGACATACATGAATAAGAATGTACACGACATGGATTGGATGGACATACAGGAATAGGAATGTACACGACATCGATTGGAATGACATACAGGAATAAGAATGTACACGACATGGATTGGATGGACATACCAGAATAAAAATGTACACGACATGGATTGGATTGACATACAGGAATAAGAATGTACACGAGATGCATTGCATGGACTTAATAACAATGTACACCACATGGATTGAATGGACATACAGGAATAAGAATGTACCCGACATGGATTGGATAGATGTATAGGAATAAGAATGTACACGAGAGGGATTGGATGGATGTATAGGAATAAGAATGTACACGACATGGATTGGATGGACCTACAGGAATAAGAATGTACACGACATGGATTGGTTGGACCTACAGGAATAGGAATGTACACGACATGGATTGGATGGACATACAGGAATAAGAATGTACACGACATGGATTGGATGGACATACAGGAATAAGAATGTACACGACATTGATTGGATGGACCATACAGGAATAAGAATGTACACGAGATGGATTGGATGGACATACAGGAATGGGAATGTACACAAGAGGGATTGGATGGACATATACATGATTAGCAATTTACACGAGATTTTTGATTAATGCAAAAGTATTTTTCTTGGCCTTCAAGCTTATCTCATGGAACGTCTCCAAAAAGTACAGAAAACGGCCATTTACGAGACGGACAAAATACTAAAGAACGGAAGGTCTTGACTGCGGACATTTTCTAGTTTGAGAAAATTTTCTGGACTTTTGCAAACAGATGTCAATAGATTTAGTAGCTGAGGTAAATACCGACGGTACCGTTGGTACATTTGGAGAAATATGGAATTGGTCACCCTGTGGTAAAGTACTACGCATACCGGTATGTTATCAGACTTAGCACGATAAAGGGGTCCGCTCACCAAATGTATACACCGACGGCACCTTTGGTACATTTAATAATAATAGTTATAATTTATTAAGTATAATACTTCAAGTATTAATTTCAAGCTTGAATTTCAAGAAATAAGAAGAAGAAGCGTATGGTCTGCGTGCAGATAAGAGAATTTGTATGGTACTTTATCTGTGAGCCGATTAAGAGCTCGATTAAGTAGTTTTTAAGAGTAAAGCAATATTTACAACACTATAATTTGGAGTACCCAACATGATATTTTGGAGTATCCAACATGATATTTTGGAGTATCCGACATGATATTTTGGAGTATCCGACATGATATTTTGGAGTATCCAACATGATATTTTGGAGTATGCAACACCATATCAGTGGCGGATCCAGAATTTTACAAAGGGGGGTTCCATTTCGTCTTCACTTTTTCAACAACTGATACGTAAAACTTCATTGCAGGACACATTCTCATTATTTCATATAGCCCTTTTCAAAGGGTCTGATGCTCAAAGACCGAAGCAGGACGTTTCACTTTTGAAACCGAGATTGCTTAAATTATGGTTCTGAAAGCAACTATAAGAAAGTTAGAATTCATAAAAAAAAAGAAAAAAGAAAAAAATCTTATGTGAATATCATGGGATTCGAACCCATGTCAACCGACAGAAATTCAAAAAAAAATAATTCGAATGTGCCATACCCCCGAGACATCCGCAGAGCTGAGGCGCAGTATGGACTTTGGACCTTACGGCAATTAAATCCTTCTGTCCTTATAGTACGGATTACGCAGAAAAAATGTTCTAGCCGAGGCATCAGGGGAGAGACCAGCCGGCCCCCAGACCATACCTACAGCTAAGCCCTTGCACTATCGCAACGCACGTTGATTTTAAGTGGAAAATAGTCTAGTCTATTCGGTACATTGCAATCACGGCTATTGTTGTGCAAATTTTGCGAAACCGTGGTCGAGTGGGAAAAAAACTTGGGCTTCGAAAAAACTGAGTCAAGCCCGTTTCGGCTGGGTTAGTACCTGGATGGGTGACCTTTTTATGACAAATGGCGCCTCATTTTTTTTTTTATGAAGCATATTAAGATGACTGACTAGTTTTGAACAATCAACTTGAGCCCACCATGTGCGCGCGCACAAAAGCCGCATAATTAGATTCCTCAATAAAAATTCCGTAATTCGGTAAAACATTATACACCTAAAGTCCAAAATGGCGTGCACACTATTGGAAACGAGGCACCCAGGGTCAAATGCAAAGAGACAATATGATCTCCTTCCAAAGAGTACACTTGCTCAGTCTTTCTTTAATTCTTTCTTACAATCGTAAACACAACAATTCTGCGGCATCAAATTATAAGAAAACACTATAATTTCGTAAATTTGGCTCTGGATGCCCCGTTCTCATATAACTCACATAATAGTGTACCATTTTGGACTTATTATAAATAACCAACGAATGTCAGTTTTATGGATGACATTATGCTAACATCCTTCAGAATAATGTACCTATTTAAAAAAAGGCTGTCGCAGCCGAGTGAAAGCAACAAGCAACAACACAATACGACGAAAAACATCTGTATTTTACTCCTTATTTACACGCTATTATTTTAGTAGTGAAATGAAATGCGCTATTATTTTAGTAGTTTTGTAATGGTAGGCTGCAACTGTTTCCATTCTTTGAGTGTCCAGAATTTTGTATTTTACTCCTTATTTATTGTTCAAACGCGATTATTTTAGTCCTTTTGTAATGATAGGTGGCTGCAACTGTGCTATGGAATAGAGTGGTTCGTATTCTATGCCGAGAAAAGATAAAGGCCTTTTGAAATCTATAAATCTCACGAAAAGGGTTTGATATTTCTCAACAAGAATAGAGTAGTTTAAGGACATTGAATTGGGTTGTTTTGCGGAATTATTTGGAAAAACTCAGACTACCGGGGCATTTAGAATTTACCTCAAAATGGATTAGATGAAAGTACAGTACAAAGAATATATGCGAGATGGATTTGATGGACATAGAGGAATAAGAATTTACACGAGATGGATTGGATGCACATACAGGAATAAGAATGTACACGAGATGGATTGGATGGACATACAGGAATAAGAATGTACACGAGATGGATTGGATGGACATACAAGAATAAGAATGTACACGAGTTGGATTGGATGGCCATACAGGAATAAGAATGTACACGAGATGGATTGGATAGACATACAGGAATAAGAATGTACACGAGATGGATTGGATGGACATACAGGAATAAGAATGTACACGACAAGGATTAAATGGACCTACAAGAATAAGAATGTACACGACATGGATTGGATGGATGTATAGGAATAAGAATGCACACGACATGGATTGGATGGACATACAGGAATAATAATGTACACGAGATAGATTGGATGGACATACAGGATTAACAATGTACACGAGATGCATTGGATGGATATACAGGAATAAGAATATACACGACCTGGATTGGATGGACATACAGGAATAAGATGTACAAGACATCGATTGGATGGACCATACAGGAATAAGAATGTACACGACATGGATTGGATCGACATACAGGAATAAGAATGTACACGACATGGATTGGATCGACATACAGGAATAAGAATGTACACGAGATGCATTGGATGGACTTAATAAGAATGTACACGAGATGGATTGGATGGACATACAGAAATAATAATGTACACGACATGGATTGGATGGATGTATAGGAATAAGATTCTACACGACATGGATTGGATGAACATACAGGAATAAGAATGTACACGACATGGATTGGATGGACATACAGGAATAAGAATGTACACGACATTGATTGGATGGACCATACAGGAATAAGAATGTACACAACATGGATTTGATGGACATACAGGAAAAAGAATGTACACGACATGGATTGGATGCAAATACAGGAATAAGAATGTACACGACATGGATTGGATGCAAATACAGGAATAAGAATGTACACGACATGGATTGGATGGACATACAGTAATAAGAATGTACACGACATGGATTGGATGGACATACAGGAATAAGAATGTACACGACATGGATTGGTTGGACATACAGGAATAAGAATGTACACGACATCGATTGGATGGATATACAGGAATAAGAATGTACACGACATGGATTGGATGGACATACAGGAATAAGAATGTACAACACATGGATTGGATGAACACACAGGAATAAGAATGTACAAGACATCGATTGGATGGACCATACAGGAATAAGAATGTACACGACATGGATTGGATGGAGATACATGAATAAGAATGTACACGACATCGATTGGATCGACATACACGAATAGGAATGTACACGACATGGATTGCATCGACATACAGGAATAAGAATGTACACGACATTGATTGGATGGACATACAGGAATAAGAATGTACACGACATGGATTGGATGGAAATACCGGAATAAGAATGTACACGACATGGATTGGATGGATGTATAGGAATAAGATTGTACACGACATGGATTGGATGAACATACAGGAAAAAGAATGTGCACGACATGGATTGGATGGATGTATAGGAATAAGATTGTACACGACATAGATTGGATGAACATACAGGAATAAGAATGTACACGACATGGATTGCATGGAAATACAGGAATAAGAATGTACACGACATCGATTGGATGAACATACAGGAATAAGAATGTACACGACATGGATTGGATGGACATACAGGAATAACAATGTACACGACATCGATTGGATTGACATACAGGAATAAGAATGTACACGACATGGATTGGATCGACATACAGGAATAAGAATGTACACGAGATGCATTGGATGGACTTAATAAGAATGTACACGAGATGGATTGGATGAACATACAGAAATAATAATGTACACGACATGGATTGGATGGACATACAAGAATAAGAATGTACACGAGTTGGATTGGATGGCCATACAGGAATAAGAATGTACACGAGATGGATTGGATAGACATACAGGAATAAGAATGTACACGAGATGAATTGGATGGACATACAGGAATAAGAATGTACACGACAAGGATTAAATGGACCTACAAGAATAAGAATGTACACGACATGGATTGGATGGATGTATAGGAATAAGAATGCACACGACATGGATTGGATGGACATACAGGAATAATAATGTACACGAGATAGATTGGATGGACATATAGGATTAACAATGTACACGAGATGCATTGGATGGATATACAGGAATAAGAATATACCCGACATGGATTGGATGGACATACAGGAATAAGATGTACAAGACATCGATTGGATGGACCATACAGGAATAAGAATGTACACGACATGGATTGGATCGACATACAGGAATAAGAATGTACACGACATGGATTGGATCGACATACAGGAATAAGAATGTACACGAGATGCATTGGATGGACTTAATAAGAATGTACACGAGATGGATTGGATGGACATACAGAAATAATAATGTACACGACATGGATTGGATGGATGTATAGGAATAAGATTGTACACGACATGGATTGGATGAACATACAGGAATAAGAATGTACACGACATGGATTGGAGGGACATACAGGAATAAGAATGTACACGACATTGATTGGATGGACCATACAGGAATAGGAATGTACACAACATGGATTTGATGGACATACAGGAATAAGAATGTACACGACATAGATTGGATGCAAATACAGGAATAAGAATGTACACGACATGGATTGGATGCAAATACAGGAATAAGAATGTACACGACATGGATTGGATGGACATACAGTAATAAGAATGTACACGACATCGATTGGATGGACATACCGGAATAAGAATGTACACGACATGGATTGGTTGGACATACAGGAATAAGAATGTACACGACATCGATTGGATGGATATACAGGAATAAGAATGTACACGACATGGATTGGATGGACATACAGGAATAAGAATGTACACGACATGGATTGGATCGACATACACGAATAGGAATGTACACGACATGGATTGCATCGACATACAGGAATAAGAATGTACACGACATTGATTGGATGGACATACAGGAATAAGAATGTACACGACATGGATTGGATGGAAATACCGGAATAAGAATGTACACGACATGGATTGGTTGGATGTATAGGAATAAGATTGTACACGACATGGATTGGATGAACATAAAGGAAAAAGAATGTGCACGACATGGATTGGATGGATGTATAGGAATAAGATTGTACACGACATAGATTGGATGAACATACAGGAATAAGAATGTACACGACATGGATTGCATGGAAATACAGGAATAAGAATATACACGACATGGATTGGATGAACATACAGGAATAAGAATGTACACGACATGGATTGGATGGACATACAGGAATAACAATGTACACGACATCGATTGGATTGACCTACAGGAATAAGAATGTACACGACATGGATTGGATCGACATACAGGAATAAGAATGTACACGAGATGCATTGGATGGACTTAATAAGAATGTACACGAGATGGATTGGATGAACATACAGAAATAATAATGTACACGACATGGATTGGATGGACATACAAGAATAAGAATGTACACGAGTTGGATTGGATGGCCATACAGGAATAAGAATGTACACGAGATGGATTGGATAGACATACAGGAATAAGAATGTACACGAGATGGATTGGATGGACATACAGGAATAAGAATGTACACGACAAGGATTAAATGGACCTACAAGAATAAGAATGTACACGACATGGATTGGATGGATGTATAGGAATAAGAATGCACACGACATGGATTGGATGGACATACAGGAATAATAATGTACACGAGATAGATTGGATAGACATACAGGATTAACAATGTACACGAGATGCATTGGATGGATATACAGGAATAAGAATATACACGACATGGATTGGATGGACATACAGGAATAAGATGTACAAGACATCGATTGGATGGACCATACAGGAATAAGAATGTACACGACATGGATTGGATCGACATACAGGAATAAGAATGTACACGACATGGATTGGATCGACATACAGGAATAAGAATGTACACGAGATGCATTGGATGGACTTAATAAGAATGTACACGAGATGGATTGGATGGACATACAGAAATAATAATGTACAAGACATCGATTGGATGGACCATACAGGAATAAGAATGTACACGACATGGATTGGATGGACATACAGGAATAAGAATGTACACGACATGGATTGGATCGACATACACGAATAGGAATGTACACGACATGGATTGCATCGACATACAGGAATAAGAATGTACACGACATTGATTGGATGGACATACAGGAATAAGAATGTACACGACATGGATTGGATGGACATACAGGAATAATAATGTACACGAGATAGATTGGATGGACATACAGGATTAACAATGTACACGAGATGCATTGGATGGATATACAGGAATAAGAATATACACGACATGGATTGGATGGACATACAGGAATAAGATGTACAAGACATCGATTGGATGGACCATACAGGAATAAGAATGTACACGACATGGATTGGATCGACATACAGGAATAAGAATGTACACGACATGGATTGGATCGACATACAGGAATAAGAATGTACACGAGATGCATTGGATGGACTTAATAAGAATGTACACGAGATGGATTGGATGGACATACAGAAATAATAATGTACAAGACATCGATTGGATGGACCATACAGGAATAAGAATGTACACGACATGGATTGGATGGACATACAGGAATAAGAATGTACACGACATGGATTGGATCGACATACACGAATAGGAATGTACACGACATGGATTGCATCGACATACAGGAATAAGAATGTACACGACATTGATTGGATGGACATACAGGAATAAGAATGTACACGACATGGATTGGATGGACATACAGGAATAATAATGTACACGAGATAGATTGGATGGACATACAGGATTAACAATGTACACGAGATGCATTGGATGGATATACAGGAATAAGAATATACACGACATGGATTGGATGGACATACAGGAATAAGATGTACAAGACATCGATTGGATGGACCATACAGGAATAAGAATGTACACGACATGGATTGGATCGACATACAGGAATAAGAATGTACACGACATGGATTGGATCGACATACAGGAATAAGAATGTACACGAGATGCATTGGATGGACTTAATAAGAATGTACACGAGATGGATTGGATGGACATACAGAAATAATAATGTACACGACATGGATTGGATGGATGTATAGGAATAAGATTGTACACGACATGGATTGGATGAACATACAGGAATAAGAATGTACACGACATGGATTGGATGGACATACAGGAATAAGAATGTACACGACATTGATTGGATGGACCATACAGGAATAAGAATGTACACAACATGGATTTGATGGACATACAGGAATAAGAATGTACACGACATGGATTGGATGCAAATACAGGAATAAGAATGTACACGACATGGATTGGATGCAAATACAGGAATAAGAATGTACACGACATGGATTGGATGGACATACAGTAATAAGAATGTACACGACATGGATTGGATGGACATACAGGAATAAGAATGTACACGACATGGATTGGATGGACCTACAGGAATAAGAATGTACACGACATCGATTGGATGGATATACAGGAATAAGAATGTACACGACATGGATTGGATGGACATACAGGAATAAGAATGTACAACACATGTATTGGATGAACACACAGGAATAAGAATGTACAAGACATCGATTGGATGGACCATACAGGAATAAGAATGTACACGACATGGATTGGATGGAAATACAGGAATAAGAATGTACACGACATGGATTGGATCGACATACACGAATAGGAATGTACACGACATGGATTGCATCGACATACAGGAATAAGAATGTACACGACATTGATTGGATGGACATACAGGAATAAGAATGTACACGACATGGATTGGATGGAAATACCGGAATAAGAATGTACACGACATTGATTGGATGGATGTATAGGAATAAGATTGTACACGACATGGATTGGATGAACATACAGGAAAAAGAATGTGCACGACATGGATTGGATGGATGTATAGGAATAAGATTGTACACGACATAGATTGGATGAACATACAGGAATAAGAATGTAATCGACATGGATTGCATGGAAATACAGGAATAAGAATGTACACGACATGGATTGGATGAACATACAGGAATAACAATGTACACGACATGGATTGGATGGACATACAGGAATAACAATGTACACGACATCGATTGGATTGACATACAGGAATAAGAATGTACACGAGATGCATTGGATGGACTTAATAAGAATGTACACGAGATGGATTGGATGGACATACAGGAATATGTATGTACACGACATGGATTGGATGGACATACAGGAAAAAGAATGTACACGAGATGGATTGGATGGACATACAGGAATAAGAATGTACACAAGATGGATTGGATGGACATACAGGAATAAGAATGTACACGACATGGATTGGATGGATATATAGGAATAAGAGTGTACACGACAGGGATTGGATCGACATACAGGAAAAATAATGTACACGAGATAGATTGGATGGACATACAGGATTAAGAATGTACACGAGATGCATTGGATGGACATACAGGAATAAGAATGTACAAGACATCGATTGGATGGACCATACAGGAATAAGAATGTACACGACAGGGATTGGATCGACATACAGGAATAAGAATGTACACGACAAGGATTGGATCGACATACAGGAATAAGAATGTACACGAGATGCATTGGATGGACTTAATAGGAATGTACACGAGATGGATTGGATGAACACAGGAATAAGAATGCATACGAGATGGATTGGATGGAAATACAGAAATAAGAGATTTGCGCGACATGCATTGGATGGATGTATAGGAATAACAATGTACACGAGAGGGATTGGATGGATGTATAGGAATAAGAATGTACACGACATGAATTGGATGGACATACAGGAATAATAATGTACACGACATGGATTGGATGGATGTATAGGAATAAGATTGTACACGACATGGATTGGATGGACATACAGGAATAAGAATGTACACGACATGGATTGGATGGACATACAGGAATAAGAATGTACACGACATTGATTGGATGGACCATACAGGAATAAGAATGTACACAACATGGATTTGATGGACATACAGTAATAAGAATGTACACGACATGGATTGGATGGACCTAAAGGAATAAGAATGTACACGACATGGATTGGATGGACATACATGAATAAGAATGTACACGACATGGATTGGATGGACATACAGGAATAAGAATGTACACGAGAGGGATTGGATGGATGTAGAGGAATAAGAATGTACACGACATGGATTGGATGGACCTACAGGAATAAGAATGTACACGAGAGGGATTGGATGGATGTATAGTAATAAGAATGTACACTACATGGATTGCATGGACCTACACGAATAAGAATGTACACGACATGGATTGGATGGATGTATAGAAATAAGAATTTACACGACATGGATTGGATGGACACACAGGAATAATAATGTACACGAGATAGATTGGATGGACATACAGGATTAAGAATTTACACGAGATGCATTGGATCGACATACAGGAATAAGAATGTACACGACATGGATTGGATCGACATACAGGAATAAGAATGTACACGAGATGCATTGGATGGACTTAATAAGAATGTACACGAGATGGATTGGATGGACATACAGAAATAATAATGTACAAGACATCGATTGGATGGACATACAGGAATAAGATGTACAAGACATCGATTGGATGGACCATACAGGAATAAGAATGTACACGACATGGATTGGATCGACATACAGGAATAAGAATGTACACGACATGGATTGGATCGACATACAGGAATAAGAATGTACACGAGATGCATTGGATGGACTTAATAAGAATGTACACGAGATGGATTGGATGGACATACAGAAATAATAATGTACAAGACATCGATTGGATGGACCATACAGGAATAAGAATGTACACGACATGGATTGGATGGACATACAGGAATAAGAATGTACACGACATGGATTGGATCGACATACACGAATAGGAATGTACACGACATGGATTGCATCGACATACAGGAATAAGAATGTACACGACATTGATTGGATGGACATACAGGAATAAGAATGTACACGACATGGATTGGATGGACATACAGGAATAATAATGTACACGAGATAGATTGGATGGACATACAGGATTAACAATGTACACGAGATGCATTGGATGGATATACAGGAATAAGAATATACACGACATGGATTGGATGGACATACAGGAATAAGATGTACAAGACATCGATTGGATGGACCATACAGGAATAAGAATGTACACGACATGGATTGGATCGACATACAGGAATAAGAATGTACACGACATGGATTGGATCGACATACAGGAATAAGAATGTACACGAGATGCATTGGATGGACTTAATAAGAATGTACACGAGATGGATTGGATGGACATACAGAAATAATAATGTACAAGACATCGATTGGATGGACCATACAGGAATAAGAATGTACACGACATGGATTGGATGGACATACAGGAATAAGAATGTACACGACATGGATTGGATCGACATACACGAATAGGAATGTACACGACATGGATTGCATCGACATACAGGAATAAGAATGTACACGACATTGATTGGATGGACATACAGGAATAAGAATGTACACGACATGGATTGGATGGACATACAGGAATAATAATGTACACGAGATAGATTGGATGGACATACAGGATTAACAATGTACACGAGATGCATTGGATGGATATACAGGAATAAGAATATACACGACATGGATTGGATGGACATACAGGAATAAGATGTACAAGACATCGATTGGATGGACCATACAGGAATAAGAATGTACACGACATGGATTGGATCGACATACAGGAATAAGAATGTACACGACATGGATTGGATCGACATACAGGAATAAGAATGTACACGAGATGCATTGGATGGACTTAATAAGAATGTACACGAGATGGATTGGATGGACATACAGAAATAATAATGTACACGACATGGATTGGATGGATGTATAGGAATAAGATTGTACACGACATGGATTGGATGAACATACAGGAATAAGAATGTACACGACATGGATTGGATGGACATACAGGAATAAGAATGTACACGACATTGATTGGATGGACCATACAGGAATAAGAATGTACACAACATGGATTTGATGGACATACAGGAATAAGAATGTACACGACATGGATTGGATGCAAATACAGGAATAAGAATGTACACGACATGGATTGGATGCAAATACAGGAATAAGAATGTACACGACATGGATTGGATGGACATACAGTAATAAGAATGTACACGACATGGATTGGATGGACATACAGGAATAAGAATGTACACGACATGGATTGGTTGGACATACAGGAATAAGAATGTACACGACATCGATTGGATGGATATACAGGAATAAGAATGTACACGACATGGATTGGATGGACATACAGGAATAAGAATGTACAACACATGTATTGGATGAACACACAGGAATAAGAATGTACAAGACATCGATTGGATGGACCATACAGGAATAAGAATGTACACGACATGGATTGGATGGAAATACAGGAATAAGAATGTACACGACATGGATTGGATCGACATACACGAATAGGAATGTACACGACATGGATTGCATCGACATACAGGAATAAGAATGTACACGACATTGATTGGATGGACATACAGGAATAAGAATGTACACGACATGGATTGGATGGAAATACCGGAATAAGAATGTACACGACATTGATTGGATGGATGTATAGGAATAAGATTGTACACGACATGGATTGGATGAACATACAGGAAAAAGAATGTGCACGACATGGATTGGATGGATGTATAGGAATAAGATTGTACACGACATAGATTGGATGAACATACAGGAATAAGAATGTAATCGACATGGATTGCATGGAAATACAGGAATAAGAATGTACACGACATGGATTGGATGAACATACAGGAATAACAATGTACACGACATGGATTGGATGGACATACAGGAATAACAATGTACACGACATCGATTGGATTGACATACAGGAATAAGAATGTACACGAGATGCATTGGATGGACTTAATAAGAATGTACACGAGATGGATTGGATGGACATACAGGAATATGTATGTACACGACATGGATTGGATGGACATACAGGAAAAAGAATGTACACGAGATGGATTGGATGGACATACAGGAATAAGAATGTACACAAGATGGATTGGATGGACATACAGGAATAAGAATGTACACGACATGGATTGGATGGATATATAGGAATAAGAGTGTACACGACAGGGATTGGATCGACATACAGGAAAAATAATGTACACGAGATAGATTGGATGGACATACAGGATTAAGAATGTACACGAGATGCATTGGATGGACATACAGGAATAAGAATGTACAAGACATCGATTGGATGGACCATACAGGAATAAGAATGTACACGACAGGGATTGGATCGACATACAGGAATAAGAATGTACACGACAAGGATTGGATCGACATACAGGAATAAGAATGTACACGAGATGCATTGGATGGACTTAATAGGAATGTACACGAGATGGATTGGATGAACACAGGAATAAGAATGCATACGAGATGGATTGGATGGAAATACAGAAATAAGAGATTTGCGCGACATGCATTGGATGGATGTATAGGAATAACAATGTACACGAGAGGGATTGGATGGATGTATAGGAATAAGAATGTACACGACATGAATTGGATGGACATACAGGAATAATAATGTACACGACATGGATTGGATGGATGTATAGGAATAAGATTGTACACGACATGGATTGGATGGACATACAGGAATAAGAATGTACACGACATGGATTGGATGGACATACAGGAATAAGAATGTACACGACATTGATTGGATGGACCATACAGGAATAAGAATGTACACAACATGGATTTGATGGACATACAGTAATAAGAATGTACACGACATGGATTGGATGGACCTAAAGGAATAAGAATGTACACGACATGGATTGGATGGACATACATGAATAAGAATGTACACGACATGGATTGGATGGACATACAGGAATAAGAATGTACACGAGAGGGATTGGATGGATGTAGAGGAATAAGAATGTACACGACATGGATTGGATGGACCTACAGGAATAAGAATGTACACGAGAGGGATTGGATGGATGTATAGTAATAAGAATGTA
The DNA here is from genome assembly GCA_023349425.1 of Anthopleura sola. Taxonomy (NCBI): domain Eukaryota; kingdom Metazoa; phylum Cnidaria; class Anthozoa; order Actiniaria; family Actiniidae; genus Anthopleura; species Anthopleura sola. Next base: position 5,175,366 of record JALHLI010000005.1, read on the forward strand.
CACTACATGGATTGCATGGACCTACACGAATAAGAATGTACACGACATGGATTGGATGGATGTATAGAAATAAGAATTTACACGACATGGATTGGATGGACACACAGGAATAATAATGTACACGAGATAGATTGGATGGACATACAGGATTAAGAATTTACACGAGATGCATTGGATGGACATACAGGAATAAGAATGTACACGACATGGATTGGATGGACATACAGGAATAAGAATGTACAAGACATCGATTGGATGGACCATACAGGAATAAGAATGTACACGACAGGGATTGGATCGACAGACAGGAATAAGAATGTACACGACATGGATTGCATGAAAATACAGGAATAAGAATGTACACGACATGGATTGGATGAACATACAGGAATAAGAATGTACACGACATGGATTGGATTGACATACAGGAATAACAATGTACACGACATCGATTGGATTGACATACAGGAATAAGAATGTACACGAGATGCATTGGATGGACTTAATAAGAATGTACACGAGATGGATTGGATGGACATACAGGAATATGAATGTAGACGACATGGATTGGATGGACATACAGGAAAAAGAATGTACACGAGATGGATTGGATGGACATACAGGAATAAGAATGTACACAAGATGGATTGGATGGACATACAGGAATAAGAATGTACACGACATGGATTGGATGGATATATAGGAATAAGAATGTACACGACAGGGATTGGATCGACATACAGGAAAAATAATGTACACGAGATAGATTGGATGGACATACAGGATTAAGAATGTACACGAGATGCATTGGATGGACATACAGGAATAAGAATGTACACGACATGGATTGGATGGACATACAGGAATAAGAATGTACAAGACATCGATTGGATGGACCATACAGGAATAAGAATGTACACGACAGGGATTGGATCGACATACAGGAATAAGAATGTACACGACAAGGATTGGATCGACATACAGGAATAAGAATGTACACGAGATGCATTGGATGGACTTAATAGGAATGTACACGAGATGGATTGGATGAACACAGGAATAAGAATGCATACGATATGGATTGGATGGAAATACAGAAATAAGAGATTTGCGTGACATGCATTTGATGGATGTATAGGAATAACAATGTACACGAGAGGGATTGGATGGATGTATAGGAATAAGAATGTACACGACATGAATTGGATGGACATACAGGAATAATAATGTACACGACATGGATTGGATGGATGTATAGGAATAAGATTGTACACGACATGGATTGGATGGACATACAGGAATAAGAATGTACACGACATGGATTGGATAGACATACAGGAATAAGAATGTACACGACATTGATTGGATGGACCATACAGGAATAAGAATGTACACAACATGGATTAGATGGACATACAGTAATAAGAATGTACACGACATGGATTGGATGGACCTAAAGGAATAAGAATGTACACGACATGGATTGGATGGGCATACATGAATAAGAATGTACACGACATGGATTGGATGCACATACAGGAATAAGAATGTACACGAGAGGGATTGGATTGATGTATAGGAATAAGAATGTACACGACATGGATTGGATGGACCTACAGGAATAAGAATGTACACGAGAGGGATTGGATGGATGTATAGTAATAAGAATGTACACGACATGGATTGCATGGACCTACAGGAATAAGAATGTACACGACATGGATTGGATGGATGTATAGGAATAAGAATGTACACGACATGGATTGGATGGACACACAGGAATAATAATGTACACGAGATAGATTGGATGGACATACAGGATTAAGAATGTACACGAGATGCATTGGATGGACATACAGGAATAAGAATGTACACGACATGGATTGGATGGACATACAGGAATAAGAATGTACAAGACATCGATTGGATGGACCATACAGGAATAAGAATGTACACGACAGGGATTGGATCGACAGACAGGAATAAGAATGTACACGACAAGGATTGGATCGACATACAGGAATAAGAATGTACACGAGATGCATTGGATGGACTTAATGAGAATGTACACGAGATGGATTGGATGGACATACAGGAATAAGAATGTACACACAATTGGATTGGATGGACATACAGGAATAAGAATGTACACGAGATGGATTGGATGGAAATACAGAAATAAGAATGTGCGCGACATGCATTGGATGGATGTATAGGAATAACAATGTACACGAGAGGGATTGGATGGATGTATAGGAATAAGAATGTACACGACATGGATTGGATGGACATACAGGAATAATAATGTACACGACATGGATTGGTTGGATGTATAGGAATAAGATTGTACACGACATGGATTGGATGGACATACAGGAATAAGAATGTACACGACATGGATTGGATGGACATACAGGAATAAGAATGTACACGACATTGATTGGATGGACCATACAGGAATAAGAATGTACACAACATTGATTTGATGGACATACAGGAATAAGAATGTACACGACATGGATTGGATGGACATACAGGAATAGGAATGTACAGGACATCGATTGGAATGACATACAGGAATAAAAATGTACACGACATGGATTGGATGGACATACAGGAATAAGAATGTACACGACATGGATTGGATGGACATACAGGAATAAGAATGTACACGACATGGATTGGATGGACATATAGGAATAAGAATGTACACGACATGGATTGGATGGACATACAGGAATAAGAATGTACACGAGATGGATTAGATGGACATACAGGAATGGGAATGTACACAAGAGGGATTGGATGGACATATACATGATTAGCAATTTACACGAGATTTTTGATTAATGCAAAAGTATTCTTCTTGGCCTTCAAGCTTATCTCATGGAACGTCTCCAAAAAGTACAGAAAATGGCCATGTACGAGACGTACAAAATACTAAAGAACGGAAGGTCTTGACTGCGGACATTTTCTAGTTTGAGAAAATTTTCTGGACTTTTGCAAACAGATGTCAATAGATTTAGTAGCTGAGGTAAATACCGACGGTACCGTTGGTACATTTGGAGAAATATGGAATTGGTCACCCTGTGGTAAAGTACTACGCATACCGGTATGTTATCAGACTTAGCACGATAAAGGGGTCCGCTCACCAAATGTATACACCGACGGCACCTTTGGTACATTTAATAATAATAGTAATAATTTATTAAGTATAATACTTCAAGTATTAATTTCAAGCTTGAATTTCAAGAAATAATAAGAAGAAGCGTATGGTCTGCGTGCAGATAAGAGAATTTGTATGGTACTTTATCTGTGAGCCGATTAAGAGCTCGATTAAGTAGTTTTTAAGAGTAAAGCAATATTTACAACACTATAATTTGGAGTACCCAACATGATATTTTGGAGTATCCAACATGATATTTTGGAGTATCCGACATGATATTTTGGAGTATCCGACATGATATTTTGGAGTATCCAACATGATATTTTGGAGTATGCAACACCATATCAGTGGCGGATCCAGAATTTTACAAAGGGGGGTTCCATTTCGTCTTCACTTTTTCAACAACTGATACGTAAAACTTCATTGCAGGACACATTCTCATTATTTCATATAGCCCTTTTCAAAGGGTCTGATGCTCAAAGACCGAAGCAGGACGTTTCACTTTTGAAACCGAGATTGCTTAAATTATGGTTCTGAAAGCAACTATAAGAAAGTTAGAATTCATAAAAAAAAAGAAAAAAGAAAAAAATCTTATGTGAATATCATGGGATTCGAACCCATGTCAACCGACAGAAATTCAAAAAAAAATAATTCGAATGTGCCATACCCCCGAGACATCCGCAGAGCTGAGGCGCAGTATGGACTTTGGACCTGACGGCAATTAAATCCTTCTGTCCTTATAGTACGGATTACGCAGAAAAAATGTTCTAGCCGAGGCATCAGGGGAGAGACCAGCCGGCCCCCAGACCATACCTACAGCTAAGCCCTTGCACTATCGCAACGCACGTTGATTTTAAGTGGAAAATAGTCTAGTCTATTCGGTACATTGCAATCACGGCTATTGTTGTGCAAATTTTGCGAAACCGTGGTCGAGTGGGAAAAAAACTTGGGCTTCGAAAAAACTGAGTCAAGCCCGTTTCGGCTGGGTTAGTACCTGGATGGGTGACCTTTTTATGACAAATGGCGCCTCATTTTTTTTTTATGAAGCATATTAAGATGACTGACTAGTTTTGAACAATCAACTTGAGCCCACCATGTGCGCGCGCACAAAAGCCGCATAATTAGATTCCTCAATAAAAATTCCGTAATTCGGTAAAACATTATACACCTAAAGTCCAAAATGGCGTGCACACTATTGGAAACGAGGCACCCAGGGTCAAATGCAAAGAGACAATATGATCTCCTTCCAAAGAGTACACTTGCTCAGTCTTTCTTTAATTCTTTCTTACAATCGTAAACACAACAATTCTGCGGCATCAAATTATAAGAAAACACTATAATTTCGTAAATTTGGCTCTGGATGCCCCGTTCTCATATAACTCACATAGTAGTGTACCATTTTGGACTTATTATAAATAACCAACGAATGTCAGTTTTATGGATGACATTATGCTAACATCCTTCAGAATAATGTACCTATTTAAAAAAAGGCTGTCGCAGCCGAGTGAAAGCAACAAGCAACAACACAATACGACGAAAAACATCTGTATTTTACTCCTTATTTACACGCTATTATTTTAGTAGTGAAATGAAATGCGCTATTATTTTAGTAGTTTTGTAATGGTAGGCTGCAACTGTTTCCATTCTTTGAGTGTCCAGAATTTTGTATTTTACTCCTTATTTATTGTTCAAACGCGATTATTTTAGTCCTTTTGTAATGATAGGTGGCTGCAACTGTGCTATGGAATAGAGTGGTTCGTATTCTATGCCGAGAAAAGATAAAGGCCTTTTGAAATCTATAAATCTCACGAAAAGGGTTTGATATTTCTCAACAAGAATAGAGTAGTTTAAGGACATCTGAGTTTGCTCTTGCAAAACGTTATTGCATGATATCAAATTCACGCAAAGGTCTGGAAATAAAACCTTCCACTCTGACAAGTCACTTTGAAAGACATTTTAAGAAGAGAGATGACATCGAAATGCCTGAAGAGCTTGTACATCCTGAACGTTATCCTGAATTATTTGATGATCACAAACCTGTGATTAATTCAGATCCACCATGCAAAGAGGAAATTCAATCTTCACTTAAGAGTTTTAACAACGGCAAAAGTTATGGCACTGACAGAGTACCAACTGAAGCATTGAAGTATGGAGCATTCTCTCAACATCTAATCACTGCCATCTGGCTTCTACTTCAAAGCATCTGGTTTTCAATGAAAATTCCAGCTGATTGGTTGAAACTGACGATCTCCTGTCTGCATAAGAAAGGAAACAAACAACAAGCTGAAAACTACCGTGCACTGTCAGTTGGTTCTAATATCTCTAAAATTCTGTCAAAGATTGTTATCACACGACTGAAGGAAAGTTACGAGAAAAATATTTCAAAAGCGCAGTTTGGTTTCAGAAGTGACAGATCTACAACTGACGGAGTATTTATGCTTAGTCAGGTATTGAAAAATACACATGGTCGTATAGTCGCACTATACATTGATCTAACAGCTGCATTTGATAAAGTTCCTAGACACATTTTGTATGAAGTCCTGGTAGCTAGAACTGGTTGTAAGAAGTTAATTGATATCCTGTGGTTACTGTACGATGGAACACGTGGTAAAATATGTGGAGACAAAACTGACTTTCCCATTGAAGCAGGAACTAGACAAGGTGGTGTGGAAAGTCCTCCCGTGTTCAATTGGTTCTTTGATTGGGTACTAAAGATAGCTGCTCGTGAAATTGATCAACGTTTTCCAGATGGTTGGGGAATATCATGTAAATATACAATTGCAAACGCATGTCATCAACGTAGCACCGGACGTTTGAATGGAACTGAAATAATTAAATGGCTTCTATATGCTGATGATGCTGTAGTTCTATCTAAAGATCTCACTGAACTACAGGAAATCCTAGAAATCATTCACAAGACATGTTTAAGGTATGGTCTGGAAATAAGTTTTAAGAAAACAAAGACACAAGTATTTAACGATACAGAACTTATGAATGAAAGGAGTATTCTGAAAATTGCTGGGAACGAAATTGAAAATGTGAAAGAATTTAAGTACCTCGGTCATATGTTTTATAGTGACATGAAGGAATCGTTTGTTGATAATAGAATGCTTAGTGCAAGTGGGAAATTTCATGAGCTAAAGAACGTATTGACGGACCACAAAGTGTCAATGAAAACCCGTAGAAAATTGCTTGAATCCTGTATAAGATCAAGACTTACTTACTGTACAGAGGCTCAGCTACCCAAAGAAAATGAAATGAAAAAGTTAGAATCATGCTGGTACGGTTTCCTGAGAAGAATGGTAAGGAAAGGATGGGAAAGGAAAATGAACAGCGAAGGAGAAGAAACCTATGCACTTAAATACAGAAATACGGATCTGGAGAGAATTGTTGGAACCTCATCAATACGAGATTTCATATACATAAGATATTTGAAGTATATCGCACACATATGCAGAAGAGCGAACTCACACTTAACGAAACAACTACTATTCATAAATCCATCAGCCAAATTTGTAAGAGATCCTTGGATCAAGATTGAGAAACTTTTAAATGTTGATAAAGAACAAGCTAAAAGATCTACACAAGACAGAAAAGCTTTCAATGGACTACTACAACAGAATTTTGTTTCTCTGTAGTAATATGTCCCCACTGATTAACTAATCGTTTTATAGTGGAATAAAACTGATACTGATACTGATACTGAATTGGGTTGTTTTGCGGAATTATTTGGAAAAACTCAGACTACCGGGGCATTTAGAATTTACCTCAAAATGGATTAGATGAAAGTACAGTACAAAGAATATATGCGAGATGGATTGGATGGACATACAGGAATAAGAATGTACACGAGATGGATTGGATGGACATACAGGAATAAGAATGTACACGAGATGGATTGGATGGACATACAGGAATAAGAATGTACACGAGATGGATTGGATCGACATACAGGAATTAGAATGTACACGAGATGGATTGGATGGACATATAGGAATAAGAATGTACACGACAAGGATTGGATGGACCTACAGGAATAAGAATGTACACGACATGGATTGGATGGATGTATAGGAATAAGAATGTACACGACATGGATTGGATGGACATACAGGAATAATAATGTACACGAGATAGATTGGATGGACATACAGGATTAAGAATGTACACGAAATTGATTGGATGGACCATACAGGAATAAGAATGTACACAACATGGATTGGATGGACATACAGGAATAATAATGTACACGAGATAGATTGGATGGACATACAGGATTAAGAATGTACACGACATGGATTGGATGGACATACAGGAATAATAATGTACACGAGATAGATTGCATGGACATACAGGAATAAGAATGTACACGAAATTGATTGGATGGACCATACAGGAATAAGAATGTACACAACATGGATTGGATGGACATACAGGAATAATAATGTACACGAGATAGATTGGATGGACATACAGGATTAAGAATGTACACGAGATGCATTGGATGGACATACAGGAATAAGAATGTACACGACATGGATTGGATGGACATACAGGAATAAGAATGTACACGACATGGATTGGATGGACATACATGAATAATAATGTACACGACATGGATTGGATGGACGTACAGGAATAGGAATGTACACGACATGGATTGGATGGACATACAGGAATAAGAATGTACACGAGATAGATTGGATGGACCTACAGGAAGAAGAATGTACACGACATGGATTGGATGGACATACAGGAATAAGAATGTACACGACATGGATTGGATGGACATACAGGAATAAGAATGTACACGACATGGATTGGATGGACATATAGGAATAAGAATGTACACGACATGGATTGGATGGACATACAGGAATAAGAATGTACACGACATGGATTAGATGGACATACAGGAATGGGAATGTACACAAGAGGGATTGGATGGACATATACATGATTAGCAATTTACACGAGATTTTTGATTAATGCAAAAGTATTCTTCTTGGCCTTCAAGCTTATCTCATGGAACGTCTCCAAAAAGTACAGAAAATGGCCATGTACGAGACGGACAAAATACTAAAGAACGGAAGGTCTTGACTGCGGACATTTTCTAGTTTGAGAAAATTTTCTGGACTTTTGCAAACAGATGTCAATAGATTTAGTAGCTGAGGTAAATACCGACGGTACCGTTGGTACATTTGGAGAAATATGGAATTGGTCACCCTGTGGTAAAGTACTACGCATACCGGTATGTTATCAGACTTAGCACGATAAAGGGGTCCGCTCACCAAATGTATACACCGACGGCACCTTTGGTACATTTAATAATAATAGTTATAATTTATTAAGTATAATACTTCAAGTATTAATTTCAAGCTTGAATTTCAAGAAATAATAAGAAGAAGCGTATGGTCTGCGTGCAGATAAGAGAATTCGTATGGTACTTTATCTGTGAGCCGATTAAGAGCTCGATTAAGTAGTTTTTAAGAGTAAAGCAATATTTACAACACTATAATTTGGAGTACCCAACATGATATTTTGGAGTATCCAACATGATATTTTGGAGTATCCGACATGATATTTTGGAGTATCCGACATGATATTTTGGAGTATCCAACATGATATTTTGGAGTATGCAACACCATATCAGTGGCGGATCCAGAATTTTACAAAGGGGGGTTCCATTTCGTCTTCACTTTTTCAACAACTGATATGTAAAACTTCATTGCAGGACACATTCTCATTATTTCATATAGCCCTTTTCAAAGGGTCTGATGCTCAAAGACCGAAGCAGGACGTTTCACTTTTGAAACCGAGATTGCTTAAATTATGGTTCTGAAAGCAACTATAAGAAAGTTAGAATTCATAAAAAAAAAAGAAAAAAGAAAAAAATCTTATGTGAATATCATGGGATTCGAACCCATGTCAACCGACAGAAATTCAAAAAAAAATAATTCGAATGTGCCATACCCCCGAGACATCCGCAGAGCTGAGGCGCAGTATGGACTTTGGACCTGACGGCAATTAAATCCTTCTGTCCTTATAGTACGGATTACGCAGAAAAAATGTTCTAGCCGAGGCATCAGGGGAGAGACCAGCCGGCCCCCAGACCATACCTACAGCTAATCCCTTGCACTATCGCAACGCACGTTGATTTTAAGTGGAAAATAGTCTAGTCTATTCGGTACATTGCAATCACGGCTATTGTTGTGCAAATTTTGCGAAACCGTGGTCGAGTGGGAAAAAAACTTGGGCTTCGAAAAAACTGAGTCAAGCCCGTTTCGGCTGGGTTAGTACCTGGATGGGTGACCTTTTTATGACAAATGGCGCCTCATTTTTTTTTTATGAAGCATATTAAGATGACTGACTAGTTTTGAACAATCAACTTGAGCCCACCATGTGCGCGCGCACAAAAGCCGCATAATTAGATTCCTCAATAAAATTCCGTAATTCGGTAAAACATTATACACCTAAAGTCCAAAATGGCGCGCACACTATTGGAAACGAGGCACCCAGGGTCAAATGCAAAGAGACAATATGATCTCCTTCCAAAGAGTACACTTGCTCAGTCTTTCTTTAATTCTTTCTTACAATCGTAAACACAACAATTCTGCGGCATCAAATTATAAGAAAACACTACAATTTCGTAAATTTGGCTCTGGATGCCCCGTTCTCATATAACTCACATAATAGTGTACCATTTTGGACTTATTATATATAACCAACGAATGTCAGTTTTATGGATGACATTATGCTAACATCCTTCAGAATAATGTACCTATTTAAAAAAAGGCTGTCGCAGCCGAGTGAAAGCAACAAGCAACAACACAATACGACGAAAAACATCTGTATTTTACTCCTTATTTACACGCTATTATTTTAGTAGTGAAATGAAATGCGCTATTATTTTAGTAGTTTTGTAATGGTAGGCTGCAACTGTTTCCATTCTTTGAGTGTCCAGAATTTTGTATTTTACTCCTTATTTATTGTTCAAACGCGATTATTTTAGTCCTTTTGTAATGATAGGTGGCTGCAACTGTGCTATGGAATAGAGTGGTTCGTATTCTATGCCGAGAAAAGATAAAGGCCTTTTGAAATCTATAAATCTCACGAAAAGGGTTTGATATTTCTCAACAAGAATAGAGTAGTTTAAAGACATTGAATTGGGTTGTTTTGCGGAATTATTTGGAAAAACTCAGACTACCGGGGCATTTAGAATTTACCTCAAAATGGATTAGATGAAAGTACAGTACAAAGAATATATGCGAGATGGATTGGATGGACATACAGGAATAAGAATGTACACGAGATGGATTGGATGGACATACAGGAATAAGAATGTACACGAGATGGATTGGATGGACATACAGGAATAAGAATGTACACGAGATGGATTGGATGGACATACAGGAATAAGAATGTACACGAGATGGATTGGATGGACATACAGGAATAAGAATGTACACGAGATGGATTGGATAGACATACAGGAATAAGAATGTACACGAGATGGATTGGATGGACATACAGGAATAAGAATGTACACGACAAGGATTGGATGGACCTACAGGAATAAGAATGTACACGACATGGATTGGATGGATGTATAGGAATAAGAATGTACACGACATGGATTGGATGGACATACAGGAATAAGAATGTACACGACATGGATTAGATGGATGTATAGGAATAAGAATGTACACGACATGGATTGGATGGACATACAGGAATAAGAATCTACACGAGATAGATTGGATGGATGTATAGGAATAAGAATGTACACGACATGGATTGGATGGACATACAGGAATAAGAATGTACACAAGAGGGATTGGATGGACATTGGATGATTAGGAATGTACACGAGATTTTTGATTAATGCAAAAGTATTCTTCTTGCAATTGGCCTTCAAGCTTATCTCATGGAACGTCTCCAAAAAGTACAGAAAACGGCTACGAGACGGACAAAATACTTAATAACGGAAGGTCTTGACGGCGGACATTTTCTAGTTTGAGAAAATTTTCTGGACTTTTGCAAACAGATGTCAATAGATTTAGTAGCTGAGGTAAATACCGACGGTACCGTTGGTACATTTGGAGAAATATGGAATTGGTCACCCTGTGGTAAAGTACTACGCATACCGGTATGTTATCAGACTTAGCACGATAAAGGGGTCCCCTCACCAAATGTATACACCGACGGCACCTTTGGTGCATTTAATAATAATGATAATAATAATAATGATAATAATAATAATAATAATAATAATTTATTAAGCATAATACAACGTCTCTATGCTTTATAATACTAATTACAATTTAACTAAATTATTGTAAACTATAGACTACTAAACTAACACTATTTACAATAATAATAAGAAAATATATATATGATGAATATATGGTATAATAATATGTATTAAATAATATAAATATGATGTAAAGTATAATATATAGTATAGGACACAGTAACAATATATATCGTATATATATATATATAAGTATAATATATAGAATGGTGAAATATGAAATTGGTCACCCTGTGGTAAAGTACTAAGCATATGTTATCAGACTGAGTACGATAAAGGGGCCCCCTCACCAAATGTAAATACCGACGGTACAGTTGGTACATTTGGTGAAATATGGAATTGGTCTCCCTGTGGTAAAGTACTAGGCAGTATCAGACTTAGTACGATGAAGGGACCCCCTCACCAAATGTATATACCGACGGTACCGAAATATGGAATTGGTTACCCTGTGGTAAAGTACTAGGCATATGTTAACAGACTTAGCACGATAAAGTGGCCCCCTCACTAAATGTATATGCCGACGGCCCGCGCGGGTGCATCGCTATTTGCTTTTCCGGATTATTGTAGAAATGCGTAGCATTATGGGGCAGTTTTTGGGGAAGCTTCATCGGTCAGTTGTCATTTTATGCTGAAAGAAATGAAAGATATTTGAAAATGAACACGACAATATGATTTCCTATCCGGTCTCGAACTCCTCTCGACCGACCTCTCGACCTCCTCTCGACCCAAAATCGTAACTTGTCGGCTAACAATCGTTTCACTGTCGGACAAGATCGTCGGACAGCCTGTTTCTTACCAAAAATGGAGGCGAGACGAGGAAGAAGTCGACGAAGTTCTCGAAGTTTCTTTAAACTCTCATAGTTTTGAGCTGTAGGAATGCAGAAAGACAGTCCTGGCAAGCTGCTAAAGGGACGAAATGAGCGATATACCACCGCTGCACAGCCTAAGCTGCTATCCCTATCGTCTGTGAAGAAAAAAGCCGCAGAATTTGCAGCAAAAGACAACAAGACTGCTCGCGTCGGAGCAAAGAAAGCAATTTTACAAGAGTTGACTTCACATTTAACCATTCGAGCACAAGGAATATTCCCTAAAGAGGAAAGTGAAAATCCTTATGGAAAACAAGCTACTGGTACGTGATAAAACACTTGCAAACTTGTTTTAATAAACTCAAGGCTCCAATAAGCTTATTAGCTTTTAAAATTTCTTTAAATTTTCTGGCGGGAAAATCAAATTTCGTTTACAAAATCCCATTGAAAATAAAAAATTCAGTCAAGCCTCTCACTCAAGTATCCATTGATTTCCATGAAAATTCATATCATTGGTAAATAGTTTGTCATAATTTTGTCTGCCAAGTTTGGAGAAAAGCTATTGGTTGCAAGTTGTTAGTTGCTCAGCAAGCACAGCTCGGCCTACAAACTGATGGAAGCAACAAAAAGCCCACACATTTCAGCTTGCAGCTTCAAACTGCCTGGGCCAAGTTCGCATAATGCTATAAACAATTTCAAGCCCTGGAATATAGAGTTTCGTGCGCTGCGATTGGTTAGAGCATCCAACTAGAATCCACATCTACATCTACAAGGCTGTACTTGATTATTCCACAAAGCTATTAAGTTGGTTGAACTAGTTGGTTTTTACTGTGATATAAATCTAATAATTTTTTGTTTTTGTTTTTGTTTTGTCAGATCAAGAAGTTTTTAATCAACCCAAACGTGCTTCTTCAAAAACAAGGTACAGTTCATTCTCATTCTCAGATCCTACTCACTATTAAGCAAATCGTAGGCTCTGGGAAACCCTACTGACCTGAAGCCAGAATCTTGTCCCCTTTTCAGCTATGCCTCAGGAAACATTGTCGTCTCTGGACCACATAAGACACACTGTTTCCCTCTGTCCCATCAATAAGTGTTAAGTATAGGGTTAGCCTTCGTAGCGGCCCTATCCCCCTATCCCCCTAAACCATGCATTCTATTTTATTTTTACGGTTTGTTTAAAGCCTTTTAATCAGTCAGTATTCACTTAAACATTCTAAAACTTGGTAAAACTAATATTTTTGGTGTGATCTTTCATGTGATGGGGCCCTAATAGTTATTATTACCCCTTGGAATGGTTGATAATAATTGCATAGTATTTGTTATATTTTGTTTATGTGATGTGTTTTTTTATCTAAAGAACTAGAACAGAGAAAGGCAAAGATAAAGGTGTTGTACGTCAGACAGAAAGAAGGAAGCAGACAAAAGAACAGGAATATGACTGGAACAAGGATAGTAGAGAACAGGAACTGAGAATAAGGTGATCATGAATATAAGATTGAAAAAGTCTAGTACTACCTTGAGTATTTCAAATTGGATGAATTGTTACACCATTCACTGATATACAGCTAATTAAAAAAAAAGATTGATCAAAGTTTTGTTGCATGTTGTTTACCAAGCGTGGAATTTATCATATATATACATATACATGTATGGTGGTCCACAACGCTAAACAAAAGAAACTCACAGCAAATCAAAAAGAAAGCTTTCTAGTGGTCAGTAAAAGTATACTTCATTTACTCTAATCAGTACTGGAACACGAACAAATTTGGGCTCCCTGTGCTGACATAAGAGTAAGACTGGTAATGAAGTATACTTCTACTGACCACTAGGGCTTCTTACTACATATAACATGATTGTTATTCTTTTCCTACACCAATAATGATTTCAAATAATATTGAAAATATGATGTAACTAGTATAATTAATATTTATGTTGTAGGTGCCTTGCAAGGAAATTTTTATTCCTTTGGATGAGAAATGTTTATGGAAGAGTCCATCCATATGCTGCCAGGTGATTATTAATGGAATACAACTGCAGCTATTTCAAGTTTTTTTTCTTGTTACATAGATTTCTTGGCATAGATTTTAAATAATATGTCAAATGTATGCTGAGGATTGAGCCATCTTTATTAAGTCAAATTAATTATTTGAATGAAAACTTTTCCTCCTTTTGTGTGATCAAGCTGTTATAGAATTACGGATCCTTTGAGGGCCTTGAAGATTACAACTTTTATTGATGGTCACTTTGATTGACTCCGACGAAGGACTAACGTCCGAAACGTCAGTTTCCATTTTCACTAAGGTGTATAACTTATAAATCTACGATAACTTTGTAATGTATACAGCTTCCTCAAAACGTCTTAAGTCATGTAACAATAGACCTCATCAGCCTGGGTGTAATGTTGTCCCATTTCAGACCACGTGTCATTCCCCAGAGTATCATTTCATTGTTTAATGGTTGCGCATGAGAAGATACATGAATATGGATACAACTCAAACAAAGAATCTCATTCTCAAGAGAATGACATGTGGTCTGAAATGGGACCACATTACCCCAAGCCGATGAGGTCTATTTACAAACCTTTGGTCAAAATAGAGTGACAATACATGCCAGGAACATGCACTGTCTAATGTGTTTTAGAAAAAACCTACTAATGGTCTATCACCAATCGAGCCCTGTGATTGGCTGAGCTACTAGGGATCTATTAGTGATAGACCTCTAGTAACGAAAAGCGCCGGTTTTGAAAACCAAAAAAAATATATTTAAAGCAAAATCCAAAACTTTTTGCATCCTTTTATTGGACCGATTAGTAGGTTTTTACTAAAACAATTAGACCTCCCGCCCTCATGGCCTACGAGTGAATAGCCCATTCGGCCTTCGGCCTCATGGGTTATTGACTCGTAAACCATTCGGACTCGAGGACTAATTGTTAAATAATCAACAGTATACTCTTACTACCTAATAATCATTTGTTTTCAAGTAGCTGTACACTGGGGTTTTGTTTTTCTCTCTCCATAGATTTCACTACAACAATAAAGTCAAGCATCATGTTATGCAAGTATGGCAAGATAGTTGGTGGACAGGCAGAAAAGGATGGAAGCTCAATATCAGGGCTGAATATCATAACAGGTATGGAACAGAAAGTACTCTTTTCTTTCAAGTCCCAACTTCTTTATGTCAGTTTTCTTTACTTTGTTTTTCCATTTCATTTCTAAAAAGACTTGTGGTTTCATCTTTCATCACTGTAAGTCAAATGGCTCGGGTCACTGATTCGAGCCCTGCGGTCGCCACATGTGCATTGAGTTTGTTTGATGTGTTGTTCTCTGCCTTGCCATCAGGGTTTTTCTTTGGTTTGTCTGGTTTTCCTCCCTCAGTTAAAATCAACATGTGAGTAGAGAGTTGTGTGTATAGAATACTCAAATGTAGTAAGGAGTGTGTGTGGAGGAAACATGGCCACATATGTTTCTAGCCTACTGTATATGAATAAAAGCTTTAATATTAATTTTATTTATTTGATTAATCCCTTCTAATTATTTTTATCTTCTCTGACCTTTAATCATAAATCATGTTTAAAGAATTTTATTTTTCACCAGTCATTAGGCCATTAGGTCAGGGTATTACAGGTTTTCTTTTCATACCTCTATTCACATCAATCGTTCATTAAATATTTAAGGAAGCATGGATGGCATTGGTGTTATGTGTGAGTAGAGTGGCTTGTTGGTTATCTCCTGTGCTTTGAGGGTTTTTCTCCAGGTTCTCTGGTTTAAATTCTGCCCTCAGCAAAAATCAATTCTTGTTCTCGTTCTTGTTGTTTAGATATAGGACTTGGCTGAAGGCATGGAGGGCTTGGAGGTCATATGTTATGCAAGAAAAGGTCAAAAAAGGCAAGGAAAACAGGGCTGTTCAGCATGGTATGTTACAAATTACAGTGACTAGTACTAAAAATTCTACCGACTTTATCACTCTGAGGTGGAGGGAAAGCCTTACAGGTCAAGGACCCAATTTCAAGGCATCCGATAGATCAACTAACATTTTTGGAAGTTGATTTTTTTGGAGGGAGGAAAACTGGAGAAAATTCATAGAACCTGGTTCGCATTAGTGAGAGGCAAGTGCTCTTAAGCTATGCCACCAATGCATTGGAAATAAATGTTCAAATTCACAATTAAATTAAAAAAGGATGGTCAGCTCACAGAAATTATTGAATGCTCAAATTCAAGAAAATTCACAATTATTATTTAACAACATTTGTAATGCATGCTCCTCACAGATCACGAAAATTGAAATACCTTGTTCACGATTTCACGCCAAAATCCCTTGTGCATATAATACTAACTGAATATAGTACACGTGGTGTGTGTTCATGCCAAATTTTTTTCAAGTCAACTATTCTATATTTACTGTACATTTACATTTTGAAATTTTTAAAAGCCAAAAGAAAATCACAAGAAAAGCAATTTGGAGCATGGACAAAGTACATCAAAACCAGAAGAATAAAGGCTAAGAAAGTTAAGATGGCATGTCAGTTTGCTGTTACCTCTGCAAAAAGGTAGGGCAATAGACTGTTATATACAATTAATAATCAATAACTAAAGTATGAAGAAATAATGATCAACTTGTGATTGAACATGTGCACTTTTATTGTCCAGATATTGAGTCACCTTGACCATGTACTGTACCATGTGGAGTTTGAGTGCAAAATCACTGAATGTAACTTAGAATGTGTTGTCTGTGTAATAGGTTGGCTTTCCATCAATGGATGAAAGAGTTGGATAAAAGAAGAGAACACAGGGCAATGGAATATGAAGCAATGCAGTACTGGGCTGACACTCTAGTCAGAAAAGTAAGACAATCATGTTTTAATTCAAACATCTGTTCATCTGTTCATCCAGCTACTCATGCACACAGTCATTTACACTTGAAGTCTGTAGACTCTGTTTACACAACCATCCATTCACCCGTCTGTCTGTCTATTCTTTGAAACCATTCACCCATTAACCCAGCCAGCCACCCATACTTCCATCCTTCCATCCATCCATCCACCCACCCACATACCACCTTACCCATTCATTCATCTAGTACAATATATCCCTTCTACTTCCATTTAATATCCAAAGACATTTTTTCATTCATTTTTATGAATTATTCATTTGTTATTTCACGTCAATTATTTGGTAAACCTTGTGTATTCAGTGATTCACTCCTTTCGTTGTCTAGTTCTGGTCAGCTTGGACTTCTGCACTCTCAGTTCATTTAATAGAGAAAGCTAAGCTATCACATGCTGAAAAGATAGCCAACAGAAAATTACTTGTCAAAGTTTGGACAGGCTGGAAGAACTACAGAACTATGCGGAAATTGATAGAGATTCAAAAAAGTGAGTGTTGTATACTGAATAGTCCATGACCATTGTACTTTATCTACTTTTAAGGAATAAAAAACAGTTTTCCGTGTATTATACTCTGATAAAGACATGCCGGATGTGGAGAGAACACGAGAGAAGCGTAGGAAACCACAATACGTAGCGTCTTTTAAGAAGCAGAGAGAGAAAAACAAATAGCGCGAGCATGTATTATACTCTCATAAAACATGGCTTTTTGACCAATCAGAGCGCGTGTAATATCAAAGCTATTTTATAATATAACATACTGCATGCATTCTCCTATCCACAGGAGTGGCAGACAGACATTACAACACTGCTTTAGTAACCAGGACACTAATGATATGGAATGCAAGATTGCACAGGAGACGACAGCTTGCACAATTTGAGGATCTTATTGCACATAATGCAATTATTGCTAGAGCCAGAAGGGTTTTAGTACATTGGAAGTTTTGTATCCATTTTGCATTTGCACTGTGTAACAGACTGAAACAGATCCAACATCATTGATGTGTTTTGGATTCTTAATTTAAAGAAAAAAAGAAACTTATTTAAAAAAATTTGCAAAATATACCAACACCCCATCATAAAATACTTGTTAGCATAATAATGCTACAAAGTATATATCCAACTGAGCTTTACGTATAGACAGTAGTTGAATTCAGGCAAACAATTTATGTACGTTTACTCAGTAAAATCCATAATGGTACTTGATACAGCTAGATTTGAATTTTCAAAAAAACCTTAACAGTGTTACTAGATATTATGTTACAGCACCAAAAGTATGCAAAACAATCATTAGCAACTGTGCAGTATGAATCTCATCTCAAAGTAAGAGAGTGCCGACAGAGGATAATATATTAAAGTAATGATTTGGGAAGTTGCCATAGGTTTAGTGGTTGGTTGTTAATAATTATGTTTAGTGGTTGACAGTTTGGTGGTTGTGTTTTTGATATTTTGGTATTTGGAATGTGGTTGTAATTTCAATGTTATTGGTGTTTGGCATGAGGTTGGTATATTTGGAATATGATCGGTATTTGGAATGTAATTTGTTTTTTAGTGTGAAATTCCTTGCTTGCAGGGTTCTCCTTTATTTGGTTTGGAGAACCAGGAAGGGGGATATTATGGTTCTGTAGCAGTTACATGTATTTTTCAATTTAAAACAATATTAGGAGAAGAATGCGAAATATCAACCTGTGGCTGCATTATTTAATTTAATCATTCATTCTTGATTTTAATTTGTCTTCACAGAAAAACGTTCTTCATGTTCTACATGTTCAAGTTGTGCAAAGAAGACTGAAAAACATGAGAAATAACATGTCTAAAGACTTTTGGTATAAACTGGTGAGATTGATATCAAGTTTTAAATTCTATAAAAGACTAAATAAATTAATGTCTCAAAATCCCTCCCCACTAACGGCTGCTTACTGCAGCCAGACATTCCATTCTAATTGTTTGATTTAAGCCAATCAGGAGACAGGCCCGTTTCAGGCCGCCTTGTTGATTTCCTGCCAAATATAATAAACAATGAGCTGCCAGCTTTTCTCTGACATTCAAATAAAATGATTCAGTTCTTGATTTTAAAACTAGATCTGCGATCGGCTAAACCGTTGGAATGGAATGTCTGGCTTATTAGTGGGGAGGGATTTTGAGACAGATACTAAGAAGGGCTTTAAAGAAGACTAATAAATGACTTGCAATAATAAAATTGATCAATTGTTTTCATATTGAGTTTTGATTATAATCCAATTGAATGTATGTGGACATGTTGTAATTGATATAATTATTATAATAAGAGTGGACTTTAAATTGTTTTGTTTTTATTAGCAACTTAAGAGGATATGGAGGATATGGCTGAAACGATGTGAACATTCAGAAGAACTGAAAATATACCCACTGACAAGAAAAGCAAGATGTCATTACAGGTATTGTGTGTACCCTCAGTTATTGATGCTAGACCCCCACTACCCCCTGTGAGGGGATTGATGTTGGACCTCACTACCCCCTGTGGGGGGATTGATGTTGGAACTCACTACCCCCTGTGAGGGGATTGATGTTGGACCCCACTACCCCCTGTGAGGGGATTGATGTTGGACCCCACTACCCCCTGTGAGGGGATTGATGTTGGACCCCCACTGCCCTCTGTGAGGGGATTGATGTTGGTCCCCCACTACCCCCTGTGAGGGGATTGATTTTGGACCCAACTACCCCCTGTGAGGGGATTGATGTTGGACCTCACTACCCCCTGTGAGGGGATTGATGTTGGACCTCACTACCCCCTGTGAGGAGATTGATTTTGGACCCCACTACCCCCTGTGAGGGGATTGATGTTGGACCCCACTACCCCCTGTGAGGGGATTGATGTTGGACCCCACTAACCCCTGTGAGGGGATTGATGTTGGACCCAACTACCCCCTGTGAGGGGATTGATGTTGGACCTCACTACCCCCTGTGAGGGGATTGATGTTGGACCTCACTACCCCCTGTGAGGGGATTGATTTTGGACCCAACTACCCCCTGTGAGGGGATTGATGTTGGACCTCACTACCCCCTGTGAGGGGATTGGTGTTGGACCCCACTACCCCCTGTGAGGGGATTGATGTTGGACCCCAATAACCCCTGTGAGGGGATTGATGTTGGACCTCATACCCCCTGTGAGGAGATTGATGTTGGACCTCACTACCCATCACTAAGGTGTTAATGTTGGATCCCTACCTCCTGCAAGTAATCAAGTAGTTATTAGAAAAAACAGAATTTAACTTGTAACTTGCATAATAATTTGTCAGTTTGTCAGTCCTTCATTAGAGATTTTGCATCATCACCATGATACATTTTGGACTTCCTGTGGTTACAGTACATGGCAGAACAATGAAATCCCTTTGCTTTGGGGAAATTGAATTCTTTATCTTTTAAAACAATTGTATTATTCCTGCCATGCAAAACCTCTGTCAGTACTGTTTGGATGGCAGTAGTTTGTGGTGTGTATTTGACAGTAGCAAACATTTTTTATATCAGGCTGAAATTACTTCAAAATGTTATTCATTCCTGGCAAAAATACTGCAGTTGGAGACAACACAGACAACAGGAGTATCATAGGGCAGATAGGCATTACAGATATCATGCATTACCAAGGTAACAATGCATGTTATGATGCTGTGTGTTAGTAGTATTATAATGAATGTTCCTAATAGTAGTATAAAAAACCTAACTATGCTTTGACCAACTTTAGTAATCCTTATTTAGTGTTCTTGAATATCTACTTTTCTGGCAGATATTTTAGAAGAATAGTGGTATTTGTGAGATTGATGAAGGATATGAAAGAAAGCAGGCTGACAGCAGATCAATTTAGAAGGTGGAGTTTTCACTATGATTTGATTTTCAAACAAACTTTTCCTTATCTTGTTTAACTGCTGGCCAACAAACAGTACAGGTCAACAGAAAGCTAACTAGAAGCAAATCGTTGTATTTTCAGGGAAGTGTTGTTGGCACAGACATTTTATAAATGGCAACGTGAATATCAGCTTACTCTTGATCTACAAATGATGAATAGAATGGTAAGAGTTATGTGTCACTGTTAAGTATCCTGTTTTATGAGGATAGCATTTAATAGCCAGTGGCTAACAAACCTGTGGCCCTCGTTCCATGATCAAATTGGAGTTTAGAAGTTGATTTTTGTGAAGGGAGGAAAACAGGAACCCAGAGAAAAACCTTCGAAGCACAGGAGAAAACCAACTAGAAACTCTACTCACGTACCACACTGAGCCTGACGCGACTCGAACTCAGGTTGCCTTGGTGAGAGGCGAGTGCTCTCACCACTACGTACACCACCCATGCTTCCCACGGGGATGGCGTGGCATGGGTTCCTAATACCTTCCTTAGGAGGTTTCTTGGGTAGGGAGGGATAAGGGATATTTTTAGAACAAATTTTGCTTTCTACTGAGTGTAGCAACAGTCACTGGCCAACATTTAAAGAACCCAAAAAATGTTTTTAAATACATTTAAAAGAAGAAAGAAAGAGCCTACAATTATGTCATATAAGCAGTGAACACCTTATGTATTCAATTGCCCTTTTCTTTAGGCTATTCTACATCATGATGAAGTTACCAAAAGACACTATGTTGCAATCTGGTTCAACAGGACAAGAAAACGGCTCCAGGAACATAAGTTTCAGGTACAAAAGGACCTCCACCCTCCCCCTCCAATGTCCATTTCTTGTTCCACATTGTTATTGTGCTTATGCAATGTTGTCTCTGCTGTTGCAGGACAAAGCTGATGATCATAACAGCTACCGTCTGTTGTATTCTGCATTTCAAGAATGGAAAAAATTCACAACCAATGCAAAAATCAGGTAAACATTGGTGCTTATTCATAAAATACACAACCTAGTTGGCATAGCAACAGTCTAATATTGGGGTATTTGGGGACCCTTCATTTTAATGGGGAGGGGGACCTGGTGGTTTTGGCCCTCAGAAATGCGATTCCCAGTTAAAGGAAAAAAAGAAAATTCTGTAAGAGGTTTCATTTTGTAAAAATTCCAACCCCTCCCATTTATTCACAGTTTTTTCTAGTGGTGTTTAGTGCTCTTGATTTTTGTTCATACTTATTACTTAATAAATGATATTATTTTATTCAACCTGCAGCCGCAGTTATCATCACACTGCAGTCAGACATCACTATCTCTGTATTCTAAAAAAGATTTGGACATCATGGACTAAGGTATGCTGAAACTGACATGCACCAATTGAAGCTCTCCCTTGTGTTCAAATGCATATTCCAGGATTCCAAATTCCCACAAGATAAATGGCTGAATATGAGTTGAAAATTACAAATATTGAGTGAAAAGAAATTGAACTGACATTTTCTAGCTAGTTCTCTTATTGAAAAATAATGATATGCAAAGAAAATTAAAGTATTTGGAAAATATTTGTAGAAATTAATAATATTTATGCTCCTTTCCTTCTATTTTCCTTTATTCTTTCAGTATGTTCAACACAGGCAAGGAAAATGGCGTCAGCAGGCAATTGCTGATTTGCACTATCAACATACCATCACCAGAAGACTTCTTCAAAGCTGGAAGGTTCGAATTCAAAATTGATCTTAAGTAGTGGCACTTCTTCATTTTAGACCATTTGTCGTTAAGTATTTATCAGCCGATGTCAAACCACAGGAAACCCATAAAGAGTAAAGTTTCCTTATTAATACCGTAAATCATTCAAACAATAGAAAGCCGGCTTCCCTGTGGTAGTACAATGAAAATGGTCAGTGATAATGAAAGTGGATTTAGATCTTGTGACTGAAGTGCGTGATGAAACGCAAGTGTTACATTGTCTATGTCACATTTACTGGACCAATCACAGCACGCTGTATTTCTGCTTTCCCAGATAAAAAGTGTTTAGACTCGTGTGAGTGATAGCACAGCACGTTTGTACCAAAGATTCTTTAACCATATTAAATCTGTCCATGTGTTTGCAGACTTACTCAGCTGGTTCACTTCAAGCTATGTCTTTTGCAAATCAACGATTCAAAGAGCACAAAAACAAAAGACTAAGGTACTGTACATAATTGGTTATTCTGTTTGAACTCTTTTTTTTATGGTGAAGAGGAGCAGGGTGAACAGGATGGTACTGATGTTCAAGGCTAAATCAAAGCAATATTCTCAGTTCCTCAACCCCCTCCTCATCTCCTCGCCTCTTTAATGTTTTTCATTCTTCTGTGTTATGGACTTTTACAAGGCCACAAGTACTAAGGCCAAACTTTAAAATTGAATTTTAATAATAATAATAATAATTATTATTATTTATTTATTTATTTATTTACTTTATTATTTTTTTTGTTTATTTTCTTTGTTTATTAATTAATTATTTTTTTATTTTTTTATTTATTGTTATTAAATATTTATTTATTTATTCATTTGTTTATTTATTTTCTTTGTTCATTTTCTTTATTTCTTTATTTTTTTTGTATAAGGGAATTGTTGTCAACCTGGTGTCATTTTACTGTGCAACACAAGAACGACCGCTCATCACATGACCAAGCCATGTTGCTGTACCAGACAACCATCAAGAGGAAGGTACGTTGATCTAGCCATTAGACATGTTTCTATAGTAGGGAGTCACCTTAATTGTTATATTGACTGTTTTATAACTCTTTTTGTCAAGGTGTTTGTAGGATGGCGTCAGTATGCATATCTACATGCTATGAAGGCAGAAGAAACGTTCATTTCTCTCCAGGAAAAGCGTGCCATATTGAACCAAGGTATTCTGTCGTTACCACCGTCCTTATCGAGTACATCTGAATAATCATTCATGTATGTTTCCCAAATGAGCATTGCGCTCTCAAAGAATCGTGTATTCTTGTGATCGTAGGAATTGTTTTGTTTTCCTTTTCTTTGACTTATTTGTCAATCACATTTCTACAATAGGCCATTGATACAACCACGTGACGGATACTCTGACTCGGGTTACAGTCCTAGCCGTTATGTTGGATATGATATATTAAAGAATTAACTTGTGTTTCTGTTGGTGTGTCATCCAACATGACGGCCTTGTCAATCCATATCAAGCTGACACATTGACTTTTAATGTACAACGACGTTACAATATTTCTTACCTTATAACATGAAATTTTCGCGACACTTTAATTTCGCGATTTCAAGAAAAAATCATATTCTTAATAACTTTAATTTCGCGATTTCATTAAATAAATTGTTTCATAATTTGTTACCAAATACGCAAAAATTCATTTAGAAAAAGCCACTAGTTCCTTGGTTTTGACTTTAGCATACTTGTTGATCACGATTGTTGATCACATTGTTGATCACATTGTTGAACACGATCAATAGGCGCTAGTACTTGGTCCTCAGTAACGTCTTTTATCCATGCTTTTTAAGTGGTCATTTATTTTCTAAAAAATGGAGGGTCCTTAATTTTCGCGTCATTATATTTTCGCGACACTTATTTTTCG
The DNA here is from genome assembly GCA_023349425.1 of Anthopleura sola. Taxonomy (NCBI): domain Eukaryota; kingdom Metazoa; phylum Cnidaria; class Anthozoa; order Actiniaria; family Actiniidae; genus Anthopleura; species Anthopleura sola. The sequence goes on from JALHLI010000005.1 coordinate 5,199,992, forward strand.
CTACACTTTAATTTCGCGATTTTTTCGAAATCGCGAATTTAAAGTGTCGCGAAAAATTTCAGTATATAAAGTATATAAAAACGCTATTTTTAAGAAGGGTATTTTACATGCTGTTATGACTAACAGGCAAGCTACGCCGTACTGTACGAGCATGGTTTGTCGCTGCTCAAGAATCACTACACAAAAGAAACCAAAACACTCGAGCAGACGAGCATTACAGAAAAGTGTTACTTGTTAAATCATTGGACGGATGGAAGTCTTATGTGCGTCTTTGTTTTAGAATCAAGGTAAGGAGTGGGCTGGAGCTCCTGAATCAGTCCTTAGTTGGATGTGCAGATAACAGGAAATATATTTATATAGCACTATTTCTATATGTACACATTCGAAGGCGCTGTATGATAAGTTCTGAATTTCAGATTGCTTTTTAAAAAGTTGGTAGAGAGTTTGATGTGGACACTAGAGAAGATGACTGTGAAACGTCCACTGCCGTGTGCGTGCCTTGCCGCTACCTCGATGTTTTCTATAATTTTGATTGGCTAATTTTTTTCTTGCGTAATGTGATTGGTCTGGCGTACTTAGACCTTGCCGTTACCGTGCCCGCGCGGTGTTTGTGCCGTGCTTTGTGCATTTGATTGGATAAAGAAAGCGTGCCTTGCCGCGACCGTGATGTTTCCTAGATTTTTGATTGTGCTGACTTTGTGTCGCTACCGCGTCATACGGAATGTGCTCTAAGGTTGGTCAATGCCAGGGTTTGTTTACATCCTCCGTGGTTCCTTTACTAAATAATACTCCCTAGAGTGAATACCTTTCCCAGCTTCTACTGAAAATAATTTGCCTTCCCCTTTGACATCCCTTTTGACTTGTAACCATTAGCACATTGAACAGAGATGTTATGATAGCAGTTAGATAACACTGTATGATAAGATAGCTTCTATAGTTACACATTTTTTCTTGGTTCATTTTTAGATCCTTTGTCGCCAGTCAATGTGGCTGCATAATCACAGGATTACCTCTGCTTTCCTGAGAAGATGGAAACAACAGGTCACTATATAACTGCATAGTTACTAGTCTCCCCCGCAGCCGTTTTTAGGGTCGTCACGCAACGCTCTCTCCCCACTTAGTGCGGGTGAGACTACATAGTTACAATCTAATGTGCGTTCTGATTGGTTAATAGGCCCTCTTTCGAATTCGTAAAATACCGCTGTTTTCCTTGACTGCAGATTTATTTACGCAGGGTTAGCCTCGGTGTTCCAGTGAAGGTCCAAAGTGTTTGTATTGTTGAAGTTGTACATTCTTTACTTTACCATTGGTATTTGTGAATGACACTGAAATGAGGCTAATCCTGCGTAAATGAGTCAATGAACACAGCAGTGTTTTTTTTTTTTTTTTTTTGAATTCGAAAAGGGCGAAAACCAAAAATTAGTTTGTAAAGCCTCGCTCTCTTGGTATGCGCGGCATGAACGTGTGATATATTGGGGTTTTGCTGCACAGGCCAGCCGACAGATAAACAGTAAATCCAGCAACCCCCAAAGAAATAGTAAAATGATACTAAACTTAAGGGTGTAAGACTTATAAATCATTTCACTTGTAAGACTTATAGTTGATGATTTCACAGTTTTCAGTCTCACTCGAAACAAAAAGAAAAACGTCACTATCATTATGGCACTGGAGTACTAATCTACAAAGAAAGGTTAGTAAATCAGAGTCGTTCTCCGTGTCCATGCGGTCTGGCCCCTTAATTACAGATCTTCAGTCCAGGACAGGATGAATATTGGATAAGCAACTGCATTAAAAAGCCTCCCCACATGATATACCGCTAATTCAAAAAGGATTGTGTTGTGGATACGGCATACCAAGAGAGTATGAAGAATGAAAGAGAGCACATCTCCGTGCCCTATGATGAATACCACATCGCGAAATTTAAGTCCCGCGAAATATGCTCTTTTTATTTTCGCAAAATTAAGTTCCCGCGAAAATAAGTAACAATAGGGTATTTGAAAATTTATTTTTAACTCCGCGCGCGGCCTGAAATATTTTATCATGGGATTCCTGATTCAGTTCAGGCTGCGCGCGCACCTAAAAATAGAATTTCAAAACATTTTCATGGGGATAGACGTATGTATGGGAGATGTGCTCTCTTACTTCATACTCTCTTGGGCATACTGCACAGGGAATTCAAGGAGTGGTTGCGGCAATTATAACAGTCTCAATTCTAGGTACTATAATCTGTTTTATGTTTTCAGGCCTTTCATGGGTGGATTATGTACGCCATTTCCAAAAAACAAAAGCAAGAGCGTATAGTCCAGGCCTTACAGCTGAGACGAACAAGACTGCTCAAGACAGGTGTCACTCAATGGGTTAAGGTCAGTCATGTTATGCTTATGCTTGCGTCACTAGTATAAACCAGGACTTACCTCGCTTGTATTTATAATGTGAATTACACACACAAAATGTCAAATGCTTTCCCTTGGAAGACTTTGTCCAATCTATCCAAGAGAAAAGGGACGATGATTGGTTCGCGGGCGGTGATAGGTTCAATGTTCATCACATGTTCATCTCCTATTTCGATACAAAAGATAAAGTGCACCTAATACAATACTTTTAATATTGATTCTACATCAAGTGAATATTGGAATGGTGAAATATTTCTTCATTTGAGGGTTGCGCTTTTAAGTTATATATGTTAATGACCGTGACGTTATCGCAGGCTTTTGAGTGTACTTGTTTCCCACTTGTTTTACTTGTAGTGCTAAACACTGGCCATTATGAAACACCAAATTTACAGTAAACGTTGTGGAAACCAATATAATGATGCTATTTAATTACGGTTTGTGTGAACCTGTTAGAGTTTGTATATTTAATGAAGCCTGCGATGACGTCACGGTCATTGACATATATTGGAAGTATAAACCTTCATAACTTAAGGACGTAACACTCAAATAAAGAAATATTTCACCATTCCCAACTATTGAAAGTATTGTATCAGGGGTTAGGTGCACTTTAATCGTAATTCAACCATATCTTTTAGGTAGCTTTTGATCTAAGGTCTGAAAGAAGTCGTTATTCCCAAGTGCGTCATGTTGAGCAGGCGCGTAGTCTCCATCAGTACGTGTACAAGTGTGCTATGCACTGGAGGAGCTGGACCAGCAGACGAGTAGCACACAGCGGCCAACAACAACAACAACCACGTGCTATTGTCCGAAAAGCAGCAACCAAACCAGGTATGAACAACATGGATATCGGGTTCTGAATAAAATATTATTAATTTTGTTTCCTTTCCTTCTCTTTTTTATTTCATTTGGAGTTTCCTTCCCTTCCCTTTTCTTTCTTTTCTTTTTGTTATAGATAGGCAGCCACTCAGAACACAGTTTTTATGTAGCTTTGTTAGACTCTATTTCTATTCTACTCTACTTTCTATTCTATTTCTATTTTACTAAACCAAGTCAGTAGACAATCCAATAATCAGAAACGTTTTACCTTCAAGAAAGGATTAACACTCCCCGTCCGAGAGAAGGCTAAAGGTTTCACGAGGAAAATTTCTAAAAATAGGAAATAAGAAAAAAATAATTGAAAAAAAAATTTGAAAAAACTTACAACATGCCTGCAATGATCCTGTCTAATTTCTCAAAACGTTAGCTTGTTTGTAATGCAGTCCTTGGTAATCCGCGTTAGAATGCATCCAAGTTATGATAACTATGCGTCTCACGCCTGTGGAGATTTCTCGCCAGGACACACGATAGCGCTGTTAACAAGCTGTTATATACCATGTTCTCACTGAATATTGTTTTACTTGATAGATGTTGAATGTCCTCAAGGAGCCTCTAGTCGAACAACTTCAGGGTAATGTGAATAACATAGGACATTTTTGTTTATTTGTTGATATGGCTTTGTTTGAGAGCTGAAATATATTTTAGTACATCTACTCTCTGTTAAAACATTTCAGTGGGAAACGATACCGATACTGTATGTTACCGTAGCCGTAGCCGTAACTACGCATTGTGATTGGATGAATGTAATGGAAGACAATGGGAAGCCATTTCAATGTTACGGCATGTCGTACAGTATACGTGCTGTACATCAGTACCGTATGTTTCCCACTCATACGAAAACCGCTCTTTGTTTACCTTTATCGTTCCTGATAAAAAAAAACAATGGAATGATTTGAGTGGTCTAATGCTCACATGGCTCATCTCTAGTTTCTATTTTAAGGAATTTCCCCGATCTTTTCAAGCCTCGACCCAAGCCTCGAGTTCCTGACTATTTAAGAGAATCGTTTGATGTGTCTACTTTTGGGATGGACACCGACAAAGTACCAATGTCATCACGAGCCTTCAGCCTTCTTCCAGTAACTAGTGATGATAATAACGCCAGGAGAAACTTGGGTCTCGAAGAAATGCCACGCCCAGGCCCGCCATCACCCTGTCCAAAACGTACGGTACATCCTCTTCGCAGGACCCCAGGACAAGACTCCATCATCTTTCTACCTTCCTCAGAGGGGGAGGGTGAGTCGTTTATTGTCCGTAATTACCAAAAGGAAGGATTAGGACCAACAGGTGTGTGCAGCTGTAAGGTGTATTAATTAAATTGTTCAAGGGATTCTCTAAACATTTTACATTTTAGTGATGCATGAAAATAGTCCCGTACTTTGAGTCTTTTAAGCTGAATACTCGAACGTGTATTTAACGACCACTTGACAATCCCCGAGGATGGCTAGTAATAGACCTCATCGGCTTGGGTGTAATGTTGTCCCATTTCAGACCACGTGTCATTCCCCAGAGTATCATTTCATTGTTTAACGGTTGCGCATGAGAAGACACATGGCCATGAGGGCGGGAGGTCTAATTGTTTTAGTAAAAACCTACTAATCGGTCCAATAAAAGGATGCAAAAAGTTTTGGATTTTGCTTTAAATATATTTTTTGGGGTTTTCAAAACCGGCGCTTTTCGCTACTAGAGGTCTATCACTAATAGACCCCTAGTAGCTCAGCTAATCACAGGGCTCGATTGGTGATAGACCATTAGTAGGTTTTTTCTAATACAAGTTCGACTGTAAATTGATATAACAATAGAAACCAACGACGTATTATTGGTTTATGTCAGGTGTTTGACAGCTGTACGAAATCTGCTCTGTCCAAAGAAAGTTTAAACAGTGAAGAATAATCCCCTTCACAGTTCCCTGCGCCACCTTGAAAGGTGGCCGTGCCTTTGCATTGAAGCGAGGCATGAGGTGATCTTGTCCAAGATGTTAAAAATATCTCTATCACTTAGGGGTCACCTCATGCCTTGCTTCAATGCAAAGGCACGGTTACCTATCAAGATGGCGCCGAGAACTGTGAAGGGACTATTGTATTTGAAAATTGATATACGGTTTTGTTCTAGATCATTTATTTTTGCTATCTTTTTCAATATCAGTTTCAACGCAGCAATCATTGGTTGACGGTGATCCAGTCACGACACATAACAAGCACAAACCCATCCAGCCACATGCTCCAGTACTACTACCGCCTTCATCATTCTATTCTGGACGCCAGACCACTAAACAAGAAGAACGCCCCACTGTTCTTGATAAACGAGCAGTGATATCAAACACTGGTAAGTAGTGCTGGAATCAAACCCAAGAATCTCGTGGGGAGGAGGACTCGATTAAACAACCCCCTTAAAAGGAATAGAAGCTTGCACCATCACGTGATGGCAGCCATGACAGGAGGCAGGAACAATTGAATCTGGTCTAATATGATTTACATGAGAAAGAATTCAGTTTCCCAGGAGGGAATGACTCTATTGTTCCTGCCTCCTGTCATGGCAGCCATCACGTGATGGTGCAAAGCCCCTATAAACATTATTTGTCCACTAGATTAAGCCTTCTGTCCTTCCCCATCTTCTAAATAATGGACGCTACCTGAAGTGTTTTTTTTAAGAGTTACATTGAATTTTTGAATTCAGCAAAAATTATTCAATCAAAAATGAATGACTCCTAGATATTTGTTATCTTCAGGGGAAAAGCCTCCAGACCACAGCTCCCCCAACACCTCAAAGGACAGCTTCTCTCCACAGTCTTCAGATCATTCATACGATCAGTCTGATGCATCCAGTGCAGACAGTACTGATAGTGAAGAACAACATGTATTGCGCCCCACACAATGGAACCTTAATCTTCAGGCTCAGATATTTGAAGCCAGAAAGAAATTACAAGAATATTACGACTTGAAAGTCCAGTACAGGTGCGGAATACCGTTAATGCTTATCTTATTTACACGTGCAAAAGTATGACCACTTTTAATATATTAGCATACTTCTATGCACGGGTTTTTTGCTGCCAAACGAGTTTTCACACCTCTTATTTGGTAAAACCAGATAGCTTGGCATCAAATGTGTCTGTTAAAAGTACCGTGCATAGAAGAATGCGAATACATTAAATGTGGTCCTACTTGTGCGCGCGCTGTAATATCATTATGAATTAAGATTGAGAATATCTGTATAATATTCCCCAAAAGCTTGTTTCCTTCCTCCAACGAGCCTACACACATGTCCGGCGTTGGCCTATGCTATCCCCTGTCCCTGGCTAGCTGTCTCCACCATCCCCAGGGATCCCCTAGACATCCCCTGTCTATCCCATGTCTCTGCTCTATGAATTATAGAGTATCGATGTGTCTCTCCCATCCCCTTGTCCCCAAGGGATCACCTGGGACATCGATTACCTGTCTCACGTCAGAGTCTGAGTGTCGAAAATCAAGATAGACACCATTGGTGCATTTCAGTCAAATGGAGTATACCTGTAAGGCATTTTTTTTTTTTGAAACAGGACTGTAAAGCGTGAAAGAGACATGCTCAAGAAAGCGATAGTTAAACAAGAAGAGAATAGTTTACAAGACACTGACAAACAAAAACTACTGGCCCAGGTACGTTTTTGCTGTAGTAATAATCTAGCTGGTATCAAATCATAGAATTTAATAGAAAAGTGAAGAATCGCCATTTTTAGAATCGGTTGGTAAAGGGTGTATAAACTGAGACTAAAAGAATGTGGTTCGTTTTCTTTTATTCCAGCTGTCTGAAGAGACACACAAATTGATGACAAAGATTCAGCAAAACCGACCATTGGTGGAAGACGTAGCAATAAATATCAACAAAATGATCGAAAAACTAGAATAAATGTATTTTACCTTATTATGCCAAAATGTAAATATGTAACACATGGTTATGAAAGTGTATAAATAAAGTTTCTTGGCACACATTTGAACTGTTTGTTAGCATGCTTTATTGTAGTTTAAAGCTACCAGGTAACCCATCCAATAAGCCCCTTTTTGAGATAACGCGGATAGTCATGTGTATTCTGCATGGTGTTGTTTATTCCCGAGCTAGACCACAATGCACCTTGTGGAACTCAGAAAGCCTTATGTTAAAATGAATATCAAAAACTGGAATGACTGGCAAGATAATCGGCTCAAATTACGTCTTTCAGTGACTTCCACAATAGCCAGTTATCGGCTGGCTCGTGTGACACCATTTTGAATATCACAGCTATTAAGTAGCAATACAAGCAATGCAATGGGATTTCAAAACATTGGCATTGTTCCACTTACACATTCTTTACATTACAGTTGACTTTTGCAAATCATTAACAACAGCCAACTGTAATGTAAAGAATGTGCAAGTTGAAAAATACCAATCACACGGACTTTTAATGGTGTCGTTGAATAGATGACTTATAAACGAGGCTAAGCCTGTGCAAATGAGTCTGTGGTCTTCAAAAACAGCGGTTTGCATCGAATGCGAAAATGGAGTATCAGAGCAATTTAAATCACTGACGCACATAGAATTCAAAATTCTTTTCCAAAATACTACACTTTATCATGTGATGCTACCTACCGCTAGGTAATGTCCATCATGTGACTACAACCCCACGATAAAACACGTGTCCAGTTTTGCTGTCAATCAGGGCCGGCCAGACATGGTACTTTACATTTATGCTTTCCTTATCGGACGTGTATAATCGAGTGTGCATGTTCTCTGAGAAAGTATTTGTCTCGTAGTGTATGACCATTGGTGGTGTCTGCACAGACATCCGCCACGCCAAGTTCACGCACTCATCTATGAATTCTTGAAGTTTTTTACATTTCTGGAGTTCTGGGAAATCGTATAAGGTCTTCCAAAGTTGTGCACTGACTTCCTATTGAAAAAAAAGATGGTTTTGCTTAATTTACCTTTCGTCACCAGACAAAAAAAAAAACAAACTATTTAGCAACGTTCGTTTTGCGCATAGAAAGCTCAAAGCCGCTGAATTACCTTCAATATTTTGAAATTTGCCAAAATATGCTTTTGTAGGGTCCCATAGGGGTGTGTTTTTGGCGCCCACCCACATCTGGCGAGCGGCCAAATTATCGAAAAGCGAAAGAAAATTGGGTTGAAATAATTTCACTGGTTTGCAATGAAATCGCATCGAATTTGTTTCAAAATCGCCGTTTCTACTCGCGCGATTTAGTGCCACGACACGTACGGCTCGAGAAAAAATACAACAGATATCGAATGAGATCTTTACCATGTACAAAATTATAAAAGCAATACAGCTAGTTTAGTTGGATGTAAACCTTTGTATTACTTACTCTTTTGATGCTCTTGATGTTAAAATGACTTGCACTTTGCCTTAAGTAGCCGCTAATTTCCTCCTGTATGCTCTGCGCATGCTTCGACCTGTTGTTACTGCTGTCCGGTATGTCCAGCAGACGCTTTATACGATGCTGTTTTTCTGATAGAGAACGGTACACTGTTCGATATGATACCTGAAATAGAGCAAGTATCGTATGACTGCAACAAAAATGACCTCACTGACTGGATTAGCCTGAGATAACAGACGTCCTTTTGGTCCCAATCCCCCTCCTCCCTTCTCGCCCCCAGGGAGCGAAAGGATGTCTGTTTTCTCAGGCTATGGTTGGATGAACGATAAATTATTCAAATTATGTCGTACTTTGACTGTGCCGTGCGCTGAATCGACAGATTAAGCAACATTTTTTTTCTTCTTGCTAACGGCAGACATGTTTGACACTATGTCTTCATCGTTTCCCTGCATGATACACTTAACCTTTTGTAAACCTTCTCACCAAAGACAAATATTCTTCAATTTATCGATCTACCACTTTAGATTCTTTTTGATTTTTTCCTCTAATTCTGAAGAACTTTTTACTTGCTAGCTAACGTTTGATGTAAACGAGATACGTAAACTCCCTAGCTAGTGTGTCTTCTCGTTGCCGAGAGCAAATGATTAAAAGGCAATGTGCATCAAAGCCTCACAAAGCACTCTGGGAAAGTGAGTTATTTAAAAATGTAACAGGGGAATCAAAGGAACTATCAGAAAAAAAAGTTACTCGTTATTTTCTTCTACTGAAATCTTTTTATTTCCATAGAAAATGTCGAAAGAAAAATTATCAGATGAAGTTTTAGAGGAGCCAAAAAAGCGTAAGAACCCACTTTCTCATCATGCTTTGTGCTAGAATTTCGATCTCCTGCACATTGGCTATTCTTAGAGGAATGTCACGTGACCGTAAACGGGAGAATATTCCGCGCATTCACTCTAAATAGAAGGGTTATTAGGAGTTGTTTAGGAGTTGACAAGTTGATATTTAAGAGAGAGGAAAGAGAACCCGATAAATACCCTCATGTTTGTCTACTTACCACCACGACGCTAAAAAGCAGTTTGGCTTTGATGTCAATGCCATCTTCAAGCCGATCAAACGATTCAATCTCGTCCAGATCATCTAACGCCTCCATTCTTGTCTGCGTGTACAAGTTGTCGTAACTTTCAGCCAGTGTTGAAGGTCGAGAGTCCACTTCTGACAAGTCATCGAATTTCCCACCTTTTCTTAGCTGCCTTTGAGCTTGGTCAGCAAGTCTGCAACAAAATAATTGCCGATTGACATTGAGATTGAAGTACAGTTTGAGACTCTATTTGGACGATCAAACGAGCGCATGCGTTGGATATCTTTCTTGACGTCACAGACTCGCTCTCGACACGAGAAGTTGTTCACGGCCTACTTACAACATGCTACCCAAATATATACGTTTTGGCCGTTTTAAACTTCTATAGCAGCTGCAACCATTTGAGTTGGAAAGATGAACGCGCATGGAATTCGTCAAAATCGAGGCCGGGAAAAGTATGTAACGGCTCAATCAGAGGCCGAGGTCCGTTTTCAAGGACAGTCCTAATAGTCAGGTCTGTTAGCGACAAAAATATCAAAGATCGTGCACTTTTGAGTACAAGCACCAAACTTTGTACAGACGTTCGTTGGGGCATACTAAACAGATTTAGGGGTGGGTGCCAAAAAATGGTGGTCAGGGGGAGGCACGCCACACTCTCAATTAGATGGTTTAATTTCATCAAAATTGATATGATACGAAACACTTTCCTTCAAGTTTTAACGCCGACATGGAAGAGTTGTTTAAAAAAGTCAGAATGGCGTATCCAGTTTTTTTTAATATCTCTTTTTAGTGCAGAGATATCAAACTTTTTCCAAATATGCAAATTAGCGAATATGCAACTGTGAAAGGCGAGCCATTTACTTACCTATCTCTCATTTCTCTTTCTTTGTCCGTCATTTCTTTTATTCTTTCTTGCGCTTGTTGAAGTTCGTTCTCTTTTTCTGCTAATGTTTTTTTTATCTTGGATAATTCATCCTTGACAGCCTTTGACACCCTTCTCGATCTTGAGTTCTTGTTTGTCTCTCGTAATTGGTCGCCGTCTGAGTCAGTAGTACTCAAGGTGGAACTTATTTCGTCAAAATCTAGAAACCGAAAAACGTAATGCAGCTGTATGAGTATTATTAGGATACTTACTGGAAGCCTCATGGTTATTAGGGCTATTAGACTTAAGGTATCAGGATACGTTCGAGGCCTTCGAGATTACTTTACGCGCGAGCCAAATTTCGCGCTAACTTTTCAATATTATTGAATAAAAGTATACATTTTCTGAAAGCTAAATAAACTTAGTTTTCAAAAATCAATTTGAAATGTTCTGTTTTGTGACACAAAAAAAGTTAATCGGGTTTCTCCGCATTTTATGAGTGACCAAAATAACTTTCTTAAAACATTGTAGCTCATTTGGATTACATCGGATCGAACTGAAACTTTGGATTACGATAAATCAAATTTTTGAAATGTTTCTTCATTCAAAAGATATCGCATATTTTGCAATTATGACCTCCGAAAATTCAAACATCCGGATTAAACGCGTGATTGCGTGCGATCTAAAAAAGATATCAAAAATCTGAGACACCGTTTTGAAGCTCTTATCCATAAAGTATGTTAATGCAATTTTGATCGACATAGCGGAAATTCTGATCCTGCGGGAAGTTGTCAAATGAAGTGCGGTAGAATGTCACTTTGAACTCAACAACTTTTTTTATGTTCCAAATTAGACAATTTTGAATATATATTTGAAAACTACATTTATTTAGCTTTAAGAAAATGTATACTTTTATGGCAAAATATTGTAAAGCCCCTGCAAAATTTGAGGTAGCGCGTACAGGGGTCCTAATCATATCCTGATACCTTAAGGTACCAGGGGACCTTCGCGACCGATGTGCACTAAAAACTTCATAGCTCACTAACTACTTATTCTATGTCTATAAAAGTACCCGATATTTTTCTTGAAGTTGAAGAAACATAGATTTCAACCATGTCGCTCATTGTTTTATCAAACTCATCAGTTTTTTTAAAAGTGCGAGTTTTGTAATTTTCGACCACAATTTTTCAAGAAATTCCAGGAACACTGAAATTGTTTCGACTCGTAAACAATGCACATAATCTTAAAGAGCACAAATTGATCTCAGATTTTTGATATGCGTTTTTTTTTTTTGTTTTTTTTTTTTTTGCGAAATTTGTTTCCAAAATTGATTGACGTGCTTTTTACCTCTTTTACGCATAAATTATCAAATATCTTTAAAACAAAAACAAAAACATTAAAAAAACTGAGATACTGTTTTATAGACATTAGATGAGTGGTTTGTGCGCTACAAGGTATTTAGTGAACGCGGTCGAGAAGTTTCCCTGGTACCTTTTAAAATACTTATATATTCTCCAGATATTCTCCAGATTTTTACTCTATATGCTTGCTGCCCAATTTAAAATATCTTGTCGTGGATCTTAACGTTCTAGTAGGGATAAAAAGTGAAATGATTGCAAATGGACCGGCATTTTTCATGGTCTACTCTTTTTCTTACCTATTTCGTCTCCCAGCTGTGTGACTGTCTCAAACATGTCTGTATCACTACCAGCCGCTTCATCCAAACCTTCTATTGATTCATCTGTTTTAAGACTAATAGTAGAGTATCTTAGTTGCTTAGGAACAAATGTGTCATCCCCATCTTGACTAACGCCTTTAATTGATTCTTGTAAGAGCTGATAGACAAGTCCATAAGCACGCTGGAAGCGCTCTAGCATTGGGATTATCGCTTCATCAGACGTACTGACCCCAAACTCTTTCCTGATTTGAATGATCAGCTTCAAGACCTGCCATAGGGAAGCAATAGAGACCAAAATATTAGATATTTACTAAAGCAGTCAGGGGCGGACTATCCTAAACAAATCAACCCTCCCCTTGTCTCCCTGAAACATATGTACGTACAGTACAGTACAGGGGGGGCACCCCCTATCCCCATATGAAGGTTACGGGACGAAGACGAATGGAAGGTCTAGGGATGATCGACTACACACTTCAATCTGTCTCCAAAAATTATATCGCGCGTTTCCCTGTAGTCCAATGTCCACATTAACCGACAAGCTAGTATACTGACTTTACAGATGTGATAGTTAAATTTGGTTTTAAGAGAAAAGACGAAAAAAATTAAATATGAAGAAAACTGAAGAGCCGATGGTAAAACTTTAGCCTTGGTTTCATAACAGGAGAATTCAAACCCCTTTTGGCACAAGAAAACACACATTTCATTCAAAATACTCACCTCCTTGTCATGTTTGACTCTAGATTCCAATTTATTCGTCAACATTGCAACAGATAACTGACCCTTAGACCCTCTGTCTACAGCGTTCATTAGAGACTGGTTGAAATACAACCTGTCTTCGATGAGCTTTTGAGTCAACAGCCTCATATGCTCAGCTGTTTTCTCTTCCAGCTCATCGTCCATATTTGTACCACTTGTACCAGTTGTTGTGCCCGGAGTAACATCGATATTTTGATGTGGAACATTTTGTAAAACATCGGTAAATTTTTGTAAAGCCATTTTGTAGTGAGCTGTAGCCCTCTCCATTTCTATCTTTAGAGCTTCATGTAGTTTCATGCAATACTTAGCAGCTGATCGACTGACGATTTCAACCAACGTATGCTGCGAAAATCCTTCCAGAGCTTTAGAAAACTGTTCAATTCTTTGAGAAAAAATCTCATTGAGATCTTTTTTGTTCTTCAAGCAAATACTTAAGATGTTTCGGATGCAGTCCCTGGAGTGAGCACTAGCAAAAGTGTAGTCATTGTATTTTAGAAGTTCAGAAAAGTATCTCACAAGATGGTGGACGACATCTTCACTGCGAAGGATTGTCTTGGGAAATCGCTCCTTGGAATCAGTTTGTAGTTTGGAAAAGACGGCAGAAATAACGCACAAACTGCTCGGTATATCTTGGTAAAGTCGCTCGATATTTAGTTTATTCAAGATCAAAAACAAAACATCGCCTGGTATTTGGTTGATGATACCTGTTAAGTCATCATATTCTCTTCTTTCGATCCTGAGATTGATTTTGCCAATGACTTTGAGGACCAATAATCTTCCATCTGCGAGTCTCTCTTCTTCAGATTGACCCGCCATACTATCGATGCTATGCCTTGATGCTCGTGCACCGACTAGAGCGGGTACTGTAGTAGTCAAAGCAGGAATTGATAATGAACGTTTCGATCGCTTTTTCAGGCTTGCTTTTTGATCGGCGGGGCCAATACTTGTCGCTTGATTGTCAGACATTATTTGTATATTCTAGTTTGCAGTGCTGTTCAAATCATTGAATTCTCTTGTGTCATATTAGAGTCACGGAGGTGCAAAAGTATTACTGTAATATTTCCCATGTTTTGTTTGCATTTGAATACCTCTACACGAGCTAATATAATTAAATACACACGAACAGTTTCTTCATAATTGCTTACTATATCGTGTTAGTCCATTTAAGAATTCTCTTCAGATTTCTGTTTCACTCACAATTGATGTCAACGATGCAGAGGTTGGAAACAGGGCTTCCACAGCAATCCACGGCCATAGGTTCTTGAGGTCAACACCGATTGAAACTCTGAATAAACAGATATTAGTACTTTGATAGATTCGTTTGCTCTCATAACTCCGAAGTCAAGGAAACCTGAATAGGAATTCGTTTTGTTGACTCTTTTAGTCAATCAAATAGATTCTCAGTTGCAAAAGTGTCAACAATACTGAAATCATATGAAAAAGTTTAATAAAAAATTTAAAAAGTACTTGTCAAAGAATCCAATAACACCTTCACTCACAAACTTGTTAACATTTTTTGGTCAAATGTTGAGCAGTTATGTATAAATTTGGTACAAATGCATCCATTGGATGGTAGCCAATATCCGGCACCAAACTCGCTGATAACGATTTGCAACTCATTATCCAGCCGACTAAAAACTGGTGAATTTGTTATAAAAACAGCTGAAGTCATAGACCACGTGTTCTACTGTAGCCTCTAATCACCATCCATATCAATTATTTCTAAAAAAATAGCGACTTTGAGACTTGGAAGTTTACATTAAAAACTAGAGTTTGAAAGAATGACGTCTTTTAAGTTATTGCCGGGGGCACAGAAAACTTAAAAATAGTGTAAGGTATTCAATTTTTTCCAAAACAATCTACAGAATTTAAAACCCAGACACTCAGTTACAGATGGCAGAGTTTTTCTCGAAAGGTCTTGTGAAAAGCTTTTGAATAATTTCAGGGCATGAATTATTGAAGACTACAAAATTAGGCTCCCTTGGATACATTACAGGTTTTGGAGTGCTACCAAAATTCACTGTTTAATTTAACTCCAAACATCTCAGTTCCCCTTTCTGACGGTAAAGGTGATTTTATAACATAGTTGTTCGCTATTCAGTAATCACTGAAAGTTCTCGACAAAGACAAGCTCAGCATGACGCCAATCATTGGCGGGTTTATTTAGATAAACAAGCGCTTGTTATTGCATTCCATTTCGAAAGCAAATGCACATTTCCATATAGCGTAATAGTGTCATTGAATTCTCTTAGTTGGTGTGAGTACATGCTTACGACTGAACAACATAGTGTTGGTAAGGTAAGTTGAATGTTTCTTCGTCAGATTAGAGCTATCAACTAAGAGATAAACGAAAAATAAAACAAATTGACGTATTAAGGTCAAGCAAACGTGGACTTGAGTCAGTAAACTTTCTGCTATACTACACAGTGGCATTTTAACCAAACAGAATTTAATTAAAAATCTTAGAAATTCACTCTATGTGAGATAGGAAAGTTTTTAGAACTTGTTGAAACTTGCTCTCGATCTCTTGACATCTTGGCAGCTGGAGTGGTATTTTCTTCACGATTTTATCAGGTATTTTAAAGTGCAACGGCACTAGAGTGTGTTTGTAAACACTGTATTGTGTATAAAGTAAGAGATCCGTTTATACTAAACGATAAATTTTAAAATTTAAAATGATTTTATTGCAGGTTTTCCTTTTGTAATTTGAAACTAGCGACACGGCCCTAGCTCAGCTCGTAGACGGAAATGAAGAGAGGAGTAGAGTTCGCGGTAAATGTTGAAAACTGGATTGATAATGACGATAGAGACCGGTCTGAGGAAGAATTCACTGGATCGTTAACTGAACAAGAATTGCAGAAAATCAAGGAAGAATTAGGATTGATTGATGATGACGGCGACGATAATCCCTGCTCACCCGCACTGCACAACTCCTACGTCAATGAGAGTGAAGAAGACGGATCTACTCCGTTTGATAGCCCTTTGACAGAAGCTGAACGCAAGCTCTTGGATGAGTTCACCTTTGGAACGACGAGCTCATTCCCCCGTAGCCCAAGCACGTCCCGATCAGCATCACTGGCCGAGGTAGCTGATTCACTTATCAAAGATTTAGAAAAATACAACGCCCACAGCGTCGAGTATAATAACAATTACGATTCAGATCAGTCAGACAAAGATGATTTGGATGACTACAGCGAATACTTGAATAGAGGAAAAGAAAGGAATGATAGTGATCTGGGGTCGTCCCTTTCCATGGCTTCAGGGGTAGACGGATTAGAAAAGCTAGCCGAAGAGCTCGCTCTACGAAAAGATAACAAGTCGATAGAGAATTCGAGTAGTGATACATCTACATTATCCATGGATTTACAGAAAACTCAAAACGGCAGCGAGGGTCTTGCTGAGCATAACAGCTTGGGATCAACACCTGATAATAAAGAAAAGAGTGTCGTGGTAGAAGCGAAACAAGTCGATACTTCGCATGAGATGGACGTTGATTTCTCTGCCATCAGCTCTCGTTCTTCTTCAATCGAATCTGGTTCAATCCCGGCGTCTGTAGATTCGGGACTTCCAGTCAAGGATGCTTCTACTGGACAACATCGGTATTTTGTAGTTGTTGCTATTGACTTTGGGACAACATTTAGTGGTTATGCGTTTGCTTTTACTCGAGAACCTGAGAGCATCCATATGATGAGACGATGGGAAGGAGGAGACCCCGGGGTATCCAATCAGAAGACTCCAACAACACTCCTATTGAGGCCTGATGGAACTTTTCACTCATTTGGTTTTGGCGCTAGAGATTTTTATCATGATTTGGAACCCGATGAAGCACGAAAATGGTTATACTTTGAGAAGTTTAAGATGGCTTTACATACTAAAAAGGTAAACAAACTAACAAAAACCGAGAGGCACTTAATAAGTTAGCACATCTTCAAAATCTATATAAAAATATTATTGGGATCAGAGAGGTGGGAGGTATATATATTCAAAGCTAAAGTTCCCAATTTAAGTTGGTTGAAAACTGTAGTCATAGTATTCTAGTTCTATCCAATCAGCAAATATGATTGTCAGATCAACAAACATTCTATTTCTGATTTCCAAATAAGACATTTTCAGAGTCACAGTTTTTAAGAATTTATTTTGTATCTAGCTGACATGCACGGTTTACCGCACGGGGCTGCCTGTAGAAACTTGCAACAACAACAATAAAATTTTATTTACAACCTTAATTAATACAATATATTCAAGAAAAATATTCAAAACTTAGAAATTGGTTGCTAGCTAATTACAATAACCTTGGGGCTAATCTAGGTAACTAGCTTTATATAATATTGACTTTAATTGGTCGGGGTAAATAGTCGGTTTCTTAATTTCATTTTTGGTGATTAATTTCTAATCTTTTTTCCCCGGAAGTTCGAAGTTTGTCGTTCAAAACTGTTGCTTATCATTCTCGTATCCCTTTGGGCTTTGATGTAAACGCATTTAACAAAAATTCGTCAATCAGGAGTGTTGAAATACCGGCTAATGCTAGCGGTTTAATCTCATTTCCTTGTAAATGTTTACTTAACACGACTGGATCAGTTGTTATTAAAACTTAATGAAAAGCTTCAGTTCACTTATGTAAATTGATTTTACTTCAGCAGGTATTTGTCTGCAAAGCACTTGTAAAATGTTAGATAATTTAAAATATCTTTTTGACATTTCCAAACCATTGAAAAACGTTTGATAAACACAGAAGAGAAAAATATGCACCTCAGTGCCTCGATCGTCGTCCAATTTTAGTTTGACTCCGTTTTAGCTATCACTTGCAGTATAAAATCGGGTCTTTCTTGGTGTTGCAAGAAGTATTAGACGTTTTTGCTATAACGAACATTTTCGACATTTTCGAACTCTCGTGCTGTTGAACAAAAGACGTGCGAATTCTTTTGTGATTTTGTTGTTTAGATATAATAGCGGTATTGAAACGCTGATTCAGCGTTTCACACGAGCCATGCAACGAGCATAACAGTCTAATTATCATTACCAACGCTTCTATTATTCCTAAACAACAAAATCATGAAAGAATTTGCACGCGTTTTGTTTCAACAGCACGAGACTTTGAGAATGTCGAAAATGTTTGTTATAACAAAAAGGTCTATTGTATTCAAGGTTAGGGTTTTTTGTATTATAGGGTAATTTTCGTTCTAAATTCTTTTTTTCTTGACTATTGTTTTATTGTGTTCATGGTTCAGGTGTCGTGCATGCAACACCAAGAAAGAGCCATAAAATCATGCACTTGTTATTGCTTTGTCCAGTCATTTATTTGTTGACGATTGATTGCTGTTTTATTCATGTATACCTTGTTATTTATTTACCGACAGGATCTCAATAAACGTGTTGAAATCAAAGCAGCAAATGGTAAACCTATCAAAGCCGTTACTGTATTTGCGCATGCTCTGAAATTCTTCAAAGATCACGTGATCGAAGAGCTAACTGACCAATCAGCAACGCAGATTCTTGAGGACGATATCCAATGGGTAATCACGGTACCTGCTATTTGGAGGGCTCCTGCTAAGCAATTCATGAGGACTGCGGCTTATGAGGTATGTAACTTGACCAATAAATAGCCAGCCGAAAAATGCAGGAGTTAGGAATAGATATAATTAATTTGGCCGCCATAAACATGTTTTCCCATCTTAAGCCAAAAACGTGCTCTCCGATATTTAAAAAAAAAGAAGGATTTCTCAAAAGTATAATTTTGCATTTTCCATATTGATCATTATCTAGTGAGCTATTTGATGAGACTAAGAGCAGTACACAGCGCGGAAACAGATACTAACTATACCGAAAAACAAATATTATCTTCGATTCCATTTGCTCCACTATTTGTTTCTGCACATTTCCTCATAAATATGTTCTAGTGAAGCTGTCACTTAACAGATAAGTTGGTTGATATCATTGCACTTCAGTTTGCAACTGAGTTGGGAAACAGCTAAAGACCTGTGGTGTAGTTCCAGACATCTTTAATAGGCAAACTTAACACTGAATAAAGTTATGTAGGTAAAGAAAAGCAGTTCAGATGATGCCAGTAACTTCAACCTCTTGTTTTTGTGCTGTATATCAGTATGGGAATGTTCAGTGGTTACTTGATTGCAGGGATTTCACTTTTCTTAACGGTGCCAAACGACGGTTTTAAAAATATGCCATGGTACTTGATTTTTGTTCAAGTTTTCCTGGCATATATGTAACGACCCAGAATAAATTCCACTGTAGACATCACGTATCGTGTTCATTAACGGTATACATTGGCGCAATTAATCTCGGAAGGCTTGCAAATAAACGACTTTGTACGACAGAGATTCCGTAACATATACAACTCTATTAATGCAACTGCTGCCAGAAGACCAACTAGTAAACACATCACAATCGCCATGTTTACAGAATCTTAGAAAAAAACCCGGCGTTGCTTTGAAAGTTAACTTTCATTAAATTTATGTTTCATGTCGCAATTTGAACTAAGTTGGAATTGTGCCAATCATATCATCGTTTGGCAGCCAAACTGCCTTTTGACTATACAAATATATTTGATGTGACTGAAAACCTTGGTAGCAAATGAGATCTTCAACGGGAAGTAGTCCCATGAATAAACTGAGTGACTTATATCGAAGAATATCGAAGAAATACAAAGACATTCTCTTTCGAAACATGTGTTTTATTTTTTGCATAAGTACATCCATGAAGCTGCCAATCTCCAAAAGCTCAATTCTATATATGAAATTTATAACATTAATTTTGTGTCAATAATACGTTTTCGTTGCGAACTCGGAAACAACTACGTTTTTGCCTGTGCTCGTGCGGTTCAGTTTTGAAATAACGACTTCTGACAATCCATTATGTTCTTGAAATCCATTCTTTTAAAAATGCCACGTGAAAGCCATTTCAATTACATTTTGATGCGATAGCTCTATAAGTTTATATTGATTCCATCGGTCCTGCACTTTCTAGTGGTGCTCGACACTATTTCAACTTCGAGAAGTCTTCGCTCCGCCGGGGAGCGTCACAATAGCCATATTTTGTTGGAAATGGTGCAAACAGGTACGGCTCAATCTGCTTCTGGCCAGGAGGACCGAACAATTGCTTGAAGAGAAAGGCTTGTACTGACAGCACAGTAACCACGATCCCCCCAACAAAAACTTCAACGAGCACCATGATTATATACCTCTGGAACAGTTAGTTGGCCAACACGTCGCAGACACTACATAGAATCAATGTTTGCATCAATTGCGACATTATATTTGTCTGCATGTTAAATATTCATTTGTGAACTACATCGATCAATATCATGTGTCACTGATCATTACCAACCTTTAATTCGAATTTTATAAAAGCAAAAGTGATGTATTTACGGGAAATCCAAGTGATAGCCAGTTCCTATTCCTTTTGATTGTTACGTTTTTGCTGATTTTGAATGTAGTAGGGATAAGGAATGATTTCGCCCTTGCAGATATTTTTCAAAAGAAATGTTTCGACGGCCAGTGCAACAATTACACTTCCAGCTGCAATAGCTTCCACAATCATGTTTTGTTCAAATTCAGTGAATCTGTGTATCTCAAAAATTTAGTTTCTCGTTTTATAGGTTCCTGTTATCGAAAATAATAAATAAATAAATGGTTCTGTGTGGGATTATGTGTAAAGCGGTTTGTAACTTTGCCAATTTTAATGACAAACAACTTTAAATTGAAATTGATTAAATGCAGTTGATAACCCGTCAATCAGTATGAATCTGCTAAATCTTCAGCACGCAAGAACGAGAATATGAGAATATGAGAATATGAGAATATGAGAATATGAGAATATGAGAATATGAGAATATGAGAATATGAGAATATGAGAATATGAGAATATGAGAATATGAGAATATGAGAATATGAGAATATGAGAATATGAGAATATGAGAATATGAGAATATGAGAATATGAGAATATGAGAATATGAGAATGAGTACATTCGAAGGCTCCCCTCCCCTCCCCTCCCGCCTCCACACTAACATGCATATCCATCACTGCTACTAAATCAAGATTATATACGTGAGGCATTCTTTATTTAAACCAACTACACTGCTAGTATACAAGATACGAAATAATATCTTTCTTACGAAAATCTACTGAGTAACATTTTTGGTCGTTTTCCGTACTAAAACTATATGTTTTTCAATTCCACATAAACTTATTCGTATATGAAAAAATCACTAGTGTTTTTTGAGAGCAACTCGACACAATTGGAGTGACGCACTTGCCATGCTTTCGTGGTATCATCTCATGCACCCTTTGTAATTAGAACAAGTTGATGTGTCAGTATTGACCATGAACTGAGGCCATTCTTCACAAAAGATAAGATCCACTTCCATACTTGTATCTTTCGATGTTCTTCGTTTGTTTTTCTTCTTGTTTCGTACTGCGTTTACTGCACAACAATCTTTTTAGCATGTAGATATTTATAACTGTTACCATGCCAATTGTTCCCAGTGCAACCACTTCCACAACCATCACAACTTTGAGAAGCTTTTCCGCATACGGCAAGGAAATAATCACTAACTAACAGCAGCAAGAATAATAATGTTCCAGAAGGTGTTTTGGGTAGAACATGGTATGTTTTCGTATTCAGTGATTGTTTATTTGCACAGAATTATAAATATTCTATGAGTTTTACTGGTGGCTGTTTTGAACTAAAATTCGTTGGAGAAAACCCAAAAATAGCGGCCTGAAATATTAGCATTTATGAAATGTTAAATTTATTGTGAAAAACTAACTGAAAAACAAATTTCATTTTTGCTAGAATTTGACTATATTACACTTTTTTAATGATCGGTGATTCTAACCTGTTAAAGGACATTTCAAAGATTTTGATTTTGTCCTTCCTAAGAAAAAAAAAAACATTCCTAGATTCGAATTCGATCTTACTGTCAGCTATTTTCGATAGGGTAAACCTCTTATATCTCCTTATAAATTCCATATTATGGTTTGAAGTTTGGAGAATTCATTGTAGATTCTTATTTTTTTCTTTCAACGAAATCAAACCCTATCAGTAACAGTGATTGCTGTAGTTTGTCAGCGTTTAGTGGCAGTGTAGCGTGCAGAATTTTAAGTAACCTTATTTTCAAACACAAAGTAGTAGTTAACCTAACCTAGTCGATAAATTCTTAAGATTTTGCTTTGAAAAACCGGCCATAAACTACTTTTATACTATAAAAAGAATAAATAGATGTTCATTAAATTTTGGTCGGCTAAAACCCTTAATAATATTTCATAATAGTAATATATATTTACATGTACACGAAGAAAACGATCCGCTAAGAGAATACACTTGAATTCACTCTTGCATGGTGTATCCGTCGGTTAGCGTACAGGGAAGTAAGCGTTTGAGTACGGGATCAGTGTTCCTTTATGCACTTGCTTTTTGTCGGCATTAACTTTGTCTTTGGAAAACCTGTTTAGTAGATAGATGTCAGCTAAGGTAAGTCCCGTTACCAAGGCTCCAAGCAAAAACATTTCCAGTAAAGGCATCTTTCGATCAATAATGTAATGTTTCGATCACATTTAGCGCGTGTTTTTCTCAAATATTTTTTCTACTATGACGAGCCTTGATCATGCTGTTCGTTTCGTAACAAAAACAGCTACACATAAAATTTACATTCTGCCCACGTCAGTATCCAGTTGAAGCCTCAAAGTGTCGGTTAAGTTATTCTAATAACAGACATGCGCAAATAAATGATGACGATTTTAATTGTGATTTGATGCCAATTTTTTCATTTATTTTACTGACTGATTAACATTTGAATGAAAAGTACATGCACAGAAAAACGTCTGTGCAAAGCCACAAGTTACTACTGCAAATGTTGAATTTCATTAAACTTAATTTAGCGCTACAGCCCAACAGACAAAAAAATACATTATTTTATATTAAAAGACATTAATCATACTGATAAGCTTGTAAGCTGTGCGTTTCCCTCAGTTAAGTCAACCATAATATAAAAAAGTCCACTGTTTGTGCAATCAATTTGTTTAACTTCATCAGCAGCAAAGCAACAAAGCTAATAAAAAAGTTTTTTTTTTTGGCCAGTATAATTGTCAAAAGTTCAATTCATCCTCCTGCAGACGACAAACAATGAGCTATGTTTAATCCGTAATGTTTTCTCTAAGACAGAGAACTGGCGCCTTTCCCGTCTCAACGTTCTTTTTGGACTTGTTTTATGTACCACCTTTTATGTGCCCGTTCAGAAGCACAACACATGCCATACTTCCATTGTAATCCAATAACAGCGAGTCCAGACATCAAAACCAGTATGAAGAATACTATCTCAGGCATGATCAAAACAGTTCTTGCATAAATTCTTCACAGATCAATGTGGATGGTTTCTGCTATTACAAACTTCCTTCTAGTACTGCAGCTAATATATCATGTAGCGAGATATCCTATTTCTAAAATACTGGTACTAGACAGTATCGAATTTTCTTGACAACTTGCATTCATATCCTTTAGAAGGCAAAATGTTTCGCTGATATCACATTATCTATTCATATTTATAGCCGCCGACGTCATAGGTAATAAATGTCTCTATGACAACGACTATAGAAAAAGATTTACACCAACTAGTGGCTTTGTACAGAGTTAGTAGACTAACTCTGCTTTGCACCAATCTGAATGAGTAAAAAAATGTGTTGCGAAAAGCATAAGTTGTATGAAAATAAAAAGATTATCGAAAGCAGCTGTAGAGTGAAAACACTGAACCCGTGAAATAAAAATTGCTTCTCAACGTGTAATAGACAGATAGACACAATAGAGCCGGAGCCCCTCGTCAACTATCAGCCGATAGAAATCTCGAGTTCGTCTTCTAATTGTTAATTAGTACAAACCAGTTCTTTCTGCTAAGTGGGTCATTGTTTTTTTTTTTTTTTTTTTTTTGTATTCTTCTGGTTAAGATAGCTTTATTTTGCTCACTCTGGCACTCTGCCATTATGGTAATACAATACAATACAATACAATAAACTTTATTTAGAGAGGGTGACGTATTAACACATTTGGTTATCTAACTTACGGCCCTCGCGGTAAGATATTCCACATCATCTTTCGCATATACAGAAATGATTCAGCTATTTTAAACCTTTTAATCAGAAGTGAAATTAGAATGAAATTAGAATGAAGTCACTTAACCCGTGAAATAAAAATTGCTTGTTAAAGTGTAATAGTCAAAAGACACAAAAGAAAACAATGAGATTTTGGTCTTTAAAGTGGTATTAGTCTAATGTCTAGACTCTAGATGCTAATTAGAAAATATCCCGGATATGACCTCGAATTGTGTGCGATGAGAACCGCTCTATTTCACGTGTTTAGTATTTTCACTCTAAGTTTTCATAGCTGTCGAAAGAAAAATGGCGGAAGCCAAGCCTTCCACGAAAAAAAAAATCATAACTCGAAAAATAGAAAACCTATGGAAGTAATTTTATGAGGACATCTATTTTAAACATTATTTCCGAAGACTTACTAAAAATATTTGAAGAAAGTTTTAAAAATAAGCTCAAAATTTAGCATTTTGTTAGCTTAGTGATCGAACTAAAAATCGTTCTCAAACGACAAAAACAAAAACAAATACAACGCTCTTTTTAAATACGTTCTGATAACTACGTTTTTTTCAAACTTTGACAAAAGATTTCTTTTAACCTGCTGTTTTAGGAAATTCAAAGAAAAATTTCAAGTCCCATGCAAAATTTTGCGTTTTGCCCTATTAAAGTTGAAAACGTGTATGGTTCCTCAATAAAATTTTGAAGGTTACAATGCGGTTTTGAGCTATTTGTGTGCGCGCGCAAATTGAACGTTCAGAAGTAGTCAGTAACCTTAATTGTGCGCATGCGTGTGATTTGTTATTATTGTTGACTGAGTTTTCACCAACTTCATCACGTGCTGTATTGCATTCCTCACTCCTGCAGGAACCACTACAAAATTAACCAAAGATAATGTAGAATGAGGCATTGAACTCAAACCAAAGTTTATGCCAATCAGAAGAAGGCAAAGAATCCAAGATCTTAAAAATATCTTTAAAAAGACTTACACAGTGATTGGCTGAGGTCAATATGACAAGTCACCTCGTAAACCTCGCAAACCTCGTAAAAGTGGTTCGTGTTAGAGGCCCCTCCCTTTAAGAGAACCACCGGACACCCAGTCCTAACTGAATAACCTCTAACCATGTATGTTTTTTGAATTAGGCTGGTCTTGCCACATCCAATGAGCCTGATCGAATCCTGATTGCTCTTGAACCTGAAGCAGCAGCAATTTTTTGTCGAAAGCTTAGACTCAGAGACTGTGTGTGGGAAGAATCCAAGAGACGGTCTACTATCTCATCAAGTACAGATGATCAAATTGCAAAAGAATTTCAAGGTAAGTATTTTGGTAGCGGATTACTCTTGCAGCACAAGTATGCATAACAATGATTATCTGGACATTAAGTAAGAATCACAGGGCATGCATGGGGTCGGCCTTTTTTACTGACCTGCTAGAGCAGAGCTATATTAACATATTACCACCCAGTTTCCCATCGGTTTCTGGCAATACCACCAATAATATGATATCTTCCATAAGATGTTAAAGTAAGACTGCAGGTAGTCGCTGCGCATTCGATGCAGAAAAACCGCGCCGAAATAAAAGTTTGAATAAATAACTAGTTTGAATAAATGAATAAATGAATATAAGTTGGGCAAACATTTTCTAGTGAACTCTGTATGCTGGATTGTTTTTGCAAAAAGCCCCATTTCCGAGGAAATCTATCCTTAGGGTCGGAAAATGTTTTTCAGGGGTATGAGGAAAGAACCGCCTTTAATAACAGGTTTGGCAACTGAATGTAATGGCACCCACCCTGCCTCGGCAAAAAATCCATGAACCTATCGTAATAAACACGTGCGCAAATGATTATTATTCATTTATTATATTTTTTTGGTTTAACAGACAAAACACGGTACATGGTGGTTGACTGTGGTGGTGGGACAGTAGACCTGACAGTCTACGAGCTAAACACTAAGGCAGGTACATTAGAGGAGCTTCACAAAGGAACAGGGGGAGCATGTGGTGCCACAGGTGTCGACCAAGAGTTCGAGAACCTCCTTAAGAAAATATTTGGTAAAGAATTCATCGACCAATTTAAGTCAAAACGTCCCGCTGGTTGGGTTGATTTGATGATAGCGTTTGAAGCCAAGAAAAGAACTGCCAGTCCCAACAAGGCAAACCCTCTCAATATTTCTCTTCCATTTGTATTTATTGATTATTACAAAAAACACAAAAGTTCGACAGTTGAATCAGCTGTGAAAAAATTTGGCGATCCTAAAATCAAATGGAGTTCACAAGGCATGCTGAGGATTGCTCCAGAAACTATGAACGAACTATTCGCCCCAGTCTTGAAGCAGATTATTCAGCACATACGTGTCCTGCTGAGCACACAAAGTGTATCTGATATTGCTTACTTGTTCCTTGTTGGTGGTTTCGCTGAATCACCACTACTACAAACTGCTGTAAGAGATGCCTTTGGTTCAAAAATGCGAATAATCATCCCACAAGACGTTGGTCTTACAATTCTTAAAGGAGCTGTATTGTTCGGTTTAGACCCAACTGTTGTACGAGTACGGAGAGCAGCAATGACGTATGGTGTCGGAGTACTCAATCGATTTGTGCCCGGAAAACATCCCAAAGCAAAACTAGTGAAGAAAAATGGCATCGAATGGTGTACAGATATACTTGATAAATACGTAATTGTTGATCAAGCTGTTAATCTGGGAGACAAAGTGACAAGAAGTTATGCGCCCGCAAAACCTGGTCAAAACTACACCATCATAACGATTTACAACTCTGATGAAGAACATGTGAATTTTGTTACCGATTCTGGGGTGAAAAAATGTGGTCAGTTGAGAATTGAGTTGCCAGACATGAAGAGCACTGGTCCTACTAAACCGAGAGAAATCCAAGCTTCGATGGAATTTGGTGATACAGAAATCAAAGTTAACGCAGTGGATGTATTATCTGGACTGGATGCCAAGGCAACAATAGATTTCTTAAGTAACTAGATCATGAATGATCATATAGGATTCTTATATTTATGTCATCGAATGTGCCCCAATTTTTTATTTGAAAATTCATGTATTTTGGACTGAAATTTTCACCGTGTGCGATTGTTTTTTTCCCGATATCTGTTTTTATAAATCTCCCATTGCAAACTTGAGCAGTATACGAAAGTTATGAACATTATTTCTATATTTTACTAGAAACGCATTAAGTGAATTTAATTAGTAATAAAAACCATAAAATGAATCGAAAGAGTCAATGTTAGCCTGAAAAAGAATTAAGAGCTATAGTTTCTGTAAGGATAAAACAAGGCTGGAAATGAAAATTCTTGACCCCCTTGAAACTTTGTGTGGAGGTAGGCCACCCAGGGGAGGGGGGGGGGGGTGCAAGAAAACCCTTAAGAAAAGCCTTATCTTTTTTACATATTATATAGACAATTTTGTTACAGATTATGAAAAAAAATTCTGGGGAATGTTATAAATTTACGCTGGGGCTTCGCAAGATTCGAGCTAAACACCCAAAACGTTAACATTACTGAAATCGGTCAAGTTGCAATCCCATTTCACGTTTGGAAAAAATGGACCTGAAATCGACAAATCCAAAAAATCTTCTTTATTTTAAATTCATTTTTTTTTTGAAACTTGATCACAAGACAAAAGGGAATGCTCTTCGTGGTTCTATGGCGGGAAAATGACGTCACAAACTTGGCGCCAAAATTTGAAATTCATTGTATGACCAAAAGTATTATATTTTTCGAAAGACCTTTCTGTTGAGAACTACAAACCGAAACCAAGTTCAACAATTAATAACTTGTCGCTCATTTTTCCCTCGACCTCAAACCCACTTTTATAAGATTAGTCTAAACCACAAAGAGAGAGAGAGAGAGAGAGGAGAGGAGAGGTGCTTTTAACCCAACTTCTATTTGCCATTTTCATCAAGAGTTACGTAACCTCACACTGTCATGAAGAAAGATGGCTTTTCATTCACACGTTATTTGACAACCAATAGCTAGATTTATTGTTTTCTATTCCACAGAAAACTGGTTTCAGTGTATTGTTACAACCAACTTCCATTTGCCATTTTCGACAAGAGTTACGTAACCTCACACTGTCATGAAGAAAGAGAAAGAACTTAAGACTGTCCACACGTTCATTTTACAACCAAAAGTGAGAAATCTTTTGTTGAATTTCACCAACATGGCAGCGATGACGTAACGTGCAAATACCCTCATGAGTGCTTTGTTTGGATAACCCTATCCTTCTTATATAAAGCTAGCCTGCGATACATGCCGTACATTCATCTAGACTTCAGTTCATTTAGGTTGAGTTGCAGAAGACGAGGTTAATTTCAACGCCAAGTAACATGATGCTGTTGACATTTCTTGTGGTTCTTGCTCTCTTTGCGAATTCTCGTGGTAAGTGTAGCTTCGTTGTTTGACAAACTTGATGGCTTCAAATTGTTTAATCTCAGTCGATTACTTGGAAATCTTATCATGGATTACATTCCTTGACTTGGCGTAACATGTAAGCAGAGTTTTTTTGGTTCTCCTACTTGGTTCGAGGGATTTTCTCTGGGTCAGTCTCTGGTTTGCCTTTGATATCGATCTGTTAGCCGTGTCCTGACTTTGAACAGCCCAGAGGTTGCTTCAAGGTATCAATAAATATGCAGATTTTGAAAGTTTTTTAAAGTTTGACTAAATCTTAATCCTCTTGCCGTAGGTTCCAGGCCAATGACAACCAACGGAGGGTACTGTGCCTTTCCCTTCACCTTCAAGGGTGTGGTGTACAAGAGCTGCACTACCAAGAATCACAATCGTCCCTGGTGTTCCACAACAGCAAACTACGACATAGAAAAGACGTGGGGAAACTGCGCAGGTATGTTATACAATATGCCACGTTCGATATCTGAAACTTCAGACTTGATTGCGAAGCTATAGTCGTATGGTACTTCATGTATTTACAAACACGTGGATTACCAAATACATTTATAGTAACTGGATAACAAAATGTTCCATATACGACGTTTCTACCTACTATTTATTTATGTTCGTTTGCATATGAAGAGTAGAGTGCCCCTGGTGCCAGCTAGTGAATTTAATATCATTTGTTTTCTTCCAAAGTGAACACCAAAAACAAGAACCCCTAGAAATAAGGCAACCTTGTCGAATGTTAACGAGAATCGGGAAAAAAACCTACAAATATTCAAATTTGATTATGGAATAAGGGCCACGAAAGTGTTTTTTTAAGTCTTGGATATTAAGTGCTATGTTCGTAAAATAAGGAATATAGATTACATTGTATCCCCCCCCCCCCCCCCGTGTTTTTTTCAGCGTGATATTCAGAATAATTTTGAATTCAGAAATATTTTGAAGCATCTTTTTATTCTTATCGCATAGGTTTCACGTCGTCTGGAGTAAAAACAACCTCGGGAGATTACTGTACCTTTCCGTTCACTTACGAAGACGTGGTATATAAGAGCTGTACTACCAAGGATCAAAATCGTCCCTGGTGTTCCATAACAGTCGACTACGATGAAGATCACAAAAGGGGAAACTGTGCAGGTACAAACTAAATCTAAAATATCTAGTGACCTCTATATTTCACTATAACTTCATGAAGAAGCGCAATTTGTCCGCCATTATCGACTAATTTGACAATACCGCGGCCATCTTGAATTAATCTGAATTAACGAAAAGCTCGGACCGTGTACGAAATGCTGGGGTATGCGTAGGATCTGATGAAGAAAAAAACAAACCCTGTCTATCTCTGGTCCTATCATGTTGGTTAAGTGAAAAGCACCTTATTTTTCCTACGTAGTATCAGTTATTCCTTTACATCTAGAAGCGCACAGGCATTATGGGGCGTCCAGGAGGCAAAACAAAACCAAAATGTTAGACAATATAGAGAGTGTCGTTATTTGTCTTGATGAATGGATGAAATTGTCTTAGCTTCGTATGCAAATTGCCCACTTCAGACCACACGTCATTCCCTTGAGAAATATTCTTCTATTAAAATATTTCCACGTGAAATAATCGTCTCCCAAGTAGTGGCACCACGTGGTTTGAAATGGACACAACAAACAACGAAGCCAAAGCGGTCTATAGTTTGCCAACTCTGATCGAGCGATGCCAATAACTTGTGTATTTTTCGTGCACTCTTGTAGGTTTCACATCGTCTGGTGTGAAGACAGTGTTGGGACAGTACTGTGTCTTTCCCTTCACGTACAGTGGAACAGTGTACAGAAGTTGTACTACCAAGAACAGAAGCAAACCTTGGTGTGCAACTACAGCTAATTATGACAAGGACTACAAAGGTGCAACGTGTGCAGGTAAAGAAAACTGTACATCCAGGATGAGAAAGTTTCAAGAAATAATTGCTTTGTATAATCGTGATTTGAAGCTGGTTTTGTGCCACTTTTGTTCTTTGGGAAAACACAAAGCAACGGTAGTGACCTTGCCTCTCACTTGGCGTACTGGGTTTGATTTCTGGACTCGGCATCATGATCACTGAGTAAAGTTTTTAGGTCTCTCCCTTGATTCAATGGCGGCCATATTGGCGGTATTAACAAAGGAAGCTATTGAAAAATATCTAGATCTAGATCTTACTAGATACCACAAACATGGTAGCAAAAATTAACGTGCAGATACTTTATATTTTGTACAGGTTTTCATTCTGATAAGAAAACAGCCTCAGGGGAAAACTGTGCCTTTCCTTTCGTCTACCGGGGACATAACTACAATACGTGCATTGGCAGATACCATAGCAGTCTTTGGTGTTCTACTACTACAAACTACGACAAGGACAAGAAATGGGGCAATTGTGCCTAAGGTGAGTTAGAATCAACCTTAACACTATCAGTGATAGAGTAGTTTTCATATCAGTGGGAAGACGATACTGCAAAGTAGTAGCCGCACTATATAGCCGTCGTGCCGTATCTTTAAATGAATTGCTAGAATTCCTAGTCCTGGGATACTTTGAGTGATAGCCACGTTATGCGAAGGGACTTGGATCGATTGTGGTTCGTAAAGTAGCACTTGGGATTTAAGGGATTTTCTGTTCAATTATTGTTTAAAAAAATTATTGAAATCGCGAGAATGAATGGAATGGAAGATAATACTCTTAAGTAAAAATACTGAATGTTTCGCGCTAGATTCAATTTCTGACGCTAAATATGCAAATTATAATCTCCGCATAAAAGCTAAGTGTGATTATTTAAGATTCATTGTAAGTACTACAGTCAAGCCTCCGGGTAAGTTAATATCGATTTGTAAGTAATGTAAGAACCATATAATATCTAACTGTATAATGTAAAACATTGCAGATTTCGAACGCATTAAGGAACATAAAGCTACATTAAAGACGTTTGAAACCGTAGACAAAGCGTAGTGCTTGTGAAACACTGAAGTCGTGCAAATGAAAGCATAAACGGGTCAATAGACTGCAAAACTCATCCAAATCAGTAAACCCCTTATTGCTTAAATAATAAAAAATCGAGACATCAAAATTCGTCATAATAGCATTATGATTTTTAATAATGAATGTTGTCCCATTTTTCTACAGTTCTATTAAAGGAGTGGAAAACGTATCCAGTTAACGTGGTGAATGATTGTCACGCTGCTTTTGCAAGAAAACAACGGGCTTTGATTTGCATGGACTGAAAACTGAAAGATACAGCAGAACTATACAGTTGTAAACAATTTTGTTACGGTTTGAAAATAAAAATGATTGAAGAAAACCACCCTGGAAAGCTTCATTACTTTTATTAATTATTCAAAACTCCGTCTAGTTTTAAGCAATTCAAAATTTATACGAGATTAGAGACAAAGAGAAATAAGTTATTCTTGAATCTCAAATTGGTATTTAATTTGTAAAAAAAAATGGTTTTATTTTCTTTACAAGGGGAAAAAAGTAGCCCTGAAAATTACAAAATTTGAGAATCAAAAACTTGTGAACTTTCTTTATGAGTTTCAGATTCTAATTATTTTTACGCAATTACTGCGATTCTCATCAATATTCTGCGAACTCGGCAGTTGCGAGTTTCTCGTTGGAATTTGGTTTTTCACTGACGCCAGTCAAAAATATAAAAGGTACCGACTGATTAGTTTTGATTGACGGCAGCGAAAAACCAGTTTCACAACAAGCCGTTGGAATGTCTGAGTTCGAAGAATATTGAGAATCGCAGTAATGACATTTGATATACATCTCGGCTTGAGTCTATAAAATTTTTAAAAATGTCCAAAGCGGATCTTTGTATAGCATTATATGGGGACTGCAACGTCATTGGATAAGGGTAATGGAGCTGAAGCAGTTCGACTGCTAAATAAAGATGACAGAAGGTAAAACATTGTATTTCTTTTATCCCTTAACAAAGAGAAAGATGCGGATTTAAGTTTATTAAAAGATTTCGAGATTCCGGACGAACTCCTAAGCATCATCATGTATCCTCCATGATAACCAGTTCTGTGTTTAATAATTGTACTTTCAATTTCAAGTAATATCGTGCTTTGGTTGTGTAACACTATAACATATATTTGAATAAGTAAAGAATGTTTAATTAAAGTATTGCAAGCCATGATTATATTTTGTTTGTGTGAGTCACTGTTAAAATATGTCATTGAATTCATTATCTAGGCACTTTATAACGTGTGTACATTTTGTAAGCTTTGGGTCTTTATCAGTGAATTCCTAATGAGAGAAATCTTTATATAATAAAGACCCACAGCTTACAAAATGTACACACGTTATCAAGTACCTAGATAATGAATTCATTATCTCAATTATCATAACAATGATGTTACTCATTCAGCCCCACTTTCCCGTGGGACCGAAATCAAATCCCACCCCCCCCCCCCCCCCCCCCCGAACTTTAAGAATGATGATATATTACTATGGTATAAAGGTCCATCCACGTGACTAATTTCTTTGATGTCATTGGATTGTGTTCTTATGATTATTCATACATTTTTGAACGTACCATACTGAATAAACTCGGAAAAAATTCTGAAGAGTTACATGTCCAAACATTGACTAAGTCGAGTAACAACATCCATTGTTAGGCGTTCCACAGGGGTCTCCTTAAGGACCACTTAAGGTATGAGACCTGGGTTAGGGTCAAAAAAAATTCTCTAAATTTTTGTCCATGCCTAGCTGCTTTGGTAATAGTTAAATACATTTTTCATGGTTTTACGTCCATACTTCACCGCAATGCGCAAAAAAAATAACGAAGAAGTTTGTATCCAAGGAAGCCATTTTGATTGAAATTTGAGAGAATTTCATGCGACTTGACCTTTCTGGGCATAAGTGTTGACAAACACGGCTTGCGTTCTTGGCGGTCACGCGTGTCCTTTCTGTAAAATTTCTTCTTTTTAACACATCTTTAACTCACAAAATATTATGGTAATTCTAATATATACAAAATAACAAATAAATAAGACTCGAATTGTAAGTTTAGGTCCCGTTTAGGCTATATAAGACCGCCGTGACGAATCAACATTCGAATGGCCTCATGTTTCATTGTTATTACAGCGCATGCGTTCCGCCGTTGCTATGGTTGACGTCATTTGTTTGGGACGCCGTACTGGATTCGGATCACGCGACGCAATATCGAGGTTTTCCGATAGTTTTCGTAGTTCAATCGACTTGATATCGTGTGTTATGACGTAGGTCCATCTCGGAAACAATATGGCGGCGAATTATTCCGTTTGAAGTCCAAATTTGAGGAATTTTATCGACTTTAGGGCATTAAAGCACCACCGTCCTTCACTCGATCTTTGATAAACTCTTTGGTATTCATCCTACCATCATTATATTTGCCATAAAGTTTAAATAGACCTTAAAGAACAAAATGTAGGCAGCCCGGAGCAAAAATTTATTTTGATAAAATTTTACGAGCGAAAATCTTGACATTGTAGTTTTAGCTCGCCAAAAACATATTTTGCTCCGGGCTGCCCGCATTTTTTTCTTTATTCAATGTATTTCTTATAGCCGAAGTTAATTTTTTTATTGTTATTATTTCTAGTGAGATATTGATAAATTACTGAAAAAGAGCCTTGGGTTGCCTGCGTTTTTTTGACACCTTAGGTGTGAAATTTCACACCTTTGACGTGTAATTTTGAAAAAAAAATTTATATATATATTAATTATGAAGTACTATTTATGGTGTATTGGATACAGTCTAAGTTAATTTCGTAGAAATGACAGCCACTTAACCCAGGTCTCATACCTTAAGTACCACTTTCCGCTTATCTTATTGTTGCTTGATTGACTAGTATCTTGGTTATAGTTAAGACGTGCAGCTTATGATTAGCTATACAACGTAACTGTTTTGGCTCGTGCACACCCATTTACCCACCCATCCATCGATTCACCCTTCTATCCATCCATCCATTCTTCCATCTACCCACTCATCCATCCATTCAATTTTCCATCTATCCATCCATATACTTTTCTTTAAACACTCCTATTGTGTTTACGATTATAGAATTCTCTCCAGGAATGCAATCGATAGGATCGAACCAAGAGCATTCACCAACAAACAATACGAGTGGATGTTAATTGTTTTATATTATGATTCATATTCACCACTTTCACATTCCCATAATGCTTTGCATTTTGGGGGACAGCAACGAGACACAATCGTTAAGTATTACCACGAATATTAATAAGGATTGACGAAAAAACATCCAAAAACACTTATGCATCTAGGATAGATTTTATCAGAATTCACAAAAACCAGAAAGAAAAAAATTTGAACAGGTTTACGAGTAAAAGTCATGACATTTCTTAGTAAGTCCATACATTGTCTGTAACACCAAACGTTTCATTCTCCCATGCGTGTGGAATTAACTCTGATTAAACTGATACTGATTTTTCAATAATAATAGCAAATATACTCAACATCTGCATGAAACGTTTTGAATTTTCGAATATCTTTTGCTATTGTTGACCCCCAAAAACGCGAAGTATTATGGGAATATCAAAGTGTTGAATACAATTTCATAACTAACTGGGAAAAGCATGCATGGAAACTAGTTTGTTGTTTCTAGAGTATTTTAATTATTTTCTGTTCTTTCATTTCCTTCTATTATTTCCCCCTAAGATTCCTATATAAAAAAAAAGAAGATTTTTCGTCCGGTGGCAGACCTTGGACTTTCGGACCTGAAGTGCAAAATTATATATGGATGAATTTCTTGAATCGTTTGGATAGACAATAAAACTTTAGTGGTGTTTTTTTTCAGTGATTTGTCGTTTAATAATATACATACAAAAATTACTCGATTCCGATTGGCTGATGAACAGTGCTTTTGAGAGGTAATTCAGTGCAAAAACAAGGTAATTCAGTGCAAAAACAAGGTAACACAGTGCAAATTAAAATTTCCGAAAACGGTCTTGAAACCAAACTTTTTTTGATTCTGCTCTTGATAACATTATTTAGCATCAAGACTATGCATTTTTCGATCGTGAAAGAAAAAGTTTAAGCGGTAAAAACGGCTAAAAAGTTGGCGATTTTGTTTGTTTTTGAATAAATTTTTTGTCGGTTTCAGTTGAAGAGCGCGCGCTGCTGACACTATCTCACGTCATTGAGCGCGCGCTCAGAGTTTTTCTTGAGTTTTTTAATGTCGGACGGTAAAGTTTGTAAGATTTTTCATGTATATTATTAATAAGTAATAATATGGTTTCTCGTTCAATTTGAGATAATTCGCACTCGTGTGTTTTTCAAAGAGCTCAAATTGCACTCGAAACCATATTATTACCTATACTAACAAGCTTAGAACTCTCGGGAGAGATGTTTTTCCAGACGACCAGACGCTGGTCGGAAGATGAGGACAACCTTGCAAATGTAAGATCATAAAAATGAAACTATTATATGTTCATAATCGCATTATTAGTCTAGAGGTAATGTAGATACAGGGCTGATACAGGGATGTTTCACGAAATGAAGGAGGAACAAGAATGATTAATTAAAGAATGGATGAAGTGAAAGACGAGCCCGTGCAGAACGATCAACAGCAGAAACAAATAAAGTTTGGCACTCATAGCTGACGTCTAGAATAAAAAAGGAAATTTCCAACAACATGCACGAAAAATAAACATTGGTGATATTTTGCATTACTCCGCATTTAGACGTCGCATGCTGTTGAGTGATGGTGGCTGAATGGGTACTGTTTACGGATGTCGGTTTTGGATTTATTTCATGGCTTAAATGCGCTTGCTCCATTATTCTAATATTATTTAAATTATTTATTTACATAATTTGTTCATTCATTTATTATTTTTACGTATACTGGAATTAGCTGTATATGATCCATGGATTGTTGCAAATAAATAAAGTAGAAGTAGAAGTAGAAGTAGAAGTAGAAGTAGAAGTAGAAGTAGAAGTAGAAGTAGAAGTAGAAGTAGAAGTAGAAGTAGAAGTAGAAGTAGAAGTAGAAGTAGAAGTAGAAGTAGAAGTAGAAGTAGAAGTAGAAGTAGAAGTAGAAGTAGAAGTAGAAGTAGAAGTAGAAGTAGAAGTAGAAGTAGAAGTAGAAGTAGAAGTAGAAGTAGAAGTAGAAGTAGAAGTAGAAGTAGAAGTAGAAGTAGAAGTAGAAGTAGAAGTAGAAGTAGAAGTAGAAGTAGAAGTAGAAGTAGAAGTAGAAGTAGAAGTAGAAGTAGAAGTAGAAGTAGAAGTAGAAGTAGAAGTAGAAGTAGAAGTCATTTATTTATAGACTATGACTATAAGCACGGAAGCACGAGAAGTGGCGTAGCGGAAATAGCGCTCGCCTCTTAAGCTCATGATCACCAATGCGAACCTGTTTCGAGCCGCGCTGCATGTGCTAGCTAGGTGTCGCATGTGAGTAGAGTTGTTTGTTGGTTGTCTTTTGTGCTTCTAGGGTTTTTGTCCGGGATTTTGTTCTTCCCACCACAAAACTGAATCTATTTCAAAAGTGTAATTCGATCTATCAGTTGCCTTGTAATTGGTTCCTAGATCTGTAAGGCTTTCCTTCCACCTCAGAGTGGTAAAGTGGTAAATGGTAAATATTTTGCTCGAAGCCAAAAGCGTGATTCATGTTGTAAACATACGCGGTTTTAATTGTTATTGAACGGTTTTAATTATCGTCTGTATTCTTATTCTGCTTACATGAACAAAAACAAACATTCTTCTAGGACACGAAAACCAACTGTAGAAAACAATGCTCAACGGCAAGCAGTGGTTGTTTTTGTACTCCGAGCGAGCATCAGAAAATTGTTTTTCAATCGATTTCTTCTTAGATGTTTTCAGCTCTTTTTAGTTTGTTCACGGTTCATGAATGAATATAGATATATAACCCAGAATGACAGTGGTGAGAGGCGGCGCACTTTGTACTGAAAAACAGTATGATTTGACGTCTTAGCCGTGTTGTATAAGCTTATGTAGCAGAGATTAAACTTTTTGAATGTTTAGTGTTGAATAAATGACGTCACAGACTACTTTAAAGATTCGTAAAAATATAATACTTCTCATCGGAATATCAAGAAAAAAACTTTAACCAGTGATAATTAGACCCTTAAAGATTATTCCAGGAAAGTTTCAGCCGAATTACGTTTTGAGGGATTTTTGTCCAAGTATTCCTTTAAAGACCTCTATCAAACGCTCACAGACAACTGATAACCCACGACAAAAGAATATTTTTTTACTGCCCACTCTTTCTAAAGCAAGAGTTCCTAGGCTTGTGAGCTAATATGCGACAGATACCTTGTACACACAGAAACAATAACTTGCTTTTAAAAGAAGCTTGTGTCCATATCATTTACACTTTTTCATTTATAAATCTCAACTAACTCTTTAAAGGTGGCTGCCTAGTATAGAAAAATCCATGAAAAAGTTTTTGAATCAGACCATGGAAGCGAAGGCACCAAACTGATCTCCAAGCCTTCAAACTCCTCAAAGGAAGAAAGACTTGATATTCAGGTCTAAGATAGTGATTTTTTAAACTCAAATTTAAGGTAACTAGGGACACAATCAGTTCATATTTTTGAAAACAACTGTAACTCGCTTGTTTTTTAACGGATCTGCAATGAAGTATACATTTTCTGAAAGCTTAATAATTGAAAATTTCAAATATCAAGCCTATTTTAGCCAGTTTTAATTCATTTTGAAGATATAAGATGTTTATCAAAAAACGGGTCAGTTTCGAAGCACTACTTATTCTCCCTCCGCTTTGTTTAAACGGATTAGATTTCTTTGCCTTCTCAATCTACACATGTCGATCTAAAAAATTGTGTCTCAGATTTTCGTTTTAGCGCCTCATTATTTTTTAAATGGTTTTTAAAGTTATGATATAGGTTTTCTAATAGGTTCTTGTAAAAAAGTATCAATATCTTCTAAACGAAGCCCTAAATTAAAAAAATGAGACATACTTTTTCAGTTTAGTAGTTAAAAACTGCGGGAGAATAAGTGTTCGAAAGTTCGCAATTTTTCAAAAAACTCTTTACGAAGAAAACGCAGTCTTAAGTTTTGTGCGGATTAAAGCATGTGATTAAAAGCCGCTGCCATTCGATTGACAGTTCCTGTCAACGTGGCAACACTTCTGAGCGGCTGTTAAAAACAAATTCTGCTTTTTTTCTCCGAAACTGAAAAAAATTCTAAATTTTTTTCCCCGACAAACAAAAGATATTTTGATAAGCAATAATTTAAGATCTCTTTTAAAAAAATTGACGATTATAGTGATTTTGTGTCCCTAGTTACCTTAGAAAAAATTCATAACTTCACCGGTAATCAAGATTTTGATGCTATTATTTTCAGGAAAACTAAATTATATATCGTTTAAAAAATATAATCCAAAAGATTTGGAAAATATTGAGAAATGTAGTCAAAATTATGTTTTTTATTCGTCTTGCCTTTACCAATTTTGTACCGACTTACCGGTTTTCCTATCAGTAAACCATGTCGTTGTACCAAATCAGGTGTGTTTTTATACTGTTTTTATACTGTTTTTAAGTAGTAGCACGAACCATGTTTAAATCGTGTACATCTTACAAACGAACCCCTGTTTGGCAGATAAGCAACACAGCACTATTCCAGATGAAAAATAGCAATTAACGAAAAGTATAAAGATATATTTATAAGAGTTGAGATTTAAGATTTATAAATGAAAAAGTTAAAACGATGACTCTTTTTTCTCTTTCTTTTTAAAAAAGAAACATTGTATCTGCGTGTATCTGTCGTTTATTAGCTCAAAAACCTAGAGGAAGTGAAGCATATGCTTTTGCCGTAGGTAGAAATGTCTATGATGGTTTGATAGATGTCACTAACTGGTGTCATATATTAAGATGGCAGATCTTGGCAGACTTCCAGGGTTTGATGGTGTTCATCGCAATCCCTCAATCAAACCAAAATTAATTTCAAAAAAGTTTAATCTCTGCCACATAAGATCATACAACTCGGCTAAGACGTCAAATCAAACTGTTTTTCAGTACGAAGTGCACCGCCTCTCACCACTGTCATTCTGGGTTAGATATCTATAATCATTCATGAACCGTGAACAAACTAAAAAGAGCTGCAAACACCTAAGAAGAAGGCTACGCCACTATAATATTAAAATCGAATTATAGCAAAGATTCAACATTTTCCAAACTAACATACTGGTGCGAGTGTTTAACTTTGTCGTGACCTGTCTAGCAAGCCTTTGTATCGTAGGAGGGAAAATGATATTGTTGTTGTAAAAATCCTGGGGGGCAATGAATAACGATTTTCTGATGCTCACTTGGAGTACAAAAACAACCATTGTTTTCGAGCCCAGCACTGCTTTCTAATAGTGTTTGTTTTAGCTTATATTACCAAGAGAGCATAAATAAGAGAGGGAAACTTCTTAATATCGCCCACGCCATGTGGATTTCCGGTTGGGATATTTTTAGCATTCGCATAAAGTCAATCTTCGCCTCACCCTACTCCAGTGAGTCAAAAAATGTGTGCTTCCTCCAAACCTGGAAGTAGCGAAAACATGTAAAGATTTTTGAGTGTTCAACAGCCTCAGTCGTGTTTTATCAGAGAACAGAACATAACCAATCCTGATCTTTTTGTTGTATCTAATGGATTTTGTCGAAAAAAGTGAGAAAAATCAGCGAAAGTATGTTGTTTTTGAGCGCGCACACGTCCACGCCATCAAAAAATTAAAAACCAAACAACTTTGGATGCTAAAAATAGCCCAACCGGGAACTCACATGGCGCGCGCGTATTTTAAAAGAAGTTTCCCTCTCTTATTTATGCTCTCTTGATATTACCAATTTTGCCGCTGTGATTCTTTCTACAGGCCTTCGTATCCTAGATGAATTTGTTGTTCTCTGAAGCATACAGAAGACGAATCTAGACCTAGATAACACTTAAAACCGTTCAATAACAATTATTTAAATTGTTATCTTGGTTAAGTTTGCCGTGATTCTTTGTACAAACCTTCGTGTTCTAGAAGAATTTGTTTTTGTTCATGTAAGCAGAATTTCTGAAAAAAATAATAATAAAAAATTTTTTTGTCTATTTTTCTTTATTTTCCATCATGTATTTTTTTCTATTTTATGTTATTGTGTCCCCATTATTGTTATATGAATAGTTATATTATTCATTCATTCACTATTTATCATTTTCAAGTATTTAACTTTATTGTGACCCTCCTAGGAGGCCTTTGTATTGTAGTAAGGAAAAGATTATTGTTTTTGTTAAAAGTACGGAAAATATTTGAATAACAATTTTCTGTTGCTCGCTCGGAGTACAAAAACAACGACTGTTTCTCAGTTCAACACTGGTTTCTTATAGTGGTTTTTCAGTTTATTGACTAGCTCATTCTTTCTACAAGCCTTCGTGTCCTAGAAGAATATTTGTTTTTGTTCATGTAAGCAGAATACGCATCTAGACGATCATTAAAACCGTTCAATAACAATCAAAACCGCGGATGTTTACAATATGAATCACGCTTTTGCCTTCAAGAAAAATATATAGACGATAACAATTTATAATCGTAAACAATTTTAAATCATTTGAACAAAAATTAATTAGCTTTTTAAAACCAATTTAGACGATATTCAATTAAGCCGTTCAATAAGATATAAATCCATATGTTTACAATAAAATAAATTAGCCATATAAACGCACTTAAGAGTGGGATGATCAATTATCGGCTAATAAATATTTAAATAATGATATAAATAAGAGTAGTTTGAACGTTTCAAGCTATCTCACTTCGCGACTCAACCAAGAACTTACAAGCAACAGAAGAACAAGACACTTGGTTTTGATAAAGGTACGTTCTGGGAATCTTGGGGAAGAATTGTTTGTTCTTGTTAATTGTTCTAAAACCTGATTCCATACGGGTGTGGTCCTCTATTTCTGAGCATTAGGCTATTTTTTGCTCCAGTTTTTACAAGAAACAGGCTATCGCGTTTTGGGGTAAAAAGGTTACGTGGAGTAGTCTAAGAATTAGGGAACTCACCTCTGGTCTCGGGTTATTTAAGCACTATTTTGGTGGAGAAATCTTTCTGTCCTCCCAACTGAAGGTGCGAAAGCGGGGTTAATGCATTTTTAGGATGAAAAATCCTCTGGTCTCGGGAGTAAGCCACAGTCTATTGATTATAAGTGAGTCGTTTAAATGACTAATCTGAACTAACACAAAATATCATCACCTAGCTTTATCTTCCATGTTGTTG
Organism: Anthopleura sola; assembly: GCA_023349425.1. NCBI lineage: Eukaryota > Metazoa > Cnidaria > Anthozoa > Actiniaria > Actiniidae > Anthopleura > Anthopleura sola. The sequence continues at coordinate 5,241,707 of JALHLI010000005.1, forward strand.
GAAATTTCCTTTTTTATTCCAGACGTCAGCTATGAATGCCAAACTTCATTCGTTTCTGCTGTTGATCGTTCTGTTCGGGCTCGTCTCTGTTCAGGCTCGTCCGTCTATAAATCTAGATGAAAAAGAGAAACTTCCCGAGTTGAATGCTGAAAAACGTGGTGAGTTAGGACTAATCATGAATTATGACTTGGTGTGTGTTACAGTGCAAATCGAAAAACCGTGGGCACCCAGAAATATTTCAGAAATCGTTTATTGTTCGTTGAACAGTCTGAAACAACTTTCTAATCACACGAAGTTTATCTGGCTACAAATCAGTCGAACTTCTGGCAGTTAGAGAGTTGTTTCAAATTGCTCAACCAACGATACAAGATTTCTGAAATATTTCTGGGTGCCCACGGTTTTTCGATTCGCACTAGTACTGTAAAGGGGCAATCAAATCTAAAATTGATAAAAAGGGATTCCTCCTCCTCCTACTGCCGCTACTGCTAGAGTCGTTTTAATGATTTTACTAAGCCTGTGAAACAATTAATAGCAAACATAATGCAGTGCTAGCTAGTAGTAGACTATCAGTAGTCCCTATTTTCCAATTGATTCAAATCGTTTTCCCCCAGTCTTGGACCCACGGGGAACTGGTGCGGGTCAGTTGCTTGACCAAGAAGGAAAAAACTCAACTAGACCGAGTTTAGAGGGACTGTTGTAATAACCTAACATAGTAGTAGACACTATTTCCATTGTTTTGTTTTGTTTTACTCGTCTGGGTAAAAATATATCATTGTCGTTTAGGCCCCCACTACCACTACCACCACTACCACCACTACTACCACTATCATGGGGATGAAGGAAAGCTTGGTGAGTTAGTAAAAAAACTGTCCTTTACTCATTAACTGTACAAACAACAAAAGCAAACCTTCACATTTTGTAAAATATTCAGTGATCTTAAAAGCCCTTTATTTTTCTTTGGGCTCGTTAAAGCTCACGACCAGCATCTCTTTCATTTGAAGCTTAAATAAATTATTCTATATTTTCCTATTTTCTAAAAGCTTTTTTTTTCATAGACCCAAGCATTAATAATTAGCATTTCAATGACGTACTGACGGATGCACGCGAAGCCGAAATATACCTGACTGCATAACAGGACCACAGGGAAAAACGGTTAACATAAATCAAATTTAACAGTAAAAAATAAAAGAAGTAATTGTAATAATCATTAATTTAATTTAATCGCAACTGAATTGTGTTCTTACGTAAACATTGTATCCGGGAATCAGAAAAATGTGAACAATTAAAAAAATATAGAGCTGAAGCAGTTATATTAATCAGTTTTATAAAGGAAGGAGGGAGGGAGAGAGGGAGGGAGGGAGGGAGGGAGAGAGGGAGGGAGGGAGGGAGGGAGAGAGGGAGGGAGAGAGGGAGGGAGGGGTGAAGGTGGTAGATGACATCGGAATCTTCATGGACTGTCCCTTTCGAAAATGAATATTGCTGAACCTCTAAATTCCCTTTTTTTCCCCCAATTTTCTTTTTTTTTTTATTCCCTGGAAAGATACCCCTTCGGAAGGGAGCGATGGCATATCACGGCATTTTAAAAAAATATCCGTTTATTTATTTTTATTCATTTAATACACCAGTCTTGAGAAGAGATCTGGTCTTACAAACCATGATTATAAAAAAATTACGGTTAATTTTTTTTCTAGACTTTCTACGTCTAACGCTTATTTCCAATTTTACGCTTAACGACTAAATTTTTGGGTCGTTTTACGGCTAACGGTTAACCCCATACAGACCCTTGCATGGGCGTAGCAGGATGTTACCAAGTCAATCGAGCAGTCTACAACGTAACAAAAAGAAAAGTGCCTTATAATTTGGATAGTCGGTTTTCTCCCTTCCTTTCTAGTTCTGCACTAACCTTCGGTTTCTTCGCGCACTCTATTGTATTTGACTACGTTACCTATTGTAATGCCCAGTATTTCAACAATAACCTGAAGCTGACCGCTTAGGTCGAAAGCCCGGTTGCATTCATTGTTAAAATCTAAAGTTGAAAGATCATTAGCGAAAAACGTCTGAGCATGCGTTCATTTCGGCACGTTTTCTAAGAATTCAAGAACGTTTTGGACAACAAATCCTGTCCCGGAGAAAAAGTAAGAAATATCTTTATAAAACTGCATTTCGTTTTGTACCCGAAAGTAGTTTTTTCATTCGATTGTCGACGTCACACTTAAAGCTCTATAACCCAAAGACGTTTTCGACTAATTTGTATATAGACTTAGAGCATGCGCAGACGGTGAAGTAACTGATTCAAAATACAAATGTACTTACACTTGCCCCCTTGGATGGTTTGGTGAAAAGACGGATGACCACGATTACAATGCGAGTTAGAAATACTAGCATCAGCGCAAAGTAAGTGAAATGAAATTTAATGATGGCCGGTCGAGCATCAGACTCCCCGCATCGCGGCTTACGGAAGGTAAAATCGAGCACCATTCTCGTATACCAACAAAGAAACCAACAAACTTGCCCCATAATGCGCCCTGCTTCAAGTCAGTAAAATTCATTTCTCAACAATGCATATACTTAGAAGATATTACACGGTGGCGAGAAGATATTAAGTCTATCTTCGAGTGGCGAAATACTTTTCCGACACGAGAAGATAAACCTCATATCTGCAAGCCAAGTTGTGGTTTTGGTTTTATCATATAGACACATCCCGAAAGAAAAAAATGGCGTCCATTTTGACTGATCCTGAGTAAGAAAAGATAGGATGTGAAGATATCATCGATATCTTTACGCCTGAGGATACGGATGTAGTTCGTATCAAAAATACGAGTGGCGTATTTCTCAGTAAAAAACAAGTTTCTATATTAGATAATATTAGATTATAGATAACGTATATCTAAAAAACATGGCTGCAAATATTGGTGAAGGTTTTGTTGTATGTTCCATACCAAGCCCTAAATGCACTATGGACTATGTGAATGCGTTAAGCGAAATGTCACAACATTATGGAATTTTTCCATATTTTGTCTGCATGTTTTTCTGGCTTATTAGCGGAGCACCATACTTAAGAAAAAATGGTAACCCATCGAGTTGATTTTTCATGGCTTGATTACGTCATCACCTTGTCCGTACGTACGAGGTGTACCACCACAGGGCCTCCGCGCGCTTTGCTTACTCGCAAATGCACAGAAAAATCGCATACTTTGCTCATAGATTCTCATAATTCTATCTTTGAGTACGTGGACCAACCCGTTCCAAAATCGCTCGATTAAGCTTATGTCTTTTAGTACGTAGATTGAGCGTACCACAGGTAGCCCAAGCTATGGTTCTGAATATATATAGAGAGAATGTATGGCAGATCAAAAAATTTTCATTAAAATAAGATAAATTTCATATTTTATTGTTTCTTTACCAGTATATCAATGTTTTATTACATGTTTTGTGGTTTCCTCACGGTTTGGTTGCATTTTAAGGCGATTTTAGGAAATTTTATCTCCTCTCTAAAGACTTCGTTTTTAGTATTTTTTGTCAAAAACGTTTTTTGGAATCCTTTTCGAAAAGGTAAACAGGGTTTTGGTGCGAATATCTTATTTTTTGGTTTAGCCTTCTTTCATTGAAATCTTTTTCACTCTTAGATATAACTTGATTCATCTTTTCCGACTCTTGTATCCATAGAAACCGAGCTTGCGCATGAGCAGCTAAATAATTAGCTATCTCTTCTTTGCTTTTCCACTTGAAGTATCCGGTTAAACAGGTTTTGCCATTAATGCTTTTTCTTCCATGATACATTGGTGCCAAGGGTTCACTTGGAGATGTTGCCCCTCTAGCCTCGACTTCATGTATCAAAGAGGGGCTTAAGTCACGTTTCTTAGAAACATTTGTTTCTTTGGAACTCGGTTTACCATATACATCCTCCCAGTTGTTGCTTGCATTGTAGTAAAGGTAGTTTGAGTTACGTTGTCGAGATGCAAGGAGCGCGCACTGAGACGGAGTGAAACCACGAGGAAAGGCCACATTTGTAAGAGAATGAGCAGAAGAAAGCTCTCGTTGTTTTGAACCCCTTGGATTGTGTTTGCCTGCAAAAAATGAAGTTTGACATTAGATGACGCCCCAATTTTATGGGAAGCCATTTCAGTGTTACAGTATGCCATACCACTGAAATGGCTTCCCAGGATACGGCGTGCATGTTGTACAGTGTAGGTGCTGTAAGTCAGTACCGTACGTTTCCCACTCAAACTGAACCATTCTTACGTAAAGCCATTTCAGTGTTACGGCATGTCATACCGTAACAACGCACCTTCATTGCTTGCTTCATGAATGCAAAGTATATCTTCCTTTACTTCCCCCGGTCCTGTGAATGTTCTCCTATCATTTGGGGGGCACACGGTTGACGTAGTTGATATCTTTGTCGCCAAGGTCATCGCCGTGGACTGGATTTTTAACTTGCTTTCTTTCATTGTTATTCAGATCTTTGAATACTCGTTTTTTAATACTTGTGAAACACAAATATAAATTAAGAAGATTAGTTTAGCTAAATATAGTAAAATGAATAATATAAATAAATTGATATTGGAGTTCTAAAAGTGCGGTAAATTATGAAGAGTCACATCGAAGCAAGAAGTTCATCACTCATATACACATCTTAACACGAAAAATCAAAGCCTTTAAAATGATTTCGTCGAATAAAAAACAACACTGAATACTGTGAATATATCAACACCAACCTCCGTGTTCTTGACGAGAATAAGAATAAGAAAACACAAGTCATTCCAGCTATTCTTGGATCTTGGAATAAACTATTTCCTATCGCATATCACCTATCTTCTTTGGCTCAGACAATGTTTTTTGAAATGGTATATGCTCAGGTTTTTAAATGTTTCAAAAATTTTTAGGTTTTTGTCAAAACACAAAATTGAAAAGGTGTTAAGCCATGGTATAAAAGAAAAAAGCCGTTAATTGAGAATTCAAAAAAAAGATAATTACATAGAATACAAATGGAAAAGCAAACAGGAAAATATTGGTTGAGTGATTAACTGAATTTCGTCTTTAACAGAAGTGTCAAAATTGTCGTAGAAACATGCAAATTTGGAGTTTGTTTGAACTCAAGTTAGAAGAATAATAAAATATTCTTGTCTCTCTTTTAAAGCTTTAACTTCTATCCACAATTACTATACTATTTGAAAATATTTAAAAAAATTCCTCTTCAAAAATTTCTAATTCAAAATATCCTTGGATGGAAAAGTGTTTGAATTCTAAATTCAGTATTAAATTGAATTTTAAGTCGCTCTCACACGAAGTGCATAACTACAATTTTTTACTGCTACATTTTTTACTACATAACTACATGTTTTATAGGAATAATACATAAAAAGAAAATTATAAAGCCGGAAAAATGCTGGATGAAATTTTTTCTAAGTTCTTTACGAATTGCAAAATGAATTATTTCAGAAATTTAGATAACGAAAACACTTACAAGAGTAGCCCTCTGTATTTTCGTTTTATGATAACGAAAACATATTAATTCATTTGATTTTTAAAATTTTAAATAAACATTTGAATAAATATTGGAATTTGAGACCTACCTGTGTAAATTCTGCTTTGAACACCGTGCTGCACTTTTCGTATTTCGCTTTTCCTGTTTAAAATCAAACTATGAAATATTTCTATTCTACCGAAAGAATATCAATTATTGTCTTAAAATTACCAAAAACTATGCTTATTTTTAGAAATTTAAACAACAAACTTCTGCCTTTCTTTTCTTTGAACAGTTATAACTGAATATAAACAAAAGATTCCGCTATGGAAATATAAATATATTCATTTCTGGTCTCCATGGAAACTGGAGGTGATTGACTGTTTTGCAAAACATTTATATAACATTTCTTTTCATTGGTTAGTTTTGTCAAATAGTACATAGATAACTAGTTATTTGGCACAGTCCTGTTGTCAATGTTATCAGTTTCTTTTAGGTTACATTAACTATTGCTCTTATATTGCTCTTACTCTCATAGTTATTTACTTGGAAAATATCTTTTCCCATGTTCCACTTTTGGAGATGAATATGCCTGCTTCTGAGCACGCGCGCGCTTATCCCAAATGGTTGAAGCCTCTTTTCCTCCGTAAGTTTTTTTTCTTTTTTTTTTCTAACTATTTTTATTGCTATCATAAAATCTTAAACAATTTTGAAAATAAACCAACAACTTCATTCACGAAACATGGATGCTTAATATCGAAGACATCTACTGTATTTTTTGTTGATTTTTTTCGTTTTTCCTGGCGTAGTTTTCTCAACCAGTCTTTGTATTTTACTCCCACTCTTTTGTTTCGTTGCTTTCCGTGTGTTTTTCTTTTCTTTTTAAACCGAGTTCCAAAGAAATAAATGTTTTAAAACACGTGACTTCAGCTCCTCTTTGACACATGAAGTCGAGGCTAGAGGGGCAACATCTCCAAGTGAACCCTTGGCACTAATGGATCATGGAAGAAAAAGCATTAAAGGCAAAACCTGTTTAACCATATACTTGAAGTGGAAAAGCAAAGAAGAGATTATTTAGCTGCTCATGTGCAAGCTCGGTTGCTATGGATACAAGAGTCGGAAAAGATGAATCAAGTTATATCTAAGAGTGAAAAAGATTTCAATGAAAGAAGGCTAAACCAAAAAATAAGGTATTCGAGGTAAACCTTTTTGACAAAAAAATACTAAAAATATTCCAACCAACCAAGCAAACAAGAAACAAAACAAAAAAACACCAAAATTAACCAAACTTGAAAGTATTTATTTTTTATAGTTGAAAAAATGGCAAAGATGTTTAATAATTTTTTTACCTTCAAGAACGTCTGAGAAAACGCTTTTTAGAAAAATGCCAAAAAAATTTCTCTTTCGCTTTATAAAGAGAATTTGAAGTTAAAAAGATATATATGTTCACGTGCACATATTACATCTGTCACTGTAACTTTTTATTGGGTTGCCTGTGGGCAGCCCAGTCTAAAAATGAGGTCCATTTTTTTTTCTTTTTTGGGGTCGGGAATATGATTGGACGAAACTCGTAACCATAGCAATTGTCTGTCCAATGGAGTTTTGGTTTGATTGCATAAATGTTGGTTTCCATTGCATAAATGTTGACAGAATTAATCACATGATAATTGAGCATGAGAATCTATGAGCGAAGTATGAGAGAGAGAAAAAATTGCTTTTGTTCAATTTAAGACAGACATGACTTCGAATAAACGTATTTTTCACTTTGCAAAAATAAGAAAAATACTTCTTGATCCATCTTTGACTATATTATTGCGATTTTTTCTGTGCATTTGCGAGTAAGCAAAGCGCGCGGACACCCTGTGGTGGGACACGCCGTAGGTACGGACAAGGTGATGACGTAATCAAGCCTAAACAGATCAAATCGATGGGTTACCATTTTTTCTTAAGTATGGTGCTCCGCTAATAAGCCAGAAAAACATCAGATAAAGTTTCGTTTAACGCATTCACTCACTAGCCCATAGTGCATTTAGAGCTTGGTATGGAACATACAACAAAACCTTCACCAATGTTTGCAGCCATGTTTTTTAAATACACGTTATCTATATTTAAAATATAGAAACTTGTTTTTTACTGAGAAATACGCCACTCGTATTTTTGATACGAACTACATCCGGGACCTTAGTGACATATTTTCCATATCCTCACGCGTAAAGATATTGATGACGTCACACCCTATCTTTTTTCACTCAGGATCAGTCAAAATGGACGCCATATGGCGTTTTTTTCCGGGATGTGTCTATATGATAAAACCAAAACTACACCTTGGCTTGCAGATATGAGGTTTATCTTCTCGTGTCGGAAAAGTATTTCGCCACTCGAAGATAGACTTCATATCTTCTAGCCACCGTGTTATATCTTCTAATTATATGTATTGTTAAAAAATGAATTTTACTGACTTGAAGTAGGGCGCATTCTGGAGCATGATTGTTGGTTTCTTCGTTGGTATAACAAGAACGGTGCTCGATTTTACCTTCCGTAAGCCGCGATGCGGTGAGCCTGACACTCGATCGGCCATCATTAAATTTCATTTCACTTACTTTGCACTGATGCTAGTATTTCTAACTCGCATTTTCATCGTGGTCATCAGTCTTTTTACCAAACCATTCAAGGGAGCAAGTGTAAGTACATTTGTATTTTAAAACAGTTACAGTTACAATCGAATGAAAAAACTACTTATAAGGATAGTAGGGACCTTAAGCTACTCGAAATCTAGAACGGGAAAGTCAGTATCTAAACGAGAAAAGACGATATAATTGTCGCCAGGATGCGATATTCGGCAATTGCACGTCGTTCACGTCTTGAGATCAAGAAGTAACACCTATTTCCTGATCTTCCTCTATCATTAAATTACAGTTCTGAAACCTCGGATCTCCATTTCCGGTTCTAGATTTCGAGTTGCTTAAGGTCCTTAATTCTTTCTTTTTCTCCTGGACAGGATTAGTTGTTGTTGTCCAAAACGCTCTTGAATTCTTAGAAAACGTGCCGAAATGAACGCATCCTCAGACGTTTTTCGCTAATGTCCTTCAACTTTAGGTTTTAACAATGAATGCAACCGTGCTTTCGATCTAAGCGGTCAGCTTCAGGTTATTGTTGAAATACTGGTCATTACAATAGCTAACGTAATCAAATACAATAGAGTGCGCGAAGAAAACGAAGGTTAGTTTTGAACTACAAAGGAAGGGCGAAAACCGACTATCCAAATTATAAGGCACTTTTCTTTTTGTTACGTTGTAGACTGCTCGATTGACTTGGTACCATCCTGCTACGCCCATGCGAGGGTCTCAATGGGGTTAACCGTTAGCCGTAAAACGGCCCAAAAATTTAGTCAGGCGTAAAAATGGAAAAAAAAATAAGCGTTAGGCGTAAAAAGTCTAGAAAAAATTTTTTTTTATAGTGATGGTTATTAAGATCTTTTTCCAGATCTCTTCTAAAGACTGGTGTATTAAATTTAAAAAAAAAATAGATAAATATATATTTTTTGAAATGCCGTGATATGCCATCGCTCCCTTCCGAAGGGGTATCTTTCCAGGGAATAAAAAAAAAGGGGAAAAAAAAGGAATTTAAAGGTTCAACAATATTCATTTTCGAAAGGGACGGTCCATGAAGATTCCGATGTCACCTACCACCTTCACCCCTCCCTCTCTCCCTCCCTCCCTCCCTCCATCTCTCCCTCTCTCCCTCCCTCCTTCCTTTATAAAACTGATTGATATTGCTGCTTCAGCTCTATATTTTTTATTGCTCACATTTTTCTGATTCCCTGATACAATGTTTAGGTAAGAACACTATTCAGTTGCGATTAAATTAAATTAATGATTATTACAATTACTTCTTTTATTTTACTGTTAAATTTGATTTATGTTAACCATTTTACCCTGTGGTCCTGTTAAGCAGTCAGGTATATTTCGGCTTCGCGTGCATCCGTCAGTGCGTCATTGAACTGCTAATGATGGTGTGGGTACTATTAGGGGTAGTGGTGGTAGTAGTAAGGGACGTTTTCGCCTAAACGACAATGATATATTTTTACCCAGACGAGTAAAACTGAAGAAAACAATGGAATTAGTGTCTACTACTATGTTAGGTTATTACAACAGTCCCTCTAAACTCGGTCTAGTTGAGTTTTTTCCCTTCTTGGTATGTTAGTTTTGAAAATGTTAAATCTTTGCTATAATTCGATTTTAATATTATAGTAGCGTAGCCTTCTTCTTAGGTGTTTTCATGCAGCTCTTTTTAGTTTGTTCACGGTTCATGAATGATTATAGATATCTAACCCAGAATGACAGTGGTGAGAGGCGGTGCACTTTGTACTGAAAAACAGTTGGATTTGACGTTTTAGCCGAGTTGTATAATCTTATGTAGCAGAGATTGAAAATAATTTGAAAATAATTTTGGTTCGATTGACGAATTCAGATGAACACCATCAAAACCTGGAAGTCTGCCAAGATCTGCAATGTGACACCAGTTAGTGACCTCTATCAAACCCTCATAGACATTTCTACCTATATACGGCAAAAGCATATGCTTCACTTCCTCTAGGTTTTTGAGCTAAGAAACGACAGATACACGCAGATACAATAACGTTTCTTTTTTTAAAACAAAGCGTGTGTCATCGTTTTAACTTTTTCATTTATAAATCTCAAACTCAACTCTTTTAAATATATCTTTATACTTTTCGTAATTGCTATTTTTTTAAGCTTTTAGCTATATCATCTGGAAAAGTACCGGCGTTGCTTATCTGCCAAACATGCAGTGGTTCGTTTGTAGGATATACGTTTTAATTATATTGTTGTTGAACGATCTAAACATGGTTCGTGCTGCTCCTTAAAAAAACAATTTAAAAAAAGCAATTACCAAGAAGTATAAACACACTATTTGGTACAACGACATGGTTTACTGATAGAAAAACCGGTAAGTCGGTACATTTTTTTGCACTCGTTTTAGACAAAATTGGCAAATGCAAGACGAATAAAAACATAATTTTGACCATATTTCTCAATATTTTCCAAATCTTTTGAATTATATTTTATAAACGACATATAATTTAGTTTTCCTGAAAAAATAACGTCAAAAGCTTGATTACCGGTGAAGTTATGATTTTTTTCGTAAAGAGTTGGTTTTCGCTTCTTTTTCGTCAAAAAGTTGTTCATATCCTTGTGTTTAATCGTTAATATCTCGAAAACGACCTCGGGACACCCCTTTTTCTTTCCAGATTTGAAATCCGCAATAAATTTGTTTTTAAAATCTTAGACATGAGTATCAAGTCTTTCTCCCTTTGAGGAGTGTGACGGCTTGGAGATCAGTTTGGTGCCTTCGCTTCCATGGTCTGATTCAAAAACGTTTTCATGGATTTTTCTATACTAGGCAGCCACCTTTAAAGAGTTAGTTGAGATTTATAAATGAAAAAGTGTAAATGATATGGACACAAGCTTTTTTTAAAAGCAAGTTATTGTTTCTGCGTGTACAAGGTATCTGTCGTTTATTAGCTCACAAACCTAGGAGCTCTTGCTTTAGAAAGAGTGGGCAGTAAAGAATATTCTTTTGTCGTGGGTTATCAGTTGTCTGTGAGCGTTTGATAGAGGTCATTAAAGGAATACTTGGACAAAAATCACTCAAAACTAAATGCGGCTGAAACTTTCCTGGAATAATCTTGAAGGGTCTAATTATCACTGGTTAAAGTTTTTTTTCTTGATATTCCGATGAGAAGTATTATATTTTTACGAATGTTTAAAGTAGTCTGTGACGTCATTTACTCAACACTAAACATCGCCCCATACATTTCCTTGTTAATAACTTCTTGATATTTTTTTTTAGATTTGCAAAACTATAATACTTCCAATTGGAATATCAAGAAAAAGCTTTAACCAGCTATTATACCCTTTTAAAAAGATTATTCCAGGAAAGTTTCAGCTGAATTAAGTTTTGGGCTTTTTTCGTCCAAGTCCCCTTTTAAATGGTGCCATCCATGGCAGATCTTGGCAGACTTCCAGGTTTTGATGGTGTTCATCTGAATTCGTCAATCGAACCAAAATTGTTTTCAAAAATTTTAATCTCTGCTACATAAGATTATACAACTCGGCTAAAACGTCAAATCAAACTGTTTATCAGTACAAAGTGCACCGCCTCTCACCACTGTCATTCTGGGTTAGATATCTATAATCATTCATGAACCGTGAACAAACTAAAAAGAGCTGAAAAGAGCTGAAAAGAAATCGATTGAAAAACAATTTTCTGATGTTCGCTCGGAGTACAAAAACAACCACTGCTTGCCGTTGAGCACTGTTTTCAAAGGTTGGTTTTCAGTTTATTGACTAGCTGATTCTTTCTACAAGCCTTCGTGTCCTAGAAGAGTTTTCTGATGTTCATGTAAGCAGAATACGAATACAGACGATAATTAAAACCGTTCAATAACAATTAAAACCGCGTATGTTCACCGAACATGAATCACGCTTTTGCCTTCGAGCAAAATATTTACCATTTACCACTTTACCACTCTGAGTTTGAAGGAAAGCCTTACAGATCTAGGAACCAATTACAAGGTAACCGATAGATCAAATTACAATTTTGAAATAGATTCAGTTTTGTGAAGGAAAGAAAAAAATCTCAGACAAAAACCCTAGAAGCACAAATGGGAATGGTAGCTCTGTTTACTCAACAAACAAACACTCGACAAGCTATTTTCTACGCTGTTGCTTAGAGGTATTTCAGTAGAGACACCAAAATCATTATATTGTAAAATATTCTTTACTAGTTCAATTAGCGAATTCTATCGCCGGTTTGGCTTACGTTAGGTAAGTCAGTATTAATTGATGTGTTGCGGTATAATGGCTGATTTGAACAGACTTTCGAGGTTCAAAGTGACTGGACTTGTGGGTTCGTTTGACCAACATTCCAATGCAGCCCAACATTTTGTATTCGTTCATTTACTGTAAACGAGGAAACGAAGATGAATAATCAAGTTAAGCTGTAAATCAAGAGGTTTTCCTATCCTAATGCGCTCCGTTACCGTTCCTAGCTTGTAAAGTAATTCCATAGTGTAGAACTTTGATGTGCCTGGATATTACGAATGCCAAATATGTGTTTACAGTCAAAACGGCTCATGCATACCCCCTAGTCTCCATTAATGATTTCATTATTCTAATATAGATTTAGGCACTGCCTAAAAGCGGAGCTCCCAGGAATAGTATATATAGTGCTAAAAGGGTGACAATTGTGTGACGAAGCATAACGCCGGCTGAAGCGTGACCACTTCTTTTGATTTTACCAAAAGGAAAAACAGGAAGAAAAACCATTATTTTAATTTTTTTATTTTTACTTCTTTCTTTCTTTTTTTTAATTATTATTATTTTCACCAGACAAACATAAAATGTGAATCAAACACTCTTGGCTCGACCCCAGAGCACTGCCATTCTTAATGCGCATGCTCGACGAAATGTCAGAGACTCTGGGAAACCCTAGAGCTCTGATTGGTTAAAATGTTTGTCGCGATAAACAAACTTTGTATTCGTATTGGATGGTCATTTGATAAGATTTGTCCAGCTATTTGGATTGAAAAAATCTTCGTAAACGAACCTCCTGCATGTCTCCGGCCATGATTCTAGGAAACTGTCCCTTTTTATTCCAGAGTTTCTTGGTGAAAAAATCTTTGCAAACAACCCTATTGCATCGTTTTCACAAACTGTCTAACGTTTTTCTAGGAATTTTGTGAATTTTGTTCTAGCGAACTATTCAACTTTTTCCAGTGTTTTATCTGGCACCCAGCTATGCTGTAAATGAAGAAATGGAATAAAAAAGGTGGAACAAGCAAGCTTGGGGGATCTCTCACATCTCCAGGCTTAATTCAGGCTTAATTCTCCAGGCTTAATTCCCAGACTCGGCCGGCATCAAATATGCGAGTAGAGTTTGTAAGGTTCTTCCTTTGATTCATAAATTGTTCTTCGGGTTCTCTATATTTCCTCCCTTCGCAAAATTTAACACGCTAAATTGCTGTGAGCTAGCCATGCCTGCATGGCTTTGATAAGCCCAGAGGTTGTTTTAGGTTCCATCTGTGAGTTAGCCATGCCCTGACTTACATCAGCCAAGAGCGGTTGTTTCAGGGTTTGATCTGTGAGTTAGTCATATCCTGACTTAGATCAGCCCAGAGGTTGTTTCAGGGTTTGATCTGTGAGTTAGCCATGCCCTGACTTAGATCAGCCCAGAGGTTGTTTTAGGTTTTGATCTGTGAGTTAGCCATTTCCTGACTTAGATCAGCCCAGAGGTTGTTTTAGGTTCCATCTGTGAGTTAGCCATGCCCTGACTTAGATCAGCCAAGAGCGGTTGTTTCAGGGTTCTATCTGTGAGTTAGTCATATCCTGACTTAGATCAGCCCAGAGGTTGTTTCAGGGTTTGAACTGTGAGTTAGCCATGCCCTGACTTAGATCAGCCCAGAGGTTTTTTTTAGGGTTTGATCTGTGAGTTAGCCATTTCCTGACTTAGATCAGCCCAGAAGTTGTTTTAGGTTCCATCTGTGAGTTAGCCATGCCCTGACGTAGATCAGCCCAGAGGTTGTTTCCTAAGGCATCAATTATCATAGACTTAGAAAAAATGTCTGAATGGTACTCAAATCAAGAATACATGCGACAGATGAGGAACTTTATCATTCAAATAATTTTTTACGTCATTTTGATTGGCCGAGAGAACTGCGAATAACTGCCTACAAATAACGGTCTGCTCATGCGCATTCTGGTGCAAAGCCATTTTGCTGCAAATAACGGTCTGCTCATGCGCAGTATAACGTTGCATTTGACAATTGCTCGCTTCTATGAACTGTTTGAAAAAGTAAAAATAGTAAAAATATTAAAAAGGCCACTAAAGTTGCTGTAAATGTTTAAACTTTGTAATTCGGCAATTTCAGCCGTTTATTCTTTTAAAAAATCTAGTTATTTTGTATTTTGAGTTCTGGAGTGAATATAAATCAATGAACTGACTTCCTTGTCATTATTTGACTCGTGCGCACTGCCCCTCAAAGATTAGAAAAAATAATTTGCATGATAAGACAATTATTGAACTCTGTTATCGCAAATTATCAAGATTTGTTAGTGTCTCGCAAGCAACTGATTAGTTGCCACTGCTTACAGAATCTGCAAATAATTGCTTGCTCGCCACTTTGACCTCGCCCAATAAATGCTTATTATGTCACAGCTCTAGTCTAGTCGAAAAAGCCACGACTGCCTCCAAGTATTACTGCTGCCATTGGTCGACTTGACTTCTCTCTGGGGTTTAAAACTCTTATGAGGAAAAAACGCCTTTGGCTGCTTGTGTTTACCTATGGTGTTTCTACTGGCGTGTATGGAGGTTGGTGATAAGTTTTGGATTTGAATTTTGCTGCTTTCAATATTGATTAAAAGATGGCTGGATGGCTTGGATTTGGAGCTGTAAGTAAGAATATTATTATTCAAATTTTGATTATTTTTGTACTGAAAAAGTATCTGTTTTATGACCTAGTACTCTACTTTAAAGTTTGCTTTAAGCTAATTCTGCAATAGTTATCCTTACTGCGCACAACATGCGTACACATTGATTTTCATGGAGGGAGGCCTAGTAAAAACCAGAAAACAGGGGGTATAACTCTTGTGCCTAGGGAAATTCCAGAAATTTGGAAAAAATATTCGTATGTTTTCGAGAATCTCAAACTAAAAAATGTCCGCAGTCAAGACCTTCGTTTAGTCAGTATTTTGTCCTCTTTAATCTGATGTGAAAAGACCCAGGAAAAGAAAAACCAAACGGCAAGGAAAATTTGTTTTGTAGTCTTGTTTTTGTGTAAAGAATTTGTTCTAAATATCTCTATTTATTTTCTTTCAGAGTCGAGGTGAGCTGAACGACGACAAGTAAATAAACTGAGGTGAGCTGGATTATTGCTGATCTTATTGAAAAACTAGATATAATTATTGAACCACATTAGGCTAGAATTATTTGGATCATTCCAGCTTGTATAGTACGCACGACAAAATTACTCGATTCTGATTGGTCTAGAGGAGTACAATTAGAGCGTTAATAGGTACTCCGCGGGAGTACCAATTAGGTCGCTATGGAAACACGGCCAAAAGCGGCAAATTTCCCCAGTGAAATGAGTGAAATTCCCAAAAAAATAAGTGTTTTGTAGATTAAAATGCAAAAATTTCAGAAAACTGTTTAATACACACATAGGACAAATTCAAGACCTAATAAATCATGTTTTGTAGTAGATAGTCGTTTTTTCTTTCTAGTTTTCGCCAAACAATTTGAGTTGGAGTTTTGAATGTTCTCGTTTTACTACCTGTTGTCTTCTGTGGTCTTCTCGAAAAATATATTCAACACCACATCTACAATAATTGTATAATATGTAGAAAACAGCTAACAATAGTTTTAAAGCAAATTTCTTTCCGTTTAGCGAAAAAAACACAGCGAGTAGAGGCTCGTTTTTTGTTTTGAAAATAGTTAAGATCAAATCTTACCGGCAAACTGTCGAGTGGTTGTAGAGAGACGAATTCAGCTATTTATCACAAGTTAATTGATCCTAAGTTGTCAATTCAGCCTTGAAATAATAAAATCTTCAGATAATTCACCATTCAAAGAAAATAGCAGCGAAATTCTTCAAGCTACAGGAGGGAATAATATCCAAAGCACATGGTCTGATCACTGGCGACTCGTTCACGGCAAGCTGTACTTGAAAACTTTTAACTTGAACGACATATTTGTCGCTTTTATCCCTTTTGATGTTGTCCAGCTAACTTGTTTTCATAGAAAGTATTTTTAAAATTGTGTTTTTGCAGTTATTAGCAAATGTTAAGAGGAAAAAAACTTAAAGCGAACTGTAAACTCTCAACTTTCGCTTAGTTTTCACACAGTACGTTTTCAAAGAAAAGTCGCTTCTTGATTCGCTGTTTAGCTGTCAATACTGTCATTCAATAGTTGTAAACTTGCATTAAAATGGCTTTTTACTTGAGATGTAAAATTATTTTCTAGTATTTTGCAGTTCAAATCATACATAAAATACTAATCTAAAAAGGTTTTACAGCAACATTAACACTTTCTATGCTGTTCTTGACTTAGCGTTCTTGGAGAATGGTCGGTTATAGCAAAGGCAATGAAGATGAATGAATGCCTTCGCTTCGCATGTTTTATAAAATTATGTCGAGTGAACTATAAATAAAAAATCGCACGACCTTCGACCTCGTAATGTTTTGAAAGTTCTTTAATTGCACTCGCCTAAAGGCTCGTGCAATTACAAGAACTTTCAAAACATTACTCGTACCTATTAATTTCCAAATTGTACTCGAGGTCGTGCGATTTCCTATACTTATTAGTCGTGTAGTGTTTTCTTCTTTCATATCTTGTACATATCTTGCCGCCATTTTTCACCACAAGTTTTTGATGAATTCAAAACAATACAAAACCAGCTCAAAATACTATTTTAT
Source organism: Anthopleura sola (assembly GCA_023349425.1). Classification (NCBI taxonomy): domain Eukaryota; kingdom Metazoa; phylum Cnidaria; class Anthozoa; order Actiniaria; family Actiniidae; genus Anthopleura; species Anthopleura sola. The sequence goes on from JALHLI010000005.1 coordinate 5,258,663, forward strand.
CAATCAAATGATCTAAAATAAGAATAAATATTGATGGTTTCTTTCATTTGGATTGAACAAAGATAAACAAAAATGACTTTGTTTGTTGAAAAAAGTCTCTTTAACTTGGATGAATAAAAATATTGATGAAAACAAACTTGCTGGTATTGGAAAACTACTAGACATTTGTCAACAAATATTTTTGATTTTCGATGGATTTGTTTGAATATTTGTTGAATAAACAAGTCTTTTAAATCAACTACAAAAATAAAACTACAAGAATTTCTTTATTATCCAGTAAAATGTGTTATTATTTACAAAAGCAGATTATTGTCTATTTGTTTTTTGTCTACATGTTTAGTAATACCGTTGTCTTTCTTTACATAAATAACTGTTTAAATTTCTAACTCAACATCAGGGATCTCTTCTTTCAATTTTTCTAAACATTCATCAGTTATGTTTTTATTATCCTTTAACTTTAAATATTCTAAACGACAATCACCAGTTTTTAACACTGAACACAAACAATGAACACCAACATCTGTTATGTTATTAATACTTAGGTCTAGGTAAGATATATTTGTACGAGACAAAACTTCAGATATTATTTCAACACATTCATCGTCTAATTTACAATCGTACAGGAACAGTTCAGTAACAGTAGAAATACGAACAAGAGAATTACACAACATTCTGATCCCTGATGCCGATAAAGGTGACATCAAACCAATGTTCAATATGTCAACAATAAATGACTGTGTAGATGTTGGATGTTGTTTAGCTTGTTCTGCGTTGATTAAATTCACTATATCTAATAAATAACTTATGTACAAACAATGGATATCATCTATTCTTCTAAATAAAATCAACCCATCCTCATTACAGTATAAGTGTTTAAAGTTATTTATTACTCTGGTAGCAAATCCATTGTCTTTGTACTCGTAAAGACAGGATAAAGTTAGCAGTTGATTCGTTTGATCTTTTTCATCCCTTGGTTTGATATTTTCTATCACTTCTTCCATTAGTTTTTCATCCTTTTTTGTTGACAAAATGCCCGCTGCAAACTCAAGCGTGACATCACTTGTCATACATTTCTTCGGTATTTCTTTTTTCTCGACCAACGAAAACGCACAAAGATATTCTTGGATCGTTAAGTGTGTGAAGGCAAATTCAAGTGGTGGTTCCTCGGATGGAGATTTTTTAACGCCAGGACAACAGTCAAGTAACCCACTCGCTTTTAGGTTTGTTATTTCTTCATGCTTGAAATTAAATTTCTTCATATAATTTTCGTCGAAAATATATTTTTTATCAATCATTAAATTCTGCGCAAGTTCAGCTAGTTTATGTAATATTTCATTCACTTTAGTTTCTCCCATTTCTTCATATTTAGAAGAGGAATGTCTCTTGATAAATAGTCTGATGACTTCACGATACAGTTCTGTTCTTGTGGCGGGTAGTTTTTCTGTGGTTTTAGATTCAGTCATGTACCATTTAATACAATAACACATTAAATAACACATCACGGGGATGTAGCCAAAACTTAAAAGAGTTTCGTTTGCCTTGATGCGATTAATTACTTGTTTCTTCATGCTTTCGTTCTCTCTAAAATACTTTTTAATGTATTCTAGCACTTGAGACGAAGAAAATCCTTCAATTTTACATTTGACATCAAAGACAATTTTCTTTAATTCCTCGGCTTTCTCAGGCCTTGAAGACACAACAACCACTGAATCTTTTAACATCTTGCCTTTCATGATTTTGGCTATCAGGGCAGGAACAGGCATTTTTTCATGAGGGTCGTTTGGGTATCTTGTTTCAATGTCCCCTGTGATGTCCTCTCGATGATTATACTCATCATAACCATCTAAAATTATCAGCAGCTTCTCAGAATTTTCAATTATATACTGCAATAATTGCTCATCGATAACTGAGCTGTGTTCGTCCAATAGCGAGGAACGCTTTAAGATATCAAGTAAATTAAGCTTCTCTTCTTCTGGAAGGAGAAGTTGACGGAATGTCATCAGGAATACAAACTGAAAATCAGGTGCATTGGCTTTTTCTTGACCTTCCTCAAAAATTTGGTCATGCGACCAATCTCTTGCCAACTTTCGACAAAATAGGGATTTTCCAATCCCTGCTTTGCCAGTCAACAAGATAGATTTAGGATTGGTCGCACTAGAAGCTGTCGATTTCTGATTATTTTCTGGGAAAACAAATATCTCTGAACACTTTTTCAGTGCTGTTCCACTTGCTTGATTTTTATTTCTTATTTTCTCTAAGGGTCCCTTGAATTGCTTTTCACCGCGTTCGATAGTCACATTTGTAAAAATGTCATCGGTTCTGATTTTCTTGTTTTCTTCCTCCGCCAACAGAAAATCGGTTTGTTTTTTAATGGATGACTTCAGTTTTTCTGTATATTCTGAAAATAAAAACACAACAATTTAACATCCAAAAGACAGAAAGAAAGGGTAACAATAATATAATCTACTTTATTTCACTGGACTATTAACAACTATTCGTATCAGTCTTTCAGTTTGTATTACACCTTATTAATAAATAACACCGGTACCTATCAAATATCTCTTCTTTTTTTATTCCACACTTCTAGTCATCCAATATTTTTTTATCACAACTTTTCCACTTTCAAGAAATCCACAGGTAGGAATGGAAGAGGGGGGGGGGGGGAGGGGGGCTTGAAATTTTAGAGGCCCTCATATGGGGAGGCTCCCTTCCCTTTAAGATAAATAATCAATTATATGACTTCTACTAAAATTTTATCTCCATTTCTGCTCTCATTTCTTTCTTTCTTTTCTCATTTCTTTCTCTATTTTTCTTTCTTTCTTTCTTTCTTTCTTTCTTTCAACAATATTTATACAGGGACTTCTCATTTAGCAACGGTAGTTTAAAGAGAGCACTGTTAAAACAAAAGATATATATTCACAAGCACTAATTACTAGCTAGCTGCAGATAATGAAAATGCAATATATAAGAAATTAGCATAGCGCATCATAGGTTGTTAAGCCCTTAAAAGAGTGATTGTCGGAGAAAACTGGGCAGGTGCAAAAGATGGGGTTCCGCCGATTTCCACCAAACTTTCAGCGATAAAAGCCTATCCGAATAGATGATGAACTGTGGTATTTAGAGTTTCGACGGGCTTTTATCTTGGGAGTTAGACCACCCCCCTCGGTTTTTGACGGTAATTGGCCTTCGAGACGCTAAAATCTGAGGCCAAAATTCATTCCGCTGTTTGCCAAAATTACTATTTCTTTTTAAGTTTCGATACATTACATATGAAACCCATCATATGAAGGAGAAGTTCTGAAGTTTTGCGTCAAATCCGACGAGTTTTGAAATCTTGACCCGGACTTGAACTTTGCATACCAAGCTCGCTCAATTTGCGATCTAAAAATTCATCAGCTTTGAAGCAAATTTTCTCAAAAGTGCGGCAGTCTATTTTTACAAGAGAACCCTATGTCTTATGTTTTAAAAGCCCTATGTCTGATCTTCAAGAAACTGTAAAGTTACAATTGGTATCTAAAATTAAACGAACGCGAGCAGCTTTCAAAGTTCGCAAAAATCGCATTCAGGTATTGCGTGATTGTACTAAGTGTTTACTTCCGGTCGACTCGAAGTCGCGGTACTGGCTCCGGGAATTGATTTAAATACGATCAAACCTTATTTTCAAGGAAGATTTGAATTAGAACTATGGTATTTAAACCAAAATAAAGTTTTCTTGCGAAAAAAATTCCAAGAATACGACTCAGCGAGTAAATTCAAAGCAGTTTATATAGAGCTCATTTACATAAATTCCAACTCAAGACTACTAAGTCTAAATACCCCACCAAACACATCATTCATGTTCTGGATTGAATGAAAAAACACCTAATTTATTGTGATGTTTCGAAATATTTTGTAGGATATTGATTTTGATCGCCTTATTTGGTAAATACGTATTGCAATACCTTCAACTGGTTAAAACTTGTTTCGATCTTGCCTGTTTGATATTATGTAAGGCAGAGTACAAAGGCTGGTCATGTTTACTCAGTGAACATGAATCTCACTAGATAGTGTTTGCGGCTGTTTCTATTTCTTTTACATGGATTGATTTTCTTTTCAATTTCGAACCATTTTCTTTTAGTTCTTATAAACTTTTGTAATAAGTCTATTGATATATGGTGTAAGAAACTTATAGTGCAGTACTTTTTGCGGGTCATTTCCAGGGATTTTCTTGTTGAACAAACAGCTTTATCAATATTTCATCATATGTTGACAAACCTGACAAACCTGTCTAACCTACTCTCAACAAGTTTGGTAAACTCAATAAATGAAAGCAGCACGCTGTCGCGGCTCATTTTCAGTCTAGTGCTACTGGTTTACGGATCTCATGAATTAAGGCTCAGTATCGTTAGTTGCGCAATATAGATTTTTCGTCAATGGCAGTTGAAGTAAGCTGTTCATTTGTGTCTGAGGATTCGCCATGTGGTCTGCTTGGCATAGGATCGACATTAGTGCCCTTACAAACGTGTTCGCAGGACATGACAGCGCACCTGGTGAGCTTGCAAGTAACAAGCAAGCGTGGACGTGGAAAACAGGGTTATCAGAGAAAGAACTGATATTGAAAAGGAGGCTATGACTATATGCCCAAACCACAGAAGAAGCCTGACAACAGACTGGCAAGGACGGAAAATTAGCTCTTGCACTTATCCAATACACAATGGTCAACGAAAGTAGCTGAAGTCTACTCGTCGAGTCAACGCTTTAATGTCAGCGGAAATTCACCGAATGTACAATGCACTGGTTCCTATTGGCTCTGGTAAGTTTTTGCCTCTCCTTTTTCCTAGTTATAAGATAGCATTAATTGTCATCGATAGTCCTTTTCAATTGTCGTTTGATCCACCACCCATTACATTTTCTCGCCATATCCACAGGGATCCCACCTTCAATTTAACCATTTTTATGTACGGTATTTTACGATGAATTATGATTAGCAGCAAAGAGAGAGACAGCTCAGTACTTTCTGAGATTATGGTCATCAACGTTTTTTGTTGCTTTTGTGTGGTTGTTGACTCGAAAGTTTACACTAATTCAGGAACCACATACACTCTATCATATTATACTTCCTTAATTATTATATTATATCTATTTCTATTTATAATCATGCAAAATTTTTTTCATATTGTATCTCTTCAATTGTAAAATGTGTATGAATCTATTATTTAACATTAAACATTATTAAACATTACAGCAATATGCACGAACTGTAGACTGAAGCATTACAAAACTCGAGGTGACGAAGTCCACGATGAGCCTGTTCTTCATACTAATGACGTAAGCAATTTATTCCTTTTCATTTAACTGGTTTAGAACATTATGATTGTTTGATTTCGTTACACTCAGCTACTTGTGTAAATAATGTTCCAGGAGGTAATGCCGGAACGTGCTCCGCGAGCAGCAACAGATGATCTTGGTCTACCAAGTACTTCAGGTGAAAGTCTTTTACCCGAGCCAGAGGAGACTCAGACCATATCATCCCAGTCATCCCAGTCCTCGCAGTCATCGCAGGGCATACCAGAAGAGGAAGTGAGTATCTGGGTTGACGAAGTCGAACTTCAGCAAGAGCAAAGGCAGACTTTGAACGAAGCTATTGATAAGTTAAGCAGTGGCCGAATAAGTCCTATAATGTCGACGCTGAACACCATGTGGGATGACATATCAACTACCCAACAAAAATACTACTCTCGTAAGGCAAAGGAAGCAGTAGCCGCTGTATTAACCATCATTAGCCCTGGTCAAGAAGAAGAACTATGGGAGAGTATAAGGCAAGCGCCATCCCTTGAAAATTCTGGCAGCACTAGGCCAAAACGGTTTGACGGAACACAAGGACTAGTTGATGTTCTCGTGAAGGCGTATAATGAAGCTGAATCTTGGCAGACAAATTGGCAAATACTTTCTCTTTTTGCAAACGACTTCAGCAGATCAGAGCTTCAAGAGCTGATCCCTGACCTTTCAAAATGGCGAATTGATCAGGCTCGACAGCATGCTATCAAGTCTGGAAAAGGCCAGCCAGTACCGAATCAACCAATATTTCGCCAAAAGATCGAGCAAATCAAGATTGACCATTTTATTGATCTTATCTCTCGTCCTGAATTCATACATGACGTAGCATTTGGAACAAAAACTCTGAAGCTTGATTCTGGTGAAAAGATTATAATCCCAGCAGTGATCAGGACTTTGATCCCCTCCAGGATAATTGACCAGTACAAAAATTACTGTACTCAGGAGGAGGTCGATCACTTTACAGAATGCTAGAAGTATGTTCTGCGTCAATGCAAAAATCACTCCAAAGACTTGATAGTCTCACTGCCGAAGGAGCGGAAGCGTTCGACAACATGATTACTGTCATAGGCTCATTAGTTGAAAATGGCGCGGACGACCAGTGGGGTAAGAATTGCAAGAAGGAACTGAGAGAGGAAAAGAGATGTCTGAAGGCCGATTTTAAGGCACACGTTGGAAGAAATGAGCACTGCAAAGATCACTGTATTGTTTATGCTCTTAGTGATCCTAATAATCTCAATTTCGAAGACAAATGTAGCCACGCCCATGACATACTTTGCGATAGATGCGAATCGCTGAGAAGAGTTCTTCAAGACATAACAGACAAACTTGAGCAAATAGATATTACTGAAGAACAGAGGCAAAGGAAAAGGTTTGAAGTTAAGGAGTATGTTCGCTGTATTCACGTCTGGAAATCGCATCTACTTCGCCTTCTGAATCAGGATGAAGCAAAGCAAAGGCTCTTCGTGACCTCACAGACGACACATGCTTAATCATTATGGACTGGGCGATGAAATATCTGCCTCAACGTTATAGAGAGCGTATGAGTGACTTCTTCGGAAAAAAGGGGAGAAATTGGCACTTTTCAGCTGTCATCACCATAAGCAACGAAGGTTACCAAGTCGAATGCTATGTGCATTTATTTAATTCTTGTGTTCAAGGTGCCTTTGCTGTTACTTCCATTGTGGAAAACCTCCTCCATGCTGTTCGAAATGATTATCCGTCAATCAAGAAAGCCTACCTACGTTCAGACAATGCTGCCTGTTACCACAATGGTCCTCCTTTGCTCAGCCTGTCGTACATCTCTGAGAGAACTGAAATCACTATCCTAAGATATGACTTCTCCGATCCTCAAGCAGGAAAAGATATCTGTGATCGCAAGATAGCGCTGATGAAGTCTCACATGAGAAGATGGTTAAAAGAAAAGCATGACATTACCACTGCTGAAGAGATGAAAGTAGCCCTTGAATCATATGGAGGCATCAAAGGAAGCCGAGCAGCTGTAGTCAGGCTGAATCCAACGAGAGACAACGCAAGTGACAACAAAATACCTGGTATTAGTCTCTTAAATAACTTTGCATTGGAAAAGGATGGAATAAGGGTGTGGCGCAGCTTTAATATTGGTCCTGGACGCCTCATCAAGTTTAAGGACCTTCAAATCTTGCCTCAAGTTGAAACTGATTTGGAGGTCATACAGGGCTTTGGCCCTCGAGTACGCGAGTTTGGCCAAATTAATAGCAACCAGACAAGGAACAACCGCATCTGAGAAAAACGAAATCTACTCCTGCAGCCAATCTGAATGCATTCTAACTTTCAAGACCCAGGCTGAATCCGAAGCACATATGGACACCGGGGAACATGTGCGCAAAACAGACAAAGAATCCCTTTATGATTCAATCAGAAAAGCATGGGCTGACAAAGTCAGTGGTGTGAAGCATCAAGCCAACCCGCGTCCAGTGAAATAACAAGAGAACCAGGTTTAGAAGAGATTGGACAGGAGAATTCTACGAGTAATGACGATCCAACAAAAGGATGGGCTTCGAAGACCAGTAGGACCTGGACCAAGATGTCAGATAAAGTCAAATCTTTCCTCGTGACACACTTTGACGCTGGGGTTGTTACAGGCCAAAAAGCGGATCCAGCAAAGGTGTCAAAAGAAATGAAACAAGCAAAAGATGAGAATGGACAGGCACGTTTTCAGCCAGAGGAATGGAAAACCGCTGATCAGATTAAAGGATTTTTTTCGCGTCTTTCGGCTAAGAGGAAGCAGCAAGTCAACGTGAATGAGACAGCAGAAGAGAGGGAGATATCAAATGAGGAACTGTCAGAGGAGGATATCGAAGCACTAGAAGAACAGGAATCGTTTGAGGCCCTACGGAAGGCAGTTGTAGACGACATGAACATTCCCAACCATCCTGTTTTAGTTGAAAACAGGAGCATATGTGAAATAACCTCTGCTGGAAAATTGCAAACACTCAAACTGGCAGAACTTAAAGCTATTTGCGAAACACTCGAGCTAGAGGTTAATGGACCTATGACAAGAAAGAAAAGCTTTATAGAACCCCTTGAACAATATGTTTTTACTTGCTCATGTCACCAGAGTTAGCCTCATATGTAATACCCATTGTATTACAAGGGATAATGATTTTCAAACCTCTGAATCGAATAAGCTTTTTGAAGGATTTAACTGAAATACAAAATGTATGAATTGTTTGCTTTTGCGTATTTTTGACATACTTGATTTTTGCTGATTTTATACATTGGTGTATTTAGCCTGTGGCTGTTGTGTGACAAGGCGAGGAACTTGTTTAAAAAAATCTTTTAATTCCTAGTTTTAGCTGATACAGAGTGTTTTTCATTCAATCCAGAACATGAATGATGTGTTTGGTGGGGTATTTAGACTTAGTAGTCTTGAGTTGGAATTTATGTAAATGAGCTCTATATAAACTGCTTTGAATTTACTCGCTGAGTCGTATTCTTGGAATTTTTTTCGCAAGAAAACTTTATTTTGGTTTAAATACCATAGTTCTAATTCAAATCTTCCTTGAAAATAAGGTTTGATCGTATTTAAATCAATTCCCGGAGCCAGTACCGCGACTTCGAGTCGACCGGAAGTAAACACTTAGTACAATCACGCAATACCTGAATGCGATTTTTGCGAACTTTGAAAGCTGCTCGCGTTCGTTTAATTTTAGATACCAATTGTAACTTTACAGTTTCTTGAAGATCAGACATAGGGCTTTTAAAACATAAGACATAGGGTTCTCTTGTAAAAATAGACTGCCGCACTTTTGAGAAAATTTGCTTCAAAGCCATCAGATTTTTAGCCATTTTTAGATCGCAAATTGAGCGAGCTTGGTATGCAAAGTTCAAGTCCGGGTCAAGATTTCAAAACTCGTCGGATTTGAGGCAAAACTTCAGAACTTCTCCTTCATATGATGGGTTTCATATGTAATGTATCGAAACTTAAAAAGAAATAGTAATTTTGGCAAACAGCGGAATGAATTTTGGCCTCAGATTTTAGCGTCTCGAAGGCCAATTACCGTCAAAAACCGAGGGGGGTGGTCTAACTCCCAAGATAAAAGCCCGTCGAAACTCTAAATACCACAGTTCATCATCTATTCGGATGGGCTTTTATCGCTGAAAGTTTGGTGGAAATCGGCGGAACCCCATCTTTTGCACCTGCCCAGTTTCCTCCGACAATCACTCTTAAAATGATGTCTGCATTCTTTGCATTTAGTATATATTTATATATGAAAAATTCCCAATATTTATTTTACAAAAAATTGTGTCGACCAACCAAACAGTTGTATTTGAGCTTGAAGTAAAAGATAAATGAACAATTTGTAAAAAAAACAACACAAGATTTGGCCTTTACCTAGTGCTCTTGATGAGAGATCTTTCCCTGCAGGTTGATCACTTGTTCTCTTAACACTATGATAAAATAAGATGAAATTGATATTTACAATTTCAACAATTCAAACTTGAGGCTTTCACTGTAGATTTCATAACATTTGTTCTATCTGGTTTCTTTTGCATTTAAATTTCTAACAATTATTGTCACCAAAGTTTTCTGGTCCTTGACCCAACATCACCTTTTTACATCCCGGCTGATGATGGGTCGAAGACCTGAAAGCCTGGGTAACAATTATTGTAAGAAATATGAACATAGAAGAAAAAAGATAGAACAATTGAGAATAACCTTATAATGATATTACTGAACAACAATCACTAAGAGAAGATTGTTACAAGTAATGTTTGCAATCAAGAGACAGACACTTACTTTGCAAGAGAAGCATTGTGTCCATGGTCCTTAACTGTTTTGTTACACGTAGTAACAATGATGGAAGACTGCCCATCCCCTGAAAAAAATTGGTGCTTTCCATATAACTTCATCATTATCATTATCATTATTCATGTTTATATTTATCAATTATAATGTGTTGTGGCCTTATAAAACGATCATGATTATTTTAACCATAAATCAACGACAATAATCAAAACTACAGACTTGACGTCTACGACTAACAGAAACAGGGAGCAGGTCTTGACCAAACCATAACCTGACTGGACCATTACAGTCACCATACCAACCACTTCATATAACAATATATCATCTATTTTTCTCTTTTCCTCTCTTACTATTTCTCTCAAGAGAGGATCAACACTAGTGAAATAATATTGCATTAAAGTCAACTAACCCCTTGTAAGATGTTTTCTTTCATCTTGCTTTAGTGATGATAATTTTTTGAGTATTTGGTCTTGTCCTTGCAGCAGTTCAGCCTGATTATCTGTAATGGTGTCATGTCCTTGCTGTAGTTTGGACTGAGCCTCAGCAACGCCGTCTTGTCCTTGCTGCAGTTTAGCCTGATTATCTGCAATGGTGTATTGTCCCTGCTGAAGTTTGAACTGAGACTCAACAATGTTGTCTTGTCCTTGCTGCATTTTAGCCTGATTATCTGCAATGGTGTATTGTCCCTGCTGGAGTTTGGACTGAGCCTCAGCAATGTTGTCTTGTCCTTGCTGCAGTTTAGCCTGATTATCTGCAATGGTGTATTGTCCCTGCTGAAGTTTGGACTGAGCCTCAGCAATGTTGTCTTGTCCCTGCTGTAGTTTGGACTGAGCCTCAGCAATGCTGTCTTGTCCTTGTTGCAGTTCTTCTAATTTGCTATTAACTATTTGAATATTAGAATATTTGTTTTACAAAACATGTATCAACTTTGTATGCAAAGAAAGCACTTTCCTTACAATATAACTTACTCAAATCCAGTACATCTAGAATGGCTTCGTCTTGGTCTGCACAGTGTTTCATCATTGGAAGTAGTTCACTCCATGGCTTGTGAACATCTTGGGAAAAGACAAATAAGTTAAACCTCTGAAAATAAGCCCCACCCCCTTCCCCCCGACCTATATCCCTACCAAAAGTTAGTCCCCTCCAGCTGATCTAAAATAGTAACGTAGAAATGACGTCACTGCAAAAACTATTCCTACTCTATTTCATTCTATTCCTGTTCTATTCTGTTCTGTTCTGTTCTTTCTTTTCTATTCCATTCTAAATTGCTAAAGGAAAGAATGGATATCGAATTGTAGGGCCGTATGCGAGGTTTGGGATACCTGTGTAATATGCAAAACAAAATTGTTGTTGCATGCATTAAATATGGCTGAGCACTGATGTGTCAGAACACATGTTGCTGGCCAGGTTGAATCCATTTATATCCGTTTTAATCCGTATAGAGATAGTAAATGAATGTGAGTAATAATGATTGATATGAATTTCCGCTTCAACAACCTTTATTGAAATAGGTGTATATTCTTATTATTGGTTGATGCGTGTGATCTGTCTGCAATATCCCTCTCACCTTGTTTCACTTTATCAAAGTCCACATCGGTAGCTCCAAATAATTTCAGTGCAGCACATCCATCACTCCATGACTTTTGAAAATCACTAGCCTTGACCTTTGGCAATGGAGAGTGACACAAATTGTTTCGCATTTCTTTTAACGTTTGAAGGGCTGTTACATGAGCTGGTACGACAAGTGGAGGGCTTGAATGAAGAAGAGCTTTGACAAAAAGAGACAAGTCCCATCGTGTTGTATCACCAGATTGCACTGTATTTTTTTCATAACGAAGAGGCCTAAACATCAGCAGCAGGTCAGCTCCATTCTGGGCACAGTCAGTCCAAGGTCTGTATTTTCCTGCAGCATCCCACTGATTTTTGAAGTAATCACGCAGACATGGATTCCCTACTCTTAACAGAAGTAACGACAGGCAACAATAGTTTCTGTTGAATATAAAGCCACTTAATTAGTATTGATTATAGTTTAGTAATTGTACTTAACATGAAAAACAAAAGAAATCACACTTTTTCTCGATGGAATTTGTGGCATTTCTTTTACATTTCCATGTTAGACTTGCACTCAAAAATAATTTTGAGAAGGGTCCATTAACCTGGAGAAAAACCCTCAAAGCACAAGAGAAAACCAACAACCAACTAGGTAGACATGTACACCTGCATATATGGCACTTCTGAACACTGATTAACTAGCTGTACAATGCCAGTGCATGTACATGACCTCACAGACCCAAAATGAATGGAGAATGCAAAATTATAATGTAGCAATTATAACGGCTAGAGGAAGTGGGTGAATGATATCATTTTAAAATGTTTTCAAAAAAGTAAGCAACGTAAACAATCAATATCTTACCTTTCTTCTTCATCCATTATATTAATTCAATGATGGATTCAATTCTTTTATAGTGTTAACTTTTTTTTATTTCAGTGAATATTTGAAATCAGATCACCAACAACTTGGGATGTCAGTCTATAAGAAAAAGAAAAAAAAATGAGTTTCTCAAATTTGATTTAATTCCCAAACAGACTTTTTCTAGAGAAAGAGCACTTAAAAATTAGTAAGATTTGAAAATCTGATTGATTTTGGGGAAATTGAAATGAAATTACGATCATGGCACCAGACATTCCCTCAGCATAATGCAGCTTCCTGTCTGTCCTCCCAAACCCAGTGATTATTTTGATAGCAACTCCCTAAGGAGCGCACCCTTGGTTAAAAGATTGGGTATCCACTTAACCATGTAAGTTACCATCCCCAGAAACCTTTGTACTTCAGCTTTATCTGTGGGCCTAGGCATGTTTCTTATAGCTGAGCCCTTTCTTGGATCTGGTTTGATCCCTTCATCTGTTAGTTGATCTACCAGAAAGACTAGCTTCTTAAATACTAATTGGCATTTCTCTTTATTCAGCTTCAGGTTGTTTGCTCTTGTTCGTTTTAGAACTTCATTCAGTGCTTGATCATGTGAGGCCTTATCCTTGCCTGTTATTATCATGGCATAAATAGATGTGTCAACATTTGGAATTCCCCCGAAGATGTCTTGCATCTTCTTCAGTGTGACACACTTCTTTGGCTGATTTGATGCCAAATGGCAACCTCTTGCATCTGTAGCGGCAAAATGGGGTTATAAAAGTGGTTAGTTTGCTACTTGACTCTGTTAGTTTCATCTGCAAGAACCCTTGCTTTGAGGCGTATAATTTGGAAAATACTTTAGCGTTTCCAAATTTAGCCATTACGTCCTCTCTTGTGGGTAACTTGAAATGATGTCTCTTAATTGCTTCATTCAATTCTTTAGAGTCCAGACATACCCTCAACTTGCCGTTTGGATTCTGGGCAACAACGATCAAGTTAACCCAATCTGTTGGCTCCTCCACTTTGACTATCACATCCATGCGTTCTAGGTCTATTTTCAATTTCTCATGTAGTGGAAAGGGGATGTTTCTACATGGCTGTACTCTAGGCACTGCTGTTTCATCTATTTCAATGTCGTATTCACCAGGAAGACATCCTAGTCCCTGAAATACATCTCCATATACCTCTATTAGTTGTTGGTATTCCTTTGGCGATTCTGTATGCTCATTTGTGGACTCTATTCTAGACATCAATTTGATCAGTTCAAACTTTTCACACGTGTCCTTACCTAGTAATCTATGTGAAAGACCATCGCACACATAGAATAGTGATTTCACTTCTTTTTCTTCATGTCTAAGTAAAGCATTTTCCTTTGACTTTCAAGGCATTTCCTGAATATCCCTTGAGGGTTTCTTTAGCTGGATGCAGGGTCACATCTTTTAGTTGCTTGAAATCATTAAGAGAGAGCACATTGGCTTGGGACCCGGGGGGGGGGTACACCACCCCAACTTGGGTGGGGGTGTACCGCCAGGTCCTCAAAACCCTCACAGTAAATTTGAAAGGGCTGATTTGGCCCCACAGAGTCATTTTGGCTTTTTTTGACTAGTGCTATTTTGGCTCTGAAGAGGGCCAAAATGGAACAAAATACCATTTTGGCCCTAAAAAAGCTGTTTTGGCCCAGTATTTTTAGAACTATTTTGGCTCAGGTATAGACCTAAATAGAAAATGATGCCATTATTGATCAATAAAAGTGAATTTGTTTTAGCAATAATTTGGCAATAAGTGCTAAATTAGAACTTCAGGGTATCTTGGCTCTAAAGCAGCCATTTTGGCCCTTTGTCAGTTGGAGCTGTTTTGGCCCCGAAGGTGTCCAAAATGGATTATGGGGCTATTCTCCATTCAAGAAGCCATTTTGGCCCTTTGGCAATTGGAGCTGTTTTGGCCCCAAAGGTGTCCAAAACAGATTATGGGGCTATTTTAGTTTCAAGAAGCCATTTTGGCCCTCTGACAATTGGAGCTGTTTTGGCCCCAAAGGCTGGCCAAAATGGGACGAGGGGCTATTTCAGTTTGCTGGAGCCATTTTGGCCTCATAACATTTAGGGCTGTTTTGGCCCAAAGACTGGCCAAGATGGGACGAGGGGCTATTTCAGTTTGCGTGAGCCATTTTGGCCCTATAACATCTAGGGCTGTTTCGGCCCAAAGACTGGCCAAAACGGGACGAGGGGCTATTTCAGTTTGCGTGAGCCATTTTGGCCTCATAACATTTAGGGCTGTTTTGGCCCAAAGACTGGCCAAGATGGGACGAGGGGCTATTTCAGTTTGCGTGAGCCATTTTGGCCCTATAACATCTAGGGCTGTTTCGGCCCAAAGACTGGCCAAAACGGGACGAGGGGCTATTTCAGTTTGCGTGAGCCATTTTGGCCTCATAACATTTAGGGCTGTTTTGGCCCAAAGACTGGCCAAAATGGGACGAGGGGCTATTTCAGTTTGCGTGAGCCATTTTGGCCCTATTACATCTAGGGCTGTTTTGGCCCAAAGACTGGCCAAAACGGGACGAGAGGCTATTTCAGTTTGCTTGAGCCATTTTGGCCTCATAACATTTAGGGCTGTTTTGGCCCAAAGACTGGCCAAAATGAGATGAGGGGCTATTTCAGTTTGCGTGAGCCATTTTGGCCTCATAACATTTAGGGCTGTTTTGGCCCAAAGACTGGCCAAAATGGGACGAGGGGCTATTTTAGTTTGCGTGAGCCATTTCGGCCCTATTACATTTCGGGCTGTTTTGGCCCAAAGGGCTGTTTAAGTTTACTATTTGCTAATCGGGTTACCATATAAAACAAAAGGTTAATTATAATATTATATCCTATATATAAAGCTGTTCTGGTTCTATCTTGGGCTAAAATCTGTAAAATGGAAACCAAGGTGCTATTTTAGAATCCAGGGGGCCATTTTGGCTCCATACATATCTTGTCTAAATTTGTTTCTTATTTTGAATTGATCGTGCAAATATTTTTTTGAAATAGATCGATAAATTACAAACTTTGCCGTAGAGAAAAAGCGATTTGAGTAAATATCATTTGATTGTACAGCCAATAACGTATATGAAATGCCAACGTGGCCGAAAAAATTATCCCATAATTCATTGCGTCCCGAAAGACCATGATTCTCAGCGGGGAAGGCATTTCAAAGCCCGCCATTTTCAAGAAGCATGGCCAACGACATGGTGAACAGTAGCTTCTTTATGTGATTCTTTTAAACCCTTTTGGGTAAGAATATTGACTGAAACTCAGAAGAACGGCACTTAAGATGTTCAAGATCATTTTGGATCAGTTTTTTTCCTTGAAGAAGGCTAAATTATCGGTGAGTAGATTATTTTAGCCGAACCTTTGTCCTTTGCCTTTAAAAGTTTACAACTGTAATAATAAACTTCATGGAGCTTCAAATGTTTTTTAAGGGTTAATTTTGATAATAGAAGCCGGTGAATGGTGTAGAATTGCCTATAATTATCTGTGGTTTCGCTTTTTCAATACTTTTTTAACTCATGCATGGTTTTGTTTGTTTCTACTTAGAGATGGAGATTACACATTATATATGGAGCAGCAATTGACTACATACAGTCATGTAGAGTAAAGGAGTAGCAGCTTCTTGCAAGTATAAACTGATATACTCATGATATAAAGAATATACAATGTTTTCAGATAATTAGGTTTTTTAGGTTTTTGACTAAATTGAAAATTCGCTCTGAACGTGATTGCTATTTTTGTTAAATCATGGTTACACTGTAAACAAGTCTTCAACAGTTATTTTAATATGAATAAAAATGACTACACCAATTATGGAACAAAAAAGGCGATTTCCGGATCATTTAGTGGCTCTAGACATGGGATAAATTGGCCCCTTTAAAATTGGGCCAAAAAAACGGTCCTAATATTAAGGGCCAAAACGGCCCCGTCAAAAGAGGGCGGTATCCGGGTCAAAAATTGGCTCTACACATTGGCTAATTTGGCCCCTATAAAATTGGGCCAAAAAAACGGCCCTAATATTAAGGGCTAAAACGGCCCCGTCAAAAGAGGGCGGTATCCGGGTCAAAAATTGGCTCTACACATTGGCTAATTTGGCCCCTATAAAATTAGGCCAAAAAAAACGGTCCTAATATTAAGGGCTAAAACGGCCCCGTCAAAAGAGGGCGGTATCCGGGTCAAAAATTGGCTCTAGACATTGGCTAATTTGGCCCCTATAGAATTGGGCCAAAAAACGGCCCTAGTATTAAGGGCTAAAACGGCCCCGTCAAAAGAGGGCGGTATCCGGGTCAAAAATTGGCTCTAGACATTGGCTAATTTGGCCCCTATAGAATTGGGCCAAAAAACGGCCCTAGTATTAAGGGCTAAAACGGCCCCGTCAAAAGAGGGCGGTATCCGGGTCAAAATTTTGGCCCCATTTTTGGGGCTGAAACGGCTCCGAACTGATCTACTGTGCTGACCCTATCCCAGACCTAGAATTTTGATTTCATATACCCTACCCCAGACTAAACCTACATTTTGTTGACATGCAAAAAACGGTTATTCAATAGATTTCAATAACTATTTGGCAATTGTTTAATTGAATTTAAATCGGGTTTTTTCTTGTGCCGGCAGAAAACGTAGCCTACCAGGCTAAAACAACTAAAACATAACCCTATCCCAGAAAAAATGTCAAAAAGACACCCTATCCCAGACAAAAACCTTCCCCTTCCCCAGACAAATTGTAAAAAAATGATACCCTATCCCAGACCTAAAAGCCAAAAAACCATACCCTATCTGGCGGCACATATCCGTATAGCAAATATAGGGGAGTACCCCCCCCCCCCCCCCGGGGCTTGGGCCCCAGTGTCTAACTTTGAGGGAATCACCTTTCCCTCAACCTGAATTTGGCAAATCAAATCTTTGGTTTTCTTTTGCTATTCAACTTCTTCAATCATTATTGAGCCAAACCAAAGATAGTCCTCATCTTCATTATTTCTGGTTTCCTCACCTTGATTGTCTTGGTTTTCTATTGTGTCAATGTTCCTTGTTCGGCAACATCTTGCGAAGTGATTAGGGCCTTGACATTTACTACATTTCTTACCATATGCTGTACACTGACCTGGCCTGTAGCCTGTCCCACGTCTACCACAATTTGTAGTATCATTTCTTTTAAAACCCTTTACCTCACTGTTGTTGCTTTGACTTTCTGTAGGACGATAATAGTCACCTCTTACCCTCTGCGGCTGTGTACCTGGCTTAGAACCTTGAGACACTCTCTGCTTATACGTTGTCTTTCGCACTTCGCCTACCTTGGACACGCTACCTTCGTTCATGTTTAGCTTTTGGATGTGTTGCTTTGACAGTTCAGCAGTTTTGTATAATTATCGGCTATTTTACGGCGAAATCCACAGGCTTTGGCGGATTTAGCATCTCCATTCTGGTTCAGTAACTCTCAAACTTCTTGCACCATGTTGTGTCCTTGCACTGTTCAGCCATGTTTATTCTCCTCTGCTGCACTGCGCGCATGCTCAAACATCATATGAATTAATAATTAACTAATATAACAGGCAGACAAATTGTATAGATGCTGACAACACCCATATTTATGGCATCCCTTCCTCCCTGCTGAGAGAGTCTCCTTTTCTTTTTCTTTCGCTGGCAAACAGGAAATAGCGTCCCTCGATCGATCGATGATCAAAACTCTTCGTTAACAGACGATATGGGCCCAGCTAAACTGCTTGGAAATCATATTCTAGTATTTCATTATCCTATAAGCATTATCCTATCTGGTTAGTTGGTTATATGAGGTTTTTACGGCGATCAAATCATACAGTTTATGCAAGTTCAACTCTTCCATGATCAAAGCTGTGTATTGTAGAATCTTACAGTCCATCTTATCTAGAACATACTAAGAGATCTACTACATCACGCGTACCTAATGTATTTATGCACTGATTGATACAAATTAACACGTAAGACTTACTTGAAATGCAAGAAGAAGGAGGACAAGAACAACGAGAACCAGACGCTTGAATCTTTCACCAGACAAACAGGAAATGTAAATCCAACTGAAGCAGATGCGTAGCGTGGCAGAATGGTCCTCTGACGTTTCCTCCAATAGGAAATTGACTTTTATCTACCAATGATGCTGCATGGTGAAAGTGTGCGGTTCAAAACATTCCCTTGGGGCTGATAGCATTGATAGTGGTACAGTAAACGAGTGTCCGTGTTCTGAACAAAAAGTTAGTGTCATTAGTCTTTTGATTTACTTCAAAATTCTTCCAATTTATCTTCAATTTCTTCTTAAATTCTTCACTCTATACAAAACATGTACTGTTTTGACAACTAATTTTTAGGGAAATGTATTTTCAAATTGTTTTTGTATTCTTTTTTTGTAGGATGATGAAGATGCAAAGTGATAGACGGAACTACAATAACAAGACTGATAACTTGTAAATCACTTAAGTAAATGGGAAAAACTAATATGCTCTGACACCTGTAAAAACTAGTAATCTGTTATTAGCCTTGTTAATATTACTTTTTTCTTTTTTGTTATTGAATATTAATTGTTGTAAATTTGTATAGTGATTAATTTATTAAAGATTATAAAAAAAAAAAAAAAAAAAAAAAAAGACTGATAACCAATATCATAACCCAACGATGAATTTTCGCGCGCTGTCATTGGTTCAAATGGGTCACATGCAGGACGGGTATCAGGGGATATCTGGATAATGGCTGGACTCCGAGTTACAAAGCAAAGTTTTGTACAGATGTATTCGGACAAAGCCTTAAGTTAGAAAAACAATTGAAACCACAATATTGAACTACTGTATAATATATTTTTTTGATTTGAATAAATATAAATTGTTCAACCAAAAAAGAGCAAAATATTTTATTGATACGTATAGACTCACATCAGAGAACTGTAATTTACAGAATGCATCAAAGCTTGAAAATATTACTACAAAGTTTGACTGGTAGGCATTCCTTTTAATCATCTTGGATTTGTATAAAGAATGAAAGAATACAGGTGGTTTTTAAACATTTTCCTTGTTTCGACGGACATTGATCTTAAATATTTCGTAATCTCCGAACTTCACAATAAAAAAAAATAACCATCCATAGCACTACAAACGCAGATAGACTGCCTAATCCTTTTGATGGCCACCATAAAACAGACGTAGATTGTCCACTAATCTTCTACCACGGCTCAAAACGCAAGCAAAATGTTGGCGAAGTTTAAAGC
The DNA here is from genome assembly GCA_023349425.1 of Anthopleura sola. Classification (NCBI taxonomy): domain Eukaryota; kingdom Metazoa; phylum Cnidaria; class Anthozoa; order Actiniaria; family Actiniidae; genus Anthopleura; species Anthopleura sola. Next base: position 5,278,420 of record JALHLI010000005.1, read on the forward strand.
CAAATTCTGGCGCATGGGCAGACAAATTGTATACATGCTGACAACACCCATATTTATGGCATCCCTTCCTCCCTGCTTAGAGAGTCTCCTTTTGTTTTGTTTTCATTGCCAGAAATATGGGACATGAGCTTGCTCACCCATGCGCAATGATGCGTTTCAGCTTACAAAATAGCCGCCGAGTCTTATAGGAAATGTATGGGAAATATAGAGCTTCCTCTATTTACGGCGAATAGGGTTTTATTTACTCTGAGCTCCACATCGCGACAAACAACCCACCCTACAAGCTACTAAATAAGCGTAAAATGATCATTGAATCATGCGACATATTGGTTCCCGGACTACTTGCCTTCGAAAGGCTTCGAAAGCTCTAGATTCCATACATCGTCTATAAATCTGGCCACACTTGACCCCAAAATCGTCTTATTTGAAGTCGAAAAAAATTAAAAGTAAAAGAGCTCCACCTCGATATCACCAAACGAGTGTTTAATAAATCCAAATCCGCTCAAAATAGACAGCATGCCTTCAGAATGTTGGTTCCCAAAAAGCTTGAAGTTAAATTTTAAGCGATTCGACTCAATGTTAGCTCGTAGTTTTCAGTTAAAAATGACAAGAAACCACAGAGAACTGCTCTAAACAGCTTCCAAACCCCCTAAATATCGCCATTTTGTTTTTACAAGCTCCTATTGACTGCTGAGATACAATAAGGAAACTTAAAGTAACGATTTAGGTTTGAAACTTATATATTACCAATATTTCTGGCAAAGTTTGTTTTTCGCTGGCAAACAGGGAATAGCGTCCCTCGATCGATCGATGATCAAAACTCTTCGTTAACAGACGATATCGGCCCAGCTAAACTGCTTGTAAATCATATTCTAGTATTTCATTATCCTACAAGCATTATCCTATCTGGCCATGGTTAGTTGGTTATATGAGGTTTTTACGGGCGATCAAATCATACAGTTTATACAAGTTCAACTCTTCCATGATCAAAGCTGTGTATTGTATAGAGATTACTTCATGGAAAGTGCGCGCGTACGGTTTTTATTCACGAGTTGTGAAGTATCATAAAACGAACAAGCGAGTCTTCGAGCGCGTGAGTTTTATGATACGAAACAACGAGTGAATAAAAATCGTACTAGCACTTTTCATGTTGTAATTTATTTATTTCATAGGTACTCAGATTTTATAGATGCTAAACGTAGCGCCTTCGGAAGCCATATCAGTGCTGCGTTGTGAATGAAAATTAGCATAAGTTTGTTTTAAACAGAGAGACAGAGAAGCGTCGAAAACTAATACAACAAAACATATATAGTTATGAACAAAATTAATTTTTTATTTAACTGCTTTCATTAAGATATCTTTTTGACAAGTATTAAACGTTAATAAATTTTAAGAAATAATAAGAAAACTATAAAATTTCAATGTATAAATATGCCGTTATGAAACTATCAAAACTTGGCAATGAAAAAATTATAATCACACTAACCGACTTTTAGCACTTGCTGAAGTCACAGAATAAGTAAGATTGTTCTTTAACGGTGTTCTTGTATTCCTCGGAGTCCAAACTGCAGGCTGTTATTTAGCCACATGGTGTTCAAAACCGCTTCAGGGCTTGACATGCCAAAGAGTCCTTTCTCGTACAGAATTCTGGTTTTTTCTTCAGTAAGAGCTACGGAAGCTTGTGGTTTGTTTCCTTTACCCTTCTTTTTCAGCAGTTTTTGCTTTGAAATTAGGGTTTTCCTTGTTTTTTCGAAAACCAGATCGTTGATAATACTAGCAGCATAAGATTTTCTTTTAAGGAATCTTTCAAAGCTGAAAAGCATGCTCCTCAAAGAGGTTGGTTCGTATTCCTTGCCCTCTTTTGTTCTGACTGATATGAAAAACTCGCTCAAAATTTCATTGAGCTCCTCTGGAGGAATTGCTTCGACATCCCTTTTGTCGTCTTTAACGGCATGAAGAAAAGTCTTCAGCAGGTTAACATCTCTCTCTGTCTTTTGGCGAGTATTTTTGTTTTCTTGCTCGTCTATAAAACTATCAACAGTGCCGTCGAAGAGAGCAAATCTAGGTAGAATGTCATCCATGTTTGACAGCTACCGTGTTCACAAAGCTACCGCTCGTAATTCCCCGTACCAAATTTTTTCACTAGTGAAAATTCATCGTTCGCAACTCTCATTGGACGTACGATGTTTTTTCACTAGTGAAGTCTTGTCGTTCGCGCTAGTGATTGGTTTTAAATGCCGTATCATTTTTATCTAGGGAATTTTCTATAGGTAAATCTGAGTAACTATGAAATAAAGAATCTTACAGTCCATCTTATCTAGAACATACTAAGAGATCTACTACATCACACGTACCTAATGTATTTATGAACTGATTGATACAAATTAACACGTAATACTTACTTGAAATGCAAGAAGAAGGAGGACAAGAACAACGAGAACCAGACGCTTGAATCTTTCACCAGACAAACAGGAAATATAAATCCAACTGAAGCAGATGCGTAGCGTGGGCGGGCACTATATTATGCAAAATTAGAATCATGCAAAATAAATGCCAATCATTCTTATTGTCTTATCTCAATTGTAATTACTGGGTTGCTATGGTAGCAAACCAGTCTTAAAATGAGATCCGTTTTTCCGTGGTCAGGTAGACCATAATTTCACACGTCATGATTGGTCGAGAACTTGTAAACAAAGTCCAATGTCCAATGAAGTTGCCACACGACATCGAGGACGATGTATTTATAGCTTTTAGTGTTGTGTCACTATAAATTCATTCGTTCAGGGTTCGTGAAGTACTATTTTGTCTGTAGGCACGTTGCGTACTTTTGTCTTTAGGTTTTTTAACGCTACGCTTAAACTACTTACAAACACACACGCCGTACGTGGTAGACACAAACTAAAAGATGTTATTGAGCGATTTTGGAACGGGTTGGTCCACATACTCAAAGAGAGAAGTCTGAGAATCTATGAGCTATCTTTGAGAATCTATGAGCAAACTACGGTATGAGAATCGTAGATCTAGACAAACTGGTCAAAATAGACTAAGATAATCTATAAACTACCTAGCTATGATCAAACTAGATCTTACCAGATCTCAGATACAAAAAAATATACTGAGACAAACTACAGAACGAGAGACAAACTACAAAACGAGTGACAAACAAAGCTTTGATGAAAGCTGACTCCAAGAACTTGTATAAGTCAGACGAGCTGATAGTGATCTACAAGAAAGCGAACTGCCAAGACTTGTTGAATATTTCCATTTATGAAAATACAGAAAACAAAAACTGAGGGAAAAACAAATGACCAGTTAAACACATTTTGGCTAACAGTATTTACATTGATAAAACGTTTATTTTGCAGCGAACAGTTTCGATACTGAAATAGATATGTTAATTTCATCAGCTAGTCTTGAAAGGTACTCTAGTAGGTCAAGTAGAAATATAATATGCGTCGACAAGTCAGTAACGCAACACTAATATCTTACTAGAATTTAAAATGTTTTTAATAAAGGGGGACTTTGAACCCAAAAGGAACACTTTGGTAAGAAATAATAGAGTATGAGGATTGGTGAGTGTGGGAGCTCTCGCACAGGCAACCCAGTGAACGCTCCAAGAGCGTCTAGTTGGTTCATACATCACAACTTAGCATTGTATATAAAGGTTTGTTCGCTGCTTTAAATCATTTATCTACGGCAGACATTTTGCTATCAAAACATTCTAAAAGACCAAGAGGAAGCGGATCAGTTTGGGAAGTCAAAATATTCATTTAAAGACGTAAATTTTCGGCAGGGGTGAGAGAAAGATCGTCTACGACTGTAGAATCACGAAGTTAATCATAAAGTTAGATTATTGAATAATTCTTTGTTTTCCTCATTTACTGATAAACGTTAATTTATCATACAAGGATTCAGAGCTCTTAGCGCTGTGGAAGGGATTTTCGCCGTTGGATGCTTCAAGGAAACACGAGGATAATATCATCCCAGAGTGTTTTCGGTGCGTTATAATTAGTACATAGTTTTTCTGTGTTATGTAGCTCTCGCTCGCTTACCAAGATTATTCCACAAAAATGTCCCGAACACCGTATTATTATTATATAAGAATCGCTGAGTCTGAACAGCGTCTGCTCTCTATCTTTCCTCGATTTTTCAGTCATTTTCAGTAAAAAATAACGCCTGCTATGAATACGAAATCTTTTGTTTATGTCGCGCCGGAAGTGTTTCTTTTCAGAGATTCGAAGTCTAATGACTGCAAATATTGAGAGATGAAAAACCGAAATGAGTTTGTGGTCAAACCATTTGAAACTTGGCAGAAATATTGACGAAAGTCCAATCCTTCAAACAAGATTTAAGATAGAGCTATGCGTGTCCTTGACCATGATTTTGAGACCCAAATACTTGAGTGACTTTGCACACTTCCGGTCTTCTTCATTAAAATGGGCACTCGAAATCCCAGTATTTTTGTTGTTGTCAAACCGAATTGTAATTTAAAGTTTTGGTTCTGATTTATTAATTTTATTAAAGCTTGAAGGTTAGTTGTTGAACTTCTAAGCCGTGCAGCTGTTGTAGTACCCGATAATCATGATTTTGAGACCAAAATACTTGAGGGATTTCGCGCTCTTCCCGGTCTTCTTCACTAAAATGGGCACTTAAAACCCTAGTATTTTTGTTTTTGTAAAACCGAATTGTAATTTAAAGTTTTGGTTCTGATTTATCATTTTTATTAAAGCTTGCAAGTTGGTTGTTGAGCTTCTAAGCCGTGCAGCTGTTGTAGTTAAATACTTTTTAAGATATCGAGGAATTAAAACTCTAGTTCCATACATTTTCTGTTAATTTGAGAACTGTAAGTATAGGATTACACCATAAGAATAACGCCGCTAATACGCATGTCCGTTCGGAATTTCTGGCGATGTGGTCCTCTGACGTTTCCTCCAATAGAAAATTGACTTTTATCTACCAATGTTGCTGCATGGTGAAAGTGTGCGGTTCAAAACATTCCCTTGGGGGTGATAGCATTGATAGTGGTACAGTAAACGAGTGTCCGTGTTCTATAGTGTCATTAATCTTTTGATTTACTTCAAAATTCTTCAAAATTTCTTCCTGAACTCTTCACTGTTTACAAAACATGTACTGTTTTGGCAACTAATTTAATAAGGGAAATGAATTATTCGGACTTTCAAAAATTGGGGCGTTTTCATCTAACGCCAAGTGCCCCTTTAAAATATTTGAACTGAATTGAATTTATCAACTGTCAATCAAATCTGTCCATCTAAGTAACATAAGATGATTTCTTGTGATGTCTTGCCGCACCCTCTCTCAACAGTCAGCTCAACAGTCAGCTCAACAAAGTTTTCCAGTCAGTCAATGTCAACTCTCCCAGTCAAGCTCATCCACTTCAACTTCCTTGGATGTCAACGAAAATAGACTGCAGACACTCTTTTTGTGGAAACTACATTACCCGAGGTGTTTTCAACATCAATATGGCTCCCGCTAAAAATACGGTGGAAACTAGTAGTCCTGAACTTCGTCTGGAGTCGCAACACAAGAAACGGCGATATATTCTAGAAAGTGACAGCAGCCAGGAATCCACCTGGGTTTGTTCAGACTTTTTTTTAAAACTGTCTTCTCTTACATAACTTTATTGTTTTTATTTGGCGGGTCTATTATTCAAAAAAGCGCCAATGTAATACCCTCTATATGTCCATCCAATCCATCTAGTGTACATTCTTATTCCTGTATGTCCATCCAATCCATCTCGTGTACATTCTTATTCCTGTATGTCCATCCAATCCATCTCGTGTTCATTCTTATTCCTGTTTGTCCATCCAATCCATCTCGTGTACATTCTTAATCCTGTATGTCCATCCAATCCATCTCGTGTACATTCTTATTCCTGTATGTCCATCCAATCCATCTCGTGTTCATTCTTATTCCTGTTTGTCCATCCAATCCATCTCGTGTACATTCTTAATCCTGTATGTCCATCCAATCCATCTCGTGTGCATTAGTATTCCTGTATGTCCATCCAATCCATCTCGTGTACATTCTTATTCCTGTATGTCCATCCAATCCATCTCGTGTACATTCTTAATCCTGTATGTCCATCCAATCCATCTCGTGTACATTCTTATTCCAGTATGTCCATCCAATCCATCTCGTGTACATTCTTATTCCAGTATGTCCATCCAATCCATCTCGTGTACATTCTTATTCCTGTATGTCCATCCAATCCATCTCGTGTACATTCTTAATCCTGTATGTCCATCCAATCCATCTCGTGTACATTCTTATTCCTGTATGTCCATCCAATCCATCTCGTGTACATTCTTATTCCTGTATGTCCATCCAATCCATCTCGTGTGCATTCTTATTCCTGTATGTCCATCCAATTCATTTCGTGTACATTCTTATTCCTGTTTGTCCATCCAATCCATCTCGTATACATTCTTATTCCTGTTTGTCCATCCAATCCATCTCGTATACATTCTTATTCCTGTATGTCCATCCAATCCATCTCGTGTGCATTCTTATTCCTGTATGTCCATCCAATTCATTTCGTGTACATTCTTATTTCTGTTTGTCCATCCAATCCATCTCGTATACATTCTTATTCCTGTATGTCCATCCAATCCATCTCGTATACATTCTTATTCCTGTATGTCCATCCAATTCATTTCGTGTACATTCTTATTCCTGTTTGTCCATCCAATCCATCTCGTATACATTCTTATTCCTGTATGTCCATTCAATCCATCTCGTGTACATTCTTATTTCTGTATGTCCATCCAATCTATCTCGTGTACATTCTTATTCCTGTATGTCCATCCAATCCATCTCGTGTACATTCTTATTCCTGTATTGACACGATATTGTTTCGTTGTATTTGGTCCTGGATGCCTCGTTTCCAATAATGTGCGCGCCATTTTGGACTTAGGTATATAATGTTTTACCGAATTACGGAATTTTATCGAGGAATCTAATGATGCGGTTTTTGTGCACGCCCACAGGGTGGGCTCAAGTTGATTGTTCAAAACTAGTCAGTCCAAAGTTCCTGGGAAAGGAGCTACCGGTCGTCCATTTAGTCAAAGACCTTGGTGTTATAGTAGATAGTAACTTGTCATTTGATGAACATATCAGAACTCTAACTGCAGACTTGATAAGCAAACTAGTAATGCTGAGTAGGATTCGTCACCTTTTTGATCAACAGACACGTTTTTTAATTATTAACTCCCTAATTTTTACCTAAATTTTACTAATTGCTTTACTTTCTGGTCCGCGGTACTAGCAAATCAAATATTCACAAGTTACAGCTAGTCCCGAATTTTGCTGCCCGAATTTTTTCTGGAAAGCGCAAATTTGATCATATAACGCCCACTCTTAAGGAACTTAAGCTTTTGCCTGTGTCAGATTTATTAGTCATAAGAGACGCTGTTCTGATGTACAAGTGTATGAACAATCTCGCGCCTGATTATCTGACTAGGCTGTTCAGGAAACGCTCCAGCATATATCACCATAACACTAGGAACAGCGACAATCTGAATATTCCTAAGTGCCGTACCGCTAAGGCACAGCACTCATTTCTTTATAGAGGGGTCTCTGTCTGGAATTCACTTCCTAAGGCTATTTTTAATTCCTCGTCAGTGTCAGTATTTAAGCGGAATTTGAAGTCGCAGTACTTGAATTGATGCATGATAACCAATATAGCATATGTATTAGATCTCATAGTCTTTATATTTAGCTTCTTTATATATTTTTCTTTGATTGATGATAAATACCTTTAGTACTTTGATTAGATTTCGTCATAGCCCTATATTTAAAATTATTATTATCATTTGTAATTAGAAATATTTATGATTAGATTTTTTGTAAACTAGGTATGAAGACCCCATGTTGGGAACCTAATAAAGCTTATTGTATAGTGTATTGTAGTTATCTTAATGTGCTTCATAAAAAAAGTGAGGCATTATTTGTCATAAAAAGGTCACCCATCCAGGTACTGACCCGGCCCAAACGGGCCTGACTCAGTTTTTTCGAAGCCCAATTTTTTTCCCCACTCGACCACGGTTTCTCCAAATTTGCACGACAATAGCCGTGATAACAATGTACCGGATAGACTGGATTATTTTCCACTTGAAATCAACGTGCGGTGCAGATAGTGCAAGGGATTAGCTGTAGGTATGGTCTGGGGGCCGGCTGGTCTCTCCCCTGATGCCTCGGCTAGAACATTTTTCTGCGTAATCCGTACTATAAGGACAGAAGGATTTAATTGCCGTCAGGTCCAAAGTCCATACTGCGCCTCAGCTCTGCGGATGTCTCGGGGGTATGGCACATTCGATGTTTTTTTTGGATTTTCTGTCGGTTGACATGGGTTCGAATCCCATGGATTTTTCTTTTTTTCTTTTTTCAATCCTAACTTTCTAATAGTTGCTTTCAGAACCATAATTTAAGGTGACTGACTACTTTAGCAAGGAATAATTACAAAATGTTCTTAGAAAGATATTTTACACAGAATTTAACGCTGATTCCAAAAATGAAAAGAAAAATGGGGTGTCCCGAGCTCGTTCTTGACAAGATTTCGAAAGAAAAATGGCGGAAATCAAGCTTTGCACACAAAAGTCCCGTGTAAAATTTGGGATTTTTGCTCTGTTGAAGTTCAAAACGTGTATGGTTCCTCAATAAAATTTTGAAGGTTGTTATGCGGTTTTGAGCATTTTTTGTGCGCGCGCACATCGTGGGCTCAAATTGAACTTTCAAAAGTAGTCAGTCACCTTAAGCAATATCGGTTTCAAAAATGAAACGTCCTCCTTCGAAAAATATTCAGCCAGATAAGCTCTACTTACTGCAAATATTTCCTACGACTTTTACCAAGTTTTCATTATTGCTGTGTTTCATTTTCATATACCCTTGCAGTCTCTAGCAAAATCGTTGAAAAGTCACCATGCGACAAATACCTGATAAACTTTTAAAACAAGTGTCATAAAACACGAAACATGTTATCAGATGCTCCAAAATTTGATCGGATACTCCAAAATTTGATCGGATACTCCAAAATATGGTGTTGGATACTCCAAAATTTGATCGAATACTCCAAAATATGGTGTTGGATACTCCAAAACTTGATCGAATACTCCAAAATTAGGTGTGTTGGATACTTCAAAATATGGTGTTGGATACTCCAAAATATGGTGTTGGATACTCCAAAACTTGATCGAATACTCCAAAATTAGGTGTGTTGGATACTTCAAAATATGGTGTTGGATACTCCAAAATATGGTGTTGGATACTCCAAAATTTGATCGAATACTCCAAAATATGGCGTTGGATACTCCAAAACTTGATCGAATACTCCAAAATTAGGTGTGTTGGATACTTCAAAATATGGTGTTGGATACTCCAAAATATGGTGTTGGATACTCCAAAATTTGATCGAATACTCCAAAATATGGTGTTGGATACTCCAAAACTTGATCGAATACTCCAAAATTAGGTGTGTTGGATACTCCAAAATTTGATCAAATACTCCAAAATATGGTGTTGGATACTCCAAAATTTGATCGAATACTCCAAAATAAGGTGTTGGATACTCCAAAATTTGATCGAATACTCCAAAATATGGTGTTGGATACTTCAACTTGTATGGTCATCAAACAAAATAGACCTCATCAGCTTGGGTGTAATGTTGTCCCATTTCAGACCACGTGTCATTCCCCAGAGTATCATTTCATAGTTTAACGGTTGCGCATGAGAAGATACATGAATATGGATACAACTCAAACAAAGAATCTTACTCTCAAGAGAATGACACGTCTGAAATGGGACAACATTACACCCAAGCCGATGAGGTCTATTTCTGAGCATTTCAACAAGGAATTTTGAGGTGCGAAGGGGGAAGTTGGATTTTTCTCTGACCCCCTAGTCGGTGTCCGTGTCCAGCTCTAGAAGAAATATTACAGATGAGGCCGCGGATTCACCAAAACAAGCCTCAATCCTACTTGGTCGTGCATGATATCACCAAACTGTCTATTTGGATAGGATGCGAGAGGATAAAATTGGATGAAGCTTTTTATCTTAGGCGTCTAGCTGATGTACAGCCAGAGATATACAAGATATTTTTCAGCTTAGCCTTTCAGCACCAATCATAAGGCAATGTATGGCCATGAAACAGTATCTTTGGGCATTTCTGTGCGACTCGATCGATATTGAATCCAAAATTCGATTTTCTTGACTGGTTTATGTTTCGCTATTGTCATTTTCAGATTTGCTGTTGTCATTCTCAGATTCACTATTTTCATTTTCATATTCGCTATTGTCACATATAAATTTGCTGTTGTCATTTTAACATTCACTATAAGCATTTGGATATTTGCATTTCTAGATTCGCTTTTGTCGTTTTCAGGTTTTAAATTTGCATTTTCAGATTCGTTACTTTGATTTTCAAATTCGCAAGAGTCACTTTCATTTTTGCTAGTCGATCTGAGACCGATAGGAAATCAGCACATTGTGATCAACGAGATCAAAGAATTTGGAGTCTGAACGCAGCCTAAGCTGATAAAAAGTATAGAGTCCCGTGCAAAATTTGAAGGTTTTGCCGTGTTGACGTTCAAAACGTGTACGGTTCCTCAATAAAATTTTGTATTTAATTCAGCGGTTTTTGAATTCGAAAATGGGGTATTAGACTACTAAGGAAGGTTAAACATTTTATCACTCTTTGTAAGTTATTTTCTTTAAAAAGCCCCCAATTGCGCTACGGCTCAGTCTTAGGTAAGTAAAGACAGAACACAAAAGAAATGACATAAATTTACCAAACAATCTTGGGCTCCCTGTGATTTGCCTACCGGTGTTTGGGTTTGGGCTTGCTGTGTGTTTTTCAAGCACGTGACCACAGAGCGCACGAGGCATCGTTTCAACATGGTGGGTAACAAACTTTTTCTTTACTTAAAAATGTTTATTTGCTAACTTAGACTTTAAGAAATCTCAAAATCCTTCATTCAAACATATTATTGATGATTTAGGTTTTGTTTGTGCTCTACGAACATGCATCTGGCTATGCGGTGTTTAAAGTTACGGCCCAAGAAGAAGTCGGTGTTCTTCTACCAGAGGTACAAGAAGCTGTTGTGGATTTGGCTCGCTTCGGCAAACTTGTCAAACTTGTAGCATTTTCACCTTTCAAATCAGGAACAAATGCTTTAGATAACATCAACTGTGTTTCAGAAGGTATGTGTGTTTCTTAATGTTGGAAAACTTTACTTTCTTCCAGTGTTTGCTCTTTTGTGTTTGGCGAGCGAGCTACATGTGTGAAACCACGTGTAAAACTAAACTTACAAGAAACCAAATACGAGATAATTTCAAGAACTATTTTATAATACAACTATTTAACAATTAAACGGAAGACTTCATATTAAAAAATATATATATAATAGATTACTTTCTTGAAGAATTATTAAGAACTACATCAGATGTACACTCTAAAACGTGATTCTCCAAGATTCTCTCAAAACTAGTAAAACGTTCATATTTTAGTCCCCAGATAAGAGATTATGCTCAGAGAAACTTATGATCTCTTACCTTGAAATAAGAACTTTTTACTAGTTTTGATACGATCTAGTTTAACGGTGATAACAACTTGTTTTGGCAGCCTCTTTAACAGAAGGCAAATGTAAAAAATTGCTTCTTGTAGTGGTTCTGGAGATAACATCCTTATTGAAACTAAAATAGTTTCTTAAAAACTGTGGAACTTTGTTGTGAAGACACTTTCAAGATATGACTATTTTTTGCTAAAAGACCTTGAACGCCTTCCAGGTCGGGTATAGAAACAGAAAAAAATGTCTTACAAAAAATAGTGAACGTAAAATAAAGAAAAATTCTGGAAAAGATGCAGAGTATCCAGCAACTGGAATGGACTCCGCCATTTTGATCTTCACTTAGAACTTGCTCAAATAAAGTGATGACGATGATGGAACTTCCTATGAATTGGCTTGATCCTGATTTCATTTTGTGCCTTTCTAGGATATAAACACAGTTTGGCGGGTAATCAAAGAGTTTTGTCTTCTTGTTGATATCCATTATATTCTAATCGATCCATTTTGCTCCTATGCCTTAAAACTGCTGCAAAGACTTGGGGAAGTTATGGGAATCTCTTAATTCTTTCTTCATTTGATCAATCCTAACATCCTTCAGCTTTTGGCCAGCATGCCACTTTGGTAGTTGAGATTTGATCATGTCAAGCGACTATATGAACTAATTGTAATTTTTGCTAAAATTAAGATGCTGAAAAATTGAAACCGCAATATAACTAAATTATGACATCACACCTTAGCAACTGGTAACCCTGCTATCCTGAAAGTTTGATCAGCTGTGGCTCATTATGTTGGCAATATTTTCATTTTTGAATTGATTTTTACTAGGTACAGTAGTTGGAGGGGTTTTATGCATCTTCAGTTACTAGTTTCCTAACTGCAGCTTTTTGTGCTTGTAGGAGTTGTTCATGATGATCTCAAAGCATGCTTGGAAGCCAATGTACCCACTGGCAAGAAAAAGTCTAAAGTATGTCTTGGTATTAGTGATAGCAAGTTGAGTGCTGCTATCCAAGAGTCAGTAGAAATTTGCTGTGAGTCGAGTAATGTAGTTACTGAGGTCTTGAGAGGAATCCGTCTGCATTTTGAGAAGATGATCAAGGGCCTTACAGGACAAATGGCAGCAAAGGCACAGCTTGGTTTAGGGCACAGTTATTCAAGAGCCAAAGTAAAGTTCAATATTCATAGAGTGGATAACATGATCATTCAGTCAATTGCCTTGTTGGATCAACTGGACAAAGACATCAACACCTTTTCAATGAGAATCAGGTCAGTGTTCCTACAAGCAAATTTTCTTTTATTTGCGGAGTTAAACTGCTAAAGCATATTTGTATTATGGTATTTCCCAAATTGAAATAATCCAAAATAATTATTTTTGAATGAAACAAAGTGAATCTTGATGCAGTAGTACCTAGATATTTGCATGTTCTTCTCAAACTCAGTCTACCTTTAGTTATTGATGTATAATTATATGAACGAATTTTATTGGGAGAGGTGGGGTTCAATGTTATTCTTGGAATAAGCAAAGGGGGAGTGTGCGCTTTCCTCCTTGGTTATATTTGGGGGGGTTGGACAAATTTTACTTGCACCTCCATGCTGCATACCAGCACCCCCTCTAATGTTAATATTGAATGGTCCTTAAGACCCTGCAGTTATATATGTTATTTACCATCCTAAAGTCGGTCCGGATAGGAAAAACTGAAGCCCAAAGTCTTGGATTGAAGGCCAAGGGCACAGTTTTTCCATATCTGAACCGACTTTAGGATGGTAAATAACTTATATTTTTTCCGTTATCTCATGCAGTCATGCAGATGACTTCAGATTACTGGGCCATGGGCAGATACTGAGGAAACACTACTCACTCAAACAGCCAATCAGAACATGTGATTATTAGGATGATACCAGACTGAAAAAAAGAAAAGAAAATTATCACCTTGACTTGTTTCCCTCATTTTGCAAAGTACATAAAGGCCTATCTGTGTATTTGTCAAAGAAACATGGAAACAATGATACAAGAGGGTTATGACAATCAATGGTTTGACTGGCCTCAGTGAACCCGGTGATACTGGAAGTTTCTAATTTCATGATGCTTTTCATTGCAGGGAGTGGTATTCTTATCATTTCCCAGAATTGGTCAAGATTGTTGGTGATAATTATATGTATGCTAAAGTAGCCAAGTTTATCAAATCAAGAAAAGATTTAACAGAAGATAAACTAGAGGCTCTGGAGGAAATAGTGATGGATGAAGGCAAGGCAAGAGCAATCTATGAGGCTTCAAAGTCATCTATGGGTAAGTTGCATGTGATTCAAGTCATCATTATAAAATAATGGTATCAGAACTATTGATTAAGTGATGGATGTAACATAAGTAACGTGAACATGAAATAGATAAATATTTATGTTATTATATGAAATAGAGTGTGATATTGAGTGACATCAAAATGATAAAATTGATATCCCCACTATCAGCAGTGGCCAGTGGGGATACGATTTATATCAACACTGGTGGTTCCTATTTCGACCAAAGTCAATTGAAGTCATTGAAGATTTCATATAATAAACAGAACATTACATGGCTGCTTGGATATACAAATTTTATCTTCTTGTGCTGATATTATCTCTCACTTTTTCGCAGTGCTCACTCGTGAGAGATAATATCATCACTCAAAGATAAAATTCATATCTCTGCCCAACTATGTAATATCCTATATGGATTTAACAGTCGCTGGCATTTCTACATAGAAAGCTTCATCCACTGAATTCTGGAAGTTGAACGAGAAGAAATTCTAGAAGTTGATTTTTACAGAGGGAGGAAAACCAGAGAACCTGGAGAAAAACCCTCAAAGCACAGGAGAACCAACAAGCAACTTTATTAACATTAAACACTTAGTCCAGGGAAACACATCCTTGGTTGCCTTGGTAAATGAAAATAAATAGATCAACTTTATTTATAGAGAAAAGCAATTGACATCCTCTTTTAACGTCTGTAGTTGATTAGGGATGGGAACCTCATTAATGTGGTCATCCGAACTACATGGAGGTTTTAATCATTTGCATTGATGTAATGACAAAGGCATCATCTCCACAGTTATTTTAAGCAGGGCCTCTGACGGGTTACGGGAAAAAATGCAAATTGTACGGGATTGGGGACATAAATTGTACAGAACAAATTGCCGATTGTGTGAGAAAAATCGTCGATTGTGCTGGATTTTTTTTAAATATTCTTTGCTTGGCTAGGCCTTCTGGCTTCTGACAGTATGCAGACAACGTCTTAATCCCTGAAAAAAATATCTGAAGCAAAAAAAAGGGGGTTTATCGGGCAACAATGTTGTTGTTACATTCTATGCAGTTACCAGGCCCTTTCACGACCTTCATCTAAGAATGCTACGTAGTTTTCATAAAAACTAAATTGAAGGGTATCGAGTCTCAAAACTCTATTTCGCTTCCAAATTTGGCTACTAAGGAAGGTTCCTGCTGTGGAAAAAAGCATGAATTCCTGACAAAAGTAACAATGATCAAGAGGAATGCCTGATTATTTTAAAATTTACGGCAAATTGTGCGGGATTTTGCGGACTTTGAGGAATTGTGTGGGATTGACCCTATTGTGCGGATCCGCAACCGTGCAACCTGTCAGATGCCCTGTTTAAGGCCCTGAGTGTTGGTCCAGCCAGGACTCAAACCACAAACTCCCACACAAAATTGAAAATTCCTATGCTCAACCAGTAAGGCTTTTGACAGAACGTGGATTTTTTCCTTGATTATGTGGAGAAATTACCTGGCAAATTATACAGCACAAGATGCGATATGATATCATAATCTAAAAAAAAGCTTCTGCTATTTAGTACACATGGGTCTATTTGAATTTTGCTTTTTTATCTTCATACTTTTTCTACATAAATTATGTAGAAAAGTATGACTGGTAGAAATTATTTCATGGAAAAATTCATATTTTTTTCCTTTTAATTGCAGGAATGGACATTTCTCCGTTAGATTTGATGAATATAGAGGCATTTGCTGGGAAAGTTATAGGCTTATCTGATTACAGAAAGAGTCTGCATCAATATCTCATATCAAAAATGACCAGTGTTGCACCAAATCTTTCATCTCTTATTGGTGAATTGGTAAGTTAAGCTATAGACAATGCATTCATCTCACATGATAAGATATAGACGTTTTGAATTTATTTTGATTTAACTCTCACTTATAGTAAGAGTCAAAAAACCGTCGACACCTAGAAATATTTTGAGTATATTTCTTAACCAATCAGAAGTGTTATTGTTATCTTTCCATTATCTTGTGGTTAGAGAGTCATTTCTGATTGGCCAAAGAACAATAGAACATTCCTGGAAAATATTTCTAGGTGCCCACGTGTTTTTGATTCACACTTTTATTACGATGAGGGTTTTATTTATAAATCTTGATAAGAAACACTTAATGTCCTTAGGTTGGTGCCAGGCTTATTTCACATGCTGGTAGTTTGACCAACTTAGCAAAATACCCTGCGTCAACAGTTCAGATTCTTGGAGCTGAGAAAGCCCTTTTTAGGTAAGTTTGTATTTCATAGAAGTACTACCAACAGATGTTCTGCACAATTTGCCTGTTGGGAAAAAAGGGGCTTTTTTAATCGACCATGCACAAACTGCTGGACTGCGAATCCCAATACAGGCTCACCACAGGGAAACCAATCAAGCAAACTGTTTTCAAATGGCTTGTGGTATTCAGTTTTTTGCTTTTCTCGGTCTTTATTTTTGCTGAATGTGCAGAAAATGTATCATATTGTGTGATGTGCAGAAAAAATGTCTTTGATCATCCCAATATAAATATAACAGACCAGTAGCTGCATATATTGAAGAGATAACAAGTCATATATACCTTCATCCAAAAAAAATTACTGCGCTTATTACATCACAATTTCCCCTTTATTATGACTCCTTAAAGTGCGATTTCCTAGGAGTATTGCATCACTAAACAAAAATTTTGAAGCTTAAACTGGTCCATATATATTTGGAATGTATAAACAAGGTCTTTTCAGAATTTGATTTATTCTTTGTGCCTCATTCATGCTTTGAAAGTGAAGAAAAACGGTGCTTTCAAGTGCACTTTACACTGTCGATCAATGACAACAATCCTCAATACAACACTGAACTGAAGCATATCAGAGCATGTACAGCAAAAAAGCTCCTTGTTTGTTGGGAATACATAGCTCATTTACTGAGATAAAGTATAAATTATTTTCTCCAGAGCTCTAAAGAAAAAGGGCAATACACCAAAGTATGGACTCATCTTCCATTCATCATTTATTGGACGTGCAAACAAGAAAAACAAAGGTCGTATCTCCAGATATTTGGCAAACAAATGCTCAATAGCATCAAGAATTGACTGTTTCTCAGGTAACATTGATCCCTTATCTTTATCCTTTTTTTATTTATGAGTTATTGGAATGGAGCCTGGTGTAACTCCACTTGAGGTAACACATTCTTGTGTAGCCTGCATTTTTTCTGATCTGCATAATCATGTTCTCCCCTACCCAACCCCACATTTTTTTTGGTTCAATTTTGTTCGTGTGATTCCTTTTTCCCAAATCTCAATTACACTGCCAGTTTCTATTATATTTTATACTAGACTAATACAGGCTCCCATGTTCAGGGGAAAGCCAGAGAATTCTGATTTTTTAAGGTCAGGGAATTTTGGTTTTGATACCCCCAAGTTCAGTGAATATTCAGTAATTTCTGTCAGCCTTCACAAAATCTTTTTGAAGCTTAATGGAGGCTTCCTGTGGTTGAACTGTCATGAGTTAAAAAGGCGTACAGTGTGGTCTGGCATTGAATAGTAGTTTTTGCTCCAATGGTGCTAGGACAGACAGATAGGGTTATGGACCCCTTGCATGTGGCATCAAAGCAGCTCAATTTGGAGGACAAGAAAAAATAATTTCAATTTGTTTGTTTTGTCCTCCAAATTGAGCCCCTATGACGTCACATGAAAGCGGTCTATAGACACTTCTAATAAATGCCGTAATGCTTTTTTCCCTGCATTTCAAAAGAATAAATTTCAATTCAAGCATAGAAAACAAAGCATCAAAGCATGTATAAGAAGGGTATTTATTGATTAATTAATCTTTGACTTCACAGAAAAACCAACCTCTGTGTTTGGAACTAAACTGCACGAACAAGTTGAGGATCGCTTAAACTTTTATGAGACCGGTGAGGCCCCAAGGAAGAATATTGATGTAATGAAGGAAGCCATTGAAGAGTTCACCAAAGAGGTGGATGATGATGAGAGCGCTGGAAAAAAGAAAAAGAAGAAAAAGGAGAAAAAGAAAAGCAAGTCGCATGAAGATGAAGATGAAGATGTGAGTCATTTGCAAAATGGCCATGATAAAAGCTCTGAAAAGAAAAAAAAGAAAAGGCAATCAGGAGAAGTTGTTGAAAATGAGAAAGAAGAACCCAAGAAAAAGAAAAAGAAGCAAGAACCAGAAATTGCAGTTGAAAGCGAGGTGGTGGAAAAGAAGAAGAAGAAAAAGAAAATGAAGACCGTTGAATAAAGAATGTACCAATTTCAAAATTGTACCTTGGAGTCTTTATCGGCATTGATGTTTTAAGACAGGTAGTTGTTTCCCTGTTAGCCAAAGCTCTTTCCTTTGTCTGGAAGAAGAAAGGGAAGAAAGACCTTCTGTACGTAAATATTGTATTCTCTCTGTTAAGTTCCCTGTGGGGGCTTATTTATTTTAACCTCATTTGGGGCTAAATAGAGAGGGGCTTATTTTCATAAGATAGGAAAATGGTGTAAGTTATCAAAGCATTTTTTTACAGTGCGGACTCACTAACCTGGACCACTTGAAGAAAACTAACCAATCAGATAATACCGCAAATGACATTCCAACAAAAACTGTCTGGGCCAATCAGCTTTAAGAATTCAAAACTAGTATTTTACAAAGTTTTGATCTAGAATTTACTATACTTTATTTTTTGAAATTCAGGATTCTTCAAAGACAGGAGGAAAGAAAATATTTGCTATGTTGTTTTCGACAAAAATGCATTCATTTTCAATGCTGTTTTGTGTTCTGCTGTCCGTGTTTACCTAATTAATGTCAAATGGCCGTGAGAACATGAAGATCTGATTGGCTAATAAAGTTGTCAGTTTAATCTCTGTCTAGTGGTCCTGGTTTGTGTGTCCACACTGTAATGCAATTCAAATATTTGATATACACTTGTGATGTACATTATATCAGATCAGCTCATCACAAATCTTTGTTGTCACTTTTGTATATATATTGAACTAAATGCCTGCCGTGTGTACAAGGAAATCTTATTTTCTTTTGAAAGCACTGTTATGGTTCTGTCTATGATGTCCTAAAGTTAAGAATGGTGGGAGGAGGTGCCTTATTAATTTCTTTGAAAAAGATGGGATTGTTAGAGAAGCTGGGACTATATAGAGAGAATATCATATTCTCTTTCTTTGATTAGATTTTTAGCAAAACCTGTCAAAAACTGGTTGAGCAATCTTTGCTTATTGTTTGTTTGTTTGATATTCAAAAAGACTGAGCTTCAACTTTGTCAACCTTCAACTCAAATGTCAACTTTTATTCATTTTTACCACATATTATAACATGATGATTATTAAACCAATAGAAATCTATACTTGTAGGAATACAATAACTGTACGACTGTGTTTCTTGTGCTTCTAGATGAATGATAGCAAATTCCCCTCTGCAGCTCAAATAGACCTTATGTACTAAACATGTCACTTGACCAAAACGATTCCCCACAAACCCCTTAAAGAAGCGCTTGAATGAAAATGCATTTTCTGAAAGTCCAAATAATTCTAGTATTTGAAGATAATATGACTCAGTTATAATAATTTTAGTTTGAAACCTAAAAGAAAAATACGGCTGAATGTATGACATCATTTACTTACAATTTAGATGCTGAAAAAAATTGATAATTTTTATCTGCCAATTTTGACTGAAGAAAATGTTGCTTGGCTACTATTGGGGCCATATAGATAAGTTTAGCCAAGTTTCATTTCCAATTTTCATCAAAGTACCCCTTTAAATCAAGCACTAGTGTCAAAATGAACTCCAGAAATAAAAATAAGAGCATCTTGGTATAAATTAGACAGTCAAGTTTTGGTCAAAAAGGTGAGGCATAAAGAAGGGTATGATTCGTAAAATTGAAACTTTCACATGTCATACCTTTGAGTTAAAACTTCATTTTCTTACCAATATTGAAATAATGATTGTGTTTTGAAATCTGTGGCATTCAAGTCCTGGATGCTGCTAGTGGAAATCATTGGGTTTTGACATCTGGGACATTCTCATTCTCCTTGTTTGACGTCATAGACACCATATTCATGGAAGGGGTATATAAGATGGTTGTGAGGAGCAGAGGTTCATGGGAAGGGGTATATAAGATGGTTGAGAGGAGCAAAGGTTCATGGGAAGGGGTATATAAGATGGTTGAGAGGAGCAGAGGTTCATGGGAAGGGGTATATAAGATGGTTGTGAGGAGCAGAGGTTCATGGGAAGGGGTATATAAGATGGTTGAGAGGAGCAGAGGTTCATGGGAAGGGGTATATAAGATGGTTGTGAGGAGCAGAGGTTCATGGGAAGGGGTATATAAGATGGTTGAGAGGAGAAGAGGTTCATGGGAAGGGGTATATAAGATGGTTGTGAGGAGCAGAGGTTCATGGGAAGGGGTATATAAGATGGTTGTGAGGAGCAGAGGTTCATGGGAAGGGATATATAAGATGGTTGTGAGGAGCAGAGGTTCATGGGAAGGGGTATATAAGATGGTTGTGAGGAGCAGAGGTTCATGGGAAGGGATATATAAGATGGTTGTGAGGAGCAGAGGTTCATGGGAAGGGGTATATAAGATGGTTGTGAGGAGCAGAGGTTCATGGGAAGGGGTATATAAGATGGTTGTGAGGAGCAGAGGTTCATGGGAAGGGGTATATAAGATGGTTGTGAGGAGCAGAGGTTCATGGGAAGGGGTATATAAGATGGTTGTGAGGAGCAGAGGTTCATGGAAGGGGTATATAAGATGGTTGAGAGGAGCAGAGGTTCATGGGAAGGGGTATATAAGATGGTTGAGAGGAGCAGAGGTTCATGGGAAGGGGTATATAAGATGGTTGTGAGGAGCAGAGGTTCATGGGAAGGGGTATATAAGATGGTTGTGAGGAGCAGAGGTTCATGGAAGGGGTATATAAGATGGTTGAGAGGAGCAGAGGTTCATGGGAAGGGGTATATAAGATGGTTGAGAGGAGCAGAGGTTCATGGGAAGGGATATATAAGATGGTTGTAAGGAGCAGAGGTTCATGGGAAGGGGTATATAAGATGGTTGAGAGGAGCAGAGGTTCATGGGAAGGGGTATATAAGATGGTTGAGAGGAGCAGAGGTTCATGGGAAGGGGTATATAAGATGGTTGTGAGGAGCAGAGGTTCATGGGAAGGGATATATAAGATGGTTGAGAGGAGCAGAGGTTCTTGTAGAACTTGGTTTTGTTTTCTTGCGGCAAAACGGAATAAAATTCCCGGTTAATAGAAACCTAAGGTGAGTTCAGTCAATCATATAGCAGCGATTGCTAATCCCGGAAACTGCATGCTGTGAATTTTGAGTTGAGCTAAAGATCCCGGTAACGTCAGATAAACACTTTACTTGTAATTTTATACTCTACGGTAAATCGAACTAGGCAAATTTACCGCGGTAATTCAAGTCAAGTGGCCAAACGTAATCGAAACTATATAGTATATATTAAACTCGAATGCTACTCATGAACACATTTGGCAGCCATCAACAGCGAGTGAGTTGATTATTTTTTTAATCGAAGCAAATAAAAGGAAATATCTCAAATATTCTCCCGTGAATAACTTGCGTAAATTACTAAAGTTTCTATGAAAGTTTTTATTCAGATAGCTAGATTAGGAAGCCATGCTTGTACTGAAGCACAAACTGCCAGTAGTTTTACCCTGATCATACACATACACTATCATTACTGGAATGTATAATCAAATACCACAATTATTGAGAGAAAAAAATATATTCTTATTGTCATTTTTATTTTCATTATCCTTTATTCTTGTAAATTCCGCGTTTTAGAATATTCCGCCAATCACGACGACGCCATGAAGCAGGCAATCTCACGCTACTATGTGCGCGCGCACGAATAATCTTCAAACTTTTATTGAAGTACGAAACACTTTTCGAACTTTAACAGGGCAAAACCCTCGAATTTTGCACGGGACTCTACATTGTACTCGTTTTAGGCAAAATTATGCAAGGGCAAGACGTATATATAAAAAATAAATTTAGACTATATTTCTCAATATTTTCCAATCTTTTGACTTATATTTGCAAAGCGATGCATAATTGAGTTTACCTGAAAAAAAAAAAAAAAACGTCAAAAGCATGATTACCGATGAAGTTATGATTTTTTTCGTAAAGAGTTGGTTTTCACTTCTTTTTCTCTCTCAAGAAATTGTTGATATTATATGCTTGTGTTTAATCGTGAATATCTCGAAAACCACCTGGGACACCTCTTTTTTTCTTTCCAGATTTGAAATCAGCATTAAATTGGAGTTTAAAGATCGTGATTCAAAAAAAAATTAATGGATTTTTTCTATAGTAGCCAGCCACCTTCAGCGGCTGGACGACGGGAACTGTGAATAGGACTAATGACCTTGTCCCTTATTTCATGCAATATTAATCATGTTTTTCCAGTTTTTTTAAATACATAGTTAACGCAAATGACTGTGTATTGTTAATACACTGAACCCGGCTTTGCTTGAGTGAACACCAAACAATGGGTACTTTTCCGAATGGAATATATAATGTCCAACAAACAAACTCAAATTCAGAAGTTTTTTTTAGTAGTTAACGCCGGATTTTGTTCTAAATGTACCTTTAGAATGCATTTGTTTTTAAAACAGAAATTTACAATTTTCAGCAATATCGGTGACTGTTTCATGCTGTTTTATCAAGAACATATTTAACCTTGTCCGTCCTAGCAACAGTAACTAGGAAGATAGAACAATGAACTCTGCATCGGTGTTTATAGGCGACTTAATTTTTCCCCCATTATCAGTTGCAGCTGCTCATAGTCGGTCAGTTGCCTGATGAGAAAAGAAAACCCATCTCATGTCACTTCATTTGGGCCTGTCATTGAGATACACCGAGTGAGGAATTTTTAAGGTAGGAAGAAGCTTGTTATATTGCACGATTCTTTTTTATAAACGTTTTGCATCTGTTTTAATTTGCTATATACTGGGTAAAGGCGCGCGGTAATACGAGCAAGAAAATTGTGCAACTTGTCGCGCAACATTGTTGCGTTGCAAGTAGCAGAGTGAATGTAGCTTACATTACCACCCTGTACAACAACAAAATTTTGCTGCGCGACTTTGTTGCAGAAGTAGAAGCTCCTTCTACTCTCCTAAACGATGACAATGTCTGCGTTGCGCGCGGGGTGTTAATACGAGCAACATTTGCTCTGCAACCTGCAACAGGGACAATAATGCTGCGCAACAACTTGATCCATGGTTGATCCTGCGCTTCTATAAAGCGACATTTCCATATTTGTTCAGCTGTACGTGCGGTTTAAGATTGTTTGAGTTTCTACGAATTAAGATCTTATTTAGAAAAATAGAAGCATCACAGTAAAAACGATGTAAGCAAATAAAATGATGAACAGCTAGGAAAATAAATAGTAAAGTTCTAGCAAGCAAATGGAAAAGACTGAGGGTCTCAATGGTGTAATGGGGAAAGTTTTAGAGTTATTTGGAAATAAGGGAAAAATCATATTTTGATCTCGGTTCACCTCACATTACCCGAGTAATTGAGACTCCTGTTGTTTAGTAATGATTTGTCAACAGACAATCTATTCTGACACGTGCCCAACCAATAACAACTCGATCACAATGACTTGTTTATTGGTTGGTCATTTAAACTAGTCAATGTCTGCTTCATAACACTTAGTTTCTGGTCTTCCTTTAATTGAAGGAGGGCTTTTGTAGATAACAGCTGCAAACCACAGTATTCTTCCAGTACAAACCAGTTTTGGATTTGTACAGGTTTGAACATGCGTACTGGGAAAAGTAACACTGTTTATTCGGTAAACAGATTGTTTGCTAGCCGTTTCTGAGCCTTCGTTTAAGGTTATATTATTTGGAACTACAAAGTATTGCTATTGTGAACTATTCTTTACTAGTTCAGCTAGCAAATTCTATCGCCGGTTTAGTTAGGGCGAGTCTTGCGGCCAAGTGCTCTTATTTTTGCACTAAGTAAATATCTACCCTCAAGCCTTACGTCATATGCTGCATGACTAGTTGTGCCCAGTTTGACTTGGCACAAACCGGTTATGTGACGTAGCCCCTAGCTGTTGTCATATATACGAGTTTGCTAGTTGCTACTAGTCAGTGTAAAGAGTCGTGTGTTTTTCCTTGAGTAATAATCTGAGTTTACACAGGCATACATATTGCGTTATTATGCGATGGGCTAGTTCCTTTTTCATCACCCTAAAAGATACCAGAAAGTGCTGATTTGATAAACCTCAAATTTACGACCCTAAAAGATACCAAATCGCTGATTTTTACCCCTAAGAGATACGACAAGCATACCCAATACTTTACCCCCGGAATCCCAAATACAAATAAATATGTTGTGAAATACAAATAAATATGTGGTGAGAACTCGTCGATGAATGTTTTTCTTACTTCTACTATGAAATATTTAGTTGTTTATGGCTAAATGTAAATATTGGTCTCTCTAACAAACCCGCACCTTTCTTGATTTCTTTATTGCTTTGCTTTCTTAGATTGAAAAAAAAATAACTCATATGAATGGAGATACTGGTACCAGTCATTCTCTTGTCGCTATGGAAACATGGGCAAGCAGAGTCTTGTCAAGCAGCATACTCTCAGTACAATCAAAAAATCCAGGGTCACGTGATTAAGACCTATTCTGTCGAAACAAGCCACCTGTGTAGAGCTAAATGTGCATTGCTGGCAGATTGCCACAGCATTAACTACTACTCCAGCAAAGGGATCTGTGAGGTGAATAATGCTAATCACTTGACTAACCCTGAAAGTCTGGTCTACTCGGCTGGTTGTCAGTACGAAAACTACTTCTCGCGAGCTGTGTCGAGATGCAGTAACAAACTGTGTAGCTATCCTCTTGTGTGTAAGACCGACAAGGACGGCCAAAGCTACAAGTGTGTTTCATGTGAAGGTAAATTCAATGGATGCTTTTGAAGTTTGCAAAATACCGACTGTCTCGAAATTCGAAAAATACCGCCCGCTGTGTTGTTTCCGATATCTGATTGTAAAAACGACAATACTCTGCGAATTAGGACATTTCAACATTTCAACCGGAAATTGGTTTTTCGCTGCAGTCGATAAAAACCAATTGCAATCAGTCGGTAACTTTTATTTGTTTTGACTGGCGGCAGTGAAAAAACAAATTCCAATTAATGCAAAACTCGCAACTACCGAGTTCGCAGAATATTGAGAATCCGGCACAGTAATGGAAAAGCCTCTCAAATATAGTTTTACTTTCTTGATAGACGCTTTTGGTCGATATTTTATTGACCGAATGCCAATATGACCGCCACTTCATTATCATAATTTTTTAAATTCATATTTTAGTTGACCTTTACATCATAATATAGATTAGAATAACATCAACAAAGCTAGAAAGTTTGAGGTAAAAATATTAAATTCTTGAGAAGTTATGAGAATTTTAAATATGTGAAAAACACCACAACGAGGCTAGCAAGGAAACAGATCACTGAACACATACAAATCTCTGTAATTTTGATTCCAAATAGCTTCACTTGAATTCTATTTATAGCAATGCATGAAACTTACCAAAAATACATATTTCTGCTTGCTCTTTCTGATAGCGTGCTTATTTTTTTGAGGTTAGGATTTTATTTCTGGAAGTCAATGGCGGCCATATTAACATTCGGTCTATGCATATGACCCATGTACCATTCTGCATACACGTCGTACGTAATGAACCTCATTGATCTGGTACGTCGTCCTCTTTCACTTGGATTTCCCGGCCTTAACGGCCGGCATAGACAATTAATGGTCGTCAGGATTTCCCATAAGACGGAGGTCACTTACCACCAACCTTAACAAAACGTCTCTCCCTTTATCCCCAAATATGCCAGCACCTAACAATCTCCATGAATATTAGAAACTGAACAAGCCCAACACCACTTTTTGTTATCATTTACATTTTGTAAATCCGAGTGAATTCATCACGACGCCGTAGACCTGCCGGTGGGTTCAAACATCGTGTTTAACATAACACTGATTCTCTAAATGTTGTCTTTATATCTATTCAGATGTATCGGAAGTCATATCATTCCCGAGGAAAAGTGTCGAGGATAAAGTTGAGCATGAGTTTCAAACAGACTTCCAGTTGACAGCATTTACTGTCAGTATGTGGATACAAGCAGACCCAAGCACTGATATCCATACACCGTTCAATTATTGCACAGTCAGGGAAGATAGTGAACTTATCATTTTCTTAACCAAGACGTTCACAGAACTGGGTATTGCCAGCACTTATGAGTAAGTAAACAAGGAGTTCTCGTCGTAGTACAGATATACTTTTACTTTCAAAAAATGTCTTGGGAATACGATTCTATGTTTGAGTCACATCTATTCTATATACCCTTACAGCACGTTGGAATGCAGCTTAATTCAATTTGGAGGACAAAATAAAATGTTTTGGTTTTGTCCTCCAAATTGAGCTACTTTGACGTCACGTGCAAGGGGTCTATATCAAAGCATCTTTTCAAGTGATACCAAAAAAGATAAAGTATCGTTATTACACATTGTGCTAAAAGAGCGGGTATTCCTATAGTAAACAGCTCCATTCAGTATAAAGGTCATGATACATGGACTTAACAAAGTCGGTTTTTTTTAGGAAGAGTTACCCTCCAGTGATTGATGGCAAGTGGCATCATCTTTGCGCAACATGGCAAAACCATAATGGAGTTTACAAGTTCTACATCGATGGAGAAAAGCAAGGGAGTGATGGGTCCATGCGCCAAGGCCACGTTATTCAGAAGGGAGCGCTGATCCTTGGACAAGAACTGGATAGCTACAAAGGAGGATTTGAACTGCACCAAAGCTTCCAAGGCAACCTTTCAAGTGTCAACATGTGGGACAGGGTACTAACTGCGCAGGAGGTATCAGCCCTTGCCAAAAAATGTCCCACCAAAGAAGGGAATTTCATAAGCTGGTCAACCTTGAAGGCCAAGAGGTCGAGTGGTGTGAAGCTGACATGTTCAAATCAGTGTACATAGGTCGATCTTAAGATGTTGAGTGTGATCGTAGGATCCAATTAAGTATCTCTTACTAGGATCAGTACATGAGTTCTCTCAAAACACATGCACTTATAATTATTGTAGCTCACATTTTGGCAGACTCCACGCTGTCGTCTTCTGACTTTGTTTTCGGATTATCTGAATCAGAATCAACCAAAAAACCTGTCACACACAACAGTTATAACGAGTGTTCCCTATCGCTTTTCGAGACATTTATTTGTGATTTAATTTTCTATAATTTCCAGGTGTCCGGAGCACGCACGAACTGTCCAATCACAGCGCGCTTCGATGCTTAGCCAAGCGGCCCTTGCTCCAAGTCTCTTCCCAATACAAAAACACGCGTTTCAAAGAATTTAGAGAAAAAAAGTTGAAGTATACGTGTTGTTTAAAAAATTAAAGTAAATCTTTGCGATCCATCTCCTCAAATTCTGTGAGGTATATGACTTTTAAGACTCGGGCGAGGGCCGCTTGACAACAACCCTTTTCGCGCTTAGTTTTTCGTACAGCTGGTTGTGACGATTTTTTGTATGCATACTAATGAGCTAGTATTCAATGCTAATTAATTATTGATTACCGCTGTGTAAAGCATATTACAAAAGCAATTATTGGACAAAGTTGAGCAAAATTTAGTGATTTGTTAGTAGCGAGGAAACAACTAGTTACCGATGCTGAAAAATACAGATAACTAACTTCAAATACTTTAAATTAAATATTCGGCTGAAAATGCCTGATAATTGCAAGTTGAAGAAAATTTTGAAATCATGAAGTAAAGTTTTTAGTCACTTTTGTGTGTTTTAGCTGTACATGTTTTTACTGTCGACTATCAAATGTGTCAAGTCATTTTCTGACAGCTCGAGAAGCGAGTCAGGTTGACAAATGCAACATTACTGCGCATGAGCAGACTTATTTGCAACAACACGGCTTTTGCACCGTGATGCGTATATAATAAACAATTATTGGATGAGGTTGAGCAAAATAATTGCTTGCGAGACACCGAACAAATCTCGAAATTTTACGATAACCGAATTTAATAATTGTTTTATCATTCAAATTATTTTTTTCTAATCTTTGAGGGGCAGTGCGCAGGAGTCAAACAATAACACAACATCGTGTTATCAGCAAAAATAAAAAATTTTCTCAGCAAAAAACGTTTTGTGATCAAAAAACTCATTTTCTCAGCAAAAAGCTCGGCTCATTTTTATCAGCCAAAAAGTCGTCTTTTCAGCCAATACGTTATTTTCATCAGCAATAATGTCGTGTTCTCGGCAAAAAAGTCATCCCATCAGCAAAAACCGTCATTGTTAGGGCTAAAATGGCCTTTTTTCAGCAAAAATGCTTTTTTCTCAGTAAAACAGTTTTTTTGTCACCCAAAACTGTGCTTTTCTCGCCCAAAATGATAATAACATTGTTTTCACTCCAGAACTCAAAATACAAAATAACTAGATATTTTAAAAGAATAATCGGTTGAAATAGCCGAATTATAAAGTTAAAATATTTACAGCAACTTTAGTAGCTTTTTGGTAAATCTTTTTCAGACAGTTCAGGGAAGCGAGGCATTGTCAAATGCAATGAGCAGACCGTTATTTGTAGGCAGTTATTCGCAGTTCTCTCGGCCAATCAAAATGACGGAAAAATAATTTGTATGATAATAATGTATATCTAATCGAACACGCAAGTATAGCCATGCAGCTGCAGGGATTAGACACGATCTTAGCATCGCAAATGAAACTGGCAGTTTAAACTGAACTAAGGTATGTAAAAACGATGTTACACCCGACGATCGCGATTTGCAACGACGATTGCGACTTGCGTCAAACGTCAATGCCGTGTAACGTGCCTGGTGGGACGATTTTTATGGTCGTCCGAACGTTCCAAAATTCGCTAAATAAAATTCGTTGTCGCTAACTTGCAATCGCTGTCGCTATATAGCTATTCCTTGTCGCTAACTTACAGCCGTTGTCGCTAAAAAGCAATTCCTTATCGCTAGAATGTGCATTCGCTGTCGCTAAATTGTTTTATTTAGCGAATTTTGAAACTTTCGGACGACCATAGATTTTAAGTGTAATTTCGACTTCGGGAACACATGTACCTTGCGCGAAGTTTTTTTGAAATCTGAAGTCAAAAACCTCGAACGCAACTCTGAAAAATGACGAATTGATCTTGGAATGGGCATCACATTAGATTCGCCTGAAGAATTGCATTATAAAACGCAACCTTAAATAGCTCTTTTTTTCTGGCAAGTTTTCAATTTTAATTTTTTTTAAAGTTGACGTTCAAATGTAGGCGGTCTTCGTCTACCAATTAGTTGGTAATTCTATTATGCATTACTACATCGGAATAGCGTTCTTAAAATAATATAACGCCAGAAGGAGAGACGAAAAGACGAAGAGACAAAGAAAGAGGGAGTGCGTCAAGCATTAATTCGCACCATCGTATTTGTCCGACCTCCTAGTGGAATACAAACCTACTCGAACATTGTCTTTCAGCTCTAAATCCCTCGCTCCAACACCAAGGGATATGGAGACAGAGCGTTCTACGTTACTGTACTAAAATTGTGGAATGAACTTCCTCTTGATTTAAGAATGCAGAACAGTTTAGAACTTTTCAAGAAAAAACTCAAAACTTTTCTTTTTTAAAACATATTTTTTTAGTCTTATTCATAAATTTTCTGTAAGCGGCGCCTTTGCGCTAAACTTATTAATTATTCAAAGTGAGTAAAAATTATGTGATAACTAGCGGTAAGCTAGTGTGGGCTGCGTCGGTGTTTCTAATGAAACAGTAAGGATAAAAAGTTAAATTTTACACCGTAAAAAATAAGAGAGATCACTTTCTGACGTTTCGGACGCTAGGTACTAGATACGAAGGACTAGCGTCCGAAACGTCAGTAAGTGATCTCTCTTATCTTTTTACGGTGTAAAATTTAACTTTTTATCCATACTGAGTAAAAATTACGTGACTACCACATGTATATAGCATTATGAAATACAAGAAAAAGTTTGAATTATAGCGCTAGATTTGTCCAGCTAGATTATTCAACTAGTTCCTCTTCGAAAAAATCGCGAGAATATTTATTGAATGTTGTTCTATCGCCTCCACTTTGATCCATAGGGGAAGTTAAAGATGTCAACATTTATGGCAGTCGTTATTCTGTTTCTATGGAAACGAGGACAAGCAGAGCCTTGTGGTGAAGCATACGTGCAGCTTAATTTAAAACTCAAAGGCCACGCGACGAAAACCTATTCTGTCGAAACAAGCCACCTGTGCAGAGCTAAATGTGCATTGCTGGCAGATTGCCACAGTATTAACTACTACTCCAGCCAAGGGATCTGTGAGGTGAATAATGCTAATCACTTGACTAACCCTGAAAGTCTGGTCTACTCGGCTGGTTGTCAGTACGAAAACTACTTCTCACGAGCTGTGTCGAGATGCAGTAACAAACTGTGTAGCTATCCTCTTGTGTGTAAGACCGACAAGGACGGCCAAAGCTACAAGTGTGTTTCATGTGAAGGTAAATAACTGATACAGCAGACTGTCTTCCTTCTTGAAGCCAATGAAACTCTTTACTATTTCCAACTGAATATTAAAGCATTTGAATGATATGATATGATATAGTGCTATCGTGCTAAGTTGGCAAAAATACTGATATATATTTAACAATTAGAAGACGAACTCGAGATTTCTATCGGCTGATAGTTGACGAGGGGCTCCGGCCCCGAGTCAACTATCAAAGCCGATAGAAATCGAGAGTGAGTCTTCTAATTGTTAAATATACAAGCAGCAACTCAGTGAACTATTTATTTTTTGGTATGATAGTTTTGCCCATTTGAGAGACGTCATCACGACGGTTGTGACGTCAGAGGTTTAAATGAGTTTGGAAATTTGTCAAAATGTTTGTTTTTTACTTATAATCTTGTTCTAAACACTAACTTTGCAATTTAAAAAAGTTATAAATCTCTGAAGCATTGCTGAAAAATGGAGAAAAATCCTTGCAAGTACTATTAAAATATAATTCAGACTGTAGTTTGTACAACATCCGCGTGGATTACAGACAGGAATGCAAATAAAAATAGGACTTAAGTTATGACTTTTTACTTTACTTAACACATAATATTAAATTACAAAAATTGAAGTCTTAAAAGTGGCACAAAGTATACAGTAAATATCAAAAACTTATCAACAATCTTTCAGAGACAAAAAAAAAAAAAAAAAAACACATGAAAGCACAGATCAAAAAATGCTCCGATAAAGCTAACGTGAATTTCCAATAGATTCTTTTATTTATTTATATTTATTTAGCTTCGCCATTTAAAAACCCACGCACACACACACAATATCTACAAATATATATACATAATGGCTGGGAATCCACAACAGCGTGTGCCAATTACAGTGTTCAATATTTATTAAATCTGTGTCTTCATGTCACTTCTTAGTGTCGTTAGATCTAGAGTCCTCAGTGTGTCCGTAAAAAAGGCAAAGATCTAAAAATCATCGCCTCCTTTATCGTCAAAGACGACTCACAACTTTTTCGTTTTCCAAATTTTGACTCTTTCTCATCGAAATGCCTTTATATACGGTTATACTTTATAAAAATCGAATAATGAATCAACTGCTTTTTTCGTTGCTTCGTGTCAAACTTTTTCGTCGCTTTTTCAATATTGAAAAGGCGCCGTTGAGGATTTCTATCAACTATCGTGATGGGTCGAGATTGTCTGCTTTCACGTAGAGAGAATCTGGAGTTTCATATTCAAATAAGTTTCGTGTTTTCTTGCTTTATTATTCTATTTATTCTATAAAACAAATAGAAAATGTTTTGCCGTGTTTATAAAGCCTGATATAAACACTCGGGAAAGTTTGGGAGAAGTCTTGAGCTCTGTGTAAACCTCACCTGCGGCTTGGTCTTACACAACTGCTCTTGACTTCACCCAAACTTCCCTCGTGTTTATATCAGGCTATGTAAACACGGCAAACGTTTTTTATTTGTTAAGTTCAACATACCACTGATTCTCTAAATGTTGTCTTTATATCTATTCATATGTAACGGAAGTCATATCATTCCCGAGGAAAAGTGTCGAGGATAAAGTTGAGCATGAGTTTCAAACAGACTTCCAGTTGACAGCATTTACTGTCTGCATGTGGATACAAGCAGACCCAAGCACTGATACCCAAACACCGTTCAGTTATGCCACGGTCAGGGAAGATAATGAACTAACCATTTACTTAACCAAGACCTTCACACAACTGGGTATTGCTGGCACTATGAAGTAAGTGAACAAACTAGTTTTCAAGAAAATTTTAGTTTAGATAATGTTAGCAAGGGCGGATCCAGGAATTTGTTAAAGGGGGGTCCAAACGTTGAAAAGAGTCGCCGAAGCAAAAAACAAAAAAAAACAAAGATGTGTGCGACGACATATAATTTTTACTACGGGCCTGAAGAGGGGGGGTCCAAGTGTGTTATTCGTACTAAATTTACTTAAATACAGTGCAACCCTACGTATCACAGGGGGGTCCTGACCCCCCGGACCCTCCCCCTGGATCCGCCCTTGGTTAGTTTAGATAAACAAGTTACTGCTATTTGCAAATCAGTTTTTTACCATATTAGGAATATATCACTTGTTCGAAGATATTAGAAACATTCTAGTCCATGTTTTTAATTGTCACTTCAAAGATCGACCAGTGCAATTCTTTGCTTTATGGCTTACCTGAATATCTTATACAGTGCTTACAATATGGCTCTTAATGCTGCAGATAGGCTTACTAGTCCTCTGAGTCTTACCCGCAAGTCAGATCATATAACACCTGTATCAAGTGTAAGATCCTTCTCTCTGTTAAGGCAATGAACAACTTCGACGATGCGGCGGCCATCTTGAATCTGAATTAATAAAAATAACTTTTTACGAGATGCCAGGGGTATACGTAGGATCTGATGAAGAAAAAAACAAATCCTGGGTTTCACTGGCACTATCATGCTGGTTAAGTGACAACTGCGTAGTATCAGTCATTATTTTCACATCTTGAATCGCAATGCATTATGGGGCGTCCAGGGGGCAAAAGAAAACAAAAATGTCGGATAAAATAGAGAGTTTCGTTTATTTGTCTTTCTTTCATGTCCATCTTCTTAATTCATCTCTTGTCAAGTTGTCTAGGGGTGAAACGTTAATTCAAATCGACGCCATAAGTGTAACAAAGATTTGTATATTTGCCCCCTACCAAAATGGCCGCTGCATCGTCGAAGTAGTCCATTAATGGTATTGCGCCGACTTTATTGCTGACTGAATTTTTCCTTACGTTCCATCTCGTACTTTATGTTCTTCTTCTAAGGGACTGCTTATGGTACCTAAATACTGATAAATTACAAACATATGGCACTAGAGCTTTTTCTATCTGTGGGCCAGTAAATTAATTTTTTCATTGTTTTATTTGTTTACTTTCTCCAAGGTCAAGTTTCCCTCCAGTGATTGATGGCAAGTGGCATCATCTCTGCGCAACATGGCAAAACCTTAACGGAACTTACAAATTCTACATCGATGGAGTAAAGCGAGGGAATGATGGGTCCATGCGCCAAGGCCACGTTATTCAAAAGGGAGCGCTGTTGCTTGGACAAGAACAGGATAGCCTCAAAGGAGGATTCCTATTGAGCCAAAGCTTCCAAGGCAACCTTTCAAGTGTCAACATGTGGGACAGGGTACTAACTGCGCAGGAGGTATCCGCCCTTGCCAAAAAATGTCCCACCAAAGCAGAAGGAAATTTTATAACCTGGTCAACCTTGAAGGCCAAGAGGTCGAGTGGTGTGAAGCTGATTTGCTCAAGTCAGTGTATTTAATTTGAGAAAGATGTGCTGTGTTGAATGGGATCGGAGGGGATCGAAGTACCAAGTACAATATTTCAATTAAAAGACTGCATCTCTATATATGTTTATAGGTCAATATCCCTGCTGTCCCTGCTATCCATGATTTTCAGGGTCAAAATCAAAGCAAAGCAACAACAGTTATAACGAGCAAGTTTTTTTCAGATTCTTTTACTTCTCTTTTTATGATTTTCAGCAGAATTTGTAACATTTTGTGCATTCCAATGAAGTCTGAATTATACCATTATAACTCCAATTCGCATCTTGGCACTTTAGTTTTTCATTCTCATTGACCAATCCAAGTTGTGATGCATCATATCAGAAGTGCAAAAAAGACGGCAAAGCAAATCCAAGTTTGTATTTTACCCATTCAGGACCTTCCACTACATACTAGTTTTATATACAATGGTTTTGAGTGACATACCGTGGAATATCCTACGAGTTACTTGTAGTTTCTAGTATACACACGAGCCTTTAAGCGAGTGTGTATACAAAGAAAATACAAGTGACGAGTGGGATATTCCACGGTATGTCACGAGAAACCATTGTATAACAATTTTATCCCACACCATAGAAAATACAAATGCGTAAATGCGCAGTGCATGATGGGAAGGAATAGTGAAATACTGACGAATATACAACGGCTTTCCTGCTTTCTGATTGGCTGTGTTTTCTATGGTGTGGGATAAATAATGATAGTCTCTCTCTGTAGACTAGACCTTCTCATCCTCCGATGACTACTGTTGAGGCTAACCTCAACAAGCCATCCAATCCATAGGTCCGCGTTTCATATTCCAGTTTTCCGTTGCGCCATTGTAATTTCCCGTAATGCTTTGCGCGTGAGGTATGTAGCATGTGCTCATATCGTGTGGTGTGTGTGTTCGCCTGTCTTGTCGTCAATTTGGTGAGTTTATCCAGTCTTTTTGCATTTTATTTTCCTTGTATGTATTGTAATTTTTCTGTATTAATTGCTTTAGGTTTCACCGGGTTTTCCACTGTGTTTCCCCACAATTTGTAAGCTAGAGAATAAAGTGCTTGTTTGTATCCAAGTTGTGCCCGCGTAGAAACCAGATGACTCGACATTCCACCCGCATTCCTTGTATGTAGCCCGCTACAACTACACTCAACACACATATATATATATATGTACCACTGTACGAGTTATCTGTTGCACTTCGACTCCCACAGTGATACTACATGTTCACTATTTTACAAGTTACCACTGCCTCATAATAATATGCCAACTATCTTTCGTTTGGCAAGATTTGGCATTTCTCTTTGAGTTCGTACAACGACCAGTTCCGAAAACGCTCGACATCTTTTAGTGTGGGTCTACCACGAATGGCGTATGCATTTGTGTGTATTTTGAGCTCCCCCGAAGCAAAATAACTCGCCATAATTATCTTCTTTTCGATCACAACCTTCTACAGGTCCAAATCTGAACAATGGCGTTGTGTCACAGGCACATCAACCTTGTGACTTGCCTCGTTTTCATGCATCATTCAAACACGTGGTATAGACATTCTCGACATAGAAGATAGACTCGGCCCGGCCTAGAGGCCTGGGGCACGAGTAACAAATACACTCAAAAGCCTTGGGTGACGTCACGGTCATTAACATGTTGAAGTATAAACCTTCATATGCAACACTCAAATAAAGAAATATATGACCATTCAACTAGTCACTTCATGTAGAATCACAGGTATCCCAAGCTGGGTTTCTGTGGTTTCCTATCGAACTTATAAGGCAATGTATGGCGATTTTTAGAAAAAATTAAAAATCAGTAAATCACACAAATAAATATTCCTACTTGTGTTTCGTGTTTTCCTTTGAGTCTCTGTGAAGTTTCAGGTCATTTGCAGCAATATTGAGCGAGTATCGTGGTGAAGTATCCCTCGTACTTTATTTTATGAATGGGAATAAATTAATATTTATTATTGTAAATATATGCAGGAGATGTGTCAATCAAAGTCAGGAATATCATCAAATGAATATCCTTTATAGCCTTTCCATGCCAAATAAGCCAGACGAACATGGTAAAAACCTGGTATAAACATAAGTGATCCCAGAATAAGAACAGGGTATGTTCTGTCAGCATACTGGAATAAAAAGAAAATGTTAAAATCAAATAAGGTCGATCTCAAATTCACTGCCGGCACATGAGGACACTCGAACCATGAACACTTGATATTTTTATATTTTTTATTTCAAAGTGAAGCACTGAACTCAAATAACTGATCCATTGTTCAAAATAAATCATATTTCCAATCGATTCACACAAGGGATAAAGGAGAAAAAAAGTATGAAAAAACCTCAAAGTGTTCACGTTTCGAGTGTTCTCACTGTAACAGTTTTCACTGTCTTGTTGTAGTCATGTAACATTAATAGTCGGATCCAACTACCAAAGACGTGGAACTTCGAGCAACAAAATCGTATTACCGCCACCCGGTTGGCTCAGTTGGTTGAGCATCGGAGTTTCGTGGGGGAGGTCGAGGGGTTCAAGCCCTGGCCGGACCAACACACAGGGTCTTAAAATAACTGAGGAGAAAGTGTTGCCTTTGTAATAATATCTGCAAATGGTTAGACCTTCACGTGGCTCGGATGACCACGGTAAAAATGGCGGTCCCATCTCCGAGTACTCGGGGACGTTAAAGAACCACTGAGGACGCAACGAAACCTGACAGTATTCCCCCGGGGGGGGGGGGGGGGGACTCCGGGGGTAAAGTATCGGGTATGCTCGTCGTATAAGTATTTTTTAATAGAATTATTTTCGTGGTACACCTGATTGCAAAAATGTTGTCACAGGAAAATAAACTTTAAAATAAATAAAAATAACAAAATAACAAATAGGAATTAATTAAAGATGGCGACTTAATTTAACCTGAACGTTTGCCTCACAACAGGAATCGACACCAATTTCAGAAATAAGTTTCAGTATGTAACATTGCCTTTGTAATGAAAGAAAATATCATTAATGGCTATGAGTAAATCAATTAAATAAAATGAAAACAACTGCTTTTGTGTTGGTCTTGAATCATTTTTAATTAATTCCTATTTGTTATTTTTTATTTTTATAAAGTTTATTTTTCTATGACAACATTTTTGCAATCAGGTGTATCTCTTAGGGGTTAAAATTTACCAAGCCACGCCCTTTGGAAAAAAAACTTCCGGTATCTTTTAGGGGTATTTTTGGAAATTCCCCACGAGCATACCCGATACTTTACCCCCGGAGTCCCCCCCGGGCAGTGACCACCCTCAGTGCCAACAATGAGGCCGGCTTGCAGTATTAGTTCCGAAGCTACTGCTGAATGAGGCCTGTACAATGTATTACAACCTGTAGTACAATGGGACTAGAAAATGCGAGCGTTGGACAGATCTCAGATTACCACTCCCCACGATACAAATCTTCTTTGTTGCAGAGAGTAGAAAGAGTTTCTACTTATGCAATAAATTCGTGCAACAAAAATGTTGTTGTGCATGGTGTGATAGTACGAGCCCTATTCACTCTGCAACCCCGGGGGGGGGGGGGGGGGTACTCCCTATAATGGACTATACGGGGATGCTCCGCCCGAAAGGGGTACTTTTATAGCAAAGGGGTGGAAATTAGTGAGTTTTGGTATAAAATGGGGTAGATTTTCTTCAAAGCTATATGAAAGGGGTACTTTTTCAAGCAAAAAGGTATAAGAAAGGAATACTTTTTTGCTGAAATTTGGTATAGAAAAGGGTAAGGGGTTGAGAGTCCGGGCGGAGCATCCCCGTATGAAACGACCCAAAGTACCCCCTCTTGCAATTTGCAGCCCAACAATGTTGTGCAACAATTTGCACGATTTTGTTGCTTGTATTTCATCACCTTAATTAAGTCAAAACGGAGTAAAAAAATCATATTTCATAATTAATATGCTTTTATCAATTAAATATGTATAAAATTGTATAATTGTTCTTTTTTATTAAACTGTTTTGTTTACAAAAAACTAAGCAAAAATATTTACCTTCACATCAAAGTGTCCTGTAAATAAAAGAGATCCAACCACTAAGAGAATTGTTCCAACTGAAAACAGAACAACAGCGAGACATATGGCCTTCAATGGAACTTTGGGAGGCGGTTTAATGAACTGCAAAATGAAAAAAAGGTCAAAACTTAGAATTTCCCAAACACACACCCAAAACTGACTAGCAGTTGTGACAGAGTTGACATGTTGACAGTTTTTGAGAATTTTCCAGATGTTTTCTATATTGTTCTGGATATGTTATATTTAGAAATAGAATGTGATTTTACTTTCTAAAGTTCTATAATTTTTTTAAACAGTTGTGCAGAATGTTCATATATTAATATTAATTTTTAGGAGTTTTCTAGAATATGAGTACTAGAAAGGTTTAACAAATTAAGCAGTATTTACAACTTTTGTAAGATTCACTGGGTATAGAGCTGGGTATTTGTCATGATTGTTGGGCGTCAGATTCACAAACCCATTTAGATTCTGTGGCCTATACTGATTAGCAAAGAAATTTGTTTATGCTGAAGAGAGCTTGCATGCTATTTAGTCTCATGCTTCATAAACTGCTCTTAAACCCCATCGATCAGCCATAGAACCTGCCCATAACAATGTATGCGTGTATAAAGAACTACTCAACCAGATGCCTGAATCAAAGGCACCTTGTACCCTAGCCTGTGTGATGAAACAACATCATCCCTGAGGATGACAAGTGCAAGAAAGTAAAAACGAAAATAGTAAAGTTCCTATATTTAACGTCAGTAGTTCCTTCAGTCGAAATTCGGCAACTGCTATAAATGGATGCCATTGGTGCGCAACTTTACCCCCACTTTCCCATCAGTACTCTAGCTGTTTTATGAGTATTCAAAGCTGGAGCTTTGTTTTATCTCGGCACTGAAATTTCATTACTTCATGTGGGATTGCAGTATTTCTGTGCATTGCATGCCCCCTCCCCCTGCGTCCTTGGATTAGACTGTGTTTTGGTGGTGTTGGTCACGCACCCTTAATCAATGACTGCTATGTTTCTTGTTGGCTGAAAAAAGGGAGCCCTGCAAAGGGAACCAGTGAAAAATCCAAGTTGCCCCTTTAGCACTTACATGTAGCACCTAGAATGAATGGGCTTGCTTATGCAAAAACCTAAAAACCTTCATATTTTATTGATACTGCAACAACAACCTCTGGGCTGACCAAAGTCAGAGCATGGCTAAGAGCATGTTTACAAGCACTACCTATACTAGTACTTAACTAATACAGGGTTACCCATCCAGCAGGATTTTTATATAGATATAGCGAGGCTTTATACAAGGAAAAAATATAGGGTAACACTGGTATGGTGAAGCTGTACAGCAGGGCTGCAAGGCTTTACAAATAAAATAGCGAATGAGAAGAAATGAAACTTTTAATTACAGCCATTTTCAGATGCATGCGCACTGTTGCGATTTTTTGTAAGACAAAGTAGGGTTTGGTGGACATCAATCAAAGCGTTTCCATGACATTCCATACGCACATGCCTTTGTAGCTTTGTGTTTTCCAACAGTGCTATGGAAACATTTTGATTGATGTCCACCAAAAACCAAATTGTCGCAACAGAAAAATTCGCAAGAGTGCGCATGTGTCTGAGAATGGCTGTAATAAACTTTCAACTGAATCTTTTTTACCTGTTAATATTGCGATTCAGCTGGTCTTGTTTAATGTTTGATAACAGATAATGCTCAATAATAGCTAAGTTATTTGTGACACAAGAGTTTTCACAACCACTGATCTGGGAAGACAGGTTTATCTTATTACTACATGTACAAGGAAATAAGACCTAACTAATTGAAACCCTATTGGCATGCGATGCCGAGACCAGAAATCTAATCCTAGGTGAGTGTTTCACAGCTAAGCCATCCTCTAAGCCACAGGGTAATCTCACAGGAGTAATTGTTTAAAAGGCAGTTGGCATAGAGTTATTAATTTAACATTTACCTGAGCATCTACATAACCATCATCTTCAGAAGACAATTTATAATACTTGACCTTGCTTCTGCTTTTCATTTGAAAACTGTAATTTCAATCAGACCTTGTGGAAGTGGCTGAAAATTATAAGATAAAATATAATTTATATAGGGAATCACATTATAATTTATTCACGTTTTAAAAATTCACTCAAAACTTTAAAAAAAAACTTTAAACAAATTTCAAAACTTTATATACATATACTTCTTATAGTACACTCAATTCACTGAAAATTGAGTAAAAATGGTTTGTTGAAGGGAAGACATTTATCAGTGTTGGCTTTGTACAATTTTCTTCATAAAAGTAATAACAATAGTACCCTTCACAGTTACCTACTCCATCTTGAAAGGTAGCTGGGCCTTTGCAAGATGAACGGCGAGCTTGTAATGGAAGAGACATTTTTCAACACCTGCTTGGACAATTATTCACATGTCTTTATCATTGCAAGTTCACTGTTCGTCTCGCTTCAATGCCAAAGCCTGGCTACCTTTCAAGATGGCACAGGGAACTGTGAAGGGGACTATTAAAAGGTAAAAAAGGTTTTCTTATTTTGCTTTTTCTCTTGTCTTTTGAATGTAGTTTTCATCAAGAATGTTATATATATACTCATGAGTTTGTTGCATTATGATAGCATATTTTATTCTTGCTGGTCACAATTCAGCATGATTTTATGGTTATTAATATAATTTTTCACTCTAAGACCAATACAAGTTTGATATACTAATGGATAGCTAGGGATATAAATTATTAAGACATGAAAGTTTTGAATGGGATATTTCTCTGGAACTCATCTATAAGCTTATCTGACCAAATATGATTATCCTTCCTTGTGGAAAGTACGAATTATTAATTATCAGTTGTCTCTAGAGTAAATACTATTAAAATATCTCAAACAGAAGATCTCTATTTCTCAAGAGAACAAAAGTTATGCTGGATTGGGTTCGGCATGAATAGAATTAAGTCTTATGCAGACTACGTGCTCACGCATAATATCCGCCATGTTGTTTTTACAACTAAATATGGCGAAGATATTCTGAAAATCAACGCTTGTGTTTCCAAACGAAGAGTAATGAAAAACATCACAGTAAAAGAATTTTAACGTTGGTATCTTTTAGCTTATTATAGTCATAGGCAAGGTTATGTC
Organism: Anthopleura sola; assembly: GCA_023349425.1. Taxonomy (NCBI): domain Eukaryota; kingdom Metazoa; phylum Cnidaria; class Anthozoa; order Actiniaria; family Actiniidae; genus Anthopleura; species Anthopleura sola. The sequence continues at coordinate 5,319,303 of JALHLI010000005.1, forward strand.
ACATATATCCTTCCTTGTAGTGTACAAACCACCACCCAGTAAGATATACCAGTGTCAGTTGTATTCACGAAATAATATAATCTAGAAACACTTCAGCTTTGTCTTTATATGGAGCAGCTTAAGCTTAATATTTTTTCCTATCTCTGAGAAATAAAACAACTTACTTGAAAATCCTTTCCTATTACGTCAAGTCGAACATCTACTGTATTATCCTGCGTGCATTAGAACACAAATTTCGTCTGACATCGAACAACAAGCAATCACCACAGGAAGCCCAATATATATTGGAAGGCCCGTAAATTAAAAACGACTAACTTAAAAAACTGGTATGGAGACAAGAAACTGCAGAAAGAACACACAAAGAATTTGGTAAATCATAAATAACTTAAAAAAATACTTTACCGTGGATATTCCAGAACGAAAAATGCACATACATTCACAGTACCTCGCTTGGGCTTCCTGTGCAGTCACATGGTTCCAGTCTTGAAATAGGACGGCAAACATGGCTGATGGAAGGATCTGTCCCGTTATCACGGCTGATACTGTCAATCCAGCGTTCAAAAGAATAGATTACCCTATTAGAGGACCACTAAGCACACGATGTAGTGAAATCATCGAGGAACTCTCTCAGGTAAGGGATAAAGGGCAGCAATTTTTAAGTTATACCGGAAATAAGTCCCTCCCCCGGCTTTCGAATTTAAGATTTAAGTCATGTTAACAAAGAAACCTCCTAAATTTGAAACTTACAATCTAAATATAAGCCCATAGGGCCATTTTAAGAATATTCATGGACCTGTAATATATGTACGAAAGCAAAGACGGGATCGGGAGGGGGGATGTTTATATTTTACCGGAGAGGAGGGGGAGTTGGGATTTTTAAAATCAGGAGAGGGCACAGGTAGCCCAAACTCATTGTTAGTGGACCCTGACGTCAGTAGTTTTCATTTGGCCATTGGAATTTTTATATACTCTCGAAAATGTGCTCTTACAAATACTCCAAATTGCAAATGATCCTCAAAAATCTCTAAATAACAGTGGTCAGAAATCATGTTTTTAGGTGATTTTGAACCAATTTTACTGAAAAATTCACTCTCTTCCTACATACATAAATATTGGAAATTAAGTTCTGCAATTTAATAAAAAATTTAATATCTCAAAATTAAAACTACTCAAACATTCCAAGAGCTTTTTCTGTAGGATATTCTCAAATAAATTCTCTTTTGAGTAAATCTTTAGCCATATTTTTTGGTCTACTCAATGCCGAGAAATAACTTTTTGAAGTTCCACATTATTAGGTGAAAATTTTGCCTTGAGCATTCACAGTCTTTAGCTTTGCACCTAAGAGGGGTTAGGGAGGGGTGGGGAGGTCCAGACCCTGTCATACCCAAGGTTCTATTGTTTGTACAGGTGTGAAGTAAATTTTGTATGAAGTATACATTTAGACCCCCCTTGCAATGTTTGGACCCCCCCCCTCTTAACAAATTCCTGGATCTGACCTTGAGCCTGATAATTGAAAAAATTCCAAACCATGTCAGTTAGATGCCACTCTTGGGGGTTGATTCTTTCATGTGTAAAATATTTTGATAAAAGAATATTTCTCAAGGGAATAACATGTGGTCCAAAATGGGCAATTAACATACGTACATGAAGCTAAAGAGATCTATTAGAGTTGAAAACCAAAAAAATAACTGACTTGATCTTCTCCATTTATTATACTCACTCACAAGTGTTTGAGCCTCTTATTTTTTTACTACAAAGTGGTAATAAAATGAAACTCTGCCTTTCTTATTTTTTTCTAAAGGGTATAAAGAAGCCATTTGATAAAGTTGTACAACATATTGGAGACCCACAGGGACTACAAGGACAAAAGCCTTTAACATTTGTTAGACAGGTAGATATATCAGTATTAAGTACTATACTTGTCGTCAATCAAACCTATTGTCTTCTCTCCACATTATATCAACAATTCCCTGCTAGCAGAGTCCCGGGGGGGGGGGGGGGGGGGTACTCCCTATAATGGACTATATGGGGATGCTCTGCTCTAAAGGGGTACTTGGATAAAAACACCCCAATTTTTGAAAGTCCGAATAATTCAAATATTTGAGGATAATATGACTTAATTATGATTATGAAAACCAGATTGGGAAAACGTTGAGCTTGGAAACCACTTGCCATTGAGAAATTTTGGTTTAAAATCTAAAAGAACAATAGGGTTGAGTAAATGACATCATTTACTCATATTTTAGATGCTACAAAATAATTGATAATTTTTATCCGCTAATTTTGACTATGAAGAAAATATGTTGCTTTGCTACTATTGGCACCATATAGATAAGTTTAACCAAGTTTCAAGTCATTTCCAATTTTCATTGATTTACATCCAAGTGCCCCTTTAAGGCCACAGGTATAAAAAAGGGGTGGAAATTTGTGAGTTTTGTATAAAAACGTAGCTTTTCTTCACAACTATATGAAAGCTAGATACCTTTTCAGGCAAAAGGTATATAAAAGGGGTAACGTTTTGCTGAAATTTGGTATATCAAAGAGTAAGGGGACTAGAGTCCAGGCATCCTTGTATGAAATGACCCGAAGTACCCACCCCCCCAGGCAAAGTCTATTTTCCTTTGGTATTAAAGAAGCTAAGGGAGAGAAAGAGGGGAGAATCCTCTTACAGGGAATATCAATGATGATCATCCTCTAGCTGTTTCACACAATGCATGACCATGTTCCAGTTTTATGCAGCAATATGAACAATTTGAACGATTGCAGGGGGGAAATCAACTGATCCAAGGATAACAGCTCCTTATTCTTGTATTGTTATTAGAATTTGACTTCCTGCAGATAGCAATATTAGACAATCAACACCCAAGAAGGATCTCAATTTTTGGGTCATTGAATTTCCTCATAGTCATTCAACCTTATTTTAGACTTGCCGTTTATCTGTAATTATACTTACAGAGACAGATTAATCAAATTGGACTTATTACCTATCACTTATTTTCATGAATACTTGGACATGACTTTTTTCTTTAAAGCTGTAACTAATCTAGTAAATGTTAATCCTCTTGTACTTCCTAAGGTCTTAGTTTCGGGTCGCACAACTGGGTCAACAAGCAACCCAAATATTATCCGTTTTTATTCAAGGAAGTGCAAAACTTTGACTTTTCAAAGATCGTTTTTTAATCGTACTGTTAGAATCTGGAACACTTTAATTGCAGATCTACACCTTTCAGTTAACATCAGTCTTGATAAATTTAAATCTATTCTTTACAACTATTATAAATCCGCTTTATGTAAATATGACTCAGACGATCCCAGAACCTGGAAAACAATTTGTCCCTCCTGTAATTCATCTCGTAACTTATGTCTTGATGTTAAGTGTTGTTTTTAATATTTGCTATTTAATATTGTAATTTTGTCGTCGTTTATATTTATATTAGTTTTATTCTTGGGCCCACAGTAATTGGCCGATGCTGTCGTGGTGTCCCTGCCTTTCGTCCTCAGTGCTTATTTATTCATTTATTTTGTATATTTATCGTAAAAATGTAAAATTTATTCAGGCGAAGCAAATAAAATAAAAAAAATAAAAAATAACTAAATTATGTTTACAAAATATTAATTTTTTGAGAGGCATGTTACTCATGTAGCATCACAACCAAAACACATTATTTAGAGAAATTGTTATGTTAGAGGAAAAACAATGGGTTTTGATGAAAAATAGTAATTAATTTAATTACATGGAAATTTACTTGATTCTGATTGGCTGAGAGCAGTGTAGTTCAAATGAAACACCATTTTAATTTTAATAGACATGTTATTTAATTGCAGGTATTTTCTTTGTTAATGTGCCCTGAGATTCTAATGAGTGATCCAAGATTCCCGCAAGATGTTAAGAACAGAGTAAAAGAAATACTAAGTCACAAAACTGGCAACACAATGAGTAAGTTTTTGATATGCCAATAGCCCACATTTGATATTCTTTTTTTTATTTATTTATTTATTTATGCTGTACAATAAAACATGGGGTCCCTTCAAGGTACATTGCACCAATTCCCAACCCCTTAAAATCCCCATCCCACAATCAACCCATTAAGAGGGTGGTCACTGCCAGGGTTTCTTTACATCCTCAGTGGTTCTTTTACCTCCCTCCGATGCAGGGTTAGGTAGTTTGGAGAGACAGGACTGCCATTTTAAGTGGTCATCCGAGCCACATGAAGGTCTAACCAGTTTGTAGATGTTATTACAAAGGCAGCACCTACTCCTCAGTTATTTTAAGACCCTGAGTGTTGGTCTGGCCGGGGCTTGAACCCACAACCTCCTTGCACGAAAGTCTGGTGCTCAACCAACTGAGCCAACCGGATGGCGGATGCAGGATTTTGTTCAGGGAGCGGTGCAGGGAACAAAGTCAGCCCAGGAAAGGGAGGGGGGGTGCAACCCTCAGAATCAAAGAAAAAAAAACATTTCGTTTTGGGTATCTTCAAAATAGAGTGAGAAAGTTGCTCCAAGGGGGGATGCACACTCCCTGCACCCCTCCCCTGGATCAAACCCTGATATTGTGGTTGAGTGATCACTCACAAATAAATTCAAGCCGAGGCTCCAAGGAAACAATGGAGCAATCCTAATATATTCCTAATGTCCTAACATATACACTCTTTGCAGCACGCTGGAATGCATCTCAATTTGTAGGACAAAACAATAGGTTCCAATTCTCAGGAGATTGATATTCTTTTATTTTGTCCTCCAAATTGAGCTGCTTTGACGTCAGGTGAAAGGGGTCTATAGAAAAGGAACATGTCTTTCCATTGCATTGCTGAACATTATATCGTACATTATCAAGACCAAGGTCAGCTTTGGCGAATAACACGATCTCGGTCTTTATAATAAACAAATATGGATGAGGAACTATAAGAATAAAAATTTGATTCTGCTTTCGAAAAACAAAGCAAAAATATTTCAATAAAATACGTTTTTCCGGTCCGGTATCATTCTAAAAATCGTGCGTCCTGATTGGCTGTTTGAGTGGGAGGTATTTTCCCAGAATCTTTTCGAGGATCGGTATTCTGATCATCCGCGCGGGCATGAAATAAAGGATCGCTGAACAACAAAACAAATTGCAAAACAAGTGGAAAAGTAAATGGGAGAAAAATAGATAAGTTATTTACCGCCTGAAGTCGGTCCGGTTAGGGGGAAAAAAGTGCCCTCTGCCTTGAAACCGACCTCGGCCACTATCTGGACCTCCTGCAGATAATACATTTATCATGTTCAGTGTTCAGTTCACACGATATCAGGAATTGGCTGAAGGTTCTCGGCCAATCAAGAGCGAGATAGTTATTAGAATGTACTGCAGCTTTTTACCGTGCTCCTATGATAATTCTATGTTTTCAATTAAAGGTTCTTATACAACTTCACAAGGGTTGTTGCTAATAAGAGAGCACATCGCAGACTACATTTCCGAAAGAGATGGCTATCCGTCTGATCCATCGAACCTTTTTATGACAAATGGAGGATCAGTAGCAATCCAAGTAAGAACTTCGTAATATTCATTTTTCATAAAATACTTACAGCTATATGTGACTTCTTGGAATGTGAACACTGATTCTCAATACCTACAAAATACCTCAATTTGGGAATTTTTAGATATGTCCAAAATGTTGAAAATTGCTAAAATATTCAGATTTTATTGATGAACAAGAAGAAACCTCTTACAGCCAAAGTAGTCTTTTACGCAGCCGCGTCTAGGGTCATCTCTCTAGAAGCAGCTGCTGAACGAACCACTGCTAATCGCGCAAAGCATTGTTGATCAAAACCTGCGGCCTTTCACTCTTTGTTTTAAAAATCATTTCTTGAGTGGTTTATAATTTTAAAATCACAGATCAAATATCACTCTGATTAAGAGTTTTGGACTTTTCTGAGAATTAAAATGTATTGTATTCAATTGTCAACAGTTCTCAGGTAGAAAAGAATGCTCAGTTGAACACAGGACCGGCCATAAAAAATGGACTGTGATTGGTTGAAAGATTTATGCCGCTCAGGTTGAAGGTTTTATGAGACATGCTTCCGCATTTACTACTGTGTCTGCAAAAAAGTCTCATGAAAGACTCTTCTTAATTTCTATCACTAGATCGCAATGAGCGCCCTGAAAACAGGCATGGATGGTGATAAAAGAGAAGGCTTCATGATTCCTATACCTCAATACAGCTTGTATGCGGCAAAGATATTGGAAGAAAATTCATATATGGTAAAATTTTATTTTATGTTATAAATAAATTAGTAACTGCTTATGTTTGTTCGATTGCAATTGTTTCCGAAAGTGTGGGGTTTTGTCAAGAAACACTAATATCTGACATGTGTAATCTCCCGCGGTGAGACTAACTCTTGGAGAGGACACAGAGAATTTATATGTTTAGATTAAAAAATATATATCTGGTATAGGGGAAAACCTTCTCTCCATCCATCGGTTCACTGGTCAACACAAAGCATTCAGTCGAGGCTGGATGGTTAAGATTTGAATAATCCTTTGAAACTACCTTGCAGCCTCGATTGGATGCTTCGTCTGTGACCAGTGAACCGATGTATGGAAATGGTGAATTCAGTTTCTGAGAGATTAAAGAACAGCCAGCTGATCTGAAATAGTGACGTAGCAATGACGTCGCTGCAAAACTGAGGTGTCATGAAGCCCGCGAAAATTGACTTATATATGTTTATATCTGAGATAAATCTAGATTTTTTCAGGAGAGGATTTTGATATTTTGTATACATTTACTATTCATTATTGAGTGGGAAAATACGATAAAGAAATAACCGTTTCCCGAGTCGCCGGGCTACGAAGGATGACACCTCAGTTTTGCAAATTTTCTCGATCAACTGGAGTGTACAAAAAAAAGGACTGTTCAGTTATGGAATAAACCTTTTTGGCAGATTCCCTATTACCTTGATGAGGACAATGACTGGCAGCTAAATATAGATAACCTCAAAGAAGCTTTGGACAATGCAAGACCGCATTGTATTCCAAGAGCACTGGTCTTAATAAACCCAGGCAATCCAACAGGTATACATCCTAGAAATTTTGATTTTTGTTTTATGACTGGTTTTTGGTTGGAAATAAATGTTTTAACGAATGGCCTTTTATAATGCTAATGTCGTTTCCAACATTGTCCATTATGCATTGCGATTGGGGGAGAGGGGTAACTAGGGTAAAAACTGCACATACTATGCCGCTGAAGAAAGATGAATAAGAAACAACAAGAAAGAATTTTGAAAAAGTCTATAAAGTAAATTTCGAGCAATACATTTTCTGTAACACTAAACTTCTTGATATAGAATTAAAAATATTTATTTATTGATCGTGGAATAGTAGTAAAGAAATTATACTTATTCGTTGGTCTCGCGATTGAGGATCATTTGTAGACTGAGACCGTGACATTTCGACTGCAAGCTTCTAGTCTTCATCAGGCGATGGTGTAGACTGGATGGTGCGTCTCTTATATACCGCTCGTCGGATAAAAAGTAACTCAGAATGAACTGATAATCATTATTTTACCAAAAAAGCAGGTATAGTGTACATTCGATTGAAGAACGTTTTATTTTATGATACTTTTTCACATGTTACCCCGAAACCGCAATGCAGTATGGGCAATGTGAAATTGGCATACGCCTTAGAGCATGCGCAGGCTTTTTTTTACTTATTTTTTCAAGAGCTGTTGGTTTGTATTCTCTCCACAACTACTGTCCGGTTATTCACTTTGATTCACTTTGAACTTTTTCTGTTGACAGGACAGGTGTTTTCTTACAAAGCAATCCAAGAGGCCATTAAATTCTGTCATGAAAACAGGCTTGTACTACTTGCGGATGAAGTCTACCAGGATAACATCTACACAGAAGAGTTTCCCTTTTATTCAGTTAAAAAAGTTTTGCATGATATGGGCCCTGTATACATCAAGGACTTTCAGCTTATATCCTTTCACTGTAGTGCGAAAGGATACATTGGAGAGTACGTAATATGGAAGCCACACTTATAACTTATTGAGATTTTGAGCCGCCAATACGGGTTTATATTGGCGGCTAGTTGGGATCCGGAGAAAATATATTCCGTATTGGCCGTAGTCGCTAAGCGACCAAGGCCAGCACGGTAAATATTTCCTTCCAACCCCGTCAATATAACCCGTATTGGCGGCTCAAAATCGCAATAAGTTTTGTATCGCGATTCTTCTATCACGCGGTAATTCTAAGCCGACAATAGGAGTTTATATTGGCGGCTCTCTTCCGATCAAACTTATAAGAGAATCGCGATACTTATTAATATTCATTTATTACATTCTTCTTAGGGTAAATTCAGACATGGTCTTTGTTGGATACGTAGGAAATACAACATACATTTCCTAATATATAAGTATATCGTCTCCACCATGCTCATGGAGGTTGGATATTTTCCGATAACAGGGAACCCCGTTTTTTTCCTTTAATAAGTTGGATTTTAACAACAGTGAACAAACAAGACATATGATTTGTTTTAGGTGTTGTAGCAGGGGTGCCTACTTTGAACTACATGGGTTTGATCAAGAAACAAAAGGTTTATTTGTTAAGAAGCTAACGATGAGCTCTTGTCCTAACATTTTAGGTCAGGTAAGTCATTCAATCCATCCATCTGCAGCCTACCTATTCATCCATGACCCACCGATCCATCCATCCATGCATCAACCCATCCACCCACCCGTCCATGACCCACCCATCCATCCCTGCACACCAACCCATCCACCAACTATCCAGTCACCCACTCATGCACCCATCCGCACATCCATCCAGACACCCCCTCCATCCATCTATGAACCCATCGGCCTATCCATCCGTCCACCCACCCATCCACGACCCACCCATCCACCCACACTCACCCACCCACCCATCCATCCATGCACACCCATCCATCCATCCATCCATCCATGACCCATCCATCCATCCACCCATCCATCCATGACCCAGCCATCCATCCATCCATGACCCACCCATCCATCCATGCACACCCATCCATCCATCCATCCATCCATGACCCATCCATCCATCCACCCATCCATCCATGACCCAGCCATCCATCCATCCATGACCCAGCCATCCATCCATCCATGACCCAGCCATCCATCCATGTACACCCACCCGTCCACCAACCATCCATCATGCATGTGTTAAGGGGTATATGAGTATTTGAATATTTTGATTGCTTGATATCAAGGTTGCGATGAGCCTTATGTGTAAACCACCACAACCAGGACAAGAATCGTACGACTTGTTTATCAAAGTAAGCTTCCATCATAATGTTATGATATCTTAATAAAGGCATTGTGTAATCTCCCACGATGAGACTAACTCTTGGAGAGAACACAGAGAATTTATATGTTTAAATAAAAAAAATAAAAAAATAAAAATATAGGCATTAAATCTTAGAGCGGTCTAAAATGCTCAGTATGTACTGAGCGAAGGTTGTAAACTAAGGTAGATGATACTTCAAGTCACTGACGTTCTAACATTTTCTATCCATATAGGAGAGAGACACTATTTCAGAGTCATTACGCCAAAAAGCTGTGATGACGACCAATATCCTCAACTCGTTGCCAGGGATGAAATGCAACAGAGTTACAGGTGCAATGTACGCCTTTCCTAGTATCACTCTTCCTCCAAAGGCAATCTGTGAAGCAAAGGTAAGAAAAGTACTTAATGTTATTACTGTTCATTTGATCAACAACTACTTATTTGTTACTCTATATGCTTGGTGCCTTATATTTAAATATTTAAATGAAAAAAAAAATGCTAAAAGCACAGCACCCTGGAGTCAAATCATTCAGCTTTATGAAGTTTTTTCGGCGTGCTTAGGCTAAAACCTTCTTTCAGTAAGTCTTTCAGTAGCTTTTATCATGTGTTTTAGTTATTCTTATATCATTGTTTTGTGGTGCATTAGGGTTTGCTATGTTGTGTCTCAGTAAATCTTATATCACTGCTAACCAGTTTTGTTGTGCTAACCAGACTATTGAATAACTTCTGTTCCCTATTCAGCGCCTTGGTGTAGAGCCAGACTATTTTTACGCTTCAAATCTTCTTGAAAACACCGGTATACTTGTGGTGCATGGAAGTGGCTTTGGACAGAAGGCAGGAACTTCACATTTCAGGTAATACTAACGAAATAAATATATCTTTCTCGAAAAAGAAAAACTTTCGATACTTTGACATAGTAAAGATTTTACGGTTTTTACGCTTAGTATAAGAAATACCACTGTTCGAGAAGAATTGACGAATAATACCACGACTATTTGATGAAAATCACTTATATTATGCCATTTTCATTCAATACAAGTGGTATTTGTCATTAATTAATTCTTTGAGACCTAAACAAGGTGGTATTTCTTTTAATAACACATGTACAAAAAATACTCGTTTCTGATCAAAAATTTTCCCAATGTGTGCAATCAATTAATTGCACGGATTAAGCAAAAATTCCCAGCCAATCAGAAACGATAATTTTTCGTAGATGTGATATTAGGCTAAGGTCAAATGTCGATCTTTACATGAGTCGAACCTAATTGCATTTCGGGGGGGGGGGGGGTACTTCGGGTCGTTTCGGGGATGCTCCGCCCGGAAAAATGTTGCGTGATCGGGGATCCGGATCCCCCTTCCAGACCCTGTATTAAGATCGAGCTTCATTTCGAAATTATTTAGGTGATTCGATCCGAAATCGGCTCATGTACAGTTTGACGTTTGAACTTAGCCTTATCGGTCTTTATTTGATCGGTCGAACTTAATTGGGTCAGACGTCGAACTTCACATGAACTTATTTCACTCAAATAGGTTCAGCTCATGTAGCGTTTGATGTTTGAACTCAGCTTTAGAAATAATAACAAGAGATTGGCGTTTCGGCTGCGCTGGTGGCTGGCTGCCTTTACGTTTTTAATTTTTCCACTGAAAAAATCATGACTATCTTGCTAAGCCTCGTTCAATGATATTACTCATGTTTATAATAATGTGTTTTGATGTCTTTTTTCTTCCTGTGTTGTAGGATAACAATCATTCCTCCACTGGAAGAAACGACACGTTTGTTTGACAGATTTAAGAAATTCCATCAAGAGTTTATTAGCAAGTACAGTTAGGAAGCACTACATATAACCCTTGCCTTTACAAAGTACCCTTTTTACGTATACCTTTTACCCTTGCTTTTAAGGTGTGGTAGTACGAGCAATAAAATTGTACAACTTGTCGTACGAATGGTTGCGTTGCAAGTTGCAGAGCGATGTTAACCGTAGTACCACCCATGTCACGCAACGTGTCACGCAACAAAAATCGATGTTCGAAGAACTTCCTACATATTTTTGCAACAAGCAGCCACAACCTGCAACATCGCTCTGCAACTTGTACCGCAATAAAGCTACATAACTAAGAAGTTGTCAGGAAATTTTGATTTTGTTCAGTGACTTTTTGCAATTAAACCAAGAAGTCAGTGAAAAGTCAGCCGGAAATTTCTGTCAGCCTTCATAAAACTGTTTTAAATACGAAATTCTTATTTGGGCTTCGTTTCATCAAACTACCATATGAATACATTTTTTTCGTATAATAAGTGTCAAGTGTGGTCAGTGAAAATTGTTTCTGGTCAGGGAAAAGTCAGGGAAATTTAATTTTTCCAGATGAGTAGGAACCCTGAATATATAAATTAAGGCACTGCCTAAGAGTTGAGCTGCCAGTTCAATTTTTCGAGCGACGTTACCTTACTTCACCGCCTCTCGTTGTGGTTTTACAGGCAGGGAACTTGGACCGCGGAACACCGTAAAAATGGGAAAAGGGAAAAAGAGGTAGAGCTTTATAGCACTACTTGCCCCTCCCCTCGCGCGGTCCCTTTTAATACAAGCAGAGCATGTCCATGAACAACACAAACAAGCTTATAAGCTCAGTTTGCGCTGGAAAAGCTTAACAAATGGCGAATATTATCTATAGAAATACCAAAACTATCCATATGTGTGAGGTTTCATGGCCATCTTGTTTTGACATCACAATATCGCGTGAGAGGCTCGCCGGCTGGCCGGTCGTCAAATTAAAATTAAAAAATAATGAGAATTAACATTGGAATCCACAGAGTGTCTCTTCCTCTCTTCCTATGAGGCGTCAAAAGCCAGCGTTTCTAAAGGGGTGAAATGATAGGCAGTGGGATTCGCTTTTTGTTGGCTGATATGATTATATATGCCCTGGGACTGGGATCTAGCCATTACCGGGATTGGGATAAAATCACTGATTAACTATCAAAACACACTTTTTTAAATTTTATTTTTTGCTTGAGTTTTTCTTTCAAGCAAGAAAATCACGCTGGAAAAAGTAGATTCAATACGACATGAGAGACTTTAGCGTGCAGCAAAGAAACCTGAGCCGGTTCGAGGTTCTGTAGGTAGCTTGTTATAATACTCCAGATTCACATTCGGTGGAAACCGCTGGGATTTGTATTATTCAACATGCACATTCTTTACATTACAGTTGGCTGTTGCTAATGATTTGCAAAAGTCAACCGTAATGTAAAGAATGTGTAAGTTGAACAATACCAATGTTGAAATCCCACGGACTTTTAATGATGTCGTTGAATAGCTGACTTATAAACGAGACTAAGCCTGTGCAAATGAGTCTGTGGTCTTAAAAAACAGCGGTTTCCATCGAATGTGAAACTGGTGAATTCTCTTCTTTCCACTGCACTGTTAAATTTCTTCTTTTAGCTGTTGAGTTTCCTCCAAAAACCGTTCCAAATCCTTTATATTCCTAAAATCGCCTTAAAATATAACCAAACCGTCAGGAAACCACAAAGCATGCAATAAAACATTGATATACAGTTAATGAAACAATAAATGATGAAATTTATTTTATTTTAAAGAAATTTTATGATCTGCCATACATTCTCTATGTATAGCTGCGAATCTTTACGGCGTCAGTCCGCTGACCAAAAATCCCGAGGACACTCGGCACGAGATTGTCACTTGACAGCTCCAGTTGATCGATCTTTCATTTCCCAGGACAGTGTAAATCGGTATCTCGTAGTTTACTAGTAGAATGTTAGCATTTCTTTTCATTTTACTATGCTTTTCGGCATTGACTTGTGGTCAGTACCTACCAACATGGGACTCCCTTGACTCAAGACCTCTACCAAAGTGGTATGACAATGCGAAGTTTGGAGTTATGATGCACTGGGGAGTTTATTCTGTTCCAAGCTTCGGTTCTGAATGGTTTTGGAATCATTGGAAACAAAGAAATTATTCAACCTGTATAGAATTCATGAAGAAAAACTACCCGCCAGGCTTCACGTATGCTGACTTTGCTCCAATGCTTAAAGCCGAGTTTTTTGATCCAGATGTTTTTGCTGACCTGATCGATAAGTCAGGAGCTAAGTAAGTAAGCCTTGGCTAGGTTAATTATAAGTTCTAGGGTTCAATATCTCTTTTTTTTATTCATAAATATATTTAGGAAATGAAGCCCTTCTGGTGGTTATGATATCGGCTGATACATGGAGCAACCCCCACCCCCCTCTCCAAACACATTTTTCTCCTTTAATATACTTGCCCCCCCCCCCCCCCCCCCCAATAAGCTGTAGTCAGATCTAGACTTTCAATCACTACTACTCAAAATAACTCAAAATCCCTTGAGATATAAACAATAAACCAAGAACCATGTTGAAAGGAAATAAGTTAAAGTTATAGTGCTAAGAGAACCATGAGAACCGAGAAGCATGTTGGTTGATCTAAAAGGAGTACTTTCAATATTGTTATCTTCAACCAATATGGTGTTGATGCACTCCAAGAATATAGAAAGTCCAATATCTGCAATTCATAACTTTGATTCTTAATTATCAAGTGTATTAATTTTTATGTAGATGGTTGCAACAATTGAATAATAACCTCAGTTGTTAAACCTTATCTTCTTCCAACTGGGTGGTTATTACATTCAGAGACTGCTGAAAGCTGTGATGGTATACAGCCAAACTTGACCCTCTCCCATTGATATAAAATTTGAACATTTTGAAAATTAAGCAAAACCTTTATTTTTCCAGATATGTAGTTTTTACAAGCAAGCATCATGAAGGGTGGACAAACTGGGCCTCAAAATATTCTTGGAACTGGAATTCTGTAGATAATGGGCCGCATAGGGATCTTGTTGGTAAGCAGGATTATGTGCTTCCAAAAATACCCATACCCTATCATGGAGGATATATGTGTAAAATTATCCCCCACCCCTCTGGAATTTCTAATTTTCTTGTTTCAATTTTCTTGTTTCTAATTCTTTGAAATTTATGCTATACAAATTAAGATATTATTATTATTATTAATATTATTATTATTATTATTGTAAACTTACTTTTTCTTTGTATATTATTTTCTAAAACAAAAAGAGAACTAGCTAGAAAAAATGCAAGTCAATTCAATTTCTTTTCACTCAATATTTGTAATTTTTAACTGGTATTTAACAAATTATCTTGTGGGAATTTTGAACTCTGTACGTGACATGATAAATCAAGGTCACGAAAAGGAGTCCACTGCTTTTATTTTTGAAATCAGAATGAAATCTTCATTTTTCTCAGTTTACAAAATGTATAATTAAACAATTATTGAATTAAGATTTGTATATCTTAAATTGTCAAGACATTGGCTGATTACACAGCCTAAGTCTCGATAATTTACATTCTTATACATTTTCTTACTATCTCACTTCTGATTGGTCGAGAGCCTTCAGCCAATCCCTGTCATATTGCGTCAACTCGACATGATAAATTTATTATCTGTAGGTTTAATTTTTCTGTACAAAATAAATTTATCATGATGTCAAGTTCACTCAAGGCCCCATTGTCATTTTTTTTGAAAGCAGAATTAAATCTATATTTCTAGTTTACAAAATGTATAATTGATGAAACAATTATTGAAATTGGTTTTCAGATGATATCGTAAATTATCAAGTGCTATAAGACCTCAACTGTCTTATCCTCCTCAGGCCTGGCATGGGTAGGGCCTTGGTCACAAAATCATGCTCAACATCATCCAATAATTATTGTTTATTAAATGAACAAAATAAAACAAAGAATTAATAACTAAACTCACTAAAATCAAGCAAACCTACACCAGTCATGTAATTTCATATTTAAGGAACCAATCCAGAATTTTGTTTTGTTTTCTAGAGGAAATTGCTTCTTCTCTGAGACGGAAGACCAACATCACTTTTGGTTTGTACTATTCCCTGTATGAATGGTTTAACCCTCTCTATTTACAAGACAAAAGAAATAAATACAATACAAGTTTTTTCATCAAGGTATGTTAATTGTTCTAAACATTAAATAAATATGCAGCATGCAGTGTTGATGATGTTCTTCTATACTCTGCTCTGCTCTGCTCTGCTCTGCTCTGCTCTGCTCTGCTCTGCTCTGCTCTGCTCTGCTCTGCTCTGCTCTGCTCTGCTCTGCTCTGCTCTGCTCTGCTCTGCTCTGCTCTGCTCTGCTCTGCTCTGCCACACTATGCTATACTATGTTACGCTACACTATTCCGTGCCATGCTATGCCATGCCATTGCTATGTTATACTACACTATTCCATGCTATGCCTTGCCTTGCCATGTCATGTCATGTCATGTCATGCCATGCCATGCCATGCTATGCTATGCTATGCTATGCTATGCTGTGCTATACTATGCTATGCTATGCTTTGCCATGCCATGCTATGCTTTGCTATGCTATGCTATGCTATGCTATGCTATGCTATGCTATGCTATGCTATGCTATGCTATGCTATGCTATGCTATGCTATGCTATGCTATGCTATGCTATGCTATGCTATGCTATGCTATGCTATGCTATGCTATGCTATGCTATGCTATGCTATGCTATGCGCGTATGCTATGCCATGCTATGCTATGCTATGCGCGTATGCTATGCTATGCTATGCTATGCTATGCTATGCTATGCTATGCTATGCTATGCTATGCTATGCTATGCTATGCTATGCTATGCTATGCTATGCTATGCTATGCTATGCTATGCGCGTATGCTATGCTATGCCATGCCATGCTATGCTATGCTATGCTATGCTATGCTATGCTATGCGCGTATGCTATGCCATGCCATGCTATGCCATGCTATGCCATGCTATGCCATGCTATGCCATGCTATGCCATGCTATGCTATGCTATGCTATGTCATACTTTTTAAATGGAGAATATAAGGGTATATAGAAATATGGATTATGATATTTTGGGTTTTGGTTGTTTGTTTGGCCAATTTAAGGACCGCCTTTTATTAGGAACCCCTTGGTTGACTTATTGACTGGCCAAGATGGCCCAAGAAGAGTCTTAACTTTATATGGGCTTGCATAGGTAAAGCTATCTGTTTGGGTTCCTGGTAATACATGACATGCATGCTGTTGCATATCAAACTTAGCCAACATTTTAGATATAATTAATAGACTTCAAACAAAAGAAATAATCAAACAGTGGGAAATTGAGATGCTTGCTGACTCCAATGGCAGGAGATTTGAATTTTTTGGAAGACAGTGATGCAGTTCAATTAATTTCAAAATGCTTGTGTATATTCCAAATATTGTAAACCATCCCATTTGGGCAATGGAAAGTCATATTTTTTTATAATAAAAATCATTTCTAAGAGCTGTAGTTAAAAACCTTTCTGGCCGACAGTATCATGCTGCTATTGTTTTGCAAGAGAGGACCAAAGAGATGGTGAAAATGACCAGTTGTAGTTAAATAAGATTTGGTTTTTGTGTAATGTGTCTTATAAGCCTGTGAGGTATTCTATTTCTGTTCACTTTGTCGTTCTTCTGTTGTGTTTTTGAATAACGATATTCGGTTTTTTGTTTAAAGTACTTTTTCTGTGTTCTTGCAGGATAAAATACTCCCAGAATTACATGATATCGTCAACAGATATAAACCAGAATACATCTGGTCTGATGGTGACTGGGATGCTTCAGATGCCTATTGGGAAAGTAAAACATTTTTGGCATGGCTATTTAATGAAAGGTAAATACTTTTCCTCCTCCTCCTCCTCCTCCTCCTCCTCCTCCTCACGCTTTAAATGTCAATTAAAATATTTATCTATAGTTAATGGAGTGGAATGGTTTGGAAACCTATTGTTCTAGGTTTTTGTTTGGCGAGCGATGTTTAAATTTACCATCACGTGATATAGACCTCATCGGCTTTGGTGTAATGTTGTCCCATTTCAGACCAGGTGTCATTCCTCAGAGTATCATTTCATTGTTTAACGGTTGCGCATGAGAAGACACATGAATATGGATACAACTCAAACAAAGAATCTTATTCTCAAGAGAATGACACGTGGTCTGAAATGGGACAACATTACCCCCAAGCCGATGAGGTCTATTGGCCGTGCACAATGAACCAAAGCAAGTATGGCTGAAAATACTAGTTTCCGTACTATTTTCACGTATGAACATTTTGAAAGTGTACAATCTTCATTCTAATATTACAAACAAGAGGATAAATAATTCTGTGCAGACACAGTTCAGTTACTACATGATTAATAAGAAAGCGTTAAAAAGGATGATTCCCTTTTCAGTAAACAATCCAGTCTCTATCATATAGAATTTTTTTAACAAATATCTCCTATTCTAGAACATTTAAAAGAAAATAATCGTCTATGTTCCCTAAGTTACTACGAACAAACGGTGCAACGTTTCCTTCAGCCCTGTGCACGGTCAACGTCATATAACAATAGAAAAAGTCGAACAAAAACCTAGAACAATAGGTTTCCAAATCATTCCACTCCATTAACTATGATTTATCTAAATGAATCCAGTTATATCTTGGGAAGTATTTACAAGGCATAATTATGATAAACGATATTTAGCATACTTATAAGAGGGGGACGTAATGGTTCGCGGTGCAGTGTGGTTTTACGAAAATTTCCAAGGAAGACTGTTTGGTCATTACAACAAATGAAAAAGCAGCATTAATGAAGATAAAAACAACAAATGACGGTAATGCCAGGCAGGGTTCCTTGCATTGCGTAGGAATAACACATGGTTCGGGCGAATTATGAAGATGTTTGTTTGTCATTCATTATTTCTGTTCATCTTGTTTCAGTCCTGTTAAGGATAGCGTGGTGGTAAATGACCGATGGGGTGCAGGCTGTATTTGTCATCATGGTTCGGTTTTTACGTGCTCTGACAACTACGATCCAGGTAGGCTGATTTTCAAAGTCAAAGTAAAAAACGCGAAGTGAATGCGGAATTGATAGAGGATATTTTTAAAAGAATTTTAACGTTTTTATCCCCGAAATGATTCTGCAAATCTTAGTTAAACATCAACTTAGGGACCATTGATAATTTAAGGTTAGGGGGGGGGGGGGGGGGTGGCTGTTATGTTTTTTTAAGTAACATTTGAGGGTTTATCAAATCAGTAAAGAGTCGTCATTTTATATTTATACTCATTATTATTTTACAATTCTGAGGAGGGACAAAAAAAAATATTAGGTTTGTAAATCGAAGCTACCAAAAAGTGTTTTTTTTAAGACTCAGAATCCACATGGCCCTCCAACCGAAATTTACGAAATTACGGGACTTTTTTGAGAAAACGAGGCCACAAAGGCCAGATGTCAAATATCCGTTTCACGTTTGCCGTTAACAAGATGGTAAAGTCGCTATTCTTCGATTGCACGTGACGTCATAGCCGCCATGTTGGATGACTTTAACAAGAGGTTTTTCAATTAATTCTTTTGTGATATCATCCAACATGGCCGTCATGTCTTTTGTTATTTTATTCTCTTGGTAAAGATAGCAAACCAACAATTGAGGTTAAGCCATAATCCTTCAGCACCATCACTAGCAAAGGTATTTGCTCTTAAGATATGAACTAGCTTGGTCTATTCATTGCAGGTGTGCTTGTTAAACATAAGTGGGAGAATACAATGGCAATGGATAAAATGTCATGGGGATACAGACGTAATGCGACACAACTGGCTGAATATAACAGTATAGAGGAACTGGTTGGCCAGCTTGTTTCAACTGTAAGGTACTTTTATCCAACAAGTAGTACGTCTCCTTATAATCATTTTATTCAGTGAAATAGTTAAAAAGAAAAAAAAAAGAATGTTTGGTGGGTTCAACTATTGTCCAGTATTATTCAGTTTCTAAATCGTTGGTAAATCGGTTAAGAGAGCTTTGTGTTTCTTTTCTCTTTTTTCTCGTACCATTCACTCGGAAAGCTCTCGTAACCCTCATAACTTCGGAGAGCTCTCGTAACCGGAAGTGTACGATTTGAATCCGATTTAACAACGGGAAAAAATAGCGAGCGAGACATGGAGCAAGTCTAATTCAGTTCAAATCAGGAATACGAGTGTGACCTAGAAAAAGCATTTACGCATCGTTTATAATTTAGCTATTCATGTCCGTGGACTCTTAGGCCCAGTTCAAAGGCGTCGATCTTGTCATGAGCCGAACCTAATATCTAAAAAGACCATTGTTTTCAATGCGTGCGGCTCATGAGCAGTTCGACTTTTTAACCAGGCCTTAAGTGTGTCCTTGAATAGCTGACTCATAAACATTACTAACACAACACGTCGTATTTCTACCCAATAACAGTGGCCATTATATCCTTGTTTCCAGTTGTGGTGGTAACTTATTACTAAATGTGGGCCCAACTGCTGATGGCCGTATCATCCCTGCTTTCCAAGAACGGTTACTGCAGATGGGAGAATGGCTCGGCGTAAATGGAGAAGCAATCTATGGAACTAAGCCATGGAGAGCACAAAACGATACTATAACCAAGCATATCTGGTGAGTGGATTAAATTGCGAATGCATCTTTCTTCAGGGGGGTTTTCTATGTTACCCTTAATGATAGTGTTTCTATTGAGTCTAAAGATGAAACTGGCTATTATTATGTTCTAAGTTATTTATTTGACATACAATGCACTCTGATTGTGCAAGTGAGGAAGAAAACTCATCGCACTCTTTGTATACGGCAAGACTTCAACCCTTTTTGTCTATGGCTGAAATGAAACATTTGAGTTATACATCATTCCTTTCACTAGTTAGTTCAACACAGGAGCCCACTAGTGTTTTCTAGTAGGAAAAGAGTGTTATATACATCCAGTTAACACAGGAGCCCACTAGTGTTTTCTAGTAGGAAAAGAGTTTTATATTCATCCAGTTAACACAGGAGCCCACTAGTGTTTTCTAGTAGGAAAAGAGTTTTATATTCATCCAGTTAACACAGGAGCCCACTAGTGTTTTCTAGTAGGAAAAGAGTGTTATATACATCCAGTTAACACAGGAGCCCACTAGTGTTTTCTAGTAGGAAAAGAGTGTTATATATACATCCAGTTAACACAGGAGCCCACTAGTGTTTTCTAGTAGGAAAAGAGTGTTATATACATCCAGTTAACACAGAAGCCCACTAGTGTTTTCTAGTAGGAAAAGAGTGTTATATACATCCAGTTAACACAGGAGCCCACTAGTGTTTTCTAGTAGGAAAAGAGTGTTATATATACATCCAGTTAACACAGGAGCCCACTAGTGTTTTCTAGTAGGAAAAGAGTGTTATATACATCCAGTTAACACAGGAGCCCACTAGTGTTTTCTAGTAGGAAAAGAGTGTTATATTCATCCAGTTAACACAGGAGCCCACTAGTGTTTTCTAGTAGGAAAAGAGTGTTATATACATCCAGTTAACACAGGAGCCCACTAGTGTTTTCTAGTAGGAAAAGAGTGTTATATACATCCAGTTAACACAGGAGCCCACTAGTGTTTTCTAGTAGGAAAAGAGTGTTATATTCATCCAGTTAACACAGGAGCCCACTAGTGTTTTCTAGTAGGAAAAGAGTGTTATATACATCCAGTTAACACAGAAGCCCACTAGTGTTTTCTAGTAGGAAAAGAGTGTTATATTCATCCAGTTAACACAGGAGCCCACTAGTGTTTTCTAGTAGGAAAAGAGTGTTATATACATCCAGTTAACACAGGAGCCCACTAGTGTTTTCTAGTAGGAAAAGAGTGTTATATACATCCAGTTAACACAGGAGCCCACTAGTGTTTTCTAGTAGGAAAAGAGTGTTATATACATCCAGTTAACACAGGAGCCCACTAGTGTTTTCTAATAGGAAAAGAGTGTTATATACATCCAGTTAACACAGGAGCCCACTAGTGTTTTCTAGTAGGAAAAGAGTGTTATATACATCCAGTTAACACAGGAGCCCACTAGTGTTTTCTAATAGGAAAAGAGTGTTATATACATCCAGTTAACACAGGAGCCCACTAGTGTTTTCTAGTAGGAAAAGAGTGTTATATTCATCCAGTTAACACAGGAGCCCACTAGTGTTTTCTAGTAGGAAAAGAGTGTTATATACATCCAGTTAACACAGAAGCCCACTAGTGTTTTCTAGTAGGAAAAGAGTGTTATATTCATCCAGTTAACACAGGAGCCCACTAGTGTTTTCTAGTAGGAAAAGAGTGTTATATTCATCCAGTTAACACAGGAGCCCACTAGTGTTTTCTAGTAGGAAAAGAGTGTTATATTCATCCAGTTAACACAGGAGGCCACTAGTGTTTTTCTAGTAGGAAAAGAGTGTTATATTCATCCAGTTAACACAGAAGCCCACTAGTGTTTTCTAGTAGGAAAAGAGTGTTATATTCATCCAGTTAACACAGGAGCCCACTAGTGTTTTCTAGTAGGAAAAGAGTGTTATATACATCCAGTTAACACAGGAGCCCACTAGTGTTTTCTAGTAGGAAAAGAGTGTTATATACATCCAGTTAACACAGGAGCCCACTAGTGTTTTCTAATAGGAAAAGAGTGTTATATACATCCAGTTAACACAGGAGCCCACTAGTGTTTTCTAGTAGGAAAAGAGTGTTATATACATCCAGTTAACACAGGAGCCCACTAGTGTTTTCTAATAGGAAAAGAGTGTTATATACATCCAGTTAACACAGGAGCCCACTAGTGTTTTCTAGTAGGAAAAGAGTGTTATATTCATCCAGTTAACACAGGAGCCCACTAGTGTTTTCTAGTAGGAAAAGAGTGTTATATACATTTAGTTAACACAGAAGCCCACTAGTGTTTTCTAGTAGGAAAAGAGTGTTATATTCATCCAGTTAACACAGGAGCCCACTAGTGTTTTCTAGTAGGAAAAGAGTGTTATATTCATCCAGTTAACACAGGAGCCCACTAGTGTTTTCTAGTAGGAAAAGAGTGTTATATTCATCCAGTTAACACAGGAGGCCACTAGTGTTTTTCTAGTAGGAAAAGAGTGTTATATTCATCCAGTTAACACAGAAGCCCACTAGTGTTTTCTAGTAGGAAAAGAGTGTTATATTCATCCAGTTAACACAGGAGCCCACTAGTGTTTTCTAGTAGGAAAAGAGTGTTATATACATCCAGTTAACACAGGAGCCCACTAGTGTTTTCTAGTAGGAAAAGAGTGTTATATACATCCAGTTAACACAGGAGCCCACTAGTGTTTTCTAATAGGAAAAGAGGGTTATATACATCCAGTTAACACAGGAGCCCACTAGTGTTTTCTAGTAGGAAAAGAGTGTTATATACATCCAGTTAACACAGGAGCCCACTAGTGTTTTCTAGTAGGAAAAGAGTGTTATATTCATCCAGTTAACACAGGAGCCCACTAGTGTTTTCTAGTAGGAAAAGAGTGTTATATTCATCCAGTTAACACAGGAGCCCACTAGTGTTTTCTAGTAGGAAAAGAGTGTTATATTCATCCAGTTAACACAGGAGCCCACTAGTGTTTTCTAGTAGGAAAAGAGTGTTATATTCATCCAGTTAACACAGGAGCCCACTAGTGTTTTCTAGTAGGAAAAGAGTGTTATATTCATCCAGTTAACACAGGAGGCCACTAGTGTTTTTCTAGTAGGAAAAGAGTGTTATATTCATCCAGTTAACACAGAAGCCCACTAGTGTTTTCTAGTAGGAAAAGAGTGTTATATTCATCCAGTTAACACAGGAGCCCACTAGTGTTTTCTAGTAGGAAAAGAGTGTTATATACATCCAGTTAACACAGGAGCCCACTAGTGTTTTCTAGTAGGAAAAGAGTGTTATATACATCCAGTTAACACAGGAGCCCACTAGTGTTTTCTAATAGGAAAAGAGTGTTATATACATCCAGTTAACACAGGAGCCCACTAGTGTTTTCTAGTAGGAAAAGAGTGTTATATACATCCAGTTAACACAGGAGCCCACTAGTGTTTTCTAATAGGAAAAGAGGGTTATATACATCCAGTTAACACAGGAGCCCACTAGTGTTTTCTAGTAGGAAAAGAGTGTTATATTCATCCAGTTAACACAGGAGCCCACTAGTGTTTTCTAGTAGGAAAAGAGTGTTATATACATCCAGTTAACACAGAAGCCCACTAGTGTTTTCTAGTAGGAAAAGAGTGTTATATTCATCCAGTTAACACAGGAGCCCACTAGTGTTTTCTAGTAGGAAAAGAGTGTTATATTCATCCAGTTAACACAGGAGCCCACTAGTGTTTTCTAGTAGGAAAAGAGTGTTATATTCATCCAGTTAACACAGGAGGCCACTAGTGTTTTTCTAGTAGGAAAAGAGTGTTATATTCATCCAGTTAACACAGAAGCCCACTAGTGTTTTCTAGTAGGAAAAGAGTGTTATATTCATCCAGTTAACACAGGAGCCCACTAGTGTTTTCTAGTAGGAAAAGAGTGTTATATAGATCCAGTTAACACAGGAGCCCACTAGTGTTTTCTAGTAGGAAAAGAGTGTTATATACATCCAGTTAACACAGGAGCCCACTAGTGTTTTCTAATAGGAAAAGAGGGTTATATACATCCAGTTAACACAGGAGCCCACTAGTGTTTTCTAGTAGGAAAAGAGTGTTATATACATCCAGTTAACACAGGAGCCCACTAGTGTTTTCTAGTAGGAAAAGAGTGTTATATACATCCAGTTAACACAGGAGCCCACTAGTGTTTTCTAGTAGGAAAAGAGTGTTATATACATCCAGTTAACACAGGAGCCCACTAGTGTTTTCTAGTAGGAAAAGAGTGTTATATACATCCAGTTAACACAGGAGCCCACTAGTGTTTTCTAATAGGAAAAGAGTGTTATATACATCCAGTTAACACAGGAGCCCACTAGTGTTTTCTAGTAGGAAAAGAGTGTTATATTCATCCAGTTAACACAGGAGCCCACTAGTGTTTTCTAGTAGGAAAAGAGTGTTATATACATCCAGTTAACACAGAAGCCCACTAGTGTTTTCTAGTAGGAAAAGAGTGTTATATTCATCCAGTTAACACAGGAGCCCACTAGTGTTTTCTAGTAGGAAAAGAGTGTTATATTCATCCAGTTAACACAGGAGCCCACTAGTGTTTTCTAGTAGGAAAAGAGTGTTATATTCATCCAGTTAACACAGGAGGCCACTAGTGTTTTTCTAGTAGGAAAAGAGTGTTATATTCATCCAGTTAACACAGAAGCCCACTAGTGTTTTCTAGTAGGAAAAGAGTGTTATATTCATCCAGTTAACACAGGAGCCCACTAGTGTTTTCTAGTAGGAAAAGAGTGTTATATACATCCAGTTAACACAGGAGCCCACTAGTGTTTTCTAGTAGGAAAAGAGTGTTATATACATCCAGTTAACACAGGAGCCCACTAGTGTTTTCTAATAGGAAAAGAGTGTTATATACATCCAGTTAACACAGGAGCCCACTAGTGTTTTCTAGTAGGAAAAGAGTGTTATATACATCCAGTTAACACAGGAGCCCACTAGTGTTTTCTAATAGGAAAAGAGTGTTATATACATCCAGTTAACACAGGAGCCCACTAGTGTTTTCTAGTAGGAAAAGAGTGTTATATTCATCTAGTTAACACAGGAGCCCACTAGTGTTTTCTAGTAGGAAAAGAGTGTTATATACATCCAGTTAACACAGAAGCCCACTAGTGTTTTCTAGTAGGAAAAGAGTGTTATATTCATCCAGTTAACACAGGAGCCCACTAGTGTTTTCTAGTAGGAAAAGAGTGTTATATTCATCCAGTTAACACAGGAGCCCACTAGTGTTTTCTAGTAGGAAAAGAGTGTTATATTCATCCAGTTAACACAGGAGGCCACTAGTGTTTTTCTAGTAGGAAAAGAGTGTTATATTCATCCAGTTAACACAGAAGCCCACTAGTGTTTTCTAGTAGGAAAAGAGTGTTATATTCATCCAGTTAACACAGGAGCCCACTAGTGTTTTCTAGTAGGAAAAGAGTGTTATATACATCCAGTTAACACAGGAGCCCACTAGTGTTTTCTAGTAGGAAAAGAGTGTTATATACATCCAGTTAACACAGGAGCCCACTAGTGTTTTCTAATAGGAAAAGAGTGTTATATACATCCAGTTAACACAGGAGCCCACTAGTGTTTTCTAATAGGAAAAGAGTGTTATATACATCCAGTTAACACAGGAGCCCACTAGTGTTTTCTAATAGGAAAAGAGTGTTATATACATCCAGTTAACCCAGGAGCCCACTAGTGTTTTCTAGTAGGAAAAGAGTATTTTTTAAGTAACTCTTTTGCTTTAATGTAGGTATACAAGTAAAGAATCAGTTACTTATGCTTTCACACTCGAATGGCCTGATTCAGAAAAACTGGAACTTGGACAACCAATCGCAACAAAAGATACAGAAATAACTATGCTGGGATACCCTGGAGTTTTAAAGTGGACAACAACACCGTCTGGGAAAGGCATAATTATCGACATGCCTGTCATACCTTTCAACAAGCAACCAAGCAAGTGGGCGTGGACCTTCAAGATGTCAAATGTCTTATGAGAGCGTTTTTTTAATTGTTATTCCTTAAAGAACTTTTCGTTTGAATATTAGTTGGTTTCTGTTTCTTGCTGTTATTTTGTTTTATGTTTTTAATTGTAATTTCATTTCCAAAATGGCGCACGGCCGGGTGAGTTACATGAAAACGAGGTATTCACGACCAAATTTACAAATTTACTAATTTACAGTGTTTGCTTATGGTTTGATGCCGCAAAATTGTTGTGTTCTTCAATGTAAGAAGGAAAGAAACGCCGAACAAGTGTATACTTTGCATAGAAATCATGTCTCATTCGGTCGTGCGCCATTTTGTATCATATATAAATATTGCGAAAAGTTGTTGTAGCCAAAGGCGATAAGTAATAGAAAATAGGTAATTCCAAGTTCCAAGAATAGCTGGAATGACTTCTATTGATTATTATTATTCTCTATAAGACCATTGAGGTTAGTGTTGAGCTGTTTTGTTGGCAGTTCCTCAATCATCTAGAACCATCGCATACGGCGATCGAAGCTTTATTCATTCAGCTGCTAAAAAAAATAGTAATTGTCGAATTCTTTGTTGGTTTTTAGTAGTTTATGAAAACAATTTCGAAAACAAACCAACAACTTCATTCACGAAACATGGATGTTTACCATTGAAGACATTTACTGTATTTTTTGTTGATTTTTTCGTGTTTCCTGGCGTAGTTTTCTCAACCAGTCTTTGTATTTTACTCCCACTCTTTTGTAAAAACTGAGTTTCGTTGTTTTCCCTGTTTTTTTTTGTTTTTTTCTCTTTCTTTTCTATTTTAACGTTTTTCCCTTCTACTGGACGAAAATCACTTCGGACGGGGGATATCGCCTGATACCCGTCCTGCACGTGACCCATTTGAACCAATGACAGCGCGCGAAAATTCATCGTTGGGTTATAAAAAATAAATAAACCCCCTCTGGCTCACTGGAATATTGGCTCTCAAAATATCACATTTGCCCTCGAAGCTTCGCTTCTCGGCCAAATGTTCTTTTTTCGGACCATTTCTCATCCTCGGACATTATCAGCCGATATCCCAGCCGCCAGGAGGGGTTTATTTAGTAATTATTTCCTTGTAATCGACGAAACCAAGTTAACCGATAAACAGTTTTTGGAGCTGTTCTCGGAGAATCCTCAATGAGAAATCCACACAACAGCAAGGCCTTGACTCAGAATACAGCATCCCGAGGTTGAGAAAAATTCGAGGATTTTCCGAAACCGGTTCCAAAGATAAAAACTGGTTACTAAAATAAATAACAGGTTAATCCTAAATGGCTTTTTATCATAATATAATAAATTCATTATTTTTTAATTTTTTTTTTCAGAATCTTTGTTATTTTTAACATTTATTCGATTCATTTATTTTTTGGTATGTAATTTTAAGGTGGCTGCTTACCATTGAAAAAAATCATAAAAAAATCTTTTATTGCGATTCTCCATATTCTGCGAACTCGGTACGTAGTTGCGAGTTGCCCGTTGGAATTCGATTTTTCACTGCCGCCAGTCAACAACATAAAAGGTACCGACTGATTAGTTTTGACTGACGGCAGCGAAAAAAACAATTTAATAACAAGCCGTAGAAATGTCTGAGTTCGCAGGATATTGAGAATCGCAGTAATCACAATTTCTAATCTCAAAACTGGAAAGAGATTCTAGGCGCCCTATGGCGAACTGGTGAGATGTGGGATTCAGATGTTATACATAAAGCAATCTTAGCAACTGGTAGAAGTAATGTAACCAATGGTGACAGGGTTCGTGCTACTCCTTGAAATCCTTGAAAAGCCCTGGAATTTAAAACCCATTTTTAAGTCAGTGCACTTGAAAAGCCCTTGAAAATAGAAAAGTTGTTGAATACTCCTGGAAAAGCCCTTGGATATTATACCTGATTTATTATGATCATCTGTAACCTAATTTTTGTTCACGATTCACTTGTTATTTCGATTCGATTTTAACTTTCTTCCAAGAACGTCAAGGTTGGTATGCTACTTTCCATCATTTTATACGTTGATGTTATCAAGCTTTAATACCCTTTAGTAATGACTTTATTTAGTAATGGCTGTTCTTATTGATTGTTAAAAAAATCTCAAACAAAATTGATCCTTGACAATCGTTAATTTGGACCTTGAAAAGTCCTTAACAAAACCTTAATTACGTTTTGGAGGTAGCACGAACCCTGTCAGTATAGTAACCTGTTTACTTCTAATAGAATGTTCATCAGAAGAGAAGTCAATCCTTGAAATTTTAAACAGAACAAATGTCGGAAAAACGGATTGAATTGACTTCTCTGATGACAATTTTTTCGGAATGAATTTTAATATGCTTGTTACGATATTGGCCTTGTCGCGATAGTCCTGTCAGGGTAAAATGGGATCTGGGATTCGCCTCTTGGGCTGGAAAAAATGAAATAGGATTTCATGCACTGGGACTGGGATTTAGCCATTACTGGGATTGGGATTTTGCAAAATTTCTATATTTCTATAACTTGGACTGAGACTTTGCTAGACTGGGATTTTCCCAAATTTTGGGCTGGAAAATGGATTAGGACCCCCCCCCTTTTCAGCAGGACCCTCTTGTCTGACTTCAAACCGAAATCCTGAGGACATCAATTTATTCACTCGGAATCTATTTATAGGCGAGAGTTTTCTGAAAAAATTTTTTTTTGCAATACTTTTTTACGTTACTGTGAACTACTATTCGTTAGTATTTGGTTTTGGTTTTGTATACAAACTATGCTTCACCAACTTGAAATCGGTTGGCGGGCATGGTAGGGCGGGCATGGTAGGGCGGGCATGGTAGGGCGGGCATGGTAGCTTATACGGAGTAAACAACAGCAAGAATTATCACTTCCCCTCCTCCCCTCCACAATCCCCCCACAAGGAGCCTGGATACGCAGCCTCCCATTTTCACAGCCCGAAATAAAGGCGAATCCCAGCTCCCATTTTACCTCTTCAGGATCCTCAGCAGACGACTTTTAAAAGACGATTGATAATCGTTTAAATATCGATCTACTAACTGCTAATGAGTGACACATTTGCATATTCTGACCCACCACAATAACTCGATTTTACGCTTCAGGGTGTCCCGAGGTTGTTTACGACATATGCACGAAGCACGATATAAAAAAAAAAAAAAAAAAAACACCATGACACTAATAAGCTGAAGCGAAAACCAACCCAGGGTAAATATTCATATTGTCACCGGTAACCAAGCCTTTAACATATTTTTTAAGGAAACATAAATCATACATCGTTTTACGAATACAGGTCTAAGGGTTTGGAATATATTGCTAAATTTAGTCGAAATTAACTTCAACGCTTGACATCTTTTGTCTAATTAAAGCATTTTGTTTTCAAACTTTCAGCAAAAAATCGAAAAACTTTCATATAGTCCCTTGCAAAATCGTGAAGTGTTTTCTAATCTTCTTTTATTTAAAGTCCAAAACGTACATGGTTCTCAGTTATTAAGAGTTTGAAGCTTGCCATGGTAATTCGATCAGGGAATTTGAGCGCGCGTGCATTATTTTCGTGTTCTCAAATTGGATTGAACGTTCAATGGTAAGCAGTCACCTTAATTTTCAACATTTCTTCGTCTTAAGATTTTTGCAGTACCTCGCCTTTCTTGTCGTTTGGTTTTAAGAGTATCACTAGAACTCTGATCGAAAATAAACAGTTTGAATCTTATATCAAGTTTGTCGAACTATCAAACAGCGCTCAGTGTACGAAACAGTATTTCAAAAGCCTGGCTTATTCTGTGAATATTCATTGTGTTTATCATCGATATAGTATTCGGGGATCAATCGAAATACAAAATCGACTGATTATTAAAGATCCTTGAAATCTCGCTCAACTTCGAGACGTGTCTTGCATCATCCCAAAAGATATTCATATTTGACTGACAGCACATCAATGATGTACTCAGTTATTAATTGGAGTCAAGTATTTGTTAGGTAAGAGATGATGGTCTGAATTCTTTAGCACGAACCGTTTAAGCAGTTTAATAACCAATAATTGAAGCATCAGATTCCGGGAACCAATTATTGGATACCAAAACTCATTAAAAATTAAGTGCTAACATCTACATGCTATCCATGCACGACTCATTAATATACATTAACGAATAACGATTATATGCTTAAAGAGAAGTTGAAATTTCTTGGAGTTCGCATCATGAAAATCATAATATTTTTCTGGGGTTGGAACTTCTTATTTAACATTTGCAGGCTAGGTAAGCATATCATGATTCCATTACCGTGTACTGTTTGAGTTTCTCTTACATATAAAAATTGCATGCTTTGAATGCTTTGAAAATTGAAAATTGAAATGAAATTTTCCTTCATCCTCTTTGGATATCTTTATATGTATTCCTTAGTTTTTACTATTCACCTGATTTATTTAGTTATTTCTCTTATCTAACAGTCATAGAAGATACCTTTAAGTGTGCACTTTTCTCCTTTCCTCTCGATATTAAGTGGCGTATACGTAAAATCTTTTCAAAGTTGTGGGGTGCACCTTATAAGCGAGAGTTCCCGGAAAATTGTTTTTGCAATGCTTTTTCGTCACTACCGACTGTAAACTATTATTCAGTTAGTGTTCTCAAGCAAGCAGCCATTTTTATTAATCTTTTTAGATTTTAAACACAAACTATACTTCACCGACTTCAAATCGGTTGGCTTCAACGAAGAAAACAACAGTAAGGGTTATCACTTCAAATCGATTAAAAAGAATGAATGTAAAAAATACACTCGAAGACTTCGCACTTATCAAAATATCATAAATATTTCATCGAAAAGATCTCATCAGAAGTTCACTTCAATGAACGAATCAGTGTAGGCTCTTAAATGTAAAAGTAGAAAAACTAACCGAAAAACCCTTCCGCTCGCCACCTGTACTACAGCCCAGCTGCTGTCTAAATCTTAAAACAGTCAAACTGTCACTTTATTTTTTTTATCACCCGAACATAAAGGTTCAGTTTCCCAGCTCAACCTTTATCTCATACTAGAGGAATAAGTTACTGAAAGACTTTTATTCAAATTCCCCAAACGAGATAAGATAGACCTAAAACGCCAGTTTAGGGAGCATTTATTTTTTAAAAAATTCATTAAAAAATTACTAGATAAAAAGGGGGTCACATTTTTTTGTATGTTGAACCAGGGGGGGGGGGGGGGGTCATGAATAAGATGAAAAAGTCAAAAAGGTATATTTTTTAGTTTTTTTTTTTCTGGAGGGGGGGGGGGGATGGGGGCTAGAAAAGTTTGATATTTGGAAGTGGGGGGGGGGGGGGTTATCGAAATATTCAATTCCTTACCATGGGGGCTAGCATTTTTTTTCTATTTGATTCCTCTAATTCCTTCGCCCCCCCCCCCCCCCCCCCCCCCTCCTAAAAAATGAGTGCTCCCTCAGACCGGCTTTTCCATGATGTCAGCCCAATCGTCTAGAAGGCTCCAGTAACTTGGATGTGTGATATTTATATAGAATTAAGTTGTCACGTATTTTCGGGTCCATCTGCTCACAAAAACCGCTAAAATAAAACGAAAAATGTTCTCAATGATTTAACCTTCACCTGAAACAGTTAAAACTTTGGTCAACAAATCCTGTCATGAAGAAAAAAGAAGAAAAATCTTTATAAAACTGCTTTTCGTTTTGGACCCGGAAGTTTATCTTCCACAAGAGTGACGTCGCACTTAAGGTGCGGTAAGGTGCACGATTTTGTTTCTCGTATTACCGCACCTTTAACAGCCCTATAATAGTTTGAATGTGTGGTATATAGAGCCTTATATCATAAATTTTTTGGCGACACTTTAATTTCGCGATTTCGGAGGTCGCGTATGTCGCGACACTTTTAAGTCAAAATTTAAAAATTTTGCGATTTCATTGAATAAATCATTCATGATTTGTTTCCAAATACACAGCCGGATGACTTAAAACA
The DNA here is from genome assembly GCA_023349425.1 of Anthopleura sola. Classification (NCBI taxonomy): domain Eukaryota; kingdom Metazoa; phylum Cnidaria; class Anthozoa; order Actiniaria; family Actiniidae; genus Anthopleura; species Anthopleura sola. The sequence goes on from JALHLI010000005.1 coordinate 5,351,025, forward strand.
AAACGGCATTTGTACGTAACGTAACAAGAAGTAAATATATAGTTTGCGTTAGTTAGCTATGGTTGTGTTTCGATATTTTATTTAATAATTGACCGATTAAGAGGGTCACTTAATTTTCATGCCATTCTTGGTCCCGATTCCCCTTAGTTACGGTTGCTATGCCCCACAAGCTCAACAAATTAAATTAGCTAGAATATCTCAGAATCTAAATCAGAATATCTCGTAATTTAAAACTCTGATTGTAGAAAATTGATAATGAATTGTTTCTGAAAATGAGAGAAAATTGCCTCGTATTCCTTGCAGTACTCTTTAAAACAGATACTGTGTAGTTGATTGTGGGACAAGATTTGAATTCCACTGAGAAAACTGCTGCAACGGTAATTTGAACGACTTCAAATTGGGGAAAACAAACTATTTTTCTAGAAAATACGCTTTTAACGAAGAGGATGCAATAGGTGGTCTACGATGACTACATTTGTTTTTGGTTGATATGGTTATTTAAATGTCAACCAGAAATCTATTGGACAATCCATCAAAACAAGGTGACAAAACAAAATGGTTGGCACACATACACTTTGACATTGTTTAGAAACATTACATCCACCTGATTACTGAAGAAGCTCCAGAAATTTCGAAACGAGCAGGTGGGGGTTTAGTTCAAACAAATTTCTTTATAGGAACCAAACAGGATCTAATAACAAATATCAGAAAGCTAGTGTGTGGAGCGAGTAAAGTTGAATAGGTGAATAATTTGTTGACAGGGAATTATCACGATATCGCTAGCCTAGAGGTTGGTTTAGAGTCAATGCCACTGAACCCTGTTACGGAGTCATCAGTTTCCCTTACGTCAGTAATCTGAATTTTCAGGAGAGGTTTTTGCTATTTTGTATACATTTACTATGATATTCGTTATTGAGTGGGGAAATAAAGTAAAGAAATAACCGTTTCCCGAGTCGCTGTGCTACTAAGGATGACACCTCAGTTTTGCAAATTTTCTGATCTGATTCTGATTGGCTAATATTTTTACTCGTATATCAGCTGGTGAGAAATCTGTTGTGAAAATCCACCAACATCGAAAATACACATTTGAAAACGTTCTCCAGAATATTAATGGTAGCCTGCAGCGTGCATCCAGAGCAATACCCCGGTAATACGCACGTACGAGTTTTGTATGGACGTGCTCATCGTGATGGCGTCATTTCAATGTTTTGATAGGCAAATCATCAAGTAAACAAGTCTTTCCAAGTCTTTCCATGGATCGCTTCTTCAAGCTTTTAAACCCGTTTTTGAAAACAGTTTATAATACCTAACTTTACAGAAAAAAAGATTTAAAAAAATCCAACAATGGGATAAACCGAGATCACATATGTTGTGCATGAATCACATATAGATTTTGTGAATAGAATTTTCGTCACAAGTCCACCTTGTAGCTAGCCCAATATCATTTCATATTTCAAGTTTTCAAAACAAAGTCTAAATGCTAAGCAATCATTGGGTAATTTTCTAAAGTTCGGTGTAAAATGGGGTCAAATGATTTATTTTTCTATACTTATTCGTTTAATTTGTCTCACGATTGAGGGTCATTTGTATATATAGGACCGCGGCGTTTCGACTGCAAGCTTCTAGTCTTCATCAGGCGATGGTGTAGACTGGGTGATGCGTCTGTTATATACCGCTCGTAGGATCATCTGCGCTGTGTAATTTCTTTAATATTTTTCCACACTAAAATAATATTTTCATTCTATTAAAATATGGCTTCTTTTAAACAGCTTTCCATGTTTGAATTATTCGCGCTTTTTTCCTTTAAAAGGGTGATCTTGTTTTCAAAAAAAACAACACATACACAACAATAGTGTGGACGCGAGGCTTTCGATGCGTTTTCGAGTGAGATGGAAACGGAGCGTTTCGAAAACGCATTAGCTACAGTGTAAAAGTGGACGGGGTCCAAGTTTGAGAAACATGTATCAGTTTCGACACAGTCACCATCACATAAGGAAATTTCTCTTTCTCATAACCTTATCTCGACAATATATACCAACAGATTAACAATAATTCCTGAAAATTAGTAATAAAGTTATGTGAAAAATATTTCAGTTGATGCAGAAGGATGCAAAGACATGACATTCAAGGATACATTTAAAGGTAAAGCTTTGAAGAACCACGTGATCAAGACTGAACGAGCCACAGACGACGGACACTGTGAGTCTATGTGTTTCAGGGATGATCGATGCATCGCTTATAGCTTTGAGAAGGACAAAGACAATCAGAATCACATGTGTGAATTAAGCGAGTCAGATCACGTGATGCATCCTGAAGATCTTGTTGATCGAGCAGACACGGTGTATCGACGTGCACAGGTAGGTAGTACAAATGGCAGTGTGATAATCATCATTACTTATAATAGTGCGAATCGAAAAACCGTGGGCACCAAGAAATATTCCAGGAATCGTTTATCGTTCGTTGAAAAATATGAACCGACTACAAATAATCTGACTACAAATCAATCGAATTTCTTGCAGTTAAAAAGTTGTTTCAGATTGTTCAACGGGCGATATACGATTTCTGAAATATTTACGGTGCCCACGGTTTTCGATTTGCACTGTAATATTATTATGCATTTTATTTAGTATTTCAATTTTGATTGGTTGATAGCCCTCAGCCAATCCCTGATATCCTTATGAACTCGACATGATAAATGTATTATTTGTAGGTTTTACCATTATCATCAGCAGCAGCAAAATACTTTTTCACGAACATTGCGCAGATTTTTTTACTTAATCTCTTAAAAGTAAATCCTATTATGCCAGCTGTCTCGACTAGTCTAAAGCTATTACAGCTGGCATGTACCACAAAAGCAGTGTGTACCATTACATTATTATTACTTTGTAAATAATTGGTACGAATAAAGATTGATTACCATCCTTTGCAAACATTGGCCATTAATACAAGGCATGTTTTTTCTCAGCCAATTTATTAACACGTCCCCAGTATTTTGATCGACATCTGTCGAAACGCTAGGTACTAATTTTTCATTTTTTTCGTGATATTTCCGCAATCTAGATTCCCGGGGAGGGGGGGGTACTCCCTATAATTGACTATACAGGGATGCTCCGCCCGAAAGGGGTACGTTTTTCAGGCCGCAGGTAAAGAAAATGGGTGGGAATTTGTGAATTTTGGCATAAAAAGGTGTAGCTTTTCTTCAAAAGTATATGAAAGGGGTACCTTTTCAGGAAAAAAAGTATATAAAAGGGGTAACTTTTTGCTGAAATTTGGTATATCAAAGGGTAAGGGGTCGAGAGTCCTGGCGGAGCATCCCCGTATGGAACGACCCGAAGTACCCCCCGGGGCTAGATTCCTTTATTTATGAAATTCATTCAAACCGCATTCTCTTTCAAGTGCATGGGAGAAATTTGCACTTTTTTCACCCAAAATAACTGGATATTGATTATTTTTTGTTTAGTTGTTGATTGGCTTGTTGCTGTTTTTCCTTCAGAATAATTGCAAGTGTCCGAAGCAACAGATTTGTCGTGCGAACTTCGTGGACAACACCCATCGATGTGAATGTAAAGCTGGGTTTACTGGACAGCAGTGTGATATAGGTAGGGCTCATGTGTCAGTGGCAAAAACGTCTTATTCAAATCCAGGAGGTTTCACGCGTGACGTATTTCCGGTGGCAAATAGAAGCTGGCCGTCAAATTTTATCAGCCCTGGTTGCAAAAGACGGCAAATTTGTTGACGGCAAAGTCTATAGAATTTGACAAAAAAAAAAAAAAAAAAAAAAACAAGTTTAAAATACTTGTGAGTCATCGTTCTGATGATGGCATCAAAGTTAAATGTATAATATAGTAAAGTTAATAATATAATGTATAATCATATTGTTTTCACATATATAATGCAAACAAAAAACAAAACAACAAAAACAAAAAACGACCACATCAGCCATGCTGTAATTACCCATCGTGTATAAATAAATATTATTATTATTATTATTATCATTATTATTATCATTATTATTATTATCCACCATGTGATACGATAGGCATTTGCTATAAAATGATATAGATATATTAAACTAATCGAAGTTCTTTCTGACTTACAACAACAGAAATACAGCCATGCGATTCATCTCCTTGTTTGAATGCAGCCACATGCAGTAACAAAGTTGACGGCACTTTTCAATGTTCTTGCCCAGCCGGCTTCACTGGAATCCTTTGTCAAACAAGTAAGTCTTCTATATCGTTCTGATGATGGCAACCATCATATATGTTCAAAAAAATATCATGATGATATTGTCGGGCAGTGTCGGGATATCTGAAAGAGCCTCTTGCCTTGACAGGTATACCATGGAGAAAATACATGGATATAGCGATAGGGGAACCCCCACCTAACTCACTGTATAGTGCATATGTAATATTACATGTTCATACTCTTGAAATCTACACAATAAATCCTTGCCTAGGAGGGTTTGGGGCATGTCACCCCCAAAAAATTGAAATTGAGACCCTCGGAAATGCGATTTGCAGTGATTAGAGGAACATTCAACCTGTGCTTGCTCGATTTTTTTCTCACAAAAGAGCTTGCGCGATATTTTTTTGGAGGTTTAAGAGCCTGCTCGATATTTGTTTTTGGAATATACGCAACTCCCCCCCCCCCCCCCCCCCTATGAACTATTGAATGGTTCGTCCCTATAGAGAAGTTATGTAACGCTCTGTGACTAAATAGGGCTTCATATTTATTTCTTGTGATCCGATGTGTCCAAATAAATCGGAAATCAATATAAAAAATGTGCTAGGTGTTATGGGATAAGTTTGACAGGCTGCGATGACTATGACAAACAATTTGTTCATAGCCTGAGAAATAAATCAATAATTAACTGATTATAAGAGTCAATTTGACGAATTCACAAACGGAACTGCAGTCCCGTATCCCACTGCAAACTCTCAAGATTCCCGAATCCCGATGACACCTCAAAAACACGAAATCCCGCTCCCGCTCGTCATTGAGGATCCCGCTTCCCGCTCTGTTTTTTTGCTCGAATTCCGAATCCCGCCTCCAAAATGAGCCCAATCCCGCGTTCCGCCAAACCTACCGTAAATCCTCTATTAAGCCCCCGCTCTCTGATAAGCCCCTCCTCTCTGATAAGCCCCCCCCTTTTTAAAGGATGAAATTTATTAAGCCTCCTTCTCTTTTAAGCCCCCCTCCCCTCCCCCTTCACAACTAAATTCACAATCAAGGTAAATCATACTTTAGACCAACACAAGTGAATCAAATGTTGAAAATAGCTTGTAATTCGAACAATGCATATATCATGCCCCTATAGATTATGCAAGAAAGTCCATAGTAATACTTCCATTTAATCCTGAGTTTACCGTTTTGGAATAAAGTTATCATATCATATTATATTCTGATAGCGTAGAACTTAGAGCGAGGATTTACGGTATTGTGGATCCTCAAGTAAGAACCGAATATCATAAGCAGTATATAGCAGTCGCAATATCAACCAAATCAAATTTATCGATGTAAAAAGTGATAGTAATTGATATGCTTAACATGATATGCGTATGATGATGGAATGAAATGTGTATATGATCGCACCATACTTCGAAATGGATTCCCATCTGGGGCTCATATACACATTTCAGCAATTGATATGTGACATAGCAGTGGCGTAGCGAGGACCCTGGATCCGGGGGGGGACACCTAGAATAAGAACCAAGAATATTATACATAAAAAAAGCTCAATCCGCTACGCTACGCTACTTTATAAAATAGTTCAGATATAACGCGCGCTCTGATTGGCTGATAGCCGTGCTTACATGAGGCTATGTAAACACGGCAATTTCAATATTTTATAAAACAAATAGAAAACGTTATGCCGTGTTTACATAGCCTGATATAAACACTCGGGAAGTTTGGGAGAAGTCGAGAGCTGTTGTGTAAAACCGAGCCGTTAAGTGTGACACATTCATCATTTCTTACCGCGTCGGAAAGACATTTACATGTTACTTTGTAATTTAGGATATTATTACATGGACCACAACGATCGAACATGGGACGCCGCTAAAGATTTCTGCAAAAGCAAGGGAGGTAAACTTCCATCGATTCATTCTGCTGAAGAGAATTCAAAAGTCTTAGAGCTACAGAAAATTATTCACCATTGGATGTGGATTGGACTCTATTCCCCTAAGGATGACGGTGCCTTTGTTTGGAGTGATGGCACACCAGTTAATTATACCAACTGGGAAGATAGTGCTTGGTTTTACACCAATCGTTACTCACGCGTTCACATGGTAACTGCAACAGGAAAGTGGGCTCGCTCTTTACCGACTCATCCTCGTAGAACTGTTTGCCTTTTCAACTAGTAAGTTGGTTCCTTTAGTTATGGGAAATTGCTGATTCAGTAACTGGGCTACCTCTGGTAGAGCAATACTCCCGTTTCGAGTTCTCTTTTACGCTGTGTTAGCCTCAATTGTGCGTAAATTATGCAGAAATTTAGATAAAACTCGTGAAATTTCAAAGTGTTTTTATTGTCTTCTTTACACACAGATCTCTTGAATTTCCACGGGCTGTTACTGAATAAAAGAATATATTACACGGTTTTGAAGCTATACACAGCGTAAAAGAGAACTCGAAACGGGAGTATTCAGGAGCGGTGCCTTTTTTCTCCTTTGGAAAATGGAAACGTTATAATTACCCCGTAGTTGGTGACACTCCATGACAGGTGTCTTTGAATTGAAGACCACAGTAGAACCGTAAAACTTAACCCTCTACGCAGTGTTTATGAAATGAGAGGCCTATGCATGCAGAGGCGAACATCTATATACCCAACACGGATGACTCGAATCAATTATCATTTAATTAACTCCTTTCACTAGAATGAAATTTAGTACCAAATGTTGAAAATGAGTTTTAAGGTCCGATTGCCCGAATAGGTTAATATATTCACGATAACCGCCATGATGGTTTTCATATTGCAATGCAATTAATATACTAGTACTCACAAATTCCCAACACTTTTCTATATCTCGATCTGGCCTGGGAAAAGTACCCCTTTCGGGCGGATATATAGTCCACTATATAGGGAGTACCCCCCCCCCCCCCCCCCCCCGTACCGAGTTGATCAGATTTGCAGACCCTGATGTTTCATTAATGAGTTCTTATCGAACAAAAACGTGTTTATATTAGGGGTATAAAGGTACCATATTTATTATATATAATATAATTTATTTCTTATTCAAATTAATTCGCGTCTTCGCCACAAGGAAGGACAAAACGTGCAGTAGAGCCAAGAAGCTCTATTTGCGTACCCTACCACCAAGCGCCCAACAATGACCCGGATGAACATCAGCAAGCTTATTCACGGAATGTGATCTCCACACAAGGTTAGCTTTAGTGCACTCAAGCCAAGAAAATGCTGAACATGCGGGAAAGCACGTACTGAGAAGGAATTTCGAGAAGAGCTGTATATTGGGGAGCAAGTACTGGCAAAAGACCCGAGAAAGGAGGATAGAGGCGAGTTCCGTAATAGCTAGACCGGACCGGACCAAAATCGTATGTATAGATACGAAAGATAAATATTATATTCTCTGGAAAATACTGATTCCCATACCAAAGTGGTCTTCTTTTTCCCCGTCCAGTTAGGAAGCTTAGGCATCGACGACGACACGTGACGATATCGGAAGTCGATCCTTTACGTGTACGCAAGTTATTTTCTCTTTTTGACCGTGACGTCATTATCCCGTCGTCGATGCTTAAGTGGGGGAAAATAGGGGGGACTTACCTATTTACCAGCTACGGTTGCTATGGAAAGTATTTAAATCTCTAAAAGGCGTTTCTTATATTATGACTTCATAAATAAAATCAATTCGTGAAATCACCTCCCTGGTGAAATGGATCATTTTCTGATATGTGCAATGACGTCATCTCTCTTACGCAATTTATGACGTCATATGTCATTAAAAATTTAAAAAACAAGCGTGCATTTGGTCGGTTGATCCACAAATAAGCGAAATCATAGCTGATATGAATTGAAACAAAGTTAAGCATTATTTTTGAAAACGGTAAAAAGGCCAGGCTGAACTTTTTAAATCTAAATATTTCCCCACTCTCTTAACGTAGAGTAAAATCCATGCTTAACTTTGTTCCAATTCATGTCAGCTATAATTTCGTTTATTTTGGAGTCAAACTGACCAATTGCACGCTTGTTTTTTAACTTTTTATGAAATATGACGTCATTAATGACGGAAGAGTGATGGCGTCATCACATATATCAGAAAATGGTCCATTTCACAAATTGGTTTTATCATGAGTTTAAAATATTACAAAAACCTCTTAGACATTTTTAAATCCTTTTCTTAGCAACTGTGGCTGGTAACTAGGTAAGTCCCCCCTTAGTCACACGAGTAATAATATGAACTGCCTAGACTGCGCCCATATATACAGCCTTCAGCCTGAATTTGCTGAAGCAGAAAAATAAATACTGCATGATGCACCACAGGGAGTCCAATTTAGATAGAAGTAAAAGGTGAAAATAAAATCGGAAAAAAAAATTGCGTTTAATTGAATTATATTGACCCAAATCCATAGGGGAATTATATAGGAAAACTTTTTTACTGATTTTTTTTGCTCGCTATTATTAAGGACATTATCTTGACCTGGAATAATAAAAAAAAATTAAACGCGACTTTCATTTCACCTTTTACTTTTATCTAAATTGGGCTCCCTGTGGATGCACTATTTTTTACAACAGGATTAAGACGAAGCTTACACATTCAAATAACAAAATAGTTTAATCAACTTTTATATAAACCATACAAATCTTTTTCACACAAGCATTCCAGCTCAAGGAATGCCGTTCAATATATACACTAATACTGCTTTCACTGTTAAAAATAATGGCTATATACAAAAATATATTCTGATATCTGGATTCTTCCTAGAAAAATGGCGACATACATGCGTGCGTATGTCTATTAGAAAAATATACCTTTTCATTTGACCGAAAAAATGATGTGAAAAACACCCAGTGGTCTATATGTATAATAATATAAGCAGGTTTTTATATCAAAAAATACTTTATATATGTATATATGTAGAACTTGAACGTAGATCGGATATTGGACGAGCTGAAAACCTACAGTACTGTACTTTTAGAATGACTTCACCTGAAAAACCAATCAAAAGTCACGACCATTTTATGGGTCGGATTGGCGGGAAGCCCAAAGGTACATAGCACTGTAAATTTTACACTTGTTCAAACTCCTGTTAGAACTAAAAATATTTGAATATGCACTCATCACGACGAACTTCAAAGGAAGGACTTCTATTAAAACTAATCCATGGTACTCGTGTTGATAATTAAACTAACTTTTTTGACCTATACCTGACCAGGGTTATAAAGGAAGAATCTTATTTTGAAGGATCTTTGATGCATCTGTAGAAAACATATTACGAAGGCAGTTTTTATAAATGAGTTAGAAAAAGTCGCTAAGTGAGATCTATGTTTATCTCCTCAGCTAATCTAATATTTATATTAATTCCATTCTGTAATACGAATAAATATTTATAAAATTTCTTGGCACGCTTGTCAGAATGTCACCAAAAGGACGACACTTTGTTTTAGGGAAAATAGGAGTAGCATCCCACTCAACGGTTTGCTTTTTGTCATTCATTCATGACTGGAAAATGTTTTATCCTTTTCTCCAAAAGAGTGTCCTCTTGGTTTCTTCTGCTTAAACCGTATACTTATCTACGTCTATATGCTATGTACAATGTTGAAATGGCTTAATAGTATTTTTCAAGAAAGGTCACGAGAGCAAACTGAAAAAAGACCTTAGAATAATTTCAATGTATTATGGGTAAACATAAATACTTTCATTCTATGGTCCATTTGCATTTTAGCGTAGTGTACTACAATTACCAGAATCCTCTGCAAGTAAGCATCTTTGAGCGATGGAATATAGGCATTTCGCGAATTTGCGTGACCACGAAACAATGGTTCCAAGTCGAGGTTGTACTATCAAGCTCGACCTCGTTTTGGAACCATTGTTTGGTGGTCACTCAAACGAATTCGGGAAACGTCTTTTGAAAAAAGAAAATTTGCGAAGCATTCTAGGAGTGGTAGTAGAATAAAGCAATAATACAAAAAGTCGGCCTATTCCAATAGTATCTCTGCCAAATCCGAGTAAATGGAATTCTATTACCTTGAATGCCCAATAAAGCTATCTCACGCGTACGTTTGCTCTGACGATCCTTTTTGAATAAGTATATAACGATAATATGATAGCTAAATAAATCATGCTTTGGATAATATCATACAAATTCTAAGACATTTTTGTGAATATTCCGCCTCAGATACGACAACTTTGAAGTCGTAGGTAGACCGATGTGTAGTAGATAGCCAGGGAAGAGTGTGGTATTGGAAATCAAGCCAATCTCGTACCCAGAGCCCGCGTTTCTCCTGGCCAGCGCCGAAAAACGAGAGACTCTGGGGAAACGGAATTTTTTTATCTGATTTTGGATAACCGGTTCTCTTAATGCGCATGCGTTTAAGCATAATTTAAAGATGGCGTCCAAAGTTCTTGCTCGAGATTTTGACGCAGCGATAGCGTTTTCAATGAAGAAAAGAAGTATAAAATTCTCTTTAAAAAATGAACAGCGAGAGTGCATTACATCGGTTCTAAAGGGAAATGACACGATTGCAGTACTGCCGACTGGATATGGCAAATCCTTAATTTTCCAGCTTCTGCCTCACGCTTTTGATCGCTTGGATAATTGTGCTGAAAATAGTGTAATTTTGGTTATATCGCCATTAAATGCTTTAATGGAAGAACAGATTAAAAATATTTCTTGCAGCTTCGGCACTTCATGTTTACAAGTATGTGTTTCTTGGACGTACTAAACTTTCGCGCCAAGGCAAGTTCGAACGTGAACGCAAACAACTTCGGATTTAAGAGCTGAATTTATTGTATTTAACTCTTATGCAAGACTAAAATAAATTAATCAATCCTTAAGCTATAATATAAATTATACTTTATTTAAAAAAAGCTAATTGAGAGCAGAAGTCCCTAGATATTCCGTAAAATCTTTATTATTATTATGTCAGGGAAAGTCCTTTTCCGGTTATCCAATGAAAGTACTACAGGCCGCTCATTTCCGGTTTCCCTATTGTTTATTAGAGAACCAATCAAAAACCTCAAAAAATTCCGTTTCCCCAGAGTCTCTCGTTTTTCGGCGCTGGCCAGGAGAAACGCGGGCTCTGGGTACGAGATTGAAATCAAGCGCAAATGCTAACCAGGGCTAGATCCACCCCACTTGAATCGTTTCAGGATTATAAAATTACATATATACGCTGCCATGACTTTCTACAAACATCCCATGAAAATTAACACCCAGAATTGTGGAAACTGTACTTTCCACTTGAACAGTAACTCGTACTTATAAGGCTTTTTACAACAATTCATACATACAGATGTTACTAGCACAGAGGTTTCGTTCACCCGTCTTCATAGTCATACAATCCATCTCTGAGTGTTTTGGTTCATGGAAACCATAATCAGTTGTCTATATCGCCTGATTGTGATCATGGGTGTGATGACCTTTAATAGGATATTCAATAACCTACTGATTCAATTCAACTCGATTTAGCTCTCGAGCATCCTGGGGAAATACGATACTATAGACCCCTTGCAGCACGTCGGAATGCAGCTCAATTTGGAGACAAGGCAATAGACCTAATCGGCTAACGCGTTGCTGTGTACGTTTCCACCCAATTCAAAGCCTCTGGGAATAAGAACTCTTGTTCGAAATTTTTTTTTACGTCATATGAAAATACAAAAGACAAAGAATCTTATTCCAAGAGGTTTTGAATTGGGTGGAAACGTACATAGCAACGCGTTAGCCGATTAGGTCTATAGGTTCTAATTCTCAGGTTTTTGAAATTCTTTTGCTTTGTCCTCCAAATTGAGCTGCTTTGACGTCACGTGATAGGGGTCTATGTGAATAAACTGAGGACTGATAATAAAGTGGAAGGAGTGAACAACTATGTATATTCCGGTGATTGGCGGAGTTCAGCGACCACCGAAAGTGGAACTAACGACAGGGGTATTCCAAGACCCAAATGAATTTTGTATATTACACGTGTCACTGTAGTAATTTTCTGTCCATATTTAAGCAAAATCTCACTCCCACGAGAGCAATGTTTGAAAACGTAGACATCTGGCTGGGGAAAAGTTTGGGTCTTGGAATATTGTCGAAACAGAACAACTGAATATATGTGACTTTTCTACTAACCGTTTCCTGCCTAAGTATAGGAATGTAAAGGACGTGTAGGATTCTGAGAAACCATCTGGTGATTATGAGAGTATGGTGAAGTCATCAGTAAATGAGGATGGATACTGATCGTTTCCTGTCCAGATACCACGTGACCTTGGCTTAGTACTGGTGGTGATAAAGGAGCTATGGGTACCGCTGACCCAAACATTTGAGAAGTTGGCATAAAAATACACGAAGAGCTTCTGAGGTGACTGTTGCTGTTGATAGTCTCTGGATCTCCTTTGAATGATACTCCATCAGCGACGCCTGCAGTGGTCCATCCTCCATGATAAAATGGCACCCCACTATAAAATGACTCTTCCTGATAGTACATTGCAGGTTTGGACGAGAGGACAAGAGGAACCTCTTCTATTACACGAGGATGGACGGCACCATCATCCTGTACATACAAATACCTTGATTCAAGAGGAGAGGGTTGTTCTGTCATACTTGAATGTCGTGTTTGTTCATTTTGGTTTAGAGATATGTACGCGGGGTATTGTGACATGCCTTGTCTTCGTCGCCATTCTTGGAAGTGTTCATCTGGACTCTCCGTAAATGTACGATGAGTGATATTCGGATGCACTTCCGAGATTATTTGAGTATGTTCGAGTTTCGCTTTACTTGGCGTACGTTCAACACTTGTCGGTAGCCTTACTTCCTCTATTAGCCTGTAGTTCTGTTGTTGACTTGGATATGTTTCTTTGTAGTGACCACGTAATAAATGGGGATCTTTGGCCTGGTTATTTTCTGGATGACCAACTGATGCAGTCAAGTCCTTAGTTTGGTTAACTCTAGTGCTATGCAAATTTCCATAAAGACGGGGTTCAGTTCTTTGGCAAGAATCTTCTACTAAATACTGCGGTTTTGTATGTGTAGTCCTCGTGTACGAAGGAGACTTTGATGGTCTTTGATAAGCAATGGGATTGCTAGTTGACGTGTTAGCGACACTACTTTCAGTCAAGTCAACTACTGCTCTTTGGAAGTTTGTTTGTTTGACGGGACGCTGTTCTAAATGTGAAGCCTTTCTTTCATTCACTTGAATACCTTGGTTAAAACTAGCGTGGGTATTATAAAGCTTACCACATCCATCGCCATTTGACTTGATTGTAGGACGGGATGAATAGATAGCATCACTCTGACTGTAAGCAAGATGACTGGTACTGCGCGGCTGGGTTTGAATGACGTCTAGCGGCTGAGGAACGACTTTCGTCATAGCCGGGCTTGGAGTTTTTCTTCGCTTGGCCATGGGTTCCCCTTGACTGTGGCAAACTACTCCGTGTGTGGAAGTCTTAACTGAGATTTTCTTTTTCATTTCGTCACTTGGTACGAAATCATTCTGAGCACTTCGCTTGTTGGAAGATTTTACGATATTTTGCTGTGAACTGACATCATAACTACGCGAGTCACGTGCGTTACTTTGGTGATGGGGAATGTGGTCTTGATAAATTGGTTCTCCAACGCGCTTGATTTCTCTTTTATAATTCAGGCTACTTTGTACGACAATACGAGAGGGTTCGCTACTATGCTTTTCTGGCTCGGATGTTTTTTCTTGAGTGATTTTACGCCTTTCTTCATTTGACACAGGGTGACCACTTTTAGTCATATAATTCACAGACACACCATGATGATCCACATTCTCTTTGCTAGTATTACTTTGACAAGATTGCTTCTGTGGCTTCTGTGGAAGGTAAATTTTTGGAGATGTCACGCTGACCTGTTGGTGAGGTCCACTTGATAGCTTCTGTGGGTTTTGTACTTGAACAATTTGAACAGCTTCATGCTTGATAGACGAAGGATATGTGTCAGTTGCTGTGTTTTTCGCTGGAGTTTTGTTGATAATTGTACGCGAGGAATACGATGACGTTTCATGTGTTGTCATACTTGGCGTGACAGTCGTACCTCTTTGGATGACGTTTGATGACCCATGGGTATCAAGTTTGGTAATCAACGTAGGTGCAGTGGAAGTTTTCGGCAGTGCGTTAGTAGAACTTCGATTTAAAGATGCTGATGATAAATCGTTGATGGATTTCGTGACAATAACAAAAGATGACTTGACAGCTTCTTTCTTTACATTTTGAACACTTACAGAATACGGAGCTATCACTCCATTAGGTTTCAACTTCACCACTGAGCTATTGGCACTTTGGCGTGACGTATTAATGTTATTTATGAGCAACTTGGTAGCGGTGGTAACAGGTGTCGTCACTTTGGTTGTTCTTGACTGTTGAATAACATCCACAGGTGTATTATTGTGTGATGCCTTAAGATTAGCAAGTGTGCTGCTGTTTTTACTAGGTGTGGCTGGTATTGTTCGGCTATCAGTTGGGCGTTGGTTGTCATGGTTACTCGATATCTTGTTGTCCTTTGTAACCAAGTTCTTTTCGTTACTGGTAGTCGTACCAGATTGGTTGGTGGTGTTGATTGGATGTGCTTTAGGGGTGCTGTCTTGGCTGCTGCTGCTGCTGGTGTTTGGATGCTGGGTTTGCTCAGGAAGACCTTTTTTGTTATTCAACTGGCTTCTTACGTAACTTTCATATGGAAGTAGCAGCCTGTAGAAAAACAAAGTTTTATGTTATCAACTCATTCTGAAGTCTTCAAAACTTCAACGACATTTCTCAATAAGCGGGAAAATTTACTCGCCTCTCGTAATGTCGTCGAGTATAAGTAGCTGCACTGGTGATGGTGGTACTGCCTCCTAACGCATCATACACTTGACGCCACAGTCTCTTCGATGTCACCTGATACCAAACAAGAGCGTTAACATACGAACAGAGTTTTGCGCAAACAGGACTTCGGGGGGGGGGGGGGGGGGGATCCTGTGTTACGATAGTCGGCTTGGTTTTACTTCCCGGGGTGCTGAGGATCGAGCTCAGATTATATTTTTAATTGAGGAGGGAGAAGGGCAAAACTGCCTAATATTTCTTTTTAACTGAGAAAGTCTTACCATGTCATAACCGCCAAGCTTCTGTGCTGTGTTATACATTGTCCATAGATTAACTCGCTTGAATCCTAGAGCTGGTATCTTCGATATAGGGGTATCTCGTGATTTCATAAAATCACGCAAGGATCGCATGAAATATTTCTCTTCTTCGTTAGCAAATTCCTGGAGAAAATAAAAAATAGGAACAAAATTAGCAATTCAAGTTTAATTAGTTAAATTAGATAAAAAATAGTTTAATTTTGATCTCTTGTACAAATAGTTAGCCAGCGCAGTTGGAAAGGAACAACTGCAAGTTATCTCTTCCATACTCTGTAAAGCTTGTTGCCTACTATTGAACGTTCGATTTGAGCCCAAGATGTGCGCGCGTACAAAAATCGCTCAAAAGCCGCTGAAAGTTTCTCTGTTCAAAATATCGTTTTTCGGCAGAACCCAGTACGAAACTCGACACGACACAATAGGAGTGATATATAATTTCCCTCACTGATATAAAGGTGACCTCTGCCGTCCACACTCGAACATATTTTACATTTCATACCCATGGCTTATAACATGCAGTCAATACTTAGTTTGTGTGTGGATTTTTCACTAGGAAAACCAGAAAACCAAGAAGATAATCTGATGAATTCTATTGCTTTACAATACCTCATTGAGCTCTTTTATGTTACAAGGTTGCCTTAACCTTTTCTTCTTAGTCTTGATCACATCTGCCTTGTTGCTGTCCTGTTGGTTTTCCTTGCCTACCATTTTCATGTCATCAGACGGCTGAACCCTGCTCGATTTACCATCAGCTAGCGTCTGTTTACCCACGTTACACAGTGGCTCAACAGATTTAACACCATTACAAGTAGATATTTCGGGCTTAGTCCCAGTTGTAGTCGATGACGCACTAGAGGATGCCAATCCAATACTACAACTTTTAATGGCTGTATACGTCTTGGAAGGAGCAGAAGAAATCCCATTCCCTTGCATTCGGTTACTTGCAGGAACATCTACTCTAGGTAACAATCTTGGGACTGTTTGACTTATCTTCTTAACACTTTCTATTTTCTGCATTGCAGGATAGAGAGGAGGAGGCCCAGCATCTACCTTAGGAATCACGGATGATTCAGTTTGAATTTTGACTTTCTGTAATGGCGGTGGTGAAGTAGGAGCTAGTTTTACCTTAGATGTTGGGATAAGAGGAGGGGGTATAGTGTTCTTTAAATCCTTTTCGCTGATGCTTATCACTTTAGCGACCTGTTTTATTTTCATAGACAAGAACCCATTTGGCTGTCTTATCTTGTTAAGGGGAGTTTCAACAGTAACGCAAGGCTTGTCTTCGTCCATACTTTCATAGGACTTAGTGCTCTCCTCAGAGAGATCCGACTCCGTGCCCTCTTCACTTTCAGACAACTTCATCTTTTTAGAAGGTAGATTTTTCTTGACACGTTCCAAATCCGCAAGAAATCTTTTTCTTTTGAGCTCCTTAGCAAGTGTTGAGTTTCTGATTTTCTTCTTTCTCGGTCGACCCTTTAGTACTGGAGCTACAAAATCAATATATAATAAATGGTTAATTATAACGTTCTTAATTCCAAAGCAAGCTAAAGAGCAGTGCATAATCAAGTATAGACTCCTTGCAGCACGTCGGAATGCAGCTCAATTTGGAGGACAAAACAATAGGTTCCAATCTTCAGGAGATTAAAATTCTTTTGTTTTGCCCTCCAAATTAATCTGTTCTGACGGCACGTGCAAGGGATCTATTCAACGTACTAGAATGAAGAGTTGAAATGATGAAAAATGCTAACAAAAAATCCATAGCGAATCTACCACTGAAACCAACGGTCAATAAGCCTTAGGTCAAACGTTGAACTTCTCATGAGCCGAACCTAATACCATTAAGATCAACCCAACATCAACAAATTGGTAATATTGATTCAGACGCCGAACAGACGTCGTACTGATAGTTCGTATAATTAAGTTCGGATAATAATAATCACTGAGAAGAATAATTATTGTTTTACAACTTACCTTTATTTTCGCCGGACAAATGAAACTGGTCAACATCTGGACAACTAAAAGATTCTCTACAGAACACGATCTTGGTAGATATACTAGGCGCAATAATACCACCTAGTGATGCCATTTCAGATTTTGCAATAGTCATTCCAGTAAGCAGTCTCTTATGTAGTGCAATATAGCGACAATATGCTTGAAAAGTAAGAATAATGATCTTTTCTGTAGTAGTATCTGTATTGTCTCGAGGTGTATTCTGTAGTCTATACTTGTTCTCTGGTTTTCCAGTAAATTTATCAATACAGATATCTTTGATAGGCAGAAAGTCAGTTTCTAATGTAGGTATTAATCCAGTTATCCATGAAGATCCTGAACATTCCCACTGTGCCATGTCTTCACATTTTACTACAACTTTTTGGTCTGCATACAACAACTCATCCTGAAAGAAAAACGTAAATTACTTCTATTAAAATATTGCAACTGAATCAGTTTATCCCTAGGGCAAGAGTTAAGGAATACCTTGTGAGCAGAATATATTTTTCTTCCCCTCCGTAAGAGTGAGCAGCCAAAAGGGAGGGCAGAAAAAGTTCTCTGCAAGCAGGGTAGTTTAGGAGAAACATTGGGTTAACACAGGAGAGGTGATAATCTTGAGAATCATTTTTTGTAATTTTTATAGTAATTTCACTTAAGCTTTTAATTTCTGCATAACGAATTGAAATACAACATTTAACACTTACTGACTGTTCAATTGATTTTAGTTGTGATGCCATTAGTAATATCACAGAGAATACTTATCATTTTATTAATAGCTTTAACAGTATTATTATTATTATGAGAGAAAAGAATTAGTTTTTGTCAATAAGCTTAACTTCATGACCCACAGATATTATCACTGTAAACCTGATTTTAAACAATATGAAAAGTAATTATGAAATGCTTAATTATCTTTTCTGAAAAACCTGCCCTTAAAGTTTAAAAAACTAAAAAGTATGAGCCATATAATGAAAGATAATAGAAACTAAAGGGTCTTACTTATCAGACTGTTACTTAGACAAATGTCACTATAAACTATTAGTATATAAACATTAGGATTGTGCTTCTCTACCCTTGAGTTATCAAGAACTAATTGATTTGTAAACAGTCTTCATCAATGATCTAAATTCTGTTTTTTTCTTAAATAAAGTTTTACAAACCAATTTATAATAATTAAAATCATTATAAAAAGTATATATTTGTTAATAATCATTTGCATGCAAGGACAATACTGCAGCTCTTAGATTTCACATCTGCGTCTTGTTATAATGTTAATAAGTCACACCCTTCAATAATCACATGCTCATAAAGTCATATGACTTGGTTCAATGCAGACACCATTAAAAACTACATGCTTGATCAATTATATGAAGTACAACATCAATGCTATTATCAAAAATCATATCCTTGAAATATATTTCTGATTTACTTCAGTGGTGCCACATGGTTCTTAACAGAGCAGCACGCATAACAACAACGATGGGGTTATATTCAATCACAATTTTTTCCCCTATTTTCTTTTACAATTGATCTTAGTTAATTAGAAACAAAAGTTATAAAAATGGTTGCTGGTATGCACTTTTTATGGCAATTTGGGGGAGTTATTTTCATACTTTTTTTTAGACACTTCAAGTCAGTAGGATATAACAGTCACTCCAAGCAATTTCAAAAAAATATATAATAAATAATTGATTTTAATTTTTTGTTTTTTCTTTTTTCTTGACCTGGACTACGCAGCAGATTAGAGGCATATAATGGTTGTTATCAAACATCAACTGTCAAACTGAAAATCAGGGGAAAAAGAGATTTGCATCTGCACATGTTCCAAAGTCAAAACAACCAAAACAAAAGAACAGAAAGTGATTTATTAGATTCATAAAGCTTAATTTCATGAACTTTTTCTTTGTTAAGAAAAGTTTTTGATTTGTATCAAATAACAGAATGACATCTAAAATATTTTACTTGTGAAAAAAGATTAAATGTGTAGAACAGAAAATAATTCATTTATAATGTGGCTCACTTATTAATTATTAAAATGTAGAATACGATCTAAATAAACTGTAAATAAAAGATATAAATTTTGGAATTAAACAAGTATTCCAAAATTGATCTGAGGAACACACACCTATTCAATTCCAAACAAAAGCTTTGAATATTATTGAATGTACTTTCAGTTAATAGTCTGTAATAAGAAAATATAAGAAATACAGCAGAAGTATTACATCACACATTTATTGAACATAAGGAGAAACCTCAAATCATCTTAACACTTATTCCTTTACTAAACTACAAACATATCAAGTGATAAGAAATTTTAATATTGTGACAAAGGTTTATGAATATTCATGTGAATAAGGCTTAGATTATGTACACATTTAGATGTAAAATAATTGATTATCAAGATGTGTTGGAACTTATTCAACAACCATAATCAAGGTACAAAAGATAATAAAAACTCAATACCATTCAACATTTTGCATAAAAGTACAATTCCATTCAGAATGTTGTACATGTACCAATCTTGCAGAAATCCATGTATAAGAACTTGAGTCTGCATGCATAAAGAATTCACAATGGGTGTTTTGGATAAATTAAAAATAGACTTTGATATAAGTATTAGGTGTATTTGCTGCTTGGTGAAGGTATAGAAGTTATTATTTGTTCCTTCAAGCAATTTTTTTCCAGAAAATAATTCTGAGCTTTTTTAATATACTTAAAAACTGATAAATGAAGAGCTATATTTTCTTCACATGAAGGAACGAAATATTTGACTTTGATGGTCAAACTGATTGCATTGTGCCTGCCACTCATTATAAACGAATACCACCAATAGATATATGTATCCTTAGTATATTATATTTGCTATACCAGTAATAATATTCTTCCACAATATTTTCTTCATTTAGCTTTCAAATGGGAGGAAATAACTTAATAACAATTCCAATAGACAGCCAGTAAACACACTTGAAGAGAAATATGACTAAATTCCAAGAGCCATCACATTTGAGGTCAATAATACGTTGGTGTCTATTATTAAATCCTTACAACACCTTTGACTGGCAGTTAAGAAAGAAGTTTGCATTCAAAATGATATCCTTGAAAGTCATAGAACCAAAGCTGATAAAGATAATCCCAAAACAAACACAGACAAATTAATGCATCAAGAATTCAAGAGCTCATATTTATCACATAGAAAAACATTTTGATAATAATTTTTACAGTTGTTAAAAGATAGGAAAAGACGGTGATGAATTTATTGATGTTAATCAAAAAAGGGAGGTTTCGCTCTTCCATGTGGCAACTGGGTTTGCCTACATGATATTGTACTGTGGCGGTCAGAAGTGACAAGACATACATATTCTAAATATATGCATGAATTCTGAAATTAATTGAACAATAATGTCTGTGAATATGAAGAAAATTTAAGATAAAAGGGTCAAGTATTGAAGAGAGGAACAAAAAAAAAAAGATTTTTTTCTTATAAATTAGTATCACTAAATAAATATACATACATGCTTGAGTAAAAGTGATGCTTGACTGCTTATCTTTATAAGAAAGACTTAATATTGCTGACTGTGAAATATCATTTAGTGACAGACAAAGTGACTGATGTGAAATTCATTTAAAATAAATAGAACTCATTGTAACTGTTTTAAATACAATTTCATAGACGTGTCAAATAAAAAGTCTTTGGTTGTGTTTAATTCATTAGACTTTTTTTAAATCCTCACTTTACAAAGACAGGATAGTGGAGATTATAATCCCTTTATTATCAGTGCTATTGTTGGCTAGCAGATGGCATCAAGCACAGCTTATTTTCGTACAGAAAATAAAAACATTATTTTTCACTGTTTATTAACAATAAATTTTTGAGAGGAAAAAAAATCTTCCAGAAATTCTTCTGTCAACAGTATTTCACTCACAGATGGTGGCTTAGATAAGTAATTTTTTTTTTAAATTTTTCCCCCTGTCAGTGCAAATCAATAGAGAATTATTTTATTCAATATACATTATTCATTACGGCAACACAGATTAGGAACAGGATTTCCACTTTTGTTTTGCATTTAAGATAAAGTCGAAAGTATATAGCTTCGAAATACTATTACGATTAAAATCGCCCACTGTCAAAATGTGCCTATAAATTAGATCCCATGGGAACACGATATCTGAATTTCGATCTCTGCTAACTCAATAATGTCTACCGTCATGCAAGCGCTATTTTTAATATCGTCAAATACATATTCATTATGCCAACCTAATAAAAAAGGACATTTTTTTTGTCAAAATAAAAAAAATTAATGCGTTGAGTCAATGATTTCTCAGCATGTGAACATAGAAAGATGTAAAACACGATGAAATTTAAGTACGTATTACTGACTTGAAATTGTAACCCAAGGAATGCTCCAATCGCGACCTTTATATTTATGTTCTTTCGACGTCTTGTTTAAATGTAGCTAAAAAATTATTTATGGCCTACTTCGAGGCTAAATGAAGTTCAGGTTTTTCTATCTTGGTGGTAAAATTGATTGATATTATTTAAACAATATAAAAATGCAATTGTGATTGACTGACTTAATTAGGCTCAGAACATGCGGTAAGTTGTTTACCGACCAATGCTTAAAGATTTCGAAGACTTCTGGTATCGATTTCTTTGAAATCAAATCCTAAGTAAAAATCGAAAATACCTCAAACGATAATCTAATATTCGGTATAATTTTTTTAATCTGGAGCGAGAAATTTTAAAGTTCCAAGAATGTAATTTTAGAGGCAAAAGTGACAAGCCATTTGTATTCAAATTATTTGACTATTGTCAAATGGTTTATTGTGTCAGGGCATCTGTTTATAGACAACGTGCCGTAGAGATTTTAGCGTTTCGCTTGAAGAGTCATAAACCGATTTTTTACCTAAATCAAAAAAACGTGGTCGGCAAAATAAGCGCATCACACCGTAACTACGAATCACGGAAATGACATACTTTATTCAAACAGCCACAAAGTTTTTCGATCTTGACTGGTACAAAAAAAATAAATTTTGTCATTGTTAAAAACCCGCTCAAATTCTCACTTAAATAGGGCCTTCACTTTGTGAATATCAATTAGCAGTTTGTATTTTTGAGATTCCCTAAGAGCTTAGCATAAAGACAATCAATGATATCGATAGAATTAAAATAAAAAGTGATTTTTTTAAGGTAGCAGGAACTGTATAACTAAAACAATAAAATACTGCCTTTTATGAATCAAATACTTGTTTACCGATATGACCTCAGTCGCGATACAAAGTTGTGAAACCATTTACATAAAACGGGCATGCTTCGATATAGGACTCTCCAAAAATCTATCAAAAATTGATCAAATCAATCTCAAATTATAGACAATATTTTCTAAAGTCAAACAAGAGCAACATTTTAATTTGACAGTAAGAAAATAAAGTGATCTCACTCAAGAACTCTGATTAGCGAACACCAGCACATGGGAATTTTGCCACTTCCGTACAACGCGTTGGAATAACAATAGGCAAAATCGTAGTTTCACGAAGTTTAGAACTTTATCTAAACTTCGAGGAAATATTTATCTCTTTCATTGTCCTGAGATAAAACTTATATTTTATTAGCCGTAAAATAGTTATTTTAGATAAATAAAAAAATGGTTCGGTGAAAGCTGGTCGCGTATCACTGAACCACAACGTATAAGTGTGTTCTTATTTTACATCGATACATTAACAAGAATAAATAATGTTTATAGCTGCTGTGATTTGTTCTAGATAGCCGTTTAATTCTTTGCAAGGATTCTGCACTTCGAATTAATATATTAGGTAATTTTCTATCGCCCCCAACATCTGAATTTAAATTTGTAAGCGATATTTTGCCAGCGATTTCTAAATAACGCGAGGGCAGCGCTCAATAATATTTTCAACAAACAATTTTCGTTAGCCGATAAATTTGTTAACAAGCCTAATTTGAGACCCTTAAAGAGAGGACCTCCTCGAGCAAAAATATAAAATATTGAAATAAATTTTTAATTTAAAAATTTACATTACCTTTCCATGTATTGACTGCCTACCGAATGGAGTATTTTCTGGTTTGAAATACAATCTCGCGGAAGCGAGTTTACTATCATTACTTGCGTCGTGCCAAATGAGTTGTAGTTCTGCTATACAGATCGGACGATCTTCTGAATTTCTGACGAAGTAGAACTCGCCAAGGCAATAACTTTTTTCTTTTTCAAGATTATTTATTTTAAAACCTTTGTAGAACGTATACGATCCATGCCGTCCACAACTTGAACCGATCCACTAGAAATACAAATCAATAATTTAAAGTCAGTTAGGCGGTAATTCTGTCATGGTATGCTTTTAGAGAATTAAATAAAAAAGTGCTCTAAATATGTATCTTTGAGCAGAAGATCTCGGCTAAATATACCGTAGGTCTTTAGAAAAATATTTCTGTTTGTTGGGAATATTTTTGGGGGTTGAAAAGGCGCAAAAATAGAAAAATACCTGCACTTGTGACTCGTTCATTGTGCTGTGTAGTTTATCCTTCAAAATCCACACATTGCATCGAAATGAGTTTTTAGAGTTTGCACCACGTGATCACAACGATGAAACGTCACTGATCAACAAGCACATTTTTTCCATGCAGCTTAGTAAAATACTATGATAGACTCGAAAATCAAGGGCTAAATTTTCATATAACTATTGCTGCCGATAATCTAAATTGATTCAACGTTTGGGGTATAATTTCAAGCACTTCGGTGACTCGCTATATGATTTGAAGCACGGGTCATTTCCTCCCCACCCCCTCCCCCACATCCGCTAATAATAAACGATTCTTCGTATGTTTTTGATAAGAAAATAAATTTAAGTTCATGAGTCGAAATACCTCGGAAACTAAAACTCTCATATCATTTTCGCTTAAAAAACATTTTCTGAGGGGTCAATTCTTTAAATAAAATCGAAAAAATGCGAAAAAAGTCTATATAATAAAGACAAATTACATCAAGTATGTAAATATATCAGCTTATATACAAAGAATTTTTTAACATTTTCTGTTTAATTTCTGTAAGAGATTTTATCAATATTTCACTGAATTAATTTTACTCAAAAAATGGTATTAAGATATTAAGAATTAAGAGAATATTGAAAAAAATCCTTTCTGGTGTAATTATATATTTCTTTATTAACAGCCTTATATGGAATACCATGTTATGAAACTTTAATTATTTTAGAAAAAAAATTAAAAATAACACTATTTGCATTATATTTAATGTCATATTTTTTCCTAAGACGATTGAAATATTTTCTAACAACTGTATATTTTATTTTAAGAAAAAAATTCAGGATGAAAATGTATAACTTTTAGATTATATTGAGGTTACAATATTCAAAATTCTTGTGAATATTTTTAAGTATTTAAATATTCTTTACCTCACCACAAAGCATTATACCATTAAGAATACAAAAGAAAAACATTGCTAAAAAATATCAACAATAAATATCAAACAAACCAGCAATTTATTTGAAATTTTTATAAAACACAATTTAGTCACAAAATATAATCTAAGCAAAGATTAGATCAAGTAAATATTCTAATATAGAAATATAAAGGTCAGGAAAATTTAACAGATATATTTTGAGACAATCTTCTGAAATATTATAATTCACATTAGATTTTATTTTAAAATAATTTTGTTCAAAATAACGGGTTATTTATTCATCTTTCTAAAATTTTGACACTTATATTTTATATATTGTGATTTACATAAAAATATTTTTAGAAAAAACCAATATCAATTCAAGGATGTCACCAAAATAAGAACTGAATAGCAGAAAACACCTGGTAATTGTATAGAATTTCAAAAAAAGAAAATATAAGCCAAAAAGTACCTTATGCTCAGTGGTTTTCACCAAATTTCCCAATTAATAAATAATGCAAAGATATATTAAAAGTGTCAAACTGAATATCATAATTATTAAACATTCTAGTTATTTCTGTTGGGGAAAACAAGCTCTGTTTTACCCAAAAATAAAACCTATGTTCAACATAATAAATATATTTTTAAATATCATTGATATGAAAACCAGAATGATATTTTTTAAATTGTAATTGTAAGCAATATGTTAACATTCCTAGATTTGTTTACAAAATTAAATCAAAAATTATTTCATTTATGGTTGTCATACTTACACCCTAAGTTATTTTTCTCCCTAAATTTGTAAAAAAATTCAATCTAAAAATTTGTCAGAAATTTAATTGTAGGCAGTTTTAAATCACTTAAAAGTTTAAACACAAAAAAAAAAAAAAAAAAAAAAAAAAACCCAAAAAATCAATAATATCAAGGTTATAAATAGAAAATATTTTGTGCATTATTATATATATTTAGTACCGGTATAGCTGTGTTTTTAAAAAGAAAAAACAAAAAAAGAGTTTTTGAATGGAATACAAAAATAAATCAATAAATATATTGTGTAAATAAATTAATAAATTAATAAATAAATAAACAAAAAACAAATATAGAAATAGAAAGTAAAAAATGGTAATTCATGAAAAAAAGAGAACTCAAACAAGTTAAGTTTGACTGCAGTGGCCGATCGAGGATTTTGGAAAGAGGGGTTCCAAAATTTTGCTAAGGGGGTTTGATTGCTGAACCCCCCCCCCCCCCCCCAAAGGAAAGAAATGGGGTTCAGACTGCCAAATCAGTCACAAAATCAAATCTTACATTGCATGTTTTCTGGTTAGTTTTTTTTTGTAGGCCTTATTTAATGGGTTTGTTTGTGGTTTAGGGGATTGAGATGAACCTATATGGTTAGTCATGTTGCCTTTGAGGTAGGAAAAAACAAATAAATTTTGAAATAAATTTTGAAATGGGCCAAACTTTACCACTAAATGATTATTTGTGTTTAGATGTGTGTCAATAATTCCTTTCAGTCTTGGAATCACATATCTCCTTTAGCTGTAGACTGTACACCTTGGTCATTGTTTGCTTTGTCCAAGCGAGGATTAGTAACTAGTCTACTGTACCTCCCCGAGGGATATTAGACTAGCTGCTAATCATTTCTTGGCCAAATTAACCAAAGCAAACACCAAACAGTACACAAGGAAAATACAGGGGTGGCTTGTAGTCTACCATACAATAGAGAAGTGAAGGATGATTACCGGTAACCCCAGAGCAGGATAGGGAAGGCGGGGGGGGGGGGGGGGGGGGGGGGAGGGGGAGTTGAACAGCTGGCTCACTTCAGAAGTACAGGTGATGTGTGCTGCTCCTCCTCTCATCAATTTAATACAGCCTGGGTTGGATTCCAGGGCTTGGTGACAAAGTTGGTTCTCTTCTGTATTTTGAGGGTTTTTTTCCAGATTCTCTGGCTTTCCCTCAAACTTGTAGAAAGTTAATAAATTTTGCCTGAAAAAATTGTGCCCTCCCTTAACATCCACGTAACCCCAACCCATAAATTTTGAATAATCCTTAAGCCCACCATATATATATGTATTTATTTACGTAGCTTCCACCTTAAAAATATATAAAATCTAAATAACAAAATATGAATCAAAAATATAAATAAAGACAATAATACAAGGAACATATATAATAATTATAAGACAAAAAAAGGTGAGGGACAGCACAACAGAGCGAGGATC
Organism: Anthopleura sola; assembly: GCA_023349425.1. Classification (NCBI taxonomy): domain Eukaryota; kingdom Metazoa; phylum Cnidaria; class Anthozoa; order Actiniaria; family Actiniidae; genus Anthopleura; species Anthopleura sola. The sequence continues at coordinate 5,377,937 of JALHLI010000005.1, forward strand.
CAAATAAAGTGCACCCGTAATATGCTTTACAAATTTTATGCTGCAAAGCTAGATTTATGCCTAGGTCTACACAATTCAATTAAGGTGGAACATTTGACTTTAGCAGGCAGGTAAAGGAAAAATATTCAAATAAACTACACTTCAATCCCCTGCTAGCTTAAGAATCTTTCAAATTTATTCTTTGAGATTGAGTACAAAGGTACAAATAATCTCCAGATAAAAGAAATTCCCAAGGGTCACAACATATTGACCTGCATTATATAGAATAATTAAATTCTTTTGTGAGAAGTCTCTGTCATAATTGCATACATACCATCTTTCAGCAGAGGAAAAGGAGACAGATATGCTGCACAATGAAATTTATTTAAGAAAATAAATAACTCTAGCTTTTTTAAAAAATTTTTAAAGTTTAAAAAAATTTCTAAATAAAAGTTTAATTTTTAAAGGACAAAAACTGCTTGTATTTGCATGGCTATGATGTGTCAATGTCATTAGAAAACATACTTTAGTATCTAGAAATGAGAAATACTTAGGAATTTCCTGTATTAGTGCAGAAGCACTCAAAAGCTTTCAAGAGATCACTGACAGTCTATTAAAGAATAAAACTACTCATAATTGAAACTCCGAGATGTACATGAGACTCAAGTGTTGATTAAGCCTCATGAATGTGACATTCATATTATATATATAGTCTGTGGTTTGTCTATCATGTTCTAGGTTACCCTCATGAACCTAATAGTTAGTAATATATATATATCTCTCATATTTAATAAATTAAATCTTAATATCTATCTGTTTTATTGGCATTTAATCATTTCTAATGGTCATATATGAAGTGCTCAATATTCTATTTTCTTGACAAAAGCCTTTAACTTGGAAGCTATTGTAAGAAATTAGCATCTAAAAATAAAATAAAAAATGTTTGGTATTTGTGAAACATAATATCAAAGCATATCAAATTTAGAATTACAGTTAATACAGATTCCAATGCTCATTAAAGGAAAACGTTATCCTTATTTGGAGCCATTTATGTCTACATTCACAGCAAATTAATATCTCTTTGAAGATTGTAGTTGATGTTCCTATTAAATATACATGTTCTTACTTATAATATATTAGATATGTCCAATGAAAAGAAGACATGTTATTTGTCCTATATTTTATATAATATTTAACTTAAGGATGTGATACTAATACTGTAGTTATATTTGGCTGACGTTTGGTCGAAAATCAAATGACTATAATATACACTGTATATATTTAAAGAATTTTGGAAATATGGCAGTTATAAATTAGTTTATACATAAAATATTAATCTATTTTAATTCTGCTGAATTTTTGTGAAAGGCTTCCTTTACACACACACTCAACCTTTTTTGTGAAAAGTCAATTTTTCCTTATGATGAACACCTAAGGCTCCATACATATCTTTAGACATTATGAACTTCACCCCTCATTTATATAATTATTTTCAGGTTCTGGAGCAAATTTCAATCCTTTAATTGATTCCTGATGTTTAAGATCAGTCATATTATGGAAACTTAACATAAGGTATACATGTACTTCTGTGAAATCAGTACTTACTTAAGGCCATGTTTCACTTTGCAATTTTCCAAGACAAGTTGCTGGAGAATTGCACAGTGTAACAGGGGTTGGTTGTCTCACACATTTTGTACCAAAATACCACATACTGTTATTCACATTACACAATATACTGTGACTAAAAATACTGAACTAGCTCAACATCCATCATCAGTTAGGGACTTGTGGGTATATCTAAATGTTATAATAATGTAGCACAATAATGGATGCATTATTTAACTGATGATGACGATTTAAGGTGGCTGTCTACTATAAAAAATGAAGCTACTGCACAATGACGCCATGAAGCAGGCAATCTGATGCCACTATGTGCGTGCACTATTAACCTTCAAACTTTTATTGAAGAAGCATACGCATTTTGAACTTCAACATTGCAAATCCCTTGAATTTTGCATGGGACTATAAATTTTTTTGGATTTACAAAACAGTACATTAAAAAGAAACTTAATTTTGACAAAGATTGAAAAAAATGACATGGGTTTTACAAAAAAGCAGTAAGTGTGCAATTTTGCACTTGTTTTAGACAAAATTGTCAAGGGCAATAATAATAATAATAATAATAATAATAATAATAATAATAATAATAATAATAATAATAATAATATTCTACATATATATAGCGCCATATAAATTAGTTTTGACTATATTTCTCAATACTTTCCAAATCTTTTGACTTATATTTGTGAAACAATATATAATTTAGGTTTCCTGGAAAAAACGTCAAAAGCTTGATTACCGTTGAAATTTTTTGGTAGAGCGTTGGTTTTTGTTTCTCTTTATCTTCAAAAAGTTCTTGATATGCTTGTGTCAAATGGTGAATATCTTGAAAACGACCTCAGGACACCCCTTTTTTATTTGAGTTTAAAAAATTTGTGATTCAAAAACTTTTTCATGGATTTTTTCTATAGTAGGCAGCCACCTTAATTCAACAGGTTTAACAAATACTGTACAATTTTCAAGAAAAACAATAAAATCTGATTTGTTAGGTAATATTTTATGAATGCATTATCATTAGAAGTAATACAATACATATTTAAGGTGGCTCCAAGGGGTTATTTTTGTCACACTTCTCCTAATTTTGAATCCGCTTAATATACATAATAATTAATTTAGCCCAATAAACCTGAATTTTACACCAGATGCATGTTAGACTTGGATGAAAGTCTTGAACAATGGTCTTTTTATGCTAATCAGCATTTCCATAGCAACAATAAACAAACCTTTAAAAAAAACGTTTTTCCTAAATGTATTTTCAAATCAGGCTACCCTAGAAATGCATATAATTATACAATAATTGACACACTAAATGGAAAAGTTTAAGAAAAGTTATCTGTTTTATTTCAAATAAATCGCTTGTCTGAAACGTTTTTAAAATGATAAGCGGATACAGAAAGGAAAGGGTGACTCAAAAATAACTTCTTGAAACCAACTTAAAACATTTGACAGCCAATTTATCAACCAATTGTCTTACTGCTTGAACTTTTGTATATTTTCAATTAGTCAATAAAACCTTTTTAGTTATCACATTCTTTAAGTATCCCTTTAGTGTAAGCCATCGTACCATGATGAAAGACATTAAAATCTATATGAGCTTATTGAATGGATCAAATGATTAATGGAGACCACAGACTGTCAGGTAATAAAAATACAGCAATACTCAGGTTCATAATTTTTTTTTGCAAGTTTTAGTGTTTGCATTAACTGCACTTTATTTTGTGAACCCATATATTATTAATCAGGTTGATAAAAAACACCATAATTTTGCAAGTTTTTTTTATTGCATTAACTGCCACCACTATTTTGGGGACTGATATAGGGCAGGAATTCTGTCTTATTATCAATACAACCCAGGGGGTAATAGGGGAGGTTCAGTGTTTGGGATGATCGGCTTGGATCCAAAGATCCTCAGATCTTATCTGAGACAAGAATACCTTGAAAAAACATAACCTATTCAAGACAGGACACTGTAACTAATAACCCCATCTAAGACCCAAGAGAAATTCTATAACCTGATTATGCTGGCACAGTTGGAAGTTTTTTTGGTGGTGAAAAATACCAGTTTTGACAAAAAGTTAAAATTGAATAGACCCATTGCATGTGACTTCAGAGCAGCTCATTTTGGAGGGCAAAACAAAAGAATTTTATTCTCCTAAGAATTGGAACCTATTGTTTTGTTGAGCTGTATTCTGGTGAGCTGTATTCTGACATACTATATCTAAGACTTGGAAACGCTTAATGCCACTAACCTATCCAAGACTGATAACCCTATTTAAGACAATATCATGGAAATTGTATACTCTGTAATACAGTTGAAGCTCTCTCCTTGCAACCTTTTGTGTAAGCAGTTTTGAAGGCCCCAGTCATTATAAGTACAGTACACTAATGAAGATTGAGGAATACAGCAAGAGTGTTGGCTTGCAGCATGCCTGTTTATTTGGTGCTGTACTGTGGTTGAACAGGAGTTGGTACAGCTAGATTGCTTTTGACTAGACTTAGCTATTTGACTAGCACGTGGACTAGAGCACATCAGGCCTCAGTCTAGGACCTTGAAAGTGGGGATTCATTTTTTCTGCCAATCTCAGTTATCGGGGGTTGGGGGTCTGGACCCCTTAGTTTCCAGTCTTTTACCCAGAGCCCACGTTCCCCTTGGTCAGCACCAAGAAACAAGAGGCTCTGGTTGCAACCATTTTTTAGTCCCTGAATCTCATTTTCAGGAAGCAGATCTCAAAAAAGTGCTTATGAGACTGGAAGTTGAAACATGCTGTACAAGTTAGGTTTAGATACTTATTTGATTTGGGATCCCTGTGGCATAGAAAAAGCCATTAATCTTGTACACTTCAAATTTTATATCTAAAATCTGTCCTTAGTTATAGTTAGTCTCAAAAATATTATCTTGAAATAAAGAATAGTAGCTTATTTTGTATTTTGAAACGTTTTGTCTGTGAAATAGCCTGGATAGAGCTTGTTTGGAGCTTTCAAAGTTCAACTGGCTCTACCTCAGAATCGCCTGTTCTAAACCACCATTAATCAATTTAGTCCAATTTTCAGTCTTCTACCCATCGCTTGCCAACCAATCTTCACACCACAACAGACTATGATAATATCTACTGAATGTTGTGCTCATTTTGTCAAATGGTTTATAGTGGGAAAACAAGAAGAGATTTTGCGCTTAATTGTTTTTCCTTGGAGAACAGTCTTCCATGTGCTAAAACTGAACATACAGTACTTTAAATTTACTTCTGGAAAGACGTTTCCTATTGTTTTATTGAACAAATCACAATGCTCAAAAAATTGCTGCAGCCAGAGTCTCTCTTTTCTCTGTACGAGATTATTGCGTAGTTTCAATCTTCATTTTATAGCAAGTTTTTTTGCTTAGTATGATTGAACCTCCTCTAAAAAAATATTTTTTTTTTAGTTAGTATATATTTGGACCCCTCACGAAAATTCCTGGATCAATGCACACATCATTGCAACTGGCAGGTGAATTTAAGCAAACAGTATGAGGATTGATTAGACACGAATCCTTCCCTCATGCTTGGTGATCACTGAACCCGTAAGGGGAAAAAATTTTAACAGATAGTGAATTGGGGCCCGACTTAGGGAATCAGTCTAAATGATTGATCTAGATAATTTATATACAGTATGTTACCTTATTACATGAAAATTTCATCACCACTTACTTTTGTGATTTTCACAATTTCCAAAAAATTACAAGTTAAAGTGATGCAAAAAATAAGTATCGCAAAAATATAATGACACAAAAATTAAGTGACCCTCCATTTTTGCAAAAGTAAAAAATCAAATATCCATTCAAGAGCATGATTGAATAAAAACATTGTTACTCAGGATCTAGAATTAGTGCCTGTTGACCCTGTTCAACAATAAATGAAACCAAAAAACTAATTAGCACTTAATGACTGGTCCCGAGGGAAACAGTTAGTTTTGTTTCCCGAGAATCTCAATGTTTCCCGAGGCTCCGGCTTCACATTTTCCTGCACCATCTTGGAAGGTAGCTGTGCCTTTGTATCAAGGTGCGATGAACAGTGAGCTTGCAATGATAGAGACATGTAAATAATTGTCCAAGGTGTTAAAAAAGGTCTCTATCATTGCAAAGGCTACCCTTCATCTCACTTCGATGCAAAGGCATGGTTAATTATTTCAAGATGGGGCAGGGAACTGCGAAGGGCACTAATCTATTAAAGTGGAAAATTTGACTTTTTGAGCTCAGGCAGGTAAAGGAAAAATCCTGGTTATAGTCAAAACGGCTCAAGCGTACCCCCTAGAATCCATTAATGATTTCATTATTCGAATATTGAGTTGATTATTCACTCTGACTCAAAACTTGAAAATAAGTTATCTACTTGAGTTTTCATTTGATTCTTCAACAATTGCCATGCCAAGGTAGGAAAACTCCCCAGACAGGCCATCACTTAGAATTTAGTTGTGAAATGAATGTGTAGTTTCAATCAAGTCTTCGAATTTTTTATGAAAACTCGGAGTGAATAATGAACTCAATATTCAAATAATGAAATCATTAATGGAGACTAGGGGGGTACGCTTGAGCCGTTTTGACTGTAATAATTAACTACACTCAAATCCTCCTCAATCTTATATGAAAAAATAATCCAATTGTGCATCTCAAAATAAATTTTCCAAAAGTCTTGATTTCCAAATTTTCAGAGGGTGAGGGCATTCCCCTGGACCCCCCATATTAGCCCTCCCTCTTCCCCTCACTCCAAACTATGCTCTTCTAGGTGCCTGACCAAAGAACCTTTAGTTAGCTAAAAATTTTCTCTAATTAAATAAATTAATAAAACCCTTGAAGCAAGGGAGAGAACTACCAAACTCTGCTCACATCAGGAATCAAACCTGGGACTCCAGAGGTGAGGGGCAAATGCACAACTGCCATATGCCATCCTTGCTTGATTCCCCTAAGCATGGGTGGCATGGTGGTAAGAGTGCTCGCCTCTCACCAATGTGATCCAGGTTCATTAAGTCCTGTTGGGCTTTGTGTACGTTGTGTGTTCGAAGTTGCTTGTTTGTTCTCTCCTGTGCTTCGAAGGCTGTTCTCAGTTCACCAGCTTTCCTCCTCCCTGTGGGAATGCTACTGCTGAATCTTATTTATCATATATTTATTTTATTTTGCTTCAGAACTGATACCATTGTGCTAAAAATATATATTAGACATGGTTCTTTTTAAATAACATGCATGTTATGTTAAAATAAAGTTAAATAAATTTTAAGCTAAAATTGTAATGAGGGATGTAATACTGCTTGTCTTTAAAAGTATATTTACTTAGTACTTAATACGAAGCACAATAGGTATATGGGTGGTATAGATCTAGATGATAGATGTTCATGATACTAGAGGGAGTAGCCGGGAAGCGGAAGATGGCAAGATAGGTTTAGAATAGTTGAAAGAGTTTCAGCAATCGCGAAAAAAACTAAATTTCATGGTTTAACTCTGTACGTAGCTATAGCTATAAGTGCATTTCTATGCAACACAAATTCTTACAAGTTTACTCAAGCGGTGAACGTAAAATCATGAGAAGAACAAGTGGCAAGCACAAATATTTGAAAAATGTGTCAACGAACGAAGCAAGCCGGTTTGAAACGCCAACAAAAGCAAGCAAAAAGTGCAGATATTTTCCAAGTTAATTTTAAAAGAACAGGTAAATTTTACTTCTTTGACGATTTTGAGTCGATAACATGATGCAAGTACAATGAATTGGAAAGAGATCCTAAAAAATCCTAACTTGAACAAACATAAAAACAGCTGTTTGCAGTGAATGGCTTCATCGCTTCTTAATTCGCTAAGTGAATACTCTCTTTGAGCGCCTTCGCCACCATTACTCAAAAACAAGATGTACGAGACTAACAGAGAGAGAATATCATAAAAAAATTCTTACCTTGTAAATACAGGAAAGAATCTAACCACAAGATAAACGAAGAAAATTAACTTTCTGACCACAGACAATACCAAACAGCTCTGAGCTTGCCGGGGACTGTCCGCCACGACAACATCATGAAACTACAGCCTTGTAGAATCCTAACAAGCAGTGAAGAATTCGCCAATAAGTGAGAGAGAAGTATGAGTCCATCATCTTATTAGATCAGGGATACCAAGCCAGAAGATCTTAAAGCAGCCACGATTTTAGCAGATCTTCTCACGACCCACTTCCAGAAATTTACTCTCCCAAATATTTGACCCACCTACTTGATGTGATCTGAGTACCAGGCCTCGCTCGTTCTCATCACGTGAGCCAGAAAAGAAAAACTCTGGTCCGCGAAAACCCCGCAAACCAATCAGGTTCTTCCCGTCAAATTTACACCGACTCAAGAAAGAAATCCAAAATAAATACAAATCTCATATCAATTATTTTTAAGTCATTTTAATTTTTGTTCCCATTTTTTTCTTTCTGTTGCATAAAATTTAACCCTCTCTCACACATTGTGATGGTTCCGCTCCATTGACTATACTTTTCCCCAAAGATTGCTAGCTGGATCTTGGTCCACATTTCCCTTAACTGTTTAGAGTTAAAAATTTACTGGTTTCCTTCACTTTAACCAACTGCACTCTAAATGTTGAGTATCAAAATGTGGACCTGGTTCAGTTTGCCTGATTTCAGGGGGAAGGGGGGGGGGGGGGGGGGGGATTAAGAAGACCTTTTAGAGGTAAGGGACAAGATACCCACAGAATTAACTAGGGGTCAGTAGGCCCATTAGGGATAACTGAATTCCTTGAGCTGAATACCAAAAATTACAATTTCTTTAGTGTTCCTTGTATATTGATCGTTTTTAACTTCTAGCTATTCTGAAAAGGTCTATTTATGATAATAAAATTACTCTAACTATACCAGGAGGTGTCGCTTGGTCCAGCCTGTTTGTTGGTAATAAATCTTTTTTTTTTTAGAATATTTATCCTATCTATAAAGTCTCAGCTCATAGCTCTAGCAGTACCATGGATGCAGGGGGTGTCGGGAATTTTCCGAACCCCTACTACAGGGCGCGCTATTTTCATAATTCCCGCGCTTTTCGTTGCCATAGCGATACCTCCAAATTCAAAATGGCGGAATCCTATGGAAAACAACACCAATGTATAAAGGCCATGTTTTAAGTGATTTAGTCGTTTAATTTGCTCAAAAAAACATCTAAGGATGGATAACAATATAAGAAATCTTATCCATGTTGCTTTAGAAGAAAATAACTTAAATTTGTTAAATGAAGCGTATTCAAAACTGAAGAAGGAGCGCCAGTCGCCAAGCGACAAGATCGATGCAGTGTCACCAGATCTTTTCACTCTTTGCGCCGAAACGGCATTCAAAGTAAGTACTTAGTGATGGTAACTTTTGTTATTCTATCATTCAGTACTAAAATGACACAAGAATTTGAAGTTTAATCTAATCTAAGTTCTTGCTTTGTTTGGTTGCCTATTTGTTGAGTTGTCGTTTGGTTGTTGACATCAACATGATCATTCACTGCCGATTTTGAGCCAAGACCTGAGTTTACTTATTGTGTAAATAAGCTTACATTCAATTTGTTTTCACCGTTAAGCTTGGTCTCCGGGATATGGCAGAAGACTGTATCAAGATGTTTTTCATGAAGACACCTCCATCCAACCAATTCCTTTGTAGAGCTTATCTTTGTCAAGCGCAGCTCAGTGCTCCAACATCTCCAAAGAAAGCTGTAAGTATAGTACGTCTCCACTTTTTTTTATAGGCTTTGTCTACAACATATTGCTTTGCACCTTTAAGGTGGTTTGGGATTAAAACAAACAAAAAAAAAAATTTTTAACTTACAGTAAGTTATAAAATTTGTGAACACTGTCATTGTGAGAAAAGTTTCATTGTCAAAGCCCACTCAATAAAAAAGCATCTATATCAAGGCAAGAGGCTTGTGGTCCAATACCCCATACAAATCCTAGTAAAATTCTATATTTCAAATTTACATTATAAGCTGAAACTTTGCCTCTTTATTAGCTAATTTATGCATCCAGTCCTTTTCTGGACTTTATTTTGACCCTATTAGTTTGGCTTATCAGGCAGTGACATAGGACCCAGGATCTGGGGGGGGGGGGGGGGGGGCACCTAGAATAAAAACTAATTACGGCGCATGGTTGTCCCTCCTTCCTATGCCAGTGGCATTGACATCATACATCAAAGAAAATAAGGCTCGACCTGAAATTTTAAGGGGGCAGCCACCCCCCCCCCCCCCCTCACCCTGCTCACCCCCCCTCTCTATGCCACTGTTATTAGGGGTGGGGTCACTGGAACGGAACAACTGAACAGTTATGGCACAACTACCAGAACAACAATTGGAACCAACAAAACAGTGATTGGAGCCACAGGAAGAATGTACTGAAATGAGCTCCAGAACAACTCTAGAGACAGACAGGCACCATATATTAATTGACATGAGTTATTTGACTTATCAGAAAAAGGAGTTTACTGTCAAATTTGCCATATGATAGAAAAATAAATAATTGCAAAGTTTTGTGAGATTGCCCTTAAACTAAGCAAGATATAAATAATTTATGATCTTGGATGGATACTTTGCATTAAAAAAGCTATTAAATGATTATTGTGGAGAATGTTGAGCATTATAATCTTTGAAAATATCATTATATTTTTAATAGGAGCAGCTGGATAAAGCTGTTGAATACATTCTAAAAGCCATCAACTTTGCTAGAAAAAATCCAAGGTAAGATTAACTGTAATGAGACTCCAGATTAATATACAATACCAGTAGACCATTAAAGGGATTTATTTTTTTCAATTATAGATGAATATTATTTTTTCATATTCGGTCATAAGCCTCTTTGGTTATAAGCTCCCCTCCATTGACAGAATATTATCATGCAGCCCCATAGCACATTGACAATCCACTCAGATTATACAGACGAGTTTCAGTTTTCTGAGTACATTTGTGTTTCAAAAGCCCACAGTTTACAGTTGTTGCTGCATGAACAATCTTGTTCAATTGAAATGGAGATAATACTGACACGAGTTTCGCATTCCATGCAAACCACTGTTTTTGTAGACCACAGACTCATTTGTACATGCCTTGTTTAGCCTCGTTTATAAGTCAGCTACTGTACAGTATTCAAAGACACCACTGAAAAGTCCATGGGTTTGGTATTATTCAACTTGCACATTCTTTACATTACAGTTGGCTGTTGCTAATGGTTTGGAAAAGTCAACTGTAATATAAAAAAAGTGCAAGTTGAATAATACCAAAATTGAATGTTTTGAAATGTTTTGAAATAAGTTGTGTGGGGTGACGAGGTGTTTCTCAAGCTATACAGGATAATACTCTAGAAATTTTTTTGTTTGTTGTCAAACTGTCTTTAATATATTATAATAAATAATTTTTACTTTTATTTTCAGGTATTACTTTCTGGTGTATAATGCATCTGTATTGTACTGGCAATTCTGTCGTCCTTTCCTCAAGCCCAATTTTCGCCAGTACCTGGCAAGAAGTCTTCACCAGGTTGTTAAGGCTCTTGATGACATTGATGATAAAGATTATGACTGGAGAGCACAGCTTATGATGTAAGTACAACTGTCATGTGATTTAGGGGTGGGGATCTGAAAAAAATCTGAAAAAAATCTGGTCTAATTATAGAACTATGCTAACAGGCACCGTGGAGGGGGAGGGACTAAAGAACCTTAGTTAAACTTTTTCTCTTATTAAATAAATTTACACAGCTGTTAATTTACTTGTGCTCATAAATACGAAATGTCATGTAACATTGATTAATTAATATACTTGTAGAGCTCTTATAGAGTGTCATGTTGATGCTGGACGCAAAGAAGATGCAGTTCAAGTCAGCAATGCTACACTCTCATTCACGAAGACTTATTTTCCTACCTTGTATACTACTGTCCTGGGTTTACAGGCAAGTAAAAGACAGTGTACCAAACTTATAGCAGGGCTCAAAATAATGGCTGGTCAATGGTCAAATTGAATGTCCTTCCAAATTTGGTATTTGACCGGTCAAATACGGTTTTGAATGGACTATTGACTGTTCATATTTGAAAAAAATAAAATAAAATATCATATGCCAGACAACTTGACCGGCATATGACTGGCTGTTATTTTAAGCCCTGTTACAGTGTGATTTATTAATAGCCCAGCATGCTTTTGGTTGACCATCAGTTTGTTGTATTAGTTGTTTGTAGAATGAGGCTGGGAGTTTGATGAAACTGACAATCTCTACATGTACCTTTTCATCCTTGCTAAAACAAAATGAGTATGAAATCATTCTGTTTCCTCTACTTACATTATTTTGGTGGTTACTTATACTATTGGGTATTTGGAGCTTATAGTACCGTACTTACTAAAATAGCTCCAATGGAGACAGATTTGACAGATTTAAGTTCTGTCAACCCTTTATTTGGAGTGGTGGCAATAATGATGGTTTTCCATATAATATACTTTTTGAACTTCTTATATTTTTCTTTTGTTTTAGATAAGGCACAGATTAATAGATATCTCAAAAGTCTCCAAAGAAATCAAAGCTTCAAATGAGTTACACATATTCTACAAGATCCAGCGTCTTAGAGCGTAAGTTATAATGTTCTTAAAATATTCTAGGGTAGGTAAAGGATAGTTTCCCAAGGGGCCAATTAAACCACTGTAGACCCCTTGCCTTAATTCCCAATCTGGGGGTCAAAATAAAAGATTTTCATTCTCTTAATTGAAGAATGAAATCTTTTTTGTTATTAATATTTTTCATTGTTTTAAATAAATAAATAAATAGATAATAATGAGAATTAACAGTGGAATCCACAGTTTTGACCCCCAGGTAGTGGTTTATTTCAAGGGGTCTATGCCATTTAAACTTTATATGTCTTTTAGTCTGTCCATCTATTCATCCATTCATCCCTCCCATCCATCCATCCATCCATCCATCCATCCATCCATCCATCCATCCATCCATCCATCCATCCATCCATCCATCCATCCATCCATCCATCCATCCATCCATCCATCCATCCATCCATCCATCCATCCATCCATCCATCCATCCATACATTCATGGTCTGTCTGTCTGTCCATCCATCACATCGATCACATCCATCCAACCACCCAAAACATCCATCACTGACATCCATCTGTCCGTCCAACCATCCATCTGTCCATCCATCTGTCCGTCCATCCATAACATTCATCACATCCATCAAACCAACCAAAACAATCCATCTGTCGGTCCATCCATCCATCCATTTATCCATCAATCCACCATGATTATATTTGATAATCTTTTCTTATCTTTTCTTATTTTTGCAAGTATGTTGGAGGCAGGAGAAAAAGTAGACATCCACCAAGAGCTTGGAAAGATTTACAAGATGATAGTGAAAGGAGGATTAGAAACAGACAGATCTAGTACTGAGATGTCTAGCACACCAGTTGGCAATTTTGCCAGTTCACCCATGGTGAATGGAGTATCTGACAAGTAGGTTGAATGTGTTCATTAATTATAAACAAATTAAACAGCTTTTTCCATGCTCTGTTCAGTAATAAACCATGCAAGAAATGTAAAGAGGAGCATAAGGCATCTATTGGTGAGTGCTTTTCACACTAGCAGGGGCGGATCCAGGAATTTTCAAAAGGGGGGGCCGGACAGGATCAAAATAGGGGCGTAGTGTGGCCATTTTGATAAGACACCTAAAAAATCGCCGAAGCAAAAAAAGAAAAAAAAAAAACAACGTGCGCACTACAATGTTGACACTGTTCCATAAATTATTACCAAGTTTTAACACATTAATTTCAAAAGGGGGGGCCGGATAGGATCAAATTAAAAAATAAAATAAATTTCCTTAATGCATGAGGCAGTAGAAAAGCAAAAAAAAAAAAACGGCAGCTAAAGAAGGGGCCGCGGCCCCCCCGGCCCCCCCTAAATCCGCCCCTGACTAGTCTTCTTGAGTGCTTTTGGCATTCCCTAAATGCTTTATCACTGGACAGAGCATGGATCATTGATTATTATTAATTTATTTTATTAGTAATTAATGAGTTTTTCAGCAATTTGTTCCCCTGATCAGTCACTCACTCAGAGAGCTATATCATAGAATAGAATCATTGAAAGTACAAAACTACAAAAAAAAATAGTTATTTTGTTTGGCAAGCTATATGATTATGTTGATGTCTGATTGAACATCTGTATTCTAGGGTGCCCCTTCTTATTGATCTAACAAGACTGTGCCTAGAAAATGATTGCCATGAACTTGCAACAGATTGTTTGGAAATCTTAAAAGGACCCACATGTATAAAGGTAAATATTTGTAATTCCGTAAATTTCCAGTACATTCAGCATGCAGGTACTATAATCTATATGGTTGTTTCTAGAAATATAATTATGTGCTGAATTTGATCCCGATATCAAAATCATGATTAAAAGAACCAAGAAGCACCTATCATTCTTCTAGAAACCACTAACTAAAGAAACATTTCATGTGATATGCACTGTCTTCAAAAACGTTATTACAGCATTACACGGCACATGTAATGCATACCAAGACATAGTGAGCAAATTTTGTATCAGTGTGAAAAGTCATGGCACACAGCACGGTTACAGCATGGTGCAGTGTGGCGTGGACACAGCACAGAATGTTGAATGCTTTGTTCATACACAGCAAGGTACGGACACAATCACAGCAAGGTGTGGTCAAAGAACTGCTAAAACAGATCCCTTGTTGACCCAACTTTTAAGTTGGCACCTCTTATTCCTTTCTCATTGTGTAGATGATTGGCGGAAGTGTTTGAATATTGTTCTCAAAACTGAAGTTTTAATTCTGAAGAAAGCTATCATCAGCATAGCCAAAATGTCAAGACAGTTGTCTATTTAAAGTGTTTTCTGTAAAAACCTTATTTTGATATGTCATCATCATGCAAATGCAAAACATTTATTATATTACTACCTACACAGAATTAGTCATTTTAAAAATATTAATCCTGATTATTCTTGTAGGATAAAACTACCTCCTTTGAAGTAGAGTTTATGAAGTTCGATTTGATGGTGAAATCCCTTGGAAATAAGAAAGAAAATTACAGCAAAAATGTAGTAGAGGTAGGTTTTTTCCATGATAATTATACCTCCACTTCTTCCAGTTATAAGCTCCCTCAGTTGGGATGTAAAGTATTTTAAACAAGCAAATGAAATTGTTTTCAACAAGACAAATCCTTAAATATGACGTTATGCATATTAACTTGAGGTATTGCCTTTGTAACTTGTATTTTTTAATCCCAGCATCAGACCATTTGGTGATCATCCTATTTGTTTTCACAGACACGGATTCAGGCGATCAAGAAACTGGAACAGTATCTGATCACTGCTTCAAGACTTGGGAATCCCAATGTAATTCAGGTATGGAAAGAAAGGCTGTAAAGAGAAGTAGTACAAACTAATAATAAGCTCATTCTTCCCATTTTTTTGGGTTAGCAGAAAAAAGTACACTGATTTGACAGCTTCTACTCTCCCCTCAGTTCATGACTTGTGTTTTTTCCCCGATTATTTAGGCTGGCTGTGTCACATTATGGAATTTATCCCTGCCATTACTACAGCCAAACCTGAGACACCATGTGCGCAAGCCATTAACACTGATTGCACAGTTACTTGAGGATATTGATAGGTGAGCATCAAAACATTCATTTGTACTAGTCGTTAGCATCATAACCATAGTCATCATCATCATTATCATGCGGAAGCATACAATGCCGTCAAACTAATTTAGTGACTCATTTTATCCTAGTTGAGTGAACACAATATCGGGGGCAGCGGAAGCAGGGGGGCAGTGTCCCCCCACTTATATATATACTTTTTTTTTGGGGGGGGGGGGGGGGAGGCCCCCCAATTGTGGTTAGGATAAATCATAAACTATAAATCATAGATATTTTAAAGGCATTTGTATTTTGTATTTTGTAAAAAAAAAAAATAATTGTAGTGCCCCCCCCCCCCCCCCCCCCCCCCCAATGATTTTCAGCTTCCGCCGCTGCTGAATATGGAAGCTCTGTTTGGCTCAACTTGCTCCCACGTGAATGTGATAGTTTTAAAGATCAACCTGACTTGCATTCAGTTGTCAACGCAGCTTGAAAGCTTTTTAAGCTTTTAACTTTAAAACGTTTCTTATATAAATTGTTTATGGCACCATCTTGTGCTGCTAATTTAGATATTAAACAGTTATCTCAAGCTTTGTAATTTTGTTTCATAGCCTTCTGGTTCTATTACGTTGTCAAGTCCACATGGAGTTAGCCAAATGTGAGGAGGATGAGGATCAGCTAGAATATGCTTTAACACATTTACAAAAAGCTCTTGATATGGATGATTCTAGTCAGTATAGAGACAGATTGAACACAGCATTGAAAAGGCTTAAGTTAAGGGCCACACTATATCAGACACCAGAACGACCAGAAGACTTGGCAGCTATGATCATTGAGCAGGTAAATTAATCTTAACATTTGGAACCTGTGTTTTATTTCCATAACGCTTCCCTTTTCGTGCCTTGAATCTGATGCATGCGAATTTGCAGGGACGGTGGAGCCCATTTTAAAGTGTGTGTGTGGGGGGGGGGGGGGGGGGGGAAGGAATAGTATTCAAATTAAAAGGGAAAAGTGTGGGGGGTTAAGATTAGAGAATATGAAAGACTAGTATGCAAAAAGAAAAAAGCTACCCGGCTCCGCCCTCCCGGAATATTTCGTGCACGTTTGTGTGAGCGGTACAATCGATCGATGTTTCCAGGGTCTAAATACAAGCATAACGCCCATCTGTCATCTGCAGTTCCCTCGAGTTGCAGTCTATACTTCCTTTCATTTTTATTCGTTTCCTTTCATTTACTTTGCGTTCAACGTGAACGGAATTTTTAGATATTTTCTTTTCTTTCTTTGTTAGCTTATCAGTGGCCCTTAGACCTGGACTCCATTCTTTTGTTTTCACTCATTTCTGGCTTAGAGCGCAAGCATGTATCATTCCATTTCAAAAATAAATTCTTAGATTTTCCTTCTTTGTCTCTAGGCTCGTTCCAGTGATGATTCCAGTACTGTCCGCATGAAGCGAGCTTCTTTAGTCAAAGCAGGAGAAGCCCTGTCACCTGATGCCTTTGTGCAGGTTCTTGATAGTGAAAGCGAGACTAAAGACCCGACCTCTACTAAAGGTCCTCCAACCCTTCTCAGCAAACTGGCTGGCAGAGCCTCTCAGTATCAGAAGACTGTTAGTAAAGCAGATGGACATCTGAAGAGACTGGGCAATGAAAATGACCAAGAAAGGTGAATACACTTGGTTATATAATATATAGAAACATGTGTTGAGCACTTTCCGCACATTGGTTCAAACAAAAGACGTTCAAACGAGGCTGCGAGGTAACTTCAAAGGAATAATCACATTTGTACTTTGAAGCCTTGGCAATAAATACTTTGTGTTTTATCAGTGAACCAATGTGTGGAAAGTGGTGAGTGCATTGTCATGATGTTAGCTGTTTGTCATTAACATTTGGGTACCCTGCTAGTAGAGCCGTCTCTTTTCGTGTTTCTATTTTCGCGGGTGAGTCTATTCGCTTTACCTGGCTTTAATTTTTTTTGTTGATCGCGGAACAACTGCCCGAACTAGAACACATCTTTGTTTGAGCATGCGCCGAGTTGTCGTCCAAAAACCTGGATGATATGGCGCACCCATTGAACCACAAACTGGAAACATTGAGCCCGCGACATGCGTGCGCATAAGTTAATCAACTTATAACTGGTCACAATTGAGTTCACATTTTTGCACACGTACCTCTTGACGTCATATTTCGTCATATTTTATACAAACGTATGCATATGTTTTAAATATTACAGAGTTCGTATTTGGGTGGACCTTGCCAAGACAGCACGTAAACAACACGTATGGGATGTAACGAGGGTAGCTGCTCGATTTTGCCTGCTTTACGACAATGGCCGTTGGTCAAAAAGAGGAGCTAGCGGCAGAAGTAACATACAGTCTGACTCAGATGTAGCGGAGGACCGGTCTGTAGTCGGTATAACCAAATCTCCTGCACCTGATAAACGTGTTTCTGGTGATTCAAACAAGCTTGACCCAACAGGGATGAAGTTATTACACCCTGAGGGTCTGACACCATTCAAGAAAGAGCAAGATATTATAAGGAATCTGGGAGAAGTTCATTTTATCTATGCAGAGGTCAGTATGGACACATCATTTCTAGAGCCTTTGTGGTTGCTTTCACCCAGGCTGTTTTCGCTTTTGTATCGGCTAACCAGAAATCAGTTGCAGGGGGAGCTTCTTAATTTCTGATTCAAGTTGTTATTACAGGCTTGCAGTCAAATATTCTTCTGATCTAAAAACCATTACAGCCATTCTCAGACACACGCGCACTGTTGCGTTTTTTTCTGTCGCGACAAAGTAGGGTTTGGTGGACGTCAATCAAAGCGTTTCCATGACATTCCATACGCACATGCCTTTGTAGCTTTGTGTTTTCCGACAGTGCTATGGAAACATTTTGATTGACGTCCACCAAAAACCAAAGAAAAATTCGCAAGAGTGCGCAGGTGTATGAGAATGGCTGTAAAAAACAATTGAACAAATAGGTAGCTGCATTGCATTGCAGAACTGATCCATTTCCTTAACAAAGTCCTGAAAATTGTCAGGACCGGTGTAGTCTCCCCCGCAGAGAGCGTTGCGTGACGACCCTAAAAACGGCTGCGGGGGAGACTAGGACAGGTGTAACACTGAGTTAAAAATTAATTATTATGGTTCCAAGATTTTAGTAACGAACAAAATAGGTAGAGAGAGAAATATATAGGAAGCCTTGCCTCTTTTCATATATTTTATAAACATTTCCCTCCAGGGATTAGTACATCTTCTGAGAAAAGAAGGAATTCAGCTTGGAGATTCTCCTGTACCTCCTGAAGAAACTTTTAAATTACGACCCAAACGTTACGAAGATCAACAGCTGAACGTTCAAGAGCAGCCTGAATGGGTAACATATTGGTAAGGATCAGTTGTGTACTGTAGCATATTTGGTCTTGGGTATATATTCCATGTCTTGATGTATCCTGCACCCCAATAATATTTCGAACTCGTCGGATCACAGTTTTAAAATTTTGAACAATGAAAATACATCAAACTAGAAATAGAGTACATTCAAATAAATAAATAAAATAAACTTCACATGAGCCGAACGTATTGAAAACAATGAATAATAAGGTGGTGTTCTTTGATGTCATCAAGTCTGGCTCATGTAAAGTTCGACGTTTGAACTGGGCCTAAGCAAGTAAAACATTGTGGTCACCGTCTTTGTTTAGCTGTAATATTATGTGGTTCAAGTGTATCATAATTGTAGGTAAAATCATGCACTTTCTTGTAATTGATGAAGCAGCGTTAGATTTTGATAGACAAACATATTTGTATCATTCTGTTGGACAAGCTATCAGATAGGCTATGAGAGTTTTTTTTGAAGTGAATAAAAACCGCCACCCAGTCTCAGTTGGTTGAGCACTGGTGGTTAGTGTCCGAGCCAGACCAACACTCAGGGTGTTAAAATAACTGAGGAAAAACGATAAGACTTTCGGATGACCACTTTACTAAATGGCGGTCCCGTCTCTCCACACTTCACCACTAAACAATATCGGAGGGACGTAAAAGAACCACTGAGGACGTAAAGAAACCCTGGCAGTGACCACCCTCAGTGCCTACACCTCATACTAACCACCTCTCATGATTGTAAAGCAGCTTTGATTATATCCATATAGAAAGGGCGCTATATAAATCATTAAATCATCATAATCATTATTTTGTTTGCATTCGCTGATTTCTCTCTCTTCTTGTACGACAGCAAATGGATCGAATCATTATCAAGAGAAGCCATCTACTCTTTCCAGAGGGCGGCAGAGTTGGGTGTAGAATTGAACGAGCCTTGGCTTATTTGTAACTCGGCTGTGTACCTGTGGAATTACACCAACCATATGCTCACCCAAGGACGATTCAAAGAAATCGTCCCTATTTATACACCAGTACTAGAAGCCATGAAAGCTACAGGCCATGCTGGGTATGTACATCTATCACAAGGAATAAACACACTAGTTATTAGACAATGATATAAGAACATGGGATATTGCGATAATCACGTGATTACAGATTTGTTATTATTGTACAAAACGTCTCTGGCAAGCTGACTTGTTCCATTACGCAGGGTTCGCGTTAAGAAATCGTGCATTACTCAAAAAAAAAAAAAAAAAACTAACAGAAAATGCATTTTGACATTTTTTTGCGTCCCGGGACCTGAGAGCTTCATCACCACTAAATTCCTTGCTTACGAAAGCGCGATCTAGAATCCCATCAAATATGTTAGGGACCCCAATGTGCCCAGACACATGGGTCCCTGGACACAAATTACAAAATGCTAGCACAATACCTGATTACGTGATGGCAGCCATGACAGGAGGCATAACAATAAAATCTTTCTTGCCTGGAAAACTGAATTCTTCCTCATGTAAATTAGATTAGACCAGAATCATTTGGTCCTGCCTCCTCTCATGGCTGCCATCACGTGATGGCGCAAAGTCTCTTTACTGGTTGTATTGTTTTCGGGTATCATCAAAGTATGATCGAGGAAAGGCACGTTCGTTCATTTCCTTTATTTTTATTGCTTTCTACTCGTGCAACCGAAACTTGTGTCGTGAACAAGTTTCAGGACGGAATAGACCCCTTGCAGCACGTCGGAATGCAGTTCAATTTGGAGGGCAGAACAAAAGAATTTCAAGCTCCTGGAAATTGTAAAGTATTGTTTTGCCCTCCAAATTGAACTGCATTCCGACGTGCTGCAAGGGGTCTATTGCGCCGTTGCACAAAAGTTTCAGCTTAAAGTCATCATTTCTCAGTTTTCTTTTCATTTTTCATTTCATCCAGTGAAACAGAATTAATGTGTAGGATAAGTAATAGTATTGCCAAGGGTCTAATGCAGCCATGGATCCCAGCATTACCATCACAGTCTGATACTTCAGGGAAAGAGAAGACAGAGAAGCAACAACCAGAGAAGCCAGCTAAGGGCAGACAGAGTGGAAAAGGAGCAAAAGGTGCACCTTCTAAGACAAACGTTCCAACAGTTACTGTTGACCCTGAGGGGGCTGGAGATCTTAAGAAAGCTGTTGATGTGAGTATCAACTAATATCATCGATACATACTTTATATTTTTTTAAGAGATTTTTGATTGGCAGCTGAAATAGCCAATGTGCATGAGCTCGGAATTATAGCACAAAGCCGGCATGATGGTAGCCTCCTACGCAGACGCTCTTAGGATCGTCACGCAATACTTCTCTCCCCACGAACACGTTAGTGGGGAGAGAAACGTTGCGTGACGACGTGACGACCCTAAGAACGTCTGCAAAGGAGGCTAGCATGATGAGAAAGTGAGTTCCTACGCTTTTTTGGCTCCTCTAAAAATTTATATGAGAATTTTTCCTTCGACATTTTCTATGGAAATAAAAGGGTTTCAGCAGACGAAAATAACAGAGTAATTTTTTCTGATAGTTCCTTTGATTTCCCTGTTCCTTTTTTCAGGACTCACTTTCCCAGAGTGCTTTGTGAGCTTTGATGTAAATTGCCTATTCTTTACTAAGCATAGTCATTTATACGTTTAATCCAAAATTAAATATTCATAATTTTATTTCTGTTCTTCATAGATGTTGGAGTTTATGATGACGTTAACAAACGGCAACGATCCAAGTAACCTGGTCCCTATTGCTTTAAGACACCCTCTGATCAAGAGCTGGGTCTTCTGTAAGCAGTTAATGAATCAACCAATCCCTAAGAATCTTGGTCATGACGATGAGGTAGGTTATCCTGGGAGGGTTGATCAACGACCAGCATATTTTATTACAACGTGTCAAAAATCATGGTTTATATTGCTTTGAATGGTCATCATAAATAGCTTTGTTATGGAAGAAGTCATACAGGGGGGAGGGGGGGGGGGGTACTTCGGGTCGTTTCATACGGGGATGCTCCGCCCGGACTCTCGACCCCTTACCCTTTGATATACCAAATTTCAGCAAAAAATTACCCCTTTTACATACTTTTTTGCCTGAAAAGGTACCCCTTTCATATACTTTTGAAGAAAAGCTACCCCTTTTTATACCAAAATTCCCAAATTCCCACCCATTTTCTATACCTGCGGCCTGAAAAACGTACCCCTTTCGGGTGGAGCATCCCCGTATAGTCAATTATAGGGAGTACCCCCCCCCCCGGGAGTCATACAAGAGAGAGGGCTTGATGTATACTGTTTTGTTGTTTACAGAATCCTCACAGTCAAGGGCCAATGTCGAAAGCCTTATGTGCAGTCGAGATGATTTCTCTACAGGGAAACGGTTTACCAGAACTGCAGCCATGTCCAACTTTACCCGAGGTAAAACCCTCTCATTGCAACTGATGTACAAGTCAATTGAAACACGTATCCGCATTCCCCCGGGATAGGGCGGGGAATTGAACATTCACGGTAGTGTTTTTAAAAAGTTACACTTTTCCCCCATTCCCCGGAGAAAGGCTTGCTGTTAGAATTGTTAGAATTGTTAAAGTTGTTGCTGTTAAAATTGTTGAAAAAAACTCTTTTTCCGTATCTCTGTGCATTCATGCTGTTAAATGCGCGTTAAATCTCTGGTCTTGCCGCGTTAACTCCCCGCCCTGTCCCAGTAGTACTATGGGGGTCGGGGGTTTCAAATGACTAGTCTCCAGAACAGAGAAAGAACTGTAAGAAAATTGTACAATGTTATGTCAAAACTGTTCTTTTACAAATATAGCTTTACTCAATGCATAAATGCAAATTTTAAAATTGAACCAATTTCTAATTTTTATTTTTCAAACAGGCAAAATATAATAACTGGGTATTCAGAATGGTCCCCCCTTTACCTATTTCATTTGGTTGTCAAATTTACCTGTTTCTCTTTGCGTTCCAGATTGTAAAAATGGTAGAGGCAAGTACATGGAGTGATCGTTTAGTTGAACTGGAGATATGGAGTAGACTGGCTGTATTGGCTTATAACAATGACAATCATTCTCTTGTTATGCATTGTGGAGAGAAAGCTATGATATTTGCAGCGAGTGACCAATGTTTAGCCAACAAGCATTCCAAGAAAATGGACAGGTAAGAAGAGTCAGTCCTTGGGGCCCGGCTATAGCAAGATAACTAAAACATTGATTTTTGACGACCTTGCGTGCTCTCTGGTCACACACTTCAAGGTACACTTTTGGAGCTGTTTGAGCATGTTGCTTTTGCTTAGATCGAGCCGGTGAAATCTGAGATGGCGGATCTCATCAACTTTTTATGTACACGAGAAAATGACATTGCACGGTTAAGCCTCTATACAGTCAATCTTTAAATCTCGTTTTACAATTTCCTAAAATCTGATTGGTGGACAAACTGCTCTATTTTCCACTAATCATTCTGATAGTTGTAATTGAACAGCTGTAATAATAGATGAGACATGCAGTTTCATGGAAATTGTAATATGACTTCGTGTTGTCCCGCTAGACGGTCGTCCGATTTTGTTAATCACTTGATTGCAGACCGAATTGGACTCCACTCAGTCCTATTGCCATTATTACAGCCATTCTCAGACACGTGCACTGTTGTGATTTTTTCTGTCGCGACAAAGTAGGGTTTTGTGGACGTCAATCAAAGTATTTCCATGACATTCCATACGCACATGCCTTTGTAGCTTTGTGTTTACCGACAGTGCTATGGCAACGATTTTGATTGACGTCCACCAAACACCAACTTGTCGCGACAGAAAAATTTCCAAGAGTGCGCGTGTGTCTTAGAATGGCTGTAATTGTTTTGTTATTCCACAGTGTCTTCAAGCATAAGGTGGTGGTCGAACAAGAAATGTTGTACTTCGCTAGTGTAGTAATGGGACAAAGTCTGATCAGAAACATGCAAGGAAGAAATGAAATACGTAGAGGTGCTCTTGTCTGTTTTGTCAATGCCTGCAGGTATTCACATCATTACATCATTTGTTATCGATATCAATAGAAGATAACTTGATTGATCAATTTTTGCGTGTTTCAGACTTGAAAATAGGTCTTTTTAACGGTTTCCACGCGTATCAGTGATAGTTCTTTTAAAAAAATTGACGTTTCTTTTTCAATGGTGGATGCAGTCATCAGAATGATGATGCCAAAACCTCAAGTTTTAAGAACTATCATACGCTTGGAACCTGTAAAAAAAGACTAATTTTAATATTATTTTTACTTGGGGGGGGGGGGGGGGGGGATTTGGGGGAGTCATCTTCTGTGCCGCTTCACAATAGACCATTTTCGAGATGTGCAAGCGCTTTCAAAAATATCGCAGGCGCAGACATGATCTCGAGGCATTTTCGGGCAGCGTCAATAGCGCGCGTGATCTTGCCTGAAATTGCCTCTTTTTCATGTCTGCGCCTGCGATATTTTTGAAAGCGCTCGCTCATCTCGAAAATGGTCTATTTTTGGCAAGGAAGGAAAACCACTGGGCAAGGTGGGTATTTTAAGCTAATTCTTAAGTCAGCAAGGATCGTGCCAACGACTAGACCCTCTAGACCTGTTGCGGCGGTAACTGGCAAGTCGTATACCGTACGACACCCGTACCACTCAGGCATCACGCATTGGAAATAAAACTATATGAAAGTTTCAATTCCTACTTTCCCATTTAGGTTTGGGCAGCAAGCAAGTAATTACGAACTAGTCATTACAGCTGCCCGTCATTACTGGAATGCTATAAAACCGTTCATTAGTGAGCCAATTGAAAGAGAGCTTTTAAAGGACCCACTGGAAGCTGTTCTTGGATGCATAGCTGCTGTGGCCGAAAAAACCATGGGAAAAGAAGACGAGGTAAGAAGTTAAAGGATTAATTTTAAAACGTGGATAGTGAAACCCCTCCTCACAAACCAAGAGGCACTCTTGAACAAGTCTTGTATACCTTGCTGGAGGAGTGACCTCTGTCACCAATAGCCGCGGTACTTTTCTCATTTCCTACAGACTCACCAGCTGATCTTAAATAGTGACGTAGAAATGACGTCACTGCAAAACTAAGCCTATCATTGAGCCTGCAAAGATTACTAATATTTACAAGATTGTAGCGGAGATAAATCTAGATTTTCAGGAGAGGTTTTTCATATTTTATATACATTTACTGTGTTAATCGTAATTGGGTGAGAAAATAGCATAAAGAAATAACAGTTTCCCGAGTCGCCGGGAAATTTTGCAAATTTTCTCGATTCTGATTGGCTAATTTTTTTCGTAGATCAGCTGGCAATGACACAGGTTTAACTCCGTTTAAAAATCATTCGTAAACACCAACTGGAGTTTATATCTTAAATAATTAAAAGTTGCATATATTTATATATTAATACCCGATTTCACTGAGGGATATTAGTGATTAAATGTCCACGAAGCCGAGGGAAGGGTTAGTGGAAGTCCCGCAGCAGTCCCAACTATTCTAACAGACCTATGCAATAGCCTTGAGACGACGTAATCTTGCTTTCTTTCAGGAAGAAGAGGATGAAACTGAAGCACCAACAGAGAAGAAAACTGCTACAAAATCAAAACCAGTCAAAGCTGACAAGACTGGAAAAGACAAGAAAAACAAGGAAAAGTCTCCTGACAAAAAGAAAGACAAAGGAAAAGGTGCTTATCATAATTTGTTGGCATTCAAATTTATATTTGCAGAAGAAACAACCGGTAACTCGAAACAGGATAAGTTCAGTTCATTCGCCCATCTTCCTCCTTTCGTTCGTCTGTCCCGCATCCGCACATACAAACAACCACCCACCTATCTATTCTATTTGTTTACTCTGTTGTTTTTGATTTTATACCAGAAAACGTTTGTTTCAACAGTCTTGTAAGATGATATATAGAGTTTCGTTTATTTGTCTTGGTTTCAATTCCATCTTCTTAATTCATCTCTTGTCAAATTGTCAAAATCGCCGCCATTACTGTAACAAAGTTTTTTATATTTGTCCTCTACCAAGATGGCCGCCGTATCGTCGGAGTTGGGTTGGGTTGTCTTTTACCCTTATAGTGCGGACACAAAACTGTAGCCAATCAGGAGAGAGCAGAGTCAGTAGCGTAGTCACCTCAGCCAATCACAACCTTTTATTCACAACATAATTGTTCTTAACATCTAAGTTTGTTAGATACATCTAATCAGACCTAGGCTTCGTTGCTTGCTTACTTCTGATTGGTTTAAGTTTTACCTAAGTTTGATTTGTAAGAATGGTACCACTCAGTGCAGTGTGTCCTCACTGTAACGTGTCAAGTATTATATGAACATAATCTATAAATGTACTGTACAAGATGCGAAAAAGCTATACTGGCCAGCATTATTAGATAGCTTTCTTTACTCTAGTTGCCTTGCCACGGCGTCAAACAAGGCTTCACTGCTATTGATTTTGATTTTACCAGTTGACAAGAACAAGATCGGCAAAACTGCTAAGGTGGACTCATCAGATGGTAAAGATACAAAAGGAAAACAAGATCAAGAATGTAAAACTGCAGCCTTACCAAGCGCTTTTGATGAAGATCTGATGATGAGGGCTGCTATGTATGGCGTTCTCTTTCAGGCTTACGCTGATAAGGTATTTTATTCACTATTTTGGCATAATAAAACGTTTCCTTAGATTCTGTATCTATGAATGGTGACCGGGTACGTTAAACTATGCATCAGATGTCTTAGATGAAAGTCAGAATATATCAAAAGGGTGGCAAGGAATTGGTAGGGTATTTGCATGTGGCCTTCATTGACCTGTATGATATTGTCTTGTAACCCTATTTTTCTTAAGACAGACGTGGAAATGTTTTTATTTTAATAATATCAATTAAATCAACTGGGGGAAAAACTGATGATGGTGGTATAAGTTTTGCTCGGTAATTTAAAGAAGTGTTTTATGATTTAAGGAAGTGTTTTATAAATTCTTTGAGCCAAGTCAATCCGGCTACCTTTTCTGTAACAATACGAATAAGAAACTTAGTGAGATGGGTACTGAGTGAGAGGGGTAATATCTAAATGTAGAAGTGTTTTGTCGTTGTTAGTGTGACTGGGAACAGGGTTTACGAGCAATGGATCAAGCAGTCAAGGACATGCCCAGAACACATCACAGACTGTAAGTCATCATCATTGACATTTGCTGTTTTTCAAAAAAAGAAAAAAAGGTGCATTTTGTTCTCTCTTTCATCTTGAAAACAGAAAAGAATGATGTGAAAGTGTTTGACATGAATATTTTGGGTGGTTCCTAAAGGCATGAGAGGTGCTGAATTCGATCCCAATATCAAAATTACGATTAAAAGAACCAAAAACTATTTTCGAATGGTGGTATAGTGTAAGCATTGCAAAAAAAAAAAAAAAAAAAAAAAAAGACGTCACAAGGCCTAGTCACGTGGTCATTTTACAAGGCATCTGTAGCATAGTGCTTAAAAATATTTTTTTCACGTATTTTTGAAATCATGCTATATGCCTTGAAGAATGCCATCTAGATATGACCAAAAAATGTCGTGTCATGCACACTATGTTTATGACGTGATTATTCAAGGTATTAGTTTTACTGGCCAAACTTTGTTTTTTACACTAATATTTTACCACATAAAGGTTGATATTCAAGCATCGAGTCATTACAAATGCAAAGCTTGGAAGGAACGTATTATTTGACATGGGAAAATTCAAGGTAAGCCTACTGTTATATAACCAGAATATAAGCTGTTTACCAGAATAGAAGCTTGAGGAGAGATTTGTCTCGAAGCAGTTGGCAACTGCTTTATTTTCTCCTGGTACAGTGTAAAAAAATGTTTTTGGAATACATTATTTAATCATTAAAGCATTACTTACGCGTTGACTCGTTACATGGCCGTCTGTATATTAATCATTCATTACCATCTATCCCTATACCATAATTCACGTACCCTTGCAGCACGTCGGAATGCAGTGCAATTTGGAGGGCAAAACAATAGGTTCCAATTCTCAGGAGATTAAAATTCTTTTATTTTGCCCTCCAAATTGAGCTGCTCTGACGTCACGTGCAAGGGGTCTATACCGGCAGTATCTGCTCTCTGAAATGTTGTTAAGCTTCCTTAAAGAATGTTGATATTTATCATCAGAACGAATGCGATGACGTCATCTCATCTATGTGGAGGCACGTGGCGCTAAACTCCAAGGATCCACTCGACCAACTCACTGCTTATCAGAATGCTATTGAAGTGCTGGAGGTATAAACACAGTTGTTCTACAGCCGTGCAATGAATTGTAGGGGCTGTGGGCCTTCTTTGACTTATTTACTGCGGGGTTTTTGTAAGGGGTATTTATTAGATCATTTCCTTTTTTTTCCCCCAGAGTCCAGAAAGTGATTGGCAGAAAGTAGAGTATCTTGTTGAGTTTGGTGAATGGTTATTTGTAAACGAATACCATAAGACTGATGCTATGGATCAGGTAAGCATTTCTTGATGTCTTTAGTACAAAGGTGGGGGCTGTCTTTGATCACGGACTACTATGGAATGGGGTGGCAAAGAAAAGGAATGCAAAATTTAAAAAGCTGTGTACTATACATTTGAGTAATTACGTGATTACTAGCATGTTTCTTTGAATACTTCCATTCATGATCAAATCAAACCCCCTTCCGTGAAATTTCATGACTGAAAATAACTTGGCTTGGCTTAAGGCGCGATTACACGGTGCTATTTTCTCTGCAACTTGTGTCGCAACGGCGTTGCGAAACAAGTTGCACGAAGCATTGCACCGTGTAACCTACAGCGCAATTTGAAAAATGTTGCGAGACAAGTTGCAGCAATCGTTGCGAAAAGTAGAATTCGTTTATACGCTCTTGCAACAAGTTGCAGAGAAAATTGCACCGTGTAATCGCGCCTTTAATAATGCTCTCACTTCTACCCCCATAGTTTCTTTGGGCAGCTGATATACTAATAAACAAGACTTCAAAGGAAGGCGCATCACCCGCCCCAGGTAAAGAAAACCTTGATGATTTAGCCGTATTTACACCTTTGCAATCCTTATAACTTTGTTAATGATCCCATTAGAAAGGGATGTAGATGATATGAGTGACACCAGCAGCCTCAATGCAGCCAAATATGTTCCTCGTCAACGTGAGTCAGTGATTGGTCAACGGCCATCTGAAATCAACATCAAAACAGAAGAAATGACTGATGTTCGTCAGCTGGAGACGTTGTGTCGTATCCACGTTATGTTGGCTGAAGTGGCTGGTAGATCATCACCACATTATACAGACTACATCTTGATTGCCAGCGGATTTGTTCATCGAATACTTGAGGTACGATAACATCCTCAGTACCGGTTATAGAGCAGTTTTCGTATGATTATGAAAAATAAATACCGTGCCAGTACCCTGCGTGTGTTGAATTCTGTATGTTGCATGTTGCTTACCAATCGCTTCTCGGCCTTTCGGCTAAGTGTAGTATCTGTTTTTATCAGCTTAATGTCGCTTACCAAGCTTGCAATGTATTGAAAAAACTGCAGACAAAGTTTGGGAAAATTCCATATTGTTTTACCCCGGGGTCCAGAGGTAATTGGTTATCTATTCTCGATCCAACGTTTGCTGTTTTGAAGGGAAGTCGCGAGGAGAAACCCAAGGGAAGCGAAATAGAACCTCTGGAGCTCCGGGTGATATTGTTGCGACCTTTCGGTCAATGAATTCACATTACCCATAGTGCATTTCGGGCTTGTTATGCAACAGGCAACAGGCAACAGGCAACAAAATCTTCATCAGCCTTTTTTGGAATAGCTGTATATGAAAACATTCGTCATTCGGTGCCGTGACCGCGCCGCGCCGTAAACGTGCCGTGTGACGTGACTTTTTACACAAAAATACTAAATCTGCTCTATTATCAATATCTGAGCTAAGCGACGTTGATGGCTTGTTCCAGTTACTAGGACATTTTCATTTCAGTTTCAAGCCATATAAGACAGACGTATGTTGAACAATTCACTGACATTGGTCTTTTCTTTTGCATGATTGATGGGGGAAAGGAGGAATATATCATTTACTGCAATCTATAATCGTGTTTACAAATTCTATTTTATATCAGATATCGATCCATTCAGCTGAAAAAATGATCCGAGAAGGTGGGAAACCTGGTGAACGAGCTCCTTCCAAGAAAGGAAAAGACAAGAAAGAGGTATTAATCCTACCAGTCACCAGTTACATTTGTAAAAAGAACAGCAGGAATAACAACTGAATTTGCAACCTGAAAAACTGAGAAAGAGAATGAAACATGGCGGCCATATTTGGCAAACACATGGCCGCAATGACGTAACCTATAAACAAAGAACTGTCATTGGTTAGGATTTAACAATTGGTTTTAATATTTTGCAGTCTCAAAGCAAATCAGAAAAGGCTGGTTCAAAATCTTGTCTGCCTTCTTCGATGGAGGCTTGGTCGACGTTTGAACTACCTGAGAAGGTGTGCATTCCGCTTTGGTATTTTCTTTTTTCTTGTCTTCCTTTTCTCGTCTTTCCATTTCTTCTTCTCTCCTATTTTCTTCTTTTTTCTTCTTCTTCTACTTTAAAAAGGCCCTTAAAAATGAATGTGGCATTGTTCTGCGTTTTTTCTTTTTTCTTTTCTTCCTTCCTTCCTTCCTTTCAATCATTTATTCTTTCTTTCTTTCTTTCTCTCTTTCTTTCTTTCTATCTCTTTTCTGTTTTATTTATTGTTTAACCACGATGTATTCCTTCTTTCATAGCTTCAAGATTACTTTAAACAAGACATCACAGGGTCGATGATCAGCAAAAACACCATCAAAAAACCGGTTAGTTTTTACCGTAACACTTGCACATCTTGTCTTATGACGGAGATGAGCGCTTACCGAAGGTTTTTAAATACTCTGTGAATTTTGTGTAATTCCAACAAGTATATAAATCAAAGCAAATCTAACGCAAATCTAACCTTTCGCCCTCCCAAAACCTTTTTGACAGATTTCATCCTTACGAATACTCACGTAGTAATTGTTTTGTTTCTTGCTAACATTTAGTTTGGTTGTATGTAGATGCTGGCGTTTTACTACCTAGACAGTCTAGTTAATGACCTCTGTGAGCTAGGTTATCATCAGATTGGGCTACCTGTGTTAGTCATGTCACACGTCATAGCGGATTTGATTCTGGAGCAAGAACAACTTCAGCGACTTGTACATCTCAGGTAAGCAGCTTTGATTACAATTAATATTTCTTTATTCTCAAACCGAATGCAGCCGAATTCCCCGTTAACACAGACCCGATTATATTCAGTTCAACACGGTTACATGAGCCCGGCTGAAACCGGGTCGAAAATAATACGGTTACAGCGCGTTTAAACGAGAACAGTATGACGTATTAGTCTCGGGCAGCGTTTTCAAAGCATTATGGTCTCATTACATATTCAATCGATGTCGTGTAAACGCAAGGCGCAAGGCGTATCCGAGTAGAAAATAACACGGTTTCAAATGAAACTGCGCGTCCGTGTAAACGGGGCCTAAAACAAAGTTGACCGCAAATCATGACCAGCGACTGACCAGCCGTTATTTCTAACCCTGGGTAGAAAGCATTGATTCTCTTCCCCCTCTAGGGTATTGTGGCATGGTCTATGTACAACATGGGTCATTCGCCTTAACGCCGTCACTAAGTGAAGACCAAGGCGATTGTTAATGACAGCGAGATAAAGACATCAAATTGTGAGGATTTTTAACTTTTGCCAAATAAAGCGTTTGATCAGTATATGAATACACAACTGGAGTCAACTAGAAAACTGACGTCAAAATTTAGTATCTCAAGACTTATATGACTTATATAGACTTGATGCGCATTATATTGTAAAATTGTTTGTAAACGGCTGTGTTAATTATCCGATAGCCTTCTTATATTTCTATATTTGAACATTCATTGACTCCACGGGCCTTGATTACAGGATAATGCAACTGTGTCAGCAGCTGAACCTCTTGTCTGGTGCCTCCCACCATGAAAGATTGAGCGGGAACTTATACCTGACAGAACAAGAACAGGCCAAGTGAGTAGTTACAATGCACTTCACTGGACTTGAACACACTGAAGTAAACTGAATACACTGCACTACACTGCATTAAACTATATTGGACTACACTGCCTCACTATTTACTCAGTTGTGCAGCGTTGGTGCATGTTCAATAGACCATTTTCGAGATGCGCGAGCACTTTCAAAAATATAGCAGGCGCAGACATGATCTCAAGGCATTTTTTCGGTAAGATTACGCGCACTATTGACTCTGCCCGAAAATGCCTTGAGATCATGTGTGCGCCTGCTATATTTTTGAAAGCGCTTGCGCATCTCGCAAATGGTCAATAGTGCGCGTAATCTTACCCGAAAATGCCTCTTTTTCCTGTCTGCGCCTGCGATATTTTTGAAAGCGCTCGCGCATCACGAAAAGGGTCTATTGGAATCCCATAAACTTTAAAAATGTTTCATTTTCATCATGATATATTGATGACGTTCCCAATGCCTCTGACGTCAGACTCTACGCGCATGATCTGTAACCAATAATTAACAGTTTCCAAACGATTGGTTAATTGAACTGTACATTTCTTTGTCTAGGTCTCGTGAGGAGATCGAGATTTGGAAGGAAAAGCAAAGGCAAGTTAGTATTGAAGAGGAGCGTACTAGAGCCACTAAAAGCATCATATTTGATCACAAGTCCAGTAACCTTGACAACAGATCACGTGGTCAAGTGAACAGTGACGTGGAGTATGAACCTTGGGATAAGTACAAAACGGTTATAAGTGGCGTTAAGAACAGGGACGTGTGGACTGCTCAGGCTGAGATACTTATTAACCAGGTGCGAAGGATACTTTGATAAAATGAAACTATTTACGTCATACAAAAAAATAACTTGTTTCTTTTTGGTTTGTTGGTTTGTTTTTATT
This sequence comes from Anthopleura sola, assembly GCA_023349425.1. Classification (NCBI taxonomy): domain Eukaryota; kingdom Metazoa; phylum Cnidaria; class Anthozoa; order Actiniaria; family Actiniidae; genus Anthopleura; species Anthopleura sola. Next base: position 5,410,435 of record JALHLI010000005.1, read on the forward strand.
GGTTGCAAATACGTTGCACCTTTTTAAAGGTAATTTGTTATCAAAAACGAAAACTATTCATCTCGTTATTTTTTTAGGTATTTTTATTATTTTTCTGACCAGTTAATGATCGTGGTTGTTTTTCCAGGGTCATTACCAAGTTGCAAGACAGCTACTGTTCGAATCTAATATATCTGCCAGGGTAAGTATTTGTGGCATACTTTACCATGTGACGCGTCTAACCATGGCCGCCCAATTAATTTTTAAACTCGCTCAATTATTTCAACTTCGCATGTATTTGGTCATTTCTGTCGCAAATATAAATAAAATCTTTGCAGAGACGACTTTGACGTAAAAATGTACAAATTCTCGTTGTACTCGTAAAAATACTTATTTAATAAAAAAAATATTCAATTGGATCCCCACGGTTAGGCGTGTTCCAGTACTTGTTTACAACTCCAATTTATTTTTTGGTGTTGGTGTTTTATGCAAGAAATATATGGAAATATGAAACAGTGTACTACTTTTCTGTCGGTAGGCATTTGAGGATCATCCCACACTTGCTAAGATCTTGGTACAGCTAGCTGTTCTTGCTCTTGCCGAGTCTAACTGGGGTCAGGCAATATCTTTCCTTAAAGAAGCGCAGGTTTGTTATCAGCATGTTTCATTCACTATAAAATGCTTATTATCAAGTGTAGACAGCTTTATACCGCAGTTTATAGTCGTGAGAAGTCGCCGACACTTTTGGGATCCAGTTTTGCCCCGGCTGTTCTACATAAACATGGTGTGTGCATTTCTTTTCAGAGCTACAATGGAGACCAAAAGTTTTGGCTTCAAACAACTCTTCTTCTTATCGAGGCATGTTTGTCCAAAATCGATAAACGCTCCCAAAATCCTAACAAACCTGATAAAGAAGCTTTGGATAAGGTATCTATTATCTTGGATTTTTCTTATCATTTTCATTTGCCGTTCCGCCGAGGTTGAGGAAAAAACTGGGTCGAGCTGGTATTACATTGCATCGTGGGAATGTTTTAGGGGACGAAATAGACGCCATCTTGGAAATATGTCTTTTGCTAAACAGTCCCACAATGCACTGTAATGCCAACTCGACCCAGTTTCCCCTGAACTTCGGGACGGCTAATATAAGATTAGTATAGTTGCTTACTGATAATCCTCGGTAGTCAGTTATGAGTCAACAATAAAATAACCGATAAGAATGTGTGGTGAGTCTGTAAATTAAATTAGAATGAAATGGGTTTTTAGCATTTTTCCAGTTTAGTTTTGGAAATCTTCTTTTAATGATTCAGGCTCGTGGAATGATAATAGAAGCTAAATCACTGTTTCAAGGCTTGTCAGAAGATAACGAAAACAAAGCCAACTTGTCTGACTACATTGAGGCTATCCTCGAAGCAAGGTAAACGTCCAATATTGATTTCATTCAAGGCGAAACATACACGGCGAGTTATTGTAAATAGAAATACCATAATACCAAATGGACATTTATCACACGGCGGCCATGTTTATTCCCATGAGAGCAAAAACCTTTGTTTGGAACGTTCTGAAGCGCCTCAAAGCGAGGGCAAGGGGACCCAAGGGAATCGAAACCCATTGTTTCAACCAATATGGCCGCTGTGTGACAAAAGCCCTAGGATCCAAGCTATAGCCTTCATTGTAGGGCCAATCCTCCCCATCCCCGATCAGAACCAACCAGGAACGCCTGGCTATAACGCCTGGCTAGATCCAAGCCTATGCCACCATACAACAGCTTTGCTGTCAAGCCAATTTTCTCATACAAATCCCTATGAAATATTCAAATTTTTATTCCATGTAATTTCTCCCGTGTCACCCGATATGAACTGAAACATCACCTTCTTACAAATTTCGAGGTGCTCTTTTCTGGTGTTTTCTTCTTTTTTTTTTACACAACAATTCGTTTTAAGGGGGTAAGGTCACGTTATCTGGTAGAGGAAATGACAGGGCTCGCACAGCTGCTGGAATTCCTGGAAAACTCCTGGAATTTGGAAAACTTCCTCCAGGGCCCTTAAATGTCCTCCTTGAAATTAAAATTATCACACCAACTCCAGGAAAATTCCTTGAATTTTCTATAAATATCAGGTCAAATAGTCGGAAAACTAAGAAATCGTTGACGAAAAGCAGCAAATTGTAGGGAGTAAATTAACGCAAAGTTAAGGGTTCTGGATTTTTTCGTATTTATACCCCGGTAAACTCCTGGAAAACTCCTGGAATTTTTTAATTTCCTAGTGGTACGAACCATGAAATAACCTATTGTCCATTGTATATTGTTCCTTAGGCATGGGATATTATTATTTGATTATCTCATGAACGATGAAAGTGAGGAAAGAACAAGTGAAGAGATGTTAATGGATTGCGATAACGCATATCAGGTAAAGCAAATTATAGCAGTCCTAATATTACGGGACTCGGTAGCTTCAAGCTGCATGCTGGAATGTGTTTATTAATTTTCCCGTCATTCAAAACTAATCAGTCGGTACCTTTTATATTTTTGACTGGCGGCAGTGAAAAACAACATTTTAAATAGGAAACTAGCAACTACCGAGTTTACAGCGGAATGTTGAGAAATTTTGTTTTTCACTGCCGCCAGTCAAAAATATAAAAGGTACCGACTGATTAGTTGAGAATTGCAGTAAATTCAGTATTTGACCAAAATAAAAAAAATAAAAATAAAAATGAAAATAATAAAAAAGTATTTGACCTAACGAAAGCAGCTGATTGTGGCTACTGGGTTTTTATTTGACGTCTAGCTCATTTTGAGATTGCGGGGTTGCAATCATGGCCAGTAGATGCACATGCTAAACTATCGTCTACGTTACTAACCTCCAGGGCAGAAATAACCATTTGTTGTTTCTCTTTCTACCATGATTGATTGGGCTTGTATTTACAACCAAACGTCTTTAAAGTCCAATTAAAAATTGAACCAACGAAGTAGAAGATTTGGTAACCGTGTAAGGGAATGCCAAGGGCACATATTCCCAGGTGGACGAAATTTCCTAACCAACATCAGCATTGTGATAGTCATGGGCCTAACATTTCAACCTTAGGTCTTGTGAATTTGGAAATCTAATTTTCTATCGGCCAAAATTAATGACATCGACGTATCCCCAACCATTTTATTAACCATGTTACTCATTTAAAATGCAGTACTTGTGCGGAGCAGGAGAAAAGCTAGCTCAGCTTGGATATCGAAGAGAAGCAGTGAAAGTGATGAGGAAGCAAGCAGCCGTTAAAATAATGTTTGCAGATGAAGCTAAGACTACTGAAGAACGCCACAAGTATTTCCTTCAGGTGCGTGCCTCATGTGCTTAATTATGTTACACGTTTAAAAGATTCCTATAGTAAAGCACACCCAATCAATTCAAATGCATGTGACTGATATGACATGCTTCTGTCATCCTGGTTTGTATTCGTAAGGGTATAGACCCCTTGCAGCACATTGGAATGCAGCTCAATTTGGAGGGCAGAACAATAGGTTCCAATTCTCAGGAGATTGAAATTCTTTTGTTTTGTCCTCCAAATTGAGCTGCTCTGACGTCACGTGCAAGGGGTCTATAGTATACTAATGTTGATTCTGTCATATTATTGTGTTTTCATGTATGATCGTATCTATGTTCATCTGCAGGCCTATAGCATACTGACGGAAGCAACTAACATCGCTGACGCTGTGATGTACGATGCGCAAGAAGCATCACCTTTATCCGAGGTACTGCTCTCAAAAATTCCACGACCATTCACTTGCGCACTTTTTCCCTTGCCTACCGTTGCCTAACGCAAACAGGGCCATCACGTAGACTGCTTCCAATTCTTGATTACCTATGAGCGCAGCAGTACCAAGAAACAAATTTCACTTGTCTTGGCGAACTTTCAGAAGTCCCAGTTATTTTGGCTGTCACTGTTCGACTAGTTCATGTATAATAAAGCAATTACACCTTCCGCCCTCATAAAATTTTATTTTGAGGGAAGCACGGGTGGCGTAGCGGTGAGAGCGCTTGCCTCTCACCAAGGCGACCCGAGTTCGAGCCCCGCTGGGCTCGGTGTCGCATGTGAGTAGAGCTGTTTGTTGGTTCTCTCCTGTGCTTCGAGGGTTTTTTCGGGTTCTCCGGTTTTCCTCCCTCCTCAAAAATCAACTTCTAAATTCCAATTGGAATGCAGTGGAGGAATAGCCACTCTGTGGATTCCACTGTTAATCACATTTATTTATTTAATTTTTATTTTACTTCAACGCACGCCAAAATACTTTGTCTATCAAATGTTATATTTTCGCCAAAAGGGCAACTTACAAGTGACCAAAACGTTTGTTAGTTAAACAACTTCAAGTTATACAACTGTTCCTAACGTATGAAATATTGTTGTGCAGATGCGGGCGGTTAGTCTTCCCGTTCAACGTGAAGCGGTAGATGTTCATCTTGACTTGACTGATCTCATGGTGAATATGTTCTTATGCTACTCAAAAGAGGACCGTACTAGAAGACAACTCGAGGCTCGCAAAGGTAGTATGCAGAAGGTATGTGCTCTCTTACCCTGTAACCTTACTGGTGACTTAAATTGCTGGTGGGCAGTTTTTTATGAAAATGAAAGAAATCCCATGGTCGTGGCAGTGTAACTTCAGGCAGAAGCGAAGGCTGAAAAACACACTACGCGGAAGTTCGGGCGGGAAAATTCGTAGACACCTACTGTTTACAATTAAAACAGTTGGAGATTTACATGTTTTGTATAGACCAATTCACGGCTTTCGGCGGCCATTTTGAATTGGGGCAAACCCGGCAAAATATATAGAAATCTGGATCGCTTTGACGTCCCGCAACTCCGCTGAAACTCCTCAGTTTTGTCGGATTTTCAAAATTTAAACTTTTTTCAAAAGACATTCTCGTATTACTTGACCAAGGAAAGTAAACAACTAAAATGATATGTTAGAAAAAAATAAGCACTAACTTTCCACGAACGGCCTAATTTAAAGATTTACTAAACGCCGGTAAATCTCCAATGGTTTTATTTGTAAACACGACGCGTCTGTGAATTTCCTGCCGACCTTTCAAGCATGCGCAGCGCGTTTTTCACCGTTCAGTGGAACTACTTTCATGTTTTGAAACTACCAGTCAGCAAATTTATTTAAAACTGTTGGCTCCTGACTTTTCACAGTTTTTTGCAATGTGACGAAATCACATAGAAATAATCAATAGCCAGAATTCACATACGGATAAAAACGATGCGCATAGAACATTGTCATAGTGCAATACCCCCTCTAGATGTGAAATGACTTTTATCTTATCAGTGCGCAATTCTAGCTTCTATTTTTTCCTTTAACGATAGATGATAGATGACTTTGTTAAGAGTGAAACGGCTTTATGTAGTGAAGAGAAGCAAGAATGGCAAGATACCTGCAGGTAATTTAACGATATATAACTGTAATTAAAAAAAAACTGTCTTTGTTTTATGGGGATAGCACTTAATAGCCAGTTAAGTGGCTTACCAACCTGTGGCCCTTGTTCCATGATCGAATTGGAATTTAGAAGTTGCTTTTTGTGGAGGGAGGAAAACCAGAGAATGGGGAGAAAAACTCTCGATCGTTTTAGCTTGGGTGGTTTACTGTCCCATTTCAAACCGTGCCATTTTCTTGAGAATAAAATTCTTTGTTTGAGTTGTATCCATATTCATGTGTCTTCTCATGTGCAACCGTTAAACAAAAAAATGATACTCTAGGGAATGACACGTGGTCTGAAATGGGACAACAAACCGCCCAAGGTAGAGGTCCAATAATCAAATCTATGATAACCGACGAAAGACTTGATTTCCCTACTAATACGAATAATAACAACTATTTTAGCTCTCTTGCCGTGGATGCCATGATGCAGTTATCATTGGTTAGTGGAATGACGAATGGGTTACCTCATCTTAGAGCAAAGGTAAGTCACTGTCGCATTAGCTAAACCCACTCATGTCAGTTAAAACTGTTACAGAGATTGGAATTACAAAATAATATGTTTACAAAATATATTGATGTATTATGACAATGACAGTTTCAGTCTCTCTCTCTCAGTCTCTCTCTCTCTCTCTCTCTCTCTCTCTCTCTCTCTCTCTCTCTCTCTCTCTCTCTCTCTCTCTCTCTCTCTCTCTCTCTCTCTCTCTCTCTCTCTCTCTCTCTCTCTCTCTCTCTCTCTCTCTCTCTCTCTCTCTCTCTCTCTCTCTCTCTCTCTCTCTCTCTCTCTCTCTCTCTCTCTCTGTTTTTAGTATACATATATATATATAAACAGTGTTCCTCTGACCAGATTAGGGATGGTTTACCTTTTTTCCATTGTTTGACTCATAGGTCATGTATAGCCTGGGGGTTTGTCTCAGAGCACTGTCTGCTCATACGTCACCAGATGCTGAAAATCAATGGAAAGAACTTGAACAGGTATTGAACCAGATATCACTTGTGAACAGTCGTGCGCTTCTCAAATATTGACAACAAATATAGAAGACCACTCTGCAAATCAGGAATTTTCGAGTAGGACTGAGTACTAGTTCCTATAATAGTACTCTTTCTGATCATAACGTAATCAATGTTGAAGGGGAAAACTGAACATTGGCATTGTTTTGGCTTAAGGTGACTGCCTACTTTTGAACGCTCGATTTGAGCCCACGATGAGCGCGTGCACAAAAACCGCTGAATAAAATACGAAATTTTATTGAGGAACCATACACGTTTTGAACTTCGACAGAGCAAAACCCTCAAATTTTGCACGGGACTATACTTTTTATAAAAATCTAAGTTATATCAAATTTTTTAGAAAAGTTAATTTTTCTAACGCATGAAAAAATAGATTTATTTACTTTTCTCAGTTCCAAATGGCGTGAGCAAGAAGCGTAGTAGCAAGGGTCCCAAACTATTTCAAATGCATAACTTTATTTCTAGTCTTCTTTCTTTTAGGATCGTACATTTGACGTGGAGAAAGAAACTATAGTAGAAAATCAAAGCGAAGAATCGAAAGATGAAAGCCAAGGTCTGGATGATGTCATTAATACAAGTGAATCTCGGGAAATCCTCAAATACACCACACAGGCATTCAACCTCAATGTAAGTATTAGTAATACTCGCCTTACGATACATTGTATGGGAATGCTCGAAGAAGGCACGATAACGTGTCCAAAATCAACTTCAAAATTCCGATTCGATCTGAAGTCGAAAACTTAAACACGAGCCTCTGGTATGGCTTGAGAGACCTGAGCAACCACTCCCTACTCTTCGCGGGCGAAGAAAAACTTATGCCAGTTTTCCACCGACATACATATGCGCACACGCACCTACAATCGTCACCTTGCAGATTCGTGTCTGTGTAAGTATTTATTAAGTATTTATATATAGAAACCCTAGTCTCATGTTATGTTAACCTTTATCATGTTTCAGCGAGAATACACTACATCCAGGAAATATATGTGTCAAGCGGTTGAGTGTTTATCACAGTCTGTGCAGATAGCCTTAAAAGGAGGATTACGGGTAAGTTAGGACTGGCTCTGAACGCGTCAAAATCAGGAGTTTTCGAAAATGGCTTACTATTTCCTTCGACGCTTTCTGATGAGATATCAGTATGCGGATATCAGTTGATTAACTGAATGTTTGAACACTTTATTATTACTTCTTGCCAAAAGATAACTGATTCCTTTTTTAAGAAGAAAAAAAAAATGGAAAACTGATATAGAAGAAAAACTGCATACAATAAGATGACGTATCCTAAGACTTTGTTTTAAATTGCAGGATATAGTTAGCCAGGCCAGCCATCAGCTTGTAGAATGTATAGGTACACATGATCCATCTTCATCTGCCCAGTATCTAGCTCTCTATCAGGTTTGTTTATTAAAATCGTTCATGCCTACATCTCTTATCCTTTGCTTTATTTATTCTTTATATAGTCGACTTACAGTCTTTTGCCCTTCGCTATTCTCAATCGCTCATCCGTCCATTTCGTCTAATCCCGTAAATACATGCATCAGGTGCACAACTAGTGTCATTTGTATTATCAGGTATTTTTTCAATAGTATTTTATTTACTTTGTCCATAGAGCTGCTACATGTCTCAAAGTTTAGAGAAGGTGCTATACCGCGCACAGGCAGACCCAGCAGTATCTCGACTAGCAGCCTTACTGAGACAACGCAAGTTCTTGAATACTGTTGACTATTTGACCGAACACTCGTCTGCTGTCGTATCTTCAAATCAGAATAATCTTGGAGACTGTGAGGTAAATAACATCAACACCGTATTTACTCGAATAAGCGCCGCGGCGCTTGTTTACTTTTTGTCCCAAATACGACGCTTAATCGAGGGCGGCCTTTATTCGAGGACGGCGCTTAATCGAGTAAATACGTTATATGTTCTCAGTCTGATCGTGTTAACAAATAAATGAATAATTACTGCGATTCTCAATATTCTGCGAATTCAGACATTTCTACGGCTTGTTGTGAAAATCCCATCGAGTTCTTGGAATAAGTAGATTGGGCATTTCTATTTCTGATTTGCTATCAGTGGTTACGCCTTTTAACTGCTAATACGAGCCTAGGTATGCTGGTTAGTTTGTATCATCATCATGATGTATGTATCTGTTCTTTATTCCAGGCCTGGCGACGTTTGTCTATCATGAAAAATCACTTGGAGTTAACTAAAGAATTCTCTGTTACAAACTTGCAGTTTGTAGTTCTGCAACACTCACCTGACAGGTACGAGCTCGAATTTGTAGCACAAAGCATGATGGGAAACTGAGTCCTTACTGACGCCTTTATTGCTCCGCTAAAATTTAATCTGATAACTTTTTCTTCCACATTTTCTATGGAAATGTAAGTATTTCAACAGACGAAAATAACAGAGTATTCTTTTCTGATATTTCCTTTGATTTCCCCGTTTCATTTTTACAGGACTCCGTTTCCCAGAGTGCTTTGTGAACTTTGATGCATATTGCCTATACCGTAGAATACTGGTATTAAGCCCGCAACCCATCTCCTAAATTTCCTCTCGATTTTAAGCCCCCCAGGTTATAAGCTCCCTCCATGCTGCCCCATAGGACATTGACATCCCACTCAGATTATAGTTTTTCTGAGCACATTCGCGTTTCAAAGCCTTTTGCTGTCTTTGTTACATGAACACTGTTGTTCTATTTCAAACGTTTCCCCCTCCCTTTTATAAGCACCCCTTTTATAAGCACCCCCGTTATAAGCCCCCCTCGGTTATAAGCCACCCCCACCCCAAAACGCACACAAAATGTTCATAAACCCACCCAAAAACCCTTACAAAATCGTATAAACCCAGGGCCTATAACCGGGATTCTGTTTTATTTCCATCCAATATTGACTTAAAGATGTCTGGTAAAGTTTTTCGGCACTATTTTGTGATAAAACATATTATTATCCTCAACTAATAGTTGCTGTTGCTTGTTTGTTCAAGGCAATATCTGTACGGTGCTGTACTGGACAAAGGAAGGTCTGCTGTAGCAAGTGCTAAACCAGCCAAACAAGCAGGTGCTGTTCCAGGTCGGTACAATATCATTGCTATATACAAAAGCTGGAATTCAGTGAACTCAGGTTCAGTTGAATGCATCAAATATTATATTTACAAGTTGAATGCATTAAATATTATATTTACAAGTTGAAAGCATTAAATGTTATATTTACAAGTTGAATGCATCAAATATTATATTTACAAGTTGAAAGCATTAAATGTTATATTTACAAGTTGAATGCATCAAATATTATATTTACAAGTTGAATGCATCAAATATTATATTTACAAGTTGAATGCATCAAATATTATATTTACAAGTTGAATGCATCAAATGTTATATTTACAAGTTGAATGCATCAAATATTATATTTACAAGTTGAATGCATCAAATGTTATATTTACAAGTTGAATGCATCAAATGTTATATTTACAAGTTGAATGCATCAAATATTATATTTACAAGTTGAATGCATCAAATATTATATTTACAAGTTGAATGCATCAAATATTATATTTACAAGTTGAATGCATTAAATATTATATTTACAAGTTGAATGCATTAAATATTATATTTACAAGTTGAATGCATTAAATATTATATTTACAAGTTGAATGCATCAAATATTATATTTACAAGTTGAATGCATCAAATATTATATTTACAAGTTGAATGCATCAAATATTCTATTTACAAGTTGAATGCATCAAATATTCTATTTACAAGTTGAATGCATCAAATATTATATTTACAAGTTGAATGCATCAAATATTATATTTACAAGTTGAATGCATCAAATATTATATTTACAAGTTGAATGCATCAAATATTATATTTACAAGTTGAATGCATTAAATATTATATTTACAAGTTGAATGCATTAAATATTATATTTACAAGTTGAATGCATTAAATATTATATTTACAAGTTGAATGCATCAAATATTATATTTACAAGTTGAATGCATCAAATATTATATTTACAAGTTGAATGCATTAAATATTATATTTACAAGTTGAATGCATCAAATATTATATTTACAAGTTGAATGCATCAAATATTATGTTTACAAGTTGAATGCATTAAATATTATATTTACAAGTTGAATGCATCAAATGTTATATTTACAAGTTGAATGCATCAAATATTATATTTACAAGTTGAATGCATCAAATATTCTATTTACAAGTTGAATGCATCAAATGTTATATTTACAAGTTGAATGCATCAAATATTCTATTTACAAGTTGAATGCATCAAATGTTATATTTACAAGTTGAATGCATCAAATATTCTATTTACAAGTTGAATGCATCAAATGTTATATTTACAAGTTGAATGCATCAAATATTATATTTACAAGTTGAATGCATCAAATATTATATTTACAAGTTGAATGCATCAAATATTATATTTACAAGTTGAATGCATCAAATATTATATTTACAAGTTGAATGCATCAAATATTATATTTACAAGTTGAATGCATCAAATGTTATATTTACAAGTTGAATGCATCAAATATTATATTTACAAGTTGAATGCATCAAATATTATATTTACAAGTTGAATGCATCAAATATTATATTTACAAGTTGAATGCATCAAATATTATATTTACAAGTTGAATGCATCAAATATTATATTTACAAGTTGAATGCATCAAATATTATATTTACAAGTTGAATGCATCAAATATTATATTTACAAGTTGAATGCATCAAATGTTATATTTACAAGTTGAATGCATCAAATATTATATTTACAAGTTGAATGCATCAAATATTCTATTTACAAGTTGAATGCATCAAATATTCTATTTACAAGTTGAATGCATCAAATATTCTATTTACAAGTTGAATGCATCAAATATTATATTTACAAGTTGAATGCATCAAATATTATATTTACAAGTTGAATGCATCAAATATTATATTTACAAGTTGAATGCATCAAATATTATATTTACAAGTTGAATGCATTAAATATTATATTTACAAGTTGAATGCATTAAATATTATATTTACAAGTTGAATGCATTAAATATTATATTTACAAGTTGAATGCATCAAATATTATATTTACAAGTTGAATGCATCAAATATTATATTTACAAGTTGAATGCATTAAATATTATATTTACAAGTTGAATGCATCAAATATTATATTTACAAGTTGAATGCATTAAATATTATGTTTACAAGTTGAATGCATTAAATATTATATTTACAAGTTGAATGCATCAAATGTTCGGGTACTGATTCCATGGTGGATTGTGTCCACAGTACCCGCCAAGGCTCTAGTAACCCAGGCTAAAGTTAACCCTAAAGATCTGGATAATTTGATAGAAGAGTTTAATCACTTCAAGTCTGACACCGCTACGGAATTAACAAGACGAAACTTTGTACGTCACCAATATGAACAGCAGCAAAAAATGCTTGGACGGGTAGATGAGAATACTACTACTAACCAAGAGGTATTGTCATCGTTATCCGCATCATTAACAACTATTGTGCTATATTTACCAGCTGATCTCGCTTCTCTCAGGCCGAAGGAATTAGCCAATCAGCGGACATTTTGTTCCTAGCTCAATGTTTCCTAGTTCCAGGTTTTCGGCTCGATTTATAACAGATTTTGCTCGTAAATAAATAAAATAAAACTCATCCGTGCAAAGATTCGCCAAATACCTTTTAGAAAAAGCATATTTCGTCGTTATTGATAGAAAATGTTTCATTTTGACAAGAGATAATAGAAAACACTTGGAAATTTTCGCTGTGACAAACAATGCATTGCGCGCCTAGATTCCAGATCACCTGGTATACATTATATTATAAACTACCTTACATTCATATCTTACGCATTCTTTCTTAGAGTAACGTCATGATTGATACAGAACTAGAACATCAAGAAGCTAAGCTACAGGTACTAACAAACATGTTGGAATAGACCATTTTCGAGATGTGCGAGCGCTTTCAAAAATATCGCAGGCGCGTTCATGTTCTCGAGGCATTTTCGGGCAGAGACAATAGCGCGCGCGATCTTGCCCGAAAATGCCTCGAGATCATGTCTACGCCTGCGATATTTTTGAAAGTGCTCGCACATCTCGAAAATGGTCTATTCAAGAGACTTTTTAATGCTAATTCCATCGGTCGATGATAACCAATACAAAGTAATGATTTTCTCCTTTGATTATAAAAGGTGCACCCCCCTCCCCCCGGTGCGCTTCCAACGCAGTACCCCTCCCTGAAGCGATCCTGGATCCTTCCCATATACACTTCTCTACTTGGTTTGCGGGCCGCACGGCTTGTACCCCACCCCTCTATATGTCGCTGTTTTTGAAATGATTCTATTCATTCTTTTCAGTCTCATTTTCAAGATGTTTTAGCTGCAATGGAAGCATATCTAGACCCTGTTCTTACTAAACTTCACCCTGCCTTAAAGTAAGTTGCCATAGATTACCATAATTAAAGCACCCTTTTGCACCTTTCAGGATGTACCGTTCACTAATACAGCACAGTTTTCGACCAATCAGTGCGCTCGTAACGAGGTGTTTATATAATAAACCTCAGTATATAATACGTTTCATTTGCCTTTTCCAACGTTCCGCTTCCGCATAACACAATATAATGGCCATCCGAATTTCTCTGACAAGTCATGAACAAATTATGGGCCGGTAGTAATAGCTAAAGACGAAGTGAGAAAATATATTACTAAGAGATCTGAAATTGGAAAAGGTCGATCATGCGTATTATATGCTAACAGCCGTTTAACACATTTTCCCCCTTCCATATCCAGTGCAGAGTCCATGTCAGACACGATCGTTCTTTTAGCCGACGATAACCTGTTACTTTTGCCATTGGAATCTCTCAGCGTATTTCTAACTCCTCGGGTGACGTCGCTTACCCGAGATTTCTCGTTACAATTCCTTTATCACCGTCTTCATCAAAGTGAAGGTAAAAACATGCAGTTGCATTTTCTGTAGAGATTTAACTTCTTGTTTAACTCCTTAAACGTGCTTGTACGAAATTTACAAATGATTTTGAAATATTGTGATGTATTTTCTGCTTGGAATTCATTAAAGATGAATTGAATGTTAGAACAAGAATGGTGACCCTTTAGTATTTTCATTTAATCATAGTCCATACGTCGGTTCACTGGTCTGTTCACAAAGCACTCAGATACGAGTTTGAAAACCTTAATTCCTTGATGGAATGCTTTGTGTTGGACTGGTAAACCAAGGTATGGAAATGAAGAAACACGAAAACGCATGCGCGTGCTGTGTGCAGTTATAAAGCAGGGGGTTGGTAGAACACGAGAGAAGTGTTAGGAGAGGCACAACACGTAGCGGAATGCTTCTGACACTTCTCGAGTGTTCTGCCAATCCCCTGCTTTATAACTGCACACAGCACAGCAAGCAAGTTTTTTATTTCTTTTATAAAATCAAATGAGCGTGTGTGCTGTGTACTCTCATAATGCACACGCCATCGACCAATCAGTAAGCGAGATTTATAACAGTTATTTTATAAGGGTGAATTTCACTGAGCACAAGTCTTTCACCCATAATTAGTGCTTGTTGTTTGCCGGTTGAGTCAGTAAACATTTTTTTTATATTTGACTTACAGAAAACGAACATAAAGGTGATGCGAAAAAAGGTGGAGGAAAAAAGGGGGACAAGAAACCAGAGAAACCGTCAACAGCCAAATCCAAACCCAGTGATAAAAAGGTAATGAAATAATGGTATGATTCTAAAGAGTGGTTGTCTGAAAATATTGAAAAACCAGGTCCACTCTGTATCTATTTCATGAGGCTAGGCAGTGTAACAATGTGTTTATCATCAATTTTTTTTACAATTTATCAGTAAAAATGGCAAAATTGAATGTTTAGTAATATATTGTGCTTCAAACTATCAATTTTATTTCTTACTATACGATCTCAAACCAGTGGTAGGTGAGTATTTATTAATTGACAGCTTGTTTTCGGCCACCTGAAAGGGTAAGCCTTAAGTCAAAACGGCTGCCATACGGCTTTGTTTTTTTCATTTTACTTGAAAAAAAACTTGAAGTGTTAACGTTTCGAGTGCCTGCACTGTAAACTTTCTTTCACTTTGCTCAACTGTGCGTGTTTCTTTTTTTTTTTTCATTTTTCTTTTCATTTTTTTTTTTTTTTTTTTTTTGCTTTCGTTGTTTATGTCCTTGTCAGTCGTTTGTTCAGTCAGTCCCTTAGCCGGACAGTTGCTACTTGCCCTTTCTTTACGTGCATTCGTGCTTTGGTTTGTTCGTGATCCATATTTGTCATTCATCCCACATCCAAAAATGTTTCTCCTATCAGATGAATCCCGTCCAATTCAAAGCATGTGTTGTTGTTTCTAGGGCGGAACTAAAGATGCTGGGGCTGGTGTACCAAAAGAAGGCCCAGTGGTGGATATAAATAACCTACGATGTATCCAAACCATTATGTTTTTTATTGCCTAGTGTTTGATATATCCAAACTATATCATTCTATTGCACATTTTTGTACTTTATTTTCCATAATTCTGTTAGATATTGTGGACGTTCATAATGAGTGCAGTGATGAAGGTAAGTCTGATAAGGTGACCCCAATATCCTGAAGTCATTGAACATAGGATAGTTCAATGGAAATAAAAAGAAGCCATGAAAGCCAAGCACGATTATACATGTACTAACTGATATTTTTACAATTCAATAGAAGACAGCCCTGTGAAGGTGATGGCAGATATCATAGCACACCACAAGACTTTCTCTAGTAAATGGACTGGTGTCATGGGAAGTGATCATCTGCCTAGGTATAAACGAAACCTTAATGTCTACGGGCTATCTTACCTTGCTGCCTACAAGTCTATATGAGGATAATATTACCTGACCTCGTTGTCTGGGGAGTCGTTTTCGTGCCTTCTTAGCCAGAGGCTGATTTTTAATCCTACTACGCCCTCCATTCACACAACACATAACATTCAGCTTACATTGTGATTTTTTGACGATGAAGGCGATAAGCGGGAATATGATAAAACGGTTTCCCCAATGACAACGCTGCTATTACGTTACTTCGTTGTCTTATAAAGGGGTGCGTTACCGTCCCCTCAACGATATACAGCCATAACACAGTTAAAAAGCGATCATTCAAAGTTGTATGTCCATATATCATTTCGATTTTTTCCCCAGCATTGGTGAGTTTCAACGCCTACTCCACGAAAGTTCAGTGTTTCTGTTCTATGGAACTGAACGATGTCTTGGTAGTCTACCACCAAACATGCTTTGCCCGATGAACCTTACAGGTAATCATTGACAGCAGTCATTTCCCAAAACTAGATTATGCAATGTATTTTCTATAGCATTTGGGCGGATCCAGGAAATGTTATGGGATGGGGGAAGCGGCCTCAGAAACGCCGACTATTTCTAAGATTTTCCCCCTTTGACTACACTGAGTTTATAAGAGCGGGAGTGGTTAGTGGATTTTATATATATATATATTTTTCTTTACAAGAGAAAGGAAGGTTAGACTTTATGATCTATATATAGAAAGAGCTACTCAACCCTTCCTTGCTACCATTGGATCTCCCCCTCCCATGGAATGAGTAACTTACCATGATTTTCTGTTATATGACAGAGTGCAATGTGGCATTTATTATGGACCTTGTTCACACGAGCAGTAGTTTTCTAAGGCAAAGTCGCGATGATTCCGCAAAAACGTAAGTGCTAAATACTAAATTCTCTAAAAAAAAGTGATACCATGTTTCTTTTGGCTAATGTTCCCCTTGTCGCATGTGTGTTTATCAGGGTGGGGTGTGTCATAGCTAATGTTCCTTATGTCTGTCTTATCAGGGTGGGGTGTGTCATAGCTAATGTTCCCCTTGTCGCATGTGTGTTTATCAGGGTGGGGTGTGTCATAGCTAATGTTCCCCATGTCTGTTTTATCAGGGTGGGGTGTGTCATAGCTAATGTTCCCCATGTCTGTTTTATCAGGGTGGGGTGTGTCATAGCTAATGTTCCTTATGTCTGTTTAATCAGGGTGGGGTGTGTCATAGCTAATGTGTGCCGTAGCTAATGTCATAATTATCTTGTTGTCCTAGTGTCAGTGAAATCTCCCTCGAGAACCCCTTAGAGTGTGCCATGTTGTTTTCTCTCGCCGGTGTAGGGTGTGTTCTGACGAACACCTGGCATGGACAATTACAAGACAACAAAAATAAATTAATCAAATACTTCACAGGTAAGTAATGACTTGATATGAACCTCAATAATTTGGTGTTTTTTTGTTGCTGTTTTTTAATTTTAAGACTGATCTGGTCATTTGGTATTTTTTGATAAATGAAAAACAATAACATTCAATTTTCAGATCCCTAGTGTTTACTAGCTACACTTCCTGTGTTACTTGTCATACAATCATATAGTTTGTGTTGCCATGTCAATTATATTATCACTTGTCCTTTAGTTCTTCTTGAAGAATCAAAGCCCATTGGTCATGCTTTACGATCTCTAATCGAATTCCCAAAGCCTGTAGAAGCAGACCAAGATGCAGAGAGCAATTCTGAAAAAGGTTCCAAGCATGGGGATGGAGCACGAAGAAATAGTAACGCACCAGTACAAAACCTTCCAAAAGAAACTGAAGTGCCTTCAAATGAACCCCTTCCTCCAGCACCACGACACTGGTTTAATACCGTCATGTATGGTGCGCCAACTATTCTATTTATTCCAACCAAAACCCTTTGAATGTTTGAAAATTTTTATCACTGATTTAAGGTGGCTTCCTATAGTATTTTTCAGACCATACCTTTCATTTTCCTTTGGCTTATTCATAGTCTTAACTTATACCTATATACTTGATTCTTGAACCAGTTATAGAGCTAAGATGAAATTTTAAAATGATGTTAATTTTAGCTTGAATGACGTTACCTTGGCAACGATAAACAAATATTGTTGAAATTGGTTTTTATCGAATAACTCTAAAACTCGATGAGACCTAAACAAGCGGTAAACGACATCATCAACTTCAAGCTATTGCAAAACGATTCCAACTATTTTAAAGAAAATCAATCTGTTAGATTTCAAGTAATTCGCCGAGTTTGCAGAATATTGAGAATCGCAGTAAGGGCCCAAACAAGCATTGATTGTAGATACTGACGCTGGTAGCTTCAAAGGCGAACAGGCGGCATTGATATTTCAGTGTTATTGCTTTTAATGCATTATTTATTAACAAGATATTTGCCTTGCATGAATGCTCTTCAGTATTTGGTGAGCATGCATATGTATTTTCCAACGCTTGATATTAAATATAAAAACGTGAACTACAAAAAAATTATTTTATTACAAGCATATGACTCTATTCTTTTATCCCTTCACCATTATCCTTATAGCATCATGATATCTTTATCCGATTCCTTTCCTTTCTCCCTCTACTTTGACGTCGTTCGCGCAACTTTTTTCGGACTTTTTTTTCAGTAAGTTTTCTTTGCTTCCTACGCTTAGTAATATCTATTTCAACTGGTGCGCTTTTCTGTTTGACAGCCTTCATGTAACTCGGTCCATACCATTTCTTGAGCACCTCTTTGACATTAGCAAAGGTGGCGTAATCCCTGCCATTAATCTTAACTCTTGTTAGACTGTCAAACCTCTCTTTCTTTGCAATGTAAAAGTCCAGATACCCAAGATCTTGCCACCTCGTGTTTGTACGTGCCATTTTTTTGATGGTACGAAGGGGTTTCTCGCTGAAGAGCTTCCTTTTGACGGAATTATCAAAGAGTGAAATATTGACTGACTGATGTGGTGGGTACAGAGGTATCACCCTCCTCTGACCCTTCACTAAAGGAAGCGAATACCCCTTGGGCTCCAAAATACCTTTTAGTTGATCAAATATTCGATCTTTGAAGTAATCGTCTTCTCGTAGTCCAATGTCCACGTCCCTGGTCCAGGGGATTATCGTTCCTGACCTCACCGCTCCAAGAAGTGTCCCGTACTCTATCCGATAATCCAACCTTATGGCGTTCATCGCCTGCACTACATCCACTAGTATCCTATCTAACACCCCACTACAACACACGGGCTTCAGTTGCCTTGACAACGAGTTTTGAACTCGAAGGGGTTTTTCGGGGCAAAGTCTTAAGTTGTAAGAACATTTGGTCCATATGATTTGATTTTCTTTGACAATCCGTACAATATCGTGGTCAAAGCCTAATTTAATATAGTCTGTATAAAAAGGTTTCTCTTTCAAGATTCCTCTATCTGGACGATGAAGCTCATCACTCAATGAACAATCAGTCAATAAAGCTATCTTTATTTTCCCTTTTGTCCGTAAGAAAAAGTCTAATAAAACTGTATCTCCGTAATCAGGAAGAAAATAAAAGTTCTCAAATATTCTCCTTCGAATAATGAATGCACCCTCAAACATGTTGCACTCCAAGATGTTAACTCGACGGCTCGGTAAAGCCTTATATCTCTTCCTTCCATCCTTTTGGATCAACATAGTCCAGTTACGTTTCTCAAAATGACATGAAACTTGTTTCTCGACTGATGGGTTCATCAATTGACAAGCACCCGCATGATAAGTGTCTTCAGTGCTATCGAGCAATTCAATGATTTCTTCCAGTATTAGTTTGTCAACATTACCAATAAACGCAGCTTCCATTGCTGGCATTATTTCTTGGGTAGCGTGAGGTAATATTAACAGATATTTAAACTTTGTGGAGAGTAATTTCAGTTTCTTGGAAGAAATATCGGTGCCCATAATAGCAAGCGAGGTTAACCTTGGTCCTACTGGCACAGTGTTGACGTGAATCCTGGCCGGTTGAATTATTTCTCGATGTGAAGTGATCTTTCGCTTACTGAGTCCATTGTTTCTAATGTTGTTAGTGATGTACATTATTGTTATAGTAAGAATGACTAGCAGACAAGCTAGTATTCGTATTCTTCTTGCTATACATCGTACAAGAGCTAAAAGAAAACTCCGAATGGTCATAACTCAACAGAAACGTCTCGGATATGATTGAACACAACTTGTCTTCAGTTTCGACTTGTCTTTCCCTAGCACTTGATCAACAGGATTATCCAGTCGAACTGGTACATAGTTCAGCCAGCTAGTGATATCTTGGATAAGAATTCGCTGTGTTGTTAAACAATCTAAGGCTAGTATATATGTAATTCTGATTTTGATCTGTCTATTGATCAATATGCATAATGAATGTGCTCTTAGACAGAAAGGTGTCTCAATATGAATAATAATCACCTTCTCTTTTGTTCTTAAATTAGATTGTCATGCTACACATCCGTGACAGCATATTGTCAAGTGCCACACAGCTTCACCTTTAATGACATCATATAATCTTAACCTGAATCACTAAGGCAAAAAAAAAAAAAAAAAAAGAATAATAATAATTATAAGCAAACCGAAAATAAAAATAATTTTTGGAAGCCATTGATCAAGGTAGTGCTTACAGCGTAACGAAAGGTTACATGTGGCTCTAATTGTAAACGGTTCTAATTGTAAACACTTTTCCATTAATGTTTCGTTTTTATACCGTAAATTAGAAATAAATTGACGAAAAAGATTTTGCCCAATAAAATACTGATTACTTGTCAATCATTCAATGCTATTTTCGGCATCTATACGCTTCAATTTCGATTCAAAGTAAGCTGACGGCTGTTGTTTACAAATTCGTAATTTAAGCACACCTTTAGGTAATGGATAAGAAAAGTCATATATTTTCACTCTAAAATCGCAATAGTAGGACTTGGTTTTTATCTGAGCTAAAAACCAAAGGATTGAACTTGTGTTTTGTAAATAATACTTGAGTTGGTGTTTAAAATGAGCGTGTCTCCACGCGAGTGAAAATTACACGTGTTTTTGTGATGTGCATCTAATTGTACAAAACACTTCTCTGTTCATAGTATTCGCTGAAGCATAAATAAGCCACTTCGGTTCGTATGTAGCTCTTGACAGATGATAGCAAAAATACTACAGTTACTGTGCTTAGGTAAAGTTTTGAAGTTCAAGTGCTTGTGTAATTTTTTATGTGTTTATCATAAAAATTGCCACGTTAGCAATTCTGCGTCTTACTGTAATAAAACGAACAGTAATTTTTTATTCTTTTTATTCTTATTTTTTTTTTTTTTTTTTAAATTTTGGTCAAATACTGAATAGACCTCATCGGCTTGGGTATAATGTTGTCCCATTTCAAACCACGTGTCATTCCCCAGAGTATCATTTCATTGTTTAACGGTTGCGCATGAGAAGACATACAACTCAAACAAATAATCTTATTCTCAAGAGAATGACACCTGAAATGGGACAACATTACCCCAAGCCGATGAGGTCTATTAGAGCCACCAACGGACATGATATGAAAAACTATATTCCATAAAGTTTCTAAAATAAGTGTAACAAATCTTTATTATATGTTAGCTGACATGTAGACTAATTTATGAAAACAATTCAGAATAATCGTACTATTTGTTGACGAGAAATAACACTGAGTGCAAAAAGTGTTTACGATTAGAGCCACATACAATATGGCTTTTATCCCCAAAGCGTATAATAATTTTAATGATCTGAGCGCCGAGGCCATTCGTGATCGAGTATCAAACCGGATCGAAAATGAATGATACGGTTACGGAGCATTTACCGGAGCCCCAGCCGAGTTTCCCATCGTCAAAATGTGAAACTGATAAAGTAAAGAAATATTACCTGACCTTTGGAGAGTAATTGCTAACTTTGTCACAGTATGAGCGAATCTGATTTTATTAATTGCATGACAATAATTTGTTTACATCAATAATAATACACCACTCTGCCCGTGCCTTCCATGTGTATAGTCGCAATACAGCAGTTTTCCGTACGACTATAAAAAAACTAATGACTTACAGCACGGACCGCGCCTTGCCGTAACCGTGCCGTGTGACGTGACTTTTCATAATCATACGAAATTTGCTCTATCATAAGGTATAGAAAACCACTAATGATGACATCCCTTGCTAAAATATGTATTAAATGGCTAAGATCAAATGGCTTAGTTCGTGGTACCATCTTTCTCTTGCATAATGCAGAAGCACAGGTAGATAGTGCACTTCGAGTCACACTCGTATCCCTCGGGACAGCAGTGCCTTCCATCTTTACATGAGACCGCGTTGTTCAAAGGACAGCAGCCCCATCCAGTCATGGAATGCTTACACGGGCTGCATGTCATCGTCTGTGGACATTTTGTTACCGTCTTCCCGGTTTTATCTTTACACGATAGAAATGATGTGTCCTTGTTTGGGTGCTTGTTATTGACTAAATGAAGGAACTGAAATATGCAATAAAATTTACCAAGAGAGCATAGATAAGAGAGGAACACTTCTTAATACCGCGCGCGCCATGTGAATTCCCGGTTGGGATATTTTTTAGCATCCAAAGTCGTTTGGTTTTTAATTTTTTGATGGCGTGGACGTGTGCACGCGCGCTCAAAAACAACATACTTTTCGTCGGTTTTTCTCACTTTTTTCGACAAAATCTATTAGATGAAGCAAAAAGATCAGGATTGGTTATGTTCTGTTCTGTGATAAAACACGACTGAGGCTGCTGAACACTCAAAAAGACGCGAAATTTATGTTTTTCCCAAAAAATCTTTACATGCTTTCGCTACTTCCAGGTTTGGATGAAGCTGACTGAATTTTTGACGCACAGGAGTAGGGTATGGCGAATATTGTTTGTACGCGGATACTAAATATAGCCCGACCAGGAATTCACATGGCGCGCGCGATACTAAGAAGTTTCCTCTCTTATTTATGCTCTCTTGGATTTACACGTCAATGCATGGTTATCCTCACTGCATGCGCGGCGTATATATAAACTAATAACATTCTAATAAATTACGATATTAGTCTGACGCCCACCTGGTTTGTTTTGATTCCATGTTTCTGTTCAGTAAGAATCTCATTTCCATGTTGATCACTATCCATTGTCAGGTCCCGAATAAGCCCTTCTACCAACACAGATAGGTACTTATAGCCCTGTCTGGTGTAATGTGGACTGGGCTGCTTGTCTGCAATCACACAACTATTATAAGGTGGTTCTCCACACACCAGCACCACCCAGTTGTAGAGATCAGCTGTTGGTACTGGTTGCTCACTAGCCATCACTTCTCTTGCAACCGTGTTGTATCTCTTAACTCGATCATTAATAGTGACATTATAAGGAATAGGGGTGGTCAAAATATATCCCACCTTACTACCTGTGCCTTGTAAAGATTCCTTGATGATCACAAGATTTTCTCGATACGTCTTTTCATCAGTGAATTCTTCTGGGAAGCGATTATTGTAGTTGACGTCATGTACGCCAAAATTGAAGACGATGAAGTCATACTGGATTCTCTCTAGTAAATTACTGGCAAGGAGAAACTGAAGACATTTGACTGCATATTTCGTGTCCAATGCCCCGCCGTTAGTTGTGTCCCAGGGGGCATGGTACACTTGACAGAGGTTTTGTAGAGATGTCTCTAACCACGGCGTGTACCTGATACCACAAACAAGGGAGAGAATATAAGATGAATTGAAATGTAGAAACAATATGTAGCGATTTTGAAAAACATAAAGTTATAAATAAAAAAAGAGTATAACGCGACGTTTCGGTGCTCAGCCTGCACCATTCTCAAGCAATAATCACTTTATTGCTTGAGAATAGTGCAGGCTGAGCACCGAAACGTCGCGTTATACTCTTTTTTATTTATAACTTTAGAAACCATATAAACGGAACTATGAAGGGATCGGATGGAGGGAAAGATGAAGGAATATATATTCCCGTTTTCTTAAAATGTGCAAAGGAATCAATAAAAACGTGTTCGTGGGAATATACTTTTAAAAATAGTTTTAATAGCTTTGGTCAAAAATGGAGAAAATGAGCAATAACCCCAACGCACTAACACTTCACCGCAGTTTATATTAATTCCGATTTCAGTAAAAACATGCTCATTTGAAAATGTCATCTTTCCCAGAAGACCTTGAAAACTTTTTTTTCAAAATGAATTGCTCGCGTACGTGCATTTGCGATGTGAAGTTGAAACGTAGCGCGCTTTGAAGGGGAGTTTGTGATTTTTTTCCCGTTAAAAAGGGTTAAAAAGTTGCTTTCCTGTAGCCATATCTTAAAGGTATTTTTCAGACTTTGTTGCCAAAAGATTGAAGTTTTTAAAAGTGCCGAATATTTCATAGCAATCGGGGTTAATTTATGTATGAGGAAATCCCGTAAAACAGTATTTTCGTTCTCCAAAAATTTGCTACAGAATTATTTCCAAATTAAAACCAAAAACTAATCCCTTAATCCCACTCTTATTGCCGAGAATAATAGAGCAAAGCCAAAATAATATCTTGGATTTCGAGACAAATGAATTTTGATGAAGAAAAGGTTTAAGATTTAAGTCAGTCGCTTGGGTAAAAAAGGTAGTTCTCTTTTAGAGCCTCTAGATGCGTAAGGAACCAAGGAATTGACTCCAAATTTTTCAGATTATGTTCAGACTATGGCAAGCAGCTACTTGCAAAAAGTGAGCGTTACCTTACAGTCTGTTTCCAAGTCACCACCGGCACCTGATCAATCGACATACATCAATAAAGTGATTTATTGTTGAGACATTTAGACGTATGCACCTCAAAAAGTCATACCCCAAATTACTCACTATGCCATAACTTTACTGTCCGCGAGATAAAATTCTTTGAAATTCTGTACATAGTATAGATAGGTTGTTTCCCCAAAATGAATTTCTAGAATTTGAAAATTATTCTATAGCAAATTTCATGGGATTTATTTTCCCCAGACTATGCATAATATGCATTATTTGAAAATAATTTTATTGTCTATTTTAAGGGATTTAATTTCCCCATAATATGCATAAATTAACGCCGATTAACGAAGAAACATTCGGCACTTAAACATCAATCTTTTGGAAATAAAGTCTCAAAATATCTTTATAAGATCTGACTTCAGGAAAATTACTTTTTAACCCTTTCTTTGTCGTTGGTTTGTGACAAAAAAAAAACTGTTTCCAGAGACCTTAAATAAGAAATTAAAATTTCAAATAATCAAGTTGAAAAACGTAAATATAGATTATTTTTTTTAGAAGATCGTTCGGGGCTGCCTAGGCGCGTTTGTCTCTTGTCACGGGAATGGCATGCAGGATTCATTGAACACACAGCACTTTTGAATAGAATCAATCATTTTGTATCATACCTACCCTATACTCACTGAATCTCCTATTACGATGCATTTTTTGGTAGTTTTTGGCGTGTTTGTTAAAGAAGGACCTGGTTTACACATACGAGAAGCAGAAACATTCAAGCGGTTCTCTGTAAAATTATCGATATCCACTGTGTACACCAAACCGGCTTGCCGCGGTCCAGAAACCAAGTAAAACGACACGAAAATCATATTTAAAAGCTTTAACAAAGCCATAGGTGGTTGATGTTGGCTGTAGATGACTCGAAATTGTAGTCAAATTATTATATTTTGTCTTTTATGCGGAAAGTATGTAATCACTCGTTATCGTGATGGCACATGGGATTTCCGTCTCATTTCCGGTATTATGCAAAGCGGAAGAGGAAGCGACTGCGAGAATAGCGTCCTGTTCTGATATTTCTTTATAGACACAGTTTTACTATCTTTGAGTTAAATAATAACTTACTACATATATTAGCATTATTCCGATATTGGAAACCATGTATCATTACCCTGGTTCCAGAGGCGCTTTTATATAAGGCGAACCGTGGCGTGAGACGCTTCTCTCTCGCCTCCGGCTCGTCTCCGGCTCGCCGTATAAAAGCCATTTAAAAGCGCCTCTGGAACCAGGGTAATGTATCATTCGTTTTGGTTCTTCCGAAATATGTTGATAACGTGGTTGTTTATCATTTATGCATATTATACTACTTCGGACAATTTTCTAGAATCTAGAAAAAATTCCGATGTTACTCCTGTTCTTTGAAATCGAAATGTTTAGGTTTCTTGGTGAATTTTTGAGTCCAGTGTATGAAAGTGGCGAATATTGCAGATATAAAACTGGTGATAACTTGAAAGGAAAAAAAAAGTTATTCGTTAATTGAAGTGGCTAAAATGAAAACGGCTTAAGTGACTTTTTAGTATTTTTTCAAGGTGGTTTTTAGAATCACTCAATTCGTCCCAAAATTGCACCAAACAAGTTCTTTTAGCTTAAATATCAAGGATTTACATCCTTTTTCATGATTTCGTCCGGAAAAGAACGAAATCCCTCCATAGTTACGCACGTCTTCGCTTGACAACCGACCACTCGTCCGTGAACTTATGACATTTGCATATTAATGAGTCCTTAGGAAATTCTAATCTAATTTGGTCGAAAACATTGCGGTAAACTTTTCATTATTGCTCTTGTCCTGCAGATTTCTCGGGAACTTATTTTGAGCGTGGTATTTTCTTAGCTTCAACTCCTTTATGCTCGTTTCAGTAGTTAAAGTTTTAGATTTCAAATTTTACTGAGATTCAAATCGTTTTCACGAGTCAGACATCCGTCGACGTCTGCTTCACGCTCTAAAATTCACTTAGTGCCGTCACTAAAACTCAATAATGCTTGGAAAATAATCGAAGACAATGCATTTTCTGAAGTTTTTTAATTTTATCGAATATTGCAAATGAAGCAATAAAGCCTTTCAACTAAGATATCTTTCAATCTTTCAACAACACAGTCTGTGCAACAGATTTAACTCGAGACGTATTTATAATTTTCTAGAATCCAGAAAAAATTCAGATGTAACTCCTGTTCTTTGAAATCGAAACGTTTAGGTTTCTTGGTGAATTTTTGAGTCCAGTGTATGAAAGTGGCGAATATTACAGATATAAAACTGGTGATAACTTGAAAGGAAAACATTAGTCGTTAATTGTAGTGCCGCCTCCCTCTCAGCCGTTTTTAGGGTCGTCACGCAACGCTTCCTTCCCACTCGTCAGGGGCGGATTTAGGGGGGGGGCCGGGGGGGCCGCGGCCCCCTCTTTAGCTGCCGGTTTTTGTTTTTTTTTGCTTTTCTACTGCCTCATGCATTAAGGAAATTTATTTTATTTTTTAATTTGATCCTATCCGGCCCCCCCTTTTGAAATTAATGTGTTAAAACTTGGTAATAATTTATGGAACAGTGTCAACATTGTAGTGCGCCACGTTGTTGTTGTTTTTTTTTTTGCTTCGGCGATTTTTTAGGTGTCTTATCAAAATGGCCACGCTACGCCCCTAATTTGATCCTGTCCGGCCCCCCCTTTTGAAAATTCCTGGATCCGCCCCTGCTCGTACGTGCTCCCTTGAATGGCCTTTGTTAAACAATTGGAAAGAAATAGAGCATAAAGGCAAGAGAGAGAGATTAGAGGTGGCAGAATGGAAAGTTGAAACTAGTGAATTATTATATTCGATCAGAGAAGATAAAAGAAATTGAATCAAAACAACCTGAAGCCGCTGTTTTAGGTGTTAGAAACGACACGCGTGAAAAACATCTGCGCATGCTCTAAGTCCGTATACAAATTAGTCAAAAGCGCCTTCGTGCTTTTTTAAAAATTTGCAAATTTGACTTTCACACTTGCCTGAAGAATAGTCTTTACAAAATGCCAAAACTTAAGATCATTTCTTGAAACTTAAGGTTAATTATTTCATATTGTGTTTATTAACACATTATCTTGGTCTCACAAAAGTATACCCACGATTTTTTTTGTATACTCGGAGAAAACAGGAATTTATTTTCTCACTAAGACTCTATAAATCCTTGGAAAGCGTGCTGAAAGGCACGCATGCGCAAACGTTTTTCTCTAGTGTCGTTAGAAACAAGAGAAAACGAGCCAAATGGAACTAAATTTGAGATTCGTCACGGGCCCCTAGTTACCGTAACCAAGACAAGGGAGACAACACCGGCTTCCATGTTGACAACAACCAATGGCAAGAACCGAAGTAGAGGGTCTCAATGTTGTTAACCTTAAGCCGTAAAACGGCGCAAAATTTAGTCGCTACGCGTAAGAACGAAAAAAATATCAAGCGTTATAGGTGTAAAAAGTCTAAAAAAAAACAAAAGTTAACCGTATAATTTCTCCATATCCATGGTTTGTAAAACTTGTATTTGTCGATCGAGATCTCATTTTAAGACTGATGTAGTGTTATGCATTCATCCCATAATGGTCCTAAGACCTTAAATAAATATGTATTTTTTCAACAATGTAAATTCAGTAATTAAGCCTTTTAAAACGATGCGTGGAAATTTATGTTTGTTTAAAAACAGTGGAATAAATTGTAACTTAACCGTAAGCCGTAAAAGATATTAACCCATTGAGACCCTCGAAGTACAGCCAGGTATAGCACCCCCGGCAATACTTTTGACCTACCCCCCCCCCCCCCCCCCCCCGATATTTTTGGCCTGGTTACGGCCCTGTACATCAATAGCCTTTGCCTGGAAACAGTTTATTGGTATTTATATATTAATCACTAACTTAATCCCGAGACAAAATCTCTGTGATATGGAAAGATGTAGAACATCCGAACAGAATCGATCGTGGCCACTGTCCATATTCAATTGGTAAATTTTGATCACTCAATTAAAAAACCCCGAAAAATCATAAAATAACATCGTCTTCCTCTTGAAATGTCATTAAATCGTTTGTGATCTTGATAAATGATTCTAGCAATAAAATAAATGAATTTGGGTTTGACACGATTTTGAACGTACCCTGACATCTAGCACACAGGGATCCCAACCTACAAGATTGCAGTAATACATTTATAATATTCAAATAATATAAAAATAAACAAACAAAAAGTTAAAACACAGAAAAAGAAGAAAAGAAAAAGAAAAAAGAAAAAGAAAAAAAAAAAGAAAAAATAAGGAAAAGATAACAAAGAAAGAAAAAAAAGGAAAAGAAAAGAATAGTGCCCTCCACATGCCATACCCCGAGCATCCGCAGATCTGGGACAACGTATGGACTTCGGACATGACGGCAATTAAGTCCCTCCGCACTTGGTTGCACGAATTACGCAGTCCTGTTCTTGCCCGGAGGCATCAGGGGAGAGACCAGCCGGCCCCCAGACCATATCAGCTAGCCCCTTGCACAACCTGCCACGCACTGGCACATTGATTTGAAGTGGAAGATAATCTAGTCTATCTGGTGCATTGTCCTCACGGCTATTGTTGTGCTCATTCCTTGAAAACCGTGGTCCAGTGGATAAAAACTGAACTTCCAAGAAACTGAGTCAAGTCCGATGGGGCGAGATCATTACCTAGATGGGTGACTTAAAACGTGTACCTACTCAAGCTTTCTTATTCTTATTCTTATACTTATTCTTATTCTTTGAACGATACTTCATTCAATTCAATAGAAATAGGCCTTTGCCAATTTTTTTTTACTCGCAAATCGTCATTGTGAAACCGATTAAATTAAAATGAGGGAAAATTAAGGAAAGGGGAGGGGGACTGGGATTTTCCCCCTTAAAACGAAGGGGCCCCCAAAACATGAAGGGTTCTAATTTTATCAATAAAATCAAAACACGCAATTAAGACTAACTAGATAAATTTTTAGAATTAATTCTTGAGAATTCATCAGGCGTAGGTTCATCTATCCTTCGTAAATTCGTGAATAATTAATGAGGAGAAAACAAAGTAAATCACTACGTGACGATATGGTTTGGATATGTGATCTTAATTAGCATAAAATGTGACCAACTTTCATTTGATTTTCTCCTAGAATTATCCGCATGAATTTGAGAAGCTAGATCAAACGACTTGAAAGAGTATTAAATCCTTTATCCAAACACCTCGGCTGCGCCTCGTTCTTTTCCCAAGCCGTTTCTCGGTGTCTTGATCTTGGATGATATTGGATGTTTGATCTATTACTTCATTATAGACGAAATATTGCATAACGAAAGCCTTTTTACGAATTATGAACGTTGCTAGGCAATTGAACTACCAATCATTTGGTCCCGAATTATGGCTTTTCGTTAAGGAAAAAGCACTCCTTCATTAGCCAATCAGTACTAAGTAATTTACTTCATAGACTGTGAGCAGTCCCTCTTTTCCCTCCTAACTCAGTCGAGTCGGGTTTTTTTTACTGCATTGGACGCGCGGGAATGGTGGCGAGTTTGAAGCGGCACTTCGCCCCCACTCTCCGAGCGTCCAAGGCAGGAAAAAACCCGACTCGACTGATTTAGGAGGAAAAAGAGGGACTGTTCACAGTCTATTTACTTCACCACTACCCCAGTCATCATTAATCACAGTACATGCAGAAACAGCACTTAAGGTAGAAAATGGGAGTACCCTCATATTTTACATAGAAATAAAGCGGGGTTGATACGGCAGATCCCAAGAGAAAATAGTGTGTTAAATATAGGATATTATAGGATAAATATAGGATATTTACGAAATTCGTATCTCCAAGCGGCCATGTAATGTTCTGTTTATTATATGAAATCTTCAATGAAAAATAATGGAGAATTTGAGAAGCTGAGCAAAAAGTCGAAATTTGACACCACCAGTGTTGATATAAATCGTATCCCCACTGGCCACTGGTTGGAGTGGGGATATCAATTTTATCATTTTGATGTCACTCAATATCACACTCTATTTCATATAATAATGTTGATGCGCTCACGGGTCTCGTTTTAGTGAGAATGCCGGAGTGAATTAAAGAAATTATTGGATAAAGTTGAGAATGATATTTACGAATTATGATACTTTCAATTTGTCGCCCATCCCACATAAAGAAGTTGAGGTGGAAAATTGATCTGATGAACTGTCAATCTCATTTTTTTCAAACCATGCTGCGAATTTGACTACAAGCAACGACAATATGGCGAGCTTCTGCAATCCTGCTCATCGGTTACGTCGTGTTTGTAACGAGGAAAAAAGTCGTCATTACAAATTGAAAGTTAATGTAAAGATTATAGTCATTCTACAAGAGGTATGTTCTGTATCTAGATACCTATAATAACGAACTGCAAAGAAAGGCCTGAACCCAGGTGAATGGATATTTGTCGAAGAAGCAATATTTGTATCACCCACATAATACAAATATTGTTTCTTCGACAAATATTGTTACTTAATGATAACGAATTTTTCGGGTTTAATCCGACAACCAGATGATTAAGGTACAGATATAAAGAGCTGTTCTTATTAACACGTCAAACAAAGTACGTGTGCTTAATAAAATGTAATAGTAAAAATACACAATAGAAAACAAAACGATCAGAGTGAAGTAGAGTGTAAATGAAATACGCTAAAGTGTATTTCACGGGTTTATGAAAACTGCTCCATAGAGACCCTCCTATTTACTTAGAAGGCGGGGCTCGTGTGTTATTTATAGCCATCAAATATAGAGACCCTCCTATTTACGTACAAGGCGGGGTTCATGTGTTATTTATAGCCATCAATTATAGAGACCCTCCTATTTACGTACAAGGCGGGGTTCATGTGTTATTTATAGCCATCAATTATAGAGACCCTCCTATTTACGTACAAGGCGGGGTTCATGTGTTATTTATAGCCATCAATTATAGAGACCCTCCTATTTACGTACAAGGCGGGTATTTATAGCCATCAATTATAGAGACCCTCCTATTTACGTACAAGGCGGGGTTCATGTGTTATTTATAGCCATCAATTATAGAGACCCTCCTATTTACGTACAAGGCGGGGTTCATGTGTTATTTATAGCCATCAAATATAGAGACCCTCCTATTTACGTACAAGGCGGGGTTCATGTGTTATTTATAGCCATCAATTATAGAGACCCTCCTATTTACGTACAAGGCGGGGTTCATGTGTTATTTATAGCCATCAAATATAGAGACCCTCCTATTTACGTACAAGGCGGGGTTCATGTGTTATTCATAGCCATCAAATATAGAGACCCTCCTATTTACGTACAAGGCGGGGTTCATGTGTTATTTATAGCCATCAATTATAGAGACCCTCCTATTTACGTACAAGGCGGGGTTCATGTGTTATTTATAGCCATCAAATATAGAGACCCTCCTATTTACTTAGAAGGCGGGGTTCATGTGTTATTTATAGCCATCAAATATAGAGACCCTCCTATTTACGTAGAAGGCGGGGTTCATGTGTTATTTATAGCCATCAAATATAGAGACCCTCCTATTTACGTAGAAGGCGGGTATTTATAGCCATCAAATATAGAAACCCTCCTATTTACGTAGAAGGCGGGTATTTATAGCCATCAATTATAGAGACCCTCCTATTTACGTACAAGGCGGGGTTCATGTGTTATTTATAGCCATCAATTATAGAGACCCTCCTATTTACGTACAAGGCGGGGTTCATGTGTTATTTATAGCCATCAATTATAGAGACCCTCCTATTTACGTACAAGGCGGGGTTCATGTGTTATTTATAGCCATCAAATATAGAGACCCTCCTATTTACGTACAAGGCGGGGTTCATGTGTTATTTATAGCCATCAAATATAGAGACCCTCCTATTTACGTACAAGGCGGGGTTCATGTGTTATTTATAGCCATCAAATATAGAGACCCTCCTATTTACGTACAAGGCGGGGTTCATGTGTTATTTATAGCCATCAAATATAGAGACCCTCCTATTTACGTACAAGGCGGGGTTCATGTGTTATTTATAGCCATCAAATATAGAGACCCTCCTATTTACGTACAAGGCGGGGTTCATGTGTTATTTATAGCCATCAATTATAGAGACCCTCCTATTTACGTACAAGGCGGGGTTCATGTGTTATTTATAGCCATCAAATATAGAGACCCTCCTATTTACTTAGAAGGCGGGGTTCATGTGTTATTTATAGCCATCAAATATAGAGACCCTCCTATTTACGTAGAAGGCGGGGTTCATGTGTTATTTATAGCCATCAAATATAGAGACCCTCCTATTTACGTAGAAGGCGGGTATTTATAGCCATCAAATATAGAGACCCTCCTATTTACGTAGAAGGCGGGTATTTATAGCCATCAATTATAGAGACCCTCCTATTTACGTACAAGGCGGGGTTCATGTGTTATTTATAGCCATCAAATATAGAGACCCTCCTATTTACGTACAAGGCGGGGTTCATGTGTTATTTATAGACAACAATTATAGAGACCCTCCTATTTACGTAGAAGGTGGGTATTTATAGCCATCAATTATAGAGACCCTCCTATTTACGTAGAAGGTGGGTATTTATAGACAACAATTATAGAGACCCTCCTATTTACGTAGAAGGCGAGGTTGATATATTATTCATATCCATCAATTATAGAGACCCTCCTTTTTACGTACAAGGCGGGGTTCATGTGTTATTTATAGACAACAATTATAGAGACCCTCCTATTTACGTAGAAGGCGAGGTTGATACATTATTCATGGCCATCAATTATAGAGACCCTCCTATTTGACATAGAAGGCGTAAGGAAAACCTTTGATGTGATGCCATAGCAACCGTGTCGCACGTCATTTGATGTGTCAAGCAAGTTACGCCCAGGCTCGTTTGAAATTACATACTTTTCGATGATTTTGCACTTCCCTCAACAATAAAACGATCGAAAACGCACACATACATACATACCGATATATACATTTGAAAACTCCCTAGAGCGGGGGTATTTGAAAAAGGGGATCTATCGTTAGAATTTTCGTTTTAAAAATATGTTCAAAAAATGTTTGCTCCTTGCCTTTGTTGAGTTCAATATCAGACTATCGTACAAGTTTTATTGATAAAAGGGAGAGCCTTTTTCTCGTAACTTGTTAGGGCAGGTAAATAAGCACTTGCTAACAGTTCCAATAAACCTTTCCCGAATAGACCTCTTTAGCTTCGTATACAAATTGCCCATTTCAGAACACATGACATTCCCTTGAGAAAGGTTCTTATGTTAAAATATTTACACATGAAAGAATCAAATCCCAAGAGTGGCATCACAAACAATGAAGTTAAAGTGCCCGGCCCACGAAACAATGGTTTCAAATCGAGGTCTGACAAGATAAGTACAGTATGAACACATCAAGCTAGTCCAACCTCGACTCGGAGCCATTGTTTCGTGATTAGTCAAGCGAATTCGGGAAGGTACATTTTAATTTATCACTAAGTCGTACTTTACGCCTCTGATGATGTCAGTAAAATCTGTCTCGTGATTACTACATAATAGCAAAGTTAATGACTCGTTTGTTTTAATTTAAATTTCTGTTGAGAGTAAGAAAACTCTTATTCTAAGCATGAGTACCAATTAGTTTCTTGTATTCCGTGCGGGAGCCATATAATTGTTCTTAAATAATAACTCATTGTAAGATAATTATGTAGCAAAAGAGTACTTATGAAAAGAAAAGAAAATATTTGAGAAGAAGAATTCGAAGGACGAACAACTCCTCATAAGCAAGGAAATATGAATATTGTTCCTAAGCCGTAACGTTACGACTCAACAAGAATAGGGCTGGCTACGCACCCCCATTTTTTAACGGTGATTCTGAATTCCCCCACGGCATGTCCTTTTTCTTTTCTTTTTTGTTTTGGTTCGGCGATTTAGACAAGCTTTTATTGTTTGCTTCCGCGATTTTTTAGTTTTAGTTTTTTTCTCTCGCAATTTTTGGGATAAAAGCCCCCCTGTTTTTATGTAATTCCGGCACCTATGGGAAATAACAAGGGAAGAACAGCAAAGGCTCCCGCATGTAAGCTAGCTGATTTGGTTGGTTCTTTTTCTGCCTCCCCAGGTTTTCCGCCTCTCCAGTTTTTCCTCCCTCCTCTCAAACCTCCCCTTACCAAATCAAACTGGTTAGAGCTGTATTTCCTGGTCATACATGAACTGTATAGCGACTGTCAGAGGCGCCTTCACATTCTTTCAGTTCGACCCTCACTGCTGTACTTTGCAGTGGTGATTAGCGATAAAATGTTTTTTTTCCTACCGGCGCGGGATGATAAGAATTCGGGTTTGAAGGATAAAGTTCGTTAGAAACTGTAACTTTAATCATTAAGTTTTTCAAAATTATTATTTAAGCGATCTTAGTCGATCAATGATTAAAATCAGTTGGTTTATCGTGGAGTTACACTATGACGTCTTCTCAATTATTCAAGCCAATTATGTGTCCCGTATATTAGCGATAGCAATTAATTGAAACATAACAAGTTCTAGGCTCGCGCCCATAAAAGAACGCCCAGAAAACAGTTCAATAGTCATTATACCTGACTCGCTTAAGACAGAGTACACCTTTCTTCTATTTCTTCTCTTTCTCATTATCAAACTATCAAAGATGGCATTTTCTTCACATCATGATCATAAAGATGGCATGTCTGGGAACGTTCAACAGGGTTTAGCGAAAGAACTCATCAAGGAGACTGAAGACCAAAACAGCACAAAATTCATCCTAAAAGAAAGTAAGTGTAATTATGTCGTATTGGTACATTACTAGAACGAAACTGACATATGAGTTCCGCCTGTAGAATTGTGACTCTATATACCCGGCCACGGATCATGAAACGAATTCATTTTAGTGACCTTTGTAATTAAATAACGACAAGATCAGTGATAGCACAAGAGCGTTTGTTCAGTTGTTGTCTCAGTGAGGAGGTACATCAGTAAATTCGCCACATAGTTTAGAAAGTAAAACAAAAGATTCAAGTGGGCTTTAATAGTTATTTGCTGGGACCAAAAAAAAAAACAGACTCCAGTCGGAGTCCCGAAGCAAAGCCGAGGCGACATTGGCAGCCGACTGATCACCAATGTTTCGCTGAGGCCCGAATAACTGGCTAAGATTTAAACAGAGGATGACTGTCACAACGTACCCTTTTCTATTATTTTACCCATTTCGAAGCCATTACATTATTCCCTTAGCTTACAAGCTAAGAAAGGTGTTCGGGGTCATACGGCCGCGCCACAAACATTTCACTTTTTTTCAGAAAAAATCGCCGGGATGGATTATCCGAAATGGAATGAAACTGACGCCTCCCTATTTAACGAAATACTCTTTTGTCAGGTACTGACGATATTCTTTTTTTCAGATAGTACAGCAGAACTAGATGAACCAACAGACGAGTGTGGAAAGATTCATCGTACAAGGTTTACCGCATTCCAAAAATTCGGCCTCGAGGAAGCGTTTGCTATGTGTCAGTATGTTCGGGCACATGACTGTCAAATATTGGCGGAAAGACTTGGACTTAATGCCAAAACAGTACAGGTATGAATATAATCATATAATGTTAAGAGAAAAAACACCAATAGACCATTTCACGGTTCCCGTCGCCAAGCCGTCGCCGTGAATTGGTCTATTCGTGCCTTATCATGTACACAATTGGTTTGCGCATGCGCCATAAGCTTTGAAATGCTTTGACCGCCATTTTGCTTGCGTTTTGAGCGGCCATTCTGAAATATTTTGAGTCTCTTTGGTCTTTACATCCATGATTTCTTTATTTATTTATCCTAGTTTCGTTATGAGTGGTTTGTTAGCGCCTGCAAGCTTGGCATGCTCAATCAGCGGTTGATCTAATTAATTTACGACATGTGCAGACAAATTCTATACATGCTGCCTGCTTATCAGCGAATTCAATCGCTTGAACGATTAAGTATGCTTCTCTGCATCTAATGCTTTTAGTTTCACTACCAGCTGATCTGAAATAGTGACGTACAAATGACGTCAATGCAAAGCTAAGGTGTCATATTCAATTTATAGATGCGCCGCTTTCAAGCAAGAACGAAAAATAAAAACACTGCAATCATTAAATCATTAATTATTGTGTCAATTCAATCAAGCAGATTTTGAGCCATGTGGCTGCACCCCAAGAATACACTCCTTTCACGTGACGTCACTGAGAGCAGCTCAATTTGGAGAGCAAAACAAAAGAATCTCCTGAGAATTGGAACCTATTGTTTTGCCCTCCAAATTGAGCTGCATTCCGACCTGCTGCAAGGGAGCCATTGTATGACTGGTAACTAATGACCGAATATTTGTCTAACTAATTTTTTTCTCGTCTTGAAGATATGGTTTAGAAATAAACGATTCAAGATACGAAAAACAGCCAGACAAGAGAGACAACGCCACAGACATCAACCAAGTACATCCAACTCTTCTTTCAGAAACACGAAATTCCAAGAACTGCCTATGCAGCAAGTACCATCACCAACTTACATGCTTGTGGACAGCAGAATCCCTTACCTTATGCATCCTCCATCACCGTTTCTATACACAGATGATTATCGTATACCAGCCAGTTATTCTCCAAGCTTCACAACCGCCCAGACTTGCTTCATGCATCACCAGTCTCATCCTTACCAATAGATACAATCCTCGCCGGTATATCAAGTTATTTGGTTTAACAATGAACGCAACACCCAGATGATATCGAAGAGACGGTAAAGGGGTATCCATTAAATGTACTGATATGTTCAGAAATAGGAAGCAGTCCAGCTAGTTCTAGCACCAAGCCTGTATATTTTGGGACCCATTCAATTCAGAGTTAGGAGTCGCAATATATATATACATAATATCTCTCGTTTGAAGGCTGAACATTAGAAGGAAAAAAATACTTGCACTTTTGTTAAATATTAAGATATATATAATGATAATAATGTTATTTTAATTTTTTGTTATTCATATCACAATTGAAGTATATACTGAACATGTTTACATTGGCAAGTTGAAGAATTTCCTTTGGTTCATTTGATCCAGTCAAAATTAACACAAAAAGTGTACATTCATTAAAACTAACTATAGGGAAACCGTACATTCTGCTAAAAAACTTTACCCGAAGGCAGCCATTAATTCATACTACCATCAGAGCTTTGCATTGTCCATTTACATTCACACTACTTGGTGGCGCTTCGCATCGTTTTAGCCGGCTGTAGTCTTGTAAAAAAGTTTTTTCATATCATATATTTCATGCACAAGGCAAATCAATGCATTTTCAATTACTGTAAATACTCTGGAGTTGAAATAATAATAATATTTTGTAATATATTATGTAAAATATATTGAAATATTTTGACTGATTACGCTTATATATCCCATGTAAAAATGTACAAACTTGTAATTAGTTTTCAAATATTTTTCATAATTCAGTTTTTATTGATGCTTCATTAAAAACCTTTATTATCAACCTAGCCTTTATAGTACTGAGAGGGTCCTCAAGGGGACTGTCCTAATCCCATTTCCCAGCCCAAAATCTTGCAAACTCAAAGTCCCAGTCATGCAGAATCTCAGTCCGAGTTATAGAGTTAGAGGTAGAGATTTTGCACTTGGTGCTTCACATCGTTTTAGCTGGTTGTAGTCTTGTAAAAAAAGTTTTTTCATATATATTTCACAAGGCAAATCAATGCATTTTCAATTACTCTAAATAGTCGTGGAGTTGAAATAATAATATTTTGTAACATATTATGTAAAATAATTCCAATGTGACATACTCCCTGTGACCGAGACAGCCCGTAGAGCTGAGGCGTCGTATGGACTTTCAGTCACTCTCCACCCTTACTGTACGGATTACGCGCGGGATATCATGTTCTTGCTCACAGTCTTCACTAGTAACTAAACTGCTCTAAAACGTTTAAGAACCAGCCAGAATGACACCAAATACCTTTAACAACAACACACAACCAAAGTATGCTCAAATTTATTTCAACAAAAAATACGTATTATTTTGTTTCATATATTTACTGTAAAAATGGATTGCTTAGGCTGCCTGTGGCTAAGCATCACTTGGTGCTGGTTTTGGGCTACCTGTGGTTTTCTTCGGGCTTCCTGTGGTTTTAGTGAAGGAAGCAAAATGGCGGCCATCAGGTATCTTCAAAATACTAGTATTCTTCATAACATTTCTCCGCTTAATTCAATAGGATGTTTATCATCATTCGTCCGTGCATTCCACCTCAGTTTACCAGGTAATAAGCATGGTTGTTTTGTATGTGTGGATTCAAAGCTTGTCACATGATATTCAGACCATGTATTCTTTATTCCATGTGTCTAGTTGAAGAGGGAAAATATCATTACTTAGAAAGAAAACGAAAATTAAGAAGACAACGAGAGCTAGAACTAACGGCTAGATACGAGGTATGCTAATAACTTCATCCTTTCTTGGCATGGAAGGGACCTTCTTCCATACAAATCCTTATAATCGAAATATTCGATTTTATATTTAATGCCATACTGTATTTCTCCTGTGTCACATAAGTTCTTAATTAAGCTTAAGACTTACTGCCCAGAGTAGTTAATCGAGAAAACCGATAATGGATGAAAATCTATATAATCGATGCTAATTAGTTGATTAATATTGACCCATTACAGCACCTCGGAGTCCCGGGGGGGGGGGGGTACTCCCATATATTTACTATACGGGGATGATCCGCTGAACAGGGTATGGTTTTTCGAGCTTTCTGTCATAAACAGGGTATGGTTTTTTGAGTTTTCTGTCATAAACAGGGTATGGTTTTTTTGAGTTTTCTGTCATAAACAGGGTATCCTTTTCCCAATTTCCTTAGTTTTATTTTTTTTGTCATATTCAGGGTATGGGTTTTCGCATCAACGATAAGCAAGCTGATATATTAGTTAGGTAATATGATGAGCAGCGCGGTCTTTCGTCTTTTCGTTTTCGCGGCATAAGATCTTATCGCGTAAGCTCCCTGCATGAGAGCTTTAAGAAATTTTTTTTTTCTGTCATAAACAGGGTCCCATTTTTATCCCTTGTCATAAACAGGGTATAAGAATTTGCTTTTTTCTGTCATAAACAGGGTAACCGTTTTAGGATCCCAGCGGAACACCCCTACCCAAATCCTAGCGGAGTACCCCCCCGGGCTCGGAGTGCAGCTCAATTTGGAGGAAAAATTAAGCTGCTTTGACGTCATGCACGTGCAAGGGTCTAATTGGTAATCGATGATTAATCAATGCACAGCAAATTTGTGACCTTTCGTCAATTAGTAATCAATCATAACAAAAATGGTCAATTAATAAAGTTTACTATTTCTGTAATGGATTTATAGAATGCTAATTATCCTAATAAGTATTTTGTATGAGATTGAGCAGACTTACAGGTTGATTAGTATTCTGTATTGGGCAGATTTACAAAATACTTATTAACCTAATCTGTGTTCTGTAAATCCGATAGAATACTAATGAGGCTAAATAAATTAAAGTATGTTACAGTATGTTAAACCAATACAGAATATACTAATAAATGTATTAGCTCAGTTGTATTGGGTTTACTTTGCTCTAATGTGATGTAATACATTTTTGAGGAAAAGTTTGGACTGAATTAAAGATCTTTATCCTCTAATGGTCTAATC
Source organism: Anthopleura sola (assembly GCA_023349425.1). Classification (NCBI taxonomy): domain Eukaryota; kingdom Metazoa; phylum Cnidaria; class Anthozoa; order Actiniaria; family Actiniidae; genus Anthopleura; species Anthopleura sola. The sequence goes on from JALHLI010000005.1 coordinate 5,450,147, forward strand.
TTTAATTCAGACTAAAATTTCTCTCAAAAATGTAATTTTTCTAGTTTAGTTCTTTGATTGATGGCCGTTGAAAATATGCTAGTCGACAAACAAGAAATCAAACTTTGGGGGTCGCACTTCAACAATAATGGTTGTAATCAAGTCCAGAATGACCGAGGGTCCTAGTGCAGTACAAGGGGAACTAAGAAACAGCTGAAAATAAAAGCTAGCAAATGGCAGTACCAAAATTGAGAAGTTTAAGGCTGCTAATCCTGTCATAGGAAAGAATTGAAATTAATGATCCCTGATGTATCTTCCTTATATACAGTACATATGTAAGCTTACATGATAACTTGTGAAAGTTTTTTATGATTTGAATGGTTGTCTTTCAGAGGCTTGATGAAGAGGATCGACCAACTGGCTGTGTACTTTGTCCAAAGAGAATTGATATTGACATTGATTATAAGGTAAAAACTAGTGCTTCCATTATAGAAGTGAAGTGCTGCAATTTAGTGCTTTTTTGCATAGTAGGCTTAGTGGCACAATTTCAATAAACACATAGATATACTGTTTGAAGAGCAATATGATGAACTTGGGTGAACGTTGTCTGCCATACTGACAACTGTATTGTACTACCAAAACACTGTTGACATGATTGTTAAATGACTGATGTCAGTACTGACATTTCATAACAACAGCATCTACCATGTGAATCAGGCGTACATATATAACAGTTGTGTGTAACTGAATCAAACATATAAATACGATCTGGGTTCTTTAGTAATACAATGAATACCTAATAATTAAATTATCAATGTTAAAACCTGGCTAAAAATAGTCATTAAAGCTTGATAATTGATGTCAATTTTATCTTGTCAGAATGTCAGGCTATTGTCACAATTTGTATCACCACATACTGGTCGTATCTATGGACGTCAAGTAACAGGTACAGTATGATAGAGCCTTTGCATCATCACAAGATGGCAGCCATGACTGAATTCTCTCATGTAAACCAGATTCTATTGTTCCTGCCTCCAGTCTTGGCCCGGGGGGGGGGGGTACTCCCCTATATTTGCTATACGGGTATGTGCCGCCCGATAGGGTATGGTTTTTTGGCTTTTAGGTCTGGGGTAGGGTATCATTTTTTTACAATTTGTCTGGGGAAGGGTAAGGTTTTTGTCTGGGATAGGGTATCTTTTTGACATTTTTTCTGGGATAGGGTTATGTTTTAGTTGTTTTAGCCTGGTAGGCTACATTTTCTGCCAGCACAAAAAAAAAAACGATTTAAATTCAATTAAAAAACTCATTAATATTCAATGACCATTTTGTCCAATCCGATGCTCACTTTTAGTCACGAGGAAAACATTTTATACCGCATAAAGTACTTTTCAAATTTAAAGCCCGGGGAGGGATTTGAATTCGGGCCAGGGGAATAATGGGGTAGAATAGAAGAACAATGGAATGCAAATGAACATGAAGCATTATATAATGGCACATGTGTCATTATATAATGCTTCATGTCCTTAGGCAGTACAAAAATGAAATATAACAGGCATTGAATAATCATAACATTTATTTTGTGATTGCCTTGTTACTTACTCAAATGAAAAGTATAATTGTTGAATACTAAGCCCGACATAACAACTTTGGCTGGGTTAGAAGTATCTGGTAAAACCATGTTACTTAACAATTCATCTGCGACTTCGAAATCTAACGAGTCAAGATCTTCTAGAACGTTGGAACAGCTTTCATTTATTGTACTATTCCAATGTCAATTTCAAACGAACGCTGCTCTTTGGAAGAATCTTTGTTGGCTCTACCAATTTGCCATTCGGAAAAGACTTTAAAGGCCCACTTCGTAGAGGAACGTTCTTCTTTAGAATTTGGTGGCCTAAACTGCCGCTTTGGAGGCATGTTGTTACTCATCCAAAAGCTAGTCCCGAAAGACTTCACATGCAAATGAAATACTGAAAAAGTTCTGCACATTTGAATTTCTAATTTTATTCATCTATTATTACTGTAGGTCAATTCCCAAATGAAAACAACCCGCCTTTTTCTTTTGTTTTCTCGCATCAATACATGATAATTTCATCGATATTGGAAAAATGGTCGTTGAATATTAATGAGTTTCTTAAGCTAATCAATAAACTCGCAGCACGTGTTTTATCAGGTATAAAATCCCTCGGGCTTCGCCCTCGGGATTTTATACCTGATAAAACACTCCTGCTCGTTTATTAAATAGTACTTAAACAATTGCCAAATAGTTATTGAAATCTATTGAATAACCGTTTTTTGCATGTCAACAAAATGTAGGTTTAGTCTGGGGTAGGGTATATGAAATCAAAATTCTAGGTCTGGGATAGGGTCAGGGTTTTGAGGACCTGGCAGTACACCCCCACCCAAAATGGGGTGGTAGTACCCTCCCCGGGAGTCTTGGCTGCCATCATGTGATGGGGCAAATCCTTTGTGGAAATACCGAGACAGGCAGTTCAGGCATACTGTAGGAGTTTTAACCCCTGGGCCCCCCTCCCCCATAATATTGTCTAATGATATAATATCATATCCACTAAATTTCTACAATCTACTATTATGTGTGTAAACTATGTGATTTTCAAAATTATAGCCTTCCACCCCTCCCCACTCTTAAGGATGATCCATGCTGTTCACTAATCCTTCATGGCAAACCTTCTTCCTTGTGCTTTCAGGTTTATGCAACAAAAGACAGATGGAAATCACCAAGGCAATCAAAAGATCAAGAGCAGTGGGTAAGCAGAGATTGTATTTCCAGTGGTCAGAGGAAAAATAGACATTTATGTCAAATTTGAGATCATTCCTCAGATTATCACTCCACTCCCAGAGCCCTCATCTAATCTCTCACCAATGTGACTCAGGTTTGTGTCCTGCTGGGCTCGGTGTCATATGTGAGTACAGTTTTTTTGTTGGTTCTCTCTTGTGCTTTGAGGGTTTTCCCCCGGGTTCTCCAGTTTTCCTCCCTCCACGAAAATCAACTTCCAAACTCTAATTCAATCTAAGAGTTGCCTTGAAATTGGGTCCTTGACCTGTAAGGCTTTCCATCCTGGCCTCAGAGTGGCAAAGTTCGTAAAAAAAAAATTCTTCAAAATATTTAGGGTGAAATTAGAGAAAAATATTGTCATAAAACCATCATGTACATGATATCCCACTATCTTGTAAAAACCTTAATATTATGTCAAAATCTTTGCAAAAATTCCTAACCTTCAGGAGTTACAATACCCAGATATCTAAGCTTGTCTCGATCACAACTGATTTCCAATATTTTTTCCTCTCATTTCAGGTCTGATGCCAATCACTATGAAATACCTGGAGTATCACAATGATCCAAAATTATTCTAACACCTCAACCGCTAACAGTAGAACTCAATATACATGTACATACGGTAGTTATCTTGGTTGTTCTATGTACAAAGAGATGGTACAAAATAAACGAAAAATATATTCAGGTGTTGAATAAACATAATTTTTTTAATTAAGAGTGTCATGATATTATAATTTATACAAAACAAATACTAGAGAATCTCATGTTTACTAATACAGGAAAAAAATTGAAAGACCACTTGTCAGGAGTAGTTTTGAAGTTATAAAATTTTGAAACCAGCAAAATCTTCAAAAACATTGTTTGGGGAGGAAAAGTACTATATTTGGACACCTCCCTGATTTGGACTAGAATAGTCAAAACTTTACACAGCTTAGAATAAAAAATATTATTTGGGATGGAAATGGCTAACCTGATACTTATTTGTTTGTCTCACGATTGAGGGCCATTTGGACTGCAAGCTGTCCTCCACAAATGACGTTCCATAACCCTCAATTGCGAGATAAACAAATGAGTATCATTTAAATTTCACCCATCTGTCTGAGCTAAAATTATAATCATTTTTGCAGTATATAAAGCAAGTTATGTGAGTAGGTAGGTAATGGTAAAGAATACAACACAAAAATTGGTGTCACTATGGTATCAGCTGACATGGTATTATAATTAACATACTAACACCCTAAAGAAAACCAACGATCACCTACTGACACCCTAACCATGTGCCGATACCTCTACCAACACACCAATTTTGAGGTTGCATTCTTTCCTACTACAAAAAGTGTAAGACTTGTAAGTGCCACATACATCGTTATTTTTTGGACTTGAATCCATGTTGAAGACAATACGACGAAAACTATTTCGCTACAGGTCCAACCTACAGGAACTTAGTATTTCTCATATAAAATATGAGATTGTAAAAATATGCACTGATCATATATTTGCTCTAAGAACCTTTTTACAGGCTTATTTTCAGTAAGGGCTTATTATAGCTTATTATATTGGGAAACAAATACATCTAAAAAGGAGCAGAGGTTATTTTTTTGAAGAAAAAAAAGAATCGGTTTAGACGTTAAATTTCACATGTGCTGAATCTAATGCAAATGAACTCAAACAATAGGTTTTGCTCATTTGCATTACACATTACATTCAGCATGTAAAATTTGATGTCTAAACTGAGCCTAACAGGCCAGACATATTCTACACTTACAAGGATCTATTTTGGAAAATGCCTGAAAAAGCCCCAAAACTTAGGTTTTGGTGTTTCAGTTGTGAATACGGCAGTCATATATTTGAATGGAAGACTTTGAAATGGGTTCTTTGTTCTTTGCTATTCATGTTTAATTGTGTTCATTCCTCACGTGTTCTGCAACACCAAGAATGAGCTGGAAATTTTGTCCTGGTTACCAATGAGTTTATACATACTGTATACTGTAATTTGAACCTTTTTACAATGGCCACAAAAGTTTGTACCAAAGACAGCCATTGTGTACAGAGGTTCAACTGTACATTGTATATCTCTATCAAACCCCTGTGAGGCTGGTAATGATAAACATGAAAGTGAAGCCACTGTAGTTTTACATTCTATTGCCTTCAAACGATTGTTTCAAGTTGAGGCATTTGGTTGAAAAATAAAGTAACTGACTGTATAGAAACTGACCCAAATTCCTTGACTTGAAACAATAATGAAAGCAAGAGAGAGTAACCCTGATATCTGCTATTGTGCAAACCTTTTATTATGTTACATGTATAAAGCACTAGGAGTAGAGTTACTGTTATTACCATTGATTATGTCTGTTTATTACACATTTAGGGTCGATATCCGTAAAATAAGCTGTGAATAAAAACCATATCAGTGAAGTGATATGATATCACTTCACAGCAAACTGTCCAATAAAATCTCGTGATATATGATAATATATAATCAACCCTTAATGTGTAATAATCAAATTATTATATGTTAAGAGCTGATATCATTTTTATTCATTTGTTTTCCGTGTCATATTACTCACTCGCTCGTGGACTTGCTTGTTCGCGATATGACGGGAAACTTGTGAAAAAAATGATATCAGGCTATTAACATGTGATAATCTCTATGTATCAAGAAAATATACCCAGTCCTTGCTACTGAGAAATTATTCTTGAATTCCATCCATTCCGACCCCTGTCATAAGCACGTAAAAAATAAAATCTCCCCATTCTTGAGGTGTGGACATGTTATTGAACTAATATAAATAATGTATGATTATGGTTTTAATATGTTGGAGACTCCAGTAATGATTGCTCTGTTAATCCAGATACTCCTTGATTACATTTGTCATCAGGCAAGCTATAGTCCTGAGTTTCATCATCATCTACATCAAGTGTTTGTGAAGCAGGCACATTTTTCCTGGTATTCTGGTAGTCATTTCCAAGTGAGTGTTGTTTCAGTTCAGCCTTGTTTGATGGTTGACTGACAGTGCTTTCATCAGTAAAATCAATTAAGTTATTACTTGTTGAAGTATCCATGTGTTCTACTTCTCTTTTATGTGTTTTGCTAGCACCAGACCTGCTGGAACGCCTATGCTTTGATTTGGACATTTGTTTTTCTCGTTTTTCAGTATCTTGTGTAATTTGAATCAACTCAGCTGTTTGTACTTCACGTTGCTCCAGTAGCTTTTTTTGTTCTAAAAATATACAGACAAATTGTAAGAATTTCTGTAAATCATACCATGGTTATTGATTGAATCCCTCTACTAGTAGAATTATGTCAATAATTTTCCAAACATTTATCACTTACATAACTTTTTATTCCATATTTTTATATGTTGACTCATAATAAGCGATAATATATCAATGCATGACAGGGGTGGTGGAAGCGGGGGTCGGGGGCGCTGCCACCGCTGCATCAAACACAAATGTGAGATCACAAGAAATAATTAAAATTAGAAAACATTAATAAAAGCAATTAGAGCAAAAAATGATTAATAAGCAACAAACAAACTGTGCATAAAAAAAAAAAAAAAAAAAATGAAGCAGTTTGGTTAAAAAGAAAGAGAGAGGGAGAAAACAAACAAGCTTTGTATAATTTTTTTCTGTACTTACCCAGTTTTATGCTTATTTCTCGCTTCTTTTTTTCCAGCTTCTCCCTCAACATTTCAACCTGTTCTGTCATTACGCCAACTGTGGATTCACTATCATTAACTTCTGTTAGAAGCTCCTGAAAGCAATAATGTTCATTCGCATAGTGTTACTTAAACAAATTGCCTGTGTCATAACATTTTGCAATAAACTATTGGATCAGCAGAAATTCCATCTTTACAAAAAAAAACCACAAAATTACGAAATTTAAAAATTCATTCACTTTTTAAAATGAAATGTGGTCAAAAGGATAACTAAAGTTAAGTCCATTAAAATAAATATAACAGGCTACTTTACATACATTGTACTCAAGGGTTTTTCTTGTTTACAGTATCCATCCATGGTCATAAGGATTTACTGACTGTACAACTATGATTGCACTTAGTTTAATCCATGCTCTGAGGTTAGCTCAGGTGCAATCCAAATATATATATAATTTTAAGAACATGAAAAAATCAATACAGTGTGAGCAAATGAAAGTCTCTATTATTTTAATTCTTATTCTGTGCAGTGCTGGTATTTGGGTTATAGTTTTTTGTTTTGTTTCTCAATATGACTCAATCCATCTAACAACCAAAACTGTTACATGTATACTGTATGTACTGTACCTACACCTACACCTTTAGCTCATTTGATTTACCTTCATTTTGGTCATTATAGAAATACACATTGAATGTGTAGCTAACGGCTGCTGTAAGCATCCATCCTTGTCAATAAAGTCTTCTCTGGTTAAGGGAAAAAACAACATGTCAGCACTATATGGAAGTGAAAATGAGTATAAATCTAAAATATTACAGGCCTGGTGTAATGTTTTGTAACTTTTATAAATGCTAGAAGGTGATCATGCAAAGCACTGGCAATATGCCACTGCCTATTTACACCAACCATTATCATTGAAGTGCGACCTATGAAGTTTGATGTCTCATTTGCAAACAGCATTTCGTCGGCTGTCCATCAAAATACTTTTTTTTACAAACATGACACTTACATTTAATTTTTGGCAGATTTCTTTAACTTTTGAGCTCTTAATAGTAAATCCTATTACCGTGGTTGGTCGACAACACACCACCGTTACTTCACCGTCACTCAGCCGTTGCGCGGCCGACAAACGACCGACTGTTTGCGTGTTGTTAAACACCCGAATATCGGCCGTCAAACGACCGACAAACTACCATTAAACGGCCGACTAACCACCGTCAAACGGCCGTCAGACGGCCGACAAACCACCGTCAATCGGCCGTCAGACGCCCGACAAACCACCGTCAATCGGCCGTCAGACGGCCGTCAATCGGCCGACAAGGGATCTGGGGTGCCAATCTTGAGTATTACCTTTTGATTGATGGCCAATGTAATGCTAGTATGCAAACCAGTTTTCAAGCTTCGCAGGTTGTACTTCAATGATAATAGTTATAATTGTTTTTCTAAGTCGTCTTTTACCCCTAAATTTTGCTGTAATCAGAGTTGTGAGAATTTAAATGTTTTCCAAAATACATGACCTTTACCTCTAGCATAATACATAGTTACATCACAAGGTTACAAGAAGTGTTCTTAGAAGTTCAATGTAAAGTGCATAAAACCTACCTGTATATATTTATAACATCTGTAAATATTTTTGATGGGGTTCTTATGGTTTCTGGTTGTAGTCTATACCCAGAGTGGCTTGTGTCACCCAAGTTAACTACTTTCATTTCATGGTTTTTAAAGGGGCTGGAACAAAAAAAAAATGTTACACAACTAAGTACATATTACCATTAAAGTGCGACTACACTAACCGTCTATGACAATAAAATTCAGTTACATTCATTGATCATTGAAGTAAAGGAATTATCACAAATCTTACTTATGCTGCATCTCAATAACATACAAGCATGCCATTGTACAATTTGTGGCCATCAAACAATATTTTCCCAGGATCCATGAAAAATTAGTTAGTTGTAGATTCCTTCATCTTCACCTTATTTTGTCACTAGCTATACATTTTTCTTTCACAGACAGTCTTTCTAGTTTAAATCATATTAGCTTGACTCTCACCGTAGGTGTATTATATTATAATTATAGTATATTCATTAATCTTTCATATATATTTTTTTCTTATTGGCGATAAACTAGGGGTAAACAGTCTCCCAACGTTATGAAAAAATGGCCTATTTTTTGGGGAAAAACAAGCTTTAGCAGAATTTTGAGATTCTATCCTGTACTCACTGTACATTAAAATTGATTTATTGATTTAATTGAGGATGATTTCTCTTATGCTTGTTTATGGTCTGCAATTAAAAAATATATGACCAAAGGCTGAAACATATCTGGCATGTGAAACTGTACTCACCCAGCTACATGACTAGAAGAAACAATACTATAGTCAAAGGCATGTACAGACATTACAGCTGAAGTGGATGCAGTAAAAACAATAAAAAGGAATTCTGTAGGATGGAATCAATGATAAGAAATAGTTAGTAACTACATGTATGTAATAAATAATAATTTATTTGAATGTTATAAAAGCATTATTTTTACAAAAATCTCCATGTGTTATGATTACAATGAAAAATTGAAAATCACATAAATTATTAAGAAATCACTGGAACTTAAGAACAAAGACAGGTATAGGAAATTTAATATCAAAATAATTGGCCCAGTGGTATTAATTAAGCCACTTCACGGTTTTGTCCACCATCTTGAAACTGCGGCAAACAAAGCAAAATACCTAATGTATCTGGATCATTTTGATATTTTCACTCAATTTTTATGGATTTTCAAAATTTTACCTTTTTTGAAAATATATTATTCTCTTCGCTATTTATTATGACTCTTACAGTGCAAATTAAAAAAACTGTGGACTATAAATTAGATGAGCGATACACAATACTTCTGAAATACTTCCGGTTCCCCGTGGTTTTTCAATTCTCACTGTAATAATTGATAGATAATGGAAAGCTAAAAATTGAGAAAATAGATTTTTTTCCATAATAAAACTATGGGCATGTGAATATGCAAAATTTAGGAAAATAAGAAAACTTGTAAAACTAGTTAAAACACAAACCAAAACAAAACAGCCAAAGTGATCCAGATTTCTATATACTTTGCTGCATTTGCCCCAATAGCATTTTTCACAGTTACTAAAAATAGATATTGCAAAGCATTGTGGGATCGAAATGCAGACAAACATTGTAAGAAAAGTTTAGTTTACAGGGAAAAAAAGATCTGATTCAATATCAGTCGAAAAACCATAGTTTCCCATGAATTAGAAACAACAAGACAAGAAAACACTGTTGCAGCATATTAGCATGTGTTTTGGGCTCGGCCTGTCTGCATTTCAATCCCATAATGCATCACCGTGACCTCATCCAAGGAAAGCGCTATTTCCAGATGGTGGACGAAACCGTGAAGTGGCTTATTTACCTTATTTACCTTTCATCACTGGGGTTTAGGGTTTGATTCCTGGACTCTGCATCACATGTGAGTAGAGTTTGTTGGATCTCTCCCTTGATTCAAGGGCTTTCCTTTGGGTTCTTTGGTTTTCCCCCCTCCGCAAAATCACCTTCAAACTTACCTTTGGATGGTGTAAAATTTATTTCCTTGATGAGATTATGATGAACATGTCTTTCTCTCATAGAAACAAGAGGCTGTGTGTTCCTTCTATATCTATACCAACCAATCACATTCTAAAACACAAAAATAACAAACACAGTTATAGACTGAATGCCAATATGGCTGTCATTGACTTTCAGAAATAAAAACCTAATCTTAAAAGAATAAGCAGCACCAAAAGGAGTTCCATTGCTATAAATAGAATTAGAATATAAATGAGCTATTTGGAATCAAAATTACAGAGATTTGTATGTGTTCAGTGATCTGTTTGTTTCCTTGCTAGCCTCGTTGTGGTGTTTTTCACATTTTAAAATTGTCATTACTTCTTAAGATTTTAATAGCTTTGTTTCAAACTTTCTAACTTTGTTGACGTCATTTTAATCTATAATTTCAATGTAGCGGTCAATTTAAGTATGAATTTTAAAAATTATGATAATGAAGTGGCGGCCATATTGGCATTTGGTCAATAAGGCTACATCAATATATAGCCAATGACAAGTTTACTCTCAAGTTTTTAAACAAGTTTTTACTTTCTAATAAGCATTTAATTTCATAGCAGTTTTTAAAACTTTTTCCCTATACTTTGGGTCAACAAAGTTAGTCCATAAAGTTACAGTCCATGAAGGGATTTTTTTATACCTCCTTATTTTTTCCAAGAAGTAGTTCAATCTTTTTCTTGTCAATGCATCCCACATTGTCATAAAAACTGAAAGGAAAAAATAATTCATTTCAAATATTTGTTGAAAAATCCATATATTCACTGGGTGGATAGCTAATACATACATCATGAACATTTGCTATTTTAACATACATCTATTTCAATTAATGCTGATAACAGGAGATCTGAAATGGTCAATCTGAGACTTATAGGAATTGTAGGAGACTGAATACTCATCTTATAAATATGGCAAATACATAGTTGCAATCATGCTTGAATGGTAATGAATTGGGGTATTACCCATACCCATACCACAGACGGCATCTATAAATACTGTAACCACATGGATGCTACATGTATTAGCTGTCATGCGCATGCAAGTTATACTGGACTCTCTTTCCTCCGTGACTTATTAGCTTGTTAGAGCCGACAGAAAGTGAGAATGGAACTGGACTACCCTCCTTCCCTGGTGTTGTTAAGATAGTAATACATCTTCATAACAGATCCCACCATAACCTACAGTACAAACTCCCCTTCAATGCTGAAACAGGTGTTCAGTGAGGACAGCAGTACATAAGCTTAGTACAAGCACAAAATCTCTTATTGTTAAGCCATGTGTAGAAGTAAAAAAAGCTAACCACCAGCATCGATTCGTTTCTAAGATGTAGTGTCTTAGTTGCATTACACTAAATCTCTTTATTTTCGTTCTGCTTGTCTCAGAATAAGTCAACAGAAGTCTATCATTTTCCTTTCTTTCAACAGGAAACATCCTTGACAGTAAACGACAGCTGTACATACCTAAAACCTCTTTCTCGCGGGATAAATCCTTGAATAGCTATAAAAACAACAAGATTGACATAAAAAATTATGCTTATTTACTCTTGCATCAGGGATTGCTGTATTTATTGGTTTTGTGAGATTAATTCAACCAACACTTACTTGCAATTCGTTCGAAACTCAAATGCTGAGAGGAAGAATCGCTGATTGTGTTAACAGTTCTCCCACTAGTATCTCCCAACAGAAACCCTTCCTGGAACACAAACAAACTCTGTTAACAAGCTAAGTTTCTGTCGAATCTAACATGACTCTCTTTTAGCACTAACCAAGTCTCCTTTGCCATTTGCCAGCTCTAGAAATAAAGAAGCCAAAACAGGTCCTGACACTCGCACCTCCATCTTGGATCAACACGGAAATACACTGCTGGCCAGCCTATGTCCGCGGGCTCTGTTTACAACCACTCGCAAAGGCTCATGGGTGTAGCTGTCCACAGGGAGCCCAACTTCAACTCCAACGCAAATATAGTTGCGAGTTGTCCGTTGGAATTATTTTTTTCACTGCCGCCAGTCAAAAATATAAAAGGTACCGACTGATTATTTTTGAAGGACGGCAGCGAAAAAAACAATTTATTTCACAACAAGCCGTTGGAATATCTGAGTTCGCAGTATATTGAGAATCGCAGTAAGCGCGCACCTTCGGAACTTTCCTTTGTGTACGTTTACCGGTAAGAAAGAGTGTTCACTGAATAGAGGTTTGTTTTACAGTAAAAATGTGAAGCAAATTGTGTGACTGTGCCGAACTAGCTGTCCATTTAATAAAGAGTGTCCGCTAAAGCCGGGATGGATGCTCTCTAAAAGGTACCCAAGTCCTATTCAGGTGGGCGTGGCAACTAATGATTTTTTCACCCCTCAAACCAAAACCAAACGCTCATTAACAATTGTAAATGATATCCATACTCATCACAGCGATTCATAATCTTCTGCGATATCGGTAGTTCGAAGTTGCACGTTGGAATTTGGTTTTTAATTCACTGTCAAAAATATAAGAGGTACCGACTCATTAGTTTTGATTGACGGTAGCGAAAGACTATTTTCACAAGATGCCGCTGAAAGAATAACGTTTTGAAATAAAATGATATAAAATTAGGTTTTTTGATCATACTTTTCTTATATTGCGCCTGTCCACGTAACCCTCAGCAGACCCACCAAATCCTTGCATTGCGCTTGCCACCGTCAATCATTTAAGCGTCATTTACTCAATGCATGGTTGTCTGCCGAAATCTTAACATTCCCTGCCGCCTTCGAGTTGATTTGATTTGATTTGGACGCGCGGGGAGTGAGGCCTAGTTAAGCAGCGCGGGAAAGGAAAAGTAATCTGCCCGAGCGGCGCTTGACGACTCCCTCACCGCGTGCGTCCAAGTTAGGGGGGAAACAACTCAATAATGACGACTTCTTATGATCAATCTTTGATGCCTTACACTTACCATTTAATACAAGTAAAGTATCAGTTGTCAGAAATGTACCCAAAATAGAAATAGTAAAAGAGTGATCGATAAAACGAGCATAAGTTTGGAAAATTGGCATAGTTTTAGCAAAAAACGAGCACTGCTAGGTGCATTTTTATGGCCGTAGCAGTGCTCGGTTTTTGTCAAAATTATGCTAACATTATGCCCAGTTTTACTAACACGATGGAGAAGAGCCTGCTAAGCGGTACCGGCTTACTCTCTGGTGGTCCTTTTAGATTTTTGAAACCCTAAGAGGTTCCAAATCGCAGAGTCTGAAACCCTAAAAGGTGCGGCGAGTATCCCGCCCTTTTCAAATCGGAGTTCCCCCGAGCGTAGTCCAGACGCTTGCCTCTCCTTTGACTACTGCGCTTTTCCGCTAAGTATCATTGTAAATCCAATTCAAATCCTCATCAATTATTCAGGTAGATAGGTAGGTAAAACTTTATTTTAACACGCTTGCCCCGTCAACTAATAAGGCTGATTTCCACAAGGGGCGTGGAAACCCAGGAGGTAATTCGCCAACCAACTGCCCCGATTTTGATCCCATGACAATACTTCAAACCACGTAAAGTACTCTCAAACCAACTGGAAATCTGTTCTATTGTATTTCAAGAATAGCATAGAAGCAAACCGTGTTTTTGTAATTATGTTTTACTTCGCATATCGTGCTTCTCCTGACACTTCTCTCCTGTTCCTTCCAACCCCCGCGTTACTTTTGTTGCGTAAACCGCATTCCAAACATTCCAATCAACACAATCGCTGCGATCGTAGAAGCTGAAGAGCGCTTTCCGGCACTTGATCGCTACGATATGCGATCACAGCGCGGCGATAAGTGGAAAGGCAAGCTTAACACTTCTCTCATATCGTCTGTCCCGTGTGCTATATAAATGCACTGAGCACACGCCCCCGCTGACCAAAAAGCCGGAAAACTCTGTTATTGGTCGGAATTAGCTTGTCCCCAGTATCCTCTCTCATCCTCCGATAGTGAGATAACAAGAACCACGCCCCATGTATTACATCAGGACTTCGCCTTATTATTCATTGTTTCTCATATGTTGAAAAATACATGAAAAAATTGACGTCAAAATAAAAGTTCAAGTTTGACAAAGCTTGAGGTTAACTGATCAAAAATATATGCACCGTATTTTGTGCCCGTATTAGTAGAATTGTTCAAAGTCAGATTCTGTCAGATTCTAAATGGACATGCTAAGACATTTGGTCCACAGAATCTATATTTTGGTTTTCATCTCACCGAGATGAAGATTCGATTGATCATAGAGGTTGGTCACTTTGCTTGAAATCGATGCTGCTTGTAGTCAGCATTTAAACATCCCAGTGAGGTCGCGCTTAGTTTTTTGTGTATCCGCCTGATTTGCCCCCCACCGTGTCCAAACCCTTGAGTCTAACATGTACATTCATTGACTGAGTTCAAATTAACATTTTGATAATATGGCTAGCAGTACATGGCTAAGGAAAGTGGTTTCCTTGTACGCACTTCCTCCTTCTTTCACAAAAGCCCCAAAACACCAACATACTTCACACCATTTTGCTAGAAGTCTTTTAATTGCTCAATCAATATTAACGCACCACGCAATACCGGTTCAAAGTAGTTGAGAGTAAAACAAGCTAGTCTTCTACTCGTGCACTCAGTTGTAGATCAGTGAAGCGCCTACGGGCAGGCCTACAGGCGTCAGTAAAAGAGTGGGTACTCTTTTGTAGAACCCTAACAACTGCATTGTCTCTCTAAGTGAGCTTGACCATTTCATGGACAGAATTTGGCTCACCAGTTAATAGACATTCAGTGAATGAGTATTTAAGGTGGAGCAAGACAAAACCAAATATCTAATAATTGAGCCAATCCATCTCAATATCTTTTTATTTCTCAGTATAACGATCGAAATTTGTGTCATTTTTTACAAACTGCAAAACGATATTTCAACTAAAAGTTGGAATTAAAATATCTAGAGTTTATAGGAGAGTGCTCAGTTGGGGCAGATAACTAAAGTATTACTCTCAACAGAGGTATTGGATTGACTAGCTATGTTTGATACTTCTAATCTTTTTGTTTTTGTTTTCAGTACTAATCTAAGTTCCCCAGGCTCTACTCAGTGACTATGTGCTCTTTTTGAAGTTTGTGCTACCACGAAAAACATCGTTCCTAGTTTAACATTCTTTAGTGAAGAATAACTCAACTGCATAGATCGAACACTAGTTATATATACTTGAATCAGTCACGACACGGTCGGCGGGGTGCTTCTTTGGATTGCGCGTGATTCAGTAGAATTATGCTTCAATGGTTTTCCTCATATTAGGGATTGACCATAACTTCTAAAGGAGCCGAATAAGCAAAACCTTACATGATAAAATTCACATGATTCACCGAGCAAGACAAAAAGACTCACATACTGCCTCGGGTGCGTCAGAAATCCTTTAAGGAGTGAATCGGTGATCAGGAAAAGAAACACCAGTTCTTTGAATCCCGAGGACGAATAGCTTGAAGGCTTTTTAGACACTGCCAAAATATTTCTGAAAAACTTTAGGGGGTGAAGGAAAAAAAGGAGATTCTGAAACGATTTTAGCGATGATAAGAGCGACTTGGAGAGTGTTTTCCCAATTGTTCTAATGTGGATGGGAAGGCGCATTTGCAGCCGACTTGTTGTCAGTTCTTCTGACAAGGTAAAAGCAAATCTAAGAAAGAAACCTTATAAATTTTAGTATGAATTGTTGTTAGTAAAATGATTTGACATCGATGGGAAATTTTAGTGAGGCACCTGCTTCGGTTGGGTCTTGCAGAGCTTGTGAAATTTGTTGCTGACAATGGCAGCGAAACACTATAGCCCAGAGATGCCATAATCAATACCAGCTGCTAAAAAATACAATGAGAGAGTCAGGCAAATCGATGCCGATCCTTCGAGTGCACTTTTTGGCTAATACTACAGCTGAAGTCAACACTGACAACAACTTTGAATAATCTTAAAATTTACCAATCCTTGTCTTAAGATTATCCTAATCTCAGACCAGTTTATTTCACTAAAACAGCCACTTTCAATTTCCTGCTCTCGGCGATGAAAAGTTCAATTCTGTAATAAAAGAATCGAGTGGTAGATTGGTGGCAGAAAAACCCACACGTTTTCTTTACAGTTAAGAGGAATTTTGATTCTGATTTGCTTTGTCACCGAAATGTATCCTTTTCTTGCTTGGATATTCAAGCAGATAAAGTATATGTGCGGTTATTCAGCAAATGTCATTTAAAGACATAATACTCTGTCAGTAAAACCTTGCCTAACGAGTCTACTGTAAAGAAAAACCTATTCTCAGATAATCGAGGAGATCACAGTTGATGTCAAAATAAAAATCACAAAATTCCGGTTTGGTCCGGATACAAAAGTCTTGGAGCCACATCGTCGATGTTTCTATGGCTGTTCCCTTGACTAATGGACCTAATCGTGGACTATTATTGAGTATATTATGCTCAAAAGTCAACGATCAGTATTTTGGTATTGTTGAGTAGTCCAATCCGGTGTGATTTCAAGGAGAAACGGCCAAAAAAGCAGGATCGTATTTACCTTATCTAGGCAGGTGGAAAATAATCGTTAGCTGATTTTAAGCAATTGATTTTAGAACTCCAACTAAACCAATGTGTTTATCGTATAGTGTCAGTATTCTTAACATGTCTCTGTATTCCTTTTCAAAATCACGCAAACCTTCAATATGAATGTTGTTATCATGGGAATTTCGCGGGTGGATTTAATTAAATTAAATTTTAATCTTTTTCTGTGATCAAATGGGTTGAGTTGTCATGTAACCAGTTAAGAATTCTCAAGGTCTAACCGTTTGATTTGAATCAGCGTACATCAGTACACCCAATCCAGCATAATAAAGATATGGCTGGCTTTGTGGCTACACTTCCTAGTATCATAGCACGTTGTTTAAAAGGTAAGTTTAGATCGACGAATGATTAAAAACCACAGCTCGTTTAGATTTCAATATTGTGGTTAAAAAACGACGCCATAAAGAACGGAAAAGTACTAAACCAAACGAAAAAATATATTCAACTCGTCACTTTAATTTTGGATCAAATATGATATATGTGATAAAATGATTGAGTTGAACAAGCAAACTTTGTTTGGGACGATTTTTTTCTAGCAGTTACGACTGGCCCAGTAGTCATGCATTTCCAAAGAACGTGCTCAAAAAACATTCCAAACTTGGAATTATTCATTCCATTGTCACGAAATACTCACCGCTATTGTTAGCATTATAGAGGATGTCCTGAAATAGTTTTTTTAAAGATGTTTTATACTTTTAAAATTAAAAGCCAGTTGTTATTGATCATATCAGTGAAGTTGTACGTTCGATGTCTTTCATTCCTCGCTTTCGTTCGTTATTATTTCTTTAATTTTGTCTTTTCAGTTTGGTGTACTGAAATAAACGCATAGATCCAGGCTAGACTTGTTTCCCTTCTTGTTGTATCCCGGCTACATATATCCCACGAGGTTATTATCCCATGTCTATTCAGCAGCCAACTGTGTCTCAGAATCCTTCACAATTTATTAATAAAAAGGTCAATAGAAATAAAGACGAGGCTAATTCTGTTAAATAGCATTTTTTAATTTTAGATTCTATTTTATTAAAACAACATTAAAGTCAATTCATTTTTTAAAAGAATTGGTTCGTTGGTCGGCTGCGAAAAGTGCTATGAAGATTTGCGAACTGTTTATCAGTAAAGTTTTTCAATGTACGACATATCTTGGTGCGGGAGCGAGTATTGAGTCCATCCCAAGATTGGACCGATGAGACTACAAAACAACGTGTCTAGAAACTTTTAGAAATACTTTGAAAATCATTGCCTATTAACAAATAGAATAAAGAAAATACGATACTAAACAAAGTTAGAACACTTTATGTACTCTCTAACTTTTCAAGAGTTAAAGTCCCAATACAAAAGCCTGTCTCGACACCACGTTGGTGTGCC
This sequence comes from Anthopleura sola, assembly GCA_023349425.1. Lineage (NCBI taxonomy): Eukaryota > Metazoa > Cnidaria > Anthozoa > Actiniaria > Actiniidae > Anthopleura > Anthopleura sola. The sequence continues at coordinate 5,468,097 of JALHLI010000005.1, forward strand.
GATGATTGGCCATATGATTTTCCTGGCACTTGCTGCGATGTCTGATTGGATTTGTTTGGTGTCCTGTGTGTTTAAGACAATAGAAGATGTGGGAGTTCAGAACATAAGGATGGAGTACTGATTGGCCAGCTGTGGCATCCAGCCTGTTTTAAAATAACTCATAGTATGTAGGTGTTTGCTTCTGACTTTTATTTTTCAACTTCCACACGGTAATGTATTGTTTTGGGAGAAAAAAGATCGTGTTTGTCGCCTTTTATAACGAGGAACACGAGTTGCATGTTACAGGAGCGTGCAGGGATATTTGCCAACCATTTAACTTGAGCAAATCAAGGCTTGATGCGTGTGGATAAATAAACCCTTAAACCCAGGTCGAGCTGAAAATCACTTGTTAATCCCTCCGAGTCCGAACTGAGTCATGCCAACACAATAGATTACTTCATTTCAAACAATTATGCAAAGTGTTGTTTTCTTGACAACAGCTCTGAGAGACAGCCACCTAGTAACCGAGACTGATATGTACTATCACACGTGCCTTGGAGTAATAAACACCTACACATGATGTCAGAAATATTTCTCGTTCCAGACTAGCAGTACAATGCATACTATCATACCAAACAGATATCATGATTTCAGTGGATCAAATTGTCTCTGTTTTGAACTTGTAACATTGTTGAACAGTTAAAGTAGCCTGGACCAATGTTGCAGGAGACAATGAATGCGAGAAAAAAAGAGGTAATTAGAACTACTCTTGTCCAATTGAAAAAATTAGTATTTTCCATTTGAATAATAATAATAAAAAAATAAATTAAAAAAAAAACAACGTACCAACTGTCTTCTTCCTCTTTTTGAAATATAGTTGATGTAGTTAAAAACAAAAAAAAAGTTTTCCCCCCAAAAAATTATATGGTCAAAAACTGAGTGGATCGATAGCGAGAATAATTGGTTCAAGGGTTAACTTTGTCAACAAGGAGAAAAAGAAGATAGTTAGTGATGTGACATGCCCGCGATAAAGAAGAAAAAATCTGGAACACAAAATCGTTTTAATCAGTTTTGAAGGATGTTATTTCTTGCCAAATTAATCGTAAAACAATTCGAACTACTATCAACTATGAGAATTATATGAGCTTTGAGCTTTTAATTGTGAGCTCAGTCTTGCAAATAAATTGTCAGATTAAAACTATATATACTATATACTGAATGTCAGTTAACTGTAAGTACGTTCATTCATGACGGATCAAAGCTCACAAAACCAAAAAAACTGAAGAGGAAAAGTTGCTTTTGAATTCTAGAATTTTTCCAGTTTCAACTGCAAGCACGTTGAAGAAAACTAGGACCAAAAATGAATTGGAAGAGAAGCGAAAGAAATATGAAAGGGAAAATGAAAAGCATGACGAAGCTTTTGGTTGGCTTGTCTTAGATAATAAGAAAAGTAGATGGGAATGCCGCGAAATCAGTCCATATATTGATTGAAATACAATGCAAAGCTTGGTCTTGAGTAACCGCAATTTGCATGGCACCATTCAGTAACACTGTGAGCTGTATATCCAACAGTATTCAGTTTTATGACCAAAATATAACAAAATTGACCTCTTTTATGTTGCTCATGTTCAAATAAAAAGTTTTTGCTTGACTGGTTTCTCAAACTTTCCTAAACCAAAAAAAAACTGAGTTCATAGTTTTCAAAATAATTTTTGAAAAACTTGGATTTTATGTAGAATCTTATTCGTCTTCCACGTACAATTTAGAAACCCCCCAGTCAGTCAGACAAGCTAGATTTAAGTCTTTGTTTCTTTCACCATATCCAGTTACAGGCCGTATATCATTTCATATTGCCATTACACTCTCAACTAATGTCAAGATTCGTTTACTCGTTCGCTTGTCAATGAAAACCCGCCAAAAACAGTCGTCTATACAAAATGAGGCTATTTTCCGTCATATTCAAAAATCAGATCACTAAACTAGTTTATTGATATTCACTGAAAAGTGAAAAAGCTATAAATCTTTTTTTTCTTCAACTTGGGCATCACATTTATTCTTCGTGACAAAGTGTTTCCTTTTAAAAAAAAAGTATAAAGTCAGTTTCCTAACGGAATGTTTTCGAAATTCTTGCTAGGAGCAAGAAAAATTCCAGCCATTCAAATGACTACCTGGCTCAAGATTTTGGGCATAAAAAAATGGCTCTTTCTAAAGCATTTTGTTATGCAGAAGAAGAAGACAATACGACTATGTGGCACCTCAAATAAGGGTTGCTTGGGATGTTCGTTGGTGAGCTGGGAGTCTGGGACAGCTGAGAGTAACTCAACACCAAGTTCTTGGGATATTATGCCCAGGTGATAGAACACTTAATCTATAGTCTAGGCCACTTAGAACTGTTAGAACAACAGAGATTGCTTAAGATGCATTTTGAACAATTATGTTACAAAATCTTGAATCCTTAAGTGATTAGGTAATCAATCTGGCCGAAATGAACTCAGTGCTTGTTCAGGTAGAGTTCTCTCAAAGAAAACTGTTACAAATGGATTGAACAGAATGAGGAATTTGGTTACATAAAAGGATAAAAAGACGACGTCCCGCGACTGATTAACTTGGGAAAGGAATTTTTTACAAGTAAAATAAGTGTCTAAGAAAAAACCCGCGGAAATGGTGATTCTGATGGTCACAGATCAGTTCTTGTGTGTTGTTTCGGCCTGCTTAAAAACTGAATAGTGAACCCAAAATTTGGAACACATCAATTCTGTAACTTTGTAAGGATTTTTTGTGATGCGTGAAATTGTATTAGGTTTGACTAATCAAGTTGAGATTTTCTCATAATTTACTTTTTTCACCAAATGAAGTCTTTGGTTCGGCCTCGGTTCCGTGCATCTATCAAGGTGTCCTGCCGGCCAAACATAAAGCGACCAAATGCCATTTCTAAAAATGTGATTATAAACAGCCGAAATGAACACTGACTAGACTATCATTTCATTCACAAACAAATATGCGACGTGCAAATAAACGGAGATCCACGTTTCTTTAAACATAAAAACAACACTGGCCATTGTTAATTTATTTGTATACAGTACAAGATAAGAGGCACGAATGGTAAAGTGTTGAGTATGTGTGAGCTACCTTTATTGACCCATGTACCAGCGTCTTTGGACTAAGAATATCGGCGTTTTACAAAACAGTGTTCAACATACCACCGCTAAACACAGACTAGCGAGTTTGTTTATTTAAAAGAGAAATAAAAATTCGTGGATTGAAGACGTTTCAAAGTAGAATTATCTAAACATCATTGAAGTTTCGTTTGAAAATATCATTATTGTGTTAGGAACAATAGCAATTGTTTTTCTAATACTTCCAAGTGGAACGACTATCACAAACCACGTTATTGTTTTCTATTCCAGCTAGTCTGTGCTTTTTACAGTCATTGTAAGCGTTAACTACTAGTGTGCCTTCCACGTGCAGGCCACTAAATAACAAGAAACTATCCCTCTTCACAACGTAAGATTCCCTTGCTTAAAAAACACCCCAAAAACATGAGTTTTTTCTAAAAACAAGCTTGTTAGGTAGAAGTTTAAACAGAAATTATTGATAGTGTAGAGGCAAATATTAGATTAAGCTTTAAGCCTCATTAAAGCCTTTATTTTGCACATGGTTTGGCTAATTTACTCTGTTATAATCCAAATAAAGGATCAACTATCGTTATTGTTCTAAGCTAACTCCAAAGGTGGTAGTACTACCAATTTGTCTTTAATACTTCGTCCACCCCTTCCCTCCCATTTTATTTTGTACGTTTACTGGATTAAAATGGAAAAAAATACTGTCTAATCTTGAATTTCCTACCAATTCTATTTTTATGAAATGTTGTTGATTTGGATCGTGGCTGGATCGTGGACTGCGTCCTTGTAGTGGTTGGCTTTGTTTAACATTACAAGCAAGTAATTGCTTATTTTTGTCGGCTCTGCGAGTCTAGTACCATTGTATGAAGAGCCCATACTAAAGTACTGGAGTTGCTTCTGATTAATCCTAGTCATCCAACTCGGGCGGCGAGACGCTAATATACACGAGCAAAGCCATACGTGATTTAAAAACCCATTGCCCAATCATATTAACATATTTTCTCGACATCTAAAAGAGAATTGCTCTCATCAAAAGCACCACCGTGAGGGTCTACCTTGTTAATGGTATATCAATAAAGACCATCTAAATAATTAGGCTGTGTGCCTTTTCAGCAAGTACAGTGCTATAACGATGTACTGTCACAAGGAACGCCCCAGATCAAGTCGAGATAGTAAGACAAGAACCCCTCTTTTCATCGCGTCGAATGGAGTGGTCCCGAATTGAGAATACTTTTGTTGAATGAAAGACAACACCGCCAAAGAGACCCATTATTTGCACACAGATGCAAATTAGCGAGTAATGAATGCCCAGATTGTTTTCGATGTGTTTCTTTTTTGTGTGTGAAGCGATAAAACTGAATAAGAGCGGTTGGCCTTTTCAGTGGGGCTCTATTTAACTCGCATAGCTTGACCAGTGATCTCACATTAGTCAACTGACAACCAGAGCCATCTAACAGTCGCCATACCTTCATTTGCCTACACAAGTCTACTGTGGTTCATTTCGTATCGCAATTCAAGCTTACATTTCAAAAACTTTAAAGACTTCGAAACTACCTTCGCGATCTGAAGAAGACATATTCTACAGAACAGACTTCAAGGTCAAGATTTTACATACAGAAGGTAAGGATCGAAAAATACCATTGTTTAGGCTTTTCTTGATTTCATATATTTTCTTGTTTTCTTGTCAAACGACTTCAAACCTCAGTCCTTGTCATAATGCCAGGCTTCTCGTCAAGCTTGAGAAATTTTGTTTTTGCCTCAATGTGTATACTAGTAAGCTGAGTAGAGTTTTACGAAATACTTCAAAAATCGAGAAAAGTGATATTGGAAAAAGACCGTACTTTTCGATGTGAATACTGCAAGTAAAATCGGTATGAAATGAAATCTGAAGAAAATATCTTAAATCAGTAGCCGGTGTAGGAATTAATATAAATTATTTGATTTTTTATTTGGTGGATTTTGAACTGCGTATCTGTGTTCTCTTAGCTTTGATTTGAAACTTGTTTCGTCCTTCTTAACAATCGTGTGTAACTTTTAAAAATCCGCCAGTAAACAATAAGCTAATAGAGTCCAGTAAGCGGTTTATTAACCTTATATCCTATTATTGTTGAACATCACGTTCCTTGTGGGTGTATAGACCAAGTACTATCAACAATGAACCTAGATTTTGTATTGTTCGAACTGTTAACTTTGATGTAACGGAGCAATTCTTACGACCTGATCTCAGTCGACTAAAAGCACGTGTAGTTTCTACAAGACTGACAGACCTTCCCACCATTCTTGTCTGATTGAAGCTTTCTGTTTCGCACGAATATTCTTAATATAAATCATATAATTTTGTCGTTAGAGAATGAATTTGGTTTGTTTTTGTCCGACACTTTTGCGCTTTTGTATGTTTATCAGCATTTTCAGTTATGAGATCAACATTTTGGTAACACTTTCAAAGCAATAAAGATTATTATTTTGACGCTGACTTTATCAGAGATTTGTGAATACGACTTTGTACATACTTGAGATATAACCCCATTCTCTTGGATCATTAACTTTAAGCTAAGCCAAGAGGAATGTAACTTTGTTCTATACTTTCTTGGCTTGAGTTTTGTTCGTCTCAGCCGTTCAAAGAACTAACTATTTTTTCCCTTCTCTTTTCTCAGTTACACAATGAGCTCTAGCCTTTCATCAGACTCACAACCCAACATGGCGCTTTCACTTCCAGTCAATGGTGTTTACCCTGGCTATCCACCAAAGGTATCATGCAGTATGTCTTTCTGGGCGAGTAACGGCTGCCATTTGAACCTCAGAGGCGATTCAAGTGAAAGAACATCACAGTCAGCGGGACTTATGCAAAGGTAAATTAATATCACAAGTGGAACCTGGATAATAACCATTAACGTTCTCAAATTTTAGAGGGAAAAAACTCAGAATGCTTTCGTTGCATTCTTCAAATATTATATTTTCTCTATCACGATATAAGACTATTTATCTTTTTATTTTTATGACTTTTTTTTTGACATAATACGAAACGTACTTCTTAGACGTTGACTGATAGTAGAATTCATGATCAGTAGTCTTTGATCCTTAATCACAGATCTTAGGACTAGAGGATTATTGTAGTATATATGCTGAAAAAATCTGGAATTTACGTAGTGATTTTTCTTTATTTAAAGGCCAAGCACATCAAAAGAAGCAAAAGCAGCTAGTGAGAGTTCCATGATCTTCCACGCAGCCCCATCAGCGTTACCTTACAGTCTGTTTCCAAGTCATCACCGGTACCTGCCGTCCAACGCCATCCATGCAGCTATCTTCCCTGGGGACCTGTGTCCAAGCTACCCACCTATGCCTCCAGTATTCAGCAGTGGTTTGCCTATCATGCCCAGGGCCTCCTACCCATCCTGTCCACCCTTCCTGAAACCACCTTCCAGCGCCAGGGGAAGGTACGATGCCCTATCGCAATATGACTCCAATCCCGAGGGTCCTAAAAACTGTCATATATGTGGGAAGACGTACGCCAGGCTTTCAACCCTCAGGCTCCATCTCAGGACACACAGTGGTGTAAAGCCTTATCAGTGTATGGTATGTCTAAAGTCTTTTACACAAGCTGCCAACCTCACTGCCCATTTTCGTATACATTCCGGTGAAAAGCCATTTAAGTGTAGAGTATGTGAGCGCCAGTTCTCGCAGTCATCTTCTGTTACAACGCACATGCGCACTCATAACGGTGAACGACCATATAAGTGTAAAGTATGTTCTAAAGCTTTCGCTGACAGCTCAACGTTGACCAAACATGTTCGCACCCATACTGGGGAAAAGCCATACCAATGTGAAATTTGCTTACAGAGATTTTCCCAGTCAGGAAATATGAACCGTCACAAACGCATTCATAACGAAATATAATAAATAATATACGAATTCAAATCAAATTTATTATTATCATTGTATAAACAAAACTTGCGAATTCTAAATCTGACTAGAGCATGCCTACTAGAATGTTTTTCTTTATTGTTTGCATATCAATGTCAGTTACATTCAAAAAATTTTAAATCAATGTATGTGGATACATTTCTATAATACTGTCTAAATATTATTGATATATTACGGCGAGAGCGATTTTACTTACCGCGTGGAACACTGACAAAAACTAAAGTAGTGTACTTAGTGAAAGAAAACAAACAAGCGCAAAACTAGGAATGGTGTCTGTTATGCACTCTGACTATTTCACGGGGCAAATAAACTGCCTGTATTATAAATTCCTTCTAATATTTATAAAGAGATTTTAGTAAAATAAAAAAGAACTTTTATAGTTAGATTTAAATATGCTATCATATTGAAAATGATATCGATAATAAGATCACTGAACAGGTATTTTATCTAAGATATGTATATTACATTTGTAACCAAATATGAAAATTAAAATTAAAGAAAAATTATCCATGAAATCTCTCTTTTCCTGTTGTTCCTCATTTCCCACCACACGTCTCTGCAGTAGATTTATAACTTAAATTAGCCAACGAGTTATGCCAGAGGGTAGTTGAACTGCCGCGTGACTATCAAAAAAACTGGATTAGAAAAGGTTACATAAGTCTTCTGGGATAACAATGAGTCAGTAGTCAAATATATATTGATATATTTTTATTCAGATAAGTTGGAATAACTTTCTATTTTGGTTCAAATACGCATTATTTTTCCACTATTTTTATCTGCATATCTTTTGTATTTGGGAGTATCGGTGAGGGGTTGAAGTTTGGATTTTTTCAGTTATATATTTTGTTTGTTTTTTTTTTTTTGCTGCTCAACGTCTTACTTCTTATTTGTACACACGTCTACTTTCAGGCTTTGTCATTGTTTTTCCTGTAGCACGTGGTTTTCTCTCATTTTTATTTTTCTTCCTTAACGATCCCTCCTTCTTGAACACCGGTCGTTTTTTGAGCCGGGCACGTAAACAAGAACATTTTTTTCTTGTGCAGTTAACTGAGCACTTGGAACCCTTGGGACAACAGTGAGAATCATCTTTACAATCCACAGCGTCTGGTAACAAACAGCAAGCAAATCCTGATCCTGACATCTTATTAGCTACGCATGTGCTGTTGGGAGGGCACGCTGACACCAAGATATTATCTTTGGATTTACAGCGTACTTTCTTTGACATTTCTGAAGTACCATGTTTATTTGGAGGAAAACCATACCCAGACGAATCGTCTCTTGAAACCTATACGAAAATTAGAACCACACGGCATTAATAAGCGCACGACACTTTAATAAACACACGACTTAATTAGAACAGGGATGTTTTGGGCAATCTCATGCATGGAGTTTAAAATAATCAAAGCCCCTGAGAGAAATATCGGTGAAAAACTACGAAGAAGCCGGCAAGCAATTACGAAATTTCTTCCGATGTTTATTTTATTATAGTCCATTTTTTTTCCTCACAGGGCCTTGTTAATAAACGTGGTATTAATTCGAGTCGTTTGTCTTTAGTGTCCATTTTGCCTTGCTTAACAAGGAAACATGCTGCCCGTAATGGTCCCCAGCTTGATAAACGATCAGGAAGCAAAAAAATGTTATGGAGCAAAATTGAGGAAATTATATTTGTTATAAGCCCGGATTTCACATCCCTAAAAAAGCAGGAAGTTCTTTTGAAATTTTGATTTTGATTTGTAAAGGACTCATTTGGTTTTATGTCGGGGATGCACAGATTTATGATCGTATACTCTGTCACTCACACGCCAAATGACTCGAAAAACACTTTGGTTAATATCCCATGGCCTGGCATAGAAGCACCTCATAGAGGTAAACTATCATGTCGGCTTTCATTAGTGGGTTTTTAGTCTAGACATACTTTAAAACTAGTAAAAAGGATGCCATAGCAAACAGGATACACATTAGGAATGTTTTAAAACTTCGCTCGGCTTAAATTTTAAGTGCAACCTTAAAGAAAAATAAACTAAATAACAATCAGATGATGAAGTCAATTTTTGTTCAAATTCCTGTCAGAAATCAGAGAATCACTCGACTAGCTCACTCATGGATTCAGGTAGACCATAAGACAGCACTACCACCGATAACGACTGGAAATGAAACGCTGGCCTGCAGCCGGCCGGCATCAACAAAATGCGCATTACTACGCGTCGGTACTGTATAAAACCCATCCACATACCTCGGTCATCCCGTTCTCTTCCCATTTCAGCGATAGTTATGGGAAGCCCACTTTCAATAATTCAAAGTACAACTCAATTTGGAGTGCTAACAAATGAAATTTCATTTCTCAGGAACCAGTGAAAATCGATTGTTTTGACCTCTAGATTGAACAGCATTACATAGTATGGCTTTTCACTCAAAGTATGGAACAGAAACATGATCAAATATGATAAAAAATTAACTTCTTTACTGTTAAGCACAACGCCTCAGTATACAATCATCACGATTCTAGCCGTTCCAATAATGGTTGAAAAATTATAATCTCACGTTATCTATACCTTTCTCGTGACGTTATCTATACCTTTCTCGTGAGATTTGAGATTCGTGCTGAGTTGTTGATAGCTATATTCGGCTTGAGACTCTTAATTACACGCTAGAAATTTGATATTCCGGGCGTAGCCCATTCTCGACGCAGAGTTGGTCTTGGCCTTACTGCGATCATTTATTCAAATCAAAAGTATTATTTGATTGTGTGACTTCAGCACTATTGAGAGTGTTTGATTACATACACACTCCATCTTTTGAAAAAAACTTCAGTCAGTTACACTAGCTTATTGCAGCAGCCCTTGAGCGATTTAAAGATATCGAACGTGGCTTTGGAGGATGTTTTCGGAAAACTTGACTCGATCGGCTTCAGTTAATTGGCTTTTGCTGCAACGAGTCAGATCAGCATGGGAACCATTTAGTTGTTAGGATCAGTTAAAAGCCGCCCACTGTTTGTTCGGGTAGGTGGCTGTTTATACAGCTCCTTAGCCGATGTTTTAAGTATCTATAAGTATTTACCAGGGATTTCACAAGCCAACTCCCATGATTCATAAGAAATGGGAAGACCCAAGGCTCGACAATATATCTAAGGTGTTCTAAGTACAAAAAAATGAAAAGCACAACTCAGTTTCCTTAATGCTTTTAATAGTGGGCTATTTCTAAATTTACACATCAGCTGTGCTTAATCTGGACGTCCTGACGCGTTTGCTTTCTAACTAAATGATGAATAAAAAAAAAAAATCAGCAAAAATTTTGATTTGAAATTAACTGAAATGTCAGAGTAAATGGTGGAGGAACTTGGCGAATTCTATTTCAACAATTAGTGAAAAGCATTAATTCCTTCCTTAAGAACATTCTAGTGTTTCCGCATACTGAATTTATCGAAAAAAGATCATTACTTAACAGTGGAAATGGCTGACAGAGTGTATCAATTGGAATGCAGCTTACGGCATTTTATTTCAAAAACTTCACCATTGAACTTGCTTCTGGAAAGTAAGAGTAGTGTAGAGGCAGTGAAGTGTCACCTCTGGGATCTCGGGTTTGATTCCCGCACTAACCATCACATGTGATTAAAGTTTGTTTTTAACAGAGTCCTGATTTGTTAGTAAGAAGTCAGTGATGTTTTTATGTGTGATGTTTCCATCCTTTAGGCGAATGATAGATTAGAAAAGCATTTCCGCATTTTACAAACGTATATGGAACTACCGAAACAAAAAGAGAGAGAAACTCGATATATCAGTATCATCAAAATAAATATTTGCACGCTCGCCAAGAATTGCTGCAATTTAGTTTTCTAATAAAGCTATCTATCTAATATATATAAAGCTATCTATCTAAAAGATATTCCTATAATCGGCAACCTATTTATATAGAATTTATATAACAGCATTTTGACCTTCAGGAATAATATAGAAAATGGAAATCTAAATTCTAGGACGAGAAGTGTCGTCCCCTAAGACTCTCGTTCACAGTATTTGGATATACATATTAGAAAAAAAGAATCACATCAGTCTGACCTCTTTAGCCGTATGACAGGGTTGAAAAACGTATACGCATGCGCGAAATTATAAAAAAAATGGCTGCTTTTTTGAAGCTGGAAAACGCATCTAACACGAAAATACTCCAGTTTCGAGTTCTCTTTTACGCTGTGTTAGCCTCAATTGTGCGTAAATTATGCAGAAATTTAGATAAAACTCGTGAAATTTCAAAGTATTTTTATTGTCTTCTTTACACATAGATCTCTTGAATTTTCACGGGCTGTTACTGAATAAAAGAATATATTACACGGTTTTGAGGCTAACACAGCGTAAAAGAGAACTCGAAACTGGAGTATTGGTCGAGGTTTTTGTTCAGTTTAGAGAAAAACATTTTAGTAGAAGGATTAGAAAAGTTCTACATACAATAAGAGCAAATCTCAGGCACTGGTCAATAGATTAGATTAGATTAGTTTTTTCTTAACTTTCAAGAAATAAGCTTAACTTTTGCACTTTTTGTTGCTGGTTTTGAGATTTCTTTCGAAACCATATGCATCTGTTATAGAAAGCAGGTGAGCCCGCGATTTTACCCACAACCGTTGACTCGTTGTTCAGCCCTGTTTAGCGCTATCAAGACTAAACTGGTACCAGTGAAGATGCCATGCAGCTGATCTGAGAAAAAAATATTAACCAACCAGAATCGAGAAAAATTGCAAAAATGAGGTGTCATCCTTAGTAGCCCGGCGACTCAAGAAACCTTTATTATTTTATTTTATTTTTCCACTTAATGATGTACTAGTAAATGTTTACAAAATATCCAAAACCTCTCCTGAAAAAAATCTAGATTTATCTCAGATATGAACTTTTAATTTTCGCCGCAGACTTCATGACACTTCAGTTTTGCAGTGACGTCGTTTCTACTGGTATTAGTTAACTGATACCGTGGGTTCTAACTGGCTAGCTCCTACGACCAATGAAACTACGATCTAGGAACACTGGAACACAGGGTAGTCGCTTGGCCTAGACAGAAGAACAAACTAAGAACATTTTACCTTAAAAAGAAATACTCGGGGTTCGAAAGCTACCTAATTGAATAATAATAATAATAATAATAATAATAATAATAATAATAATAATAATAATAATAATAATAATAATAATGATCTGCAAGAAATGGATCGAAAAACTAGAAAGCTGTTATGCATGTATGGAGCTCTTCATCCCAGGTCTTGTGTCAACCGTATCTATTTACCAAGAACTGTATCAGTATTGAAGACTGTATCAGAATGGAAGAAGGAAGCCTCGCACAGTATATAAAGAACAGCCAAGAAAGGTTGTTGATTGCAGCTTGGAAACTGGGGAAACATGCACCAGCGGAACAACCAAAGGATTACAAAGAAAGAAAGAGAGACCAAAGGTGGGAAGAAATAATGACGAAACCCCTACAGAGGCAGTACGATCAGCAAATCAAGGATGTGGCTGATAAGGAGACGTGGGATTGGCTGAGAGTCGGTGATCTGAAGAGAGAAACTGAAGGGCTAATCATTGCTGCTCAAGACCAAGCTATAAGAACTAACGCAATAAAGGCTAAAATCAAAAATCAAGAAGTGTCTGAAAAGTGCAGAATGTGTGGCACATGTGAGGAAACTGTAGAACATATTATTTGTGCCTGCAGTAAACTTGCACAGATAGAGTACAAGCGTCGGCACGACACACTTGCTGGACTACTGCACTGGGAACTTTGCAAGAAATATGGATTACCATGTTGTAACAAATGGTATGAACATAATCCTGATAGTGTAATGGAGAACCATGAAGTGAAGTTGCTGTGGGACTTTATCATCCCGACAGATAGGATAATCCAGGCTAGGCGTCCGGATATAGTTCTGGTTGAGAAGGAATTGAACAAAACCTGGATTATCGATGTAGCTTTGCCTGCTGACAGAAAGATTAAAATCAAAGAGCTTGAGAAGATAGAAAAATACCAGAACCTTGCCAGAGAACTAAAAAAGATATGGAAAACAAAGGTCAAAGTAGTACCAGTAGTAGTGGGAAGTTTAGGATCAGTGTCAAAGAGACTGAAGGAATATGTAACTATGTTAGGCATAAGTAACAGGATAACAACACTTCAGAAATCCGCAATTTTAGGAACTGCCAGAATACTAAGGGAAAAAAGGGGGGGGGGGGGGGGATAAAAGAAAGAAAAAGAAAAAGTCAAGCAGCATTGTAACAATAGGTTAAAGGTTTCGGTTAGGTTTTGAAATGTCAGTTTGAAGTCTTAGGTCTTGGGAAAAGACCCGACTAGAATTTTACCAGGGAAAAATCATATTATATCAATTTTTTTCTGAGGTTAAAATAAAATAATAATAATAATAATAATAGTAATATTAATAATAATAATATTAATAATAATATAATTGAAAACGAAAGAACTAGATAAGCTTGATGAAAGGGCAGATATTCCAATGAACAGACTAATAAAATTAATGAAAAATCATGATCATCATTGGCCAAATGCAGTAGAGAATTCCTGTTCCTTTGACACTTTTGTATTCAGAACTGAGATTGTTAAACTATAGCTATTCTTATTCAGTAGCTTTGTAAACCTTTAGTGAGTTCCTCCTTTGTCAAGCAGCCTCATAGATTAAGATATCAAAAGCAGTATGACTATGAAGAGACATTGCGAATTTTCTAGCTTGGCAGAGATACATTAAACTACATTAAATTCATCATTTGTATGTTGGAACACTGGACGAACGACCGGGCAGTTTAAATCTTGAGGATTGATTAGTTATGGGTTATGCGGCCATTCATGGGATTTGTTCATATTTATCTCACAATCATTGAAAATACAGCCAATCGGAATGCAGGAAAGCCATTGTATATTTGGCGGTATTCCCCTGCCGTTTTTTCCCATGAGGCATTTCGGTGTTTTTTGAATTTCTTGACTAAATGCCTTGGTAATTTCAATGGTTGGATAAAATAGTTATACAATGGTACATCATGGAAGAATATACCACGAATAATTTTATAATTCATTGTGGTAAAAAACTAAATCGATAACCAGCCCAACTGAACTGATCAGCAAAAATATGTATTGATCAATATGCAATTTCTAATTTCAAAAACACTTCTAGTGTTGTAACGCGCAACAACAACAACAACAACAACAACATCAAAGACAACAACTACAACAACTACAAACAGGTAAAATGGGATGCAAAACAAAACCATCATTAATGTTTTACCTCAAGCTCCTTTTCCTTTGCAGTTATCGATTTTAGAAGTTTGTTAAATGTTTTGGTAACTGGATCAGCCAGAAGTTGATAACCATGGGAGGTGTAGTGAGGTATCAATGAATCAGTAGTAATTGGGCAGTCTGGAGCTTTTCTTTTCTTGGGTGGTTTTCCACACTTCTTAATGATCACATTATACAAATCAATCACTTGTACTTTTGGTTTATCACGCATTACTTTATATGCTGCTTTATTGTATTTGACAACCAAATGATTGTCATCACAGTCGTCTAGTATCGGAGTAGTCAGTGCGTATGCCAGTTCTGCGCCAGTGCCCAAGAAGAACTTTTTAAGCAATTTCAAATTCAACGTGTAATTTCCCAGTGAAGTAAATTCGTCTTGTACTTGATCGCAATTGATGTCATGGAGACCGAAATTAAACACTATGGCATCGTAAGTCAGGGGGTGTAGAGTAGAAGATGACATCAAATGCTGTAAACAATCTAGACCATGTTTAGTGTCAAGTGCTCCTCCATCCCCGACATCCCAAGGGGCATGGTATACGGTACAATGTCCTTCTAAGGCTTGTTTTACGTAGCTTGTGTATCTAAAAGATGAAATGTATACGTTCAACTAGATGATGATAATGATGATGATGATGATGATGATGATGATGATGATGATGATGATGATGATGATGATGATGATGGTGATGATGATGATGATGATGGTGGTGATGATGATGACGATAATGATAGTGATGGTGATGGTGGTGATGATGATGATGATGATGATGGTGATGGTGATGACGATAATGATAGTGATGGTGATGATGATGATGATGATGATGATGGTGATGATGATGATGATGATGAGGATATTGTGATGATGATGATGGTGATGGTGATGGTGATGATGATGATGATGATGATGATGATATGTAACAATTTGGCCGACCCGTAGCCCGAATGATCTCCGAATCAATATAGCCCAAGTTTTAGCTCAATAAAATGGATGAAAATGGTAAACTAAATGTGTGGATACAAACAATTAGCCGTTTGCATTGAAAACGCGAGTTAGCCACTGTTGTTTTGGTTTTCAAAACAGGCACTTTTTGCTACCAGTATAGTCACTAATATCACTAATAGACCGGCACTAGTAGCTTAGCCAGTCAGAGTACAGGATTCGTGATAGACTAGGTCTAGGTTTAGACTAAGATTTTCTATTTTTGTTAAGAGTGTAGGCGTTACTCTATTGTTCGTCTCTGACAACTTAACCATTCAAAGATTTTTAACTGTCAGTTAAACTACCATTGTTTTCAGTGCACACTTAGGCGGAATGAAGAGTAGCCGAGCACGACAAATGTAAAATTATCCTATCATTTTCCCTTAATCGTTTGAGTTTTATTTATGTGTGCCGGGAGCTTTGCTATTTTTCTAAAACTGTTTTATTAGGTTGCCCATGGCCTGTGATAACACTTGATCTCACGGCTGGTATACCAGTTGACATTATAAATACATTTCGAACCGATAAATTTTGATTTATGATATAAACAAATATACACCGAATCGAAATATGGCGACCAATTTGAATAACTATTGTTCTGGACTGGCTAGCCTCGTGTTCACGCAGGAACATGAAAGGATTTTCACATGTATGAGAGGCTAGTAAGTCCAGATAGAACAATAGTTATTCAAATTGGTCGCCATATTTCGATTCGGTGTATGATAAGATATCTTACCCAATACTGATGGAATCCCCGAGAATTAAACATTTTCTTTGGTTTTTAGTATTCTCGTTGTCTTGTTCGATTTCAGGTCCAGGCAGACAAACACGATGGGCTGGTCTTACTGCTTTAGATCGAAGTCCTGTCACTAAAGCAGTCGTCAAAAACATCACCAATAAACCAAGTGTGTCCATTGGAATTTAGAAACCAAAACACATTGTCATTTGTAAAATTTATTCAAGTCATTAGAAAAACTCTGCTGAACTTCTGGACTTTCCCTCAGTGATAATAGTGAAATTAGGTAAAGAGTTATAAAATTTTAAACTTGCTAAATTTTTTTTTAAGGGGAATGGTTGTTGATATTGAAGATTAATGACAGGTTCACTATTCATTGATACATGAAATTAAACTTAAAGCTGTCACGCTTGTCACGCTTGTCAGGGTACCCGAGAAAATTCTTTTTATATGAGAAAGGATGTTCCTGACCACGCTTCTGATTGATGGGCCTGAATGCAATTTAGGCAAAGTTAAAAGGCCTAGTCGTTGCGGACCAGCGGTCTTCCCCAAGTCGATCTGCAGCGTGGGAGACCTAATGTGATAGCAGGAGTCACTGGCAGCTTTGGCAGTTCTGAAAGTTTTAGTGTCGACGTCGAACGAAAATATATTTTTTTTGTCCCGCCCGCCCGCCCGCCCGCCCGCCCGCCCGCCCGCCCGTTCAAAAGCGTTTCTATAAAGTGAGTATTCCACTGGCTTGGTCAGTGTGACGGGTACCAGGTGGTGAGTTGTAGCCCAGTTGCCATGGTTACCTCATATTTTTCGTCGATTTTTCTTACTTTTTTCAACAAAATCTATTAGATAAAGCAAAAAGATCAGGATTAGCTATGTTCTTTTCCCTGATAAAATACGACTGAGGCTGTTGAACGGCTCAAAAAGACGCGAAATTTATGTTTTCCTCCCAAAATCTTTACATGCTTTCGCTTCCTCCAGGCCTAGGTTTGAATGAAGCACAACGTTTTTGACGCACAGGAGTAGGGTATGGCGAAAATTGTTTGTACGCGGATGCTAAAAATAGCCCAACCGGGAACTCACATGGCGCGCGCGGAATTAAGAAGTTTCCCTCTCTCATTTATGCTCTCTTGGTCAAGCAAGTATTCAGTTAAGAAAGGAGCGTAACATTCTCACAGAGAAGAAGTCAATAAAGATACCAGCAGAAGGAAACGAGTATAGTGGTCCTTTTAAAACATTTCCGAACAACCTCTGTTCATGGGCTTGGTCAGTTCGACCGGCTCACACCTCGGTACCTAACCCCAAACTTATGTAAACGATGACTGAGATTTTAATCGTCAAATATAGTCCTAAATTAGCTTGATCCGTCAGATTTTGACATGTACCGTAATTATGTAGCTTTGACCTGAATCGTCTTTACCATAGTAACTTACAAAACTGTAAATATCCAAGAAATTCCTTTTTCTAATTTTTTTTTGTAAATCTAACTTTTATGGCACACAAAATAAAATAAATGGGAAACGCGAAATATAATAATAATAATAATAATAATAATAATAATAATAATAATAATAATAATAATAATAATAATAATAATAATAGACTGAAGGAATATGTAACTATGTTAGGCATAAGTAACAGGATAACAACACTTCAGAAATCCGCAATTTTAGGAACTGCCAGAATACTAAGGAAAGTCTTGGAACTTTAGGGGAAAAAAAAAAAAAAAAAAAAAAAAAAAATTATATAAATTTTTTCTGAGGTTAAAATAAAATAATAATAATAATAATAATAATAATAATAATAATAATAATAATAATAATAATAATAATAATAATAATAATAATAATAATAATAATAATAATAATAATAATAATAATAATAATAATAATAATAATAATAATAATAATAATGATAATATGAGTTAAATATCAGAAGCAGGATTTCCATATAAGAACTCTAAATTACTGTAGAAAGTTTTCTTTTACTTGCACCGAAATGTCCTGGACTGATTATTATTAATTGCTTTATATTTTTGTGATTATGATATTTTCTTCAAAACGCACTTTCGATGCTTTCGCGAATTATGACTCTTGAATTTATCTCAAATACGGCTCGATAATTTTTCGTCTAAACACTAACGCCGTGTTTACACTGGGACGTTTACTACGGTTTTAAAAGTCGAGGTTAATTTTCATAACCATAGTTCAAAGAATAATTGTTTGCACGTTCTAAAATGACCGTAGTTGTCTAATCAGAAAATTTCTTTTGGAATTCAAAAATACCGGCATGAAGTAGAGACGGCGCTGAGTTTAATTTTCATGTTCAGAGAGCGCTACCATGCATCATTGTAATGCAAATAAAACCACTCGGATTCCACGAAAAGAAGTGCAAGATACGCATAAATAATCATCGTACTGTCGGTTACTTTTCACTAACCCGTGAAACAAAGTGTAATAGTGAAAAGATAAAAAACAACAATAGAAAACAAAAGAATTAAAGTGAAGTAGTGCGTAACACGCTGACTGCGTATTTCACGGGTTTATGAAAATCACTCTAATGCCAAAGATTTAGTTCAAACATTCTTTTACACTAGTTTAATTTTAATCCAGTTTAATCCAGTTTGATTCTTTTCTTTTCTTTTTCTTTTTCTTTTTTTTTTTGACCCCCCGTCCCTCCCCTAGACGGGGTATTTTATTGTATGACAACGATAATTCGATTTCTGATTCCTGATTCAGAAAACAGAAATAGGATTTCAGATTTTTGATTCAGGAAACGGAAATCCAAAATCCACTATAAACTAATTGAAATCCTGTTTTTAGCATAAGAAATCATGCTAAAAAGAGTGCAAAAAGCCAGTTTTCCGTTTTCTGAAACAGAAATCTGAAATAAGTCTTGTACGGTTTGGCCGCAAAACATCCTGATTGTGAATCCTGAATTCCCGAGAAATTCTTAGGCTTTTTCCGAAAAAACACATCGCCACTATGCATGGATGAAGGTCTCTTGATGATAGATGTGGCTAGCCTGCGTAGCGGCTCATTGAAAGGAGGGGGAAGAAGTGGCGTATAGGTACAAGATTGGGCTACCTGTGGTATATTGTGTTTTGATTATGTTGACCGTCACGCAACGTTAGTTTACGATGGCCCGTCGTGCCGTTTTTATATAACGTCATTTCTTGTGATGCTGGCAAAACCCATCAACTTGATCGGGAAGTGATCGAGCAGAAGTTTAACATCTAAAGCAAGTATGGCTTTCGTTTACCGTTCTACAAGCTTGCTTCCCAGGTTAAGGAACCTCACACTCGCTAGACCAGCCTGCGCAACATTAAAGAGTTCAGTTCGTCTTCAAGCAACAACCACAACAACAGCAAGCGAAGATCAAATCAAATCGTACAACGAAATCCCAGGTTCGGGAACCCTCCAATCTCTTTACAATTTCCTCTTAAAAGATGGAATATCACGAATGCATGTAAGGCAGCAAGAATCAAGGGATAAATACGGTCCTATTTATAGAGAGATGCTAGGACCTTTTAAGACAGTGTATGTCTTTGATCCTGATGTGGTTCAGCAAGTGTTCCGAAATGAAGGACAATACCCATCGAGAGAACCTTCTTCCCCGATATGGCAGCTGTACAAGAGAGAGCGAGGTCACAGCGAAGGAGTTTTGACTCTGTAAGTAGATGTCTTTGTGGATTAGCTAATATATAACTAAATACTAAGCAATTATTGGACGAGGTTGAGCAAAATATCTTGATTTGTTAGTAGCGAGCAAGCAATTATTTGCCGATGCCGAAGGCAGAGGCACAGGGAGCCCACAGCCACTGGTAGAATCAGTGATTAGAATATAATCTATCATGCGTAAATGCACGTGCTAGCTCCCGCACGAGCTTCAAGTCTGAATATATTATCAGCTGCTAACGTTGCTAGTGTGGAATATAAAGGGTAAAACTTAAAACGGACCCCTCGAATAAAATTGCTTTAAAAAATTCGAGGAATGTTTTTTATTAAGCTTTAAAACTCAAAATCCCGATGCTTGGAAAGTTTGTCTAACTCCTCGAGTAAAGGGTATGATAATTTATTCAGACTTGAAGCTCGTGCGGGAGCTAGCACTTGCATTTATGCATGACAGATTTTATTCTAATCACTGATTCTACCAGTGGCTGTGGGCTCCCTGTGTTAGAGGCAATAATTGCTTGCAAGACACTAACAAATCTCAATATTTTGCGATAACTGAGTTCAATAATTGTTTTATCATTCAAATTATTTTTTCTAATCTTTGAGGGGCAGTGCGAGTCAAACAATAACAAAGAAGTCAGCTCATTTTTTCAGGGAAGCGAGCCATTGTCAAATGCAGCGTTACTGCACATGAGCAGACCATTATTTGTAGGCAGTTATTTACAGTTCTCTCGGCCAATCAAAATGATAGAAAAAATAATTTGAATGATAATATACTGTAATGGATGACTGTATGTGGAGCTACTTCAGACTGGCTGATCTAGGGCTTTGAAATGGCAACATGACCCCCTACAGCCCCCTAGATCTGCCACTACATGTATTTGGGCTAAAATAATGTTCTCAGATTCAAAAGTAAGGGGGAGGGGGCACTTTATTTGCAACATTTGATACAGCTCTTAAATGTTTCAAATGTCTGTTTCAATTTTTCATACACAGACATGGAGAAGAATGGTATAAAGCTCGATCAGCCTTAAATAAAAAAATGCTGAAGCCCAAGGTGGTGAGCGAGTATACACCTGAATTAACAGGTGTTATGCAAGACTTCCTTGGAAGGGTGGTGGAATTGAGGGAGACTTCACAAGACAACACTGTCCCAAATCTACAGAATGAACTCTTCAAGTGGTCCTTGGAATGTAAGGAAATTGTCATTTGTAATAGTTTCTTAATCAACACATTTTCCTGATATTAATTCAACATCATTTGATCATAAATAAAACTTTATTAAAAGTTAATTCAGATAGTTTAGTATGTAAAAAATACTAAACTACGTCCTAAAAGATACCACTTTAAAACACAAGATAAATCATTCAAAACAAAAATCATCAAGATTATTCCTTATACATATACTCTGAAAGTCATCAAATGCTTAACTGATAACAGGTTTAATGTTTGGGGTCACCAATCATATACCTCTAATGAGGGTTTCTAAAGGGGTAAAATGGGAGCTGGGATTCACCTTTTTTTTGGCTAGGAAAATGGGAAATATTATTAGGACCCCCCCTCTTCTTTAGGACCCTCTCTAAAGGATACCACCTGAAAAACCAACTGCTATTCCTTTTTCACCCTTAAAAGGGACTTACGATTTAAACCCCTAAAAGATACAAAGATCATCCCAGCCTTTCATTATAAGGCAGTGCCCCCCCCCCCCCCCCCAGGATACATGCCTATAAGTCAGTTATATATAGTTATCCACCAGACTTTGTGTGTGTATAAGCATAGTGTATATTGTAATTATGTTCCTTGTTTCAATTTTTATGGCATGTTTATGTTCACAGCTATTGGAACAGTTCTATTTGAAAAGAGATTTGGTTCTTTTGAGAATCCTCCTTCAAAGGAAGCTCAACAATTCATCAATGCTGTGCAGACAGTGTTCACTTCTTTTATTGAGCTGTTAATTTATCCTGAATGGTTAGCAAAGGTGTACCGGAGTAAGAGCCTGAGGTAAGTGTGACTTAGTCGATAGGATTATAAAATATTATTAGTGGTTATTCTAGGTGTTTGTATAATTATTTACTATTCCTACATTACAAACAAGAGAATTTTGCTTTGAATTTATGTTATTGAATGCAAGATTACGAATCTATCAAGAATACTGCTGCTCACAAAATGACATCTACTGCAGCAGCAAGGGCAACCTGGCATGCGAGCCAATAGACCTTTTGCAACAACAGGTCACATGACCCTACCCCCTTAAATCATGCAGCCGTGTCAAAATGAACATCTGAAATGAAAAGAGCTCCTCGATATTAGTAGGAAGGCAAAGTTTTAGCTCATAATGTTGAGTATAGGAGAAATCGCATTAAATATAAAATTCAATATTTTATAAGGGTTTGTATACAGGAAAAGTCCTCTGGTGGGTAAGCTTTGCCTGCCAGAGCATATTTTCCATACAAATCCTTATGATATACCGGTATTGAATTTCATATTTGATGCCATTTGCCTTGTGTTTCATTTTATAAGCTGAGATCTCACCTTCTTACTAACTAATATTGATGTGTTCTTTTCATTTCTGCTGTTCATTTTGACACAGCTTCTCTATTTAAGGGGGGGGGGGGTGGGGAAGGGTCACGTGACCTGTTGTTGCAAAAGGCCTATTGCCGCTAAGATAAATACATGAAATATAAATATAACTGTTATAATTCTTGCTTTCTGATTGATCTGAGGGTATATGCTCTATGACCTCACACAGCACATCCACACTTTCTGTCTCACCATGCATTTGTATCAAAACAATGGATAATGTAAAAGAAATGTGCCGTGCTGTGTGCAGTTACAAAGAACACTTTTAAGTGTTTTAAAAGAAGTGGTGAGAGGTACTCTGCTATGCATCATGCAGGCTTCTCATAACAATTTTCTTGTGAATTACTGATAACTGCACAAAAGTAGTCTGCTTAGAATCACATGCTTGCTATTTTCCAAATCTGAACTATGATTAAACTTTTCTTACTGTAGGGCTTTCTATGCTGCCATGGATGTCATGTATGACTTTGGAGATGCTTTAGTACAAAAAAAGCTGGTTGAAATAGCTGAAAATGCAAAAGAGATCGATGAGGAAAAAGGGGCAGAGTTTTTGACATTTATTGTTGCTAGTAAAAAACTTTCCTCAAAAGAAATCACAGCAAATCTTGTGGAGATTCTAATGGCAGCTGTTGACACTGTAAGTAACAATTATAATATGGGTAATTAGCATGATGTTTTGCAGAAATATAGTACATGTGACATTTTAAAATTGTAAAGTGAAACTGAAGAGAATTTTGAAACATTTTTTAATTATTATGTTTATTCTCTTGAAGACTTCCAACACAAGTTTATGGACAATGTATAACCTAGCAAGAAACCCAGAAGCACAAGAACGACTGCACAAGGAGGTGACATCCGTGCTGAAGCCAGGAGAAATAGCTACACCAAGTACAATCAATAAAATGCATTACTTGAAAGCATGTATCAAGGAAACTCTAAGGTACTGTACGATATGCATGCTTTAATTCTACTATCAGCTTATTCTACAGTGTAAGCATAGGTGGTGGAGAAGAAATGGAATGAAACCATTAACTATGTTCTATTATGGCTATATTTTTGTCAATTCAATACGTACCAATGGTCAATAATTATTATAGACCCTTTTCGAATATGGCGTCTATGACGTCAAACAAGGAGAATGAGAATGTCCCGGATGTCGAAACCCAATGATTTCCACTAGCAGCATCCGGGACTTGAATGCCCCGGATTTCAAAACACAATTATTATCACTCATAACATCTGGGATATTCTAGGACTCCTTGTTTGACGCCATATTCGAAAAGGGTCTATTAGTCTTCCACGTGCAGGTGTACAGTATCATAGCAACACCCAATCCGATAGATCAATTCTCATTCAAGACCAACGCCCTGATCTCTATTATTTTTGCTGGGGATTTCAAGGATATACTTATAATACCTTATAATTTCTTTCAATTTTTAGATTGTTTCCCGCTGCCGTCGAAAATGCTCGTATATTTGATAGGGATGTCTCTTTAATGGGTTACAACATTCCTAAAGATGTAAGTATACCCAAGCGTTAAATTATCCCAGGTGTACTTTGCTCTTAGAAACGCATTTTATGCGACGTGGCAAAAAAAAAAGAGAGAGAAAAATCGTTTCTATTCATGGTGTATCAATTGTGTGGCTGTTCTGCGGCGTCGCGTACAGCGTCGATTCCCGCCATTATATCTATATTATAATACCGGCGGACTTGGGAAGCACGGATGGCGTAATATTAGCGTTGAGGTAACGGCACTCTCACCGCCGGACTCGGTGTCGTATGTGAGTAGAGTTGATTGTTGGTTCTCTCTAGATCCTGTGCTTCGAGGGTTTTTCTCGTTTAGCTTCGTTGTTTGTTGTGCCCATTTCAGACCATGTGATGCCACTCGTGGGAGTTGATTCTTTCATGTGTAAGTATTTTAATAAAAGAACATTTCTCAAGGGAATGTCATGTGGTCTGAAATGGGCAATTTGTACACGAAGCTGAAGAGGTCTATTGGAATCCAGTGGAAGAAGAGCCACTCTGTGGAATCCACTGTTAATTCTCATTTATTATTCATTTATTATTTATTTATTTATTCATTTATTTCGATTCTAGTCAAGTTTTAGCACTTTGATAAAAGTCTCACAAACAGTTTTAAAATTACTTTCACATTCCCATAATGCTTTGCGGTTTTGGAGCAACAACGAGACAAAATCGTTAATATTACCATGAAGATTAATAAGAATTGAAGGAAAAAACATCCAAAAACACTTAGAAAGAAATTTGGTTTACGAGTAAAAGTCATGACATTTCTTGGTAAGTCCATACATTGTCTGTAACACCAAACGTTTCATTCTCCCATGCGTGTGGAATTAACTCTGATTAAACTGATACTGGATATTTCAATGATAATAGCAAACATACTCAACATCTGCATGAAAAGTTTTGAATTTTCGAATATTTTTTGCTATTGTTGCCCCCCCCAGAACGCAAAGCTCTACGGGAATATGAAAGTGGTGAATACTATTTCTTTTCGCTGTGCAATGTAAGAACAATGTATGAGAGAATTGAAGGTGTTACTGTTCTTGTATCAGGCGATGGTTCGTATACCGATTTACGCGATGGGTCGAGATCCTGATCTATTTGATGATCCCCTGTCCTACAAACCAGAGAGGTGGTTGAGAGGTGATAAATCTCATCCAGATTACCATCCTTTTGCATCTCTTCCCTTTGGATTTGGTGTTCGCATGTGCTTGGGTAAGAACTTTCTAGATAGCTTCTTTCAGGATAAAGGCTTGGCCCAGTTTACCACTCATATCATGATTTACAATGTAAGAAGGAATGTTCACAGCAAATTTGCTTTTTATCTGAAGAAAACTATAAAATACTAAGATAAATAAGTAAAAAAAAAAAAAAGATGATTGGGCTTTTTCACAATCTCTATTAAGAAAAATGTGGTGTACGGTTTTGCCTCCTACTTCTCCCTTGTCCCTTCTGTTTCTCCCTCCCTCCCTCTCCTTTCTTTCCTTTCCATAGTTTACAGGTATAAGGGTAGAGATCACATGTCATGATTCGTAATGACCACAGAAAAGTGTTGACAGCAAATTTGCTGTTTAGCTGAACAAAGCAATTAAACCCTATGATAAACGAATAAAGTACATTACCCGGAAATGAAAGTGATGCTAGTTGTTACATAACATTTATTGTTTTCCAGGTCGTAGAGTTGCTGAGATGGAGATGTATCTACTTTTCTCAAGGGTTTGTATTCAGTACATTTATCTTAAAATGTCCTTTCAGTTTTACAAATGTTACCTAATCTTGTTTATGTGGAATTTATACCAGCTTGGTAAAAGTCGGTCTTATGTCTATAGATGGACTCAGCAAATAAAACAAACCTCAGTATTGATAATTTAGATGCTCAACCTCATCCAATAATTTGAAGAAAATGCGCAACATTTTTGAGGCTTCCAGGCAGGTTTCAACGGATCTTCGGTGTGCATCTTTGACTTCAATGACTACACTTGAAATTGAGGGAACACGCGCTCCAACTAACTTTCAGTTCCGGATACAAAAGGCTCCAGCATATCTGAGAAAATCCTCTTTATATAACTTAGCCATGTTAGTTGACAGTTATCTTTGTAATTCCCATGTCCTCGTTTTTGTGTTTCTTAGTATTATGTAGCAAATAACCTGTAGTGAAGCAGCTCACTCTCGGCCGTTTTCGTCTCACCAAAAATGCATCGAATGCTTCGCGTCCACACTAGCGTTTTCATAGCGTTTATACAAACGGAGATGGGATCGGAAATGTGTGCAATATCATCATGTGTGCTTGCGAGAAACAGACGTACCGGCGTGAATGATGTCAGCGCCCTTTTCAAAAACCTATGTTTTCTCCTATCTACACAAATACGATTGTGCGTTTTGAAATGTTTCCACTCTGGAGAGAGTTTTCAAGTGTATACGTTTTCGATGAAAGCGCTCAGCGTTTTCTATTATTTAAGTGTGGACGCAAGGCCAAAACGAAAATTAGTGTGGACGGAAATTAGTGTGAAACGCAGACGTGGTGTATCTGCGAACCCGCCTAGTATACAGTGTTATGTGTTTTCTTACAATTTTGTCTTATCTTTACTTCTTTCAAGACTGTCTAATTATTGCTTAGTATTTTTCTGTCGTATTTTTACCACTGCAGGACAAGGTTGCTCGTCGTGTGATTCCCAATATTCTTCTTTGCCTTGGGTGTAATGTTTTCCCATTTCAGACCACGTGTCATTCTCTAGAGTATTATTTCATTGTTTAGGGGTTGCGCATGAGAAGATACATGAATATGGATACAACTCAAACAAAGAATCTTATTCTCAAGAGAATGACACGTCTGAAATAGGAAAACATTACACTCAAGGTAAAGAGGTCCATTGCTAAGTTATAAACATTGGTTTATTGTTTCAGATCATTCAACTCTTTCATCTTGAGTCCATGAATGAAGTTAAACCAATGACCAGAGGACTGCTGGCTCCTGAAAAAGACGTGCTTATCAAGTTCAACCAGCGGTAGTTCGGGTTTTTCCAGACTGATTCAAAACTTCGCATGGAAATTACTACATTTCATGATTATCATCACTCAGTCATCACTCACGGCACCTAAAGCCCCATTCACACCAACCAACCTTGGTATTTTAGTATTAATTTATCTCAATTCCTAGGTCGTTTGGCTGCCATCTTTATACAAGGTTAAAACTACATCCCCAAAATAGCTTAGTTAAAGAAGGTTTGAAAGTTGTTTAGTTTGGCGTACAGGCTGATGGAAGGGCACTAGTTCAACTAAACAACCTTTAAACATGTTCAAAGGTCCGGTGTGAATGAGGTAGAAGTTAGTATTATACCAACCAACCTCCTCGACAATACTTGAAATCTATGTTTTATATTCTTATTTTCTTCTTCTTTTCTAATGTAATATTTCAAAAACAAGTACGAGTGTTTCATTAGGGTTTCTAAACACGAGAAAACATCTGTTTATTGTTTTCGAGTGTTTGGAAACCCTAATGAAACACGAAGCGCGAGTTTTTGGAATGATTTCTCAATCGAGAAAATAATTAATTATGCAGGAATGGAGATAGTTCTTTATACTATCGTACGTCATTAATTATGTTGCCTGGGATTATGAAAGTTCTTTTGAATTCCTCTCGTGCGGAATTTAGTTGATTTCGAAAAACTGTAGGGCTTATACTGGAAGTGTTACGGAGTGCTCACTGGAGGGTTCGAGACTCGGTAACGTCGAAAAAAAAAAAGTAAAAAAAAAAATGTAAATTAGGTAGTTAGATAGAAAGATAGAGGAAAGCGTAGGGGAAAAACAGAGGAGGGTTGGTAACTAGGGGATAGTAAGGGGATAATTCTTTTTAGATTTCCCACCACTATGTAGATTTAGAGGCATTTTCATCACTAGTGATTAAAATATTTCAAACACTGGCCAACCTATAATCGTGTTTCATTGGGGTTTCAAACCCATACACGTGGTACGAATGGTGTGCTCACATTGGTTGATTAGTTCATGAATTATTAATGAATTTGAGAAGGTTATGATAAAATTTTGAATTTTAATATGCGGGGTTTTTTCATGCACATCGTGGGCTCAAATTGAACATTCAAAAGTGGTCAGTCACCTTAACCAAACTTGTGCCTAATGAAAGCAGTCAAAATTGAAGTATTTCATTTATCAGCCGTGAGTCAGTAGGAAGTTGGACGCCGTGGTGTTCACAACTCTTATGTTTATAGCAGTTATTTTTATACTTCATAATTCATATTTTATTTGTTTGGTTTGTTTTGTTTTCGTTTTCGATACTTCAATAGATTTAGGCCTTTGCTGATTTTGTTCGGAAATCGTCATTTTGAAACCGATTCCTGTCTAACCACACTATCTTACTTGGCACAGTTTACAAGGGAAGCAGATTTTAGCAAAAAAGCCCAGTTTTCTATTCTCAGCGGTCTTATTGTGGAGAATACATGAGAAACCATTAGCATATCCTATCAGTTTACTTCCAACCTTCTAAGGCCGTACGGTATCCAGTGCACTTACAGTATTTTGGTGGTCTCACTGTACTCCCTGCGACTGCAGGTACTCTCCTTATTTTATCATTTTCCCACCCTCCCCATCCTTGCGCTGCTGTGGTTCTTCTTAAAGCTCCGTCAGGTCTACTCCCTCCCATATCTCATACATGATTACAGTGAAAATAGGATAAAATAAGGCTGAACCTCCCCCCCCCCCCCCCCCCCCCTCGAAAAACAAGAATAATAAATCGGGAAGAGAGGGGGTTATCGGGGTTAATGGGGGTTCATTTAGACCCTAGAAACCCACGTATCTCCTCTCAACGCGTACGCATCACATCCTTCATCACTTGAAACATCCAATATCCTCGCCAATCTTCACTTACTTTCAATTCTAATCTCCAAGTCATCTATTTTGGGTGTACGAAAGAACGGTTATTGAATGGTTATCGAATATCAGAAAAAAGACGAAATCCAGAATCCGGTTGGATTAAAAGAAGAAAAAGTTTTAGTATTAGGCTAAGGTTATAAACCTCATAATCACTGGTCGTTAGACCAATAACAACGTGCAAAACTCTATAAAAAACTAGTCACCAATCACCACTCACCAATCCTCATACTCTATTATTTCTTACCAAAGTGTTCCTTTTGGGTTCAAAGTCCCCCTTTACGTTACTGACTTGTCAACGCATATTATATTTCTACTTGACCTTCTAGAGTACCTTTCAAGACTAACTGATGAAATAAACATATATATTTCAGTATCGAAACTGTTCGCTGCAAAACAAACGTTTTATCAATGTAAATACTCTTAGCCAAAATGTGTTTAACTGGTCATTTGTTTTTCCCTCAGTTTTTGTTTTCTGTATTTTCATAAATGGAAATATTCAACAATTCTTGGCAGTTCGCTTTCTTGTAGATCACTATCAGCTCGTCTGAATTCTACAAGTTCTTGGAGTCAGCTTTCATCAAAGCTTTGTTTGTCACTCGTTTTGTAGTTTGTCTCTCGTTCTGTAGTTTGTCTCAGTATATTTTTTTGTATCTGATATCTGGTAAGATCTAGTTTGATCATAGCTAGGTAGTTTATAGATTATCTTAGTCTATTTTGACTAGTTTGTCTAGACCTACGATTCTCATACCGTAGTTTGCTCATAGATTCTCAAAGATAGCTCATAGATTCTCAGACTTCTCTCTTTGAGTATGTGGACCAACCCGTTCCAAAATCGTTCAATAACATCTTTTAGTTTGTGTCTACCACGTACGGCGTGTGTGTTTGTAAGTAGTTTAAGCGTAGCGTTAAAAAACCTAAAGACAAAAGTATGCAACGTGCCTACAGACAAAATAGTACTTCACGAACCCTGAACGAATGAATTTATAGTGACACAACACTAAAAGCTATAAATACATCGTCCTCGATGTCGTGTGGCAACTTCATTGGACATTGGACATTGTTTACAAGTTCTCGACCAATCATGACGTGTGAAAGTATGGTCTACCTGACCACGGAAAAACGGATCTCATTTTAAGACTGGTTTGCTACCATAGCAACCCAGTAATTATATCGGCTGGATTTCTTCGTTTTTGGGCTCCCTGTGGAAAGCGAGGGACGCCTGACAGCTTTCGATTAGAAAGCCAAGCTTCCGCTTAGAAAGGCAGTGCCTTTGTGGTTTATTTCTTTTAACTTCTGTGAGTTTTGAGTTTTCTATTTCCTTTCCTTTTCTTCTCTGTTCATCGTAAGCCGACGGTAAGCCGATGAATATTGCTGTGGATACGACGAACGGCACGAAACTATAGAAACAAAATGGCTTCCAGGATTGAAGACACTCTGATACAACTTGACCAACTCCACAGCGTTGACTACAAAGACGATGAGGTACAGCTTATAAAATCCAAAATAGAAGCAATCGTTAATAATATCTCGACGAAAATAGGACAACTGAATCCAAATCTCTCCAACACTGTCGTTCCATGTGGAAGTTTTTATCACAACAGCAAAATCTCTGCACCAAATGAATTCGATTTCCTTTTGGTTTTAAACAAGTTCTCCGATCCCAGCGTTTGCAACTACAAGCCATTTAATGATCCCGACTACCCGCAGCTGGTTTCAGTAGAGATCGACCACCAGAAATTCGAATGGGAGCCTGACATTTTTTTTGAACAGGACGATGACCCAAAAAGCAAGCAAGCGAAAATAGCAGGCAAAGTTGAAAGTGACTATCGCAATGCTGTTCGTACAATATTGACAGCAATGCAATTGCCAGAAAGAATTTCATTTGCAACGTCTCAAAAATCTGTCAGAGTGCACTTAGTTGAGGAAAATCGTAAATATCTGGGCTTTCTCCACTTCTCAGGACCAGCTTTAACATTGTTGCTCAACTGGAATGGAGTAAAATACCCAAACTTAAAGATATCCGTCGATATGACTTACGTTATACAAGTCGAAGGTTTGCCATCATTCTGCACTTTTGAAAATCGTTTATCAGGGGACCATCCAATAGAAAAGGCTGGGTTGTGCACCAAAGCCAACCATCACCTATTGTACACACACATGCTAGATGACACATGGAGGCAAACATGCACTGAACTTGAAAACAAAATCATATCTTTTTGGTTTGAGAAAAATGATTCAAGTAACGTCTGTTATCGCTTACTGAAAATAATCCGTGACATCCTCATGCCCGTTGACCAGCTTGGAGAGGCAATTTTAAAAACATATGCTTTGAAATCAGCATTTCTTTATGAATGCGAACAATATCCAGAAGCAAGATTTTGGAGTTGTGAGCAGCTATCAGCACGTCTTTTATCCATTTTTCAAAGGCTTCTTGATGGTCTACAAAACAGGTTCCTCTCAAACTATTTTAACGAGTCTGTAAATGCTTTCTCCTACCCGTTCGATGCGGAACCAGAAGCCGAAAATTCGGAGGATGATAATCACTTCATTACCAGTGTTTATGAGACTACTTGCCAAATAACTCAAGACATTGTTCGTTCGTTAGAGAACAATTTATGTACTGATCGTTATGTGCAGCGTTGGTTGGATCCAGAGCCGAGAATTGTCATCTCGAATCCTGATATCCCGGAGCCCGGCATGCAGTTTTGAGGTTATTAATTCTACTTTGACAACACTGAAAATCCCAAGAGAAAATTGAATCGAAACAGTTGCAGCCTACCATTAAAAAACTTTGTTGCTGTAAAATACCAGCATTTCTGCCTTGATTAATAAGTTTGTAAGTTTTGTAAAATAATTTGTCATTTAGTCTATATCTATGTATAGAATTTTCTAGTTATACAATGTTATCCACAGAATGTACTTTATTGGTGTGGCCAATCAGCCTGTAATTCAGACTTTTCTGCAAAAGGCTCGAATAAACCTGATATTATTATTATTATTATTATTATTATTATTATTATTATTATTATTATTATTATTATTATTATTATTATTATTATACAAAACGACTTGAAATAATCGCGTCTAAATGATGAATAAGGGGTAGAATAGAGATGTTCTTTACCGTCTTGTGTTATTGCTTGTTGCTTGTTGCTTTCAGCTGCGACAACCGTTTTGAAATAGGTGTATATAGTGACAGCTTTGGGGATAGGGGGCGCCCCCTCTCTTGCAACGCCCCGGTAATATATATTTTCACTACATAATTTTAATTAAAATTAGCACACAGCAGTGTATAAAAATGTTTATCATTGCATAACGTCGTTAGAAGCGTCGGAAGTCGAGTTCTGCCTCAACCCCTGCCCTGGTGTTGGTAGTCGTTTTGTTCTCTTCTTCACTGTTTACCTCTCAACATGTACAGTCGCGGATCTCGCCCATGACTTAATTAATGCCATGTGCTAATGAGTAGGCAGTGTTCTCTTCTTCACTGTTTACCTCTCGACAGTCGCGGATCTCGCCCATGACTTAGTAATGCCATGTGCTAATGAGTAGGCAGTGTTCTCTTCTTCACTGTTTACCTCTCGACAGTCGCGGATCTCGCCCATGACTTAGTAATGCCATTTACTAATGAGTAGGCAGTGTTCTCTTCCTCACTGTTTACCTCTCGACAGTCGCGGATCTCGCCCATTACTTAACAGTTTTGTCATCATTCAATCTTAATATATTTCTATAAGAGGCCGACACAATGATCAGCTATACTACCGATCGTGAAGCTTGGAATTCTGAATGAAAATATGTCGATTTAAGAATAATCATCATTTGATAGTCTTTGTTAATTTGAAGTAAAAACCGAATATTAGCATATCTAATATGTAAAGCTTACAACCGCATTTTCGATGGTCTTATCCAAAGCTTTACTTTTATCCCTCTAAATAAGTCGGTAGACACGAGTCATACATGGACTTTAATTTCGTTATCGGTCTTCTCATTTTCCATTCATTTTAGACACATTAACCCGACTTCTATATCCATTTGAATTTGAGCTTTTTCTCTACCACTTTGGACTTTCATAGTCACGTACTTCGGTCATAGAACTATAGCCATTCAAAACAACGCTCTGAAGATGTCAGCCATTGTTGTCGATCCTGCACAATAATTATCATAAAGATCGCTCAGTTTCAACGACAGTAAATTAAACGTTTGAACACAAGAGAAATGTTTTTGCATTTCAGACAAGCAAAGAGTGCTGCCTTGGCTCCCTGAGCATTACCATATTTCATATATCGTACATGGAGTTGATTGTCTGGCCAATCATGTGGCTTTTCTTCTCCGCTAACAAGGCGTTTTAGTGCACCCGATTTCCTATTACCAACTTCACGCACCAGTGGAAGAAAGAAGGTAAGCTACAATACTGATTTTTCATCTTCCCCATTCCAAATGGTCTCAAACAGGCTTCAGATGACTAGGTTTGCGCCCTTGTAACTCTTACAAAAATCAAGCTTTTGTTTTGACTGCAAATTGATTACAAGTCCTTACCCGATTTTTTCCCTTTGGGCGTTTGTCTTCTCTTTTATTTCTTTACAAGTATTTTATGGGGAAATACTGACAATATCATCTCAGTCAAAGCTATACTGAGACGAGCGTTCATTGATGATATATTAATGATCCTTCTAAATGGTACTATTGAACGTTCTGTTTCAGACTGACCACCATGAAATCCAGAATGCTTCTTTATGTCTTTGTGGCTCTAATGATAGCTGTGTCCTTGTAAGTTTTTATCCTTGTAAAATGAAGCAGGTTTTGTCTTTAAGTCATTAATACGCATGTTAGAGAGCAACAATTCTGCACCGGTTTTTATAAACCAGTATGGAACGGCGTACTGTGTTGTGGTCTTCATGGGTTGCATGAAGCAAATAATTTAAGCTGTGGCTATAGAGATCGGTCATTCATAGCCGAGAGAGAGAGAGTTGGATAATGAATGTTGTGCCATGTCGCAAGTCCTTATTCATAATATATTTGTTTATACACTATGAAAATGTGTCCTTTATTTTATATTTATCACATTCCCTTCAGTCCTTGTTTGCTTCACAACGACCAACTTTTCTTTTCGCTTAAATGCGTATAATAACATTGTTCGAAATCATGCCGAATTCTATACATATTCAGATATCAGTATGTCTAGATCTACTAAGATACATAGGTACATATAATGAGTTTTTATTTCAAATCCTTCAGCACACAAGGAACGGATGACAAATCTAGAAACTTCCCAGTAAAGGAGATAACTTTAAAGCGCTCATGCAGTGTATGGTGCTGGAAGAACTCTTTCTGTAGATGCCCTGGTTGGCATTGTCCCAGGCCTGGGTAAGTTATAACAATAGCCACTGCTTCTTCCTACTATAGACGTATACCCAGTATTTTAATGGAGATAGGAATTACGTCCAAATCCATTCGCGTTTTGGTTACATATTACCTCTATTACATATGCCATCAATATTAGCTACGTGTGAAGCGTGTTAAGGGGCATCTTCGTTTGTCTTTGAACCAATATTTAATAACGTGCCTATGTCTGACGTCTCATCTATCCTCCCTTCCACCCATCTTCCCGCCACAGCAATAAATATTGATTAGATTATTACTTTCTTGTCTTTCAGTGGACATTGTCAGTCATAGAGAACATCAACAAGCCAAGGACGTGTGTATCACCATTGATAATGCCTCTATAACTAAAACTAGAAAAAGAAGAATCATAATCTATGAGGCACCTTGGCTTGGCGTTATGTTATTGTCAATCCAATAAACATATATCTGATGTTTAATAAACAATTAAATGTTCAATTTTACATGTTAGATTTTTAAGTAAAGGGAGGAAGAATACGGAATATAAATCACCAAATAAAACAGTTATTTTCGTGCTCCGTTCAGTATTAAAAGAAAAGGTAAGTGCCTATCACATTCTTTGTTTTCAAGAGTTTTAACTTAAAAGTTCTCTCGCAAGGTCCTGGTATTTTTCTATCTTTACTTCTCAAGCTCTTTGATTTCAATTCTTCTGTCATCATGCAAGGCCAATGAAATTTTATATAATTTTAGGGTTCCAAAGAGCCTACGATTTTTCGTTAGAAAGCTGAGAAGGCTCTGTGTAAGAGAACGGATACTACCATGCTTTTCATTAACCGTTACGAGGTCGAGGAAGGGACTGGGAATGAGTGTAGAAATATTAATATAATCAAAAAACAATCCCTAATACATAAAGACTATACTAAAGTCATTAAGGTTACCAGGTTTTAGAAAGTATTGGCAAATACTGACTAGAATAGCAAGCATCAAACTAGAGACTGTGTGGTTTATGGGGACGGTGTCCTCGAATATTCTCTCTTATTTTCGTGACTTTTAAAAGCTTGTAGATTAGTTACATGGTTGTTGAGGGGGAATCTTCAAATTCAGTAGATTTCAGTAGCTTTATTTATATCGCTTTAATGTTGTCCACGTAGTTATTGTTGTAACATTTTTCTGATAAATGAAATCTTCGATTTCGACAGCTTTCACAGATATTATACTCTTTTCGTAGAAAAACAATTACTGGTACATAATTCAAGGCTTGAAGACTCATGACCGCAAATTGTTCAGAAATCAAACAAGGGTTTGGTGCAAAAAGACGCGAATAAAATTCATGCCCGTCAAACAAATGAATAGGCGCGGGCCGCCTTAAGGTGATTGACTACCTTTGAACGTTCAATTTGAGCCCACGACGTGCATGAAAAAAAAAAACCCGCATATTAAAATTTAAAATTTTATTGAGTATAATCATAACAATCCTTAAAGAAGAAGAAAATAAAAAATATAAAAAATAGATTTCAAGTATTGTTGAGGAGGTTGGTTGGTGTAATACTAACTTAGGTGCTGTGAGTGATGACTGAGTGATGATCATGATGAAGGAAATGTAGTAATTAATATCGAAGTTTTATATCAGTCTGGAAAAACCCGAACTAGCGCTGGTTGAACTTGATAAGCACGTCTCTGTCAGGAGCAAGCACTCCTCTGGTCACTGGTTTAACGTCATTCATGGACTCAAGATGAAAGAGTTGAATGATCTGAAACAATAAATCAGTGTTTATAACTTAGCAATGGACCTCTTTACCTTGGGTGTGATGTTTTTCCATTTCAGACCATGTGTCATTCTCTTCAGAATAAAATTCTTTGTTTGAGTTGTATCCATGTTTATGTGTCTTGTCATGCGCAACCATTAAACAAAGAAATGATACTTTAGAGAATGACACGTGGTCTGAAATGGGAAAACATTACACCCAAGGTAAAGAAGTATATTGGGAATCACACGACGAGCAACCTTGTCCTGCAGTGGTAAAAATACGACAGAAAAATACTAAGCAATAATCAGACAGTCTTGAAAGAAGTAAAGATCAGACAAAATTGTAAGACAACACATAACACTGTATACTAGGCGGGTTCGCAGATACAGTGTGTCAGCGTTTCTATAGGACTTTGGCCCCGTCCACATTAATTTTGATGCGTTGAGCGCTTTCATCAAAAACGTATACATTTAAAAACGCTGACGTAAGGCTTAAAAGAGAGAGGGGGCTTAAAAGAGAGAGGGGGCTTAATAAATTTCTTCCTTTAAAAAAGGGGGGCTTGTTGGAGCGCGTGTTCCACTCAATTTCAAGTGTAGTGCATGGAAGCTAAAGATGCAGACCGAAGATCTGTTGAAACAACCTGCCTGAAAGCATAGACGTCTAAAACTGAAAGGATATTTTAAGAAAGTTCCTCAGCAGGCCATTGGAGTCACGCCAGTACTACAATCTTGGAATGTTTTTTTTTTTTTGGGGGGGGGGGTATCTTTTCAAGCCATAAAATGTAAGAAAGTATGGAAGAGACCTAACAGTTTTGACCAGGATCGTAGCTCGAAATGAATGGAAAGTTTGAAGATAAATGTACTGAATACAAACCCTTGAGAAAAGTAGATACATCTCCATCTCAGCAACTCTACGACCTGGAAAACAATAATTGTTATAAACGGCTCATCGAGGAAGATCACACTAAATAATTAATCATTTACATTTATGGAGTACTAACAAATGAACAAGAAATTATAGCTTTGTTCAGCTTAACAGCAAATTCGCTGTCAACACCTTTCTACAGTCATTGTAAATCATGACATGTGGCCGCTACCCTTATACCCGTAAACTATGGAAAGGAAACAAAGGAGAGGGAGGGAGAGAAAGAGAGAGAGAGAAAGAGAGAGAGAAGGGACAAGGGACAAGGGACAAGGGACAAGGGACAAGGGACAAGGGACAAGGGACAAGGGACAAGGGACAAGGGACAAGGGACAAGGGACAAGGGACAAGGGACAAGGGACAAGGGACAAGGGACAAGGGACAAGGGACAAGGGACAAGGGACAAGGGACAAGGGACAAGGGACAAGGGACAAGGGACAAGGGACAAGGGACAAGGGACAAGGGACAAGGGACAAGGGACAAGGGACAAGGGACAAGGGACAAGGGACAAGGGACAAGGGACAAGGGACAAGGGACAAGGGACAAGTAGAAGGCAAAGCCTGTAGACCACATTTTTCTTACTAGAGATTGTGAGAAAGCCATTTGAATCATCAAATCGCTGCCGTTTAAACTCACTTCCGAGTAATCTATTTTATTCATTTATTTTAGTATTTTATAGTTTTTATCAGATAAAAAGCAAATTTTGCTGTGAGCATTCCTTCTGAGATTACAAATAATGTCATGATTGGTAAACTGGGCCAAGCCTTTATCCTGAAATAAGCTATCTAGAAAGTTCTTACCCAAGCACATGCGAACACCAAATCCAAAGGGAAGAGATGCAAAAGGATGGTAATCTGGATGAGATTTGTCACCTCTCAACCACCTCTCTGGTTTGTAGGACAGGGGATCATCAAATAGATCAGGATCTCGACCCATCGCGTAAATCGGTATACGAACCATCGCCTGACACAAGAACAGATAACACCTCGGTTAGTCTCATGGTTCCTACATGCACACGCAGCTACAATCTTCTGCAAAAATAAAGTGCCATTCCCCCTGGCAATGTTTGTCTATGGCGTTTTCTAGCCTTTAAAGGGGTTTGCTGGTAAAATACATGCGTGTGAGACAACATTCCTATGGAGGGAGAGAGGGACACTTCTGCAGAAAAGTAGGTGGCACGTTCTATTTTAGAAGAGATTGCAAGGATTACAATCAAGAGCGACACTTGGATGAAAATCAATGAAAATTGGAAATGAATTGAGACTTGGTTAAACCTATCTATATGGCACTAATAGTAGCCAAGCAACATATTTTCTTCACAGTCAAAATTAGCAGATAAAAATTATAATTCATTTTTTCAGCGTCTAAATTGTGAGTAAATGGCATACATTCCACCCTATTGTTCTTTTAATTTTCAGACTAAAATTTCTCAACTGCAAGTGGCTCCCAGGATAAATTTTTCTCCAATCTGGTTTTTCTTAATCATAATTGAGTCATATTATCCTCAAATATTTGAATTATTTGGACTTTCAAAAATTTGGGCCGTTTCATTTTAAAAATGATCTCTGTGAATGTGTAGAAAAAGTAAAATATAAATTCTAAACTCTAAATTCTAATTCAACTGTAATCCAACAATCACGAATTGCCGTGATTTACTAAGCTTTCAAAAAGCTAAACACATAAGTACAATAAGAATGGACGCTATACGCGACGCCGCAGAACTGAGTAGAAACGATTTTTTTCTCAATTGTTTGCTCGTTTCTAAGAGCAAAGTACACCTGGGATCATTTGACGCTTGGGTATACTTACATCTTTAGGAATGTTGTAACCCATTAAAGAAACATCCCTATC
The DNA here is from genome assembly GCA_023349425.1 of Anthopleura sola. Classification (NCBI taxonomy): domain Eukaryota; kingdom Metazoa; phylum Cnidaria; class Anthozoa; order Actiniaria; family Actiniidae; genus Anthopleura; species Anthopleura sola. The sequence goes on from JALHLI010000005.1 coordinate 5,506,622, forward strand.
AAATATACGATCATTTTCGATGGCAGCGGGAAACAATCTAAAAATTGAAAGAGAGAAAAAAAAGAAATGGGTATTCCATAAGTTACATCCTTGAAAACACAAGCAAAAATAGCATTGGTTGTCGCTATAATACTGTACACGCCTATACGTGAGAGACTTAATGGACTACTTCGACGATGCGGCGACTATCTTGAATCTGAATTAATGAAAATAACTTTTTACGAGATGCCGGGGGTATACGTAGGATCTGACGAAGAAAAAAACAAATCCTGGGTTTCTCTGGCCCTATCATGCTGGTTAAGTGACAAGCATTTCATTTTTGTGGCTACTGCCTTCTGGAAAGGCATAGCCAGTATGTCATCGTGTAGTTTCCGAAGTGTCTGTAAGAGTGTAACCTAAAGCGATGCCGAAAGCCGTTAAAACTTCGTAATCAATCAACAGTCAGACATCTCGGCAGCTTGTAACCTCGTGTGTCTCTCGTTTCTTTTGAGTTTCTTTTGTATATATTCGGTTTGCTTTCGTTTTTCCATTATTGGACGATGCCCCAAACGGTCCCGAACGATAAGATCCGACGAAATCCACTGACATCTTGAAAACGTGGTCTGAGCTGTTGCACTTTTATATTTATTTACATTTCTACTTGCAGTAGCCACATGCGCTAAATAAGCGCCTATTTTTCTACGTAGTATCAGTCATTATTTTCACATCTTGAATCGCAATGCATTATTGGGGTCCAGGGGGCAAAAGAAAACAAAAATGTCGGATAAAATAGAAGGTTTCGTTTATTTGTCTTTCTTTCATGTCCATCTTCTTAATTTATCTCTTGTTAAGTTGTCTAGGGGTGAAACGTTAATTTAAATCGACGCCATAAGTGTAACAAAGATTTGTATATTTGCCCCCTACCAAAATGGCCGCCGCATTGTCGAAGTAGTCCATTGTTGACCATTCGTACTACGTATTGAATTTTGTAAGTAGTGACAAAAAATATACCGTGCAAAAAATACTTTAACAACCACTTTGCGTGTTTAAAACTACCCGCACCATAGCTAGTGAAATCATTCCACTGCATTACCCATGTTTACACTGTAGAATAAGCTGATAGTAGAAAGCATGCATATCCTCGTACAGTACCTTAGAGTTTCCTTGATACATGCTTTCAAGTAATGCATTTTATTGATTGTACTTGGTGTAGCTATTTCTCCTGGCTTCAGCACGGATGTCACCTCCTTGTGTAGTCGTTCTTGTGCTTCTGGGTTTCTTGCTAGGTTATACATTGTCCATAAACTTGTGTTGGAAGTCTTCAAGAGAATAAACATAATAATTAAAAAATATTTCAAAATATTCTCTTTAGTTTTACTTTACAATTTTAAAATGTCCCATGTACTATATTTCTGCAAAATATCATGCTAATTACCCATATTATGATTGTTACTTACAGTGTCAACAGCTGCCATTAGAATATCCACAAGATTTGCTGTGATTTCTTTTGAGGAAAGTTTTTTACTAGCAACAATAAATGTCAAAAACTCTGCCCCTTTTTCCTCATCGATCTCTTTTGCATTTTCAGCTATTTCAACCAGCTTTTTTTGTACTAAAGCATCTCCAAAGTCATACATGACATCCATGGCAGCATAGAAAGCTCTGCAGCAAGAAAAATTGATCCATAATTCAGATTTGGAAGAATTCTACCTAACAAATCAAATAGCTAGCAAGTGTGATTCTAGCCAGACAATGCTATTTACACATTCTGTGCAGAATGATTTTAAGGGGGTGACTGGTGTCTAGCAAGGCATTACATAGTGTCTTTTTGGTCTTATCTTATCGTTTATTCTTATTATATTCATTTCCAAGGGGGGTTACTAGTCACCCTATTCACCCCCCAGGATCTGCCCTTGCAGTTTGCCTGTGTGCTGTTATAAGTCAAAAGAGAGTTGTTATGAGAAGCATGATGCATAGCAGAGTGCCTCTCAACACTTCTTAGTGTTATTTGTAACTGCACACAGCACAGAAAGCAAGTTTTTATATTTCGTTTTATAAAATGCAAATTACAATAGCCATTGTTTTGAATACTACACTTCTCAGTTGAGCTTGGAACGACCGAAGTTTTGCCACGAAGTTTTGTCGTTGAAAAGTACATGTTGTCAGGGGATTTTTTTATAAATAGTCTAAGGAAATGGGTCCCTGTAGATAAATTACAACTAGACGCTAATGAAGCGTTAACTCGGGTTTCGTTAAAGGGGGACTAGTACGAAAATCACTCAAAATTTAATTCGGCTGAAACTTTCCTGGAATAATCTTTAAGGCTCTAATAAACACTGGTTAAAGTTTTTTCTTGATATTCCGAAGGGAAGTATTATAATTTTTCGAATCTTTAACGGAGTCAGTGACGTCATTTACTCAACACCAAACACCGCTCCATACATTTCTTTGTAAATAACTTCTTGATTTATTTTATTTCTATGAAGCCCAAAGGTCGGCTGACGGATTTTACTAACATTTATTGTGATTACAATTGATTTTTAACTCTCTTTTTTCAGTATTGAGTATGAAACGAGCGAATATTTTGATCACAAAATAAAGGGAAATGTATGGAGCGATGTATGGTGTTGAGTAAATGACGTCACAGACTCCGTTAAAGATTTGTAAAAATATAATACTTCCCTTCGGAATATCAAGAAAAAACTTCAACCAGTGTTTATTAGACCCTTAGAGATTATTCTAGGAAAGTTTCAGCCGAATTAAATTTTGAGCGATTTTCGTACTAGTCCCCCTTTAAGGGGCGTGGCAAAAACGCGTGACCACGTGATTTGCGTGGTGGTGATGGGCTGTGATGTTTTTAAAATTTTTGGTAACGCTGTATGAAGAATGTTTTTTTTCCATAGCAAAATCTCTTGTTCAAATTTTAAAGCGTCCCCGATAGTAAAACGGCCAATGGAGACAATTATTAGATCACGTCTACTTGACCTACTAGAGTACCTTTCAAGACTAGCTGATGAAATAAACATATCTATTTCAGTATCGAAACTGTTCACTGCAAAACAAACGTTTTATCAATGTAAATACTCTTAGCCAAAATGTGTTTAACAGGTAATTTGTTTTTCCCTCATTTTTTGTTTTTTGTATTTTCATAAATGGAAATATTCAACAAGGAGTCTTGGCAGTTCGCTTTCTTGTAGATCACTATCAGCTCGTCTGATTTCTACAAGTTCTTGGAGTCAGCTTTCATCAAAGCTTTGTTTGTCACTCGTTTTGTAGTTTGTCTCTCGTTCTGTAGTTTGTCTCAGTATATTTTTTTGTATCTGAGATCTGGTAAGATCTAGTTTGATCATAGCTAGGTAGTTTATAGATTCTCTTAGTCTATTTTGTCTAGTTGTACGATTCTCATACCGTAGTTTGCTCATAGATTTTCAAAGATAGCTCATAGATTCTCAGACTTCTCTCTTTGAGTATGTGGACCAACCCGTTCCAAAATCGCTCAATAACATCTTTTAGTGTGTGTTACCACGTACGGTGTGTGTGTTTGTGAGTAGTTTAAGCGTAGCGTTAAAAAACCTAAAGACAATAGTAACATGCCTACAGACAAACTAGTACTTTACGAACCCTGAACGAATGAATTAATGGTGACACAACACTAAAAACTATAAATACAACTTCCGAGAAGTTCATTTCAGCGTCATAGTTTTCTGTTGAGTTAAGCTTACTAGTCATAGTTTTGTCAGTCTTTTCGAGGTTTGTAGTAAAGTTTATAGTACGACGAACCGAAGCAGGGGCCGGTTGTACGAAGCCTGAATAGCGCTATTCAGCGGATAAATCCTTATTCAGCGGATAAAACCTATACAAATTCTATACAATGGATAACTCTTATCCGGTGGATAACTTTATCCAGGCTTCGTACAACCGGCTCCTGAAGGAGATCATTAGCATGCAGTTATGATTCTTGCCCCCAGTTCCCAGCGACTCAGCTAGGAACGCCTGGGACCATGACCGCCCTTTTGGCGACCAAATACGACGAAGAACGGCCTGCATTTTAAGACTCGGTGGTTCCACAGGAACCCCGAGTAATAAAGTGGAGATAATAGATGTTGGTTTCTTTGGTGAATTTGATTTCGAGTCCGTTGAGGGCAGCAATTCAAAACTTAAATCTTGAAGTGTGAAATAGTACTTACATTATACATTACTACAAGTGACAACTAGATTGAAAACTGTGGAAAAAAATACTTACATGGGAAAAAGGAAAAGGAGAAAACTATTCAGACTCAAAGTATAAATAGCCTGTCGCCAAAATGTAGATAAAAATCTAACGGCAGGTCCAAAATACACAGTGACAGGATACAGGGTACAGGGTGTGCATGGTATACAGGGTGTGCATGGTATACAGGGTGTGCATGGTATACAGGGTGTTCATGGTATACAGGGTGTTCATGGTATACAGGGTGTGCATGGTATACAGGGTGTTCATGGTATACAGGGTGTGCATGGTATACAGGATGTGCATGGTATACAGGGTGTGCATGGTATACAGGGTGTGCATGGTATACAGGGTGTGCATGGTATACAGGGTGTGCATGGTATACAGGGTGTGCATGGTATACAGGGTGTTCATGGTATACAGGGTGTGCATGGTGTACAGGATGTGCATGGTATACAGAGTGTATGGAGTATGTTAGTGATATTGGCGTAAGCGTAACATGAATCACCAGTATTCTTTATGGATTTGGAATTTTGCATGTACTGGCATAAATTGAAACCAAAATTTACTTGTTTGTAATGCATTAGCATAATCAACTTAACACACCTATATGTTGACCACTAATAATATTTTATAATCCTATCAACTATGTCACACTTACCTCAGGGACTTACTTCTGTACACCTTTGTTAACCATTCAGGATAAAACAACAGCTTAAGTATGTAAGTGAACACTGTCTGCACAGCATTGATGAATTGTTGAGCTTCCTTTGAAGGAGGATTCTCAAAAGAACCAAATCTCTTTTCAAATAGAACTGTTCCAATAGCTGTGAAAAAAATTCAATATTAATTCAAGAAGATGATGATGATGATGATAGTAGTAATAATAACATTAATAATAATAATGATGATGATAATAATAATAACAATAGTAGTAGTAGTAGTAGTAGTAGTAGTAATAATAATAATAATGATGATGATAATAATAATAATAACAATCATTATGGTAGTAGTAGTATTAGTAGTAGCAAATCTCCCCCACCACTTGGACAAATGGACTACATACCCCCCCCCCCAAGGATATACACACAAATTGTGACTATATGTGCTTACATGCATGTACAAGCCAGGAGATGATAATAAATTTTAAGTCCTTATCTGTAAACTTATAATTAAGTATTTAATTATCAAATGATATTGAATTAGTAAATGCATATAACAGGAAAATGTGTAAATTTTAAATGACATTTCTCTTACATTCCAAGGACCACTTGAAGAGTTCATTCTGTAGATTTGGGACAGTGTTGTCTTGTGAAGTCTCCCTCAACTCCATCACCCTTCCAAGGAAGTCTTGCATAACACCTGTTAATTCAGGTGCATACTCGCTCACCACCTTGGGCTTCAGCATTTTTTTATTTAAGGCTGATCGAGCTTTATACCATTCTTCTCCATGTCTGTGTATGAAAAATTGAAACAGACATTTGAAGCATTTAAGAGCTGTATCAAATGTTGCAAATAAAGTGCCCGCCTTTCTTTTGAATCTGAGAAGTCATTTTGGAAGGACAGTTCCATTAATAGACCTCTTTACCTTCATTGTTTGTTGTGCCAATTTCAGACCACATGATGCCATTCTTGGGAGTTGATTCTTTCATGTGTAAATATATCGAACAAAAGAACATTTCTCAAGGGAATGTCATGTGGTCTGAAATGGCAATTTGCATAGGTAAAGAGGTCTATTCTTAACATGTCCAGACTAACCATTCCCCAAGGTATTAATGAATTAGAAGTAAGGACTATGTCTTCTTTTGCCATTTGGACTGGTTTATAATAGTTTCCAAAATTCATATTGTTTTTTGATTTTTTTAATGACTAATTTGCCCAAATTGGGTCTCCTTGCATGCTTAGATGTTGTCAATCTTGAAAATATGATCTGATAAGTAGGGGCATGGCGAGGACCCAAGAATTAGGAGGAGGAGGGGGGGGGGGGGAGGTAGCAAGAATAAAAAAGAAAAAACCCACCCTGAAATGACATCGATTCATCGACCTTGTATAAACATGCCAACAATTTAGTGAACTATTCCTTAGTTTAACTCATGCATTTTTATAGTTTCTCCATCTATCGAACCGTTCCTGTGTAAGTTCATAACTAGAAAGATGTTCTCTAAGTCAGATCTTGAAAGTGGAGGCTAAAATTAGAAAACTCCAAGACAGCTTGATGGCATGACAAAAGTATCCCTAGGGGTGGCCCCACTGGAAATTGGTAAGGTTCAACCCCGGTAAAGGGAAGATTGTTGAACGGATAATATGAAAAATGCATGTAAAATGTTTCTTTTTGGTTTTTCCGGGTTCTAGTATTCCGTGTATATTTTTCCGGATTCCGGATCCCGATTTTATTTCCGGGTTTTAGGGAAACCCGCTCAGATCACAAAGCATCATAATTGCACTTCGTTATTATGGTATGCCGAGCACCGAAGAAACAGCTTTTGAAAATCTAAATAAATCAATCTAGCTTTCAATTGATGAGATTATTTATCTGCTGTGATTTTTTTAAGAAACTTCGACTGCCGCACACTTCGAACAAACTAATCACATGTAATGTTTTAGTAGAAGATAAAGCGTAGGAAGCACCATACCATCACTTCTCTCAGCATTTTACTTACGATATACAACAGCCAGTATATTTTTCTTTTATATTTTGACACTTAATTACAAAAAATTTAGGGAGGGGGGGATGTACTTACAGAGTGAAAACTCCTTCGCTGTGACCTCGCTCTTTCTTGTACAGCTGCCATATTGGGACAGAGGGTTCTCTCGATGGGTACTGTCCTTCATTTCGGAACACTTGCTGAACCACATCAGGATCAAAGACAAACACTGTTTTAAAAGGCCCTAGCACATCTCTATAAATAGGACCGTATTTATCCCTTGATTCTTGCTGACTTAGATGCATTCGTGATGATTCATCTTTTAAAATAAATTTGTAAAGAGATTGGAGGGTTCCCGAACCTGGGATTTCGTTGTACGATTTGACTTGATCTTCGCTTGCTGTTGTTGTGGTTGTTGCTTGAAGACGAACTGAACTCTTCAATGTTGCACAGGCTGGTCTAGCGAGTGTGAGGTTCCTTAACCTGGGAAGAAAGCTTGTAGAACGGTAAACGAAAGCCATACTTGCTTTAGATGTTAAACTTCTGCTTGATCAAGTTCCCGATCAAGTAGATGGTCGATTTCGATGGGTTTTGCCAGCATCACAAGAAATGACGTTATTGTTAAAAACGGCACGACATTGTAAACTAACGTTGCGTGACGGTCAACATAATCAAAACATAGCATACCACAGGTAGCCCAATCTTGTACCTATACGCCACTTCTTCCCCTTACCTATCATAAAGAGACCTTCATCCATACATGGTGGCGAAATCTTCTCGCCGGTGATTTCGAAATGTTTTGCCAGCCTCACAAGAAATGACGTAACTGAACCTTGCGTGACGATCAACATACCACAGGTAACCCACTTTTCGCATCTATACATTAGACCCTACCTGCTATTGACGTTCTTCCGAAATACAAGATTATATATAAGGGAGCATTCATTTTTTAGGAGAGGGGGGGGGGGGGGGGGGGGGGCGGAGGAATTAGAGGAATCAAATAGAAAAAAAATGCTAGCCCCCATGGTAAGGAATTGAATATTTCGATAACCCCCCCCCCCACTTCCAAATATAAAAATTTTCTAGCACCCCCCTCCCCCCAAGAAATCGACTAAAAAAAACTGTATTTTTATTAATGACCCCCCCCCCCTGGTTCAACGTTAAAAAAAATGTGACCCCCCCCTTTTTACCTAGTATTTTTTTAATGACCCCCCCCTAATTCCTCCGCCCCCCCCCCCCCCTCCTAAAACATGAATGCTCCCTAAAATATGAAAATAATGTTTGAAAAAATAACCACCAAAATTAGAAACAGCAAGCAAAAATATATATGAATAGAATTCCAGTGAAGTTATTTGGAATCAAAATTATGAAGATTTGGCTTATTATAGGTGTTCAGTCAACTGAGTACTGGGTAGCTTCGTCCTGGTGTTTTCTTTTCCTCTCATTCTTAAATTCCAGTAACTTCTCTAAAGATTTTAAGGTGACTGCATACTTTTGGGGAAAATGTTAAACCTTTTTTTATTAAAGCTATAATTTCTTAAGGTGGCTCGATGGGGTTTTCAAGGCGCGCTGCCTTTCAACTTCAAATCGCAAATGCGCTGACGCAAACAATTCACTGTGAGAATATTTTTAAAGGTTTTAAGGGAAAGGTAAAATTTTCAAATAAGCAAGTTCTACTGAAGTCAGAATTAATATAAACCCGCGGTGAAGTGTTGATGCGTTTGCTTTATGGCCCATTTATTTCAAAACATGTAAATTATCTACTCAGTTTCCACGGCGATACTAAAATGTTCAGTTGCTTTTGCAAAATTTCTATACTTCAAAACTTCAGCGACAAATTTCTCAAAAATGCTCTAACAGATTTTTTTCAAATTTTCTGAGCCTTGAGCAAAGTACTCAACATGCAATTACAACATGCATCCTTAAAAATCTGGCAGCAGAGTATCCCAGCGTAGCGGTTCAACGAACCCTCTCCTATTATACTTATTTAAAATGATATGCAAAACCGCCCCCCCCCCCTCCCCCCAAAAAATGCAACGAAATACGCTAAAAAAAATTTGGAACAAATATTGCTTTAGTACAGCGCATTTGTTTCCTTTTGTTTCAGCTATATTACCATTTCGGCAACCGTCTTTCACCAAATATTTTTTGCTCCTATGATATCCCCAAGCTATTAATGTGCTTAGAATACTAGATGTTCAAAGTTGATGACACACTATATTTTATGCTTCTAGCTAATTCAAAGCACGACTGTTATTCACAGTGTTTTTCAGCTAATCTATCTAGGTAGGATGCCAGCGGCTAGTTTAATGCGAACATTGAAAGCAAAATTTAATTTCACTCTCATATTTCACAAATCAACAATTTCAAAAGTTAAGGCCCTCGAATAGCGTGAACAAAATCAAAGTAATGGCCCTTCTCAGTTATTCCACTCTCTTCACTAAATGGAGGCTGTTACAAGAGTAATCTATTTGGTCAATATTCCCTGATTCTTCAAGAGTTCATAAAACCTGCTATCCCTTTTCCCAGCAAGCACGGCCGGATTATCGTACTCCATCACTCGACCTCGTTCCATAACTACTACTTTATCGTAGTCCACGATAGTGTTGATTCGATGTGCTATGGTCAGTACTGTTTGGTTTTTGAACTTGTGTCGTATAACATGCTGAATTAACTGGTCGGTTTGGTAGTCCACGTTGGCTGTTGCTTCATCCATTATCATTATCTGACGTTTGTCCAGTAAAGCTCTTGCAAGACACAGAAGTTGTCGTTCACCTGCGCTGAAGCCAGTTCCAAACTCTCCTATGTAGTAGTCTAGTTGATCAGGTATCTTGTACACCATTTCACTCAGCTGGACCTGCTCAAGTGCTGTCCAGATTTGCTGGTCTGTAAAACGTTTGAATGGATCCAAAGTTCTTCTAAGACTTCCAGCAAAAAGAAAAGGGTCCTGGGATATCACAGCTACTGATGTCCGTGCAGTCTGGATATTAATGGTAGCCAGGTCAACACCATCAATAAGAATCTGTCCTTGAGGCTCCGGCATACGTAAAATGGCGGCTACCAAGGATGACTTGCCTGCTCCTGTACGTCCTACGATACCTATTTTTTCTCTTGGTTGGATTAGTAAGTTGATATCTTCCAGCACCCTTACACCATCCTGTACATACTGTAGAGATACGTCCTGTAGTCTTAGCATACCCTGTTCAGGCCAGTTGTCTGTCTTAATACCTTGTCTGCTGTAGCCTGGTTCGGATGGAAGAGAACAATACGCCATGACTCTCTCAACTGACGTCATGTTGTTTTCTATGTCGCATGCCATGCGTAGTGCGTACTCGATATCTCCGAGAAGAGATGCTGTTAGAGTTAAGAGCATACCTGTCAAAGCTGAACGAAAAAAGGAAATACATCAATTATATAAGATATTCCGAAAAACAACATTTTTAAAGACTTACGGAAGGCTTCTCGGCAAAACAATACCGTAAAAATTCCCTCTTTTCCCGATACATTTATTGCAGATTACCACATACGTTTTACGTACTCTCCCTTTGTCTGTAAGTGTGACTCCTCTCGTTTGTATAAAAATCAGTAAAAGTCAGTAGCAAGAGAACGGTTGCTAATAGGGACCTTAAGCAACTCAAAATCCAGAACGGAGACGTGAGTCCCGAGGTTTCAGAACTGTGATTTAACTATAGTGGAAGTTCTGGAAATAGGTGTTACTTGTTGATCTCAAGACGTAAACGACGTTCAGTTGCTGAATATCGCATTCTGGCGAAAACGATATCGTCTTATCTCGTTCAGATACCAACGTTCTCGTTCTAGATTTCGAGTTGCTTTTAAAAGATCCCTAATATCAGACGGAGGAATTGATCAATTCATTGACATATTTCGTAGCATAGAAATTATGTAATGCTCCTCTCCTAAATTTAGTAGTATACGAAATAAATTATTGTTTTTTACATTTTAGACGTTTTTATATTGGTTGGTATTTAGGACGCTGCTGGTTTATCACAGACTTCCAAGCACCTTCTATAGCCCCTTCTATAGCATTGATATTTTGCATTCTACCTTTATCTTCGCGGGCAAACAAACCAATGAAGGCCACGCCAATGACAAGACATGCGACAAGCAAATCAAAACGAAGTGCAAACCATTGTTTCAAGGCGACAACCAGATGGAAAGCCTTAGTGTGCTGGTTTTGAAGTCTGAAATTAGGGATGTTTATCACATGTTAATAAATGTTAATAAAAATTAATATCTTAATCAGTAGCACTGAAGAGAACGTTGCTAATAGGGACCTTAAGCAACTCAAAATCCAGAACGTGAACGTGAACGACGTGCAATAGGCAATGTGCATTAAGTCTCACAAAGCACTCTGGAAAAGTGAGTTTCTTGAAAATGTAACAGAGAAATCAAAGGAACTTTCAGAAAAAATTACTCTGCTATTTTAGTCTGCCGAAATCCTTCTATTTCCATAGAAAATGTCGAAGGAAAAACTGTCAGATGAAATTTTAGAGGAGCCAAAAAAGCGTAAGAACTCACTTACCCATCATGCTTTGTGCTAGAATTTCGAGCTCATGCACATTGGCGATTGCTGAATATCGCATTCTGGCAAAAACGATATCGTCTTTTCTCGTTCAGATACCGACGTTCCCGTTCTAGATTTCGAGTTGCTTAAGGTCCGTAATATCAGACGGATGAATTAAATTTATACCTGATTAATTCATTGACAAACCATTCTTCTCTCTGCGACGTGCGAATGACTTCTAGACCTCTTATTGTTTCAGTGATGTGTGCATACACGGGGCTGTAACGAAGTGCTACCATTCGGGTCAGCTCACGAGATGTCTTCAGGTAATAGCGAGTGGTATAATAAGACATTAATACAAGTGGTATGACTACTGACAGAAACCAAAAGTTGATGACTGATGTCATCACAACCACTCCCAGGCACTTTACAATAATTGACAAAGCCGTACCATATCGGTTTGGAAGCTCATCATCAATAATGCCAGTGTCTCTTGAAAAACGGTTCATTATTCGTCCCGTTGGATTGGTATCAAAGAACAACACTGGAGACTTGATGACTGCTTCCGTCATCTTTGTGTGAAGGTTTCTAGACGACTTGATTACAAGGTAGTAGGAAAGGAAGCTTCGTAGAGTGCTCAAAGAACAGGATACGCACACCAACCCAAGATATAAAAAAATGGTTCTCAAATTCCTCTGTGTGCTGTAGGACATGTTAGCCAGGAATGTTTGAAGAATGCTTGGAGCAAAGATCAATGCTTCAGGGGAAAATACAAAAACATAAAATTATGAAAATGAAAAATATCAAAATGAAAAGAATGGATACATTATGCCATAAAAATACCATACAGTATCGTCATTGGGAGTTTTGTTGCTTAAAATGTGTGTCTGACTCAGTGGATTGTCAGTTGTTGCTGTTTATGCTGGAGAAGTGTGGCCTTTGAAAGGTTAGTTTATTGGTTTGCTAACTATATCTTTGTTTGTTTGCTTGTTGCCAGTAGTTGACATGGTGGGATGGGTAGGGCTCATTTTGGACAAACAAGTTTGACACACATTTCCCTAATTAAGTACAAACAGATCTACACTCGGTATGACGAACAAAAGTATTTCGATCTTATTACCTTGCACAAATAAGTAAAAGAAGGCCAAGCTTAATAAAACCACACTGTTGGATCCAGTTCTAAAAAAAGACCAGTATAGACGCCATGTCACGTGACCGACATCTCTCTCTTCCTCCTCTTCCACCAGGTCTCGTGCTTCATTCTCATCAGGCTCTTCTTTGTGTTTCGAGGTTTCAAAGAACGTTGCTCTATCAGCTGCAGAATCGTTACTGGCAGCAACCTCCAATACACGTTCCTGTTCTATCATTCCTCTTGATTTCAGTTCTTCGTACGATCCTTGGTCTTCAATATGACCATCTTTTAATATGACTATCCAATCGGCTCGATGAAGATACTGCAACTGATGTGTAACTAGAATCCTAAGACTACCTGACAACTCTTCAGAAATACACTTTTCAAAGATCTGTTGACCAACTTTAGCATCCACTGCACTCAATGGGTCGTCAAGTAAAACTATATCTGATTCTGAATACATTGCGCGTGCTAGACTGACACGAGACCGCTGGCCACCGCTCAGGACGATGCCACGTTGACCAATCATACTTAGATCTCCCTTTGGAAATCTTTTCATATCCTTCTGCAATCCACAAAGGTCAAGAAGCCTTTGATATTTTGTTTCATCAAAGGTTTTCCCAAAGACAATATTATCACGCACCGTCCCAGAAAATGTCCAGGGTACTTGTGAAACGTAAGCCATCTTACCAGGACATAGAATTTTACCAGACGTTATAGGAATTTCTCCCTGCATGGCCATCAGCAAAGAAGACTTTCCGCTGCCAATAGGACCTGTTATAATCATCAACTGATTTGGACTTGCTTTAAGAGTGATATCATGAATCACATCTTGTTGACTAGTGCTCCATGCCGCTGACAGGCCTGTTAGTATCATAGAATGTTTAATGTTGCTAGCCGTACCTGAAGCTTGATCAGAAGCTTCAAAAGTACGGAGCTCTAGTTCAAAATTCAAGTCTGTTTTAGACAAGAACTGTTCTATTCTCTGCAATGAGATTTTTACATCTTGAATATAACGATAGCAGTAATCGATGTTATAAGTCACACAGGAATTTATAGTTTCAAATATTGCAACCATAGTAAAGATATCATAAGAAAAAAGCTGGATTCCTGAGTAAATCAATGTTACTATGGCTATAAGCGTTGTAATGTCGTTGATGGAAGCACTCACGGAATTGTTTAGTGAATAGAATATGATTTTACGAAAGACGAAGCCAAGTTCTTTCCTGAAAAGGATAAAGAGCGAGGTCACATAAAAGCAACACATCTCAAGCATAGATTATTATGTCATTATTTTCCCCCACGTATATATATTTCTGTAACCTGCCTATCCACTGTTTATTATTGTTGGTGTTGGTTTCATGCTCCACGACTTCTACGGGGATAAAAAACCTTACACCTTTATGTCATATGGTGAGAAAACTGTTTGAGAAAACTGCGTTTGGATTAAAGCAATATTTATCATTTTCATTACTAATTCGTTAGGGTGAGACCCAATGAAATCGCACGACTGGGATCACATGAGAAAACTGTAAACCCAGTACAGTTCAGATTATAAGTATTCTTTATATCCTATATATAGAAAACTCATAGCTCTATCAGATATACAGACTACTAATTGCTCTATAATCGGTATTCTGTATAGGATATACAGTTAGTCCAGTCCCGGACTCCCTTTCTGTCCGCTCCGACAGGCTGAGGTCGCGAAGGAAAGAGAGTCCAGTATTACTTGCGTGCGCATGTGCAGAATGAGCCAATCAGATTAAAGTTCATTTTTAAAGAGCCTGCAATTGTTGGGGTCAGTGTTTTTTTGACAGCTCCGATCCTTACTAAACAATGTGTGACGTCAGAAAACATTGTACGCATGTTCCTTTAAAATATCAAACTGTATTTTCTAAAATGACACTACCTTTGAAATGTGTTCTTCAGAAATCAGTAGCTTTATTAAAAATGAATATGATAAGTCGTTTACCAGTTTATAACATTCGCGTCCGTGTTGTAACAGCTATAGAATCGCTCTTGCTCGGCGTGATTCTTTAGCCGATACAACTACACGCGTACGTCATCTCATGTTGTACACATTACATACAAGTCAACTTACCTTCTTACATCATTAATTAAATTCATAAAACTCTGTTCCCAAGCGTTGGTCTTTACAGCTCGAATCCCTGAGACGACTTCGTGTAAAGTACCAAGGCGTTGATCGGTCAAAACAGCTTGTTTTCTACGCAGCATGGCGTACTTTTTAGCCATAGAAAAGGAGAGAATAACAAGAAAAAGAAGGATTGTAACACCAGATAACGACCTCCAGCCAACGAATAGCAACAACACAATGAAGGACATGGCAATAATGAATGGAGCAACTATGAAGTATGTCAACACCATATAAGAGTCTTCCATTCTTTGCACATCGCTTGATATGAGGTTTTGGATATGACCCGTTGTGACAGCAGACAGGACGTAGCGTTGTGATTGCAACACCTGTAAATACAACAACAAAGAAAAAGGAATTGTTGGGTTTTTGATCTTAATACTTTACAGCTTAAAATTTTGCCTTCTTGAAAATCAAAACATGTATGGTTCCTTAATAAAATTGTGAAGATTATTCAGCGGTTTTGGTGCATGCGCACATTGTTGTCTTAATTCAAAGGCTCAATTCAAACGCTCACCTTACGACTAAACATAAATACCTTTTTGTGGATTATTCCGATCAATGCTATTTTAAGATTTATTGCCATAGATTTTGTTTGAAGATCGACATGTCTGCCGCCAAACACTCGAATTAATACAGCGACACTGATCCCAGCAGCAGAAAGGGTAGCATACTTTTGATAATGCTGAGAATCCTCTTTGAGAGTCTTGAGGTAAACCCAAAGTAGAACTGCAAATACGAAGTCCATGGCTGTTTGAATAAGTTTCAAAACAAGGACAAATACATATTGCTGCAATGGGAATAACTTAAGCACAGCTCGCCATAGCCGAGGTTGTCTTCCTTTCTTCTTGGCATCCATGACCTCATCTTCCCATGCATCGTCCATTTGTTCTGCTATTTCCTCTGCATTATGTTCATCTGATAACTCATGGAGATCTTCATCTTTCAAAGGCCCCTTATAACCAGTAGTTAGGAGATTGTTCATCCATGACAGAAATAAAAGAGAGAGAAATCCTGCTTCTTCCTTGGGTTTTCTAGAGGAAGAATCTTTTGATAAACCCATGGCAACTAACTGCAAACAGAAAATATTGAGGAATATTACAAACATCCCACCAAATCAGCTTGCGCTGGAAATTGACATATTTCCTAACAAGAACGGTTTACAGAAATGCTTAGCACAACGACAGTACAACGTAAACCATCACGTGCCAGCGGCAATATTAAATAGCATAACAATAGATGAAAATCCCTTTACAGTCGGGAATTGAATTCTTTCTCATGTAAAACGATTGCATTGTTCCTGCCAGCTAACATGACTGCCGTCACGTGATGGAGCAAAGCCTTTATTAAGTGTAAAAAAAATATATTATGTATTAAGATTTGGCTTGATGGATAAGATAAGACGCTAGCTCGAATGACAGAACAGCAGTTACGGACCCGGCTCTTAGGTATGTCAGCCTGCGCAGAAATAAACCACGCAATGCAGCAGCTTTCAGGTATACACTTCAATTCGGGAGAATAAAATAAAGATCTGAGAAACTCAAGAACGGAGCGCGATATGAAGGATACCCTGGCAATGTAGCCGCATTGCATGGCTGACAGAAATCCGTCGTCTCCTCAAATCCATTTCTGAGGAACTGTCCTGTTCCAATACGAATTCGGTGTAGCTATCCCCCAGCCCTCTTTGATCCATCCTTGTTTATGCGACAGCCATGGAAACCAGCTCTTTCCGAGCCGACAACATTTGGAAAGTTAAAAACAATATGCCAAAACTGAACCTGCAAGAAACGACGTGCAGTATGTTCTCGATGTAGAAGCGTCATTGCATCGAGTACCATGGCCTCAATCATCTGTCACGTTTGAAGCCTTTATCTACTCTAATACAACTATAACGTCAGGAATTACTTGAGACCAATAGTGTTATTTAATGCTTATGAGTAAATAACAACTAAAAGCATGATCCAGTAAAGACGTGCTAAAGGCAAAATCAGGGCTATCGTTGGCTTCACAGCTGCGACGAAAGTCCTAATGAAGAAAAGCTAATTCCTTTCAAGCACAAAGAATAAGCAAAGAGTTCATCAAACTAGTCGCCACTCAGCGTAATGGATGATGTTTCTATTTCGCATTGTTCTCTGCAACTCCCCTAAAAACTGCATTACTATGAGACGTACTTTCAGTAAGCACAAGCCTGAAAACGTGCTCAATTCGAATTATTCTGATCTTTTTGCTATTTAATTTTCTTAAACACCTTTTGTCTCTTTGATTCAAAATTCAGATGACTTCTAAGTCATAAGTGTTATAAGTGTTCCGCCATCTGGATACGCCTTGTGAGCTAGAAGCTTGGTTCCAGGCCGAGGGCTAGAGGCTGCTCTGGCCAAATAGGAGTCATGAGCCTGTAGGATGTAGCATCATGGGTACTCAGTGTGGACTGTGGGAGCAGGCGTAACTCAGTTGTTGAGTGCACGGCTTTTGGTCCACGGTTCGTCTTCAACGGTTCGATCCTCAGGATTTCCACGTCCGTTTCGACTTCTCTCTATAATCTGTGTAGCTTCAGCTTAGAATACTCTTAATTAAAACACTAATTGAGATAGGGAGGGAAGTGTCGGCTCCCATGGCCATTGACGCCCGACGTAACTAATTGATAAAAATTTATTATCAATTTGTAATTAATACAATAGATAATAATTCATATCATTCAATTTATTAACTGATTATCAATTGGTATCAGCAATTGATAACCGAATTTGATACTCACTCGGATTTTTCCCGTTATCAATTGTCATCAATTGTTGTCACCTGCTATCAATTGTTTTTTTATTATAAGTAATAGCATGACTTGAGGGTGATTAGTGATTAAATGTCCCCGAAAGCCGAGGGAGGTTTTGTTGAAGTCCCGACGCCGAAGGCGGAGGGACTTTAACTAAACATCCCGAGGCTTGAGGGGACATTTAATCACTAATCACCCGAAATTTCATGCTATTAGTTCGTAATATTATGATTACCAAGGAATAAAACTGCTCTTAGGAAATATGTTAGCTTTCGTACGATGCATAAATTACAAAGTTTTACAAAGCTGTTGATATGAGGCATACTTAAGGGAATTCGCCTTTGTTAAATGCGACAATGGCGAATTGAGCCAGCATTCATTCATTCGTGGTGCCTTAGTCTAATTCACTTTGGTTGGCCTAGAGCGGTATTAATGAAGTGTTTTCAAACCGTCTTGATTACGTCACAAATAGTAAGAACAATTCTCGGCTAGTCAACGTATGCGCAAAGATTATTCAATGGTTCCCACAAGTGCTGGGGTGTTCAATAGTGTGTAGTCCAGAGTCATTGCGCAAAATCTCCGATTGGGTCAATGCTACCCAGCCATGGTCCCGGTGGTGATTGTCATATGAGGGACCATGCCTCATGGATAGTGATGAGGGATATTTAGCCCAAATGTCCTTCATGATTATATTCATGAGGGATATTTAGTCTAAATGTCCCTCATGATTATATTCATGAGGGATATTTAGTCTAAATATCCCTCATGATTATATTCATGAGGGATATTTAGACCAAATATCCCTGATCGCTATTCATTCAGGGGGATGTTAGACCTTAAACATCCCTCTGGAAACAATGGATCCCGAGGTAATCATGATATTACAAAAAAACATTACAGAAAACATAACAACAATACAGGGCAGTGGCGTAGACTACCAACACGTTAAAGGAACACAGGATTGACATATGCATGTATTCCCTATAGTATTGGTTATTGTTTTGTTGTTCCATTTTCCCACGCAGCATCAGGCAAGTTTATGAAATGTTCTTAGTTATAATGTACAGTATCAACTGTTATCATGATTTTCATATGAATTCTATCAATTTCCTTTCATATATATCAATTGTCTATCATTTTATCAATCACTTATCCATTATTAGCAATTATAATCAACTGTTTATCAGCTATTATCAACTTTTTATCAATTATTACCAATTGCACTTACTGAACTTTTGACTATCAATTGATTATCAAAAGTTCAGTGAGTCGGCAATTGATAATATTTGACAAAAAGTTCCTGATACCAATTAATAATCAGTTAGCAAATTGATATTAAACAATTATTGGATGAGGTTAAGCATGATATCGTAAATTATCAATACCAAGGCCCTGTTATCTGCCGAAGCCGTAGGCTGAGGCAGATAAAAAGGCCGTGGTCTTGATATTTACGATATCATGCGAAAACCGAATTCGATAATTGTTTTATTATACATTTCGTAAACTACGAATAAAGATTTAATTCTGCTTTCGAAAAAATAGCAAACGTATTTCCATTTCCATTGTGACCTTGAGTGAACTCGACATGATAAATGTATTATCTGCTACAGATAATACATTTATCATGGCGAGTTCACACGATATCAGAGATTGGCTGAGGGCTCTCGACCAATCAAAATTGAGATACTGAGTAAAATGTATAATAACAATTATTATCAATTGATGCTAATTATCAGTTTCATCAATTAGTTACGTCGAGATTTATAGCAGTTAGTGAGGGTAAAATAATAACATTTATTTCAATATAGAGTCATCTTACGAAGCTCTTCAATACTAAAACGCTTAGCCAAAGAATTTGGTTTCGGAAGTATGTTTGATTTAAAATTCCGCCATGAGTTCGACTAGCGTTTACGAATAATTTAAAGAAGGAAGAACTCGTATTTCATAAATTATTTTTGCAAAATAATGGGAAGTGCTAATCATAATTGGATGTCGAATCCTCAATTCTGAATGGTTGACCCTGAATCTGTTCTGAACGATATTGTTAGCTAATAATATACATTAAAAATTACTCGATTCTGATTGGTTGATGAACAGTGCATTTTAGAGCTAATTCAAGGCAAAAACAAGGTAATACAGTGCAAATTACAATTTCCGAAAACGGTCTTGAAACCAAACTTTTTTTTAATTCTGCTGTTGATAACATTATTAAGCATCAAGACTATGCATTTTTCGATCGTGAAGGAAAAAGTTTAAGCGGTAAAAACGGCTAAAAAGTTGGCGATTTTGTTTGTTTTTGAATAATTTTTTGTCGGTTTCAGTTGAAGAGCGCGCGCTGCTGACGCTATTTCACGTCATTGAGCGCGCGCTCAGAGATTTTTTCTTGAGATTTTCAATGTCCGACGGTAGAGTTTGTAAGGTTTTTCATGTATATTATTAACAAGTAATAATATGGTTTCTCGTTCAATTTGGGATAATTCGCACTCGTGTGTTTTTCAAAGAGCTCAAATTGCACTCGACCTACGGTCTCGTGCAATTTGAACACTTTGAAAAACACACTCGTGTAAATTAATCCCAAATTGAACTCGAAACCATATTATTACCTATACAAAGCGCACTCTTCAGGAACAGAAAAACCAAAAGCCTGGCTTTGCTTTTTAGAGGAGGTTATTCTCCATAGAGAAACTACGGACAAAACACAAGTAAACACAATCGCCAAATGAAGCCCAGTGAGTAGAATCATCTTTCGTAAACGGGGTTAACTCCTCAGTGAGGTCAAACAATCCGAATTTATTACAGATTTCGCTTCTAAAATCAAAAAATATTACAAGATAACTAAACAAAGTAGAAGTTGGAAGGAAAATATAAGGTCGATAGCCCAACTTACCATTTCGAACAACAAGATGAATAATAATAATTCTGATGCAGCCTTGATGTCGGCAAACAAACTCCGAGTTGCCTTTGAACGAGAATCAAATGGCGCCTAATAAACTATTGAGAATTTGCTCCAGAAACACTCATTCAATTACAGACATAAATGAAGACAAGTTGAATAACATTTCTAAACGAATTTGTGATTCATGTAAGACAAACTCACGGTAAGTAAAGTCAGACGAGACAGATTCGACACAAGAAGATGATAGTAACGTAATACGCGTAACGCAACGCCATCACATTGCTTTAGGCATTACATGATCATATTTACTTTCAACTCTACAAAAAATAAGTGTCTGTATCTATGCAGAAATATCACAAGGCAAAAGGCTTAAAATAGACAAGCGGTTGTAAGAGCTACATCAAGTTTGAAGAGTGCTATGCAGTCAACTTTCGTAATTACTCAGACATTGATTAAAGTACTTACCGTGACCTACTATCATAGTTGTTATGAAAGAAAACCAAACTCAAGCCTTGGTAAAACTCGCTTAGGCCCAGCTCAAACGTCGAAAGTAATTTTACTATTTTTAAAAGATCGACCAAAGATTGACAAGTTTCACTCTCCTCGAAGAGCATTATGAAATACGAGTCATTTGCGACACGTCATCAATCTCTTAGTTCAATATCCGTGTTCTGAGCTTTTCATACAACTTTTTTCACTTTTTTAATTGTTTACATATAGGGTAACATAACATTTCGTAGTAAAATATACTTGAAATATAGAACAGTATTCAAACTCTTGGCTTTATTCAACACACCACATCGATGACAAACAAAAATATGACCCGAGAGGTCAAGCTAGTCTATGCTTGACAATGCGTGAATAGTTAACGTTGGAAACCAAAATAAATTAAAAACATTTGAAATTCTAGTAAGACATTAGTGTTGCGTTACTGACTTGTCAACGCATATTATATTTCTACTTGACCTACTAGAGTACCTTTCAAGACTAGCTGATGAAATAAACATATCTATTTCAGTATCGAAACTGTTCGCTGCAAAACAAACGTTTTATCAATGTAAATACTCTTAACCAAAATGTGTTTAACTGGTCATTTGTTTTTCCCTCAGTTTTTGTTTTCTGTATTTTCATAAATGGAAATATTCAACAAGTCTTGGCAGTTCGCTTTCTTGTAGATCACTATCAGCTCGTCTGACTTCTACAAGTTCTTGGAGTCAGCTTTCATCAAAGCTTTGTTTGTCACTCGTTTTGTAGTTTGTCTCTCGTTCTGTAGTTTGTCTCAGTATATTTTTTTTGTATCTGAGATCTGGTAAGATCTAGTTTGTTCATAGCTAGGTAGTTTATAGATTATCTTAGTCTATTTTGACTAGTTTGTCTAGTTCTACGATTCTCATACCGTAGTTTGCTCGTAGATTCTCAAAGATAGCTCATAGATTCTCAGACTTCTCTCTTTGAGTATGTGGACCAACCCGTTCCAAAATCGCTCAATAACATCTTTTAGTTTGTGTCTACCACGTACGGCGTGTGTGTTTGTAAATAGTTTAAGCGTAGCATTAAAAAACCTTAAGACAAAAGTACGCAACGTGCCTACAGACAAAATAGTACTTCACGAACCCTGAACGAATGAATTTATAGTGACACAACACTAAGAGCTATAAATACATCGTCCTCGATGTCGTGTGGCAACTTCATTGGACATTGGACATTGTTTACAAGTTCTCGACCAATCATGACGTGTGAAATTATGGTCTACCTGACCACGGAAAAACGGATCTCATTTTAAGACTGGTTTGCTACCATAGCAACCCAGTAATTAAGTTTTTAGAGAATTGTAATACCAATAAAAAAATAAAAAAACCAACCCCAGTACATTATTTGAGTGTAGCTTAAGGTAATTCCGTAGAAATAAATCCAGACATAGAATTTCCCTGAAAATTCGTACACTTATTAATCAAGTTATAGTCATTCCAGAAATAAAATAAAAATGGGGGGTAACCGTGCTCGTTTCGGCGCTAAATGACGTCAAATTTCGATGTTTTGGGTGACGTGTGAGAGCAACATTCGAAGCATAAAATGGAAGAAAAATACTAATCATTCGCAGGATGTCATTGCTATCTTTGAATTATTGATATTATTTTCATTTTAATATATTAAATTTACATTCAGATGCCAAAACTCGACCAGAAAATGAAGCTGTAGTAAAAAATAGCGACGTTTCATTAGTGTGTGCGTACTTCGATATGACACGATACTATTGCCTTTTCAGGAATATTTAAAAATCTGGACATAGAATTTTGTTTAAATTCAGATATATTATGGTAAACCTATTCCGTATTGATTTACTGAAATAAAAAAGATAGGTAACCGTGCTCGTTTTCTCGCTACAGTTCACTAAAGCACGAATTTTGTCCTCGAAATGTAGTTACCGAGAGGGGACTAGGGAGAGTTTAACACAAAAAAATATAAAAAGACTGTGATCTCTTTCTAAATTTCTACAAAACTCTCATATCAATGCCAGATAACCTTCGTTTGATAATTTGCTGGTTGTTTTGGTTTGTTTTCTGTATTTTGTGTATTTTTAACAAACCGTTTTTATCAGCCGGCCGCCATCTTGGAATTGTAATAATAGCCATTCAGCGCGAGCTCGCGCTGGCTAAAATCGTGCGCAGTAGCGCGTGCGCAATGCAAAACTACGGAATTACCTTAAAATTAGAACGATATCAAAGTTTCGATGAGATGTTTTTGTTTTACACCAGGAATCAGTTCCGGCAGCTTTTATGAGTCACTGCAGCCAGCGACGACAGTGACAGTTCAAGTGACATTTCGGCGAAAGCATAGTTTTGAAACCCAGAAAACTGAGAAATAACGAGGGGAGCGTTGGGGAGCGATGGAAGTTGCTGAAAGAATAATATTTGTACTACACTGTACAGTGTTTAGATATCTGAATTACTAAAAAATAAGGAAGATACACTCGATTGCAGAAAAGGTTGTAGTATACATGAGATGCAAAAACGGAAAAAAGCCCCAGTAAAATATAATCGTGAATACCTTGAAAGTTACCAAAAACACTTCTATGCCTTGCTTTGATGCAAGACACGTCAAATACATAAGGTTTTGAAGTATCAGATACTAATAAATTATATTTATATATATATTTTCAATTTTTACATCTTGAAAATATTATTTTGTGAGATATGCATCAATGGATAAAGAATATTATTTTTTTCCATGTTTTTGCATCTAATTAGGTATTTGTACATATGTATAAATATATACTACAACGTTTCTGCAATCGAGTGTATCACCCGATTAATGAACCGTAAGATTGATAAACACGACGTCTACAAGAAAACGTTAAATTCTTCAGAAATATGAAGTGAACCTTCGTCGTACTGACGTAATTCAGTCGATCAAATTGGATATTTTTAAGGTAAGTATTTAGAAATGAATTGCATCAAATTGCTGGATTCAAGCCTGTATCGTTGGGTGATGTTGAAGAAATCATTTAAAGATCCTCACCATGAAAATCGCGCAGCCTATATCCTATACCAACTACTTTATTAAAGGATTTTATCTTCATGTACTTTTACCGTTAATAACTAAGATTGTTAACATCAGTCTGTATTCATCATTTCCGTCTTCATTTAAGAAGTCCATCATTACTGCCTTGTTCCCATGAAGCCTCGTTCTCATGCCGTAAAAGCGAGAACTCGGGGGAATGGTTCTATTTGCTTTCTTATATGACAACCTTCTTGCAATAGTCCCCTTCACAGTTCCCTACGCCATCTTGAAAAGTAGCTGTGCCTTTGCATCGAAGTGAAGAGAGAGAGAGAGAGAGAGAGAGAGAGAGAGAGAGAGAAAGAGAGAGACAGACAGACAGACAGACAGAGAGACAGACAGACAGACAGAGAGACAGAGAGACAGAGAGACAGAGAGACAGACAGACAGACAGACAGAGAGACAGACAGACAGAGAGACAGAGAGACAGAGAGACAGAGAGACAGAGAGACAGAGAGACAGAGAGACAGAGAGACAGAGAGACAGAGAGACAGAGAGACAGAGAGACAGAGAGACAGAGAGACAGAGAGACAGAGAGACAGAGAGACAGAGAGACAGAGAGACAGAGAGACAGAGAGACAGGGAGACAGAGACAGAGACAGAGATAACACGTTTATTCACGCCTCTTGCAGTAATTGCTGAATTACAGGCTGAGTACTTGCAGTACATACACTTACAGTACTTGCATACATACTTGTTACATGTATATGTGGATAAATAGACATTATTACTAAACGATAAATATGTATTCCACCCCCTCCCTCTCAATGTAATTTTAGTCCTTCATAATACTAGGCGCTATACAGCTATCCCTCAATATATTAAAGTCTCAAGTGCGAACCTATGCGTAACAAATTTCGAAAACCTTTGTATTTGCAACTCTGAGGGAAGCTAATGGTCCTCTCTTCCTTTGTGAGCTTCTATTTGGCAATACCAGCACATTCCTAACCAACTTGAAGAGTTGATTCGTCGCACCTATGCTTTTAATGAAGCGACTGCAAGCTTCAAAACGCCGATCAGAGAATGTTTTTAGGCCGGCTGCATCTAATGCGTGACTATATGATTTATCTTGGAAAATAATATTTTTCAATTATTCACATGTCTCTACCATTGCAAGGTCACCGTTCGTCTAGTCAGCTCCGAAGGCCTGATACTCAGGCTACCGTTCGTCTTGCTTAGATGCAAAGGCAAAGCTACCTTCCTACTGCGAAGGGGACTATTAGGTTTATATAGATAGATATATTTAGAGAAAGCAAAGTTATAGGAGAAATATAAGGCTAATTAACGCCGCATAAAAAAAAAAAAAAAAAAAAACACTCACCATTTGATGAAGCTAGCGACAGCCAGAGAGAGGAAAGTACGACAACAGCGTGCAGGTTTAGTCGTTTAAAAAACACAGACTCGGTACAGACGGATCGACGACAGACAACATAGAATCTAAAACAGTCCTGAAAGATAACGGACCGTTTTCACAAACTGCAGTGAATCACAAACTAAAATGAGACACCTTTTGAAATAAAGAATTGTTCGTCACTCAAAAGTTTTAAAATACAATTCAAAATACACCTTATATGTATCAGTAAAATTACTACCTTCAAGCTTGTGGACGTTGTGTACTCGCACTAAACTTTGAAATATAATTTGTGACTATATAGCACAAAAGTCTTTGTTTTCTATTGTTTAATTAGTGCTATTTAGTACTAATTTAAATATTTGTTTCACGGGTTTAGCACTCTAATAATTTTTTTTATGTATATCAATTGTCTATCATTTTATCAATCACTTATCCATTATTATCAATTATAATCAACTGTTTATCAGCTATTATCAACTTTTTATCAATTATTACCAATTGCACTTACTGAACTTTTGACTATCAATTGATTATCAAAAGTTCAGTGAGTC
Organism: Anthopleura sola; assembly: GCA_023349425.1. Lineage (NCBI taxonomy): Eukaryota > Metazoa > Cnidaria > Anthozoa > Actiniaria > Actiniidae > Anthopleura > Anthopleura sola. Next base: position 5,532,391 of record JALHLI010000005.1, read on the forward strand.
GGCAATTGATAATATTTGACAAAAAGTTCCTGATACCAATTAATAATCAGTTAGCAAATTGATATTAAACAATTATTGGATGAGGTTGAGCATGATATCGTAAATTATCAAGACCAAGGCCATGTTATCTACCGAAGCCGTAGGCTGAGGCAGATAAAAAGGCCGTGGTCTTGATATTTACGATATCATGCGAAAACCGAATTCGATAATTGTTTTATTATACATTTCGTAAACTACGAATAAAGATTTAATTCTGCTTTCGAAAAAATAGCAAACGTATTTCCATTTCCATTGTGACCTTGAGTGAACTCGACATTATAAATGTATTATCTGCTACAGATAATACATTTATCATGGCGAGTTCACACGATATCAGAGATTGGCTGAGGGCTCTCGACCAATCAAAATTGAGATACTGAGTAAAATGTATAATAACAATTATCATCAATTGATGCTAATTATTTAGTTACGTCGAGATTCATAGCAGTTAGTGAGGGTAAAATAATAACATTTATTTCAACATAGAGTCATCTTACGAAGCTCTTCAATACTAAAACGCTTAGCCAAAGAATTTGGTTTCGGAAGTATGATTGATTTAAAATTCCGCCATGAGTTCGACGAGCGTTTACGAATAATTTAAAGAAGGAAGAACTCGTATTTCATAAATTATTTTTGCAAAATAATGGGAAGTGCTAATCATAATTGGATGTCGAATCCTCAATTCTGAATGGTTGACCCTGAATCTGTTCTGAACGATATTGTTAGCTAATAATATACATTAAAAATTACTCGATTCTGATTGGCTGATGAACAGTGCATTTTAGAGCTAATTCAAGGCAAAAACAAGGTAATACAGTGCAAATTACAATTTCCGAAAACGGTCTTGAAACCAAACTTTTTTTTAATTCTGCTGTTGATAACATTATTAAGCATCAAGACTATGCATTTTTCGATCGTGAAGGAAAAAGTTTAAGCGGTAAAAACGGCTAAAAAGTTGGCGATTTTGTTTGTTTTTGAATAATTTTTTGTCGGTTTCAGTTGAAGAGCGCGCGCTGCTGACGCTATTTCACGTCATTGAGCGCGCGCTCAGAGATTTTTTCTTGAGATTTTCAATGTCCGACGGTAGAGTTTGTAAGGTTTTTCATGTATATTATTAACAAGTAATAATATGGTTTCTCGTTCAATTTGGGATAATTCGCACTCGTGTGTTTTTCAGAGCTCAAATTGCACTCGACCTACGGTCTCGTGCAATTTGAACTCTTTGAACGGTCGAGTGCAATTTGAGCTCTTTGAAAAACACACTCGTGTAAATTAATCCCAAATTGAACTCGAAACCATATTATTACCTATACAAAGCGCACTCTTCAGGAACAGAAAAACCAAAAGCCTGGCTTTGCTTTTTAGAGGAGGTTATTCTCTATAGAGAAACTACGGACAAAACACAAGTAAACACAATCGCCAAATGAAGCCCAATGAGTGGAATCATCTTTCGTAAACGGGGTTAACTCCTCAGTGAGGTCAAACAATCCGAATTTATTACAGATTTCGCTTCTAAAATCAAAAAATATTACAAGATAACTAAACAAAGTAGAAGTTGGAAGGAAAATATAAGGTCGATAGCCCAACTTACCATTTCGAACAACAAGATGAATAATAATAATTCTGATGCAGCCTTGATGTCGGCAAACAAACTCTGAGTTGCCTTTGAACGAGAATCAAATGGCGCCTAATAAACTATTGAGAATTTGCTCCAGAAACACTCATTCAATTACAGACATAAATGAAGACAAGTTGAATAACATTTCTAAACGAATTTGTGATTCATGTAAGACAAACTCACGGTAAGTAAAGTCAGACGAGACAGATTCGACACAAGAAGATGATAGTAACGTAATACGCGTAACGCAACGCCATCACATTGCTTTAGGCATTACATGATCATATTTACTTTCAACTCTACAAAAAATAAGTGTCTGTATCTATGCAGAAATATCACAAGGCAAAAGGCTTAAAATAGACAAGCGGTTGTAAGAGCTACATCAAGTTTGAAGAGTGCTATGCAGTCAACTTTCGTAATTACTCAGACATTGATTAAAGTACTTACCGTGACCTACTATCATAGTTGTTATGAAAGAAAACCAAACTCAAGCCTTGGTAAAACTCGCTTAGGCCCAGCTCAAACGTCGAAAGTAATTTTACTATTTTTAAAAGATCGACCAAAGATTGACAAGTTTCACTCTCCTCGAAGAGCATTATGAAATACGAGTCATTTGCGACACGTCATCAATCTCTTAGTTCAATATCCGTGTTCTGAGCTTTTCATACAACTTTTTTCACTTTTTTAATTGTTTACATATAGGGTAACATAACATTTCGTAGTAAAATATACTTGAAATATAGAACAGTATTCAAACTCTTGGCTTTATTCAACACACCACATCGATGACAAACAAAAATATGACCCGAGAGGTCAAGCTAGTCTATGCTTGACAATGCGTGAATAGTTAACGTTGGAAACCAAAATAAATTAAAAACATTTGAAATTCTAGTAAGACATTAGTGTTGCGTTACTGACTTGTCAACGCATATTATATTTCTACTTGACCTACTAGAGTACCTTTCAAGACTAGCTGATGAAATAAACATATCTATTTCAGTATCGAAACTGTTCGCTGCAAAACAAACGTTTTATCAATGTAAATACTCTTAACCAAAATGTGTTTAACTGGTCATTTGTTTTTCCCTCAGTTTTTGTTTTCTGTATTTTCATAAATGGAAATATTCAACAAGTCTTGGCAGTTCGCTTTCTTGTAGATCACTATCAGCTCGTCTGACTTCTACAAGTTCTTGGAGTCAGCTTTCATCAAAGCTTTGTTTGTCACTCGTTTTGTAGTTTGTCTCTCGTTCTGTAGTTTGTCTCAGTATATTTTTTTTGTATCTGAGATCTGGTAAGATCTAGTTTGTTCATAGCTAGGTAGTTTATAGATTATCTTAGTCTATTTTGACTAGTTTGTCTAGTTCTACGATTCTCATACCGTAGTTTGCTCGTAGATTCTCAAAGATAGCTCATAGATTCTCAGACTTCTCTCTTTGAGTATGTGGACCAACCCGTTCCAAAATCGCTCAATAACATCTTTTAGTTTGTGTCTACCACGTACGGCGTGTGTGTTTGTAAATAGTTTAAGCGTAGCATTAAAAAACCTTAAGACAAAAGTACGCAACGTGCCTACAGACAAAATAGTACTTCACGAACCCTGAACGAATGAATTTATAGTGACACAACACTAAGAGCTATAAATACATCGTCCTCGATGTCGTGTGGCAACTTCATTGGACATTGGACATTGTTTACAAGTTCTCGACCAATCATGACGTGTGAAATTATGGTCTACCTGACCACGGAAAAACGGATCTCATTTTAAGACTGGTTTGCTACCATAGCAACCCAGTAATTAAGTTTTTAGAGAATTGTAATACCAATAAAAAAATAAAAAAACCAACCCCAGTACATTATTTGAGTGTAGCTTAAGGTAATTCCGTAGAAATAAATCCAGACATAGAATTTCCCTGAAAATTCGTACACTTATTAATCAAGTTATAGTCATTCCAGAAATAAAATAAAAATGGGGGGTAACCGTGCTCGTTTCGGCGCTAAATGACGTCAAATTTCGATGTTTTGGGTGACGTGTGAGAGCAACATTCGAAGCATAAAATGGAAGAAAAATACTAATCATTCGCAGGATGTCATTGCTATCTTTGAATTATTGATATTATTTTCATTTTAATATATTAAATTTACATTCAGATGCCAAAACTCGACCAGAAAATGAAGCTGTAGTAAAAAATAGCGACGTTTCATTAGTGTGTGCGTACTTCGATATGACACGATACTATTGCCTTTTCAGGAATATTTAAAAATCTGGACATAGAATTTTGTTTAAATTCAGATATATTATGGTAAACCTATTCCGTATTGATTTACTGAAATAAAAAAGATAGGTAACCGTGCTCGTTTTCTCGCTACAGTTCACTAAAGCACGAATTTTGTCCTCGAAATGTAGTTACCGAGAGGGGACTAGGGAGAGTTTAACACAAAAAAATATAAAAAGACTGTGATCTCTTTCTAAATTTCTACAAAACTCTCATATCAATGCCAGATAACCTTCGTTTGATAATTTGCTGGTTGTTTTGGTTTGTTTTCTGTATTTTGTGTATTTTTAACAAACCGTTTTTATCAGCCGGCCGCCATCTTGGAATTGTAATAATAGCCATTCAGCGCGAGCTCGCGCTGGCTAAAATCGTGCGCAGTAGCGCGTGCGCAATGCAAAACTACGGAATTACCTTAAAATTAGAACGATATCAAAGTTTCGATGAGATGTTTTTGTTTTACACCAGGAATCAGTTCCGGCAGCTTTTATGAGTCACTGCAGCCAGCGACGACAGTGACAGTTCAAGTGACATTTCGGCGAAAGCATAGTTTTGAAACCCAGAAAACTGAGAAATAACGAGGGGAGCGTTGGGGAGCGATGGAAGTTGCTGAAAGAATAATATTTGTACTACACTGTACAGTGTTTAGATATCTGAATTACTAAAAAATAAGGAAGATACACTCGATTGCAGAAAAGGTTGTAGTATACATGAGATGCAAAAACGGAAAAAAGCCCCAGTAAAATATAATCGTGAATACCTTGAAAGTTACCAAAAACACTTCTATGCCTTGCTTTGATGCAAGACACGTCAAATACATAAGGTTTTGAAGTATCAGATACTAATAAATTATATTTATATATATATTTTCAATTTTTACATCTTGAAAATATTATTTTGTGAGATATGCATCAATGGATAAAGAATATTATTTTTTTCCATGTTTTTGCATCTAATTAGGTATTTGTACATATGTATAAATATATACTACAACGTTTCTGCAATCGAGTGTATCACCCGATTAATGAACCGTAAGATTGATAAACACGACGTCTACAAGAAAACGTTAAATTCTTCAGAAATATGAAGTGAACCTTCGTCGTACTGACGTAATTCAGTCGATCAAATTGGATATTTTTAAGGTAAGTATTTAGAAATGAATTGCATCAAATTGCTGGATTCAAGCCTGTATCGTTGGGTGATGTTGAAGAAATCATTTAAAGATCCTCACCATGAAAATCGCGCAGCCTATATCCTATACCAACTACTTTATTAAAGGATTTTATCTTCATGTACTTTTACCGTTAATAACTAAGATTGTTAACATCAGTCTGTATTCATCATTTCCGTCTTCATTTAAGAAGTCCATCATTACTGCCTTGTTCCCATGAAGCCTCGTTCTCATGCCGTAAAAGCGAGAACTCGGGGGAATGGTTCTATTTGCTTTCTTATATGACAACCTTCTTGCAATAGTCCCCTTCACAGTTCCCTACGCCATCTTGAAAAGTAGCTGTGCCTTTGCATCGAAGTGAAGAGAGAGAGAGAGAGAGAGAGAGAGAGAGAGAGAGAAAGAGAGAGACAGACAGACAGACAGACAGAGAGACAGACAGACAGACAGAGAGACAGAGAGACAGAGAGACAGAGAGACAGAGAGACAGAGAGACAGACAGACAGAGAGACAGAGAGACAGAGAGACAGAGAGACAGAGAGACAGAGAGACAGAGAGACAGAGAGACAGAGAGACAGAGAGACAGAGAGACAGAGAGACAGAGAGACAGAGAGACAGAGAGACAGAGAGACAGAGAGACAGAGAGACAGAGAGACAGAGAGACAGAGAGACAGGGAGACAGAGACAGAGACAGAGATAACACGTTTATTCACGCCTCTTGCAGTAATTGCTGAATTACAGGCTGAGTACTTGCAGTACATACACTTACAGTACTTGCATACATACTTGTTACATGTATATGTGGATAAATAGACATTATTACTAAACGATAAATATGTATTCCACCCCCTCCCTCTCAATGTAATTTTAGTCCTTCATAATACTAGGCGCTATACAGCTATCCCTCAATATATTAAAGTCTCAAGTGCGAACCTATGCGTAACAAATTTCGAAAACCTTTGTATTTGCAACTCTGAGGGAAGCTAATGGTCCTCTCTTCCTTTGTGAGCTTCTATTTGGCAATACCAGCACATTCCTAACCAACTTGAAGAGTTGATTCGTCGCACCTATGCTTTTAATGAAGCGACTGCAAGCTTCAAAACGCCGATCAGAGAATGTTTTTAGGCCGGCTGCATCTAATGCGTGACTATATGATTTATCTTGGAAAATAATATTTTTCAATTATTCACATGTCTCTACCATTGCAAGGTCACCGTTCGTCTAGTCAGCTCCGAAGGCCTGATACTCAGGCTACCGTTCGTCTTGCTTAGATGCAAAGGCAAAGCTACCTTCCTACTGCGAAGGGGACTATTAGGTTTATATAGATAGATATATTTAGAGAAAGCAAAGTTATAGGAGAAATATAAGGCTAATTAACGCCGCATAAAAAAAAAAAAAAAAAAAAACACTCACCATTTGATGAAGCTAGCGACAGCCAGAGAGAGGAAAGTACGACAACAGCGTGCAGGTTTAGTCGTTTAAAAAACACAGACTCGGTACAGACGGATCGACGACAGACAACATAGAATCTAAAACAGTCCTGAAAGATAACGGACCGTTTTCACAAACTGCAGTGAATCACAAACTAAAATGAGACACCTTTTGAAATAAAGAATTGTTCGTCACTCAAAAGTTTTAAAATACAATTCAAAATACACCTTATATGTATCAGTAAAATTACTACCTTCAAGCTTGTGGACGTTGTGTACTCGCACTAAACTTTGAAATATAATTTGTGACTATATAGCACAAAAGTCTTTGTTTTCTATTGTTTAATTAGTGCTATTTAGTACTAATTTAAATATTTGTTTCACGGGTTTAGCACTCTAATAATTTTTTTTACCATACATGCTTTTAAAATTTATACAACTTCCTTGTAGCAATATTTTATATTTATCATGTTATCAATTCGCAATAAACGTTTCTTCTTTATCATCAACATCGACCCCCTGCAGCATGGCACTTCAATGCAATTCAATATATTTGGAGGACGAACAAAACAATAAGTTCCAACTTTAGGAGATTGAAATTCTTTTGTTTTGTCCTCCAAATTGAGCTGCTTTGACGTCACGTGAAAAGAGTCTTTCGTATACAAGATCTTTGTTAAATTAACCCCCTCAGATTGTTCTTCCTGCACTATTTTTCTCTATATAATCAGTTTCCTTTGACTAGATTTTGACATCGTTGTCATGGAAACATTATATTTATACATTCAAATTAAGCCAGTTATGTAAGTTTTAAAATTATAAAATCATTGCTTAGTATATTTCAATTTTAACCACATATCGTATTTACTTGAATAAGCGCCGCGGCTTAATTAATTTGGGTCTTGTCATATCCAGCGCAGCCCGGTCATTTGGAGTGCCAGTGTCACAATACATAGACGACCGCTACGTCTACGCATAGTTAGTAGAGGGGACCCCTCTACTAACTATGGTCTACGACAACTTGCCTGCTCCACCGGAAACTTCCTCCCAAGTCCTCAACATACGGAAGCTGCAGCTTATATGTTAAGTTAGCTTCTGATCGAAGCGGGTTATTATCTCGGTTTAGCAAAAAGTCAACCTGTACCAGGCACCTCGGTGCGGTTCCTGGGTTTTCTCTGCAATTCTGTCGACCAGGCTTTTCGAGTCCCCGACGACAAAAAACATAAGTTTGCAAATCTACGCGAAGAAATTCTAGAGTCCAAGCGAGTTGGCCTTCGAACATTGCAGAGATTCGCAGGCAAAGCCGTCTCATTCAGTCCTGCGATTCCAGGGTGTCTACTACATGTACGCACAATTTTCAAAGTCGTGTCCGCCCTCACCAAGAATTCACAAACTCACGTTCAGGTGAAAGGTGTACTATACGACGAGATTGTTTATTGGCGTTTTTTTAGATCAATGGCCGGGTTGTTTGCCGTGGAGACCAGAGCATCACCTTGCAGTTACCTTGTTCTGCGACACATCCCAGAGAGCGTGGGGACGCGTTTTAGTTGGCAAGGGACCCCAACAGGAAATCCGCGACTACTTCGTCGACTCGAGCAGTGATATCAACGTTCTTGAAGCCCAAGCTTTACAGCATGTATTAGACTCCTTCAAAGATCGCCTTCAGAATTCTCGAGTGGACGTTCTCACAGATAGTCAAGTACTTCTGTCCTCTTGGTTGAAAGACGGGTGTCGGAACTCTGAAATCAACAGTGTTTTGACGGTGATCTTGGATTGCTTGAGGGAGTGGAATTTTACCCTTCAGATGAATTATGTTCCTTCCGGGGACAATCCTGCAGATCACCCTCAGGCTTCTAGAGAATGTTCTGACTTGGATTGTACTTTGTCTGAATCAGCCTGGGCACTAGTCGTGCAACTCTACGGCCCTTATACTTTTGATCTGATGGCTTTGGATAGCAATTGCCGCCGAGACTCGAATGGGGTCCTGTTACCTCATTTTTCTCCTTGGCCGACGCCCCTGTCCAGTGGAGTCAATGTCTTCGCTCAGCCGGTACCGACTGGGCACAACATCTACGTCTTTCCGCCCTTCTTGTTAATGGGCCCTTTGCTGCGCTTCCTCATTGATCAGCCGAGACATATCGCCTTCAAAGTGATTGTACCTGACCTTCGCCCTCGGCGCTACTGGTGGGCTATACTCCAGTCCACCTCCGTCGATCGACACCGCCTGGGGCTCCGAGAGAGTGTAAGGACTCTACTTTATCCTTCACAACGTTCATCTGGATTTCATCCCAAGCCTCTTCAATGGGATCTGTGGGCTTTTCGATGTCTTTGTCATTAACGTTTAGACCTTTCGTGATTTCCCATAGGTTTCGAGTCCTTGGAAGGCCGCCTGCCGCTGTCGTGCCTGTTTATACTCGAATGATTTGGACGCCAATTTTTGTCAAGCATGTGGTTCGCCCCAGCATTTACCGCCGGCTGCCAAGGAAGCAAGAGATATTGACCAGTCTGCAATTGAACGGCGTTTCGACAAATTTACCTCTTCCCTTCGTCGCAAACCTTATCAGCTTCAAAAACATCGTTTACAGGACTACTTCTCAGAATTTCTGCTGGCCTTGTCCCCCAAAAACGATTACTTCCTGTACAGCCGACGATGTCATTAAGTTCTTGATTAGTCGGGACGGGGGTGGTCGCACAGTTATCCATGACCCCTCTTATCCAAAAGACAAATGTCGTTTTCCTTCTGTTCTATACGGATTTGTTCGTTATAATCAAATTGGAAGCAAGTTGCTTTAATGATAGAACGAAGCCACTAGACACGTGAAATAGATATTTAGCGTTAATTCACACTTGATTTGTCTGTTTCCCATTGTTTTCATTTATGATTGTTTGACTTTTACAAGCAAGATTTATTTCACGGGGGTAATGCCTTCACTCTATCAGCTTGTTATTTGGAATATTATAAGGAGTGTTGAGTAATGGATTGTTAAGGACCTACCGCCATAACGGTGTCCAATCGGGCAATGAAGAGTAATTTTGAGTGACGGTCTTCTGAGTGTTGGAATGGTTAAGAGGGGTTTATGACTAGGGGCTTTCCTTCTTACTGAAGAAGGAGGAGAGGAGCAGATCTCTACCCATAACTTAATTACTGCGATGTGATAATGGTTTCAGTGACGATATAGTACTATTTATCATTTTCATTACTAATTCGTTTGGGTGAGACCCTGTGAAATCGCACGACTGGGGTCATATGTGAACAGTGTAAACCCAATACAGTATATCCTATATACTGAAAACTAATACCTCTATCACGTATGCAGAATACTAATAAATATCTATTAGTATTCTGTATCAGATACACAGTATACAAATATACCTGTACCTCCGGCTTAAAGAAGATGGTTTCCCAGAGCCTTTTCAAAACTTAGTCCCACCAACTAGATAAAATATCCTGCACCTTGCTTTGTTAATCTAAACACGATAATCAATGTACGATGCCCTTAACAAACAATGCGGGACGTTAGAAAACATTGTACGCATGCTCCTTTATAATATCAAACTGTATTTTCTTAAATAACATTACCTTTGAAATGTATTCTTCAGAAATCAGTAGCTTCATTAAAAATGAATATGATAAGTCGTTTACAACATTCGCGTACGTGTTGTAACGGAAATAGATATTGTAGGTAACGTTTAGCAGTAGTTTGACATTATTTTGCGAACGCGAAAGATTTTTTTTGTTCTGCTATAGTTTCCAGTATCATAATAAGCCGTCACAGAATGTTTTTGCGATTTATTCGAAATCGCTCTAATCCAACCCTCTAATTATCATCTGAATAGCTGTGCCTGAATGCAAAGTTTAGCATGTATATAGTCATTTTTCTGAAGCTCATCGAAAACGGGAGATATTCAAGGAAAACTGATTTCAACGATCATTGTTTTCCGTTGCCATGGAAACGCCGATCGAGTTAAAATTGACATCAATTAAAACTTCCATCTATGCTTGATGTCTGGTGTAAAATTAATTTTCATCAGACCAGGAAAAGGTTTTCAATTTGCTAGATGAACATGAGAAGTGTGACCAATAAAAAACTACTGGGAAACACCTTAAGACATACTTCATTTACACGCATCAAGAGTTCCGCGCTACTGCTCTAAGCGCATGCTCAGGGGATTAAAAAGTGGGGTAATATTTTGTAAAGTATGCAATTTTTCGGTATATTTGATTCAGAATTCGCTTAACGGTACGCGATCTTGAAAATTTTGTGAAAATTGTGCTTGACAAGAAAGGTACAACTACAATATAGCATATTTGATGCGTGTATACAAGAGTAGCCTTTCACAATGTTATTTACGATATTGAGTTACTAGACTGTGTCAGGCGCCTGTATGTGCTGTCTCTTATTACTAGTTTTAACCTTGACAGGCATGGCATCAAATAATCACAAACTCAGGGAGGGGATCAAGGTAAGTGTGTGAGAAAAGGGCAGCCTCTGCAGTTGTAGACACTGTAGAAATCTGCTTTGAAAGTTTGAAAAATTATACCCGAAAAATTCTACATAGTTATCTTTATCACTGAAATGTTCCTTTTTATATAAACATTGACTAAACAGTACTTGAAATTTACAGTGATTATATGTGCTACCTAATCGCAAAAACGTCTGATAGATTTTTGAAAAGCATCCTAACTTAGGAATTATTGCAAACTAAAACTCGCAAACAATTAAAACAAAAACAATAGCTGGTACTCATGCTTCTGAAAATTAGGACATCCTGGTACACGAGACAAATGTCTTAAAACCAAAAGGTCTAGTCAAAGATATTTTCAGTGGCTGTTGCTATAAGTTACTAAATAATGCTTACTTTGAATTTCAATTCTTAGAATTCTACATTTTCTTTTGTTTACTTCTGTAAGAATGACTAATTAGAATATTTCTGTTAACGAAAAAGTTTCCAATAAGTTTTGGATGCGAGAAAAACTCTCACAATTAATTTGACTAATATTAAAAAGCCATAAAACAGAAAGACATTTTTACTTCCTCTACATGTTTTCTTGGTGATTTTGTACATTTTCACATCCATTTTCATGATTTTTTGTACGTGTTATCAGATCTTGGATCAGATTGCGTGACCTGCGTCCCGTGGGGGAGGGTGGAAAGTGCGTATATAGAGCATAAACAACTGAATCTAGGCTACCGGCTGAATGGTTTCTATGGTTTTACTAGGTAAATTCTGGAAAATGCAACTTTCATTGCTCAAAATCATCGTTTGGGTCGATGTGACCCAACTGGCTTAAATTGGTTTAGGTCGTATTTAGATATGCGCTCGCAAAGATGCTCTATTAATGGAACACTTTCAAAACCCCAACTGTTTCTCTGTGGAATTCCTCAGGGGACAATTTTAGAGTCTTTGTTGTTCCTATTATACATCAATGATCTACCAAACTGTTTATCTAAATCCCAGCCACGATTGTACGCCGATGACACTCACTTGACATATGTGGGTGTCGATCCGGCTGACATCGAATCAAATCTTAATCATGATTTGGCAAATATCACTGATTGGCTGATAGCAAACAAACTAACACTAAATGCGACCAAAACTGAATTTATGCTAATTGGGACGAGACAAAAAATATCAAATCTCGACCATCATCCCAAGCCCGAAATCAATAGTACTCCTATTGACGAGGTGACCTGTGCTAAATCACTAGGAGTACTCATTGATAGCAATTTAAAAGGGCGTGATCATGTTGACAAAATTACCAAAAAAATCGCGTCTGGAATTGTGGCTATCAAACATGTAAGGCACCTTGTCCCACAGGCGACATTACACAATATTTACAATGCACTTGTTCAGCCTCATTTTGACTATTGTAATGTGGTCTGGGGGAATTGTGGTGTTACCTTACATAACAAACTACAAAAATTGCAAAACAGGGCAGCACGTGTCTTGACCCATTCGGCATTTGACGCCAATGCAAACCTCCTTTTTGACGAGCTCGGGTGGGTAAATCTTGATTTACAACAAAGAAGGGCACGTGCCATAATGACATTCAAATGTCGCCAGGGTCTTGCCCCTGACTACCTAAGTACACTGTTTTCAAACCATGTGTGCGGGTACGATCTAAGGGACTCTGCCGAAAAACTAAATGTCCCCCTTCCAAGGACTGAATATTACAAAAAGAGCTTCAGTTATAATGGGGCAGTAACATGGAACAGCCTCCCCGTTCATATGAGGCAGGCACAGACCCTTCAACAATTCAAAAATCTAACTAAAGATTTGATATAAGGCACGGCATTCATGGAAAGCAGCTTTTTATTTCTTATTATTAACATTATTATAGATTATTATTATTATGTATATTATTATTAGTGTATATTGTATATAGCCGATGAATTTCTACCGTGTTTAAATAAAGATTGATTGATTGACTAGCGTGAACAAAATAAAAGTGAAATGAAATGCGTTCGGTGTGAATAATAGAAAAATGAATTAAGAGAAAAATATGATATATGGTTGGTCCTCGTAGTGTAGTGGTTACCCAGCTTACCCATGAGACTAATATCGCCCTGGACCCCCACAGTTGCCACATATACAATATTGCCTGGCTGCGTAACCAGCGTGGTTGGTTCTTGTAGTGTAGTGGTTAACACGTCGGACTAGTATACAGAAACCGTGGGTTCGAGTCCTGCCAAGGGCATATGATATTTTTCTCTTAATTCTTGAACAAAATAAAGGTTATCAGTGAACCTTTTTGATTCAACTCTCTCCACTGAATTATGCATGCAGACTAGCACGAAAAAAATATCTATTTGGTCAATATTCCCTGATTCTTCAAGAGTTCATAAAACCTGCTATCCCTTTTCCCAGCAAGCACTGCCGGATTATCGTACTCCATCACTCGACCTCGTTCCATAACTACCACTTTATCGTAGTCCACGATAGTGTTGATTCGATGTGCTATGGTCAGTACTGTTTGGTTTTTGAACTTGTGTCGTATAACATGCTGAATTAACTGGTCGGTTTGGTAGTCCACGTTGGCTGTTGCTTCATCCATTATCATTATCTGACGTTTGTCCAGTAAAACTCTTGCAAGACACAGAAGTTGTCGTTCACCTGCGCTGAAGCCAGTTCCAAACTCTCCTATGCAGTAGTCTAGTTGACCAGGTATCTTGTACATCATTTCACTCAGCTGGACCTGCTCAAGTGCTGTCCAGATTTGCTGGTCTGTAAAACGTTTGAATGGATCCAAAGTTCTTCTAAGACTTCCAGCAAAAAGAAAAGGGTCCTGGGATATCACGGCTACTGATGTCCGTGCAGTCTGGATATTAATGGTAGCCAGATCAACACCATCAATAAGAATCTGTCCTTGAGGCTCCGGCATACGTAAAATGGCGGCTACTAAGGATGACTTGCCTGCTCCTGTACGTCCTACGATACCTATTTTTTCTCTTGGTTGGATAAGTAAGTTGATATCTTCCAGCACCCTTACCCCATCCTGTACATACTGTAGAGATACGTCCTGTAGTCTTAGCATCCCCTGTTCAGGCCAGTTGTCTGTCTTAATACCTTGTCTGCTGTAGCCTGGTTCGGATGGAAGAGAACAATACGCCATGACTCTCTCAACTGACGTCATGTTGTTTTCTATGTCGCATGCCATGCGTAGTGCGTACTCGAGTAATTCGAGAAGAGATGCTGTTAGGGTTAGGAGCATACCTGTCAAAGCTGAACGAAAAAACGGAATCACACATATCAGATATTTTGAGAAACATCATTTTTGTGGACTGATGGCTAAACTGATATTCCGTCACAGGACTCACTGGCGGCGAAACGACGCAAGATACTCTATCCAACAATGTTACCCTAAAAATTAAATATGTAACTAATCCATTTACAGTAAATCGCCATGTACACATATACATCTCCATGCATTTGTCTGCAAGTGAGATATTCCCCTCGCCCATATGAAAACTAGTCCACATTTTGTTTCTGGCGTGTATGTAGATAATTGAGGAATCGAAACTTTGCTACGTACTTCATAGCATAGTAATTTTGTAATGTTCCTCAGTCTCCTAAATTTGGTAGTATACGAAATAAATTATTGTTTTTTACATTTTAGACGTCTTTATATGGTTTGTATTTAGGACGTTGCCAAATTATTACAAATGTCCAACCACCTTCCATCGCCATTTCTGTAAAAATAATATTTTAAATCCTACCTTTATCTTCAATGGCAAACAAACCAATGAAGGCCACACCAATGACAAGACTTGCGACAAACAAATCAAAACGAAGTGCAAACCATTGTTTCAAGGCGACAACCTGATGGAAAGCTTTAGTGTGCTGGTTTTGAAGTCTGAAATTAGGAATGTTTATCACATGTTAATAAATCAGTACATTTGTGAGTAGTAACGGAGTACTTTTCTAATATCAGACTCAGGCCCGTCGCTAGGAATGGTTTGATGGTTCGAACGAACCCACTTTCTCTCCCCCCGCCTTACCCTTCCTTTCGAGGTCCTAGTGACGGGCCTGAGACTGAGACTCAAATTCAATCCTACCTGATTAATTCATTGACAAACCATTCTTCTCTCTGCGACGTGCGAATGACTTCTAGACCTCTTATTGTTTCAGTGATGTGTGCATACACGGGGCTGTAACGAAGTGCTACCATTCGGGTCAGCTCACGAGATGTCTTCAGGTAATAGCGAGTGGTATAATAAGACATTAATACAAGTGGTATGACTACTGACAGAAACCAAACGTTGATGACTGATGTCATCACAACCACTCCCAGGCACTTTACAATAACTGACAAAGCCATACCATATTGGTTAGGAAGCTCATCATCAATAATGCCAGTGTCTCTTGAAAAACGGTTCATTATTCGTCCCGTTGGATTGGTATCAAAGAACAACACTGGAGACTTGATCACTGCTTCCGTCATCTTTGCGTGAAGGTTTCTAGACGACTTGATTACAAGGTAGTAGGAAAGGTAGCATCGTATGATGCTCACACCACAGGATACGCACACCAACCCAAAATATACAAAAATGATTTTCAAATTCCTCTGTGCGCTGTAGGACATGTTAGCCAGGAATGTTTGAAGAATGCTTGGAGCAAAGATCAATGCTTCAGGGAAAATACAAAAACATAAAATTATGAAAATGAAAAATATCAAAATGAAAAGAATGGATACATTATGCCATAAAAATACCATACAGTATCGTCATTGGGAGTTTTGTTGCTTAAAATGTGTGTCTGACTCAGTGGATTGTCAGTTGTTGCTGTTTATGCTGGAGAAGTGTGGCCTTTGAAAGGTTAGTTTATTGGTTTGCAGCTAACTATATCTTTGTTTTTTTGTTTGTTGCCAGTAGTTGACATGGTGGGATGGGTAGGGCTCATTTTGGACAAACAAGTTTGACACACTTTCCCCTAATTAAGTAGAAACAGATCTACACTCGGTATGACGAACAAAAGTATTTCGATCTTCTTACCTTGCACAAATAAGTAAAAGAAGGCAAAGCTTAATAAAACCACACTGTTGGATCCAGTTCTAAAAAAAGACCAGTACAAACGCCATGTCACGTGACCGACATCTTTCTCTTCCTCCTCTTCCACCAGGTCACGTGCTTCATTCTCATCAGGTTCTTCTTTGTGTTTCGAGGTTTCAAAGAAAGTTGCTCTGTCAGCAGCAGAATCGTTAGTGGCAGCAACCTCCAATACACGTTCCTGTTCTATCATTCCTCTTGATTTCAGTTCTTCGTACGATCCTTGGTCTTCAATATGACCATCTTTTAATATGACTATCCAATCGGCTCGATGAAGATGCTGCAACTGATGTGTAACTAGAACCCTAAGACTACCTGACAACTCTTCACAAATACACTTTTCAAAGATCTGTTGACCAACTTTAGCATCCACTGCACTCAATGGGTCGTCAAGTAGAACTATATCTGCTTCTGAATACATTGCGCGTGCTAGACTGACACGAGACCGCTGGCCACCGCTCAGGACGATACCACGTTGACCAATCATACTTAGATCTCCCTTTGGAAATCTTTTCATATCCTTCTGCAACCCACAAAGGTCAAGAAGCCTTTGGTATTTCTTATCATCAAAGGTTTTCCCAAAGACAATATCATCACGCACCGTCCCAGAAAATGTCCAGGGTACTTGTGAAACGTAAGCCATCTTACCAGGACATAGAATTTTCCCAGACGTTATGGGAATTTCTCCCTGCATGGCCATCAGCAAAGAAGACTTTCCGCTGCCAATAGGACCTGTTATAATCATCAACTGATGTGGACTTGCTGTAAGAGTGATATCATGAATCACATCTTGTTGACTAGTGCTCCATGCCGCTGATAGGCCTGTTAGTATCATAGAATGTTTAATGTTGGTAGCCGTACCTGAAGCTTGGTCAGAAGCTTCAAAATTACGGAGCTCTAGTTCAAAATTCAAGTCTGTTTTAGACAAGAACTGTTCTATTCTCTGCAATGAGATTTTTACATCTTGAATATAACGATAGCAGTAATCGATGTTATAAGTCACACAGGAATTTATAGTTTCAAATATTGCAACCATAGTAAAGATATCATAAGAAAAAAGCTGGATTCCTGAGTAAATCAATGTTACTATGGCTATAAGCGTTGTAATGTCGTTGATGGAAGCACTGACTGAATTGTTTAGTGAATAGAATATGATTTTACGAAAGACGAAGCCAAGTTCTTTCCTGAAAAGGATAAAGAGCGAGGTCACATAAAAGCAACACATCTCAAGAATAGATTATTATGTTATTATTTTCCTTCACGTATATATATTTCTATAACCTGCCTATTCACTGTTTATTATTGTTGGTGTTGGTTTCATGCTCCACGACTTCGACGGGGATAAAAAACCTTACACCTTTATGTCATATAGTGAGAAAACTGTTTGAGAAAACTGCGTTTGGATTAAAGCAATGTTTATCATTTTCATTACTAATTCGTTAGGGTGAGACCCAATGAAATCGCACGACTGGGATCACATGAGAAAACTGTAAACCCAATACAGTTCAGCTTATTAGTATTCTTTATATCCTATATATAGAAAACTCATAGCTCTATCAGGTATACAGACTACTAATAGCTCTATAACCGGTATTCTGTATAGGATATACAGTTAGTCCAGTCCCGGACTCCGTTTCTGTCCGCTCCGACAGGCTGAGGTCGCGGAGGAAAGAGAGTCCAGTATTACTTCCGTGCGCATGTGCAGAATGAGCCAATCAGATTAAAGTTCATTTTTAAAGAGCCTGCAATATGTTGGGGTCAGTGTTTTTTTGACAGCTCCGATCCTTACTAAACAATGTGTGACGTCAGAAAACATTGTACGCATGTTCCTTTAAAATATCAAACTGTATTTTCTAAAATGACACTACCTTTGAAATGTGTTCTTCAGAAATCAGTAGCTTCATTAAAAATGAATATGATAAGTCGTTTACCAGTTTATAACATTCGCGTCCGTGTTGTAACAGCTATAGAATCGCTCTGGCTCGGCGTGATTCTTTAGCCGATACAACTACACGCGTACGTCAGCTCATGTTGTACACATTACATACAAGTCAACTTACCTTCTTACATCATTAATTAAATTCATAAAACTCTGTTCCCAAGCGTTGGTCTTTACAGCTCGAATCCCTGAGACGACTTCGTGTAAAGTACCAAGGCGTTGATCGGTCAAAACAGCTTGTTTTCTACGCAGCATGGCGTACTTTTTAGCCATAGAAAAGGAGAGAATAACAAGAAAAAGAAGGATAGTAACACCAGATAACGACCTCCAGCCAACGAATAGCAGCAACACAATGAAGGACATGACAATAATGAATGGAGCAACTATGAAGTATGTCAACACCATATACGCTTCTTCCATTCTTTGCACATCGCTTGATATGAGGTTTTGGATATGACCCGTAGTGACAGTAGACAGGACGTAGCGTTGTGATTGCAGCACCTGTAAATACAACAACAAAGAATTAGGAATTGTTGGGTTTTTAATCTTAATATTTTACAACTTAAAATTTTGCCTTCTTGAAAATCAAAACATGTATGGTTCCTTAATAAAATTGTGAAGATTATTCAGCGGTTTTGGTGCGTGCGCACATTGTTGTCTTAATTCAAACGCTCAATTCAAACGCTCAATTCAAACGCTCACCTTAAAACTGAATATAAATACCTTTTTGTGGATTATTCCGATCAATGCTATTTTAAGATTTATTGCCATAGATTTGGTTTGTAGATCGTGATGTCTGCCGGCAAACACTCGAATTAATACAGCCACACTGATCCCAGCAGCAGAAAGGGTAGCATACTTTTGGTAATGCTGAGAATCCTCTTGGAGAGTCTTGAGGTAAACCCAAAGTAGAACTGCAAATATGAAGTCCATGGCTGTTTGAATAAGTTTCAAAACAAGGACAAATACATATTGCTGCAATGGGAATAACTTAAGCACAGCTCGCCATAGCCGAGGTTGTCTTCCTTTCTTCTTTGCATCCATGACCTCATCTTCCCATGCATCGTCCATTTCTTCTGCTATTTCCTCTGCATTATGTTCATCTGATAACTCATGAAGATCTTCATCTTTCAAAGGCCCCTTATAACAAGTAGTTAGGAGATTGTTCATCCATGACAGAAATAAAAGAGAGAGAAATCCTGCTTCATCCTTCGGTTTTCTAGAGCAAGAATCTTTTGATAAACCCATGGCAACTACCTGCAAACAGAAAATATTGAAGAATATTACAAACATCCCACCAAAGCAGCTTGCGCTGGAAATTGACTTATTTCCTAACAAGAACGGTTTACAGAAATGCTTAGCACAACGACAGTACAACTTAAACCATCACGTGCCAGCGGCAATATTAAATGGCATAACAATAAATGAAAATCCCTTTACACTCGGGAATTGAATTCTTTCTCATGTAAAACGATTGCATTGTTCCTGCCAGCTAACATGACTGCCGTCACGTGATGGAGCAAAGCCTTTATTAAGTGTAAAAATATATATATTATGTATTAAGATTTGGCTTGATGGATAAGATAAGACGCTCGAATGACAGAACAGCAGTTACTGACCCGGCTCTTAGGTATGTCAGCATGCGCAGAAACCAACCACGCAATGCAGCAGCTTTCAGGTATACACTTCAATTCGGGAGAATAAAATAAAGATCTGAGAAACTCAAGAA
The DNA here is from genome assembly GCA_023349425.1 of Anthopleura sola. Taxonomy (NCBI): domain Eukaryota; kingdom Metazoa; phylum Cnidaria; class Anthozoa; order Actiniaria; family Actiniidae; genus Anthopleura; species Anthopleura sola. Next base: position 5,552,129 of record JALHLI010000005.1, read on the forward strand.
CGGAGCTCGATATGAAGGATACCCTGGCAATGTAGCCGCATTGCATGGCTGACAGAAATCCGTCGTCTCCTCAAATCCATTTCTGAGGAACTGTCCTGTTCCAATACGAATTCGGTGTAGCTATCCCCCAGCCCTCTTTGATCCATCCTTGTTTATGCAACAGCCATGGAAACCAGCTCTTTCCGAGCCGACAACATTTGGAAAGTTAAAAACAATATGCCAAAACTGAACCTGCAAGAAACGACGTGCAGTATGTTCTCGATGTAGAAGCGTCATTGCATCGAGTACCATGGCCTCAATCATCTGTCACGTTTGAAGCCTTTATCTACTCTAATACAACTATAACGTCAGGAATTACTTGAGACCAATAGTGTTATTTAATGCTTATGAGTAAATAACAACTAAAAGCATGATCCAATAAAGACGTGCTAAAGGCAAAATCAGCGCTATCGTTGGCTTCACAGCTGCGACGAAAGTCCTAATGAAGAAAAGCCAATTCCTTTCAAGCACAAAGAATAAGCAAAGAGTTCATCAAACTAGTCGCCACTCAGCGTAATGGATGATGTTCCTATTTCGCATTGTTCTCTGCAACTCCCCTAAAAACTGCATTACTATGAGACGTAATTTCAGTAAGCACAAGCCTGAAAACGTGCTCAATTCGAATTATTCTGATCTTTTTGCTATTTAATTTTCTTAAACACCTTTTGTCTCTTTGATTCAAAATTCAGATGACTTCTAAGTCATAAGTGTTATAAGTGTTCCGCCATCTGGATACGCCTTGTGAGCTAGAAGCTTGGTTCCAGGCCGAGGGCTAGAGGCTGCTCTGGCCCAATAGGAGTCATGAGCCTGTAGGATGTAGCATCATGGGTACTCAGTGTGGACTGTGGGAGCAGGCGTAACTCAGTTGTTGAGTGCACGGCTTTTGGTCCACGGTTCGTCTTCAACGGTTCGATCCTCAGGATTTCCACGTCCGTTTCGACTTCTCTCTATGATCTGTGTAGCTTCAGCTTAGAATACTCTTAATTAAAACACTAATTGAGATAGGGAGGGAAGTGTCGGCTCCCATGGCCATTGACGCCTGACGTAACTAATTGATAAAAACTTATTATCAATTTGTAATTAATACAATAGATAATAATTCATATCATTCAATTTACTAACTGATTATCAATTGGTATCAGCAATTGATAACTGAATTTGATACTCACTCAGATTTTTCCCGTTATCAACTGTTATCAATTGTTGTCACCTGCTATCAATTGTTTTTTTTACAAGTGTTGTAGTCATCTCACGACCACGCGCAACCCTGGTTTTTTTTCGCCAAAAAGTTTCGTTTTTATCACGTGAGGTATTTTCATGAGCAAAAAGTGGGGGTTTGAGCCAAACAGCCATGCCGTCAGCGAAAAACCTCGTTTTGAGGTCCAAAATGGCCATTTTTTCAGTTTTTTGGGCCAAAATTTTTTTTCTTCAGCAAAACCCTTTTTTTCGGACCTTTGTATTTCCAACTCTGAGGGACGCTAATGGTCCTCTCTTCCTTTTTGAGCTTCAATTTGGCAATACCAGCACATTCCTAACCAACTTGAAGGGTGGATTCGTCGCACCTATGCTTTTAATGAAGCGACTGCAAGCTTCAAAACGCCGATCAGAGAGTGTTTTTAGGCCGGCTGCATCTAATTTATGCATCTAATAATATTTTTCAATTATTCACATGTCTCTACCATTGCAAGGTCACCGTTCGTCTAGCTAGCTCCGAAAGCCTGATACTCAAGCTACCGTTCGTCTTGCTTAGATGCAAAGGCACGGCTACCTTCCAAGATGGCGCAGGGAACTGTGCATGAAGGGGGCTATTAGGTTTATATAGATAGATATATGTAGAGAAAGCAAAATTATAGGAGAAATATAAGGCTAATTAACGCCACAAAAAAAATAATAAAGAAAGAAAAAAAAAACACTCACCAATTGATGAAGCTAGCGACAGTCAGCGAGAGGAAAGTACGACAACAGCGTGCAGGTTTAGTCGTTTAAAAGACACAGACTCGGTACAGACGGATCGACGACAGACAACATAGAATCTAAAACAGTCATGAAAGATAACGGACCGTTATCACAAACTGCAGTGAATCACAAACTAAAATGAGACACCTCTTGAAATAAAGAATTGTTCGTCACTCAAAAGTTTTAAAATACAATTCAAAATACACCTTATATGTATCAGTAAAATTACTACCTTCAAGCTTGTGGACGTTGTGTACTCGCACTAAACTTTGAAATATAAATTGTGACTATATAGCACAAAAGTCTTTGTTTTCTATTGTTTAATCAGTGCTATTTAGTACTTAATTTGACTATATGTTTCACGGGTTTAGCACTCTAACATTTTTTTACCATACATGCTTTTAAAAGTCTTTGTTTTCTATTGTTTAATCAGTGCTATTTAGTACTTAATTTGACTCTTTGTTTCACGGGTTTAGCACTCTAACATTTTTTTACCATACATGCTTTTAAAATTTATACAATTTCCTTGTAGCAATATTTTATATGTAACATGTTATCAATTCGCCATAAACGTTTCTTCTTTATCATCAACATCGACCCCCTGCAGCATGGCACTTCAATGCAATTCAATATATTTGGAGGACGAACAAAACAATAAGTTCCAACTTTAGGAGATTTAAATTCTTTTGTTTTGTTCTCCAAATTGAGCTGCTTTGACGTCACGTGAAAGGAGTCTTTCGTATACAAGATCTTTGTTAAATTAACCCCCTCAGATTGTTCTTCCTGCACCATTTTTCTCTATATAATCAGTTTCCTTTGACTAGATTTTGACATCGCTGTCATGGCAACATTATATTTATACATTCAAATTAAGCTAGTTATATAAGTTTTGAAATTATAAAATCATTGCTTAGTATATTTCAATTTTAACCACATATCGTATTTACTTAAATAAGCGCCTCGGCGCTTATTAAATTTTCGCGCCCCAAAAATAAGTGTGAAAGTATTTTCGATAAGAATAACACCTGACTTTTGTTTAATTCCATTTCTTACGGCCTTTATTCAACGGCTTTCTTTTCTTTTCTTTTTTTTCCTTACTTTTATTGGCTGCCTAGCTTCAGCAACGAGATAGAATTACTGAGCTCGAGGAAAAACTTCAGGCTCTGGAAGCGAGACACAATGAAGAGACTGTCGCCCCCGCCCTTGCTGCACTGCGACGGAACATAAACAGGCCTGGATCGCTTTTCGACCCTTTCGAAGCCATAGAGTTGTTAGAGGCTTTGGTCCGCGTGGCTAGAGAGGTGGCGGATGTCAAGGCAGATGAATACGCTGCTGCTTTAGATGAAGTGAAAGCTCGTACCTCCAACCTCCCTCGGTGCTTCATGCTTGCGCCATTCATGATTGCAATGTCCTTTACATTGTTGTTGTTACTCATTGGTTGGCAGTCTTTATCTGGTGTTACTATCCTTCTTTTTCTTGTTATTGTCTCATTTTCTATGGCTAAAACGTACGCCATGCTGCGTAGAAAACAAGTTGTTTTGACCGATCAACGCCTTAGTACTTTGCATGAAGTGGTCACAGGGATTCGAGCTGTAAAGACCAACGCTTGGGAAGAGAGTTTTATGAGCTTGATTAAGGAAGTGAGGAGGTAAGTTGACTTGTCATTAATGCTATTGTGTGCTTCATGATTTTAAGGGAATCTTAGGCCATAATATACACCTTTCCTTAATTCGAAGAGGATGAGGATGAGGATGAGGATGAGGATGAGGATGAGGATGAGGATGAGGATGAGGATGAGGATGAGGATGAGGATGAGGATGAGGATGAGGATGAGGATGAGGATGATGATGAGGATGAGGATGAGGATGAGGATGAGGATGAGGATGAGGATGAGGATGAGGATGAGGATGAGGATGAGGATGAGGATGAGGATGAGGATGAGGATGAGGATGAGGATGAGGATGAGGATGAGGATGAGGATGAGGATGAGGATGAGGATGAGGATGAGAAGAAATACTTTATTGACAATTCCTTTCAAAAAGATAAATAATGATAATAATGGATGATTCTGTGATAATAATATTTATAACTTTTGATGCATTATTTCATATATTACTACGGTTTTTTCATTTCAAAGTTAATGTTTAAGAACAAGAAACAGAATGAAATACAGTGTCTAAAAAAGTGTCTAATCAAATTGTTTTGATTATATTGAACCTTTAATTCCTCGAAAAAAAGACAAGAGAAAACACAGCCACATGACAACATTCCTTCGGATCGAAAGTCCTGCTGATTGGTGCATATCGCGAACCAATCAAAAGGCTAAAGGCACAAACGGAAATACCTATTTTAATAATATAGATAGTAACAATAATAATAATAAAATAGCGATTATCTGATTATACTGAGCTATTTTATCAACGTTTAGAACATCAAAAAGTATCAAGTGTAGTGTTATAAAAAATTTTATTGACTCTTGAAGGAGTACTCGAAATTCATTTACCTACGGCGTCGGAGATTCCATTAACCTTTTCTCGGCTAATATGATATCCCTTCTTCCCAGTGGCGCAGTGAGGACCCAGGATCTAGGAGGGCACCTAGCTATAGAATAAAAACTAGTTACAGCAAAAAAAAGTGGAGGGGAGCACGTGGCCGCCCCCTCCCTTCGTCAGAGGCATTGACATCATACATCAAAGAAAAGAAGGCTTGACCCCAACATTTTACTATTGCCATTGAGTATTACCGTTTAGAACCCCGTAGAAGTAGTGGAAGAAACAACAACATACAGTTGATAGGGAGATATAAATGTGTAAGTGAAAAAAAGACAGCCAAAGAAAAATATACTCAATTTTAAGGCTTAAAACCTTTAAAATTCCCATTTTTCGATGATTCATTATCCTTCGCAAAAGTGTTGTTTTTCACGTCATCCTTTGATCTTTTTCAAGAAAGAACTTGGCTTCGTCGTTCGTAAAGTCATATTCTATTCGTTAAACAATGCAGTGAGTGGTTCCATCAACAACATTACACCGCTGATAGCCATAGTAACATTAATTTACTCAGGAATCCAGCTTTTTTCTTATGATATATTTACTATCGTTGCGATATTTGAAATTATAAAATCCTGTGTGACTTATAACATCGATTACTGCTATCGTTATATTCAAGATGTAAAAATCTCATTGCAGAGAATAGAACAGTTCTTGTCTAAAACAGACTTGAATTTTGAACTAGAACTTCGTACTTTTGAAGCTTCTGACCAAGCTTCAGGCACGCCTACCAACATTAAACATTCTATGATACTAACAGGCCTATCAGCAGCATGGAGCACTAGTCAACCAGATGTGATTCATGATATCACTCTTAAAGCAAGTCCACATCAGTTGATGATTATAACAGGTCCTATTGGCAGCGGAAAGTCTTCTTTGCTGATGGCCATGCAGGGAGAAATTCCCATAACGTCTGGAAAAGTTTTATGTCCTGGTAAGATGGCTTACGTTTCACAAGTACCCTGGACATTTTCTGGGACGGTGCGTGATAATATTGTCTTTGGGAAAACCTTTGATGAAAAGAAATATCGAAGGATTCTTGACCTTTGTGGATTACAGAAAGATATGAAAAGATTTCCAAAGGGAGATCTAAGTATGATTGGTCAACGTGGCATCGTCCTGAGCGGTGGCCAGCGGTCTCGTGTCAGTCTAGCACGCGCAATGTATTCAGAAGCAGATATAGTTCTACTTGACGACCCATTGAGTGCAGTGGATGCTAAAGTTGGTCAACAGATCTTTGAAAAGTGTATTTGTGAAGAGTTGTCAGGTAGTCTTAGGATTCTAGTTACACATCAGTTGCAGTATCTTCATCGAGCCGATTGGATAGTCATATTAAAAGATGGTCATATTGAAGACCAAGGATCGTATGAAGAACTGAAATCAAGATGAATGATAGAACAGGAACGTGTATTGGAGGTTACTGCCAGTAACGATTCTGCAGCTGACAGAGGAACTTTCTTTGAAACCTCGAAAAACAAAGAAGAACCTGATGAGAATGAAGCACATGACCTGGTGGAGGAGGAGGAAGAGAAAGATGTCGGTCACGTGACATGGCGTCTGTACTGGTCTTTCTTTAGAACTGGATCGAGCAGTTTGGCTATATTAAGCTTTGCCTTCTTTTACTTGTTTGCACAAGGTAAGAGTTCCTTTCCTTTCAGACATATTTTGTTCATTATAAAAGGAGTGTACAGCTGTTTGTACTTAAAGGTTTGTATAGAGGCACATTGTTTTGTCAGAAAAGATCCCTAACCATCCCACAAGTATATGCTGGCGACAACCGATTGTCCTGTTATACGTTGGAACTTTAAGGTGAAACTTGTGTGTAACGGCGTTGCACATAGAGTTTCACTTGGCTCGGGTTATTATTTTAATGTACACGGCGCATATTCCTGAAACTTGTTTGCGACACAAGTTTCGGTTACATGACTGGGTAAAAAGCTTTTCGACTTTTCCTGAAGCGTTTTTTGCGACAAAAGTTAATTTCCCAACACTGTGGTTGTTACACGGTGTAGTTAATTTTGAAATTTGTCTCGCTTTGCCAGTCTCACACAAGCTTCAGATAAAAGTTTCAACGTGACGATCCTGTATTGTATCTTTATGGCATAAAGTAAACCTGAACTTAAGTCTCCATTCTTTTAATTTTGATATTTTTAAACTCATATTTTTACGTTTTTACTTTTCCCCCTGAAGCATTGATCTTTGCTCCAAGCATTCTTCAAACATTCCTGGCTAACATGTCCTACAGCACACAGAGGAATTTGAAAATCATTTTTGTATATTTTGGGTTGGTGTGCGTATCCTGTGGTGTGAGCATCATACGATGTTACTTATCCTACTACCTCGTAATCAAGTCATCTAAAAACCTTCACACAAAGATGACGGAAGCAGTGATCAAGTCTCCAGTGTTGTTCTGTGTTACCAATCCAACGGGACGAATAATGAACCGGTTTTCAAGAGACACTGGCATTATTGATGATGAGCTTCCTAACCGATATGGTATGGCTTTGTTAATTATTGTAAAGTGCCTGGGAGTGGTTGTGATGACATCAGTCATCAACTTTTGGTTTCTGTCAGTAGTCATACCACTTGTAATACTGTCTTATTATACCACTCGCTATTACCTGAAGACATCTCGTGAGCTGACCCGAATGGTAGCACTTCGTTACAGCCCCGTGTATGCACACATCACTGAAACAATACGAGGTCTAGAAGTCATTCGCACGTCGCAAAGAGAAGAATGGTTTGTCAATGAATTAATCAGGTATGATTGAATTGGAGTCTCAGTCTCAGGCCTGTCACTAGGACCTCGAAAGGACGGGTAAGGAGGGGAGAAAGAGTGGGTTCGTTCGAACCATCGAATCACTCCTATCGACGGGTCTGAGTCTGATATTAGAAAAGTAATCTTGCTACTCACAAATGTACTGATTTATTAACATGTGATAAACATCTCTAATTTCAGACTTCAAAACCAGCACACTAAAGCTTTCCATCTGGTTGTCGCCTTGAAACAATGGTTTGCACTTCGTTTTGATTTGCTTGTCGCATGTCTTGTCATTGGCGTGGCCTTCATTGGTTTTGTTGCCATTGAAGATAAAGGTAGAATGCAAAATATCAATGTTATAGAAGGGGCTACAGTAGCTTCTTAGAAGTCCGTAATACAAAATATTAATGTAGAAACGATAATTTATTGCTTATGTTACCCATATTAGGAGCATTATGTAATTACCATGATATGAAGTATGCAGCACAGTTTCGATTCCTCACTGATTATCTACATACACGCCAGAAACAAACTGATTTTGGACTAGTTTTCGTATGAGAGAGGGGAATACCACATTTAGAGACAAATGCATGGAGATGTTTGTGTGTAGATTTTATTTAATTAGGTAACATTGTTGGATAGAGTGTCTTGCGTGTTTCGCAGCCATTGAGTCCTGTGACGGAATATCAGTTTAGCCATCAGTCCACAAAAATGATGTTTCTCAAAATATCTAACATGTGTGATTCCGTTTTTTCGTTCAGCTTTGACAGGTATGCTCCTAACCATAACAGCATCTCTTCTCGATAGACTCGAGCACGGAATACGCATGGCATGCGACATAGAAAATTACATGACTTCAGTTGAGAGAGTCATGGCGTATTGTTCTCTTCCATCCGAACCAGGCTACAGCAGACAAGGTATTAAGACAGACAACTGGCCAGAACAGGGTATGCTAAGACTACAGGACGTATCTCTACAGTATGTACAGGATGGGGTAAGAGTGCTGGAAGGTATCAACTTACTTATCCAACCAAGAGAAAAAATAGGTATCGTAGGACGTACAGGAGCAGGCAAGTCATCCTTGGTAGCCGCCATTTTACGTATGCCGGAGCCTCAAGGACAGATTCTTATTGATGGTGTTGACCTGGCTACCATTAATATCCAGACTGCACGGGCATCAGTAGCCGTGATATCCCAGGACCCTTTTCTTTTTGCTGGAGGTCTTGGAAGAACTTTGGATCCATTCAAACGTTTTACAGACCAGCAAATCTGGACATCACTTGAGCAGGTCCAGCTGAGTGAAATGGTGTACAAGATACCTGGTCAACTAGACTACTGCATAGGAGAGTTTGGAGCTGGTTTCAGCGCAGGTGAACGACAACATGGGCTAGAATACCGGTCATCTCGCGGGCGCGCCATCAGCGGTTTCCCCTCTGAATGTAGGGTAGACTGCCTTGAAGAAGCGTTTACAGTTCTTTTGTACTTTTGTATTTTTCGAAATATTGTGTATTTTAGGTGAAAAATGGACGATGTTAGCTTTTATCGATAGAACTTAAAATCACCTATTATGTCTACAATTACAGGTTCTTCCAAAATCTGGGTGGACAATTTAGATTCAGTGAACAGAAGATAACCAAAATACGATGAAAATTTTCCAATTTCACTATTTCTTTGTTTACTATTGGGAATGACAGGCGATAATTTCCAAAACTCACCGGTAAGTTTGGACGTTGAATTTCATATCGTAGCAGCATGAAATGTACTTCATAAGAATTGTCATATAACACTGGGGGAGAATCGACGTGGACAAATGCTACAAATGCTCAAGTACGCTATTTATTGCTATATTATTTTTTCTCTCGAAGGTTTTTTTCAGTACCGCCGCCATCTTGGTTTGACAAATATTCGCGCATGCTCAGTTACGATGACCGGTATTCTAGCCCATGCTTCTGTGTCTTGCAAGAGCTTTACTGGACAAACGTCAGATAATGATAATGGATGAAGCAACAGCCAACGTGGACTACCAAACCGATCAGTTAATTCAGCATGTTATACGACACAAGTTCAAAAACCAAACAGTACTGACCATAGCACATCGAATCAACACTATCGTGGACTACGATAAAGTAGTAGTTATGGAACGAGGTCGAGTGATGGAGTACGATAATCCGGCCGTGCTTGCTGGCAAAAGGGATAGCAGGTTTTATGAACTCTTGAAGAATCAGGGAATGTTGACCAAATAGATAATCGTTCGTACCAGTCTGCATTTATAATCTAGTGGAATTTAGTAATTTAGTGTTACCTTTTCAAGTAAATTTACTGGATGACGTCACAAACCGCCATCGGGATCGTGACACTCGGCACGTCACGCTACACTGCACACTTCAAAGGAGAGATTTCTTTGTTATTGTAAAATCGTTTTTTTTATGAAAGACTTATGTTCAAGTAAATATCATGCTACTTCTTTTTATCAAGCTATGGCTAAAGGAATGGCATTCATTTGTCAACACTGGCTGAAAAACAAAAATCAAGACAAATGTCTGTGGTTCACGTGTACTGATTGTAGATTTCGATCCAAATGGCAAACCAACTAGCTAGAAGAAATTAATCTCTTACAATCAAGTTAAAATGGCGAGCAAACTAACTTTGTAAGTTAAGATAATAAGAATCATTTTTTCAAGTACAAGAGTGAAGTTCCACGGGTTTGTCGACTAGTTTAACATTAATGACATGCCTTTAACAGTCATCGAGAAATCATTGCTTGAGGTGTAAAATTTCTACCTTCCTTTTTGAAACAAAAAAAACCCGGTGTAAGTAAGACGTTGTGTGCATAGAATATTGAATGTAGTAATAGGATGTGTAAGTGAAAGTCGTTAGAACGACTAGACACTTAAATATTAACATCGATTTCTTATTTTCAACACCTTTCACTTCTTCACGAATATTTGATAATTAGAATTTATAATCATTATTTGATATTTGAGTTGATCATTCGCTACTCCTATAGAGGCTTTGCACCATCACGTGACTCGCGTCGGTTAGCAACGGTAACTACGCCGCCATGACAGGAGGCATGTAAACATAACAATGTATAGCAGCGAACGCGATTAGAAACGTTTTTTGTGTTGTTGGATGTGGAAAACGCTCTGAAAGAGACACATATGTCAGATTTTTTAACGTTCCGAAGCAGTTCAAGCATCAAGGCGAAAAAACAAGAGAGGTTTTAAAGCGAAGACGAAAAAATGGCTTTCAAACATACGACGAGAGGTTTTGTGTTTCGAAAGGGCAAGTTAAGAACCCAATCGATCCCGCTGGGTCACACCTAGACTTGCCCTAAGTAGACCTCTCTTTGCAAGCGCAGCGCGTGCCCTGATAAATATGCTTTACGCATGAATCAATTGAATTGTGTGTTTATTGCAATTTTTTCTTCGTTTTTTTTTTTTCTTTCTTTCTTATTTTTTTAACAATGATATTGTTGTTAATATGACTAAGGGAAATATAACATATTTATCACTAAACTATGTGTGAAATTTAGAAGATTTATTTCATTATAAGGATAGTATTAGAGTCTGAGGGCCAAGTTAACTGGGAAGGGTTCTAGTTAGCGCCCAAATGCTAAAACCTCTGACATTATCATATTGAAAACGCAGTACTACTTTTAATAATATCTAATATTCATATAGCGCAAATATTCATATGCACATGATCAAATGCGTATTTAAAAAACAAAATACAGATAAATAAAAGTGTCTAAAATTGTGAAGTACTAAGATTAAAAAATAATAGATTGATATGTTAATATGAAATATAATAAAACAAATAGGAGTAATGAATGATCATCTCAAATATCAAATAATGATTATAAATACTAAATATCAAATATTCGTGAGTGAAAGATGTTAAAAATAAGAAATAAATTTAATAATAATAATAATAATAATAATCGAATAAGAAACTTCTTGTTTATACATTTGATTATAAAATTCAGCGATAAAAAGTTTGCTTTATACATATTTAAGAAAAATATAAAACGACGACGTTTCGATGTTCCCAGAACATCATTATCTAGCTATTATTTTTTGACTTGATAATGATGTTCTGGGAACATCGAAACGTCGTCGTTTTATATTTTTCTTAAATATGTATAAAGCAAACTTTTTATCGCTGAATTTTATAATCAAATAATAATAATAATGGCTTATTGACAATATATCCACATAGTGGCTCTTCACTTGCCATCCTACCTAAACTATCTATCTAATATGTAAAAATATAAGTTAATTGTATATGTAAAGTATGTAAAAATATGAGTTAATTAATAATTTTATAATATTTAAGTGTCTAGTCGTTCTAACGACTTTCACTTACACATCCTATTACTACATTCATTATTCTATGTACACAGCGTCTTACTTACAAAGGGTTTTTTTGTTTCAAAAAGGAAGGAAGAAATTTTACACCCCAAGCAATGATTAATGTCATTAATGTTAAACCAGTCGACAAATAAACCCGTAAAACTTCACACTTGACATTTTTTTGGTTTTTTGATTTTCAGCCAGTGTTCACAAATTAATGCAATTCCTTTAGCCATAGCTTGATAAAAAAAGTAATTATTGTTTACGTGATTCTTCAAATAAGGTTGCTTTGCCCTTATCAAAAACTGAATTCTTGAAAAAAAGTTTCAGTTACGATGGCCGGCTGCAAAGTTATGGAATTCACTGCCTAGTGATGTACTTAATTGACGAATCCCCAGACTCTTTCCACAACAAGCTCTTTTCCCTTGGACTTACATAATTGTGAATGTTTTCAATTTTACTGTTATTAGTTTTTATTATTATTATTATCAAATTTATTAACTATTAATTTATCATATTATTATTACTACTATATGACTCAGAATTAAGATTTCTTTTGTGCACGCTCATTTGGAAATCAGAAGTTTGTTGTATGTGTTAGCATGTTGAAATAAAGTTTACCTTACTTTACCTTACCTTATGTCTATTTTTTCTCGATATTTGTAAATCAGGGACCATTTTCCTGAAACAAATATTCGTAATGGTGCTTTTTAAAACTGTCGTAACAATCGTAACACCTTTTGCTCCATCGACTGACATTCTCCAAATACACCCGAACACCGGAAACAGTTTGTTAAAATTGATGATTCCATCTCAGCTTCTCATAGCCTTGAATTTGGTGTGCCGCAAGGGTCTGTCTTAGGCCCCTTACTCTACTCGCTCTACACATCTCCTCTGGGCGACGTCGCACGTAAACATCGAATGAGTTGCCACTTTTACGCTGATTACACTCAACTCTACATCAAATTTAAATCATCTTCTGATGCAGATATGGAATCAAGCAAGATCAAGTTGGAGGCTCGTGTTTGTGAAATTGACGAATGGATGAGGTACAACAAGCTAAAGTTTAATAAGAACAAGACGGAGCTACTTGTATTGTCATCTCCATATCGTCCAAGACCATCACTTGATATGATATCTGTGTGTAATGAGTCCGTGACCTGCTCCAGTGAGGCACGCAACATCGGTGTACTGTTCGACGATCGTCTCTCCATGGCTTCCCATGTAGCAGCCACGTGCAAGTCAGCGTTTTACCATCTCCGAAATATTTCTAGAATCAGAAAGTACCTGAGTATTGATACTACTAAGATCGTTGTTCGTGCTCTTATAACATCAAAGCTTGACTACTGTAACTCACTTCTCTATGGTCTTCCACGCTATCTTCTCAAAAAGTTACAACATGTCCAGAACTGTGCTGCCCGTCTCGTTACACTGGTAGCGAAATTTGAACATATAACTCCTATACTTTTTGAACTTCACTGGCTTCCTGTAGAATATCGCATCAAATTCAAAATTCTGGTTCTGACCTTTAAAGTTCTCAACAACACTGGTCCTGTTTATCTTCAAGAGCTGATCTCCCATTACAAACCGTCTCGACCTCTAAGATCCGACAAGAAGTTCCTGCTCAGCGTACCCTGTTATAAGCTGAAAACCTATGGTGGATGAGCCTTCTCTGTTGTGGGTCCTGAACTTTGAAACAAGATTCCAGTAGACATTAAAAGACTAAAAAGCATTGGAACCTTTAAAAAAGGCATCAAAACCTTACTTTTTCGTGATGCATTTGAAAAGAACGGAAAATAAGAACCATTTATACTGCATACAGCTACGCCATTGAACTGCTGGAAATGGCGCTATATAAATGTATTATATTATTATATTAATACTAATGTCGTTTCACATCTAAACTACCGCAATCCTTTTTTAAAATTACCTTTTAAACTCCTTTGAGAATACCAAAACAATAGTGAAAATTAACACAACAACAAACTTATTTAGTAGTTACCGAATGGGATTCTGGAATACGTCATCGGTTGGTTAGGTTTAGGGTAAGGTTTAGGATTAGATCCCAGTCCTTTCTCGAAAAGGGCATTTTGGGCTATGGAAACAAGTATCTAAACCCGGAGATATTGTCTTTTCCCGCCTAATTTCCATACGTTCGGAATCAATGATCCGCGCGGGAAGTTCGAACACCTTGAGTCGATGTTGTCGCATGTCACTTATAAAGACCTTTTTAATATTTAGCAACAGGCCTAAAATCCAAATGTACTCTTTTGCTTGACACCAAAATGGCGGGAAACTCAAATCAAGAATCAAGCGCTCTATGTTTTCGGTTTAAGCACAGACTGTCTAAATAAAGCAATGCTTTGACCTTAATGACTTTATTTCCAGTATTTCCAGCATTACAAAAGCGCAAAACATATAAACACAACAATTATAAGTAATAGCATGGCTTAGTGATTAAATGTCCCCGAAAGCCGAGGGACGTTCTGTTGAAGTCCCGACGCCGTAGGCGGAGGGAGTATATTTCAGCAGAAAAGTAATCACAGAAAACCCCAATTTAGTAAAATTTCTGAATTAAAAAAACAATGGCTAGTACAACGCAAACATTGAAAGTGAATTTTTTTTCCACAACTAGCGTGAACATAATAAAGGTTATCAGTGATCCTTTTTGATTCCCCTCTCTCCACTGAATTATGCATCCAGGCTAGCACATAAAAAATCTATTTGGTCAATATTCCCTGATTCTTCAAGAGTTCATAAAACCTGCTATCCCTTTTCCCAGCAAGCACTGCCGGATTATCGTACTCCATCACTCGACCTCGTTCCATAACTACTACTTTATCGTAGTCCACGATGGTGTTGATTCGATGTGCTATGGTCAGTACTGTTTGGTTTTTGAACTTGTGTCGTATAACATGCTGAATTAACTGGTCAGTTTGGTAGTCCACGTTGGCTGTTGCTTCATCCATTATCATTATCTGACGTTTGTCCAGTAAAGCTCTTGCAAGACACAGAAGTTGTCGTTCACCTGCGCTGAAGCCAGTTCCAAACTCTCCTATGCAGTAGTCTAGTTGACCAGGTATCTTGTACACCATTTCACTCAGCTGTACCTGCTCAAGTGCTGTCCAGATTTGCTGGTCTGTAAAACGTTTAAATGGATCCAAAGTTCTTCTAAGACTTCCAGCAAAGAGAAAAGGGTCCTGGGATATCACAGCTACTGATGCCCGTGCGGTCTGGATATTAATGGTAGCCAGGTCAACACCATCAATAAGAATCTGTCCTTGAGGCTCCGGCATACGTAAAATGGCGGCTACCAAGGATGACTTGCCTGCTCCTGTACGTCCTACGATACCTATTTTTTCTCTTGGTTGGATAAGTAAGTTGATATCTTCCAGCACCCTTACACCATCCTGTACATACTGTAGAGATACGTCCTGTAGTCTTAGCATCCCCTGTTCAGGCCAGTTGTCTGTCTTAATACCTTGTCTGCTGTAGCCTGGTTCGGATGGAAGAGAATTATACGCCATGATTCTCTCAACTGACGTCATGTAGTTTTCTATGTCGCATGCCATGCGTAGTCCGTGCTCGAGTCTATCGAGAAGAGATGCTGTTAGGGTTAAGAGCATACCTGTCAAAGCTGAACGAAAAAACGGAAACACACATATCAGATATTTTGAGAAACATCATTTTTGTGGACTGATGACTAAACTGATATTCCGTCACAGGACTCACTGGCGGAGAAACGACGCAAGACACTCTATCCAACAATGTTACCTAATTAAATAAAATCTACACACAAACATCTCCATGCATTTGTCTCTAAATGTGGTATTCCCCTCTCTCATACGAAAACTAGTCCAAAATCAGTTTGTTTCTGGCGTGTATGTAGATAATCAGTGAGGAATCGAAACTGTGCTGCATACTTCATAGCATGGTAATTACATAATGCTCCTAATATGGGTAACATAAGCAATAAATTATTGTTTCTACATTAATATTTTGAATATCCTTATGCTGGTTGGTATTTAGGACGTTGCTGGTTTAATACGGACTTCCAAGAACCTTCTATAGCCCCTTCTATAACATTGATATTTTGCATTCTACCTTTATCTTCAATGGCAACAAAACCAATGAAGGCCACGCCAATGACAAGACATGCGACAAGCAAATCAAAACGGAGTGCAAACCATTGTTTCAAGGCGACAACCGGATGGAAAGCTTTAGTGTGCTGGTTTTGAAGTCTGAAATTAGAGATGTTTATCACATGTTAATAAATCAGTACATTTGTGAGTAGTAACGGAGTACTTTTCTAATATCAGACTCAGGCCCGTCGATAGGAATGGTTCGATGGTTCGAACGAACCCACTCTTTCTCCCCTCCTTACCCTTTCGAGGTCCTAGGGACGGGCCTGAGACTGAGACTCAAATTCAACCATACCTGATTAATTCATTGACAAACCATTCTTCTCTCTGCGACGTGCGAATGACTTCTAGACCTCTTATTGTTTCAGTGATGTGTGCATACACGGGGCTGTAACGAAGTGCTACCATTCGGGTCAGCTCACGAGATGTCTTCAGGTAATAGCGAGTGGTATAATAAGACAGTATTACAAGTGGTATGACTACTGACAGAAACCAAAAGTTGATGACTGATGTCAACACAACCACTCCCAGGCACTTTACAATAATTAACAAAGCCATACCATATCGGTTAGGAAGCTCATCATCAATAATGCCAGTGTCTCTTGAAAACCGGTTCATTATTCGTCCCGTTGGATTGGTATCAAAGAACAACACTGGAGACTTGATCACTGCTTCCGTCATCTTTGTGTGAAGGTTTTTAGATGACTTGATTACAAGGTAGTAGGATAGGTAGCATCGTATGATGCTCACACCACAGGATACGCACACCAACCCAATATATACAAAAATGATTTTCAAATTCCTCTGTGCGCTGTAGGACATGTTAGCCAGGAATGTTTGAAGAATGCTTGGAGCAAAGATCAATGCTTCAGGGAAAAAAGTAAAAACGTAAAAATATGAGTTGAAAAATATCAAAATTAAAAAAATGGAGACTTAAGTTCAGGTTTATTTTATGCCATAAAGATACGATACAGGATCGTCATTGGGAGTTTTGTTGATTCACATATGTAACTGGATTGCAGTTGTGGCTCTTTATGTTGGAGAGGTGTTGACTTGGCAAGATTAGCTTATTGGTTTGATAGATATATGAATGAAGCCCCTTATATACGTAGTTGAAACTTTTAGCTGAAGTTTGTGTGGAACTGGCGAAGCAAGAAACACCTTGTAACAACCACAGCGTTGTGAATTTAACTTTTGTCGCAAACAAGTTTCAGCAATGTGCGCCGTGTAAATTAACATAACAGTGCGTGCCAAGTGAAACTTGATGTACAACACCGTTAGACACAAGTTTCACCTTAAAGTTCCAACGTATAACAGGGCAATCAGTTATCGCCAGCATGCACTTGTGGGATGGCTAGGGCTCTTTTTTGACAAAAAAAGTGCATCTATACAAACTCGTAAGTACAAAGCTGTACACTCCTTTAATAAAAAACAAAAGATGTTTGAAAGGAAAAAAAACTCTTACCTTGTACAAATAGGTAAAAAAAGGCAAAGCTTAATAAAGCCACACTGCTGGATCCAGTTCTAAAAAAAGACCAGTACAGACGCCATGTCACGTGACCGACATCTTTCTCTTCCTCCTCTTCCACCAAGTCACGTGCTTCATTCTCATCAGGTTCTTCTTTGTTTTTCGAGGTTTGAAAGAAAGTTCCTCTGTCAGCTGCAGAATCGTTACTGGCAGTAACCTCCAATACACGTTCCTGTTCTATCATTCCTCTTGATTTCAGTTCTTCGTACGATCCTTGGTCTTCAATATGACCATCTTTTAATATGACTATCCAATCGGCTCGATGAAGATACTGCAACTGATGTGTAACTAGAATCCTAAGACTACCTGACAACTCTTCACAAATACACTTTTCAAAGATCTGTTGACCAACTTTAGCATCCACTGCACTCAATGGGTCGTCAAGTAAAACTACATCTGCTTCTGAATACATTGCGCGTGCTAGACTGACACGAGACCGCTGGCCACCACTCAGGACGATGCCACGTTGACCAATCATACTTAGATCTCCCTTTGGAAATCTTTTCATATCCTTCTGTAATCCACAAAGGTCAAGAAGCCTTTGATATTTTGTTTCATCAAAGGTTTTCCCAAAGACAATATTATCACGCACCGTCCCAGAAAATGTCCAGGGTACTTGTGAAACGTAAGCCATCTTACCAGGACATAGAATTTTCCCAGACGTTATTGGAATTTCTCCCTGCATGGCCATCAGCAAAGAAGACTTTCCGCTGCCAATAGGACCTGTTATAATCATCAACTGATGTGGACTTGCTGTAAGAGTGATATCATGAATCACATCTTGTTGACTAGTGCTCCACGCAGCTGACAGGCCTGTTAGTATCATAGAATGTTTAATGTTGGTAGCCGTACCTGAAGCTAGATCAGAAGCTTCAAAAGGACTAAGTTCTAGTTCCGAATTCAAGTCTGTTTTAGACAAGAACTGTTCTATTCTCCGCAATGAGATTTTTACATCTTGAATATAACGATAGCAGTAATCTATGTTAAAAACCACACAGTTTTTTATAATATCAGATATTGCAACCATTGTAAATATATCATAAGAGAAAAGCTGAATTCCTGAGTAAATCAATGTTACTATGGCTATCAGCGTTGTAATGTCGTTGATGGAACCATTGACTGCATCGTTTAGCGAATAGAATATGATTTTACGAAAGACGAAGCCAAGTTCTTTCCTGAAAAAGATCAAAGTATGACGTGAAAAACAAAATTGTTGCGAAGGATAATGAATTGTAGAAAAATGTGAAATGAAGGCTTTTAAGTCTTAAAATTGACTATATTTTTCTTTGGCTGTCTTATACTTCACTTACACATTTATATTGTTTTTTCATACACTACTTCGACGGGGTTCTAAATGGTAATATTCAATGGCAATGAGCAGTGGCGTAGTGAGGGGGGTGAGGGGGCGGCCGCCCCTAAAATTTTAGGGTCGAGCTTTCTTTTCTTTGATGTTTGATGTCAATGCCACTGACGTAGGGAGGGGGCGGCCACGTGCTCCCTCTCCCCCAATTTTTGCTGTAACTAGTTTTTATTCTAGGTGCCCTCCTAGATCCTGGGTCCTCACTACGCCACTGGGAAGAAGGGATATCATATTAGCCGAGAAAAGGTTAGTGGAATCTCCGACGCCGAAGGTGAATAAATTTCGAGTACTTCTTCAAGAGCCCGGGGAGGGGGGGGGGGGGGTACTTCGGGTCGTTTCATACGGGGATCCTCCGCCCGGACTCTCGACCCCTTACCCTTTGATATACCAAATTTCAGCAAAAAGTTACCCCTTTTAAATTATTTTCTGCCTGAAAAGGCACCCCTTTCATATACTTTTGAAGAAAAGGTACCCCTTTTTATGCCAAAATTCACAAATTCCCACCCCTTTTCTATACCTGCGGCCTGAAAAACGTACCCCTTTCGGGCGGAGCATAACCGTATAGTCAATTATAGGGAGTACCCCCACCCCCCCGGTTTACATTCTGCACTTTTCAGACACTTCTTGATTTTCGATTTTAGCCTTTATTGCGTTAGTTCTTATAGCTTGCATGGTCTTGAGCAGCAATGATTAGCCCTTCAGTTTCTCTCTTCAGATCACCGACTCTCAGCCAATTCCACGTCTCCTTATCAGCCACATCCTTGATTTGCTGATGGTACTGCCTCTGTAGGGGTTTCGTCATTATTTCTTCCCACCTTTGGTCTCTCTTTCTTTGCTTGTAATCCTTTGGTTGTTCCGCTGGTGCATGTTTTCCTATTTTACAAACTGCAATCAACAACCTTTCTTGGCTGTTCTTTACATACTGTGCAAGGCTTCCTACTTCCATTCTGATACAGTCTTCAATACTGATAAGGCCACGCCCTCCCTCAGTTCTTGGTAAATAGATACGGTTGACACAAGACCTGGGATGAAGAGCTCCATACATGCGTAACAGTTTTCTAGTTTTTCGATCCATTTCTTGCAGATCATTCTTGGTCCAATTGACTATTCCTCCGCTGTAGCGAATCGATGATACAGCCCACGTATTGATTGCTTTCATGAGATTACCTCCATTCAGCTTCGACTTAAGGAGTTTTCTCAGCCTTCTCTTATATTCAACTCGTAGCTTTTCCTTCATTTCTAAATGTAGGACATCATCAGCTTCCAGTACGCCTAAGTACTTATAACAATCATCATTTTCTTCTAACGATCTAAGCTTTCTCCCATCAGGAAGAGCAATTCCATCACTCTTGATCTTCTTACCTCTATTCATGACCAGCACTGCACATTTGGAAATTCCAAAGTCCATACAAATGTCGTCACTGAATATGTTTATTATTATTATCATTATTATTATTATTATTATTATTATTATTATTATTATTATCATTATTCGAATTAAGGAAAGGTGTATATTATGGCCTAAGAATCCCTTAAAATCATGAAGCACACAATAGCATTAATGACAAGTCAACTTACCTCCTCACTTCCTTAATCAAGCTCATAAAACTCTCTTCCCAAGCGTTGGTCTTTACAGCTCGAATCCCTGAGACGACTTCATGCAAAATACCAAGGCGTTGATCGGTCAAAACAGCTTGTTTTCTACGCAGCATGGCGTACGTTTTAGCCATAGAAAATGAGAGAATAACAAGAAAAAGAAGGATAGTAACACCAGATAAAGACTGCCAACCAATGAGTAACAACAACAAAGTAAAGGACGTAACAATCATCAATGGCGCAAGAATGAAGTATGACAACGCCATATACGATTCTTCCATTCTTTGCACATCGCTTGATATGAGGTTTTGGATATGACCCGTTGTGACAGCAGACAGGACGTAGCGTTGTGATTGCAACACCTGTTAATACAATAGCAAAGAAAAGTGTTTCAGTTTGTTGTGTTATTGATTTAGTTATTTTACCAGCTGTAAATGAAAATACATCATCACGCAGAATGAGGGGTCAAATCAGAGGAGGAGTGAATGGTATCCCACAGCGCAATGCGAAAGCAAGTATATTATCAATTTTCTTCGCACGTTGATTATTGTGTTCAAGTCAGCGAAGCGAATAGAGCAGGAGGTTTCGTTCAAAAAGATCCTTCAGAATCGAAGAGTGTTTGAAGTTCCAGCTTCGCTGTGCTCTGAAAGAAGAATTTTAAAGTACCTTTGACACTGATAGTACCTAAACTATCTAACTATCTGTCTAAAGATTTAGATATTTTATTTAGTAAAATAAAAATCACTAAAAATATTAAAAGTTATTATTAGTTTGCTGTGTTTTTTAACGGCTTAACAGAGAGTTACATTTGGATGTCCGCCACTCAAGGTCAAAGCCGGTTAACCTCGTAGTAAAAAATTTAATTCATTCAAGTTATGTTTGATTGTGATTGGTTTATTTTGAAACACAAAACGAAAGTCTATGTTACGATCAGAATTTAAAACAAATAAATAAATAACCATATTGGTTCTACACTTAGGAATGGAATAGAGTCGATTGCGATCAATGTGATCTGAGAACGCTTCGCGTGACAACTCTCAGATACCAGAAATGGTAAGGTGAAAAGTACATGAAATGTAGTCAAACATAATGCATCATTTCTTAGTGAAAACGTGGGTCGATCTGGGTCGGACTAGGATCATTTTAAAGCTAAGAAAAGATACTAAGTAGGAGGCAAATAACATGCAAGATCGACCCTCTAATTATTAAGTTACGCATAGAGAAATATCAACCAAATTATCAAGAACAAAAAATCTCCCGACACTGGAGAAAATGTCAAATCGTACGTTCCAAACTCATCTACTCAAGCCTTAAATTACAGATACCATCAATTATTATCTCTAGATCCTGGCCAATAATATAGGAAAGTAGAAACATTCCTTGTTGCTAGATTAAAATCATTGTTTTCGCGATTGTGTTAGTCAAGACGACGAATTCCCGCCATGTTGAAAATGTATCTTCGCAAAGCACTATGGGGTACTATTCTTGCCTTCTCTGGGGTCAAACAGGTTTTTGCATCTAATTAAGGGCTTGGCGTGCAATGAGCCATTGCGAAGTTAATGAGTTTCGGGAGATTCAAATACAGAGAAAATGGCTGAAACTCTGTTAGCAGTGCATCTTCAACGCGGTTTTTAGCAAAGGCCATTCTGTGCGATGGCGCCTAAAATGATCCTTTGAAAAGGAACTTCAATGAATCAATTCCAATTTCTACAAAATAATTGCGATATTTCGCACAAGCGCCGCGACGTCAACATTTCTCTGACATTTCATGCCTGATTTTCCTAATATTCCCCAAATATCCCCCAAATAGCAGTCTCATTCTTCGAATAGCTTTCAAAATACCTGGTTTATTCTTCAATTTATTTGTAAAGTGCTTGTCAAACTTTATTTCAAAGTGAGCTAGTTCCGGGGATGGAGTGCCCCGTTAACCGATCTATAAAGAAACCTATAAGATATACATACCTTTTTGTGGATTATTCCGATCAATGCTATCTTAAGATTTATTGCCATAGATTTGGTTTTTAGATCGTGATGTCTGCCGGCAAACACTCGAATTAATACAGCCACACTGATCCCAGCAGCAGAAAGGGTAGCGTACTTTTGGTAATGCTGAGAATCCTCTTCGAGAGTCTTGAGGTAAACCCAAAGTAGAACTGCAAATATGATGTCCATTGATCTTTGACAATAGTTCAAGGCCAGGACAAATACATATTGCTGCAATGGGAATAACTTAAGCACAGCTCGCCATAGCCGAGGTTGTCTTCCTTTCTTCTTGGCATCCATGACCTCATCTTCCCATGCATCGTCCATTTCTTCTGCTATTTCCCCTGCATTATGTTCATCTGATAACTCATGAAGATCGTCATCTTTCAAAGGCCGTTTATAACCAGTACTTATAAGATTGTTCATCCATGACAGAAATAACAGAGAGAGAAATCCTGCTTCTTCCTTCGGTTTTCTAGAGGAAGAATCTTTTGATAAACCCATGGCAACTACCTGCAAACAGAAAATATTGAAGAATAGCAACCTTAAGTTGGAGAACGAAAATGCAAGCGACCACCCCAAAATGGATACTCTTTTAAAAACCTTCTATTGTAGTACCATTTCAGTTTGTCTAGTATTTTACTCAATAGGCACCCCAGGTTTAGAGTTAAATAAAGTCTTTTGAGAGCGCTTGACTGCGTTTCCGTTCTCTTTACTACGTAAAACAATATTTCAAGTTGCACTTTCAGTATACATTGAAGATGATTATGATGCGCAATGTTTCGTCTATTGAAAATTGCAATTCGTGCTATTTTTGCTTACCGTTGTCACCGTTGGTGCCAGGACCGTTTACACAAATACCAGAAAAAAATCAGTACAACCATAATACAACTCAATTTGGATGAGATTAGAATACTGATTAAGCTGGCTTTACACGATATCGGACGAATTTTTCAGTAACCGTTAAAAACGCCGTACGTTTTGGCGTCTCATTTACCCGGGACTGGTTCATCCAGAGAAAAATTCAAAAAGTCAGGCGGAAAACTTGAGACGCGTAAAATCAACGGCTAGAATTTTTGACTAAATGTTTTGTGATAAAAATTGACTGGTATCCGGACAACACCTTGCCCTGATAAATATGCTTTACGCATGAATCAATTGAATTGTGTGTTTATTGTAATTTTTTCTTCGTTTTTTTTTTTTTCTTTCTTATTTTTCTTTTCTTAACAATGATATTGTTTTTAATATGATTAAGGGAAATATAATATATTTATCACTAAACTATATGTGAAATTTAGAAGATTTATTTTATTATAAGGATAGTATTAGAGCCTGAGGGCTATGTAAACTGCGAAGGGTTCTAGTTGGCGCCCAAAAGCTAAAATCTCTGACACTATCATATTGAAAACGCAGTACTACTTTTAATGATATCTAATATTTATAAAGCGCACATATTCATACGCATATTTTAAAATGAGCAGGAGAATGAGTTCACAGAAATTTATAATTTCGAGATGATTTTGGATTCTAAGATGCTTTTCTAGTAATCAGATCATCCAAACTAAATAAAAAACCATAAAGTACCAGTATTCTATCCTTTAATATTCTTTATAAAGACATATTTCTTCGAGTTTCCATCCAAACTCTCGACTTAATGATTTCCGAACGGTTTGATTGACGGAAGAGAATCGGCAAATTTGCACACCAAAGTCGGGCGCGTAGCAATGCAATTGATGGTAAGTGCTCTATTAAGTGCTCTAAGACGTGCTAAATTACCCTTTGTTGTCACGCAAGACATTTTTATCCAAATCTATAATGATTCATAGTGCCTATTGTTCTGAGATCTGGGGTGATTCAAATTAGGTTTAACCATAGTTAATAGTCTATTAACAATGGTTTAACAGATAAATTCAATAAGATGCAAAATAGAGCTGCAGGTATCGTTACAGGTACAGGTGCACCTATAACATCAGAACTAGGGCATCAAAACTCTGTTAATAGGTTTAAATATGATAAGAGAATCTCAAAACTTTCTGTTGACATTATCGTGTTTATAATATAAAAGTTTTGAATGACTGATTGACAAAACAATAAGACTTGTGAGGATTATGATCAACAGTCCAATTTCTTTCTGTTCAGTATTTCCTTCATCGATCAATGTCGGCATTTTTCCTTCCATATCATGAGGGCTTCGACAAACGTAAGCATTTTTGAATATTGTTTAAATTCATAATATTAATGTTTATCACTACGTATTTACGGTCTCTGGAGTTCATTCTCCCAACTATTGTTTAATGTTCAGGAAGTTTTATATTTGCAAGAATATTAGATGAATAATATTGAGCACGTTTTAAGATTAGGTGCCCAGTTTCGTGACACGCGCGCAAACACCAGTGATTACAAAAGCGTGACTACACTGACAATTTATAATTATTAACAAAACTATAGTCGCAAATTGTTTCAAAACACACATGTTATGAATTCTGCAAATATTCACAGTTACAATGTAATTTTTAATCAAATAAACAGATTTAAAACTGAGCTCTTCTTTCTCAAGTGATCTTGCGAATTAATTAAATTTTCAACTCCCGTCATATTCCCCCATTTTAAAAAATGAACAAGGAACGAAATAAAATTTCACAACAAAATAAAGTTAAAGGTAAGAAAATATGTTTTATCGAATTTTGTTGTGAATTACTTTGAAAACAATGCATTTTTACAACGTGTCACGAAACTAGACACTTAGGTGGCCGTCGAAATATTCCTTTTATTTTATCAAATTAAAAGATTCGAAGAAAATATCTACATCATAATGTTACCTGATACATTTGCCTTTATGTGACAAAATTTGATAGAATTATCTTTTTCCGTAGAGAAGATATAGTATTCACAACCTGAAGGGTCACGATCAGTGGGCAACATACTGTATTCAAGTTCGTAACATTTCTGGACGATCATGGTTCAGATCGGATAACTAATGTCACCATCAATATCATTTCTTAAGAATATATTTACCTTTTTCGAGATGTTGTTATGAATCAGTATTTATCTTGGCATAAAGGCAAATAAACGATACGTCGTGTTCACTATTGCCTACCGTCTACTGGACTTGGCGCCATTTTTGTGTGGTTAGTTCGAATAATCTCAATAATCAAGTGCATAACCGTGACAGGATGTAGTCATATGCAGATTAATCCACAGGCAGCCCAAACAACCCATTTTTAGCTATTTTTACATTTAATGTATGGGACGATATACAACGTATTTTTTGTTGAAATAAATTTGAACATACCTTGGTCCTATGTTATTATTTAAGGTATTTGGTGTCATTCTGGGTGGTTTTTTGCCGTTTTAGAGCGATTTTTTTAATTGCCCACTAGTACTTTTAAGTAGACTACTGCAACTAGACTACTGCATAGGAGAGTTTGGAACTGGCCAAGGGCGGATCCAGTGGGAGGGTCGGGGAGTCGCAACCCCCCTGTCATACCTGAGTTTAGGGACGGGCAATTTGATATTTGATGGGGGTCTAGGTTAAATCAAAAAAAAAAAAAAAAAAAAAAATATGAGCATGCAAAGTCTCGATCCTTAAAAAAATATCGTGCAGCGTCAAATACGGCAAAAACATATCAAGCGAGCTTATAAATTCGATTTCAAGATTTCACTTCTTTTGAACCAAATGGAATATTCGACTTTTGAAGGAAGTCCAATGCCTCTCAAACCGCTGGAAATCGCATCAGTCCGAGAGTCTGAATTTCAAAAATTTTCGGGGGAGCATACCCCAACCCCCCTAGGTTCTCCAGCCTATGGCGGTGGATTGGCTCGGTAAACGTGACGTCATTTCTACATCATTATTTCAGATCAGCTGGTTGGACCAGGGGAATATGTTGGGGGAGGGGTGTGGATACATTTTTAGCCTTGCCTGGGGAGGGTGTTTGGAAGGACTGCAAGGGGGTATCAAAAGAATTTTTTGTCGTTTACAAATTTTACCTGCCCTCCCATGAATGACCTACAGGCAGCGGTCTCAAATCTATCTAAATTCGAAGAGTGCATGTGCAGCTTGTTTGAAATAGTTTGAAATAGATTTTGAACTTCGTGCAAGTTATATTAATTATAGAACAATAGGTGAGAACAAAGATTGCATTGGGAGCTCCACTTTTAGGCAGTGCCCAAATGAACTATATATGAACTGGTGACCCGTCCCGCGGGACTTCGAGGTAAGTGCATCGACCGCATTGCATACCGGGAGAACCGCAAGACACCAACGCATGCGCAAATCACGTGAATGATTCAAGATGGCGGCTGATTTTCGTGAAGATTTGCCTCAAGAATAATAATCAGACCCATCTCAGCTGGTGTTTTATTGAACCGAAAATGTTAAGCAAAATAAAGACTTTCGTCAACGAAGCAGTAGAAGCTGTAAGTATCTATTACTAGACATCTGTATGCTTGATAGATACTTAAAATTATCAGTCGTATGGCCACGTAGACGTAAAACGAAACTGCCTTCTTGGTTGGGGCTGCTTTGAATGAAGGAATTCGTGTTTCTTTTTACAGCTTGCTCCTGACTTGCCTCCCCAAGAGGACTTCGTATTCCACTGGAAGGCTGTGACGAATTACTTCATCGAAGCTACAGGTAAGATGAAAATAGAATCAAAATGGCCATCGTTGTTTACAAGTCGAAATGTCATGTTGAGCAGTATTGTACCTTGTACTTGATGTACGATGATGAGGCGGGTGTATTAGCATTGACGGAATGCAGTTAAATCGTTTATTTTTTATCCATACGAACAGCTGATTGAATATTATCAATGTGCTTGTTTTATTTTCGATATACATGTACATATGATTGATAGGTTTGACATCTTTGCTGCATTTTTGATATATGCTGCATCATTAATTTCCTACATACTCTAGGACCCTCCATTCTAGCTCTCTCTCTCTCTCTCTCTCTCTCTCTCTCTCTCTCTCTCTCTCTCTCTCTCTCTCTCTCTCTCTCTCTCTCTCTCTCTCTCTCTCCCTCCCTCTCTCTCTCCCTCCCTCCCTCCCTCCCTCCCTCCCTCCCTCCCTCCCTCCCTCCCTCCCTCCCTCCCTCCCTTAGAGAAACATTGTACAGTAGTATACATTAAATACCTAATGAAATTATTACTTACTATTATCTTTAGATGAGAAAGTTCCAGTTCACTCCACTAACATTCCTTATCACTTGGAAAAAATGTTGTTGACTCTGAAGCAAGAAGAAGACGAAGCATCTGGTGGCTCCACAGTATGTTCAATTATTTAATTCACCTGTTTCTCACTCCTGACATGTATTCTCTCTCGTGAATGCAGTAGTTTGTTAGACCCTTCACAGGGCCCAATGGATGGTGAGGTAGTCCATAGGCAGTAAGATTTTATAAGGGAATTTTTAAAATGGTATTATCATTGCTCTTTGAAAACGGTTCATACATTGTAACCTCACCACTTTTAAGCTTGCTTCACTGGCCATGCTTCAATTCAGTTCACCTAGGGATTAATCAGCTGTTGTGTTTGTTAATTGTCACTTAGGGACCGATCGTTTATTACACCGGGGGGGGGGGGGGGGGGGGGAGGTGGAAATACCAGGGGTGTACGTTTTTAGAAATCAGTGAAAATTGGGGTGTACAATTGTTAAAATGCAAGAAAATGTAAATGTACAAGAATATATTCAAGGTATTCGGACCCAAGCTTAGGAATGAGGGAGGGTTGTTGGGGAGGGGGAGAGAGGTTGTTTAAGAAATGTGTAATTTTTTAACGACTGTATAATGAATGGTATGATATATACAGAATCCAGAAAAGATTATTTGTGAGTGAAGGCAATGTTAAAAGTGTTAAAAGAGGGGGGTACATTTTCCATTTAAGAGTTTTAAAGGGGGGTACAAATTTCATTTCATTTTTTTGTGAAGAAACCACCGCCTGGGGCATAATAAACGATCAGTCCCTTAAATGATATATATAGTCTAAGTATTTTGAACATAAATGTTTTGAATAATAGGGCCCTTGTTTGGAATATCTTCTGCAACACAAGATCCTTGATACTCTGCATACTTTAGGAAGGGCTGATGTAAGTAATTTTTAATTAAATGTCAATTAATTAAAAGTTTTTTTGAAATACAAGCTCCGTATTTAACTGTCAATGGATTAAGCTCATACTAATGCATCACCTACCCTCCTTAAATGAGCACTTCTGTCAAATCACCAATAGAAATGGAAATAGTTCATGGATATTAATAATAATAAGTTTCAGTGGACTAAGGGAGTGCTTCCCATAATATGAGCTCCTTGAAGGGGGTGGGCTAGTTATAAAATGGAACATCTAACATCTAGGCAATTTTGCTTCAAAACTGGGGATGGGTCATCACTTTTTCAACCACATTTGATAACGGGCCATCACTAAAATATGCTAATTCAATTCTAGTTTTGCCGAACCCCCCCTTTACTTTATGACCAGTCCCTTAAGTCAATTTGTTAGAGAATTTTACTCTACCCTAGTCTACTCTGAAATTTAATTCATTTTTTTTACATTCTTAATTTCTATTGAACCAAGTGATCAACTTTGGAAACATCTGTCCTTTGAATGTATAGTAGATATTTACTTGTAGGTTTTTATTTTATTTGCATATTTTTATTCAGTGCCCTCCAGGAATGAAGCAGCAAGTATTATCATTTTTTACTAATCTTCTGGCCAAGATGAAACAACCATTATTGCCTCATGTCAATGTCTACAGACCTGTACATGTAAGTCAAGTATTTTTATATATAAATAAATACACTTTATTTCACAAGGGTAGAATACACTGTCAAATGGCCAACAAGCCACCATCAAACAGCTGACAAACTACCATCAAATGATTGTTAATTGGTCATTAATCTGCAATTAATTGGCCATTAATTGGCTGATATAAGATCTGGGGTGCTGAACTTGTGTATTCCGGGTCAATGAACCCAATTAAAGTTTGGGAAACTATTTTATTAAATTTTAAAAACCTTGATGTGAAGGAAATCAAATATTAGAATAAACTATAAACATGAAATCAGTATGTTTTTTACAGTCAAACAAGCTCAAGCGTACCCCTCTAGAATCCATTACTGGTTTTATTATTTGAATATTAAGTCCATTATTCACACTGATTTTCCATAAAACAAAATACTCCATGCATCAAAATAAATTATCTTTTTGAGTTTTGGATTGGATTTGATTCTTCAACTTAATTGCCATGCCAAGGTAGAAAAACTTGTCAGAAAGAATGCTATTGTTTTACTTGGCTGTCCACTTTGAATTTTAGCTGTGAATTGAATTTGAAGTTTGGAGTCTTCAGATTTATTAATGAAAACTCAAAGTGAATAATCAACTCAAAATTTAAATAATCAAATCATTAATCGAGCCTAGGGGTGTACTCTTGAGCTGTTTTGACTGTACTGTATTGCTTTGCCATATTATATATGTAATACAGCATTTCTAGCTCCATCAATTTTGTCCATCTGCAGAGGTTGATTCGTCTGTGTGGTGAAGTGCGTGCAGCTCCTTCTGAGAATGAGGAAGTTCAATTTCTTTGTACAGTTTGTTCCAAACTAAGACAAGACCCATATCTTGTTAATTTCTTCCTTGAGGTAGGTTTTTTTAAGAATACGGTGAAATTATACATATATAATTTATATACTTTTCTCAAAGTATCAGATCTTAATCACTAGCAGTTACTAGTTGGGACTGCATTTGTGTGTTACAGCAAGTGGATAAGAAGGAAACTTAATCATAGTGTAAACAATTCTTGACTGTATTAAAAAGTTTCAACCACATGAAGATTTAATAAATGGCCAAGTTTTCGATTCTTGACTGTTCGGATGCTAGTCCTCCATCGGAGTAAAACCAAACATCCGAAAAGTCAATATAGTTACAATTTAAAGGATTTTTACACATTGTTTAAGTTTTCTTCTTAATATTCACTTATTAAAAAAGCTTGTTGTTTCATGATTAGTATGCTTGGTAAATTCAAAACTGTTAAAAAAATTTCTTACAAGTTATCAAATTCCAAAGTACAGTATTGTTGTCTGAAGCAAATGCAGTATATTCCCTCACTGTTATTCATCGGCAACTTTTTCCTGCATAAAAAGATGCTGCAAATGTTGCTTTTTCTGCAGAAAGACTCAATCATGCCTTGAAATAAAGTCTGTTTTTAATTTAAAAAATCATCATTTGAACAAAGAAAATCTATCAAACGAGTATAAAACCTACAAGACAATGCTAGAGTATATAACCATTTATCACATATAAATATACAGAATAATATTGATAAATTTATTTTAGAATATTACTTCTTTTAAGTAGTTTACTATGAATGCTTCTAAATTCAAAGAGTGTTTAAACCTTGAACAACACCAACACTATTTCAATGATCTTTATTATTCAATTCAATCATTCTGAATGGGACACTTTCCTTTTCTTTGCAGTTCCTAAATTACATTAAATCATAAATATCCATTAATAATATCTGATCTGTTTATTCTCACTGTGTTTCTGTGTCTTCTAACCACAGTTCACTTCAATAAATGCCTGTTCTTGCATCGCCTGTCAACAAACACATAATAAAGACCCTTCTACTCATAACACATGTGTAAGTCTATACTCTGAACAGAACTTCTGCTTTCTTATATTAAATCGTACTAGTACAGTGTATGTGTAACTATGCTAAATGGGGTTCAAAAGGGTCAGGTTTCTTTTAAAGTATCTGAACTAAAATTTCTGTTAAATTTAAAGTACTTTACTGTATATTACTTATAAGCTGCATAATTTAATATTAATATATGTGAAATCCACATTTGTAGATTGCCTTGATTTATTGGCAAATGAATCTAAATTCTAATATTTTTATTGATAAAATAAATCTCATATCACAACACTTTTTGCTTGATATTGCCCATCAAAATAAAACATCCTTTTTACAAGGGTACATGTAGCACTTAATAGCCAGTGGCTAACAAACTTAGTTCCCTTTAAATTGTCTTTCTGAGAGCATAATAAAATATTTTTTGCTTTAAAAAAGTTTTATTCAAAAAAATTGATAGCCATATTTTTTAAAGTTAAATAATAGGAAACAATTATTATATTAAATATTATTATTTCTTGGTATATACAGTATTTCCTCTGTGTATCCTCAATTATATAATTATGTGTCTACCAACATATATCTGCAACTAAGGTTACCAAAAGCCAAAATTCTTTTTAAAATAATATATATGAATATGACATCATTTTATATTCGTACAGTTCAATATATTTTCCTCTCACTACTCACAATCTTATGCTCTCCTCTCTTATCAGACTACTTCTCCTATATATACTAGCACTAGTTTATCACAGGTATGGATCCTTGTTTTTCTTGTATCAGATGATCACATGCACTACCATTCTCATCATTCTAGCTGATTTGACCTACTAGATTGTTCGTTTCAGTGCATTTTACTGTGATTGTGTATCTCATACCACTGGATCTCACACTGTATGCAGTACTTTACATTCAGTCGTTATTAACGTGCCTGTACCTGAGTGGATACCCTGTTCTTGTCACATAATGTATCTCATACTACTGTGTATCACACTGTATGCAGTACTTTACATTCAGTCGTTATTAACGTGCCTGTACCTAAGTGGATACCCTGTTCTTGTCACATAATGTATCTCATACTACTGTGTATCACACTGTATGCAGTACTTTACATTCAGTCCTTATTAACGTGCCTGTACCTAAGTGGGTACCCTGTTCTTGTCACATAATGTATCTCATACTACTGTGTATCACACTGTATGCAGTACTTTACATTCAGTCCTTATTAACACACCTGTACCTGAGTGGGTACCCTGTACTTCTCACATATCTCATACCATGGTGTATCACACTGTATACAGTACATTCAGTCCTTATTAACGTACCTGTACCTGAGTGGGTACCCTGTACTTGTCACATATCTTATACCACTGTGTATCACACTGTATGCAGTACTGTACATTCAGTCCTTATTAACGCACCTGTACCTGAGTGGGTACCCTGTATCTATCAGGCAGTATTATAATCAGCTTTTAATGAAAAAAGTTTAATGATTAACTTCACATAAAATTAAATTTAATTTGAAATGCTTTAATTTTAAGTTTTTAACCGATTGAAGATAACACTGAACAATGGGTGTAAATTTTGTATTTATAAAGGCTTTTTAATACATGCTTATTGAGGCTCAATAAAGGTATAGCATTGCACACTAATAATTTGATGCTACAGTATAACAACCCTAAACCTTGTCTACTCCATTTTTTCACTAACTTGCATTTTAACCCTACATGTACTGAATTTCTGGCCAGGGGTCAGAAAAGAGAGAAAAAACTTTTTGATCCCTGGATTAGAATTCTGTTGTTTACTGCGATTCTCAATATTCTGTGAACTCAGACATTCCAACGGCTTGTTGTGACATTGGTTTTTCACTGCCATCAATCAAAAGTAATAAGTCGGCACTTTTGAAATTTTTCACTGTCGGCAGTGAAAAACCAAATTCCAACGCGAAACTCGCAACTACAGAGTTTGAAGAATATTGAGAATCACAGTAACATAATATTATAGTGCATGACAGTGGGTATGACAGACTGTATTTGCTTCATGACATGACTGGTCTTTTCACTTTAAGTTTTGCATGCCTGTTACATGTTGTAAATACCATCAGTGTTAGACTTGCTTAACTTACTGCAGCCAAGGAAAATAATCATGCTTTAAGCATACGCAGCTAACATAAGCTAAAGATTTAAATAAAAGATGTAACATACAGTATCTTTACTCAATCAGATGCATGTTACATTGTTTGCCATCCTGCATCCATACACATTGAAGAGTTTTGTAAATTGTGATATCATATTTTAATTAATGGATTTTTTTCTAATCATACATAAATGAAATGAAATTACTGTACATTGTTCAATTTTGTAAAATGAAAAGGAATTGGACTCGTTAAATGAACACTATTTTAAGTTTCATACAAGGTGCTAGGCTCAGATTTCCAGCCATAAGGGTTTTAGTTGCTTGTGATACAGGCACACAAAGCCCAAACTGCTGGAAATCTGAGCCTAATAAGGTGCATGCTAGTCTGGCTTTGGTATAAACAACACCACAAGACTGAGGTGATGAACAAATAGTGTTTCTACCAAAGCTGCACTACTGTATGTTCATTACCTCAGAAAAAAAGCTTTGGAAATTAGGATAATGTTCATTAAAATATTCTACTACCTTCACTGTATATGTACCTTTGAGTACAAAAATTAGTATTTTGAATATTATTAAAATCAATCATGTACATGTACTAGTACAATAATTCTTAAGTACAACATCTACTTGAAACCCAAAATAATGGTTTGAATGATTACATTTTAGTCGCTAGTGAAAAGTGTACCTCATGAATCTGGAGCTGGGCAGGATTCATCGACACTGCAAGACACCAGACGTAGGGACAAACCTGATTACACACTGGTGAACTCTCTGTTGAACATGACCAAAAGTGAGGTAAATATTATTGATAATGGTTCAGTTAAGGCTCTCATTGGACCGTTGTGTTATTATTATTTGCCTGACTGTGTATAATACCACTTTCCTCAAATTAACAACTCCCCGTGCTAAGAACTGGAATGCAAAAATTAGTTAAAAGCTTATTTTTATTTTTATTTATTTATTTATTTTTAATTTAAAAATATCTATATCAAAAAAAAGCCAGCACTTGATTTGAATGTTTACTAATCATGTACTACATTATTCATAGCAAATTGTAGTAAATAGATATTAGGAGTAGTGCATTCTTGGTAAAAGTTTAGACAATCCATGCAACTATATATCAAACCTTGATGGTGTTTCACCTCAATATCATAGAATCAAAGCATAAACATCCCACATGTTGGGGCACTGTATTTGTCCATT
Source organism: Anthopleura sola (assembly GCA_023349425.1). NCBI lineage: Eukaryota > Metazoa > Cnidaria > Anthozoa > Actiniaria > Actiniidae > Anthopleura > Anthopleura sola. The sequence goes on from JALHLI010000005.1 coordinate 5,586,355, forward strand.
TGTGACATGCAATTTTATCACTCATATGAATGTATTAGTACTCTTATCTTTACGACTGAACTTAGTTAGAGTATGTAAAAGTACTGAACAACTTGTATGATTGATGGCAGCCAATTTGCCTGAGTTCCCTGGCACAACTTTTGTCTGGATCAATGCACAGCAATGAAATCAGAAGTACATGTAACAATAAATTTTTTAAAAGTAATTTTCTTACACTGGCATTTATCATTGTTGACAAATACCTTGTTGTTTTGATGTCTTTTATCTTATTGTTTATTAGGATAGTAGAATAGGAGTCAAGGCATGTGAAGGACTTCTGCTGTGTGCATCTTTACCTGAGGACCATGCAGCTACTGTGATAATCCTATATACACCTTTCTGTGAGATTATGGTCAGTAGCAACATGCAACACTCTCAATAAACCCAATCCAAATACAAATCACCAGGTCTTTTAAGGTCTCTTAAAAGATCACTTTACATTCATTGATTGATTCCTTAAAAAACTTGCAAATACATAGTTTATAATGAAAACAATTTATTAATCCCCTCATTTCCATTTTCCATTTTTATTTTTATTTTACAAATGTAGGCAGATCGATTAAATCCCTTATTCCAAGCTCTTCCACAGTCCATGGATCCTACAGACATAACTAATGCCTCAGCAAAATGGGGGTAAGCCTTTCCTTCAGCAATATGTTCAGTATCTTTTTACTTTACAACACAAAATTACATACAGGAGTATGATGATCCGTATGCATATTTATAATGACTGTATAATCTCTGGAATTCTAGCTCAAAGAATGCTAAGAATATGTTTGCAAGAAGTTGCATAAAAACATTATTGTCAGAATGTTTTCACTATAGTTCAGATTTTTAAAAAAAGAGTCTCTGAGTATTTTTTGGTTCGAGCGAACCCACTCTTTCTCCCCTCCTTACCCTTTCGAGGTCCTAGGGACGGGCCTGAGACTGAGACTCAAATTCAACCATACCTGATTAATTCATTGACAAACCATTCTTCTCTCTGCGACGTGCGAATGACTTCTAGACCTCTTATTGTTTCAGTGATGTGTGCATACACGGGGCTGTAACGAAGTGCTACCATTCGGGTCAGCTCACGAGATGTCTTCAGGTAATAGCGAGTGGTATAATAAGACAGTATTACAAGTGGTATGACTACTGACAGAAACCAGAAGTTGATGACTGATGTCAACACAACCACTCCCAGGCACTTTACAATAATTAACAAAGCCATACCATATCGGTTAGGAAGCTCATCATCAATAATGCCAGTGTCTCTTGAAAACCGGTTCATTATTCGTCCCGTTGGATTGGTATCAAAGAACAACACTGGAGACTTGATCACTGCTTCCGTCATCTTTGCGTGAAGGTTTTTAGACGACTTGATTACAAGGTAGTAGGATAGGTAGCATCGTATGATGCTCACACCACAGGATACGCACACCAACCCAACATATACAAAAATGATTTTCAAATTCCTCTGTGCGCTGTAGGACATGTTAGCCAGGAATGTTTGAAGAATGCTTGGAGCAAAGATGAATGCTTCAGGGAAAAAAGTAAAAACGTAAAAATATGAGTTGAAAAATATCAAAATTAAAAAAATGGAGACTTAAGTTCAGGTTTACTTTATGCCATAAAGATACGATACAGGATCGTCATTGGGAGTTTTGTTGATTCACAAATGTAACTGGATTGCAGTTGTGGCTCTTTATGTTGGAGAGGTGTTGACTTGGCAAGATTAGCTTATTGGTTTGATAGATATATGAATGAAGCCCCTTCTATACGTAGTTGAAACTTTTAGCTGAAGCTTGTGTGGAACTGGCGAAGCAAGAAACACCTTGTAACAACCACAGCGTTGTGAATTTAACTTTTGTCGCAAACAAGTTTCGGCAATGTGCGCCGTGTAAATTAACATAACAGTGCGTGCCAAGTGAAACTTGATGTACAACACCGTTGCACACAAGTTTCACCTTAAAGTTCCAACGTATAACAGGACAATCAGTTATCGCCAGCATGCACTTGTGGGATGGCTAGGGCTCTTTTTTGACAAAAAAAGTGCATCTATACAAACTCGTAAGTACAAAGCTGTACACTCCTTTAATAAAAAACAAAAGATGTTTGAAAGGAAAAAAAACTCTTACCTTGTACAAATAGGTAAAAAAAGGCAAAGCTTAATAAAGCCACACTGCTGGATCCAGTTCTAAAGAAAGACCAGTACAGACGCCATGTCACGTGACCGACATCTTTCTCTTCCTCCTCTTCCACCATGTCACGTGCTTCATTCTCATCAGGTTCTTCTTTGTGTTTCGAGGTTTCAAAGAAAGTTCCTCTGTCAGCTGCAGAATCGTTACTGGCAGTAACCTCCAATACACGTTCCTGTTCTATCATTCCTCTTGATTTCAGTTCTTCGTACGATCCTTGGTCTTCAATATGACCATCTTTTAATATGACTATCCAATCGGCTCGATGAAGATACTGCAACTGATGTGTAACTAGAATCCGAAGACTACCTGACAACTCTTCACAAATACACTTTTCAAAGATCTGTTGACCAACTTTAGCATCCACTGCACTCAATGGGTCGTCAAGTAAAACTACATCTGCTTCTGAATACATTGCGCGTGCTAGACTGACACGAGACCGCTGGCCACCACTCAGGACGATGCCACGTTGACCAATCATACTTAGATCTCCCTTTGGAAATCTTTTCATATCCTTCTGTAATCCACAAAGGTCAAGAAGCCTTTGATACTTTGTTTCATCAAAGGTTTTCCCAAAGACAATATTATCACGCACCGTCCCAGAAAATGTCCAGGGTACTTGTGAAACGTAAGCCATCTTACCAGGACATAGAATTTTCCCAGACGTTATTGGAATTTCTCCCTGCATGGCCATCAGCAAAGAAGACTTTCCGCTGCCAATAGGACCTGTTATAATCATCAACTGATGTGGACTTGCTGTAAGAGTGATATCATGAATCACATCTTGTTGACTAGTGCTCCACGCAGCTGACAGGCCTGTTAGTATCATAGAATGTTTAATGTTGGTAGCCGTACCTGAAGCTTGATCAGAAGCTTCAAAAGGACTAAGTTCTAGTTCCGAATTCAAGTCTGTTTTAGACAAGAACTGTTCTATTCTCTGCAATGAGATTTTTACATCTTGAATATAACGATAGCAGTAATCTATGTTAAAAACCACACAGTTTTTTATAATATCAGATATTGCAACCATTGTAAATATATCATAAGAGAAAAGCTGAATTCCTGAGTAAATCAATGTTACTATGGCTATCAGCGTTGTAATGTCGTTGATGGAACCATTGACTGCATCGTTTAGCGAATAAAATATGATTTTACGAAAGACGAAGCCAAGTTCTTTCCTGAAAAAGATCAAAGTATGACGTGAAAAACAAAACTGTTGCGAAGGATAATGAATTGTAGAAAAATGTGAAATGAAGGCTTTTAAGTCTTAAAATTGACTATATTTTTCTTTGGCTGTCTTATACTTCACTTACACATTTATATTGTTTTTTCATACACTACTTCGAGGGGGTTCTAAATGGTAATATTCAATGGCAATGAGCAGTGGCGTAGTGAGGGGGGTGAGGGGGCGGCCGCCCCTAAAATTTTAGGGTCGAGCTTTCTTTTCTTTGATGTGTGATGTCAATGCTACTGACGTAGGGAGGGGGCGGCCACGTGCTCCCTCTCCCCCAATTTTTGCTGTAACTAGTTTTTATTCTAGGTGCCCTCCTAGATCCTGGGTCCTCACTACGCCACTGGGAAGAAGGGATATCATATTAGCCGAGAAAAGGTTAGTGGAATCTCCGACGCCGAAGGTGAATAAATTTCGAGTACTTCTTCAAGAGCCCGGGGAGGGGGGGGGGTACTTCGGGTCGTTTCATACGGGGATCCTCCGCCCGGACTCTCGACCCCTTACCCTTTGATATACCAAATTTCAGCAAAAAGTTACCCCTTTTAAATTATTTTCTGCCTGAAAAGGCACCCCTTTCATATACTTTTGAAGAAAAGGTACCCCTTTTTATGCCAAAATTCACAAATTCCCACCCCTTTTCTATACCTGCGGCCTGAAAAACGTACCCCTTTTGGGCGGAGCATAACCGTATAGTCAATTATAGGGAGTACCCCCCACCCCCCCTCCCCCCCCCCCCCCCCCCCCCGGTTTACATTCTGCACTTTTCAGACACTTCTTGATTTTCGATTTTAGCCTTTATTGCGTTAGTTCTTATAGCTTGCATGGTCTTGAGCAGCAATGATTAGCCCTTCAGTTTCTCTCTTCAGATCACCGACTCTCAGCCAATTCCACGTCTCCTTATCAGCCACATCCTTGATTTGCTGATGGTACTGCCTCTGTAGGGGTTTCGTCATTATTTCTTCCCACCTTTGGTCTTTCTTTCTTTGCTTGTAATCCTTTGGTTGTTCCGCTGGTGCATGTTTTCCTATTTTACAAACTGCAATCAACAACCTTTCTTGGCTGTTCTTTACATACTGTGCAAGGCTTCCTACTTCCATTCTGATACAGTCTTCAATACTGATAAGGCCACGCCCTCCCTCAGTTCTTGGTAAATAGATACGGTTGACACAAGACCTGGGATGAAGAGCTCCATACATGCATAACAGTTTTCTAGTTTTTCGATCCATTTCTTGCAGATCATTCTTGGTCCAATTGACTATTCCTCCGCTGTAGCGAATCGATGATACAGCCCACGTATTGATTGCTTTCATGAGATTACCTCCATTCAGCTTCGACTTAAGGAGTTTTCTCAGCCTTCTCTTATATTCAACTCGTAGCTTTTCCTTCATTTCTAAATGTAGGACATCATCAGCTTCCAGTACGCCTAAGTACTTATAACAATCATCATTTTCTTCTAACGATCTAAGCTTTCTCCCATCAGGAAGAGCAATTCCATCACTCTTGATCTTCTTACCTCTATTCATGACCAGCACTGCACATTTGGAAATTCCAAAGTCCATACCAATGTCGTCACTGAATATGTTTATTATTATTATTATCATTATTATTATTATTATTATTATTATTATTACTATTATTATTATTATTATTATTATTATTATTATTATTATTATTATTATTATTATTATTATTATTCGAATTAAGGAAAGGTGTATATTATGGCCTAAGATTCCCTTAAAATCATGAAGCACACAATAGCATTAATGACAAGTCAACTTACCTCCTCACTTCCTTAATCAAGCTCATAAAACTCTCTTCCCAAGCGTTGGTCTTTACAGCTCGAATCCCTGAGACGACTTCATGCAAAATACCAAGGCGTTGATCGGTCAAAACAGCTTGTTTTCTACGCAGCGTGGCTTACGTTTTAGACATAGAAAATGAGAGAATAACAAGAAAAAGAAGGATAGTAACACCAGATAAAGACTGCCAACCAATGAGTAACAACAACAAAGTAAAGGACGTAACAATCATCAATGGCGCAAGCATGAAGTATGACAACGCCATATACGATTCTTCCATTCTTTGCACATCGCTTGATATGAGGTTTTGGATATGACCCGTTGTGACAGCAGACAGGACGTAGCGTTGTGATTGTAACACCTGTTAATACAATAACAAAGAAAAGTGTTTCAGTTTGTTGTGTTATTGATTTAGTTATTTTACCAGCTGTAAATGAAAATACATCATCACGCAGAATGAGGGGTCAAATCAGAGGAGGAGTGAATGGTATCCCACAGCGCAATGCGAAAGCAAGTATATTATCAATTTTCTTCGCACATTGATCATGGTGTTCAAGTCAGCGAAGCGAATAGAGCAGGAGGTTTCGTTCAAAAAGATCCTTCAGAATCGAAGAGTGTTTGAAGTTCCAGCTTCGCTGTGCTCTGAAAGAAGAATTTTAAAGTACCTTTGACACTGATAGGACCTAAACTATCTAACTATCTGTCTAAAGATTTAGATATTTTATTTAGTAAAATAAAAATCACTAAAAATATTAAAAGTTATTATTAGTTTGCTGTGTTTTTAACGGCTTAACAGAGAGTTACATTTGGATGTCTGCCACTCAAGGTCAAAGCCGGTTAACCTCGTAGTAAAAAATTTAATTCATTCAAGTTATGTTTGATTGTGATTGGTTTATTTTGAAACACAAAACGAAAGTCTATGTTACGATCAGAATTTAAAACAAATAAATAAATAACCATATTGGTTCTACACTTAGGAATGGAATAGAGTCGATTGCGATCAATGTGATCTGAGAACGCTTCGCGTGACAACTCTCAGATACCAGAAATGGTAAGGTGAAAAGTACATGAAATGTAGTCAAACATAATGCATCATTTCTTAGTGAAAACGTGGGTCGATCTGGGTCGGACTAGGATCATTTTAAAGCTAAGAAAAGATACTAAGTAGGAGGCAAATAACATGCAAGATCGACCCTCTAATTATTAAGTTACGCATAGAGAAATATCAACCAAATTATCAAGAACAAAAAATCTCCCGACACTGGAGAAAATGTCAAATCGTACGTTCCAAACTCATCTACTCAAGCCTTAAATTACAGATACCATCAATTATTCTCTCTAGATCCTGGCTAATAATATAGGAAAGTAGAAACATTCCTTGTTGCTAGATTAAAATCATTGTTTTCGCGATTGTGTTAGTCAAGACGACGAATTCCCGCCATGTTGAAAATGTATCTTCGCAAAGCACTATGGGGTACTATTCTTGCCTTCTCTGGGGTCAAACAGGTTTTTGCATCTAATTAAGGGCTTGGCGTGCAATGAGCCATTGCGAAGTTAATGAGTTTCGGGAGATTCAAATACAGAGAAAATGGCTGAAACTCTGTTAGCAGTGCATCTTCAACGCGGTTTTTAGCAAAGGCCATTCTGTGCGATGGCGCCTAAAATGATCCTTTGAAAAGGAACTTCAATGAATCAATTCCAATTTCTACAAAATAATTGCGATATTTCGCACAAGCGCCGCGACGTCAACATAGTCTCTGACATTTCATGCCTGATTTCCCTAATATTCCCTAAATATCCCCCAAATAGCAGTCTCATTCTTCGAATAGCTTTCAAAATACCTGGTTTATTCTTCAATTTATTTGTAAAGTGCTTGTCAAACTTTATTTCAAAGTGAGCTAGTTCCAGGGATGGAGTGCCCCGTTAACCGATCTATAAAGAAACCTATAAGATATACATACCTTTTTGTGGATTATTCCGATCAATGCTATCTTAAGATTTATTGCCATAGATTTGGTTTTTAGATCGTGATGTCTGCCGGCAAACACTCGAATTAATACAGCCACACTGATCCCAGCAGCAGAAAGGGTAGCGTACTTTTGGTAATGCTGAGAATCCTCTTCGAGAGTCTTGAGGTAAACCCAAAGTAGAACTGCAAATATGATGTCCATTGATCTTTGACAATAGTTCAAGGCCAGGACAAATACATATTGCTGCAATGGGAATAACTTAAGCACAGCTCGCCATAGCCGAGGTTGTCTTCCTTTCTTCTTGGCATCCATGACCTCATCTTCCCATGCATCGTCCATTTCTTCTGCTATTTCCCCTGCATTATGTTCATCTGATAACTCATGAAGATCGTCATCTTTCAAAGGCCGTTTATAACCAGTACTTATAAGATTGTTCATCCATGACAGAAATAACAGAGAGAGAAATCCTGCTTCTTCCTTGGGTTTTCTAGAGAAAGAACCTTTTGATAAACCCATGGCAACTACCTGTAAACAGAAACTATTGAAGAATAGGAATCTTAAGTTGGAGAACGACAACTCAAGCGACCACCTCAAAATGGATGCGGTTTTAAAAACGTAGACTGTGCCAAAGAGCGAATATTCAGATTGAATGTGCTTGAATCAGTGGACCTGCACATTTTATGCATTCTAGGGTATTCGTGGGTGTTCAAGCCAGACTAACGTGGGGTTAGATCACGCATCTGCCTTCCTTGAATGCTCTCGAGTATCCTAGAATATTCAAACATACTCAACCTGAATATTCTTTCTTTGGCACAGTCGATCGATCGATCCACTGTGCCAGAGTGAATATTCAAGAGTATTCATGAGTCGCATATCCCATCGGTACTTTAGGTATTCTAGGATATTCAAGTTGCATATAATACTTAAAGAATTTATGTCAGTAGTGTTCCCAGTGAATACTAACGAATACCTCACGTACTAATGATTGCTAGATATTCGTACTAATATTCTAGAGTGTGCAACTTGCATATGTGATCACCTTTATTTACTCTTTCAGGCATTTTCCCCAGAGGGGGGTGGGGGACTCAGGGGGTAAAGTATCGGGTATGCTCGTCGGAGGTTGTATACACCTAGACGTTTCATAAGTAGTTCAATAAACTCGTAGATCGTGGTTTTAAACCTGATAAAACACTCCTACTCGTTTATGTAATATATACAATATGGGTGGCCGTGTTGTATCAGATATACTCAGATATACAACCACGAGCAGAAGGCGAGTGATTGTATATCTGATACAACACGTACACGAATATTGTATATTACTTATGAAACGTCTAGGTGTATACATTCATGTTCTACTAAAATTTTAAAGATAAAATTGAATTTGGCTGAGAAAATTGGAGTTAAAGTTTATGCAAATCAGGACGATTTTGTATCAGATGTACAACCTCCTCCACGGACAATGATTTCTATTCTGTTTTCCACATTAATTATTCATGAGTTTTATAATAACCAGTACATAAGGGTTACCATACCTTGGTTAACATTTATTGTGTGTAAACGCCGGCAAAACCATTAGTAAAATACCATTCAAGACAATAGAAAGTTTACCACGATTTACTCTTCTATCAGGCATGGTTAAGAACAGTAACCGACGGTGCGATGATTATTTGTGCCTATTTCAATGATGCATGGTAGCGCTCTCTGAACATGAAAATTAAACTCAGCGCCGTCTCTACTTCATGCCGGTATTTTTGAATTCAAAATTGTTTTTTTCTAATTAGACAACTACGGTCATTTTAGCATGTGTAAACAATTATTATTCGCCGTTGCGACACAAGCTGCAGAGAGAATATCTTCGTGTAATCGCGCCTTAAAGAGTCGTACTCTGTAAGAGTCAAACATAGGCCGGCCAGTCAACCTCACGGATTTTGCTCAAATTTGGTATATAAACTTCTTTTGGGGTCCTAATTACGAAATCGACAATATTTTGTCAAAAATAGTTTTACGGAAAAAAAGCTGGGGAAGGGTCAGTTTTAGGGGCCGTAGATGACCAGTTACAATGCTGTTCGAGCACTGTTTTGGTAGCGCTCCAAAAAATATAAGTATTTATATTTTGTACAATATTTTGGTATCAAAATGAGCCTCTATTCATGATCACATACTTTGATCGCACATAGCAAATCCTTCAATTTGTTTTCTTAATTTATCATTAGTGCATGGCAGAGGAGCGTCTTTTACCGGTAATCGGCTGTTTCAAGTTCAAGTATTTTACCGCAAGGGATATTCAAACATAGCATTGTGATGTTAATATGACATTGTTAATATGACGTGGCATCATCCTGAGCGGTGGCCAGCGGTCTCGTTTCAGTCTAGCACGCGCAATGTATTCAGAAGCAGATATATTTTTACTTGACGACCCATTGAGTGCAGTGGATGCTAAAGTTGGTCAACAGATCTTTGAAAAGTGTATTTGTGAAGAGTTGTCAGGTAGTCTTAGGATTCTAGTTACACATCAGTTGCAGTATCTTCATCGAGCCGATTGGATAGTCATATTAAAAGATGGTCATATTGAAGACCAAGGATCGTATGAAGAACTGAAATCAAGATGAATGATAGAACAGGAACGTGTATTGGAGGTTACTGCCAGTAACGATTCTGCAGCTGACAGAGGAACTTTCTTTGAAACCTCGAAAAACAAAGAAGAACCTGATGAGAATGAAGCACATGACCTGGTGGAGGAGGAGGAAGAGAAAGATGTCGGTCACGTGACATGGCGTCTGTACTGGTCTTTCTTTAGAACTGGATCGAGCAGTTTGGCTATATTAAGCTTTGCCTTCTTTTACTTGTTTGCACAAGGTAAGAGTTCCTTTCCTTTCAGACATATTTTGTTCATTATAAAAGGAGTGTACAGCTGTTTGTACTTAAAGGTTTGTATAGAGGCACATTGTTTTGTCAGAAAAGATCCCTAACCATCCCACAAGTATATGCTGGCGACAACCGATTGTCCTGTTATACGTTGGAACTTTAAGGTGAAACTTGTGTGTAACGGCGTTGCACATAGAGTTTCACTTGGCTCGGGTTATTATTTTAATGTACACGGCGCATATTCCTGAAACTTGTTTGCGACACAAGTTTCGGTTACATGACTGGGTAAAAAGCTTTTCGACTTTTCCTGAAGCGTTTTTTGCGACAAAAGTTAATTTCCCAACACTGTGGTTGTTACACGGTGTAGTTAATTTTGAAATTTGTCTCGCTTTGCCAGTCTCACACAAGCTTCAGATAAAAGTTTCAACGTGTATAAGGGGTTAAATTCATATATCTATCAAACCAATAAGCTAATCTTGTGAAGTCCACACCTCTCCAACATATATAAAGAGCCACAACTGCAATCCAGTTACATATGTGACTCAACAAAACTCCCAATGACGATCCTGTATTGTATCTTTATGGCATAAAGTAAACCTGAACTTAAGTCTCCATTCTTTTAATTTTGATATTTTTAAACTCATATTTTTACGTTTTTACTTTTCCCCCTGAAGCATTGATCTTTGCTCCAAGCATTCTTCAAACATTCCTGGCTAACATGTCCTACAGCACACAGAGGAATTTGAAAATCCTTTTTGTATATTTTGGGTTGGTGTGCGTATCCTGTGGTGTGAGCATCATACGATGTTACTTATCCTACTACCTCGTAATCAAGTCATCTAAAAACCTTCACACAAAGATGACGGAAGCAGTGATCAAATCTCCAGTGTTGTTCTGTGTTACCAATCCAACGGGACGAATAATGAACCGGTTTTCAAGAGACACTGGCATTATTGATGATGAGCTTCCTAACCGATATGGTATGGCTTTGTTAATTATTGTAAAGTGCCTGGGAGTGGTTGTGATGACATCAGTCATCAACTTTTGGTTTCTGTCAGTAGTCATACCACTTGTAATACTGTCTTATTATACCACTCGCTATTACCTGAAGACATCTCGTGAGCTGACCCGAATGGTAGCACTTCGTTACAGCCCCGTGTATGCACACATCACTGAAACAATACGAGGTCTAGAAGTCATTCGCACGTCGCAAAGAGAAGAATGGTTTGTCAATGAATTAATCAGGTATGATTGAATTGGAGTCTCAGTCTCAGGCCTGTCACTAGGACCTCGAAAGGACGGGTAAGGAGGGGAGAAAGAGTGGGTTCGTTCGAACCATCGAATCACTCCTATCGACGGGTCTGAGTCTGATATTAGAAAAGTAATCTTGCTACTCACAAATGTACTGATTTATTAACATGTGATAAACATCTCTAATTTCAGACTTCAAAACCAGCACACTAAAGCTTTCCATCTGGTTGTCGCCTTGAAACAATGGTTTGCACTTCGTTTTGATTTGCTTGTCGCATGTCTTGTCATTGGCGTGGCCTTCATTGGTTTTGTTGCCATTGAAGATAAAGGTAGAATGCAAAATATCAATGTTATAGAAGGGGCTACAGTAGCTTCTTAGAAGTCCGTAATACAAAATATTAATGTAGAAACGATAATTTATTGCTTATGTTACCCATATTAGGAGCATTATGTAATTACCATGATATGAAGTATGCAGCACAGTTTCGATTCCTCACTGATTATCTACATACACGCCAGAAACAAACTGATTTTGGACTAGTTTTCGTATGAGAGAGGGGAATACCACATTTAGAGACAAATGCATGGAGATGTTTGTGTGTAGATTTTATTTAATTAGGTAACATTGTTGGATAGAGTGTCTCGCGTGTTTCGCAGCCATTGAGTCCTGTGACGGAATATCAGTTTAGCCATCAGTCCACAAAAATGATGTTTCTCAAAATATCTAACATGTGTGATTCCGTTTTTTCGTTCAGCTTTGACAGGTATGCTCCTAACCATAACAGCATCTCTTCTCGATAGACTCGAGCACGGAATACGCATGGCATGCGACATAGAAAATTACATGACTTCAGTTGAGAGAGTCATGACGTATTGTTCTCTTCCATCCGAACCAGGCTACAGCAGACAAGGTATTAAGACAGACAACTGGCCAGAACAGGGTATGCTAAGACTACAGGACGTATCTCTACAGTATGTACAGGATGGGGTAAGAGTGCTGGAAGGTATCAACTTACTTATCCAACCAAGAGAAAAAATAGGTATCGTAGGACGTACAGGAGCAGGCAAGTCATCCTTGGTAGCCGCCATTTTACGTATGCCGGAGCCTCAAGGACAGATTCTTATTGATGGTGTTGACCTGGCTACCATTAATATCCAGACTGCACGGGCATCAGTAGCCGTGATATCCCAGGACCCTTTTCTTTTTGCTGGAGGTCTTGGAAGAACTTTGGATCCATTCAAACGTTTTACAGACCAGCAAATCTGGACATCACTTGAGCAGGTCCAGCTGAGTGAAATGGTGTACAAGATACCTGGTCAACTAGACTACTGCATAGGAGAGTTTGGAGCTGGTTTCAGCGCAGGTGAACGACAACATGGGCTAGAATACCGGTCATCTCGCGGGCGCGCCATCAGCGGTTTTCCCTCTGAATGTAGGGTAGACTGCCTTGAAGAAGCGTTTACAGTTCTTTTGTACTTTTGTATTTTTCGAAATATTGTGTATTTTAGGTGAAAAATGGACGATGTTAGCTTTTATCGATAGAACTTAAAATCACCTATTATGTCTACAATTACAGGTTCTTCCAAAATCTGGGTGGACAATTTAGATTCAGTGAACAGAAGATAACCAAAATACGATGAAAATTTTCCAATTTCACTATTTCTTTGTTTACTATTGGGAATGACAGGCGATAATTTCCAAAACTCACCGGTAAGTTTGGACGTTGAATTTCATATCGTAGCAGCATGAAATGTACTTCATAAGAATTGTCATATAACACTGGGGGAGAATCGACGTGGACAAATGCTACAAATGCTCAAGTACGCTATTTATTGCTATATTATTTTTTCTCTCGAAGGTTTTTTTCAGTACCGCCGCCATCTTGGTTTGACAAATATTCGCGCATGCTCAGTTACGATGACCGGTATTCTAGCCCATGCTTCTGTGTCTTGCAAGAGTTTTACTGGACAAACGTCAGATAATGATAATGGATGAAGCAACAGCCAACGTGGACTACCAAACCGATCAGTTAATTCAGCATGTTATACGACACAAGTTCAAAAACCAAACAGTACTGACCATAGCACATCGAATCAACACTATCGTGGACTACGATAAAGTAGTAGTTATGGAACGAGGTCGAGTGATGGAGTACGATAATCCGGCCGTGCTTGCTGGCAAAAGGGATAGCAGGTTTTATGAACTCTTGAAGAATCAGGGAATGTTGACCAAATAGATAATCGTTCGTACCAGTCTGCATTTATAATCTAGTGGAATTTAGTAATTTAGAGTTACCTTTTCAAGTAAATTTACTGGATGACGTCACAAACCGCCATCGGGATCGTGACACTCGGCACGTCACGCTACACTGCACACTTTTTTTATGAAAGACTTATGTTCAAGTAAATATCATGCTACTTCTTTTTATCAAGCTATGGCTAAAGGAATGGCATTCATTTGTCAACACTGGCTGAAAAACAAAAATCAAGACAAATGTCTGTGGTTCACGTGTACTGATTGTAGATTTCGATCCAAATGGCAAACCAACTAGCTAGAAGAAATTAATCTCTTACAATCAAGTTAAAATGGCGAGCAAACTAACTTTGTAAGTTAAGATAATAAGAATCATTTTTTCAAGTACAAGAGTGAAGTTCCACGGGTTTGTCGACTAGTTTAACATTAATGACATGCCTTTAACAGTCATCGAGAAATCATTGCTTGAGGTGTAAAATTTCTACCTTCCTTTTTGAAACAAAAAAACCCGGTGTAAGTAAGACGTTGTGTGCATAGAATATTGAACGTAGTAATAGGATGTGTAAGTGAAAGTCGTTAGAACGACTAGACACTTAAATATTAACATCGATTTCTTATTTTCAACACCTTTCACTTCTTCACGAATATTTGATAATTAGAATTTATAATCATTATTTGATATTTGAGTTGATCATTCGCTACTCCTATAGAGGCTTTGCACCATCACGTGACTCGCGTCGGTTAGCAACGGTAACTACGCCGCCATGACAGGAGGCATGTAAACATAACAATGTATAGCAGCGAACGCGATTAGAAAAGTTTTTTGTGTTGTTGGATGTGGAAAACGCTCTGAAAGAGACACAAATGTCAGATTTTTTAACCTTCCGAAGCAGTTCAAGCATCAAGGCGAAAAAACAAGAGAGGTTTTAAAGCGAAGACGAAAAAATAGCTTTCAAACATACGACGAGAGGTTTTGTGTTTCGAAAGGGCAAGTTAAGAACCCAATCGATCCCGCTGGGTCACACATCTTGTTCTGTTTCTCAATCAGCCAAAGTTGCTTTGCTAAAAAGGACAAAAAGGGAAAACTGTTCGATGGAAAGATCTTTGAAAAAGCGACTGCGCTTTGAACAAGCCCTAGTTAACAGTAATACATAAGATATTCATACAAACTTTCCCAAAGAAACGCATGCAAGAGACAGAGAACAACTTGAATCTGCAACTGATTACAACATAGATTTTTTAAAATTTCTGTTAACCAGGGCTTGTTCAAAGTGTGCATTGGCATTTTCAAAGATCTTTCCATCGAACGGTTGTGCCTTTTTAGCGAAGAAACTTTGGCTGATTGAGAAACAGAGCAAGATGCGCGTGACCCATCGCGATCGATTTAGGAGTCCAGTCTGGATGAGTTTCGTCGTAGGCTTTTGATGGAAATAGAACTGAGTGGAATGCAACTTTGTCTAGTATTTTACTTAATAGGCACCCCAGTTTTAGAGTTAAATAAAGTCTTTTGAGAGCGCTTGACTGCGTTTCCGTTCTCTTTACTACGTAAAACAACAATATTTCAAGTTGTACTTTCAGTATACATTGAAAATGATTATGATGCGCAATGTTTCGTAAACTCTAATCAAAGGCTATTGAAAATTGCAATTCGTGCTATTTTTGCTTACCGTTGTCGCCGTTTGTGCAAAAAGAGGACCATAGAATAATTAGCAGCCCAATGGCTGAATTACATATTCATATCATTAAAGACTGATAATTACAAAGTAACAATAGACAAATATATAAATAAGAATATATAATCATTAATATAAAAATAAAACGGTAAAACGAATTACTAAAATGTACTAATACTAATTGTAATAATAAATATATGTATTCGAAACTAGCTACTATATTAAGTTTCTTTTAATGCTGGAGGCCATAATAAAAGTGTTTTTAAAGCGATCTGTCTTGTACTTGGGTACTGAGAAGAACCTTTTACGTCTGAGAGAATATCCTTGATTGTTTTTAGGAGGCAACAAGCTATTCAAACGATTGTTCTCGTCTTGTAATATTTATTTGAATAGTTTATTGCAGATGGCTTCATTGTAGTTTTCAATGGTCGGAATTCCCACAATCTCAAGTGTGTCCTTATAAGCGATATACCCTCTAGCTCCGACATCAAATATTTTGGAAGTGCGTTGTGCAAAAACTGGCACGGCATATGATAGGATAGATGTTATACATGTGGTGTAGAACAATACGAGGTCACTGCGATGCAGTATTGCTCTTTTAAGCTGTACTAGGAAATACAACCGCTTGGCTGCTTTTTTGACCAATATTTCACCAATTCACCAATATGATCGTTCCATAATAATTTGTTAGCTATTGTTACTCCAAGTAATTTGGCACTCTTGACGACCTCTAACTCTTTTACATTAATGATAATAGGGTCAAATTCCAGTGGATTTCTGGCGAATGAAATTCTGAGCTCTTTGCGTTTGTCGCAATTGAGTTGGACCCTGTTATCGAGTGACCATTTGATGACTAAAAAGTCAGTACAACAACAGTACAACTCAATTTGGAGGAGATTAGAACATTAAGCTGGCTTTGGTACAGCTATCAAATACCCCACATCTCTTCCCTGCTTGGTGTAGCCAGTGGCTACGCGTCTACGCGTTATCACCATAGGGTGACCGATTCATGATTTCTAAGTTGCCACTAAGGCACAGGTAACCCATTTCTCAATCCTGACGCGTAGCCACTTCCATGGGTAGTGCTTCTTTCTTTAAGACTTTGATTTCTAAGTTGCCACTAAGGCACAGGTAACCCATTTCTCAATCCTGACGCGTAGCCCCTTCCATGAGTAGTGCTTCGTTCTTTAAGACTTTGATTTCTACGTTGCCACTAAGGCACAGGTAACCCGTTTCTCAATCCTGACACGTAGCCACTTCCATGGGTAGTGCTTCTTTCTTTAAGACTTTGATTTCTACGTTGCCACTAAGGCACAGGTAACCCATTTCTAAATCCTGACGTGTACCTACGCGTAGATGCGTAGCCACTTCCATGAGTAGTTTTTTGTTTTTTATTTTTTTGTTTTATATTTTATGTTTTGATGCGTAGACTGAATCCCCTCCCCTTGTCGTTTTTGCGGTGTATTCTGTAGTTACTGGACTGTGTTATCCAGACAAAAATTGAAAAAGCATCGCAGTCAGGCGGAAAATTTGAGACGTGTAAAATCAAGCTAGAATTTTTGATTAAATGTTTGTGATAAAAATTGACTGGTTTCCGGACAACACCTAGACTTGCCCTAAGTAGACCTCTCTTTGCAAGCGCAGCGTGTGCCCTGATAAATATGCTTTACGCATGAATCAATTGAATTGTGTGTTAATTGCAATTTTTTCTTCGTTTTTTTTTCTTTCTTTCTTATTTTTTTAACAATGATATTGTTGTTAATATGACTAAGGGAAATATAACATATTTATCACTAAACTATGTGTGAAATTTAGAAGATTTATTTCATTATAAGGATAGTATTAGAGTCTGAGGGCCAAGTTAACTGGGAAGGGTTCTAGTTAGCGCCCAAATGCTAAAACCTCTGACATTATCATATTGAAAACGCAGTACTACTTTTAATAATATCTAATATTCATATAGCGCAAATATTCATATGCACATGATCAAATGCGTATTTAAAAAACAAAATACAGATAAATAAAAGTGTCTAAAATTGTAAAGTACTAAGATTAAAAAATAATAGATTGATATGTTAATATGAAATATAATAAAACAAATAGGAATAATGAATGATCATCTCAAATATCAAATAATGATTATAAATACTAAATATCAAATATTCGTGAGTGAAAGATGTTAAAAATAAGAAATAAATTTAATAATAATAATAATAATAATCGAATAAGAGTCTTCTTGTTTATACATTTGATTATAAAATTCAGCGATAAAAAGTTTGCTTTATACATATTTAAGAAAAATATAAAACGACGACGTTTCGATGTTCCCAGAACATCATTATCTAGCTATTATTTTTTGACTTGATAATGATGTTCTGGGAACATCGAAACGTCGTCGTTTTATATTTTTCTTAAATATGTATAAAGCAAACTTTTTATCGCTGAATTTTATAATCAAATAATAATAATAATGGCTTATTGACAATATATCCACATAGTGGCTCTTCACTTGCCATCCTACCTAAACTATCTATCTAATATGTAAAAATATAAGTTAATTGTATATGTAAAGTATGTAAAAATATGAGTTAATTAATAATTTTATAATATTTAAGTGTCTAGTCGTTCTAACGACTTTCACTTACACATCCTATTACTACATTCATTATTCTATGTACACAGCGTCTTACTTACAAAGGGTTTTTTTGTTTCAAAAAGGAAGGAAGAAATTTTACACCCCAAGCAATGATTAATGTCATTAATGTTAAACCAGTCGACAAATAAACCCGTAAAACTTCACACTTGACATTTTTTTGGTTTTTTGATTTTCAGCCAGTGTTCACAAATTAATGCAATTCCTTTAGCCATAGCTTGATAAAAAAAGTAATTATTGTTTACGTGATTCTTCAAATAAGGTTGCTTTGCCCTTACCAAAAACTGAATTCTTGAAAAAAAGTTTCATTTACGATGGCCGGCTGCAAAGTTATGGAATTCACTGCCTAGTGATGTACTTAATTGACGAATCCCCAGACTCTTTCCACAACAAGCTCTTTTCCCTTGGACTTACATAATTGTGAATGTTTTTAATTTTACTGTTATTAGTTTTTATTATTATTATTATCAAATTTATTAACTATTAATTTATCATATTATTATTACTACTATATGACTCAGAATTAAGATTTCTTTTGTGCACGCTCATTTGGAAATCAGAAGTTTGTTGTATGTGTTAGCATGTTGAAATAAAGTTTACCTTACTTTACCTTACCTTATATGTCTATTTTTTCTCGATATTTGTAAATCAGGGACCATTTTCCTGAAACAAATATTCGTAATGGTGCTTTTTAAAACTGTCGTAACAATCGTAACACCTTTTGCTCCATCGACTGACATTCTCCAAATACACCCGAACACCGGAAACAGTTTGTTAAAATTGATGATTCCATCTCAGATTCTCATAGCCTTGAATTTGGTGTGCCGCAAGGGTCTGTCTTAGGCCCCTTACTCTACTCGCTCTACACATCTCCTCTGGGCGACGTCGCACGTAAACATCGAATGAGTTGCCACTTTTACGCTGATTACACTCAACTCTACATCAAATTTAAATCATCTTCTGATGCAGATATGGAATCAAGCAAGATCAAGTTGGAGGCTCGTGTTTGTGAAATTGACGAATGGATGAGGTACAACAAGCTAAAGTTTAATAAGAACAAGACGGAGCTACTTGTATTGTCATCTCCATATCGTCCAAGACCATCACTTGATATGATATCTGTGTGTAATGAGTCCGTGACCTGCTCCAGTGAGGCACGCAACATCGGTGTACTGTTCGACGATCGTCTCTCCATGGCTTCCCATGTAGCAGCCACGTGCAAGTCAGCGTTTTACCATCTCCGAAATATTTCTAGAATCAGAAAGTACCTGAGTGTTGATACTACTAAGATCGTTGTTCATGCTCTTATAACATCAAAGCTTGACTACTGTAACTCACTTCTCTATGGTCTTCCACGCTATCTTCTCAAAAAGTTACAACATGTCCAGAACTGTGCTGCCCGTCTCGTTACACTGGTAGCGAAATTTGAAAATATAACTCCTATACTTTTTGAACTTCACTGGCTTCCTGTAGAATATCGCATCAAATTCAAAATTCTGGTTCTGACCTTTAAAGTCCTCAACAACACTGGTCCTGTTTATCTTCAAGAGCTGATCTCCATTAAAAACCGTCTCGACCTCTAAGATCCGACAAGAAGTTCCTGCTCAGCGTACCCTGTTATAAGCTGAAAACCTATGGTGGATGAGCCTTCTCTGTTGTGGGTCCTGAACTTTGAAACAAGATTCCAGTAGACATTAAAAGACTAAAAAGCATTGAAACATTTAAAAAAGGCATCAAAACCTTACTTTTTCGTGATGCATTTGAAAAGAACGGAAAATAAGAACCATTTATACTGCATACAGCTACGCCATTGAACTGCTGGAAATGGCGCTATATAAATGTATTATATTATTATATTAATACTAATGTCGTTTCACATCTAAACTACCGCAATCCTTTTTTAAAATTACCTTTTAAACTCCTTTGAGAATACCAAAACAATAGTGAAAATTAACACAACAACAAACTTATTTAGTAGTTACCGAATGGGATTCTGGAATACGTCATCGGTTGGTTAGGTTTAGGGTAAGGTTTAGGATTAGATCCCAGTCCTTTCTCGAAAAGGGCATTTTGGGCTATGGAAACAAGTATCTAAACCCGGAGATATTGTCTTTTCCCGCCTAATTTCCATACGTTCGGAATCAATGATCCGCGCGGGAAGTTCGAACACCTTGAGTCGATGTTGTCGCATGTCACTTATAAAGACCTTTTTAATATTTAGCAACAGGCCTAAAATCCAAATGTACTCTTTTGCTTGACACCAAAATGGCGGAAACTCAAATCAAGAATCAAGCGCTCTATGTTTTCGGTTTAAGCACAGACTGTCTAAATAAAGCAATGCTTTGACCTTAATGACTTTATTTCCAGTATTTCCAGCATTACAAAAGCGCAAAACATATAAACACAACAATTATAAGTAATAGCATGGCTTAGTGATTAAATGTCCCCGAAAGCCGAGGGACGTTCTGTTGAAGTCCCGACGCCGTAGGCGGAGGGAGTATATTTCAGCAGAAAAGTAATCACAGAAAACCCCAATTTAGTAAAATTTCTGAATTAAAAAAACAATGGCTAGTACAACGCAAACATTGAAATTGAATTTTTTTTCCACAACTAGCGTGAACATAATAAAGATTATCAGTGATCCTTTTTGATTCCCCTCTCTCCACTGAATTATGCATCCAGGCTAGCACATAAAAAATCTATTTGGTCAATATTCCCTGATTCTTCAAGAGTTCATAAAACCTGCTATCCCTTTTCCCAGCAAGCACTGCCGGATTATCGTACTCCATCACTCGACCTCGTTCCATAACTACTACTTTATCGTAGTCCACGATAGTGTTGATTCGATGTGCTATGGTCAGTACTGTTTGGTTTTTGAACTTGTGTCGTATAACATGCTGAATTAACTGGTCAGTTTGGTAGTCCACGTTGGCTGTTGCTTCATCCATTATCATTATCTGACGTTTGTCCAGTAAAGCTCTTGCAAGACACAGAAGTTGTCGTTCACCTGCGCTGAAGCCAGTTCCAAACTCTCCTATGCAGTAGTCTAGTTGACCAGGTATCTTGTACACCATTTCACTCAGCTGTACCTGCTCAAGTGCTGTCCAGATTTGCTGGTCTGTAAAACGTTTAAATGGATCCAAAGTTCTTCTAAGACTTCCAGCAAAGAGAAAAGGGTCCTGGGATATCACAGCTACTGATGCCCGTGCGGTCTGGATATTAATGGTAGCCAGGTCAACACCATCAATAAGAATCTGTCCTTGAGGCTCCGGCATACGTAAAATGGCGGCTACCAAGGATGACTTGCCTGCTCCTGTACGTCCTACGATACCTATTTTTTCTCTTGGTTGGATAAGTAAGTTGATATCTTCCAGCACCCTTACACCATCCTGTACATACTGTAGAGATACGTCCTGTAGTCTTAGCATACCCTGTTCAGGCCAGTTGTCTGTCTTAATACCTTGTCTGCTGTAGCCTGGTTCGGATGGAAGAGAATTATACGCCATGATTCTCTCAACTGACGTCATGTAGTTTTCTATGTCGCATGCCATGCGTAGTCCGTGCTCGAGTCTATCGAGAAGAGATGCTGTTAGGGTTAAGAGCATACCTGTCAAAGCTGAACGAAAAAACGGAAACACACATATCAGATATTTTGAGAAACATCATTTTTGTGGACTGATGACTAAACTGATATTCCGTCACAGGACTCACTGGCGGAGAAACGACGCAAGACACTCTATCCAACAATGTTACCTAATTAAATAAAATCTACACACAAACATCTCCATGCATTTGTCTCTAAATGTGGTATTCCCCTCTCTCATACGAAAACTAGTCCAAAATCAGTTTGTTTCTGGCGTGTATGTAGATAATCAGTGAGGAATCGAAACTGTGCTGCATACTTCATAGCATGGTAATTACATAATGCTCCTAATATGGGTAACATAAGCAATAAATTATTGTTTCTACATTAATATTTTGAATATCCTTATGCTGGTTGGTATTTAGGACGTTGCTGGTTTAATACGGACTTCCAAGAACCTTCTATAGCCCCTTCTATAACATTGATATTTTGCATTCTACCTTTATCTTCAATGGCAACAAAACCAATGAAGGCCACGCCAATGACAAGACATGCGACAAGCAAATCAAAACGGAGTGCAAACCATTGTTTCAAGGCGACAACCGGATGGAAAGCTTTAGTGTGCTGGTTTTGAAGTCTGAAATTAGAGATGTTTATCACATGTTAATAAATCAGTACATTTGTGAGTAGTAACGGAGTACTTTTCTAATATCAAACTCAGGCCCGTCGATAGGAATGGTTCGATGGTTCGAACGAACCCACTCTTTCTCCCCTCCTTACCCTTTCGAGGTCCTAGGGACGGGCCTGAGACTGAGACTCAAATTCAACCATACCTGATTAATTCATTGACAAACCATTCTTCTCTCTGCGACGTGCGAATGACTTCTAGACCTCTTATTGTTTCAGTGATGTGTGCATACACGGGGCTGTAACGAAGTGCTACCATTCGGGTCAGCTCACGAGATGTCTTCAGGTAATAGCGAGTGGTATAATAAGACAGTATTACAAGTGGTATGACTACTGACAGAAACCAAAAGTTGATGACTGATGTCAACACAACCACTCCCAGGCACTTTACAATAATTAACAAAGCCATACCATATCGGTTAGGAAGCTCATCATCAATAATGCCAGTGTCTCTTGAAAACCGGTTCATTATTCGTCCCGTTGGATTGGTATCAAAGAACAACACTGGAGACTTGATCACTGCTTCCGTCATCTTTGTGTGAAGGTTTTTAGATGACTTGATTACAAGGTAGTAGGATAGGTAGCATCGTATGATGCTCACACCACAGGATACGCACACCAACCCAATATATACAAAAATGATTTTCAAATTCCTCTGTGCGCTGTAGGACATGTTAGCCAGGAATGTTTGAAGAATGCTTGGAGCAAAGATCAATGCTTCAGGGAAAAAAGTAAAAACGTAAAAATATGAGTTGAAAAATATCAAAATTAAAAAAATGGAGACTTAAGTTCAGGTTTATTTTATGCCATAAAGATACGATACAGGATCGTCATTGGGAGTTTTGTTGATTCACATATGTAACTGGATTGCAGTTGTGGCTCTTTATGTTGGAGAGGTGTTGACTTGGCAAGATTAGCTTATTGGTTTGATAGATATATGAATGAAGCCCCTTATATACGTAGTTGAAACTTTTAGCTGAAGTTTGTGTGGAACTGGCGAAGCAAGAAACACCTTGTAACAACCACAGCGTTGTGAATTTAACTTTTGTCGCAAACAAGTTTCAGCAATGTGCGCCGTGTAAATTAACATAACAGTGCGTGCCAAGTGAAACTTGATGTACAACACCGTTGCACACAAGTTTCACCTTAAAGTTCCAACGTATAACAGGGCAATCAGTTATCGCCAGCATGCACTTGTGGGATGGCTAGGGCTCTTTTTTGACAAAAAAAGTGCATCTATACAAACTCGTAAGTACAAAGCTGTACACTCCTTTAATAAAAAACAAAAGATGTTTGAAAGGAAAAAAAACTCTTACCTTGTACAAATAGGTAAAAAAAGGCAAAGCTTAATAAAGCCACACTGCTGGATCCAGTTCTAAAAAAAGACCAGTACAGACGCCATGTCACGTGACCGACATCTTTCTCTTCCTCCTCTTCCACCAAGTCACGTGCTTCATTCTCATCAGGTTCTTCTTTGTTTTTCGAGGTTTGAAAGAAAGTTCCTCTGTCAGCTGCAGAATCGTTACTGGCAGTAACCTCCAATACACGTTCCTGTTCTATCATTCCTCTTGATTTCAGTTCTTCGTACGATCCTTGGTCTTCAATATGACCATCTTTTAATATGACTATCCAATCGGCTCGATGAAGATACTGCAACTGATGTGTAACTAGAATCCTAAGACTACCTGACAACTCTTCACAAATACACTTTTCAAAGATCTGTTGACCAACTTTAGCATCCACTGCACTCAATGGGTCGTCAAGTAAAACTACATCTGCTTCTGAATACATTGCGCGTGCTAGACTGACACGAGACCGCTGGCCACCACTCAGGACGATGCCACGTTGACCAATCATACTTAGATCTCCCTTTGGAAATCTTTTCATATCCTTCTGTAATCCACAAAGGTCAAGAAGCCTTTGATATTTTGTTTCATCAAAGGTTTTCCCAAAGACAATATTATCACGCACCGTCCCAGAAAATGTCCAGGGTACTTGTGAAACGTAAGCCATCTTACCAGGACATAGAATTTTCCCAGACGTTATTGGAATTTCTCCCTGCATGGCCATCAGCAAAGAAGACTTTCCGCTGCCAATAGGACCTGTTATAATCATCAACTGATGTGGACTTGCTTTAAGAGTGATATCATGAATCACATCTTGTTGACTAGTGCTCCACGCAGCTGACAGGCCTGTTAGTATCATAGAATGTTTAATGTTGGTAGCCGTACCTGAAGCTTGATCAGAAGCTTCAAAAGGACTAAGTTCTAGTTCCGAATTCAAGTCTGTTTTAGACAAGAACTGTTCTATTCTCTGCAATGAGATTTTTACATCTTGAATATAACGATAGCAGTAATCTATGTTAAAAACCACACAGTTTTTTATAATATCAGATATTGCAACCATTGTAAATATATCATAAGAGAAAAGCTGAATTCCTGAGTAAATCAATGTTACTATGGCTATCAGCGTTGTAATGTCGTTGATGGAACCATTGACTGCATCGTTTAGCGAATAGAATATGATTTTACGAAAGACGAAGCCAAGTTCTTTCCTGAAAAAGATCAAAGTATGACGTGAAAAACAAAATTGTTGCGAAGGATAATGAATTGTAGAAAAATGTGAAATGAAGGCTTTTAAGTCTTAAAATTGACTATATTTTTCTTTGGCTGTCTTATACTTCACTTACACATTTATATTGTTTTTTCATACACTACTTCGAGGGGGTTCTAAATGGTAATATTCAATGGCAATGAGCAGTGGCGTAGTGAGGGGGGTGAGGGGGCGGCCGCCCCTAAAATTTTAGGGTCGAGCTTTCTTTTCTTTGATGTTTGATGTCAATGCCACTGACGTAGGGAGGGGGCGGCCACGTGCTCCCTCTCCCCCAATTTTTGCTGTAACTAGTTTTTATTCTAGGTGCCCTCCTAGATCCTGGGTCCTCACTACGCCACTGGGAAGAAGGGATATCATATTAGCCGAGAAAAGGTTAGTGGAATCTCCGACGCCGAAGGTGAATAAATTTCGAGTACTTCTTCAAGAGCCCGGGGAGGGGGGGGGGGGGGGGTACTTCGGGTCGTTTCATACGGGGATCCTCCGCCCGGACTCTCGACCCCTTACCCTTTGATATACCAAATTTCAGCAAAAAGTTACCCCTTTTAAATTATTTTCTGCCTGAAAAGGCACCCCTTTCATATACTTTTGAAGAAAAGGTACCCCTTTTTATGCCAAAATTCACAAATTCCCACCCCTTTTCTATACCTGCGGCCTGAAAAACGTACCCCTTTCGGGCGGAGCATAACCGTATAGTCAATTATAGGGAGTACCCCCACCCCCCCGGTTTACATTCTGCACTTTTCAGACACTTCTTGATTTTCGATTTTAGCCTTTATTGCGTTAGTTCTTATAGCTTGCATGGTCTTGAGCAGCAATGATTAGCCCTTCAGTTTCTCTCTTCAGATCACCGACTCTCAGCCAATTCCACGTCTCCTTATCAGCCACATCCTTGATTTGCTGATGGTACTGCCTCTGTAGGGGTTTCGTCATTATTTCTTCCCACCTTTGGTCTCTCTTTCTTTGCTTGTAATCCTTTGGTTGTTCCGCTGGTGCATGTTTTCCTATTTTACAAACTGCAATCAACAACCTTTCTTGGCTGTTCTTTACATACTGTGCAAGGCTTCCTACTTCCATTCTGATACAGTCTTCAATACTGATAAGGCCACGCCCTCCCTCAGTTCTTGGTAAATAGATACGGTTGACACAAGACCTGGGATGAAGAGCTCCATACATGCGTAACAGTTTTCTAGTTTTTCGATCCATTTCTTGCAGATCATTCTTGGTCCAATTGACTATTCCTCCGCTGTAGCGAATCGATGATACAGCCCACGTATTGATTGCTTTCATGAGATTACCTCCATTCAGCTTCGACTTAAGGAGTTTTCTCAGCCTTCTCTTATATTCAACTCGTAGCTTTTCCTTCATTTCTAAATGTAGGACATCATCAGCTTCCAGTACGCCTAAGTACTTATAACAATCATCATTTTCTTCTAACGATCTAAGCTTTCTCCCATCAGGAAGAGCAATTCCATCACTCTTGATCTTCTTACCTCTATTCATGACCAGCACTGCACATTTGGAAATTCCAAAGTCCATACAAATGTCGTCACTGAATATGTTTATTATTATTATTATCATTATTATTATTATTATTGTTATTATTATTATTATTATTATTATTATTATTATTATTCGAATTAAGGAAAGGTGTATATTATGGCCTAAGAATCCCTTAAAATCATGAAGCACACAATAGCATTAATGACAAGTCAACTTACCTCCTCACTTCCTTAATCAAGCTCATAAAACTCTCTTCCCAAGCGTTGGTCTTTACAGCTCGAATCCCTGAGACGACTTCATGCAAAATACCAAGGCGTTGATCGGTCAAAACAGCTTGTTTTCTACGCAGCGTGGCGTACGTTTTAGACATAGAAAATGAGAGAATAACAAGAAAAAGAAGGATAGTAACACCAGATAAAGACTGCCAACCAATGAGTAACAACAACAAAGTAAAGGACGTAACAATCATCAATGGCGCAAGAATGAAGTATGACAACGCCATATACGATTCTTCCATTCTTTGCACATCGCTTGATATGAGGTTTTGGATATGACCCGTTGTGACAGCAGACAGGACGTAGCGTTGTGATTGCAACACCTGTTAATACAATAACAAAGAAAAGTGTTTCAGTTTGTTGTGTTATTGATTTAGTTATTTTACCAGCTGTAAATGAAAATACATCATCACGCAGAATGAGGGGTCAAATCAGAGGAGGAGTGAATGGTATCCCACAGCGCAATGCGAAAGCAAGTATATTATCAATTTTCTTCGCACGTTGATTATTGTGTTCAAGTCAGCGAAGCGAATAGAGCAGGAGGTTTCGTTCAAAAAGATCCTTCAGAATCGAAGAGTGTTTGAAGTTCCAGCTTCGCTGTGCTCTGAAAGAAGAATTTTAAAGTACCTTTGACACTGATAGGACCTAAACTATCTAACTATCTGTCTAAAGATTTAGATATTTTATTTAGTAAAATAAAAATCACTAAAAATATTAAAAGTTATTATTAGTTTGCTGTGTTTTTTAACGGCTTAACAGAGAGTTACATTTGGATGTCCGCCACTCAAGGTCAAAGCCGGTTAACCTCGTAGTAAAAAATTTAATTCATTCAAGTTATGTTTGATTGTGATTGGTTTATTTTGAAACACAAAACGAAAGTCTATGTTACGATCAGAATTTAAAACAAATAAATAAATAACCATATTGGTTCTACACTTAGGAATGGAATAGAGTCGATTGCGATCAATGTGATCTGAGAACGCTTCGCGTGACAACTCTCAGATACCAGAAATGGTAAGGTGAAAAGTACATGAAATGTAGTCAAACATAATGCATCATTTCTTAGTGAAAACGTGGGTCGATCTGGGTCGGACTAGGATCATTTTAAAGCTAAGAAAAGATACTAAGTAGGAGGCAAATAACATGCAAGATCGACCCTCTAATTATTAAGTTACGCATAGAGAAATATCAACCAAATTATCAAGAACAAAAAATCTCCCGACACTGGAGAAAATGTCAAATCGTACGTTCCAAACTCATCTACTCAAGCCTTAAATTACAGATACCATCAATTATTCTCTCTAGATCCTGGCCAATAATATAGGAAAGTAGAAACATTCCTTGTTGCTAGATTAAAATCATTGTTTTCGCGATTGTGTTAGTCAAGACGACGAATTCCCGCCATGTTGAAAATGTATCTTCGCAAAGCACTATGGGGTACTATTCTTGCCTTCTCTGGGGTCAAACAGGTTTTTGCATCTAATTAAGGGCTTGGCGTGCAATGAGCCATTGCGAAGTTAATGAGTTTCGGGAGATTCAAATACAGAGAAAATGGCTGAAACTCTGTTAGCAGTGCATCTTCAACGCGGTTTTTAGCAAAGGCCATTCTGTGCGATGGCGCCTAAAATGATCCTTTGAAAAGGAACTTCAATGAATCAATTCCAATTTCTACAAAATAATTGCGATATTTCGCACAAGCGCCGCGACGTCAACATTTCTCTGACATTTCATGCCTGATTTTCCTAATATTCCCCAAATATCCCCCAAATAGCAGTCTCATTCTTCGAATAGCTTTCAAAATACCTGGTTTATTCTTCAATTTATTTGTAAAGTGCTTGTCAAACTTTATTTCAAAGTGAGCTAGTTCCAGGGATGGAGTGCCCCGTTAACCGATCTATAAAGAAACCTATAAGATATACATACCTTTTTGTGGATTATTCCGATCAATGCTATCTTAAGATTTATTGCCATAGATTTGGTTTTTAGATCGTGATGTCTGCCGGCAAACACTCGGATTAATACAGCGACACTGATCCCAGCAGCAGAAAGGGTAGCATACTTTTGGTAATGCTGAGAATCCTCTTCGAGAGTCTTGAGGTAAACCCAAAGTAGAACTGCAAATATGATGTCCATTGATCTTTGACAATAGTTCAAGGCCAGCACAAATACATATTGCTGCAATGGGAATAACTTAAGCACAGCTCGCCATAGCCGAGGTTGTCTTCCTTTCTTCTTGGCATCCATGACCTCATCTTCCCATGCATCGTCCATTTGTTCTGCTATTTCCTCTGCATTATGTTCATCTGATAACTCATGAAGATCGTCATCTTTCAAAGGCCGTTTATAACCAGTAGTTAGAAGATTGTTCATCCATGACAGAAATAACAGAGAGAGAAATCCTGCTTCTTCCTTGGGTTTTCTAGAGGAAGAATCTTTTGATAAACCCATGGCAACTACCTGCAAACAGAAAATATTGAAGAATAGCAACCTTAAGTTGGAGAACGAAAATGCAAGCGACCACCCCAAAATGGATACTCTTTTAAAAACCTTCTATTGTAGTACCATTTCAGTTTGTCTAGTATTTTACTCAATAGGCACCCCAGGTTTAGAGTTAAATAAAGTCTTTTGAGAGCGCTTGACTGCGTTTCCGTTCTCTTTACTACGTAAAACAATATTTCAAGTTGCACTTTCAGTATACATTGAAGATGATTATGATGCGCAATGTTTCGTCTATTGAAAATTGCAATTCGTGCTATTTTTGCTTACCGTTGTCACCGTTGGTGCCAGGACCGTTTACACAAATACCAGAAAAAAATCAGTACAACCATAATACAACTCAATTTGGATGAGATTAGAATACTGATTAAGCTGGCTTTACACGATATCGGACGAATTTTTCAGTAACCGTTCAAAACGCCGTACGTTTTGGCGTCTCATTTACCCGGGACTGGTTCATCCAGAGAAAAATTCAAAAAGTCAGGCGGAAAACTTGAGACGTGTAAAATCAACGGCTAGAATTTTTGACTAAATGTTTTGTGATAAAAATTGACTGGTATCCGGACAACACCTTGCCCTGATAAATATGCTTTACGCATGAATCAATTGAATTGTGTGTTTATTGCAATTTTTTCTTCGTTTTTTTTTTTTCTTTCTTATTTTTCTTTTCTTAACAATGATATTGTTTTTAATATGATTAAGGGAAATATAATATATTTATCACTAAACTATATGTGAAATTTAGAAGATTTATTTTATTATAAGGATAGTATTAGAGCCTGAGGGCTATGTTAACTGCGAAGGGTTCTAGTTGGCGCCCAAAAGCTAAAATCTCTGACACTATCATATTGAAAACGCAGTACTACTTTTAATGATATCTAATATTTATAAAGCGCACATATTCATACGCATATTTTAAAATGAGCAGGAGAATGAGTTCACAGAAATTTATAATTTCGAGATGATTTTGGATTCTAAGATGCTTTTCTAGTAATCAGATCATCCAAACTAAATAAAAGACCATAAAGTACCAGTATTCTATCCTCTAATATTCTTTATAAAGACATATTTCTTCGAGTTTCGATCCAAACTCCCGACTTAATGAATTCCGAACGTTTTGATTGACGGAAGAGAATAGGCAAACTCGCACAAAAAGGTCGGGCGCGTAGCAATGAAATTGATGGTAAGTGCTCTATTAAGTGCTGTTGTTGTCACGCAAGACATTTTTATCCAAATCTATAATGAATTCATAGTACCTATTGTTCTGAGATCTGGGGTGATTCAAATTAGGTTTAACCATAGTTAATAGTCTATTAACAATGGTTTAACAGATAAATTCAATAAGATGCAAAATAGAGCTACAGGTATCGTTACAGGTACAGGTGCACCTATAACATCAGAACTAGGGCATCAAAACTCTGTTAATAGGTTTAAATATGATAAGAGAATCTCAAAACTTTCTGTTGACATTATCGTGTTTATAATATAAAAGTTTTGAATGACTGATTGACAAAACAATAAGACTTGTGAGGATTATGATCAACAGTCCAATTTCTTTCAGCATTTCCTTCATCGATCAATGTCGGCATTTTTCCTTCCATATCATGAGGGCTTCGACAAACGTAAGCATTTTTGAATATTGTTTAAATTCATAATATTAATGTTTATCACTACGTATTTACGGTCTCTGGAGTTCATTCTCCCAACTATTGTTTAATGTTCAGGAAGTTTTATATTTGCAAGAATATTAGATGAATAATATTGAGCACGTTTTAAGATTAGGTGCCCAGTTTCGTGACACGCGCGCAAACACCAGTGATTACAAAAGCGTGACTACACTGACAATTTATAATTATTAACAAAACTATAGTCGCAAATTGTTTCAAAACACACATGTTATGAATTCTGCAAATATTCACAGTTACAATGTAATTTTTAATCAAATAAACAGATTTAAAAGCTCTTCTTTCTCAAGTGATCTTGCGAATTAATTAAATTTTCAACTCCCGTCATATTCCAACATTTTAAAAAATGAACAAGGAACAAAATAAAATTTCACAACAAAATAAAGTTAAAGGTAAGAAAATATGTTTTATCGAATTTTGTTGTGAATTACTTTGAAAACAATGCATTTTTACAACGTGTCACGAAACTAGACACTTAGGTGGCCGTCGAAATATTCCTTTTATTTTATCAAATTAAAAGATTCGAAGAAAATATATACATTATAATGTTACCTGATAAATTTGCCTTTATGTGACAAAATTTTATAGAATTATCTTTTTCCGTAGAGAAGATATAGTATTCACAACCTGAAGTGTCACGATCAGTGGGCAACATACTGTATTCAAGTTCGTAACATTTCTGGACGATCTTGGTTCAGATCGGATAACTAATGTCACCATCAATATCATTTCTTAAGAATATATTTACCTTTTTCGAGATGTTGTTATGAACCAGTATTTATCTTGGCATAAAGGCAAATAAACGATACGTCGTGTTCACTATTGCCTACCGTCTACTGGACTTGGCGCCAT
The DNA here is from genome assembly GCA_023349425.1 of Anthopleura sola. NCBI lineage: Eukaryota > Metazoa > Cnidaria > Anthozoa > Actiniaria > Actiniidae > Anthopleura > Anthopleura sola. The sequence goes on from JALHLI010000005.1 coordinate 5,617,964, forward strand.
TTTTGTGTGGTTAGTTCGAATAATCTCAATAATCAAGTGCATAACCGTGACAGGCATGTAGTCATATGCAGATTAATCCACAGGCAGCCCAAACAACCCATTTTTAGCTATTCTTACATTTAATGTATGGGACGATATACAACGTATTTTTTGTTGAAATAAATTTGAACATACCTTGGTCCTATGTTATTATTTAAGGTATTTGGTGTCATTCTGGGTGGTTTTTTGCCGTTTTAGAGCGATTTTTTTTAATTGCCCACTAGTACTTTTAAGTAGACTACTGCAACTAGACTACTGCATAGGAGAGTTTGGAACTTGCCAAGGGCGGATCCAGTGGGAGGGTCGGGGAGTCGCAACCCCCCTGTCATACCTGAATTTAGGGACGGGCAATTTGATATTTGATTGGGGTCTAGGTTAAATCCAAAAAAAAGAAGAAAAAAAAAATATGAGCATGCAAGGTCTCGATCCTTAAAAAAATATCGTTCAGCGTCAAATACGGCAAAAACATATCAAGCGAGCTTATAAATTCGATTTCAAGATTTCACTTCTTTTGAACCAAATGGAATATTCGACTTTTGAAGGAAGTCCAATGCCTCTCAAACCGCTGGAAATCGCATCAGTCCGAGAGTCTGAATTTCAAAAATTTTCGGGGGAGCATACCCCAACCCCCCTAGGTTCTCCAGCCTATGGCGGTGGATTGGCTCGGTAAACGTGACGTCATTTCTACATCATTATTTCAGATCAGCTGGTTGGACCAGGGGGGTATGTTGGGGGGAGGGGTGTAGATACATTTATAGCCTTGCCTGGGGAGGGTGTTTGGAAGGACTGCAAGAGGGGATCAAAAGAATTTTTTGTCGTTTACAAATTTTACCTGCCCTCCCATGAAGGACCTTCAGGCAGCGGTCTCAAATCTATCTATAACTAAATTCGAAGAGTGGCAGTGCAGCTACTGAAGAGATAAAAAACGAGCGCGCGTGCTATGTTGAGTTATATTAGCACGCGGGAAATTGCGCGAGCCCGAGAGAAGTGCAGAGAAGCACGAGCCGAAGGCGAGTGCTTTTCTGCACTTCTCGAGGGCTCAAGCAATTTCCCAAGTGCTAATATAACTCAACATAGCAAAAGCAAGACGAGTTTTCTATCTCTTTTATAAAATAACTAAGATATAACGCGCAATTAACTCAAGAGAAGTAATAAAAACATCAGCTTGCTTTGCTGACGTCATTTCCTCACGATCTATGTTGAGTTATATTAAACGGTAATTGACCAATCAGAGCGCGCGTTATATCTTAGTTATTTTATAATGAGTTTTACATATGAAACATCTATAAAAACAGTTTGAAATAGATTTTGAACTTCGTGCAAGTTATATTAATTATAGAACAATAGGTGACAACAAAGATTGCATTGGGAGCTCCACTTTTAGGCAGTGCCCAAATGAACTATATATCTGAACTGGTGACCCGTCCCGCGGGACTTCGAGGTAAGTGCATCGACCGCATTGCATACCGGGAGAACCGCAAGACACCAACGCATGCGCAAATCACGTGAATGATTCAAGATGGCGGCTGATTTTCGTGAAGATTTGCCTCAAGAATAATAATCAGACCCATCTCAGCTGGTGTTTTATTGAACCGAAAATGTTAAGCAAAATAAAGACTTTCGTCAACGAAGCAGTAGAAGCTGTAAGTATCTATTACTAGACATCTGTATGCTTGATAGATACTTAAAATTATCAGTCGTACTGGCCACGTAGACGTAAAATGAAACTGCCTTCTTGGTTGGGGCTGCATTGAATGAAGGAATTCGTGTTTCTTTTTACAGCTTGCTCCTGACTTGCCTCCCCAAGAGGACTTCGTATTCCACTGGAAGGCTGTGACGAATTACTTCATCGAAGCTACAGGTAAGGTGAAAATACAATCAAAATGGCCATCGTTGTTTACAAGTCAAAATGTCATGTTGAGCAGTTTTGTACCTTGTACTTGATGTACGATGATGAGGCGGGTGTATTAGCATTGATGGAATGCAGTTAAATCGTTTATTTTTATCCATACGAACAGCTGATTAAATATATTAAGTTATTATCAATATACATATGATTGATAGGTTTGACATCTTTGCTGCATTTTTGATATACATGTACATGTATGCTGCATCATTAATTTCCTACATACTCTAGGACCCTCCATTCTAGCTCTCTCTCTCTCTCCCTTAGAGAAACATTGTACAGTAGTATGTATTAAATACCTAATGAAATTATTACTTACTATTATCTTTAGATGAGAAAGTTCCAGTTCACTCCACTAACATTCCTTATCACTTGGAAAAAATGTTGTTAACTCTGAAGCAAGAAGAAGACGAGGCATCTGGTGGCTCTACAGTATGTTCAATTATTTAATTCACCTGTTTCTCACTCCTGACCTTCTCTCTCGTGAAAGCAGTAGTTTGTTAGACCCTTCACAGGGCCCAATGGATGGTGGGGTAGTCCACAGGCAGTAAGATTTTATAAGGGAATTTTTAAAATGGTATTATCATTGCTCTTTGAAAACGGTTCATACATTGTAACCTCACCACTTTTAAGCTTGCTTCACTGGCCATGCTTCAATTCAGTTCACCTAGGGATTAATCAGCTGTGTTTGTTAATTGTCACTTAGGGACCGATCGTTTATTACACCGGGGGGGGGGGGGGGGGGGGGGGGAGGTGGAAATACCAGGGGTGTACGTTTTTAGAAATCAGTGAAAATTGGGGTGTACAATTGTTAAAATGCAAGAAAATGTAAATGTACAAGAATATATTCAAGGTATTCGGACCCAAGCTATGGAATGAGGGAGGGTTGTTGGGGAGGGGGAGAGAGGTTGTTTAAGAACTGTGTAATTTTTTAATGACTGTATAATGAATGGTATGATATATACAGAATCGAGAAAAGATTATTTGTAAGTGAAGGCAAGATGTTAAAAGTGTTAAAAGAGGGGGGTACGTTTTCCATTTCATTTTTTTGTGAAGAAACCACCGCCTGGGGCATACATGTAATAAATGATTTGTCCCTTAAATGATATATAAAGTCTAAGTATTTTGAACATAAATGTTTTGAATAATAGGGCCCTTGTTTGGAATATCTTCTGCAACACAAGATCCTTGATACTCTGCATACTTTAGGAAGGGCTGATGTAAGTAATTTTTAATTAAATGTCAATTAATTAAAAGTTTTTTTTGAAATACAAGCTCCGTATTTAACTGTCAATGGATTAAGCTCATACTAATGCATCACCTACCCTCCTTAAATGAGCACTTCTGTCAAATCACCAATAGAAATGGAAATAGTTCATGGATATTAATAATAATAAGTTTCAGTGGACTAAGGGAGTGCTTCCCATAATATAAGCTCCTTGAAAGGGGTGGGCTAGTTATAAAATGGAACATATAACATCTAGGCAATTTTGCTTTAAAACTGGGGATGGGTCATCACTTTTTCAACCACATTTGATAACGGGCCATCTTTAAAATATGCTAATTCAATCCTAGTTTTGCCGAACCCCCCCTTTACTTTATGACCAGTCCCTTAAGTCAGTTTGTTAGAGAATTTTACTCTACCCTAGTCTACTCTGAAATTTAATTCATTTTTTTTTTTTTCATTCTTAATTTCTATTGAACCAAGTCATCAACTTTGGAAACATCTGTCCTTTGAATGTATAGTAGATATTTACTTGTAGGTTTTTATTTTATTTGCATATTAATTTTTTATTCAGTGCCCTCCAGGAATGAAGCAGCAAGTATTATCATTTTTTACTAATCTTCTGGCCAAGATGAAACAACCATTATTGCCTCATGTCAATGTCTACAGACCTGTACATGTAAGTCAAGTAATATATATATAAATAAATACACTTTATTTCACAAGGGTAGAATACACTGTCAAATGGCCAACAAGCCACCGTCAAACAGCTGACAAACTACCATCAAATGATCGTTAATTGGTCATTAATCTGCAATTCATTGGCCATTAATTGGCCGATATAAGATCTGGGGTGCTGAACTTGTGTATTCCGGGTCAATGAACCCAATTAAAGTTTGGGAAACTATTTTATTAAATTTTAAAAACCTTGATGTGAAGGAAATCAAATATTAGAATAAACTATAACCATGAAATCAGTATGTTTTTTGCAGTCAAACAAGCTCAAGCGTACCCCTCTAGAATCCATTACTGGTTTTATTATTAATTGAATATTAAGTTCATTATTCACTCTGATTTTCCATAAAACGGAATACTCCATGCATCAAAATAAATTGTCTTTTTGAGTTTTGGATTGGATTTGATTCTTCAACTTAATTGCCATGCCAAGGTAGAAAAACTTGTCAGAAAGAATGCTATTGTTTTACTTGGCTGTCCACTTTGAATTTTAGCTGTGAATTGAATTTGAAACAGTTATGTACTGTTTAATAAACGAGCAGGAGTGTTTTATCGGGATTTAAAACACGAGGCGAAGCCGAGTGGTTTTAAGCCCGATAAAACACGATCTGCGAGTTTATTGAACAGCTTAAAAAACCTTGAGGTGTATCTTCGCATTTTCTATTGAATTCTTGACGAATGAACCAAGTTTACCAGAGAAAATCCGAGTTAAAGTTTATGCAAATGAAGAGGATGTTTTATCAGATTTAAAACCTCCTCCACGGACAATGATTTCTATTGTGTTTTCCTCATTAAATATTCATGAGTTTTTTAACGTAGATTAATAAGTTTTACACTGTAGTGTAAGTGAATTTGAAGTTTGGAGTCTTCAGATTTATTAATGAAAACTCAAAGTGAATAATCAACTCAAAATTTAGATAATGAAATCATTAATCGAGCCTAGGGGTGTACTCTTGAGCTGTTTTGACTGTACTGTATTGCTTTGCCATATTATATATGTAATACAGCATTTCTAGCTCCATCAATTTTGTCCATCTGCAGAGGTTGATTCGTCTGTGTGGTGAAGTGCGTGCAGCTCCTTCTGAGAATGAGGAAGTTCAATTTCTTTGTACAGTTTGTTCCAAACTAAGACAAGACCCATATCTTGTTAATTTCTTCCTTGAGGTAGGTTTTTTTAAGAATACGGTGAAATTATACATATATAATTTATATACTTTTCTCAAAGTATCAGATCTTAATTACTAGTGGTTACTAGTTGGGACTGCATTGGTGTGTTGAATACAGCAAGTGGATAAGAAGGAAACTTAATCATAGTGTAAATAATTCTTCACTGTATTAAAAAGTTTCAACCACATGAAGATTTAATAAATGGCCAAGCTTTCAATTCTTGACTGTTCGGATGCTAGTCCTCCATCGGAGTAAAACCAAACATCCGAAAAGTCAATATAGTTGCAATTTAAAGGTTTTTTTTACACATTGTTTAAGTTTTCTTCTTAATATTCACTTATTAAAAAAGCTTGTTGTTTCATGATTAGTATGCTTGGTAAATTCAAAACTGTTAAAAAATTTTCTTACAAGAAATCAAATTCCAAAGTACAGTATTGTTGTCTGAAGCAATTGCAGTATATTCCCTCACTGTTATTCATCGGCAACTTTTTCCTGCATAAAAAGATGCTGCAAATGTTGCCTTTTTCTGTAGAAAGACTCAATCATGCCTTGAAATAAAGTCTGTTTTTAATTTAAAAAAATCATGATTTGAACAAAGAAAATTTATCAATGAAACGAGTATAAAACCTACAAGACAACGCTAGAGTATATAACCATTTATCACATATAAATATACAGAATAATATTGATAAATTTATCTTTTAGTCTTTATCTTTTAGTAATCCTAGTAAACACTAGGAATGCTCCTAAATTTAAGGAGTGTTTAAACCTTGAACAACACTGATTCACTAGTATTTCAACAGTATTTCAATGATCTTTATCATTCAATTCAATCATTCTGAATGGGATACTTTCCTTTTCTTTCCTATTTTCTTGCAGTTTCTAAATTACATTAAATCATAAATATCTATAATAATATCTGATCTGTTTATTCTCACTGTGTTTCTGTGTCTTCTAACCACAGTTCACTTCAATAAATGCCTGTTCTTGCATTGCCTGTCAACAAACACATAATAAAGACCCTTCTACTCATAACACATGTGTAAGTCTATACTCTGAACAAAATTTCTGCTTAAATCTTACTAGTACGTGTAACTATGCTAAATGGGGTACAAAAGGGTCAGGTTTCTTTTAAAGTACATGTATCTGAAATAAATTTACTGTTAAGTGTACTTTCTGTACATTATTTATGAGCTGCATATGTGAAATCCACATTTGTAGATTGCCTTGATTTATTGGCAAATGAATCTAAATTCTAATATTTTTATTGATAAAATAAATCTCATATCACAACACTTTTTGCTTGATATTGCCCATCAAAATAAAACATCCTTCTTTTTACAGGGGTACATGTAGCACTTAATAGCCAGTGGCTAACAAACTCGGTTTCCTTTAATTAAAATTGTCTTTCTGAGAGCATGAATTTAAATATCTAATAAAATGTTTTTTGCTTTAAAAAAGTTTTATTCAAAAAATTAGATATTTTTGTAAAGTTAAATGTTAGGAAACAAATATCATATTATTATTATTATTATTTCTTGGTATGTACAGTATTTCCTCTGTGTATCCTCAATATATGTGTCTACCAACATATTATCTGCAACTAAGGTTACCAAAAGCCAAAATTCTTTTTAAAATAATATATGTGAATATGACATCATATTATATTCATACAGTTCAATATGTTCCTCTCACTATTCACAATGCTCTCCTCTCTTATCAGACTACTTTTCCTGCGAATACTAGTACTAGTTTATCACAGGTATGGATCCTTGTTTTTCTTCTATCAGATGACCACATGCACTACCACTCTCATCATTCTAGCTGATTTGACCTACTAGATTCGTCTTTGCAGTGCATTTTACTGTGATTGTATATCTCATACCACTGCTTTTCACACTGTATGCAGTACATTCAGTCCTTATTAACATACATGTACCTGTACCTGAGTGGGTACCCTATACTTGTCACATATCTCATACCATGGTGTATCACACTATATACAGTATCATTCAGTCCTTATTAACTCACCTGTACCTGAGTGGGTACCCTATACTTGTCACATAATGTATCTCATACTACTGTGTATCACACTGTATGCAGTACTGTACATTCAGTCCTTATTAACACACCTGTACCTGAGTGGGTACCCTGTACTTGTCACATATCTCATACCATGGTGTATCACACTATATACAGTATCATTCAGTCCTTATTAACACACCTGTACCTGAGTGGGTACCCTGTACTTGTCACATATCTCATACCATGGTGTATCACACTATATACAGTATCATTCAGTCCTTATTAACACACCTGTACCTGAGTGGGTACCCTGTACTTGTCACATATCTCATACCATGGTGTATCACACTATATACAGTATCATTCAGTCCTTATTATCATACCTGTACCTGATTGGGTACCTTGTACTTGTCACATATCTCATACCATGGTGTATCACACTGTATACAGTACATTCAGTCCTTATTAACGCACCTGTACCTGAGTGGGTAGCCTGTATCTATCAGGCTGTATTATAATCAGCTTTTAATGAAAAATATTTAATTAATGATTAACTTCACATAAAATTAAATTACATTTAAAATGCTTTAATTTTAAGTTTTTAACCGATTGAAGATAACACTGAACAATGGGTGTAAATTTTGTATTTATAAAGGCTTTTTAATACATGCTTATTGAGGCTCAATAAAGGTATAGCATTGCACACTAATGATTTGATGCTACAGTATAACAACCCTAAACCTTGTCTACTCCATTTTTTTCACTAACTTGCATTTTAACCCTGCATGTACTAAATTTCTGGCCAGGGGTCAGAAAAGAGAAAAAAAACTTTTTGATCCCTGGATTAGAATTCTGTTGTTTACTGCGATTCTCAATATTCTCAGACATTCCAACGGCGAACTTAGACATTCCAACGGCTTGTTGTGACATTGGTTTTTCACTGCCATCAATCAAAAGTAATAAGTCGGCACTTTTGAAATTTTTCACTGTCGGCAGTGAAAAACCAAATTCCAACGCGAAACTCGCAACTACAGAGTTTGCAGAATATTGAGAATCACAGTAACATATAGTGCATGACAGTGGGTATGACAGACTGTATTTGCTTCATGACATGACTGGTCTTTTCACTTTAAGTTTTGCATGCCTGTTACATGTTGTAATTACCATCAGTGTTAGACTTGCTTAACTTACTGCAGCCAAGGAAAATAATCATGCTTTGAGCATACGCAGCTAACATAAGCTAAAGATTTACCTTCCATGCTTATGGCAACTGCAATAATTAATAAAAGATGTAGCATACAGTATCCTTACTCAATCAGATGCATGTTACATTGTTTGCCATCCTGCATCCATACACATTGAAGAGTTTTGTAAATTGTGATATCATATTTTAATTTATTTAATGGATTTTTTCTAATCATACATAAATGAAATGAAATTACTGTACATTGTTCAATTTTGTAAAATGAAAAGGAATTGGACTCGTTAAATGAACACTATTTTAAGTTTCATACAAGGTGCTAGGCTCAGATTTCCAGCCATCAGGGTTTTAGTTGCCTGTGATACAGGCACACAAAGCCCAAACTGCTGGAAATCTGAGCCTAATAAGGTGCATGCTAGTCTGGCTTTGGTATAAACAACACCACAAGACTGAGGTGATGAACAAATAGTGTTTCTACCAAAGCTGCACTACTGTATGTTCATTACCTCAGAAAAAAAGCTTTGGAAATTTGGATAATGTTCATTAAAATATTCTACTACCTTCACTGTATATGTACCTTTGAGTACAAAAATAGTATTTTGAATAAGATCAATAATTATGTAGTAGTACAATAATCTTAAGTACAACATCTACTTGAAACCCAAAATAATGGTTTGAATGATTACATTTTAGTCGCTAGTGAAAAGTGTACCTCATGAATCTGGAGCTGGGCAGGATTCATCGACACTCCAAGACACCAGACGTAGGGACAAACCTGATTACACACTGGTGAACTCTCTGCTGAACATGACCAAAAGTGAGGTAAATATTATTGATAATGGTTCAATTAAGGCTCTCATTGGACCGTTGTGTTATTATTATATGCCTGACTGTGTATAATACCACTTTCCTCAAAATTCACAACTCCCCGTGCTAAGAACTGGAATGCAAAAATTAGCTTATTTTTAGTTTTATTTATAATTTATTTATTTTTAATTTTTTTTTTTTTTTTAATTTAGAAATATCTATATAAAAAAAAGCCAGCACTTGATTTGAATGTTTACTAATCATGTACTACATTATTCATAGCAAATTTTAGTAAATAGATATTAGGAGTAGTGCATTCTTGGTAAAAGTTTAGACAATCCATGCAACTATATATCAAACCTTGTGGCGCTTCACCTCAATAGAACAGAATCAAAACATAAACTTACACCACATATTGGGGCACCATATTTGTCCATTTTGTGACATGCAGTTTTATCAGTTGTATGAATGTTTTGGTACTCTTATCGTTACCACTGTTAGTCAGACTATGTAAAAGTACTGAACAACTTGTATGATTGATGGCAGCCTATTTGCCTGACTTCTTTGTCACAGCTGTTGTCTTGATCAGTGCACAGCAATGAAATCAGTGGTAACAATGAAAGTAATTGTTTTCACTGCCATTTATCATTGTTGACAAGTACCTTGTTTTGATGTCTTTTATCTTATTGTTTATTAGGACAGTAGAATAGGAGTCAAGGCATGTGAAGGACTTCTGCTGTGTGCATCTTTACCTGAGGACCACGCAGCTACTGTGATAATCCTATATACACCTTTCTGTGAGATTATGGTCAGTAGCAACACTCTCAATAAACCCAATCCAAATCCAAATCACCAGGTCTCTTAAGGTCTCTTAAAAGATCACTTTACATTCATTGATTGATTCTTTAAAAAACTTGCAAATACACAGTTTATAATGAAAAAAACAATATTGATCCCCTCATTTCCATTTTTATTTTTATTTTACACATGTAGGCAGATCGATTAAATCCCTTATTCCAAGCTCTTCCACAGTCCATGGATCCTACAGATATAACTAATGCCTCAGCAAAATGGGGGTAAGTCTGTCCCTCAGCAGTATGTCCAGTATCTTTTTACTTAACAGCTCACAAAGTTACATACTCCTTGACAGCTGCTAACCACCCTTAATAGTACCACCAATATTCACATACAGTACCATATTAGCAGCACAAAAGGCGGTAGCTCTAAATCTGCAGATGATAAAGCTACTATGTGTCTTAAAACCAGAAGTTTATACATATAAAAATTATACAGGAGTATGAAGATCTATGCATATTTATAGTGACTGTATAATCTCTGAAATTCTTGCTCAAAGAATGCTAAGAATATGTTTGCAAGAAGTTGCATAAAAACATTATTGTCAGAATGTTTTCACTATAGTTCAGATTTTTAAAAAAAGAGTCTCTAAGTATTTTTTTCTTCTTTTTTTTCAGGCTTGATCACATAGATGATGACGAAGATATTTCACTATTTCCTGGCAAAAGGCAGTTGATATCATTTTTGTCCTGGTTTGACTATATTGATCAGCTGGCCAAGAATTCTCACAAGGTATCTTCCTCTTTTCTTTTTTTGACAGGTTATACACACTTCTGGTTCCAGGGGGTCTGTACCTAGTTTATAAGCGAATCAAATGTACAATATTGTGTTGATATTCATTCATCATTTTTTCATCTTTCAGTTAGTTGCCAAGGCCCTTGCTGTCAGTGTAAGGGAGAGGTTCCTTCAGCCTGCGGTTGAGCCACGTTTTATGCAACAGTGAGTTAAATATGGGAAAGTCTGTATTGTGAATGGTTCACAGTGATGAGCTGTAACTTTACAGTACATACCAAAAAATAGAGAGTACAAAAATGTAACACAAAGCATGATGGGAAAGTGAGTCCTTACGCTTCTTTAGGCTCTGACTTGTTGTTTTTTCCGTCAACATTTTCTGTGGAAAGTATTTCAACAGACGAAAATAACAGTATTTTTTTTTTCTGATATTTCCTTTAATTTCCAGGTTACATTTTTGCAGACTCACTTTCCCATCATGCTTTGTGAGCTTTGATGCACATTGCCTAAATTGTGTTTGATCTTAATCAAGCTGCTGAAATGTTACCAATAAATTATTCCTTTTAATAATATTTTTATACTTATCTTTTCTTTTTGTTGTTCATAATCAGGTCAGAGCCAGGAATCATCACAACCACAGCTATAATGAGGAGATGTTTAAAATCAATTTCTTCAAATCACCTGCTAATAGGTATGTTATGACTCATCATACCGTATATTGTACTGCATTTTTGCTGGGGTTTTTCATTTGTTTGTGTTATGTAAGACACTAACTAGACCTTGAATACAAAATATTAATGAAAGTCCATTTTTTCCTGATTTTATTTTCACCTTTTACTGTTATCTAAATTGGGCTCCCTGTGTTATTCTTATAAACATTGTTTTTATTTATTGCAATTTCCTATCAGTAATTGTTTTTGAAAAACGTTTTGAAAAAAATTTGTATGTCACATTCAAAAATTGGTCATTTTTCTTGCAGAATTTTCCATATTTCTTCTCGGTGAAAACACTAGTCCTGAGACGGAAACTCCAGCTGAGGATGGTCACAAACTACGCCAAAAACTAATTGAACGATGTGATCATATCAGTGATGAGGTAAGTATATAATGCCCGTTATTACTGCCTACCTCCCCTAGTCCAGAGCTGGACCCACTTTTATCGATGTGCGCGCGGCTAGGACAAACCGAGTAGTGGAAGGAGACTGGTAAGAATCAGCATTCTTTGTATTTGGTGTGCGCGCTATTTTCCTTTTATTTTTGTGATATAAATTAATCAGTTAGTGAGAAAAGTGTTTCCAGTTCTGGACTAACCTCCCCTAGAGGTTGAACAAAGACCAGTTAAGGAAGCTTGAAACGGTATTCTTCTTTAATCCGTGAACAGGCTCTACTACTTTGGAATGCACTCACGTAATATGGCATTGATATATGTCTCAAAGACCATACAGTAAATCAAAATTCACAATGGTTGGGGAAAATATTGACCTAGGACCTTGCTAGTGTATGACAATATTAGAACATCTCTTGTGACATTAAGGCTTTTCACTGAAAAGTTTTTATTTTACTCAGTAACCGTGTGGTATTTTCAATCAGCCTGTTTTGGCTTTGTGTTATAAAAAGTTTACTCCTATTCATCCCACACCACATAAAATACAGCCAATCAGAAAGCAGGAAAGCCGTTGCACATTCGTCAGTATTTCACTCTTCCTTCCCCTCATGCACTGCACATTGAATCTACGCATTTGTATTTTCTATGGTGGGGGATAAAATGGTTATACAATGGTTTTTCGTGGCATACCGTGGATAACCCTAAAGGCTAAAAGGCTCGTGTGTATACTAGAAACTACAAGTGACTCGTGGGATATTCCACGGTATGCCACTCGAAATCGTTGTATAACTAGTATGTATTCTGAGTTCTATTATATGCTAAAGACATTTTACTGTACCATTCTGCAGTTATTTTAAACTGATAACGACTAGCGGTATCTAGTCGGGACTGCGTGGGTGAGTTGAATACCAAAAGTGAATAAGAAGGAAACTTAAACACCTCCTAAAATCATTTGTAGACAATACTGAGTTTGCGGATGTTAGTCCTTAGTCAGATTTTTCCATAGTTTGAATATGACTATTTTGGGAATAAAATCAGAGTTGGTACTAGGACTTTGAAATGACAGTTCTTCACCCTTAGAACTTGGTTTCGAGCCTCAGTTAAGACTTTTCGAACTCACATCCCCCTATACATGCAGCGACACACTCATGGGGTTTGATTCTTTATTCTTTGTTTTCAGTTGAGTATCGAAACACTGAAGTTATTTGAAACCCTCCTCTTAAAACCAGCTCAAATAATCCTCGATAATTTGGTACTTCGTAACCTGACCAGCAGAAAGTATTCTAGCACACCTAATCTAGTTAATGGTGATACGAAAAACAACGATACACCCCCCTCCCCTAAGACACCAGTATCACCTCCCCTGACCCCAGATGGAAGTACCTCGCCAACAATAATCACAAGTGCAGGAGATGCAGAGAGGGAAGAAGTAGTAAAAACTGTTAACAGGTGAGAAGTTTTTCAAATATGTATCGAAGGATATCGCCTCTCCAGTTTGAAGGAAATTAGGAAGCCGTTTGCAGCGCTTTTCATATTTCTGCGACCTGACCGACTGCAGACTAATGTCTGGCATTTTGGCTTCCATCAATCAAACTTACAACAGGCCGAGTTCTTTCCGATTTATAGCGATAAGGAAATTCCCGTGATTTTCACATGGGAATGTCTTTGTCGCTCGCGATTGGAATGAGATCGGACCGTCATAAATTTGATTGACGTAAGTCAAAACGCCAGGTATCTGGAGTTGGTAAGTCGCAGAATTATGAAAAGCGCTGTAATTGCCTTGGTACCTTGATCAGAGGGTTTGCAGTGACAATTTTAGCAACATTTTAGCGCGAGGTAAAATTATTTTAACAGGGGAAACTTTGACGACTTAGAGACGCATCACTCGAAATATTTCACCATTCACCTATTTACTGCAAGTAGAATCAGTACTGAAAGTGTTAAAAAACGTTATGATAGTTCTTAACACCGGCCTAAATCTAGAAATCAATGGGACTTGAGAAACGGTAGATCAGTCAAACATTTATAGTGAAAACCATTTGAGTACAATATTATGTAACATTCCCATTCATGCTGCTCGTCCTCTCTCTTTAGTTATTAATGAATAATTGCTGGTTTTGTTGTCTATTTCTATAGCTTCTTATCTCTCGTACCCGAACAAGTAAAGTCTTCAGCGTTAACGGGAGACATAGGTTACGATACGTATCTAAGAGATGCACATAAACAGGTATGACTCGCAATCATTTTTCACACAGGTTTGTTATTGAGAAAGAACCTGGAATCATAAATGTTCATTTATTATTGGCCACTTTAGAAACGAGTAAGAGACTGGGGCGAGTTTGTTTTGAATTTCTTCATCTCAGTAATTTGCTAAAAAAGAATTCATCAGATAAGTCTGGCAAATTTGAACATGATTGAATGAAAAGAACCAGAATTATTGGCTTTCAAAAGTGTCGAAAATTTACTGAGAATGTATATGGTTAGGGGAAACTTTTTATTGTCCCCCACCAGCGGCGCAGAGCATTAGACCATTTGCACTGCCCGCATACAGGTACTCGCGTTATTATTGGTCTTATTGTCATCATAATCATAATGTAATAGCTGATGCACTCATTTGCGCGATCTTTGATTAACGACTGTTGTTTTGTAAACAGTTTCGAGACCGTGCTTTCCAGTGCTGCCAGTTTCAGTGGCCATCGTCTGCTTCACCCACAAATGGTGAGTTTTATCTGATATCAATAAAAAATCATAAAATGACTTCAGTTGATGTTTATTAAACTGTACTGAAACTATAGATAGGCTCAGATATTACGACTGCTCTGTCATTACTACAATCAAGATATTGGGAACGACTTTGAGTAAATCTTATTCCCTTCATCGCAAACTTTGTTCATAAATACGAGGCATGTTTTTCTAGACCAATAAATGTTTACTAACTTTTCTAACTTTCTGAAATTTACACGAGCCAAGTATTTTGATTCATGGTCCGGCGTCAGAATGCCACTAGCTAGCTTGCAAACGAGACGTTAAACTACAGTAGTCGCACTTCAACGATAACGATAGTAATTTCCTTTGATGCCAAATATGGTATGCATTTTTTTCCTTTTAGGGAAAGATGCAAGAGAATCGTTTTATGAAGGAGCTTTTTTAAATATGTTGTTTAAAAAACTACAAAGATTACTGGATCAAGTAAGTAAAACACAGTCAGGTTCTATAGACAACCCTTTAATGTTAAAACTTATTTATATGTATTTGTCCATAATTTAAACAATTCCCCCTTCTAGTTTTATTACCAATGTTTTCATTACTACACGCTGAGCCAGACAACAGTCGCGACAATCGGGTAATACATTGCTGTCAATCAGACATTTTGTTTCATTCAGTCTATTACCTGATTTCATTACTACACGCTGAGCCAGACAACAGTCGCGACAATCGGGTAATACATTGCTGTCAATCAGACAATTTGTTTCATTCAGTCTATTACCTGATTTCATTACTAAACGCTGAGCCAGACAACAGTCGCGACAATCGGGTAATACATTGCTGTCAATCAGACAACTTGTTTCATTCAGTCTATTACCTGAGTTTCCCTGTCGACGGTTGTCTCGATCAGCGCGTATAAGCCAGTTAATCGTTCATAGTTTAAGAATCGTTTTCAGTGCGCATGCGATTTTATCCCGAATCTCTCACCTTTTTTTGTTTAAACCTTCTTGTTTTTTTAATTAAACAAAAGAAGGTGAGAAATTCGTGATAAAATCGCATGCGCACTGAAAACGATTCGTAAACTTTGAACTGGTTATCGCAATAAAAAGAGTGGTAAGGTGTTTTGGGAACTGAAGCTCTTACACGGTTTGATGCGGACAGAGAATGGTTTGGTGGCAAACCGTTTAGATTGATAGTATTGGATACTCACATGAAGTACCTACCTTGCTATTTTTCTATTTCAGACTTACGAAATGAACCTGCAAGTCACTTGTGTAACAGCATTACTGGCTCAGTTTAATCACCCTCATTTACACGAGTATCTACTAAACCCGCATCTACAGTTACCAGAGGGATGCAGATCGCTATACAGTACACTAGGACATGTAAGATATATTTGTATGGTCCACTGACCCAGTGATAAATTGGACAAGAAAAGATAATCTACCTACCCAAAATTACACAGATTCGTTAGTCCAGAGATGTAGATCTTCATAATAGCTCAGGCGTCTGTTAACTTGGATTTTGTCCTGATAGCTTCACAACTGAGATGCGAATCTGAAGGAGTTTGAAAGCCACAAATATTTTGTTAAGATGAGAGTGAAACACTAATGGGCCTGAATGAGTGACATAGGCCCATTACTCAAGATAATGAACACTAATGCTGCCTAGCTATGAAAGAAATTCTGACCATAGGAATATTATTTGTACTTTACAGGTTGTTAAAGACCTGAATGGTAGAATAGATAGAATACCCAACTTCCAAAAGAGCGTAGTAACGATACGAAAACAACTAATGGGCGTAGATACGACAGCACCAGAAACTAATAGGTAAGTATGTGTGTTGGGGAAGGGATTGGAGGGCGAGGGATTGATGAATCATCATCTGAACGAGCGGGGTAACTATGTCTTGTACATGGGTATTCCTTGGGCTTTGTAGAGGGAGTTCTTTAGGCACGTGGAGCAACTTACACGCCGACGTTTGGTCTAGTCAGTTGCTGTTACGGCAGTGGGGTTTTATTACGGCGGTAAATAAGCAGCCTTTTTTCGTTCAGCCGTTTTTCCTGGTATTCCGTTTTCTTATTCGTAAATACCACTGTGTTTCTCATTTACATTCATTTACTCAGGGTTAATCTTAGGCTCAGAGTAACACGCGCGCATACGACGGCTGTATACATCTGAGCCTAATTCTTGGGGTGCAACCACGCGACTCAAAATTCCCTGAGATATAGACAACAATGAATCAGCCGCTTTCTTGGTTGCTATAACAAGAGAATTTTAATGAGGAATGCTTTGTATAGTCAACCAAAATGGCGGCTAGTGACGTAACATGCACCCCATGAATAGGTTACCCTCACTTTACCTTCAAAATGTTCACTGTGAACATTATAAATGGTAAAGTAAATAATGCATATCTTTAATACAAACACCTTAAAATTCCATTGAACTTCACTTGAGCACGTGAATATTCTATAGACCCCTTGCACGTGACGTCAGAGCAGCTCAATTTGGAGGGCAAAACAAAAGAATTTTAAACTCCTGAGAATTGGAACCTATTGTTTTGCCCTCCAAATTGAGCTGCATTCCGACTTGCCGCAAGGGGTCTATACTCAGAAACAAGTCTAACCCTGATTAAAAATGAATTGCTGGTTTTGATAGCCAGATTAAGCTAACAAAAAGATGTGTTAGAAGTCTCTTTTATTTATCAACATTTTAGCCTTGTCTTATATTACATCATTCTATTGAGAATGATTGAAATCCATCTTTTAGAAACTGGAGCTAGTAGAGCTAGTATAGACCACCTTTTCACGTGACGTCAGAGCAGCTCAATTTGGAGGACAAAAGAAAGAATTTCAATCTCCTGAGAATTTGTACCTATTGTTTTGCCCTCCAAATTGAGCTGCATTCCCACGTGCTGCAAGGGGTCTATTGCGGTTATTGATATGTATCACCCATTTATGTTCTTTTTTTTTTGGTTTAGTATGGCGCACAATAATCTGCTGGAAGCATGTATCGTCCTAGAGGAGTTCTGCAAGGTATGTACTGAGCACCTATGAAATCCCTTTGGTATAGTTCATGTTTAATATTAGATATTTATTTTCCATGGCGGCACTCGAGAAGTGTTGAGAAGTACTCCGCTACGCGTCGTTCTTGTCCTAACACTTCTCGTGTTCTGCCAATAGGCCACGTTCGAAATATTAAAATTCTAGCAGGATACCGCGAGGTTGTCCGAGATAAAATGTACAAAATTGCATAAGATCTCAAAAGGATCAGTATATATAGAGCTGTATATTCGATTATAACGTTGTTGAGTAGAGAAATGACTAACATTTCTATCAAAATTTTCTTATTATTGCCAAAAGGTAGGAACGTCGTATATGGTACATTATTCTTTTCTACCAATAAATGTATTTGGTGATCCATTTGTTCGTACCATACATGAAGTACCATAGGTAAAGCCTCGACGGCAATGAAGTCTGAATTTTAAGATATCTAACGTGGCCTACTTCCCTCGTGTGTTTAACTGCACACAGCAACCCGCTGATCTGAGAAAAAATGACATGACACTTCAGTTTTGCAGTGACGTCATTTCTACGTCACTATTTCAGATCAGCTGCAAGAGTGCACCGTTTTTCTATCTCTTCAATAATTACATGGCATTATTTTATTGTAGGAATTGGCTGCGATTGCCTTCGTTAAAGCTACGTCATCCCTCCAACACCAATAACCAAAGACAAATAGAATTATACAGAAATTAATTTCATGTTTTCGAAGATAAAGTCTCCTGTTATTTGTTAGAAACAGCGTTTGGGATCGCTGTGGTAAATTTTTTGAACCGTCATGGTTGTTCTGGAAACAAATTGGGTTCCAATCATTATTACAATCTTTTTAATATCGAATATTAGTTCTTTCTAAACATTAAAGGACAAAGACATTTATTTTATTAGAGATCAAAATGGGGAAATTTGTTATAACCATTGGCCAAGGGGGGTATCTGGCCATTTATACTAAGGTTATTGATAGATTAGAATAATTCAAATGGTAATGTGAAGTTGATTCTATTGAAGCTTTTTCATCACACTTCGGGTAAATCAACACAGTATCTGCTTACAAGAAGGTAGGATGACTCTAGGGAAAGGTTTGTCTTCCAAGAGACATCCAGAGTTAGTTTTATAACTTGGCCATCCTATCTTTGAGCAAACAGGTTAGAAAGTAAGGTGCACTGAAGACCTATTAGAGTAACCGAACACAGAGCGTGAGACCACTGCTCGTCTAGTCTTCGTCCTCGTCTTCGTCTTCCGAGAAACAGATTATCTCTCGTGTGAAATAGTTTTATTCTTCCTTCTATAAAACATTTTTTTTGACACTTGGACACTTTTTTTGGACACACACACACATGTGCTTTCTCTCATGTCATGCATCACTTTAAAATTTTGCTGCAAACATTTACCAAGATCCACAATAAATAAAACTCACAAACTGACTGTCGATGTTACTGTTATGAAGCGAAATTCCAGTATTTGTAATGTTTCGACAACCGAATGCGAAATGTTGGTTCATTTTTAGACAAATTCATGGCTTTGTTCTTGAAAATAATTGATAGATCGTTTGTTACCTTACACATGGTTATGAACCATGGTTATTTGATTGTCAATAATATTTACCGTTCTTAGCCACAACGTAAACCAACACCATCTGTTTTGGTCAAGACCTTGGACCAACGTAGTGACCTTACCTAGCCACAAAATGTAATCAGGTTTAACTATATATAGACGAACCTAGGCAGCTGTTTCACACACTAAATCGACTTTACTTTGGAGTTGGAAAGCCAAGTCTAAGGCTGTAGTTGAGCTAGAAGGCACGGACCTAAGTACAGACATATGGTCTAGTAAGGAAATCCTTCTAAAACCACATCTACTAAGGAAAGACGACAGAGGCTTGTAGCAAACCCCTCGTATTTGTAAAGCTAACTATAGTCTGCTAAAGGAATAGTCGAATAAAGAGTGGTACTCCAGGCGATCCTGGAGCTATTTCAGCCCCGTTCTAACAATGCCGATAGGAGGACGAAACGAGATTCTCCTTAGTCGAATACCGTCATTATGCCTTTTAACATAACGTCAATTGCAATACACAAGCCTAGACTGAATCTAGTGACGGTATCTTGATCGGTGATCGTAACTTTTACTAGTAAAGATAGTCGGTGAAATACCAAGGTCATTTTTAGCTGAGATCCCCAGACTTGTATAGATATCAGGCTTGTAAGACATCCTTGTTCGAATACCCGCGTTTCTCAGGCTTTTCTCCACTCTTCTGACATCAGGTTCATCTGTGAAGTCTTTGGTGTAGACATAGATCACATGGTCTTCATTTGGCTTCTTGGTGCTGACTTTTGCTTCGTTTCCAAGTCTGCCTGCAATAGCAGCCTTTGCAACAGAAAACCAAAGATCATCTACTTTATATCTGGAACAAAAATATGCATATGAATTCTTCATGTAAATCCTTTAGATAGCATTGAGGCCATGTTAATACGAGGGGGGGGGGGGGGGTTACTAGCGATCGCCCCACCTTTCTTCGTAATCAAGTTTGGGAATAAAAATGAAACTTTTTTTTTAAATAAAAATTGGTTTCCTAATCATATTCAAGTAGCTAGCTTTCTTTTCTGTTTGACGATGATTTTCTGTCTAAAAGAAAAAAAGGATTTGTTTTGACGTATTGGCCGTTGTCATTATAGCAATTTTTTAAATTCCTACCACAATCACTATCCCCTAATCTTGCACACTTTCTATTGTTTAGTAGACAGAGTAAACCAACCTGCTCGTAAATATCATCCATTTTCCAGACATGTACCGATACTTCACTGCAAGATCTTTGAGGAATTCTGCTCCAAACCGTTTTATTCCCTTCTGGTTTTGTTGTTCTTTCCATTCAGCCTCAATTAAAACCATATCGCGACAATATTGGTGATCGTGATGTTGATAGCTCACAGATATCCACGGAGCATCTCTACCGTTTACCAGCGAGGGCTTGTTTCTTTTCAAGAACGAATCAAGAGATTCTTTACCATCATAGCTCATACAATTAACGCGCTGGACTCTGTTTCCTTTGGTTTTGCATTCGTAAACCTTATTACTAGCACCTGCAGTTTCAACAGCTTCACTAATAAATATAGATGGAGCAATACCAAGAACATTCTTTTTATAAATTCCCAATATTGTATATATGTCAGCCTTGTACCACATCTTCTCATTGATCCCCAAATCTCTCAGGGCTTTCTCCATTCTTATGACGTCATCTTCGTCAGTGAAGTCTTCACTATAAACACAAATCACGTAGGAATTTTCTTCTGGATTTTTCGTACTCACTTTCGTTGAAAATCCAAGTTTACCCTCCACAACTGCCTTGGCGATAGTGAACCAAAGATCGTCTATAAATTTGCTAGAAAAAAGGGAGAATGAATATGATGTTATTAATTAGTTACACCGCTTCTTAATTGAGTTCTGCATGTCTGATAAACCTCTTTAGCTTGGGCGTAACGTTTTCATTTCAGATCACGTGTCCTTCTCTTGAGAATAAGATTCTTTGTTTGAATCGTATCCATAATTAAGTGTCTTCTAATGCGCGACCATTAAACAAAGAAATGATACTCTAGAGAATGACACGTGGTCACTGGGCACTGCTAGTTAGATACTCTGTCGATTTTTTCACAATTTTTTTTCTTGTGAAAAATGAAATCAATAAAGTTGTCTATGTTTACGTTGATTAAGTTATCAGCTAACAAATTATAACTGATACATTTTACTCACTATCTCTGTTCTTATTGGCCGAGAGCCATCAGCCAATTCCTGATATCGTGTGAACTCGACCTGATAAATGTATTATATGTAGGTAAAACATACAGATAATACATTTAAAGATCACA
Organism: Anthopleura sola; assembly: GCA_023349425.1. NCBI lineage: Eukaryota > Metazoa > Cnidaria > Anthozoa > Actiniaria > Actiniidae > Anthopleura > Anthopleura sola. The sequence continues at coordinate 5,639,385 of JALHLI010000005.1, forward strand.
ATGGAAATAAAAATACGTTTGCCATTTTTTCGAAAGCAGAATTATTCTACATTTTCTATTCTAGAAGCTCTTCATTTTCATTTTCAGATGAGTTATATTTGTGTCCATCGCGTTCATTTTATTTAAATGGAAATTTTGGCTTTTCTTTCGCGTTAATTTTCTTCATTTGGACGTATTTTTGCCCTCATTTCCCGTTAATTTAAGTCGCGCTGATTCGTAATACTTTATTTCGTGGAAACTGACATTGTGGTTTTAAGTGATTTTAAACGTTTCACTTGCTTCCTAGAGAAGGCTAAGCTGAAGGCTACTGCAAGAGACACTGCGAGATAAAATGGGTCCACTACCGGAAGTCATCATTTTCACTTTCAGATGAGTTATATTTTTCAGTCCATCGCGTTCATTTTATTTAAATGGAAATTTTGGCATTTCTTTCGCGTTAATTTTCTTCATTTGCACGTATTTTTGCCCTCAATTATTATAGGAAATTAACGCTCCACAAAATAAACGGTTCACTTGCTTCCTAGTGAAGGTTACTGCGAAATAAAATGGGGCCACTACCGGAAGTCATTATTTCAGCTAACCTGCTAGAAAATATCATCCATTTTCCTGAAGTGTAGCCATATTTTAGTGCCAGCTCTTTCAGTGTTTCCCTTGTCACCATTTTATCGTGTTTATTTTCAAGCAGATAATTCCATTCTTTCCTGATCATCTTATATAATAACCGCCGAGGCAGTTCTTTGGCGTCTTTCAGTTCACCTTCTTGCTCTTTGCACTTGGATTGTTCTGTGTTTGTGTCTGGCGGTTCGCGTTCTTGTTGTTTATTCTGCTGTTCTTGTTCCACTACTTGCCGTTTGTCTTCCCCGTCATTTTCTTGTTGCTCTTGTACAAGTAAGCTGACTCGTAATTCATCATTTCGTTCTTCATCTGCTTGTTTGTCTTGTTGGTCAGGTGGTTTCTGTTTCCCTTCATTTTCTTGTACAAACCTGTGTATTTCTTCGTCTTGCTCTTCGTCGTCTTGCTCCTCGTCGTCTTGCTCCTCGTCGTCTTGTTCAAAATGCACAGCAATCCACGTGGCGTCACTAATACTCAGCTGTGAAGGACGATTTATTTCGAGAAAATCATCTAGAGGTTCTTCTTCATCGTAAATCCTCCATACTTCATATTCGCTTTCGCTAATTTCATCTTCACTAGAGTCTACAACCTCATTCGTGTCGTCCATGACGTGGCTATTCTCGTTTCTCGTTCTAATCATACCACAGGGAGCCCAATCACACTGATGGCTTTTTTATTTTAAATTAATTTTTTCAGTGTGGATCATAATGTTATGAAGCAATATTCCATTCCTTGTAATATTTCGAGAACAATGCTATATCAGGCCCGTAACCAGGGGGGAGCACAGGGTGCACGTGCACCCCCCCCCCCCCCACCAGACCGCTTTTTATCAACATTTGTTTGTTAAAGTTAATAAAGTTCATTATTATTATTATTGCTTGAAAATAAAATAAAAATACAGATTTAATGTAAATCAAAAAATTAAACCACTATCATTTCCCAGTTTTCTCCATTTGTTTCTTTTTTCCAATAATGTGTTGGGTTACCTGTGGTACACTACACTTAGGTCCATTTTTACTTGATGTGCACCCCCCCCGGTAAATGTTCTGGTTACGGCCCTGTATATGTTGGTTCATTTTTAGACAAATTTATGACTTTGTTCTTAAAACTAATTGATAGATCGTTATGTACCTTATAGATGGTTATGAATCGTGGTTATGTGATTGTTTATAATATCCACCGGTCTGAGGCCCGGTTTAGATGTCGAAGTTCACGTGCCGAATCTTATGCAAATAAATCAAACAATAGGTTTTACATGTGAGTATCAGGCTCTCGGACGGGGGGGGGGGGGGGGGAAGTAAGGAGGGGAGGGAGAGAGACGAAGGAAAGGAAGGAGAGGAAGGAGAGAGATTATATTTTCGTTTTCTATTCTACGAGCAGTGGCGGATCCAGGGTTTTTCAAAACGGGGTCCAGATCGGGGAATAGATTGCTATGACGTCATATTTACGTCATATGATGTCAAAGTAAAAAAAAAAAAATGGCGTTGAAAAAAAAAACAGGTGCAGCGGACCCCGTCGCACTACCCCTAGATCCGCCACTGACAAGCTCTTAATTTTCACTTTCAGATGAGTTATATTTGTGTCCATCGCGTTAATTTTATTTAAAATGGAAATTTTGGCTTGTCTTTGCCTTAATTTTCTTCATTTGGCTGTAAAAACCACATCTACTAAGGAAAATCTTTCTAGTCGGCTTAACTGCACCTTAGTGAGGCTTGTAGCAAACCTCTTGTGTTTGTAAAGCTAACTAGTTTCCTAAAGAAACAGTTGTGATAAAAAGTTAAATTTTACACCGTTTATCTTATACGTATACATAAACGAGGAAAAAGTCCTTGAAGGCCAAATGAGCAAGGGAGAAACAGGGACTTGCAGTCTATTCCTTCATCTACACGAGCAAGTAAAACTTGTCAAGGAAAACGCAGGTGTAATTCTTTTCATTTCAGTAGTTATGCTTCGACTGCCCATTTTGTGACCAGAAAGCGGATTAATAATGGTAATTGAACTTAGTGGAGTACAAAAATATCTTTTTAATATCCAATATTAGTTCTTTCTAAACATTAAAGGACAAAGACATTTATTTTATCAGAGATCAAAATGGGAAAATTTGTTATAACAATTGGCCAAGGAGGGCATCTGGCCATTTATACTAAGGTTATTGATAGATTAGAATAATCCAAATGGTAATGTGAAGGTGATTCTATTGAAGCTTTTTCATCACACTTCGGGTAAATCAACACAGTATCTGCTTACAAGAAGGTAGGATGACTCTAGGGAAAGGTTTGTCTTCAAAGAGACATCCAGAGTTAGTTTTATAACTTGGCCATCCTATCTCTGAGCAAACAGGTCCTTTCGTTAGAAAGTAAGGTGCACTGAAGACCTATTAGAGTAACCGAACGGAGCGTGCGATCACACAGCTTAGCCAATCAATAAGCACGGCGCGTTTGTACTGTGAGTTTTTACCGTCATACGAATTTTGGTCTGTTGTATTTTGTTTGGCAGTACTATATACGTAGCACATAAAAAGGTACAGCAATCAGTACAAAGGAAAAAAGATGATCAGGATCAACTGTCAAAAAACGGTGGAAGCCGAATATGATCTCTTACCCCCGATAAACAGATTCTCTTCATGATGTGAAAAAATAGTCCCCTTCACAGTTCCCTGCGCCATCTTGAAAGGTAACCATGCCTTTGCATCGAAGCGAAACGAACGGTGAGCTTGCAATAATAGAGACCTGTGAATAATTGTCCAAGGTCTTTTAAAAGGTCTCTATCATTGCATGCTCACCTTTCGTTTCGCTTCGATGCAAAGGCATGGCTACCTTTCAAGATTGCACAGAGAACTGTGAAGAGGACTATTTTAATCATTATTCCTGCTATCAAACCGCATTGTTTTTGGAAGCTTCGCAAATGTACTTTCTTCTATGTCATGCACCGATAGGAGGACCAAACGAGGCTCCCTTTTGTCAAATACCGTCATTAGGGCCATTATTTTAACATAACGTCAATAGACCTCATCGGCTTGGGGTAATTTTGTCCCATTTCAGATCACGTGTAATTCTTTTGAGAATAAGATTCTTTGTTTGAGTTGTATCATGCATATTCATGTATCTTCTCATGCGCAACCGTTAAACAATGAAATGATACTCTGGGGAATGACACGTGGTCTGAAATGGGACAACATTACACCCAAGCCGATGAGGTCTATTGCAAAAGACAAGCCTAGACTAAATCTAGGAACGGTATCCTGATCGGTGATCGTACGTTTTACTAGTAAAGATAGTTGGTAAAATACCAAGCTCATTTTTAGCTGAAATCCCCAGACTTGTATAGATATCAGGCTTGTAAGACATCCTTGTTCGAATACCCGCGTTTCTCAGGCTTCTCTCCACTCTTCTGACATCAGGTTCATCTGTGAAGTCTTTGGTGTAGACATAGATCACATGACCTTCATTTGACCTCTTGGAGCTGACTTTTGCTTCGGTTTCAAGTCTGCCTGCAATAGCAGCTTTGGCAACAGAAAACCAAAGATCATCTACTTCATATCTGGAACAAAAATACTGATGCACATAAATACTTCATGTAATACCATGATCTCCTCGGAGTTCATTGTTTTTGGAGGGACGTCTAATGGCTAACATCCCTCCTTCATGAATAGGATGAGGGAAATTTAGTTTCTAAATTTCCCTTATCTTATTCATGAGGTTGTCCCTCATGCAACCCAATCATCGGTACGCTAAACCTCCCTCGGCTTCGGGGACATTTAATCACTATTATCATTCAAATTATTTTTTTCCGTCATTTTGATTGGCCGAGAGAACTGCAAATAACTGCCTACAAATAACGGTCTGCTCATGCGCATTACAGTGCAGAGCCATCTTACAGCAAATAACGGTCTGCTCATGCGCAGTAACGCTGCATTTGACAATGGCTCGCTTCCCTGAAAAAATTAGCTGACTTCTTTGTTATTGTTTGACTCGTGCGCACTGTCCCTCAAAGATTAGAAAAATAATTTGAATGATAAAACAATTATCTAGGTAAAGTATTTGCGACCAGGCCTGCATGCAATCCCTCCAAAGTTGTTAGCCTTTTGTAAGCCTTTAGCCCGTGCATTTTTACAATGCTTCATTGTGCGAGAATATAAACAAACCGAAGGGAAACCCAACAACTCTCGTTCGCTTCTTCAGTAAATTTAAAAGAATTCAAAAGAAGACAAGTGTTGAAAAGCTTGCAGCTACTGAAACATTCGCATTATGTATTTCTACACGTATCAATATATTCGCAAGCTTTCTATTTCTAGAATTAAAGTGATAACTGTTAAAAAATACTGTTTGAATATGTTAATTCATGGAACATGTTATAAAGCGGCCGGTCAAAATAAGGCATATCGTATAATATTCACAGAATCTTAGCATCTATACGAACATGTAACTAGTATTAGAATTTAGTTAAGTTCCCTCCAAATGCAATGGGAGTTCGCTGCTTCGAATAGGACTCTCCACATTTCAGTTTTATTATTGAGTATTATGAGAATTCATATCAGCTGAATTATTTGTCAGCAACTCAAACTTACTCGATTAGAGCAGCACAACTCGCGTCGCTAGAACTCTTAGAGGAATCCAAAGCCTGTCAAAATGATTTAACATGGCTAATATTAAGATGTTACGGCTAAAACTTCGTTTTAGTTTTTCTATAAACTTCGTGTTCACGAGCTTCTTTGACAAAGTAAAACCCGCATCCAATTATCAAATCATGGGAGGGGAGCCTGAACATTTTCTCGAAGCTCGTTCTAGCTCTCGAATTTGAAAGAAAAATTTTTTTTATTGATTATAACACTGGATCCTGCGTTTGTAATTAGAGAAATTTGAATTCTAGTTCCAATTTTGTTTATACCGAAAAACATTTGCCGTGTCCTACCCTACTAGGCAGTCATTGGTGCGCAATTTTTTCCCGTCATTGGTAATGCTAACAACTTGAGCTTGTTAGCTTCGCGCTGATTGGCTAGTTACATTTTCTTGTATCACCTATATATTGAACTGGGTTATCGCAAAATATCGAGATTTGTTAGTGTCTTGCAAGCATTTATTTGCCTCTGCCTTCGGCATCGCCAAATAATTGCTTGGTCGCCACTAACAAATCACGATATTTTGCTCAACCTCGTCCAATAATTGCTTAATATCCCTCATTGCCATGGTATTACTTATAATAAATCCTTTAGATAGCATTGAGGCCATGTTAATACGAGGGGGGTTTACTAGCGATCGCCTCACCTTTCCTCGTAATTTTTGAAAATAAAAATAATAACTTTTTTCATAAAAATTGGTTTCCTAATCAGTAGCTAGTTTTCCAGTAGCTTGTTTTCTTTTCTGTTTGACGATGATTTTCTGTCTAAAAGAAAAAGCGAAGGGTATGTTTTGACGTATTGGCCGTTTTTTTTTTTAGCAATTTGTAATATTTCTTATATCACAATCACAATCCCTTAATCTTACACACTTTCTATTGTTTAGTAAATAGAGTAAACCAACCTGCTTGTAAATATCATCCATTTCCCAGACGTGTACCGATACTTCACTGCAAGATCTTTGAGGAATTCTGCTCCAAACAATTGTATTCCCCTCTTGTTTTGTAGTTCTTTCCATTCAGCCTCAATTAAAACCATATCGCGACAATATTGGTGATCGTGATGTTGATAGCTCACAGATATCCACGGAGCATCTCTACCGTTTACCTGCGAGGGCTTGTTTCTTTTCAAGAACGAATCAAGATCTTCTTTACCATCATAGCTCATACAATTAACGCGCTGGACAGCACGTGCAGTTTTAACAGCTTCACTATTAAATATAGTTGGAGTAATACCAAGATCATTATTTTTATTAATTCCCAACATTGTATATATGTCAGCCTTGTACCACATCTTCTCATAGATCCCCAAATCTCTTAGGGCTTTCTCCATTCTTGTGACGTCATCTTCGTCAGTGAAGTCTTCAGTATAAACATAAATCACTTGGGAATTTTCATTTGGATTTTTCGTACTCACTTTCGTTGAAGTTCCAAGTTTACCCTCCACAACTGCCTTGGCGATAGGGAACCAAAGATCGTCTATATACTTGCTAGAAAAATGGAGAATGAATAAGATGTTAGTTACACCGCTTCTTAATTGAGTTCTGCATGTCATGTCTAAAAGACCTCTCTATCTTGCGCGTATTTCCATTTCAGGCCACATATCATTCTTGTGAATATAAGATTCTAGCTTTGTTTCAAGTGTATCCATATTCAAGAGTCTTCTCATCGCGGTATTGCGAATGGGTTGACTGTGTAGGGTTCGATTCACTGATTCTTTCTCAACGTTGTTTCTCTCGATACATAGTTTATTATATTCGTCAAATGGGTTTACTTTGCTCACTTCACATGCAATACACTAAAATCCTTAAAAACAAAGAGCCTTTCATTACGATGGGACAATACTACAAGCAAACAATGACAACGAACTTACCAATTGACGAACACACTACATGAATGATGACTCAAAGAATAACAACGTGCACAAGAATGACGAGACGGCGATATTAGCTGGTTAGCGGACTCACACTACACAAAACGGCGGGAAGCACAAACATAAAATATATAATTGTTGAGGGTGGTACCTCTACAGACTGATTCATCCGCCGCCCATCTACAGAGACTGATTCTCTTAGTTCTGGCTTTCACTACAAAGTATATAGCGTACTTGAATGTAGTGAGTGCCGTTAAGTGTTTTAGAAAATTTCACATAGGTCTTAATTTACCCTGTCCACAATTTACCACAATTTATTTTCTTTTGAAAAATAAATCAATAAACTTGTCTATGTTTAGATTGATTAATTCAATAAACTCACTTTTTATAAAATAAGCAGAGCAGCAAAAATATACAAAGCATTCAAGGATGATACCAATACAAATGTTATATATGTGAGTGGAATCAAATTCCACAGGACACAAGGTAAACTCATTGTCAGTGGACCTTGACGGTTTTTCGTTTGATGGTGACTTGACAGTTGGAATTTTCATGTTATCTCCAAAATGTGCTCTTAGAAAGACTCCTCGTTGCAAATAATTCTCAAAAAATCTCTAAATAACATGACTGATAATTGAGGAACACTTTGGTGTCGGATCTAAGCACAAAATTGAGGTTTTGAGGGATTTGGACTGTTTCACTCTCGCTTCCTAGTGAAGGTTACTGTGAGACGATAAAATGGGATCACTACCGGAAGTCATTATTTCAGCTAATAATAATACATGAAAGAATTACTCGAATTTGATTGGCTTAGAGCAGTGCAGTTCAGGTGTAACACAGTGCAGAAATCTGTAACACAGTGCAAAAAAGTGTAACACAGTGCAAATTACATTTTCCGAAAACGGTCTTGAAACCAAACTTTTTTTTGATTCAGCTGTTGATAACATTATTAAGCATCAAGACTTTGCATTTTCCGATCGCGAAGGAACAAGTTTAAGCGGTGAAAACGGTTAAAAGGTTGGTGATTTTGTTTGTTTTTGAATCTTTTTTTTCCGTTTCAGCTGAAACAGGTCTTTCAGCGCGCGCTCAGAGTTTTTTTCGAACGGTAATGTTTGTAAGGTTTTTTATCAAATAGGTTTTTTATGTTAACAAGTAATCATATGGTTTCTCGTTCAATTTGGAATAATTCGACCTACGGTCTCGTGCAATTTGAACTCTTAGAAAAACACACTCGTGCAAATTATTCCCAAATTGAACTCGAAAACATATGATTACCTACACTAACCTGCTAACAAATATCATCCATTTTCCTGTAGTGTAGCCATATTTTAGTGCCAGCTCTTTCAGCGTTTCCCTTGTCACCATTTTATCGTGTTTATTTTCAAGCAGATATTTCCATTCTTTCCTGATCATCTTACGTAATAACTGCTGAGGCAGTTCTTTGACGTCTATCAGTTCAACTTCTTGATCTTTGCACTTGGATTGTTCTGTATTTGTGTCTGGCGGTTCGCGTTCTTGTTGTTTATTCTGCTGTTCTTGTTCCACTACTTGCCGTTTGTCTTCCCCGTCATTTTCTTGTTGCTCTTGTACAAGTAAGCTTATTCTTAAGTTATCTTCTCGTTCTTCATCTGCTTGTTTGACTGGTTCGTCTGGTTGCTGTTTTCCTTCATTTTCTTGTACAAGCCTGTGTATTTCGTCGTCTTGCTCCTCGTCGTCTTGTTCAAAATCCACAGAAATCCACAAAGTGTCACTAATACTCAGCTGTGAAGGACGATTTTTTTCGAGAAAATCATCTAGAGGTTCTTTTCCATTGTAAACCCCCAATACTTCACATTCACTGTCGCTACTTTCATCTTCACTAGAGTCTACAACCTCATTCGTGTCGTCCATGATGTGGGTATTCTATTTCTAATTATACCACAGGAAGCCCAATCATACTTTAAATATGGGAAATGTAAAAATAGCCAGGACCGCATACGAAAATGCTGAAGGTATACGTAGGATCTATGAAAGATCTAATCAGCTTAAATATGGCTTTTATTTTCAGTCCGGATCATAGTTTTATGAAGCAATATAATATCAATTCTTTGTAATATTTCGAGAACAATACTATATCTTGGTTCATTATTAGACAAATTCATAACTTTGTTCTTAAAATTAATGGATAGATCGTTAGGTACCTTACAGATGGTTTTGAACCATGGTTAGTTGATTGTCAATAATATTGACCGTTCTTAGGCCCGGTTTAGATGTCGAAGTTCACATGTGCCGAATCTCATGCAAATGAACTCAAACAATAGGTTTGAATTTGCTCATCTGCATTAGATTCGGCACATGTGAAATTCGACGTCTAAACCGGGCCTAAGCCAAAACTTAAACCAACACCTTCTGTTTTGGTCAAAACTTAGGACCAACGTAGTAACGAACCTAGGAAGCTCTTTCTCACACTGATTCGACTTTACTTTGGAGTTAGAAGGCCAAGTCAAAGGCTGTAGCAGTAGTTGAGCTAGAGGGCACGGACCTAAGTACGGACAAATGGTCTAGTAAGGAAATCCTTCTAAAAATTACACCTGTTAAGGAAAGTCTTAGTTCTAGACGGCTTCACTGCACCCCAGGCTTGTAGCAAACCTCTCGTATTCGTAAAGCTAACTAGTCTCCTGAAGGAACAGTCGAACAGTCGGAGCTATTTCAGCCCTGTTCTAACAATAGTAATATATGGCGATATTTCTAATTTAGTGATCTGGCCAATCACGTCCCTTGATTTCGCAGTACGTCAGCAAAGCGTCACATAATTATTAAAAATTAAAAAAACGTCACAAACTCAAGCACAATCAAAACATCGAAAGTGGTGGTCAAGAGCTTACCGAACCCCACGAGGTTTGATACTGAATAAAACTGAATCGCACGCGAAATATTTAACTGGACTTTTAAGTATTTTACTTATAAAAAAGAGTGTTGCCATCGTAAAATTAGGATGTATAAATCCTGTGTCACAAGCTTTATGGTAAAGTACATTGCTGTTAAAAGTAGCGGTTTCAGTGGAAAACTTTGCGATCAACTTTTTACTATAACTGAAGTAAGACTTCTGTCGTATATTTTGGCAAGAAGAACAATTGACCACTTCGGAAACGAAGAAGGGACTGGGGTGAGTTTTTTATTTTGATCTTGGGACCATTTTGGTAAAGTTTTTTCGGGAGTTTGAGGTTTAAATGAAGGTGAAATCGTGTTTTAAAGTGTGTTTATGTTTTAAGATGGCGGCTGAACTTTCCTCCCTTGTTAAAGTGTATTGACACAAATTTCACAAATCCACACGTAGGGTACCATATAGGAATTATATAGGAAAACAAAGGCCCGCGCGAAAAAAAATGTTCTAGTGCATATTTTACAAATGTTTTGGCTTGTTCGTTTTATAGAGGACATCATCTTGACCTGGAATAAAAAAAATTAATCAAACGCGATTTTTTTTCCGATTTTATTTTCTCCTTTTACTTGTGTCTAAATTGGGCTCCCTGTGCTTTGGTTAGGAAAATCGAAACAAAAGGTCGTCACATGGAACACGCGGTATTACTCACAACAATGGAAGAGGCTAGGGTCCTGTAGGGGTCCTAATCCTATTTTCCAGCCAAAAAAAATTGCAAAATCCCAGTCCCAGTAATGCAAAATCTCAGTTCGAGTTATAGATTTAGAGTTAGAGAGTTAAAGAAATCCCAACCCCAGTAAAGGTTCAATCCCAGTCCCAGTGCATGAAATCCCATTTTGCCAGCCCAAAAAAGGAGAATCCCAGCTCCCATTTTACCCCTACAGGACCCTCATGGAAAATAAAACCACCTTTCAAGATGGCGCAGGCAACTGTGAAGGGGACTATTTCAATTTTGATAAAACCAGATGGCAAGATTTTCCCCCTTATTTTTAAAGCATCATCTAGTCCATCTACACTAGCAACTGATGTTTCCTTGACGAGTCTCCTTGACAGTTTTCATCGCCCGTTTAGACGATCAGCAAGTATTCGAACATAACGATGTTTAAGGTAATGCGATCGCGCATTTTTTTTCCATGAATTTTTTTAAAATTTGGCACAAATATTCCTTTTGAGCTGTAGTGTGAAAATATGAAATAAAAAATGGGGGTACCCGAATCCGTTCGGAAGATATAATTTTTCAAAGACAATGCTTGCGGCCGTGTTTTCGGGGAAAATAAGACAAAGTAAACTAGAAGCTATCGTAGTCCATATGGCTTGAAGAAGTAGCATAAACGATTTCAAATGATACATACCTTAACACATTATAATTAAAACCCCAAAATTGTTCATTTTATTGTGTTCAGAATGAGTTCTCGATGTTTAAATGTCCAAAACAGTACATTTTGACTGTACTTTACGATCCGAATTTCCGGATATTTTCGCGATTTACTCAAAACTTAGTCGAATTATCTACCTTCATTTTTGGATATGTTGTAGCTTTAGTAAACTTGGACCCACAGTGAAAAAATCAGGGTAGGTCACCGAGCAAGATTTTTAGATATTTCACGTTGAACGTGGAGAAAGGTCAAAATGTCTTATCCGCCATAGTTGAAAGACCTTGGCCACAGGAAACCCAATCACGAAAAAGTACTTTGAAAATTAACACTTCGTGAAATTACTAAAAATTTAGTCGAATTACCTGCCTTCATTTTTTGATATATTGTAGCCTAAGTTGTTCTGGACTCACAGTAGAAAAATCAGGGTAGGTAACCGTGTAAAATGTTTAGATATTCAATAAAGCGCAGGAAAGATGCGGACGAATGCACGATCGCATTACCTTAATTAGAAGTAATATTAGAAGTAATATTGCTTTTTACATTTACACTTTTGTTTTTCTGGACCGTAGACCTTTTTAGATCCGATATGCTGCATTTCTATTAAACATGGTTTGGCCATGTGTTTCACAATGTAGGATAGGCTAATTGTCCATCCACATATCATGCTTATCTCAAACCCAACGTGATATTTAGCTTTCCTGCCCTTTGGCCCACAGAGCAATGACGTGGACCAATCGGCGGGTTTCTAATGTGAGCTGGATTGTGTTTCAGGTCGTTTGCTGTGCAATTTATAAGACGTTGGCTTTCGAGTTGGCGTTCTTTTAGTTTGCTACATCGTGCTGACGAGTCCCAAATAGGACGAAACAGCTGTCCAAGATTGCAAATCCTAGCTCTCTCTTGTTCTATCATGTTGGTTTTGTGATAAGCGTCTTAATTCCTACGTAGTATTCAGCTATTCCTTATATTTCCTTATGTGTTCGGGTGTTCGGGTGTTCGGGTGTTGTATGGCAGCGTTCTTGCGGGAAGGTGTATATATTTTTTCTTTTGTTTTACTATTTTTTATTATTAATTTATTTATTTTTCTGTATATATTGTAAGAGCATTGAGATTTTGTGTAATGCGCTTAAGAATAAAATTATTATTATTATTATTATTATTCTCTGTGAGCTGATTAGATCTTTCATAGATCCTACGTATACCTTCAGCATTTTCGTATGCGGTCCTTGCTTTTTAGATTTACATAGATTTAAAGACTGACAAGTTTTCAAGTTGCTTTACATCAAACGCAAGAGACTCAGGATATTGTTTGAAACTTTTCTAAAAAGTGCTCAAATGTTGCCCAAATTAAATGAGAAAAAGTGCTCAAATGTTACCCAAATGGGAAATAGGGCTCAAATGTTGCTCAAATGGGAAAAAGTGCTCAAATGTTGCCCAAATGGGAAAAAGTGCTTAAATGTTGCCCAAATGGAACAAAGTGCTAAAGGGTGCTCAAAATGCAAAATAATGCTCCAAAATTGAAAAAGTGCTCAAAAAGTATCCAGCGCAATCGGGATAGGCCTAACTCTGATGGAGAATGCATACCTTGAAGGAGCTTTGAATAAGATTATCCCTCCCCCCTTTGTAAAATCCTGGATCCGCCCCTGCTCATGTGATTGTTCCTCCTCATGCTCTTGTTCCTGCTATCAAAAATTTTTTTTTTTTTTGGAAGCTTCGGAAATGTACTTTTCCCATGTCATGCGCTTTAACATTTGTTCTAGCTAGAGACGATTGGCAAACAACCACAACACATGCTGCAAACATTTACCAAGAGATACGCAATAAACAAAACACCGACATGTAGATGGCACCAATAGGAGAACCAAATGAGACACTCTCTTGTCGAATACCAACCGTCATCACTAGGCTTTAGTTTTTAACATAATGTGAACTGCAAAGGACAAGCCAATGTCTTAGTAACGGTATCCTGATCGGTGATCGCAACTTTTACTAGTAAAGATAGTCGGTGAAATACCAAGGTCATTTTTAGCTGTGATCCCCAGACTTGTATAGATATCAGGCTTGTAAGACATCCTTGTTCGAATGCCCGCGTTTCTTAGGTTCCTCTCCACTCTTCTGACATCAGGTTCATCTGTGAAGTCTTTGGTGTAGACATAGATCACATGGTCTTTATTTGGCTTCTTGGTGCTGACTTTTGCTTCGTTTCCAAGTCTGCCTGCGATAGCAGCCTTTGCAACAGAAAACCAAAGAGCATTTACTTTATGTCTGGAACAAAAATATGCACATAAATACTTCATGTAAATCCTTTAGATAGCATTAGGGGGGGGGGGGGGGTTACTAGCGATCGCCCCACCTTTCCTCGTAATCAAGATTGAGAATAAGAATAAAACTTTTTTTTTAAATAAAAATTGGTTTCCTAATCATATTCCAGTAGCTAGTTTTCTTTTCTGTTTGACGATGATTTTCTGTCTAAAAGAAAAAAACGAAGGGTTTGTTTTTGACGTATTGGCCGTTGTCATTATAGCAATTTTTTTAATTCCTACCAGATATCACAATCCCTTAATCTTGCACACTCTCTATTGTTTAGTAAATAGAGTAAACCAACCTGCTCGTAAATATCATCCATTTACCAGACGTGTACCGATACTTCACTGCAAGATCTTTGAGGAAATCTGCTCCAAACCGTTTTATTCTCTTCTGGTTTTGTAGTTCTTTCCATTCAGTCTCAATTAAAACCATATCGCGAAAATGGTGGTGATCGTGATGTTGATAGCTCACAGATATCCATGGAGCATCTCTACCGTTTACCAGCGAGGGCTTGTTTCTTTTCAAGAACGAATCAAGAGATTCTTTATGATCATAGCTCATACAATTAACCTGCTGAACTCCTGCTGGATTTTTAACAGCTTCACTCATAAAAATAGATGGAGCAATACCAAGATCATTATTTTTATAAATTCCTAACATTGTATATATGTCAGCCTTGTACGACATGTTTCTATAGATTCCCAAATTTCTCAGGGCTTTCTCCATTCTTGTGACGTCATCTTTGTCCGTGAAGTCTTCAGTATAAACACAAATCACGTGGACTTTTTCTTGGGGGGTTTTCGTACTCACGTTTGTATAAGTTCCAAGTTTGCCTGCCACAACTGCCTTGGCGATAGTGAACCAAAGATCGTCTATGCACTTGCTAGAAAAAAGGAGAACGAACATATATTGTTAGATACACTGCTTCTTTTTTAGTGAGTTCTCCATGTCTGATAAACCTCTGTAGCCTGTGCGTATTTCCATTTCAGGCCACGTGTCATTCTTTAGAATATAAGATTCTAGCATTTTTTTAATTGTATCCATATTCAAGAGTCTTCATTTAATGATTGATTACGTCATCATTCGCTAATTTGCATATGTGGAAAACTTTTGGTATCTGCAACAAAAAAAACGTTTGATATCTTAGTCTCCTTTGTAGGCGTTCTTAGTGTCGGTCTCGATTTAGAGGAATTCGAAATCGAGACCGACACCAAGAACGGCTGCAAAGGAAACTATTGATATCTTTTCAACAAAAAAAGATATCAAAAAATTGTAAACGCCATTCTAAGTTTTTTTAACAGCTCTTCCATGTTAGCACTTGAAAGAATTCTTGTTTCATATAAATTTTGATAAAGGTTATCCATCTAGTAAAGAGAGTGGCGTGCCTCCCCCTGACCACCATTTTTTGGCACCTACCCCTAAATCTGTTTAGTGTGCCCCAACGAACATTTGTACCCAGTTTCGTACTTGTACTCAAAAGTGCATGATCTTTACGCTAACAGGCCTGGCTATTAAGGGTTTGTCCGGCATTGAGAATGGGTAACCTGATTCATCCGCCGACCATCTACAGAGACTGATTCTCTTAGGTCTTGCTTTCAATACGAAGTACACAGCACCAAAGTGAAGCCTCGGATTGGCAGCCTCGGATTCATATTCATTGAGATTCAGAACCATTTCCGGGGGAGGTAAAGCAGGTCATTCTATTAAAATCCTCTCTGTTCCACCAGAGAAGGTATTATATATAGCACTGCCGCACCTACTACATTCGTTTTTCTAGGAAAAACTGTATGTGGATCAAGATTTTTAGTCTCTGTTAGGGATTTTCGCTCTGACTAGAAAGTCTTTAAGCGATTTATCCCTTTTGTAAGAAACGAAAGGTGGATCTGGGAAGCCATGGAGGGGGGGACTCCCTTATAATCCCTTATAAAAGGGGGCGGGGGTCCTCGTCGGAAATTCTGAAAATGACCCCTAAAAGGGACCTGTATTTTGGAATGATGGGCGTGGCAGTGATGGAATTTCACCCCTGAGAGGGACCAATCAATAAGTGACACAATCCGGAAATTGGATTAAAATAAAAATTTAATTCTTGAAAAGAAGCATTGTTATTGATCTTATACCCTAAGCGGGAGCACAAAACCCAGCTGGTGGGCATTCTCGTCATTATCACCCTAAGCGGGACCAAACACTGATTTCAAACCCTAAAAGGGACGACGAGGACCCCCGCCCAATTTTATAAGGGAGTCCCCCCGGGCTGGGAAGATCCTTCGCTTTTCAAGTGTAACACGATCTTTGGACTGCTTATCTTGTAAAAAAACGTGACTTGTAATCCGAGTCCGATCCGAGGCTGAGTACAAAATTAGTAGAATCGACGAGAATAAGCCGTGTACTTTATTTAAGATCATAAAATATCGTTGATAGAAACCAGCGGAGAAAGTTTAACTGAAGATTATTGGTAATTTTGGCGCTGTTTGTGGAACAGAGAGGATTTTAATAGAACTAGACGCTCTTGGAGCGTTCACTGGGTTGCCCACTCACCAATCCTATATACTCTATTATTTCTTACCAAAGTGTTCCTTTTGGGTTCAAAGTCCCCCTTTATTAAAAACATTTTAAATTCTAGTAAGACATTAGTGTTGCGTTACTGACTTGTCAACGCATATTATATTTCTACTTGACCTACTAGAGTACCTTTCAAGACTAGCTGATGAAATAAACATATCTATTTCAGTATCGAAACTGTTCGCTGCAAAACAAACGTTTTATCAATGTAAATACTCTTAGCCAAAATGTGTTTAACTGGTCATTTGTTTTTCCCTCAGTTTTTGTTTTCTCTATTTTCATAAATGGAAATATTCATCAAGGAGTCTAGGCAGTTCGCTTTCTTGTAGATCACTATCAGCTCGTCTGACTTCTACAAGTTCTTGGAGTCAGCTTTCATCAAAGCTTTGTTTGTCACTCGTTTTGTAGTTTGTCTCTCGTTCTGTAGTTTGTCTCAGAATATTTTTTTGTATCTGAGATCTGGTATGATCTAGTTTGATCATAGCTAGGTAGTTTATAGATTCTCTTAGTTTATTTTGACTAGTTTGTCTAGTTCTATGATTCTCATACCGTAGTTTGCTCATAGATTCTCAAAGATGGCTCATAGATTCTCAGACTTCTCTCTTTGAGTATGTGGACCAACCCGTTCCAAAATCGCTCAATAACATCTTTTAGTGTGTGTCTACCACGTACTGCGTGTGTGTTTGTAAGTAGTTTAAGCGTAGCGTTAAAAAACCTGAAGACAATAGTACACAACATGCCTACAGACAAAATAATACTTCACGAACCCTGAACGAATGAATTAATGGCGACACAACACTAAAAACTACAAATACATCGTCTTCGATGTCGTGTGGCAACTTCATTGGACATTGTTTACAAGTTCTCGACCAATCATGACGTGTGAAATTATGGTCTACCTGACGCCCGAAAAACGGAACTCATTTTAAGACTGGTTTGCTACCATAGCAACCCAGTAATGACCTGCTTGACCTCCCGGAAATGATTCTGAATCTCAATGAATATGAATATGAATTTTGATAAGGATGATACCAAAACCACGGGCGCCAGAGTCGCCTCCTCGTTTGGATTAAAACTAACGCTTTATTTTGTTTCCAACGGTCGAATAAATCTGCTTTCGTACGGCTGACCTTTAGCAGTGAATAAACATCTAGCTCCGATTTCAATCTCGTGATGTCTGTCTGTTTAATATTAAGAACCGATCGTAGGTCACTCGGAATTAATCGGTAACGTTGTTCATGAGGTCCCGAAGGAGTGAAGAGGAACAGGGTACGAAGCAAGCCTTAATCCTATTGTTTTCAGTCTGCCGAAATCCGTACTAGGTTTACGTCACTGCTGTGGACAGTGATGACAGATTTCCCAGTTCGGCAAGATCTCGTAGTTATCCGACACCGCCGAACAGCCAAAAAAACAGCAGGAGTCGTCACCTGAAACCACTAATCTGTCAGATCGTTGACAGGAATTTACTAAAGTCCGCAAGAAAATCAACCGTCACAAATTGCAGAACTTCAAAATCAATATGAAATCATTCAGTACCCAACAAATCTTACTTTCAGTAAATAAACTGACTCGAAGTAGGACAAGAAGCCCAAAGAACAGAGACAGTTGCCCACCTACGAGATCTTGCCGAACTGGGAAATCTGTCATCACTGTCCACAGCAGTGACGTAAACCTAGTACGGATTTCGGCAGACTGAAAACAATAGGATTAAGGCTTGCTTCGTACCCTGTTCCTCTTCACTCCTTCGGGACCTCATGAACAACGTTACCGATTAATTCCGAGTGACCTACGATCGGTTCTTAATATTAAACAGACAGACATCACGAGATTGAAATCGGAGCTAGATGTTTATTCACTGCTAAAGGTCAGCCGTACCAAAGCAGATTTATTCGACCGTTGGAAACAAAATAAAGCGTTAGTTTTAATCCAAACGAGGAGGCGACTCTGGCGCCCGTGCCAAAACAACTGTTATGTATCTGAGTGGAGTCAAATTCCACACTCAGGAGAGAGGTGGCCCAAACTCATTGTCAGTGGACCGTGACGTCTTTTAATTTTCGTTTAATCGGTGACCTGAGAGTTGGGATTTTCATGTGGTCTCCAAAATGTGCTCTTAGAAAGATTCCCCATTGCAAATAATTCTCAAAAATTTCTAAATAACAGTGGACTGATAATTGAGGAGCACCTTGGCGTCGGATCTAAGCAGCAAATTGTGGTTTTGAATTATTTTGACCGTTTTACTCGCTTCCTAGTGAAGGTTGCTGTGAGACAATAAAATGGTATCACTACCGGAAGTCATTATTTCAGCTTACCTGCTCGCAAATATCATCCATTTTCCTGTAGTGTAGCCATATTTTAGTGCCAGCTCTTTCAGTGTTTCCCTTGTCACCATTTTATCGTGTTTATTTTCAAGCAGATATTTCCATTCTTTCCTGATCATCTTATGTAATAACCGCTGAGGCAGTTCTTTGACGTCTTTCAGTTCACCTTCTTGCTCATTGCACTTGGATTGTTCTGTATTTGTGTCTGGCGGTTCGCGTTCTTGTTGTTTATTCTGCTGTTCTTGTTCCACTACTTGCCGTTTGTCTTCCCCGTCATTTTCTTGTTGCTCTTGTACAAGTAAGCTCATTCGTAATTCATCATTTCGTTCTTCATCTCCTTGTTTGTCTGGTTCGTCTGGTTTCTGTTTCCCTTCATTTTCTTGTACAAACCTGTGTATTTCTTCGTCTTGCTCTTCGTCGTCTTGCTCCTCGTCGTCTTGCTTCTCGTCGTCTTGTTGAAAATACACAAAAATCCACGCGGCGTCACTAATACTCAGCTGTGAAGGACGATTTATTTCAAGAAAATCATCCAGAGGTTCTTCCCCATCGTAAATCCTCCAGACTTCAGATTCGCTGTCGCTACTTCCATTTTCACTAGAGTCTACAACCTCATTCGTGTCGTCCATGACGTGGCTATTCTCGTTTCTCGTTCTAATCATACCACAGGAAGCCCAATCACACTGATGGCTTTTTTATCTTAAATTATTTTTTTCAGTGCGGATCATGTTATGAAGCAATATTCCATTCTTTGTAATATTTTGGGAACAATGCTATATGTTGGTTCATTTTTAGACAAATTCATGACTTTGTTCCTAAAATTGATTAATAGATCGTTAGGTACCTTATAGCGGATGGTTATGAATCATGGTTATGAATATCCACCGGTCTGAGGCCCGGTTTAGATGTCGAAGTTCACATGTGCCGAATCTTATGCAAATAAATCAAACAATAGGTTTTGCTCATTTGCATTAGATTCGGCACATGTGAAATTATCAGGCTCTACATGTGATTACATGTGAGTATCAGGCTCTCGGAGAGGGGGGAGTAAGGAGGAGAGAGAGAGAGAGAGAGAGAGAGAGAGAGAGAGAGAGAGAGAGAGAGAGGGAGAGAGAGAGAGGGAGAGAGAGAGAGAGAGAGGGGAGAGGAAGGAGAGGAAGGAGAGGAAGGAGAGAGATTATATTTTCTTTTTCTATTCTATAAGCTCTTAATTTTCACTTTCAGATGAGTTATATTTGTGTCCATCGCGTTTATTCTATTTAAAATGGAAATTTTGGCTTCGGGTAAATCAACGCAGTATCTGCTTACGAGAAGGTAGGATGACTCTAGGGAAAGGTTTGTCTTCCAAGAGACATCCACAGTATAGTTTTATAACTTGGCCATCCTATCTCTGAGCAATCAGGTCCTTTCGTTAGAAAGTAAGGTGTTCTGAAGACCTATTAGCAGGGGCGGATTTAGGGGGGGGGGGCCGGGGGGCCGCGGCTCCCTCTTTAGCTGCCGGTTTTTTTTTTTTTTTTTTGCTTTTCTACTGCCTCATGCATTAAGGAAATTTATTTTATTTTTTAATTTGATCCTATCCGGCCCCCCCTTTTAAAATTAATGTGTTACAACTTGGTAATAATTTATGGAACAGTGTCAACATTGTAGTGCGCCACGTTGTTTTTTTTTTTTTTTTTTTTTTTGCTTCGGCGATTTTTTAGGTGTCTTATCAAAATGGCCACGCTACGCCCCTAATTTGATCCTGTCCGGCCCCCCCTTTTGAAAATTCCTGGATCCGCCCCTGATTAGAGTAACCGAACGGAGCGTGCGATCACACAGCTTAGCCAATGAATAAGCACGGCGCGTTTGTAATGTGAGTTTTTACCGTCATATGAATTGTGGTCTGTGGTATTTTGTTTGGCAGTTACCATTAAGGAGCACATAAAAAGGTACATCAATCAATACATAGGAAAAAAGATAGTCAGATCAACTTTCAAGTCTTTCAATAAAGAGTGGAAGAATAGGATATATTACCCCCGAGAAACAGATTCTCTCCATGATCTGAAACAATTTAGATTATTGCCATCATTATAAAATAACGTCAACTACAAAACACAAGCCTAGACTGAATCTAGTGACGGTATCCTGATCGGTGATCGCAACTTTTACTAGTAAAGATAGTCGGTGAAATACCAAGCTCATTTTTAGCTGTGATCCCCAGACTTGTATAGATATCAGGCTTGTAAGACATCCTTGTTCGAATACCCGCGTTTCTCAGGCTTCTCTCCACTCTTCTGACATCAGGTTCATCTGTGAAGTCTTTGGTGTAGACATAGATCACATGGTCTTCATTTGGCTTCTTGGTGCTGACTTTTGCTTCGTTTCCAAGTCTGCCTGCAATAGCAGCCTTTGCAACAGAAAACCAAAGATCATCTACTTTATATCTGGAACAAAAATATGCACATAAATTCTTCATGTAAATCCTTTAGATAGCATTGAGGCCATGTTAATACGAGGGGGGGGGGGGGGTTACTAGCGATCGCCCCACCTTTCTTCGTAATCAAGTTTGAGAATAAAAATGAAACTTTTTTTTTTAAATAAAAATTGGTTTCCTAATCATATTCCAGTAGCTAGTTTTCTTTTCTGTTTGACGATGATTTTCTGTCTAAAAGAAAATAAGAAGGATATGTTTTGACGTATATATTGACCGTTGTCATTATAGCAATTTTTTAAATTGCTACCACATATCACAATCCCTTAATTTTGCACACTTTCTATCGTTTAGTAAATAGAGTAAACCAACCTGCTTGTAAATATCATCCATTTCCCAGATATGTATCCATACTTCACTGCAAGATCTTTGAGGAATTCTGCTCCAAACAATTTCATTCCCTTCTTGTTTTGTAGTTCTTTCCATTCAGTCTCAATTAAGAGCATATCGCGAAAATGGTGGTGATCGTGATGTTGATAGCTCACAGATATCCATGGAGCATTTCTACCGTTTACCAGCGAGGGCTTGTTTCTTTTCAAGAACGAATCAAGAGATTCTTTACCATCATAGCTCATACAATTAACCTGCTGAACTCCTGCTGGATTTTTAACAGCTTCACTCTTAAAAATAGTTGGAGCAATACCAAGATCATTATTTTTATAAATTCCTAATATTGTATATATGTCAGCCTTGTACGACATGTTTCTATAGATTCCCAAATTTCTCAGGGCTTTCTCCATTCTTGTGACGTCATCTTCGTCTGTGAAGTCTTTATTATAAACACAAATCACGTGGGTATTTTCTTTTGGATTTTTCGTACTCACTTTTGTTGAAATTCCAAGTTTACCTGCCACAACTGCCTTGGCGATAGTGAACCAAAGATCGTCTATATACTTGCTAGGAAAAAGTAGAATGAATATTATGTTATTAATTAGTTACACCGCTACCGCTTCTTAATTGAGTTCTGCATGTCTGATAAACCTCTTTAGCTTGGGCGTAATGTTTTACATTTCAGATCATGTGTCCTTCTCTTGAGAACAAGATTCCTTGTTTGAGTTGTATCAATATTTAAGTGTCTTCTAATGCGCGACCGTTAAACAAAGAAATGATACTCTAGAGAATGACACGTGGTTTGAAATGGGAAAACATTACGCCCAAGCAGATTTTATCGTATTTTAAAGAGCTACTCTGACCAAATTATTGACTTGGTGTTCTTTCTTTTTTTTTTTTTTTGCATGGATTGAAAGAGCTTTGATAGTGAAGTGAAATGTCACTTTCCTTTTTTCAAATATGTTGGGGTTTAAAAAATGGCGGCCATTGAAAACGGCCAATTAAAGAGATCTATTTTGCCCTATTTAATAATAATAAATAATAATAACTTTATTTGACACAGAATTCAGAAAGATTAGACTGCTAGCCCCCCCCCCCCCCCCCCCCTAAAAAATAAAATTGTGGTTTGGATAAATCATAAACTATAATCATAAATATTTTTAAAGGCATTTGTATTTCGTATTTTGTATAAAAGTAATAATAACAATTGTAGTGCCCCCCTTAATGATTCTCAGCTTCCGCCGCCGGAAGAGTTATATTTGTGTCCATCGCGTTCATTTTATTTAAATGGAAATTTTGGCTTTTCTTTCGCGTTAATTTTCTTCATTTGGACGTATTTTTGCCCTCATTTCCCGTTAATTTAAGTCGCGCTGATTCGTAATACTTTATTTCGTGGAAAACATTGTGGTTTTAAGTGATTTTAAACGTTTCACTTGCTTCCTAGAGAAGGCTAAGCTGAAGGCTACTGCAAGAGACACTGCGCGATAAAATGGGTCCACTACCGGAAGTCATCATTTTAAACTTCCGGTTGAGTTATATTTTTCAGTCCATCGCGTTCATTTTATTTAAATGGAAATTTTGGCTTTTCTTCCGTGTTAATTTTCTTCATTTGGACGTATTTTTGCCCTCAATTATTAAAGGAAATTAACGCTCCACGAAATAAACGGTTCACTTGCTTCCTAGTGAAGGTTACTGCGAAATAAAATGGGGCCACTACCGGAAGTCATTATTTCAGCTAACCTGCTAGAAAATATCATCCATTTTCCTGTAGTGTAGCCATATTTTAGTGCCAGCCCTTTCAGCGTTTCCCTTGTCACCATTTTATCGTGTTTATTTTCAAGCAGATAATTCAATTCTTTCCTGATCATCCTATGTAATAACCGCCGAGGCAGTTCTTTGACGTCTTTCAGTGCACCGTCTTCCTCTTTGCACTTGGATTGTTCTGTGTTTGTGTCTGCTGGTTCGCGTTCTTGTTGTCTATTCTGCTGTTCTTGTTCCACTACTTGCCGTTTGTCTTCCCCGTCATTTTCTCGTTGCTCTTGTACAAGTAAGCTCATTCGTAATTCATCATTTCGTTCTTCATCTGCTTGTTTGTCTTGTTGGTCAGGTGGTTTCTGTTTCCCTTCATTTTCTTGTACAAACCTGTGTATTTCTTCGTCTTGCTCTTCGTCGTCTTGCTCCTCGTCGTCTTGCTCCTCGTCGTCTTGTTCAAAATGCACAGCAATCCACGTGGCGTCACTAATACTCAGCTGTGAAGGACGATTTATTTCGAGAAAATCATCTAGAGGTTCTTCTTCATCGTAAATCCTCCATACTTCATATTCGCTTTCGCTAATTTCATCTTCACTAGAGTCTACAACCTCATTCGTGTCGTCCATGACGTGGCTATTCTCGTTTCTCGTTCTAATCATACCACAGGGAGCCCAATCACACTGATGGCTTTTTTATTTTAAATTAATTTTTTCAGTGTGGATCATAATGTTATGAAGCAATATTCCATTCCTTGTAATATTTCGAGAACAATGCTATATCAGGCCCGTAACCAGGGGGGAGCACAGGGTGCACGTGCACCCCCCCCCCCCCCCACCAGACCGCTTTTTATCAACATTTGTTTGTTAAAGTTAATAAAGTTCATTATTATTATTATTGCTTGAAAATAAAATAAAAATACAGATTTAATGTAAATCAAAAAATTAAACCACTATCATTTCCCAGTTTTCTCCATTTGTTTCTTTTTTCCAATAATGTGTTGGGTTACCTGTGGTACACTACACTTAGGTCCATTTTTACTTGATGTGCACCCCCCCGGTAAATGTTCTGGTTACGGCCCTGTATATGTTGGTTCATTTTTAGACAAATTTATGACTTTGTTCTTAAAACTAATTGATAGATCGTTATGTACCTTATAGATGGTTATGAATCGTGGTTATGTGATTGTTTATAATATCCACCGGTCTGAGGCCCGGTTTAGATGTCGAAGTTCACGTGCCGAATCTTATGCAAATAAATCAAACAATAGGTTTTACATGTGAGTATCAGGCTCTCGGACGGGGGGGGGGGGGGGGAAGTAAGGAGGGGAGGGAGAGAGACGAAGGAAAGGAAGGAGAGGAAGGAGAGGAAGGAGAGGAAGGAGAGAGATTATATTTTCGTTTTCTATTCTACGAGCAGTGGCGGATCCAGGGTTTTTCAAAACGGGGTCCAGATCGGGGAATAGATTGCTATGACGTCATATTTACGTCATATGATGTCAAAGTAAAAAAAAAAAAATGGCGTTGAAAAAAAAAACAGGTGCAGCGGACCCCGTCGCACTACCCCTAGATCCGCCACTGACAAGCTCTTAATTTTCACTTTCAGATGAGTTATATTTGTGTCCATCGCGTTAATTTTATTTAAAATGGAAATTTTGGCTTGTCTTTGCCTTAATTTTCTTCATTTGGCTGTAAAAACCACATCTACTAAGGAAAATCTTTCTAGTCGGCTTAACTGCACCTTAGTGAGGCTTGTAGCAAACCTCTTGTGTTTGTAAAGCTAACTAGTTTCCTAAAGAAACAGTTGTGATAAAAAGTTAAATTTTACACCGTTTATCTTATACGTATACATAAACGAGGAAAAAGTCCTTGAAGGCCAAATGAGCAAGGGAGAAACAGGGACTTGCAGTCTATTCCTTCATCTACACGAGCAAGTAAAACTTGTCAAGGAAAACGCAGGTGTAATTCTTTTCATTTCAGTAGTTATGCTTCGACTGCCCATTTTGTGACCAGAAAGCGGATTAATAATGGTAATTGAACTTAGTGGAGTACAAAAATATCTTTTTAATATCCAATATTAGTTCTTTCTAAACATTAAAGGACAAAGACATTTATTTTATCAGAGATCAAAATGGGAAAATTTGTTATAACAATTGGCCAAGGAGGGCATCTGGCCATTTATACTAAGGTTATTGATAGATTAGAATAATCCAAATGGTAATGTGAAGGTGATTCTATTGAAGCTTTTTCATCACACTTCGGGTAAATCAACACAGTATCTGCTTACAAGAAGGTAGGATGACTCTAGGGAAAGGTTTGTCTTCAAAGAGACATCCAGAGTTAGTTTTATAACTTGGCCATCCTATCTCTGAGCAAACAGGTCCTTTCGTTAGAAAGTAAGGTGCACTGAAGACCTATTAGAGTAACCGAACGGAGCGTGCGATCACACAGCTTAGCCAATCAATAAGCACGGCGCGTTTGTACTGTGAGTTTTTACCGTCATAAGAATTTTGGTCTGTTGTATTTTGTTTGGCAGTACTATATACGTAGCCCATAAAAAGGTACAGCAATCAGCTGTCAAAAAACGGTGGAAGCCGAATATGATCTCTTACCCCCGAGAAACAGATTCTCTTCATGATGTGAAAAAATAGTCCCCTTCACAGTTCCCTGCGCCATCTTGAAAGGTAACCATGCCTTTGCATCGAAGCGGAACGAACGGTGAGCTTGCAATAATAGAGACCTGTGAATAATTGTCCAAGGTCTTTTAAAAGGTCTCTATCATTGCATGCTCACCTTTCGTTTCGCTTCGATGCAAAGGCATGGCTACCTTTCAAGATTGCACAGAGAACTGTGAAGAGGACTATTTTAATCATTATTCCTGCTATCAAACCGCATTGTTTTT
Organism: Anthopleura sola; assembly: GCA_023349425.1. Taxonomy (NCBI): domain Eukaryota; kingdom Metazoa; phylum Cnidaria; class Anthozoa; order Actiniaria; family Actiniidae; genus Anthopleura; species Anthopleura sola. The sequence continues at coordinate 5,665,408 of JALHLI010000005.1, forward strand.
GGAAGCTTCGCAAATGTACTTTCTTCTATGTCATGCACCGATAGGAGGACCAAACGAGACTCCCTTTTGCCAAATACCGTCATTAGGGCCATCATTTTAATATAACGTCATAACTACAAAAGACAACTAGACTGAATCTTGTAACGGTAACTTGATTTATGATTGTATGTTTTACTAGTAAAGATAGTCGGTGAAATACCAAGGTCATTTTTAGCTGTGATCCCCAGACTTGTATAGATATCAGGCTTGTAAGACATCCTTGTTCGAACGCCCGCGTTTCTCAGGTTTCTCTCCACTCTTCTGACATCAGGTTCATCTGTGAAGTCTTTGGTGTAGACATACATCACATGGTCTTCATTTGGCTTCTTGGTGCTGACTTTTGCTTCGGTTTCAAGTCTGCCTGCAATAGCAGCCTTTGCAACAGAAAACCAAAGATCATCTACTTCATATCTGGAACAAAAATATGCACATAAATACTTCATGTAATATCATGATTACCCCGGGATCCCTTATTTCCAGAGAGATGTTTAAGGTCTAACATCCCCATGGATGAATAGCGATGAGGGATATTTAGTCTAAACATCCCTCATGAATATAATCATGAGGGACATTTAGTCTAAATATCCCTTATGAATATAATCATGAGGGATATTTAGACTAAATATCCCTCATGAATATAATCATGAGGGATATTTAGTCTAAATATCCCTCATCACTATCCATGAGGCATGGTCCCTCATATGACAATCACCGGGACCATGGCTGGGTAGCACTTACCCAATCAAAAATTTTGCGCAATGACTCTGGACTACACACTATTGAACACCCCAGCACTTGTGGGATCCATTGAATAATCTTTGCGCATACGTTGACTAGCCGATAATTTTTCTTACTATTTCTGACGTAATCAAGACGGTTTCAAAACACTTCATTAATACCGCTCTAGGCCGACCAAAGTGAATTAGAATAAAGCACCACGATTGAATGAATGCTGGTTCAATTCGCCATTGTCGCATTTAACAAAGGCGAATTCCCTTAAGTATGCTGCATATCATTAGCTTTGTAAAACTTTGTAATTTATGCATCGTACGAAAGCTAACATATTTCCTAAGAGCAGTTTTATTCCTTGGTAATCATAATATTACAAACTAATAGCATGAAATTTCGGGTGATTAGTGATTAAATGTCCCCTCAAGCCTCGGGAGGTTTAGTTAAAGTCCCTCCGCCTTCGGCGTCGGGACTTCAACAAAACCTCCCTCGGCTTTCGGGGACATTTAATCACTAATCACCCTCAAGTCATGCTATTACTTATAATAATATCATGATTACCCCGGGATCCCTTATTTCCAGAGAGATGTTTAAGGTCTAACATCCCCATGGATGAATAGCGATGAGGGATATTTAGTCTAAATATCCCTCATGAATATAATCATGAGGCATGGTCCCTTATATGACAATCACCGGGACCATGGCTGGGTAGCATTGACCCAGTCGAAAATTTTGCGCAATGACTCTGGACTACACACTATTGAAAACCCCAGCACTTGTGGGACCCATTGAATAATCTTTGCGCATACGTTGACTAGCCGAGAATTTTTCTTACTGTTTGTGACGTAATCAAGACGGTTCGAAAACACTTCATTAATACCGCTCTAGGCCAACCAAAGTGAATTAGAATAAAGCACCATGCACGAATGAAGGAATGCTGGTTCGATAGACCTCATCGGCTTGGGGTAATGTTGTCCCATTTCAGACCACGTACGTGTCATTCTCTTGAGAATAAGACTCTTTGTTTGAGTCGTATCCATATTCATGTATCTTCTCATGCGCAACCGTTAAACAATGAAATGATACTCTGGGGAATGACAATGGGACAACATTACACCCAAGCCGATGAGGTCTATTCGCCATTTTCGCATTTAACAAAGGCAAATAGACCTTTTTAGCTTCAAATTGCCCATTTCAGACCACATGACATTCCCTTGAGAAATGTTCTTTTGTTAAAATATTAACACATGAAAGAATCAGCTCCCAAGAGTGGCATCATGTGGTCTGAAATGGGCACAACAAACAACGAACGTCTATTCCCTAAAGTATGCCGCATATCAACAGCTTTTTAAAACTTTGTAATGTATGCATCGTACGAAAGCTAACATATTTCCTAAGAGCAGTTTTATTCCTTGGTAATCATAATATTACAAACTAATAGCATGAAATTTCGGGTGATTAGTGATTAAATGTCCCCTCAAGCCTCGGGAGGTTTAGTTAAATCCCTCCGCCACAAAACCTCCCTCGGCTTTCGGGGACATTTAATCACTAATCTCCCTAAAGTCATGCTATTACTTATAATAAATCCTTTAGATAGCATTGAGGCCATGTTAATACGAGGGGGGTTTACTAGCGATCGCCTCACCTTTCCTCGTAATTTTTGAGAATAAAAATAATAACTTTTTTTTTATAACAATACTCCCGTTTCGAGTTCTCTTTTACGCTGTGTTAGCCTCAATTGTGCGTAAATTATGCAGAAATTTAAATAAAACTCGTGAAATTTCAAAGTATTTTTATTGTCTTCTTTACACACAGACCTCTAGCTTGAATTTCCACGGGCTGTTACTGAATAAAAGAATATATTACACGGTTTTGAGGCTAACACAGCGTAAAAGAGAACTCGAAACGGGAGTATTGGTTCCCTAATCATATTCAAGTAGTTAGTTTACTGTTTAACGATGATTTTCTGTCTGAAAGAAAAAGCGAGGGGTTTGTTTTGACGTATTGACCGTTCTCATCATAGCAATTTTTAATATTTCTTATATCACAATCACAATCCCTTAATCTTGCACACTTTCTTTTGTTTAGTAGACAGAGTAAACCAACCTGCTTGTAAATATCATCCATTTCCCAGACGTGTACCCATACTTCACTGCAAGATCTTTGAGGAATTCTGCTCCAAACAATTTCATTCCCTTCTTGTTTTGTAGTTCTTTCCATTCAGCCTCAATTAAAACCATATCGCGACAATATTGGTGATCGTGATGTTGATAGCTCACAGATATCCACGGAGCATCTCTACCGTTTACCTGCGAGGGCTTGTTTCTTTTCAAGAACGAATCAAGATCTTCTTTACCATCGTAGCTCATACAATTAACGCGCTGGACAGCACATGCAGTTTTAACAGCTTCACTATTAAATATAGTTGGAGCAATACCAAGATCATTATTTTTATTAATTCCCAACATTGTATATATGTCAGCCTTATACGACATCCTCTCATAGATCCCCAAATCTCTTAGGGCTTTCTCCATTCTTGTGACGTCATCTTCGTCAGTGAAGTCTTCAGTATAAACATAAATCACTTGGGAAATTTCATTTGGATTTTTCGTACTCACTTTCGTAGAAGTTCCAAGTTTACCCTCCACAACTGCCTTGGGGATAGGGAACCAAAGATCGTCTATATACTTGCTAGAAAAATGGAGAATGAATAAGATGTTAGTTACACCGCTTCTTAATTGAGTTCTGCATGTCTAATAGACCTCTCTATCTTGCGCGTATTTCCATTTCAGGCCACATATCATTCTTGTGAATATAAGATTCTAGCTTTGTTTGAAGTGTATCCATATTCAAGAGTCTTCTCATCGCGGTATTGAGAATGGGTAGACTGATTCATCCGCCGCCCATCTACGGAGACTGATTCTCTTAGTTCTTGCTTTCACTACAAAGTATATAGCGTACTTGAATGTAGTGAGTGCCGTTAAGTGTTTTAGAAAATTTCACATACACCTACTTGCAAGAACGTTGTCATACAACATTTGAACATTTGTAGTTTCAAGATTAGGAATAAATTAAAAGTACAAAAGAAAGAGTTCTGCTTCAATGATCTTCTTTTGTACTTTTAATTTATTCCTAATCCACTAAACTACAAATGCTCAAATGTTGTATGACAACGTTCTTGCAGTAGGTGTAGGTCTTAATTTACCCTGTCCACAATTTACCACAATTTGTTTTCTTTTGAAAAATAAATCAATAAACTTGTCTATGTTTAGATTGATTAATTTAATAAACTCACTTTTTATAAAATAAGCAGAGCAGCAAAAATATACAAAGCATTCAAGGATGATACCAATACAAATGTTATATATGTGAGTGGAATCAAATTCCACAGGACACAAGGTAAACTCATTGTTAGTGCACTTTGACGGTTTTTCGTTTGATGGTGACTTGACAGTTGGAATTTTCATGTTGTCTCAAAAACGTGCTCTTAGAAAGACTCCTCGTTGCAAATAATTCTCAAAAATCTCTAAATAACAGTGGACTGATAATTGAGGAACACTTTGGTGTCGGATCTAAGCACAAAATTGAGGTTTTGAGGGATTTGGACTGTTTCACTCTCGCTTCCTAGTGAAGGTTACTGTGAGACGATAAAATGGGATCACTACCGGAAGTCATTATTTCAGCTAATAATAATACATGAAAGAATTACTCGAATTTGATTGGCTTAGAGCAGTGCAGTTCAGGTGTAACACAGTGCAGAAATCTGTAACACAGTGCAAAAAAGTGTAACACAGTGCAAATTACATTTTCCGAAAACGGTCTTGAAACCAAACTTTTTTTTGATTCAGCTGTTGATAACATTATTAAGCATCAAGACTTTGCATTTTCCGATCGCGAAGGAACAAGTTTAAGCGGTGAAAACGGTTAAAAGGTTGGTGATTTTGTTTGTTTTTGAATCTTTTTTTTCCGTTTCAGCTGAAACAGGTCTTTCAGCGCGCGCTCAGAGTTTTTTTCGAACGGTAATGTTTGTAAGGTTTTTTATCAAATAGGTTTTTTATGTTAACAAGTAATCATTTGGTTTCTCGTTCAATTTGGAATAATTCGACCTACGGTCTCGTGCAATTTGAACTCTTAGAAAAACACACTCGTGCAAATTATTCCCAAATTGAACTCGAAAACATATGATTACCTACACTAACCTGCTAACAAATATCATCCATTTTCCTGTAGTGTAGCCATATTTTAGTGCCAGCTCTTTCAGCGTTTCCCTTGTCACCATTTTATCGTGTTTATTTTCAAGCAGATATTTCCATTCTTTCCTGATCATCTTACGTAATAACTGCTGAGGCAGTTCTTTGACGTCTATCAGTTCAACTTCTTGATCTTTGCACTTGGATTGTTCTGTATTTGTGTCTGGCGGTTCGCGTTCTTGTTGTTTATTCTGCTGTTCTTGTTCCACTACTTGCCGTTTGTCTTCCCCGTCATTTTCTTGTTGCTCTTGTACAAGTAAGCTTATTCTTAAGTTATCTTCTCGTTCTTCATCTGCTTGTTTGACTGGTTCGTCTGGTTGCTGTTTTCCTTCATTTTCTTGTACAAGCCTGTGTATTTCGTCGTCTTGCTCCTCGTCGTCTTGTTCAAAATCCACAGAAATCCACAAAGTGTCACTAATACTCAGCTGTGAAGGACGATTTTTTTCGAGAAAATCATCTAGAGGTTCTTTTCCATTGTAAACCCCCAATACTTCACATTCACTGTCGCTACTTTCATCTTCACTAGAGTCTACAACCTCATTCGTGTCGTCCATGATGTGGGTATTCTATTTCTAATTATACCACAGGAAGCCCAATCATACTTTAAATATGGGAAATGTAAAAATAGCCAGGACCGCATACGAAAATGCTGAAGGTATACGTAGGATCTATGAAAGATCTAATCAGCTTAAATATGGCTTTTATTTTCAGTCCGGATCATAGTTTTATGAAGCAATATAATATCAATTCTTTGTAATATTTCGAGAACAATACTATATCTTGGTTCATTATTAGACAAATTCATAACTTTGTTCTTAAAATTAATGGATAGATCGTTAGGTACCTTACAGATGGTTTTGAACCATGGTTAGTTGATTGTCAATAATATTGACCGTTCTTAGGCCCGGTTTAGATGTCGAAGTTCACATGTGCCGAATCTCATGCAAATGAACTCAAACAATAGGTTTGAATTTGCTCATCTGCATTAGATTCGGCACATGTGAAATTCGACGTCTAAACCGGGCCTAAGCCAAAACTTAAACCAACACCTTCTGTTTTGGTCAAAACTTAGGACCAACGTAGTAACGAACCTAGGAAGCTCTTTCTCACACTGAATCGACTTTACTTTGGAGTTAGAAGGCCAAGTCAAAGGCTGTAGCAGTAGTTGAGCTAGAGGGCACGGACCTAAGTACGGACAAATGGTCTAGTAAGGAAATCCTTCTAAAAATTACACCTGTTAAGGAAAGTCTTAGTTCTAGACGGCTTCACTGCACCCCAGGCTTGTAGCAAACCTCTCGTATTCGTAAAGCTAACTAGTCTCCTGAAGGAACAGTCGAACAGTCGAACAGTCGGAGCTATTTCAGCACTGTTCTAACAATAGTAATATATGGCGATATTTCTAATTTAGTGATCTGGCCAATCACGTCCCTTGATTTCGCAGTACGTCAGCAAAGCGTCACATAATTATTAAAAATTAAAAAAACGTCACAAACTCAAGCACAATCAAAACATCGAAAGTGGTGGTCAAGAGCTTACCGAACCCCACGAGGTTTGATACTGAATAAAACTGAATCGCACGCGAAATATTTAACTGGACTTTTAAGTATTTTACTTATAAAAAAGAGTGTTGCCATCGTAAAATTAGGATGTATAAATCCTGTGTCACAAGCTTTATGGTAAAGTACATTGCTGTTAAAAGTAGCGGTTTCAGTGGAAAACTTTGCGATCAACTTTTTACTATAACTGAAGTAAGACTTCTGTCGTATATTTTGGCAAGAAGAACAATTGACCACTTCGGAAACGAAGAAGGGACTGGGGTGAGTTTTATATTTTGATCTAGGGACCATTTTGGTAAAGTTTTTTCGGAAGTTTGAGGTTTAAATGAAGGTGAAATCGTGTTTTAAAGTGTGTTTATGTTTTAAGATGGCGGCTGAACTTTCCTCCCTTGTTAAAGTGTATTGACACAAATTTCACAAATCCACACGTAGGATACCATATAGGAATTATATAGGAAAACAAAGGCCCGCGCGAAAAAAAAATTTCTAGTGCATTTTTTACAAATGTTTTGGCTTGTTCGTTTTATAGAGGACATCATCTTGACCTGGAATAAAAAAAAATTAATCAAACGCGATTTTTTTTCCGATTTTATTTTCTCCTTTTACTTGTGTCTAAATTGGGCTCCCTGTGCTTTGGTTAGGAAAATCGAAACAAAAAGTCGTCACATGGAACACGCGGTATTACTCACAACAATGGAAGAGGCTAGGGTCCTGTAGGGGTCCTAGTCCCATTTTCCAGCCAAAAAAAATTGCAAAATCCCAGTCCCAGTAATGCAAAATCTCAGTTCGAGTTATAGATTTAGAGTTAGAGAGTTAAAGAAATCCCAACCCCAGTAAAGGTTCAATCCCAGTCCCAGTGCATGAAATCCCATTTTGCCAGCCCAAAAAAGGAGAATCCCAGCTCCCATTTTACCCCTACAGGACCCTCATGGAAAATAAAACCACCTTTCAAGATGGCGCAGGCAACTGTGAAGGGGACTATTACAATTTTGATAAAACCAGATGGCAAGATTTTCCCCCTTATTTTTAAAGCATCATCTAGTCCATCTACACTAGCAACTGATGTTTCCTTGACGAGTCTCCTTGACAGTTTTCATCGCCCGTTTAGACGATCAGCAAGTATTCGAACATAACGATGTTTAATTAGAAGTAATATTAGAAGTAATATTGCTTTTTACATTTACACTTTTGTTTTTCTGGACCGTAGACCTTTTTAGATCCGATATGCTGCATTTTTATTAAATGTTTCACAATGTGGGATAGGCTTGTCCATCCACATATCATGCTTATCTCAAACCAACGTGATATTTAGCTTTCCTGCCCTTTGGCCCACAGAGCAATGACATGTACCAATCGGCGGGTTTCTAATGTGAGCTGGATTGTGTTTCAGGTCATTTGCTGTGCAATTTATAAGATGTTGGCTTCCGAGTTGGCGTTCTTTTATTTGCTATATCGTGCTGACGAGTCCCAAATAGGACGAAACAGCTGTCCAAGATTGCAAATCCTAGCTCTCTCTGGTTCTATCATGTTGGTTTTGTGATAAGCGTCTTAATTCCTACGTAGTATTCAGCTATTCCTCATATTTCATGATTTTCTTTGTGAGCTGATTAGATCGTTCATAGATCCTACGTATACCTTCAGCTTTTTCGTATGCGGTCCTTGCCTTTTACATTTACATAGATTTAAAGACTAACAAGTTTTCAAGTTGCTTTACATCGAACGCCAGAGACTCAGGATATTGTTCGAACCTTTTCTAAAAAGTGCTCAAATGTTGCCCAAATGGGAAATCGTGCTCAAATGTTGCCCAAATGGGAAAAAGTGCTCAAATGTTACCCAAATTAAATGGGAAAAAGTGCTCAAATGTTGCCCAAATGGGAAAAAGTGCTCAAATATTGCCCAAATGGGAAATAGTGCTCAAATGTTGCCCAAATATGAAAACGTGCTCAAATGTTACCCAAATGGGAAAAAGTGCTCAAATGTTACCCAAATTAAATGGGAAAAAGTGCTCAAATGTTGCCCAAATGGGAAAAAGTGCTCAAATATTGCCCAAATGGGAAATAGTGCTCAAATGTTGCCCAAATATGAAAACGTGCTCAAATGTTACCCAAAAATGCAAAAAAGTGCTCAAGGGTGCTCAAAATGCAAAATAATGCTCCAAAATTGAAAAAGTGCTCAAAAAGTGCCCAGCCCAATAGCAATAGGCCTAACTCTGATGGAGAATACATACCTTGAAGAAGCTTTGAATACGATTATCCACCCCCCCCCCCCCCCTTGTAAAATCCTGGATCCGCCTCTGCTCATGTGATTGTTCCTGCTCATGCTCTTGTTCCTGCTATCAAAAATTGTTTTTTTGGAAGCTTCGGAAATGTAATTTTCCCATGTCATGCGCTTTAACATTTGTTCTACCTAGAGACGATTGGCACACAACCACAACACATGCTGCAAACATTTACCAAGAGATACGTAATAAACAAAACACCGACATGTAGATGGCACCAATAGGAGAACCAAATGAGACAGTCTCTTGTCGAATACCAACCGTCATCACTAGGCTTTAGTTTTTAACATAATGTGAACTGCAAAGAACAAGCCAATATCCTAGTAACGGTATCCTGATCGGTGATCGTAAGTTTTGCTAGTAAAGATAGTCGGTGAAATACCAAACTCATTTTTAGCTGAGATCCCCAGACTTGTATAGATATCAGGCTTGTAAGACATCCTTGTTCGAATACCCGCGTTTCTCAGGCTTCTCTCCACTCTTCTGACATCAGGTTCATCTGTGAAGTCTTTGGTGTAGACATAGATCACATGGTCTTCATTTGGCTTCTTGGTGCTGACTTTTGCTTCGTTTCCAAGTCTGCCTGCGATAGCAGCGTTTGCAACAAAAAACCAAAGATCATTTACTTCATATCTGGAACAAAAATATGCTGGGATAAATGTATGTAAATACTTTAGATACAGGAGACAAAAGAATGTTTTTTGGATAGATGTTTATACGAGAAGGGTTTATAAACGATCGCCAACCTTTCCTCGTATAAAATACGGTTTCTTATAAAAATTGGTTTCCTAATCATATTCCAGTAGCTAGTTTTCGTTTCTGTTTGACGATGATTTTCTGTCTAAAAGAAAAAGCGAAGGGTTTGTTTTGACGTATTGGCCTGCCCACAGGAAGCCCAATTTAGATAAAAGTAAAAGGTGAAAATAAAATCGGGAAAAAAATTGCGTTTAATTATTTTTTCTAATTCGTTGTCAAGATAATGTCATCTATAATACGAACGAGCAAAAAAATCCTTAAAAAATGCACTAGAACATTTTTTTCGCGCGCGCCTATGTGTGGATTTGTGACATTATACTTTTACAAGGGAGGAAAGTGTGTTGTGTTGTCCATGATGGCGGCTTCACTTCCCTTCCTTTTTACTTTTATCTTTAATTGGGCTCCCTGTGGGCCTACCACAATCACAATCCCGTAATCTTGCACAATTTCTCTCGTTTAGTAGACAGAGTAAACCAACCTGCTTGTAAATATCATCCATTTCCCAGATGTGTACCCATACTTCACTGCAAGATCTTTGAGGAATTCTGCTCCAAACAATTTCATTCCCTTCTTGTTTTGTAGTTCTTTCCATTCAGCCTCAATTAAAAGCATATCGCGAAAATGGTGGTGATCGTGATGTTGATAGCTCACAGATATCCAAGGAGCATCTCTACCGTTTACCAGCGAGGGCTTGTTTCTTTTCAAGAATGAATCAAGAGATTCTTTACCATCATAGCTCATACAATTAACCTGCTGAACTCCTGCTGGATTTTTAATAGCTTCACTCTTGAAAATAGTTGGCGCAATACCAAGATCATTATTTTTATAAATTCCCAATGTTGTATATATGTCAGCCTTGTACGACATCTTTCCATAGATTCCCAAATTTCTCAGGGCTTTCTCCATTCTTGTGACGTCATCTTCGTCTGTGAAGTCTTTATTATAAACACAAATCACGTGGGTACTTTCTTTTGGATTTTTCGTACTCACTTTTGTTGAAATTCCAAGTTTACCTGCCACAACTGCCTTGGCGATAGTGAACCAAAGATCGTCTATATACTTGCTAGGAAAAAGGAGAACGAATATGATGTTAAAATATAGTGATCAGTGTAAAATAAATTTATTGAGTTCTGCATGTCGAATAGACCTCAATCTTGTTTTTTTCATTTCAGACCACGTGTTATTCTCTTGAGAATAAGATTTTTTGTTTGAGTTGTATCCATATTCGTGGATTCGTGCGAAACTGTTAAACAAAGAAATATTACTCTAGGGAATGACACGTGGTCTGAAATGGGAAAAAGATAGGCCAAGCTAATTAATCCCCAAGGTAACCCAAACGATCACCTGCAAGAATCGTTCGATCGTTTCAATAAAGTTAGTCACCAAAAACCTACAAAGCTTAGACCGCTGAGGATCGCGGGAAACATTTTATATCCAACGAGTAAAGCTTTGAATTTTTATACAACTTGCAGCTTGAGGATGCTAACAGGAGGCGAAATTGTAGCTGGTAAAAGGTCTCAAGTCAATCAAAAGTTATCAAGCAGTTGAAACATTTAAAATTTATCTACCCATAATCCTTGCCAGTCTCAGCCTTGAAGCTTTTAAAACCAATATAAGGGTCTTTGACCGGCTTTGAGAATGGGTAAGGGATAAGGTCAAAACAGCTGTCATTTTACGGTACCCGATTCTGAGGGAGGGGTGGTGTTACCCGGAACCCACCACTTCTGGAAGTGAAATCCTGGATTTTCTCCTCAAATATCTCCAAAACTAAAAGTTAAATCACAGAAATGAATGTACTGTCTGTTTACGTGTATACTTAACAACCTATATGTGGATAGGAAGAGTCACTGGAGACACCCAGTATCGAGCTGTCTCTGATGGGGGAGAGGTATCTACTGGTACTGACCACTTAAATCAATAAAATCGGGTCCCTATTTTGGACAATAGTTTTGACCTTGACCCTAACCTGATTCATCTGCTGCCCTTTACAGATCGAAACTGATTCTCTTGGTTCTTGCTTTAACCATCAAGTATACGGCATGTATATACGTAGTGAGTGCCGTTGAGAGTTTTAACAAATTCCACATTGTTATACTTTACTAGTATTCTGTCGATTTTTTGACAATTTTTTCCTTGTGTTTTAATAAGCTAGGAAACTAACGAGAGGAAAGTCGCAACGTTTCGATGTTGGCATATCATCCTTTTCAAGCAATTGAAAATGAAAATGCAAATATTTCGGTTTAATTAGAGGCATTAAACGACTCGTATTTTGGGAGAGGTGATATTTTGATCAGCAGGAAAAATGAAATTTCCGCGAAAATAAAATAAATAAACCCCTTCTGACTAACTGGAATATTGGCTGATAATTTCCTTGGATGAGAAATGGTTCTCAAAATAACACATTTGCCCTCGAAGCTTCACTTCTCGGCCAAATGTTCTTTTTCCGGACCATTTCTCGTCCTTGGACATTATCAGCCGATAATCCCAGCCGCCAGGAGGGGTTTATTCAGTAATTAGCTTCACTCTTTAGACTAGTTCGACAGGATTTGGTCACAAGTTTAGAACAATGCATGGACACAAATACAATACCTGCCAGTTGAATTTAATAATCGTGCAAGTAGCAGCCATTAGGGCTACAGGTACCTATGAGACAATAAAATGAAGTCACTATTTCAGCTAACCTGCTCGCAAATATCATCCATTTTCCTGTAGTGTAGCCATATTTTAGTGCCAGATATTTCAGCGTTTCCCTTGTCACCATTTTAACGTGTTTATTTTTAAGCAGATGTTTCCATTCTTTCTCCATGATCAATAATGATAATAACCATCGTGGTAGTTTTCTGGCGTTTTTCAGTTCACCTTCTTGCTCTTTGCACTTGGATTGTTCTGTATTTGTGTCTGGCGGTTCGCGTTCTTGTTGTTTATTCTGCTGTTCTTGTTCCACTACTTGCCGTTTGTCTTCCCCGTCATTTTCTCGTTGCTCTTGTACAAGTAAGCTGACTCGTAATTCATCTTCTCGTTCTTCATCTCCTTGTTTGTCTGGTTCTTCTGGTTTCTGTTTTCCTTCATTTTCTTGTACAAACCTGTGTATTTCGTCGTCTTGCTCCTCGTCGTCTTGCTCCTCCTCGTCGGCTTGCTCCTCGTCGTCTTGTTCGAAACGCACAGAAATCCACGCGGCGTCACTAATACTCAGCTGTGAAGGACGATTTCTTTCGAGAAAATCATCTAGAGGTTCTTCTCCATTGTAAATCCTCCATACTTCACATTTGCTGTCGCTACTTCCATCTCCACTAGGTCTAGATTCCACAGACCACATCCTTATTCGTCGTCCGTGATGTACAGGTACCTGGTAGAACCTGGTAGTGGTTCCCGCTCAAATTATACCACAGGAAGCCCAAAAAAGCAGGTATTCGGACCCAAGCTAATGAAGGCCGAAAGAGGGATGGTTTTGTGTGTGTATGAGAAAGGGGGATGGAAAAAATTTTGAGTGAGCTTTTTTATATTTTATTCGTATTCTTGCCCCATACATTACCCTATAAATCATGTACAGGATGTTTGCTTGGGCTGCCTGTGGTGTGATTAGCGGGGACGGGCGGTCAGCGGTGATGTGTAGTAATGTAAAAGGAGAATAATATTGTACGAAGGAAGGGTTAACATGATGTTAAAGGCAAGGAGTGAACGATGAACAGCATAAAGGAGGGACGGTTGTAAGGTAAAATACTTTATTAAGAAGCTAGACTTTAACATATAACTAAACTATAATATAAAGGGTGGTATGCGAAAAGCGAAGTTTTGTGGTGATGGTTGTTTAGTTTGGCAGTTATGGGACAGTTATGGGGAGCTGTGGTTGAGCTGTGATTGAAGAAGAGGAAGGCGGTTATAGACTGTTTTTGGAGTGTTGGGGTCTGTATTCTGATGGTTTATGACTTGGGCCTTGGAGGCAGAGGGATAAATATCTCGTTGCTTATAATTGTTGATGTACGATTAAGCTGGTAGTAGTGTGTAAGTATGGTGTATGCAGTGAGTAAGCTTATGTGTGTGAGCAGGTTTGAACCCGGGGGGGGGGGGGGGTACCCACCCAACTTGGGTGGGGGTGTACCGCCAGGTCCTCAAAACCCTGACCCTATCCCAGACCTAGAATTTTGATTTCATATACCCTACCCCAGACTAAACCTAAGAATAGTAAACCCTATCCCAGACTAAACTCAATAGATTTCAATAACTATTTGGCAATTGTTTAATTGAATTTAAATCGTTTTTTGTTTTTGTGCCGGCAGAAAACGCAGCCTACCAGGCTAAAACAACTAAAACATAACCCTATCCCAGAAAAAATGTCAAAAAGATACCCTATCCCAGACAAAAACCTTACCCTTCCCCAGACAAATTGTAAAAAAATGATACCCTACCCCAGACCTAAAAGCCAAAAAACCATACCCTATCGGGCGGCACATACCCGTATAGCAAATATAGGGGATTACCCCCCCCCCCCCGGGGTTTGAACTAAAGTAGAAATTGTTGTAAATATAATATAAGGTATAGTAGAGGTGGTGTAATAGTAAAATAGTATGTAAATAAATGCGCATAATGTATGGAAATAGTAGTAAAATCATGGGAACTGGAACTAGTGTGATAAAGGAACTAGATAAGAGCATAGAATATAATAAATCTGATAGATAAAAAATGTATGATATATATGTAAGATATACCATATATATACATATAGCTAAAGAAAGGCAGTGCAGGGCTATATAACTAGAATGTCATGTAATGTGGAGGGCGAGATAAGGAATTCAATATTCAATATATTCCAAGACTAGGCCCTGTAATTACATAGGCGGCACACTAGGGTGGGTCTGGGGTGCAACAGCCCCTCCCACTCCCCAGTTTTTATGTCCTTCTGCCACCTATGAATTAGATAACCTGGTGATACTTGTAGGAGATTGATAGTGGAACAACGATGCAAGATATGGAGATATAAAAAAATAGTGAACAGTAATAATGGAGAAAAATATAAGTATATACATATATTATAAGTGGATAATAAAAACTAGAGTAGGGTTGCTATATATGTACATTGAGGAGGTTGTAATGTTAATGGGAAACTATGCAGAGACTAGACTATATGTAATTTATAAAATAACTTTGATATTACGCGTGCTCTGATTGGTCAAAAAGCCATGTTTTATGAGAGTATAATACATGCTCGCGCTATTTTTTTCTCTCTCTCTGCTTCTTAAAAGCATTTGAGCACTAGTTATTTTATAAAAGCTACCCGTCGTGGTTTCCTACGCTTCTCTCGTGTTCTCTCCACATCCCGTGTGTCTTTATCAGAGTATAATACACGGAAAACTGTTTTTTATTCCTTAAGTACAACAGGAAACTTTTAAAATATGTTGAAAAAATAGTAGTTGAGCAGACGGCTTGAAGGTGAATGGTATATACACACATATATGAATGTTCGGAGTAGAGAGGTATATGGTATCTCATTTATTTTATAAAGGCTGTGTGGTTGCTTTAGGGTTCTTGTAGTTGGCAGTTTGGGATCTGTGGTTTTGTGTCTTGTCTGTAGTAGTGAAGGCTGTTTCTTGTTTGGTTCTTCAGTAGTCTTGGAGGTGTGGGGTAGAAGCGGAAAATGAAGGCTGTGTGGTTGGTTAAAGGTTCTTGTAGTAGGCTGTTTGGGATGTGGATTCATATCTTAATTGTTGTCTGTTGTAGTGAAGACTGTATTCTTGCTGGATTCTTGGGTGGTCTCGGAGGCGTAGAATGGAAATGGGGGGAGCTGTTTCTTGTGTTGATTGTTGTTGCTGTATGAGGACTTGTAACTAGTGGGAAGCCAAAAGTGTCTGGAGCAATAGCCCACTTTCGATATTCTGGTTGATTGATCATGCACAAAGCAATTCAAGGAGAGGCTCTGGGGAAACAGTGGAGTAACCTAATATGTTCTTTTGTTTTCCTGGAGCCTCATTTTGAATTGCTTTGTGCATGATTACTCAACCAGAATATCAAAAGTGGGCTATTAGGAGGCTCAGATTGGGGTTGTGGTGGATAGGGATTGGTGTGGGTGTTGATAGGATTTGGAAGTTGGTGTGGACTAGTTGTTTAGGGGATTAAGGTGGGTAGGGGTGGGTTAGAGAACCAATACTAAGATTTGAAGTAGGTGTGGACTAGTTGTTTAGGGGATTAAGGTGGGTAGGGGTGGGTTAGAGAACCAATACTAAGATTTGAAGTTGGTATGGACTAGTATGTCCTTGAGGTTGGGGTGTCTTTGAAAAGCAGTAATGGGGGCTGAGGGAAAGTGCGAGGATAAGTTGGGATCTTTTGTTATGTTCCAATGTGATTTAAGAGTGTGGGAGATGTTAGGGAGGTCCTTGTGGTATGGGATGATGAAAGCAGTAATGGAGGCGGTACTATATAGTAGTGTGTATGGTGAACAAAGGAGTATAAACTTTCGAGTTAGTCACCACCTACATTTAATTACCATATAATGAGGCCAGCTATTTTGAATAGTTATTTTTGTTACCGTAGTTTGTTTGAATACAAAAAGAGGTTGTCTGCCTGTTTGGGGAGTGGAGGAAAGAGCTTGTAGTGCAGTTTGAATGCTTTCATCATTGGGGATGTTAGTGTAGCGAGAGCAGATATCAATGAAAACTAGGAGAGTGGCTGGGGGGAGGGGGGTGGGAAGGTGGAAAAGGGTGTGTAGGAAGTGGTTGGTGTCATCCTGACGAGCTTAGGCCTCAAAAAAACTTTGCAGTCAGGGTCCAAAGAGTTTGTTATCACAATACTTGGGTTGTAAACTTGGATTTGAGATCAAATTCAACCACAAGACCCATTACTGCAAAGATTTCTGATGTTTTTCTCAGCTTGTAGGAGTCCGCTTGTTTTTATATGATTTATTTAATAGTGATTTTTAAAATCATCGACTTAAAATATTGATAACAGCATGTGAAATGCAAAAATAGCTTATGCCGAACTATTTTATTCTCTTTTTAATCAGAAAATTTTTTTATGTAGTTTAATTTTTTCCATTTTGTTCGCTTGCCGTGAGGATTAACTCTCAGTTTGAAATAAAGTGTTGCTCTTGTTATTAGCCAAGGTTGAGTAAGACTGTCTTATATTCCAACGAACACTGCGTTATTACATTACTTTTGATGATAGGTTCTATAAGTTCTGTTGGTGACACTTTTCTCACATTTTGCAACAGGAGTCTTCAAGTTTACATAAATTCCCTGCTGATGTTCTGGGATTCAAACCCCTGACATCAGCAGGGTGCTCAATTTTTAAACCTGGCTAAAGCTTGTCATGGATGTATGAGGGTATTGAGGGTACCAGTTGTTTGAGATAGTGATCGACAAAGATAGAGAGATAGTATTATTATTATTATTATTGTTATTATTATTATCATCATCATCATCATCATCATTATTATTATTATTATTGTTATTATTGTTATTATTATTGTAATTTTATTATTATTATTATTATTATTATTTTCTGTGGGGGAGTTACAGCCTGAGATGATGGGTCTTCCTGGTGTGTTGGGTTTGTGTATTTTAGGAAGTATGTAGAAGAGAGGGGTATGGTAGTGGTAGTGTTGGGGGTATGGTGGAGGTAGGAGAAATTTGTGTGTTTTGGGTTCTATGATGTGGTGGGATAGGAGTGTGTGTAAGTAGGTGGTGATTTTATAGATTAGGGGGGGGAGGGGTCCTTAGGGATGGGGTGGTAGTAGTTGTGGTTACATAGTAGGTTAGTACAGTAAAAATCAAAAGTGTTGATACACTGCCCCATAATGTTGGAAAAAGTAAGCATACAGTGTAAGAAAAAGCACTTTAAAAATCGTATATAGATGGAAGCCCACCTCCCCCATTCAATGTTGTTCCTTGGGAATGTGGCTAGCTCACGGTACCAAACTTTGGCCATTTAAACAAAATTGGAAGGGGAGGGGAGGGAGAGCATAAGGTGGACATCAGTCATTTCGCACAGCCAATTTTGGGAGCATTATAAGAGTAATGTATCAACACATTTCGATTTTTACTGATGTAATAGTCTTTCAGCCATAAGACAATAGCACTGCCTTTGTCAGCTGGTTTGATGATGGTATTTGGGAGGACTCTTAGTGTGTTGAGGTCAGTCCTTTCTTGTGGGGTAAGATTGTTATGTGTGGTGGTGTTGTGTTTGTGTTTGTTATTGTATAAGATCATCCCAGAAAAGGTTGTTGTAGATTCTAAGGTTGGGGTTGTCTGGAACAGGTGGGTTCCAGCTTGAGGTGGAAAGGACTCCACTCCACTCCACTCCACTCCACTCCACTCCACTCCACTCCACTCCACTCCACTCCACTCCACTCCACTCCACTCCACTCCACTCCACTCCACTCCACTCCACTCCACTCCACTCCACTCCACTCCACTCCACTCCACTCCACTCCACTCCACTCCACTCCACTCCACTCCACTCCACTCCACTCCACTCCACTCCACTCCACTCCACTCCACTCCACTCCACTCCACTCCACTCCACTCCACTCCACTCCACTCCACTCCACTCCACTCCACTCCACTCCACTCCACTCCACTCCACTCCACTCCACTCCACTCCACTCCACTCCACTCCACTCCACTCCACTCCACTCCACTCCACTCCACTCCACTCCACTCCACTCCACTCCACTCCACTCCACTCCACTCCACTCCACTCCACTCCACTCCACTCCACTCCACTCCACTCCACTCCACTCCACTCCACTCCACTCCACTCCACTCCACGTTTTGGTTGCCTTTCATTGCTCTCTCCCCACATCCCTCCCTCCCCCTTTCCTGCAAGGGATATTAGACTAGTTACTAATCCTCGCTCCGCCAAATGAGCAAGGAAAAAACAGGGACTTGCAGTCTATTTCTTCATGTGCATGAGCAAAGCACGAGCAAGTAAAACTTGTCAAGAAGACCATGTCAAGGAAAACTTGTCAAGGAAAACTTGTCAAGAAGATCTTGTTAAGGAAAACTTGTCAAGGAAAACTTGTCAAGAAGATCTTGTCAAGGAAAACTTGTCAAGGAAAACTTGTCAAGAACACCTTGTCAAGGAAAACTTGTCAAGAAGACCTTGTCAAGGAAAACTTGTCAAGAAGACCTTGTCAAGGAAAACTTGTCAAGAAGACCTTGTCAAGAACACCTTGTCAAGGAAAACTTGTCAAAAACACCTTGTCAAGGAAAACTTGTCAACAAGACCTTGTCGAGGGGAACTTGTCAAGGAAAACTTGTCAAGAACACCTTGTCAAGGAAAATTTGTCAAGAAGACCTTGTCAAGGAAAACTTGTCAAGAAGACCTTGTCAAGGAAAACTTGTCAAGAAGACCTTGTCAAGAACACCTTGTCAAGGAAAACTTGTCAAAAACACCTTGTCAAGGAAAACTTGTCAACAAGACCTTGTCGAGGGGAACTTGTCAAGGAAAACTGAATATCTACACAGGCAGTTGCTTTTGTGGACGCGGCTTCATTATTTTCACTTAGTTATTAATTTTTTCTTTTCGTTTTAGTTATGCTTGGGCTACCTGTGGTGTTGAGCTTTACCTATACCGGAACCTGGCTCCGGACGCGGCATGAGCACTGAGTAGAAACATTCTTTCGGCTCTGTGAGACGGTATTTTTCTGCCTTTGGCAGATGACAAGTTGACGACACATCATGTAAACACAGCATATTATGAGTCGCAATCATTTTGTGACCAGAAAACTGATTAAGACTTAAATGAAACTACTCTACTCCTTTATGCCTATTACAGAGCTTATTTCGCCAATTCGGCTTTGTGGTTTCATTGTCGAGTTTTGCGATAAAAAATAATTTAATAAGGTGGTTTCCTACTTTGAAACGTTCGTTTTGTGTGCGCACAGAATGAAATGAAATGAAATGAAATGAAATGAAATGAAATGAAATGAAATGAAATGAAATGAAATGAAATGAAATGAAATGAAATGAAATGAAATGAAATGAAATGAAATGAAATGAAATGAAATGAAATGAAATGAAATGAAATGAAATGAAATGAAATGAAATGAAATGAAATGAAATGGGAAATGAAATGGGAAATGAAATGTGAAATGAAATGAAATGAAATGAAATGAAATGGGAAATGAAATGTGAAATGAAATGTGAAATGAAATGTGAAATATGAAATAAAAAGAAATAATTCTTGAACCTGTACATGTTCAATTGAACTTCAACGGGATAAAACACTAAAATTTTGTACGCGGGACTCCATATTCTTTGAATTATTAGGCGAATCAGCAATATCATTCTCAAAAATTTTTTCAGTTAATTCTCGAAAACAATGTTCAGATTGAATGTTCTCAGAATGTTTTCAGAATACTTCCATAGCTTCGAGTAAATTATGAATTATTTTGTGTGAAGCTTAGTCTCCGATAAATTTCTTTCCAAGACTTGTCAAGTTGGTAAGATGGTAAAATAAAATTCAATATCCCGTAAACGAGCTCAAGACAACCAATTTTTCTTTCTTTATTTGAAACAGCGTAAAATTCTGTATAAAATTAGCTTTCTCAGAAAGTTTTCTAATTTCATTTATCTAACGATGCCTGCCTTCTTAAAGAGCACCTCACTCCAGATACAATACTTTCAGTACTGATTCTACATGAAGCAGATAGTTGAATGTTAAGATATTTCTTGAGTTGAGTAATGCGTCTGCGTATTCTCTAATTTCACATTGCCCATAATACATTGCGGTTTTTTTTTGGGGGGGGGGGAGGTCTCGGGTAACCAGGGTAAAAACCACACAAAAGATCAGTCTCAGCATAATAAGAAGTCTCGAAGAAGTCTACGTAAGCTTCGACACTTAAAGTGTATAAGAAACGGTCAGAAACAAAAGGAAAGAATTTTGAAGAAGTCTACGTAAACTTTGACACTGAAGGTGTATAAGAAACGGTCAGAAACAAAAGGAAAGAATTTTGAAGAAGTCTACGTAAACTTTGACACTGAAGGTGTATAAGAAACGGTCAGAAACAAAAGGAAAGAATTTTGAAGAAGTCTACGCAAACTTTGACACTGAAGGTGTATAAGAAACGGTCAGAAACAAAAGGAAAGAATTTTGAAGAAGTCTACGTAAACTTTGACACTGAAGGTGTATAAGAAACGGTCAGAAACAAAAGGAAAGAATTTTGAAGAAGTCTACTTAAACTTTGACACTGAAGGTGTATAAGAAACGGTCAGAAACAAAAGGAAAGAATTTTGAAGAAGTCTACGTAAACTTTGACACTGAAGGTGTATAAGAAACGGTCAGAAACAAAAGGAAAGAATTTTGAAGAAGTCTACTTAAACTTTGAGCACATCTTCATGACTAAATACATTTTCTAAAACACTAAACTTCTTGATGTTCTAAATGTAGCAAAATAACTCAGAATGAACTGATAATCAATATTTTATAGATTAAATCAGGTGTAGTGTACATTCGATTGAGTGAAGAAGGTTTATTTTTAAGACACTTTTTTGACCAGTGACCCCCAAAACGGCAATGTGATGAAAGTAAAGAGTATTTCCAATATGTTAATGACTGTGACGTCAGGCAAGGC
The DNA here is from genome assembly GCA_023349425.1 of Anthopleura sola. Lineage (NCBI taxonomy): Eukaryota > Metazoa > Cnidaria > Anthozoa > Actiniaria > Actiniidae > Anthopleura > Anthopleura sola. The sequence continues at coordinate 5,686,582 of JALHLI010000005.1, forward strand.
TTCATTAAATATACAATATTTAACGGCTTCCCACAAACAGTATTCAAAAATTTATCATTTTCCTACTCATGGTTTACGTTAAGGTTATTTTGAAATTGTTTTCTCATGACAAGCAGCATGTAGTATCCCTAGTTACAAATTAAAAAATACACTCAAATGCGTTACCTGACGTCACAGTCATTAATCTTCATACCTTTAAAAAGATGCACTCAAGTCATATGACTATTTACTTAATGTAGAATCAGTATTGAAATTACTGTCTCAGGTATAAGGTCCTCTTTCCACCCTTTTTCAGCAGAATAATTTAATACCGGCTAAACAGTAAAGCATTTTTGTCTTGGACTTTCACCTGGTGCAGTGATATGGTTTTTCAGGGTACTAATGGATATGGGCTGGGTTGCTCTAGTACTATTCCAGGCATTTAATGAACGCAGCAGAAGCCTAAAGTATTAGCTAGCACTTGATTTTTTTAATCCAGTGGATTTAGTTAAGTACGAAAGATTTTCACGGAGTATTTCCGATAAAAAAAATAAGTTTACAGACTCGTACCCGGCCGTTCACCATTTTATAAAGACCGCTCCACAGCTGCTTTGCCAACAACACCTAAAGGTGATTAGTTTTTAATTAGAAATGTCTCGTTTACCCACATTTTAGATTGACGAGATAACCTTGCTCATTAACCCCTCGATTTCTCTATATTTTTTGGTATTCAGTTCACAAGGAATTTGTGCGGTTTTAGTAACAAAATATTGAAACTTGAATAAGAAAAATGACCCCGACGACCAGACAAAAAATATGATTCTTGTACTATCGTTGTGTTTGCAGATGTTTGCGGGATCAAAGGCACAGATGTTGAGTTCTAAGCTCGCAAGTGTTGGTTAAAATGGGAGATTATTAGGATCAGTCTGACCCACGACTGACATTCTGATAGCTCGCGCGAGTCGCGTGCGTTGAAGTACGGCTTTTATGTATTTTGTTCAGAGCCAATTGCTCATCAATTCTCTAAACGCCAAAAATGTGACCTAAGAGTGTCTTTGCAACCACATCAGTAAGTTTCTTTTGGAATTTGAACAACCTCTGGTCTTGCACTGACCATCAACTTTACATTTCCAAGCGATTGCGAGACAAACTGCTGAAAAAATTGCATAGTGTGAACTTAGCAGCTCCTTACACCCGATTTCAAAAGAGTGCGAACTTTCGGAATTTGTTCTCATCGCCGAACATTCACTCGACTGACCACAGGTAGCCCAAGCCAAGGGTTAGTGTACGAGTGAAATTGTGGGGAGAGCGACGGCTAATTTTCAAACAGCTCAAAACCCTAAAAAAAAATACGATTTAATGCAAACATTCCATTACGAAAATGTTCGTCAACTACCAAACAACATTCGTAGAGGTTTTTTTTTCCAAAATAATATAGCAATTTAAGTCCTCCGTAAAGCATATTTTCAAACCATATAAAATTCCAATCGTCCACTTGTCCACTAACCCTTGGCTTGGGCTACCTGTGGTCGGTCGAGTGAATGTTCGGCGATGGAAATAAATTCCAAAAGTGCGCACTCTTTTGAAATCGGGTGTAATTAAATGAGTTCATAGAACATTTGTACTCCGGGCCTTAGATTTAGGAGTGATTTAGAACTGATTACAAAGACGAAAAAATTATTTACTTATTTATCAGTTTTTTTGTACATACAATATCCTAGCGGTGTGCAGTCTATGCTGTGACGTCACTACCTCCATGCAATAGGTTTTTCCAGCTCAGTTTTTAATTGTCCTAGAGCGCGGAATATGATGGAAAAAATTGTTCGTCAAACTTGAAATGCTCCGAACCTAATCGGAGAAACCTAGAACTATGGTGATATTCATGTATTTTCTGTTGATGGTTGTCTTTAATCATTTCATTACAGGCACCGGTAGTTCAGTGAGACATGACCTCACCGCTGACCGTGATCATTCTCTGTTGTTAGCGTTCAGTATCTCGACATAATCGCACTTTAGCTGCCTAAGTATCTGTAATCGGACTTTACATGCCGACATGGATAAATCTCACTCACTCTGAAAGGATCAAGAACCTTCTATCGGTCAGAGAATTGAGTAATATTTAGCTTAGTGAGAAATATAAAAATTGAGCGGTCTGTTCTATTGCCCAGCGGCTACTTTCATAATCCAGACAATTTAATCGAAATTGCTTATTTGCGTACCTGAGGGGATGAAACTAGTTGCGGCACTTTTCAATTTCCAAGACTATACAAAGGTTATGAAAATGTGCAAATATTGGGTTAATATTCTCGCTTGATCAAAGTGCTACATGGAGCCAAGCTAGTCCCCCTTACGCGTTTAATGGATTTTTGTTTGATTTTGTTGTTTTGCAAAGAAGAATGAAGTTTGCCGGCCAATAACTATACTATCTCTCTCTCTCCCTGTCTCCCTGTCTCTCTCTGCTTTCATAAGAAGCTGAATATATATTTTTAAATTGCAAAAGATATGTCGTATTTCAGTTTTCTCATGACCGTTCGTGCCAGTGTTGACAATCTTTCATTTAATGCATTGTTTTCCCTTCAAATATTGTATTCCAATTCTTATTGATTTTCGAAATAATCATGACAAAGATTGCACGGATTTCGCAACTCTTCCAAATCACTTTTCAGATAATATAGACTTTGACGACATTCAAATGACGTTACTGCGGCTTTCTTTTCCTTCAGCTTCAATGAAAACTATTTCACTTCGGTACAACCGCCCTGAATAACATTCATTAAGCCTAGCAAAGAATAAAAAAAAAAGTATTGCACTCGACAGGCGATTGGTCAAATTAAATTTCATAATCACGGAAAAATATCAAATGATTTATAAAAAAATATTCTCTCGTTAAAATTTGATGACGGTTGTTGAAAAAAAAATCCTTAAAAAAATAAATAAGGAATTTTTTGTTTATGTTCGAAAGGATTGAAAGGCTTTTAAAACCCCTTGTGGAAAGCCCCTTTTTATTCGCTTTCCTTCGTATTTTTCAGAATCCATGCAACCGTGATAAGCACTATTAGACGAGGTTTTGATTAATACTCCTTATATTCGAGTGACAGTAAAACATATTCACGATTCCCATCAAGTGTTAACACGAGTTAACCAAGGCACTCTGATTGGTCATAGCTGGCGAGTAATCTGACAACCTAAACGGACTTGATAAAATCCTGAATAAAACTGCAAAGATATATTGAGCGTCAAGTTGTTATCCAAGGTTCGAGTGGCTGAATTTATTATATATTCAGGCTTTTGAACATACTATTGTTTTCGTTGTGACTCAACCAAACAATGTCCACTCATTTCCATATCAGGACTTAGTGTACATATATCACAAGGACGTAAAATAAACTTCAGGGCTATTGATTCGGTTAGATATTAACATATCAGGTTTTGTGGTCTGGGCAACATCTAACCTCGGAAGACAGATTCAGACTCAGTCCTGAGCCACGAAAGCAAGTCTCCGAATCTCATCGAAGTTGTACAAATTTTAAGCAACCAAAGCGTGTACTAGTAATTGTTAGAATGATGTGTTCATAAGTGGTGTGTGAAGAAGCTATGGCTGAGTTGATGAGATCTGAATCCAACCTCAAACCAAGCGAGCTCAAAGCGGCTTACAAGCGAAGCCAACACATCGACGCTCTGCTTGATAAGGAGCGAGAAGAGCGAGAACAAGAGATCCAAATCTTGACACTAGGTGAGCAATCGATGTGTTTTTTTTCCTATTACACTTAACTTGTGCTTGTAAAGACCGTTTGAGTCTCAAATTCCGCTGTAGCCAAATTATAATATATGTAGGCTTCTTCCGATAGTTTCCGTCGTTCTTGCTCAATTATCAGAGTTCCATTTGTGATTGATTATGGAGACAAATGACCATTCTCTGGGTTTGATCCGAGGGGTGTTTTTAGTTTAGAAATTACTGGTTTTTATTAAGAGTATCGAGATTACTCTGTGTTTACAATTCGACATGATCCAAATCGTGGCTGAGCCTCGTCGAGTTAAGGTACTGTAGTTGAATTTAACAGCAATGTTGTAAATTACTAGGAATCAAGTGACAAGTACTACAAACGGCCGTCATTTTCAAACTGTAAAAGCCATATTAATGATTTTCGATGGGATTTTTTTGACGGTTTTAAATTTCCATAAAGAAAGAGAACGCGCGTAAAATTTCAAAGATGTTTGATTTTTGCTTCAGGGGAGAATTGTTTCAAAGTGTCTCAAACAACCTAAGCTTTCCATTTGGTAATCATTTCCTACGATCTGATATATACAGAGTATTCAGAGAAAAGCTAGAGTATTCGTTCCATCCAGAAATATTGTGATATAACCTAAGTACATCTGTTGAGTTGTAGGTGCCTTCTATATATTTATTATATAACATCTGTCATAAAACATATAGTTGTCCAAGGAATTGCTTGTTTTAGTATGTGTCAACATTTAGCATAACCATTAAGAATAAGACTAAGTGAAAAACTGAATACAGAATTTTCAGGTTTTTATTCGCTACTTAGGATGTTATTATAGTAAATCTATATAATCTTGTAATATCAGGTATTAATGTTATTCATGAAACAGCGCGCGTGGGGTCACAGTAAGGAAATGTCATTATTACTGACACACCACAGGAAACCCAATACCAATTAATAATCATGATCAGATCATTTTAATAATCATTTTAAAATGTTTTTTGTTCTCAATATGTGTTTTGACGTCAAACGGCATTTTACTTGCCACTAAACGAACGCTAGACTTGAAATAATCTTTTTATCTACTAGTCAGGCCTGACCTCTTATCCATACTATAGACGCGTGGCCCTTGTAGATACTGATTTCCCATCTTGCAGCTAGCGATAATCTCGTATCAGGGTCGAACCATTGTTATGCTAAGCAATAGTCGCTTTAGAAAGTTCTCTTGGTTTGATACGGTTTAGTTTCAATACCATTATAATTGCTATCGAAACTGCCTGCACGACTTACCTCATTAACATCACTCTTCTTTCGATTGTTTAAATTCAATTGTCTTGGAAAAAAATCTTAATTTTTTCGCTTTTAGAAATTCATTCAAATGGATTTTACAAGTTTTTTAGACGTATTTTGCCCGACTTTGATCGAATTGATTTTCCAAACTTTTTAGTCGTATTTTCCCAGACTTTAATTAATGATGTTCGTCTGTCTACATTTGTTTACTATTTATTCAAATAATCAATTATCAAAACTTCACAATATTCGCTTTCAGCACGAAACGGTCCGCTGAGCTGGGGTCCTTTGTGAGCCATATGTTGATAAGCGTCAAACTCTAATCATTTCTTATCGAAATATTGCTAAATGTTGTTTTGTTTAAAAAGTTACTGAAAAAGGACTTTGCTTTCATAGCAGGAGCCTGACCTGAATTGTCTTTTTTAGATAGTGTTTTTACTAAGTAGGTTTTCAAGCCTTTGTTTTGTTCGTTGTTGATTAGATATCCTATTCTCCTACTGTGCCTTTGTCATTGGCAATATCTCTTCGTCTAGAAAAAAAATTAACATAAGAGAACGGAAAAAAATATTTTGTATGAAACAACAAGTGATTTTTTGTCATTCTCAAAATCCCATACAAAATGTTATCGATCAGTCGCGTAAAGTGAGATTATCAACCAAGTCTGCTGCCTTTATTATGTGTGTGTGGGTTTTTTTAATCAGATGTGCCTGTCCGGCTGTTTTAGATAACAATTACCGAAGTGTACGACAAAACAAGGTTAGCTGAAGCTCTTGGGGATGGGTGGGGCGATCGTCATCTTGCTATTTTCCGGCTTGTCTTTCCTTAAAATCTCCTAAAGCAAGCGACCTAAAACGCATTATCTGTACGTGATACAACCCCAGACGTCTGGGGTGAACTTTTGCTTCCGTCGATCAAAAACACTCAGATCGTACTGAGGAAATTCGATCATTTGACTGATTCAAAGTGATTCATCGATTTAAAAAAATCATATTTTAGTGTTACTTAGAGAATCAAGTAAATAAATCAATTGGATATTTCGTGCTAAAGTCAGTAAATTTGAACGGCAAATCGATAACATCGCCCGAACGTTTTCGTCAACGTAACACTACTTAAGCCATTTGAAGGCTAGGGGTCAATTGGTAAATTTGGAAATCCCATATCCCGTTACACATGCAATAATTATTTTAACTATTTTTGGGTTCCCTTTGCTTTTCCTCTTTTTACTATATTTTTGAGACTCCATTTTCGCATTCATTCGCGTCGTAACAAGTCGGCTATTCCCACATAACACACATTTAATGTATTCGCACACTTCTATGCACGGACTCTTTGTTGCCAAACGAGGTTTTATATGCCTTATTTGGTAATCCCCGACAGCTTCGCATTGAGAAAAGCCCGTGCATGGAAGTAATAAAAATGTAGTCATACTTAAACGCGTTGGGCTGTAAACGAGGATAAAAATGTACAAATAGAGTTGTCAAGTGTTACGTCGCGTTGCCTTGACGACGAAATTTTTAGTTTTTCTTGTCGTCAAGGCAACGTGACGTAAACACTTGACCACTCTATATTTAAAGTCTGTAGACAAGAAACACAGCGGTATTTACCGAACGAGAAATAGGACTATTCCCTTTCATTTTTCTTTGATTTTTATTTTATTTTTCTTCTATTACTCTTGGTTTTCCTGTCCTTCCCTTTCGCTTTTGAGGGCCATCCCCTTTCCTTCTCTTGCTTTCTTCTATCATTTGTTTATCGTTTTTAATCGTTTTATTATTTCATTTTCTATTCTATTCAATTCTATTCTCATACTGTTAACTTCTCTCCGTCTAAATGTTTGGTTCTGTCATTTATCTAGGTTCTGGCGGCTCAGGTAAAAGTACTTTTATAAAACAACTAAAAATCGTGTACGATAATGGATACACCGAGCGAGAGAGGATGGAATTTCGTCCCATCATATTCCAAAACATTTATGAAAACATCTGTAAAATCGTACTGGCAGTTGATCGAGAGGGTCTGCAATTTGACGGCGAAGACGCCAAGGTAAATAAAAACGCCTTTAGTAAACAACTCAGCTCACTAACCCAAAATATTTGTTTTTTGACGATTTTGTTTGGAATTGTATTGTCTAATCAGTACATTGTTTTAAGACCTTTAAATAAATACCTTTAATACATCCGGAATGTCAAGGTAATGCACTCTTTATTTTATTTACTCAGTTTATGTCCATGCTTGCAGTACTGGCCAGAACATACTTTTTATAGCCTTTTTTCTGAACATTTTCTCATAAATTATAATATTAATTGGGCTTCCTGTGGTAAATAAGGAACAGGTATTTTCCGATGGCGTATTCCCCTCATCCTTTGAGGATCAGACAATCACCGAACATTTCCTTTGCTCACACCGACATTTTATAGGGATATCACACAGATTTTCCTGCTACACCAAAACAATATTCCCCTTCACAGTTCCCTCTGCGCCATCTTGAATGGTAGCAGTGTCTTTGCATTAAAGTGAGACATGAGGTGACCTTTTTTAACACCTTCATTAGACAATTATTCAATTATTCATGTCTCTATCGGTGGAAGGTCAACTCATGTCTTGCTTCGATACAAAGGCATGACTACCTTTCAAGTTGGCGCAGGGAACTATGAAGGGGATTGATGATGATCATAAACTTTCATTGGCTTAGAGCATCTCTGTGTTTTTATCCAAATGAGGCGTTTGCCACTTCTTATTTATGATATTCCTTTTGCTTTCAAGGTATTTGCTGAGGAATATAAAGCCCAATCAAAGACTGGATGCGATAATAATGGCAATTCCGTCTTTACGCCAGTCGGAAAGACTGAAGTCATAACGGCATTCTGGCAGCAGCCATGTGTTAAGGAATGCTTCAAAAAGCGTACACGATATCACATCGATGAGACATCGCAATAGTAAGTAGAGGTCCGATACATAAATATTACAGCAACCGTATGCCTTTTTGACAAGGAAAACCGAGAAAAGATTTTGTGACTAAATGGATCAATCAATACAGATCAAGTTAGTTATTTGTTGGCAGATTGCGCGCAGCCCTCGTCCCAGCGCGCCGACCCACACCTCTGGGACTTACTGTACTATTGTTTGTAGATCCATTAAAAAAATTCTTCTTTTTCAATAACTTCAGGAATAAGTTATCCTATTGTGGTTGGCACTGAAATGGGAAAGGGAAAACACCTTTTCTCCATTTTGTTTGTTTGGTGTTATTTTTTTGGGCACCCTGTGTTTTCGTTGCCTAATAGTTTCGGTTATTCATAGTTTCTTTGCAGAAATTGAACGAATAGCCAAAGAAGATTATATTCCTGAATCGAAAGATATACTACGAGTACGAAATAGAACGCAAGGAGTGGTGGAAAAAAATATTAAAGTTAATGAGTACTGTTATAGGTAAATAACCTCGATTGTACTTTACAGTTTTTCTGAATAACTGGCGCGAAATTGTACAAGTCCCCATCACAGTTCCTTGTGCCATCTTGAAAGGTGAGCTTGCAATGATAGAGACCTTTTTTAACACCTTGAACAGTTATTCACATGTCTCTATCATTGCAAGCTCACCGTTCGTCTCGCTTCGATGCAAGGGAACCGCTACCTTTCAAGATGGCGCAGGGAACTGTGAAGGGGACTATTGTCGCTTTTCATAGACGTTAATTAAAGCTTTTTCATGACATCCGTGTATGTATATCTTGACAATGTCATGGAAACATTTCGATTGATGTCCACCCAGAGAAGATCCAGCCCCCACCCCCTTTCCCCCCGAACGTGATCAAGCAAATATAGATAGAAAATGCTATGAAAAGAAATGGAAAAGTGAAAAGAGGCAAAAAGGAAAGAGAAAAGGATGACTGGAAGTTGTTTAAAAAAAGTTAATGGTGGCATGAAAAAAGCTTAAATGAAAGCCAGTTCTCTTGGCAACGGTTACGCATCGCGAGGTCACTATCTAATGATTCCTTACGTGGTTGCAGGGTTATTGATGTGGAAGGTCAGAAGAGTCAACGGAAAAAGTGGATTCATTTCTTTGATAGGGTCACGGCTGTTGTGTTCTTTGCATCCCTCAGTAGCTACGACGAAGTCCTGGAAGAAGACGAGTCAATTGTGAGTTGTTAACTTGGAATAAGATCTACTGACCTCTGTTAGTCTACTTACCATTTCGCCATTATCCATACATAGGCTCACTGGCCACAGAAAAAGCATTCAATCGAGGCTCCAAGGTAGTTTCAAAGGAGTATTCAAATTCGTTCCTTGAAGCCGCGACTGATTGCTTTGTGTTTGACGAGTGAACCCATGCATTGAAAGTGGTGATTTACAAGACACCTGAATTTCAGTATTTCAAGTTCCCGACAACCGATTATCGGAATTAGTTATTCAGTCTCATGCGACAGGCTTTGTTCTGGGGGTTTTGTTATCGTTGGATCGAAAGAAACAAGTTCTGTGGAGTGAGTAGCGCTCAAGTAGTACTTGAGTGCTACTGAGAACCACGTTTGTTATTCACCACTTTCACATTCCCATAATACTTTGCGTTTTTTGGGGGGGCAACAATAGCAAAAAATACTGATTCGAAAATTCAAAACTTTTCGTGCAGATGCTGAGTATATTTGCTATTATCATTGAACAATCCAGTATCAGTTTAATCAGAGTTAATTCTACACGCATGGGAGAATGAAACGTTTGGTGTTACAGACAATGTATAGACTTACCAAGAAATGTCAAGACTTTTACTCCTAAACCTGTTCAAATTTCTTTCTTTCTGGTTTTTGTGAATTCTGATAGAATCTATCATAGATGCATAAGTGTTTTTGGATGTTTTTCCCTTCAATTCTTATTAATCTTCTTGGTAATATTAACGATTTTTCTCGTTGTTGCCCCCCCCCCCCCCCCCAAAAAAACGCAAAACATTATGGGACTGTGAAAGTTGTGAATGGAAAAGCTTAATGATTTCCACGATTTCTGTTTTATTTTCAGAATGCTATGCGCGACAACTTGGACTTATTTGAAGAAATAGTCCACTGCGAATACTTAGCCAATACTCAATTCATCCTGTTTTTAAATAAGCAAGACTTGTTCAAGGACAAATTAGACACATCAAGCTTGTCAGAGTGCTTTCCAGACTACGACGGTAAGTATATTTCCAATGAGACTCAAACATAATCTGCTTGCCCTACTTTAGGGTGTCCATCTTTTCCCTTACAGAAAAAAATATCGCCCTTGGATTCCAACATTTGCCCTATATTTCATTGTCCGACTGCGTATCCAGCGTAGTTGGTCCTTGTAGTGTAGCGTAATATTCCTATTGGCAAGTTATATGCTTGTCCCAGAATGCATTGCTGCGGTAGACTAGTAATATAGAATATTACTCTAAATAGAACATGCGGGATGTTTAACGAAAAATCACTTGCCAGAATAATAAATGTGCATATCAATTAGTTCTGAAAAAAAGAGCTACTTTTTGATTTGTAAACACAAAACCCTACTCAAGAAAGCAGACGTAAATACACGCATCAAGCATTCCGCGCTACTGCTCTAGGCGCATGCTCAGGCGATTAAAAAGTGAGATAATATTTTGTAAAACATGTTATATTTTAGTTCTATTTTTCTTGTCAAACACAATTTTCACTAAATTTTCAAGATCACGTACCGTTAAGCGAATTCTGAATCAAATATACCAAAAAAATGCATATCTTACAAAGTATTATTCCACTTTTTAACCCCCTAAGCATGCGCTTAGAGCAGTAGCGCAGAACGATTGATGCGTGTATATAAAACGTCTGCAATGGAGACTACATAGAACTAGAGTATATTTCTTATAGATGTGTATTAAATTGGTCTATTTCAGGCGGTCCTGACTATGAGAAAGCATTGTCTTACGTCAAAGAGCAATTCATGGTGTTGATCCCAGAGGACAAGCATATCTATGTACACGTGACGTGCGCGACTGACACAGACCCCATGAAGACTGTTTTACAGAATGTATTTGAAATACTAGTAGAAATTAACCTGAAAAAAATAGCTGTACTTTAGAATCACGTAACTTACAAATGTTTTAAAATAACGCCAATAAAGATTTATTCAAATCGAATATTTACTGTTTGCCTATCTAAAATATTAGAACTCCTATGTATGATGGATTGGTTCCTGTTACACTCTGCAATTTTCTCAGCAATTTGTCTCGCAGTGCTTGAAAATGTAGCGTTCCAGGTTGCTGAAAGGCCCTGCTACACTGTGCAATATTCTCAGGAACTTGTCTCGCAATGCTTGAAAATGTAGCGTTGCAGGTTGTCGAGGGGAGGTGTTACATTACAACGCGATCTCAACAACTTGTAGAATATGGCTTAGAATTGCGAGAAACGTTGTTGGAGGGGTGATTCACTGCGCAATAGCGTTGCCAGTTGCGGTAATCTGTTTCTCCAAACGTTCTACTTCGTGCAACGCTACGCAAAACAACAACAAAAATTAAATTGCGAGACAACCCCTGTTACAATTCTAATACAATCAAGTACAAGCAAGCTACAAAACGACATGGAATTGGAGCTTTATTTACTAGTAAAGGTCAGCCGTTGGTGACCAACGAGCTAGTGACCAATCATAGATACACAGGTAGCCCAAGCTATGGTTCTGACTAGCTATATATAGAGAGAATGTATGGCAGATCGTAAAATGATCGTAAAATGATACGATCTATCACAGGTAGCCCAAGATATGGTTCTGAATAGATATTAAAAGAATGTATGGCTGATCGTAAAATGTCTTTAAAATAAAATAATTTTAATCATATGTTATTTTCTTAACTGTATATCGATGTTCTATTGCATGATTTGAGGTTTCCTGACAGTTTGGTTGTATTTGGGGCGTTTTTAGGAATTCTAATCTTCGTCTTTAGAGAGGAGTTTAATATTTCCTAAAATCGCCTTAAAATACAACCAAACTGTCAGGGATAAATGATAAATGATGACTTTTATTTTATCTCAAAGAAATTTTACGATCAGCCATACATTCGTTTTATATCTATTCAGAACCATATCTTGGGCTACCTGTGTTAGATCGTATTAGAATCGAACAAGTCCAGAGCCAATCAGAAATCGCTTCATATATCCGTGCTAGTCGGCAACGTATTTCCCTGTTATCGGGACCTTTTTGCTGATATAGGGACCTTTTTGCTGATATGTGGACTTTTTTGCTGATATTGGGACATTTTTGCTGATATGGGGACCTTTCTCCTAATATGGGAATCTTTTTGCCGATATCGGGACTTTTTTGGTGATATTGGGACCTCTTTGCTGATATACCGGCTTTGCACCGTCACGTGATGGCATCCATGACAGGAGGCAGGAACAATTGAATCTGGCCTAACATGATTTACACGAGAAAGAATTCAGTTTCCAAGGCGGAAAGACTCCATTATTCCTGCCTCCTACTTTATATATGGCTCGCGCGGTACGCACTTGGGCTATAAGGCAGTGGAAAGAAATCGGTATATAACCTACGGTACGGATCGGAAACAAGGTTAAATAGAACTATGTATAGGAAGCCCAGGAACATGCCCTTTCAAGAAAATGATGCTTCATGGGTAATCAGGATGACATGGCCGCCGATTACAGTAAATATATGGAGAAATAAAGAGTCCACTCATATCCTCCAATCGCTTTAACAGAGAAAATAACTACAGTAATCTGTTAGCCTATGCCATTTGGCCATATCAAATGAAAATCAGTGTCTAATCGCTTTACATTTTCTCCTATTTTTTTAGTTTTTTACCCTTCATTTCTGGCCCGGGAGTACACTGTAAATCGGAGAGTCGATTCGGCCCCAAAAATCAAATCAGTCCCAAAAACCAAAAGGGCTGTTTTAACCTATGGGGGTGTCGTTTTGACCGAATGGGACTAAAACAGCCCCACTGCAAACTAATTTAGCCCCATCCTTTTCTGAAATAGCCCCACCAATTTCCATATCGATCCCATTATGTGGTCCATATCAGTCCCATTTTGGGTGTAAGGGACTGTTTTGGATCAAAGCAAAATGACATATCCCTAACCCGTTTCAGTTCCATTACATGAATAAGCTTAATGATTGAGCTGGTAATCCATTTTAGTCCTCTCTAAGTGTTATTTTGCTCTTGGGGTTACAACAGCCCCTTGGAAAACCATTTCGACTCCATGGAAGTTCAAATGGCTCACTATTATCTGCTGATTTGGCCCTCTTAAGCTGTTTTAAATTTGACAATCCATTTTAGCCCCTGTTGATACTCAAAATGCTCATAAGGGGCCATAATGGCACTGCTGAGAACCATTTTGCCCCCCATTATTTAATTAAGTGAAAGACCATGCACTATCAATTGATGAACCCTACTAACATGCAATTTTTTAAACTCAAATATTATGAAGTAGGCGTTTCTGGACAAAATAACAGTTTTTGGCGATATTTTTACTTATGACATACAATCTGTTTTGTTCCAAGAATTCAAAAGTTAGTAAAATCAACGTACTTTTAATACAACTCATACCAGACAGGTTCCCTCTTGTATTATTTCTCACTTAAAGAAGAAGAAGATTTTTCGGTACTGAGAGTGAATTTCTTCCATATTTCGAAAAAGAGCAAAAATCATAAATTTATCAATGCTAAAATTATGTAAGTGAGAAACTAGCTTGCCACAGTTAGAATGAACCATGGCAAAAAGTATCAAGCAATTTCTTAATACATCGGACCAGCGTAAAATGTATCAAGCACTTTCTTAATACATCGGACCAGCGTAAAATGTATCAAGCAATTGCTTAATACATCGGACCAGCGTAAAATGTATCAAGCACTTTCTTAATACATCGGACCAGCGTAAAATGTATCAAGCACTTTCTTAATACATCGGACCAGCGTAAAATGTATCAAGCAATTGCTTAATACATCGGACCAGCGTAAAATGTATCAAGCAATTGCTTAATACATCGGACCAGCGTAAAATGTATCAAGCACTTTCTTAATACATCGGACCAGCGTAAAATGTATCAAGCACTTTCTTAATACATCGGACCAGCGTAAAATGTATCAAGCACTTTCTTAATACATCGGACCAGCGTAAAATGTATCAAGCACTTTCTTAATACATCGGACCAGCGTAAAATGTATCAAGCACTTTCTTAATACATCGGACCAGCGTAAAATGTATCAAGCAATTGCTTAATACATCGGACCAGGGTAAAATATATTAAGAGATTTTTAATACATGGATCACTGTACCAAGATAGATACTAAATATGAACCCTAAAATATTTTTTTTATGTAGAACATGCTATTCACTATTCCAACGTACTCTTAATTATATAATTACCTATTAGTCCTATAATTATACTTACAGTGGGGACACTCGAACCATATACACTTTGAGTTTTTCTGAAAAATTTTTCAGGTGACATCCAATCACAACAAACAACGAAAAAAAAGTTTAATCTTAACTTTCAGTTTACATTTGAACTAATGAACTGCTAAATCACATGATTTATGCCACTGGTTGTTATCGGATGATTCCTAAAAAGTGTTTGCTCCCTTTTCTATGGAGAGTGCTAATTGGATAGTTATGTAAGAAAAAAATCAAAAAAACCTGTTTAAGTGTACATGGTTTGAGTGTCCAGACTGTAATTATGCTGCAAGGTTATGAGGATTAATCATCTGTTTCCAGTTGATCTTCCTCATTGTTATCCTCCTCTTCAGTGATTTCATCTTGTATCGACAAGAATGAGATATTTCTTCTAAATTCTTGGAGTTCGTCTGCTGCTCCACAAATATTAACCATGGACACTTTCTTTGCCACCGATGCTCTTAACAGATGAGAAGAGCCTATAGTAAACAAGTAAAACTGTCGAATACTTAAGCATGAACCTGTTAGTAGATGTCAGAGTTTTGTTTCTAATGAAATCCTTAGTTACTCTGAATCTAATTTCCTTCAAAAATTGAAAATTAAGATATAATTTATTTTCACATAAAGGACAAACCTTCTTTGTCAATATTGAGTACCTCCAATAGGTACAAAACTTTCAATTAAGAATGCCATGAATTCTTCCTCACTTTCCTTGCCAAAAAAATTGGTACAGCTATTTGTGGGTTCCCCACGATTATAAGGCTTACTTTCTCTATGGCATTAGTTAAAGAAGTTCCTAAGGACATAAACATTAAACAAATAAAAAAACATTAGATTATGGGCCCATTTACACTAGTAAAAAATTGGTACGGCACGGGAAAAAACGGCGCGGGCGTTCTTCTCTTTGGGTACAGCACGGGTGATTTTGAAAATGTAAATATGTAGGACCTCTTTATTTTTTTGGTACCGTAACTTTTATTTAGTCGTGCCGAGACCACCTAAAATAGGTGGTCTCGGCACGCGTAAATCAAGTACCGTGCCCAAAAACAGACCTACGCACATGCGCATTCTTATTGATGTTGACTGTGCATGCTCAAAACCTAGTCCTCCCCGGGTGTTAAGCAAAATGGCGGAACAAGTGGAGGGAAAAACAAAGAGCAATAGAGGTGTTCTTTGGTCGGAGGATGCAACCAAAGCATTGATAAGTATATGGGGAGAAGAGGATATTCGGCTGTCCTTGGAAAATTCCAAATCATCAAAGGAAACACGAGAAGTTTATCGGTCTGTCATGGTAAGTTGCACAGCAATGAAGTCAGAACGAATGCAAGGCACATCATCACAGCATGTTTTTTTTTTCATTTTTTATTGTTTAGGTACAAATGCATCAGGAAGGCTTCAATGACTATTACCTAAGTAATATTATAAACAAGATGAAAAAACTAAGACAAAAATATAAGGTAGAGTCTGACAAGAAAAAGAGGACTGGAAGGAGTAGAGGAAAAACGTGGAAATTCTTTGACTCTTTACATGAGATACTTGGTCATCGTCCAAACGTCCAGCCATCCTTCATCATAGATACGGCAAAAGTACAAGCAAAGGATGGCAGTGACGACAAAAGTGGTGATGAAGAAGGTAAGTATGGGACTCTTATAATATAATCAGTATATAACTTCTCATAGCATGTACTTGTGCAATATGTCAGGTCAGTTCTTAGTTAAAAAAACAAACGTCAAACTTTGATATCACTTAATTTCCGCACAGCTTTTCAATAAATTAATTCCCAATAAAAATAATGTACATTATTTTCTACTTGGTTCGATCTCCATACCTCAGTTTAGAACAAAACCGAAAGTTGTTTGTGTGCAAAACTATATAATGGATACAAAAATATTTCAATAATGTATATTCTCAATTTTTATTGTAATGTGAACCTTTTTCAATTTGCTTACTTTTATCTTCCTTAATATATATTCATCTCTTGTAGTTTCCTTGTAGTTTATCTTTATTTTAATCAATATTATAATGTCGTTATTGTACAACTCGTTTTTTCTTTTATTCCTTTACTCCAAAATCTGTAAATTTATACTGTGTAATCTCCCACGATGAGACTAACGTTTAACTCTTAGAGAGAACACAGAGAATTTATATGTTTAAATAAAATAAATAAATAAAAGTAAAAAACTGACTCAGTATTAAAACTTGGAATATTGAAATCGTTAGGCTGATTAAAGTCTATGTCACGATTTTTTTGACTAAATAGCTCGTTAATAATGCTTTCTGAGAAGTATGGACATGGCAAAATATTCACAGAAGTGTGTACCAGGTGTGGATACAAAGATGAAAGCCTCCATTCAGAGGGTGTGCATGAATCTCAAAGTGGTTCTCTACGAGTGTATTCAGAAGATGAAAAGTTTAAATGCCCCAGATGCCCAGACCTTTCAGATGCAGGTGTGCAGTTATGTCTAATACCTACAAAGAATTAATATTAGGGGATAAAATGAACTTGGATTTGCATTTTAGGGCCAGGAAAATGGGATTGTCATAAACAAAAAGAAAAATAAGATTGGAATTAAGATTTAAGCAAAACAAACTGGAATTGTGGAGTTTGAACTTGGATTTGGGTGGAATCATGCCTTCATGTTCAAAAATAATGTTCCTACAAATTGCTTCATTACTTTAGGTTCAGCTGCTATTTTTGTGCTCTAAAAATTAAAAAGCTCAAAACAATAACAAGAATCTTGGCACCTGCTTATGATTCAGCTCATCAGAGATGTATTTTATTAGAAATCTAAGAATAATGATCTGCTAACTAAGTACAGAGTTCAAAGTTTATACCTGATCAGTTTCAAATATATCAAAATCATAAGCACTTAATTTGTCATACAACCATGTAACACAACTGCATATGGTGTGTTCAATATGTAACATATAAAATTCACAACATTTTAAAGCTTGTCATCAACCTTCTCATAAGTTAAAGTATAACTATGATAACACTATCTTTTTCAACATGACATGGATAAACAACATACAGGCATTTGCTTCTTAAGGACCGAGCAACAGGCAACCCTCCCCTCCTACTTGGGCCCACTTTGGTGCATACAAGAAAGAACGAAGACACCTTCAGCTACTTTGGGGCAACTTTGACGGGATTAGACAAGGAACTTAAGAATGTCAGATTTATAGGTTTGGACCGCGAAGAGGCTGTCGAGTCCAGGATGAGCCCTTTCTTGAATGTGTCAACTTGGTTGGCTTGTAAGAGAAATGTTGAAGAGGACTGTAGGAGAAAACTAAGCACACTTGGAATTTCGCAAGAAAATTCAAGTCCATTTCTTCAAGACATCTTTGGCTGTGATGCAAAGAAAGAAAAAGGTCTCATTGACTCTGAATCTGTGGACGATTTTGATGCCAAGCTTGAAAGCTTGGAAAAGATCTGGAACGTTAGAGAGAAGAAAGCAAGAGCGAGAAAGTGGAATGCAGAGTTTCATAAGTATTTTTTGAAGCATGTTGCACAAGACATGAAAAAGAAAATAATATCACCAGTGAGAAGGCAAGCAGAGAATAAAAGCTCGAAAGAAGTGAGCGTACGGAGAGCGAAAGTTGACCTGGAGTGAAGTAGTGGAATTGCTTAAGTCAATTCCTGAAGAAGAAGAGAGGAACTGCAAGAGAGCAATCGTGGACGAGGGCCCTTACAAGATTGGAGAGCCATACCGGCCCAAGCTCGAGGTACTTTTTTCGGCTTACATTAGCAAGTCTCACGTCGAAAAAGAAAAAATTAACAGGAAGCTGCACAACCTGTCCGTGCTATTCAGCTACGGAATACAAGTTCCATCTAATTATCCGTGCACAAAGAAAACAGTCAAGAATTTGACAGAGTGTGCCTACCAAAATCTGTACAATAATTACGTATAGTGATAATAGATAATCACCACGTACAGAGATATTATATTAGGCACGCAGGCTTATGGGAGGTGGAGCAGGGATCAGTTGTCAGATTGTTGCTTTCCTGCCTGGATAATAGTCACGATTCCAAGCATTCTCGATTCTTCACGACTATCTCCGAGTTTAATCGTCCTCTCGACACTTTCTAGTCAATCTCTAACGGTTAACTCAAGCTCTTGCCATA
Source organism: Anthopleura sola (assembly GCA_023349425.1). Taxonomy (NCBI): domain Eukaryota; kingdom Metazoa; phylum Cnidaria; class Anthozoa; order Actiniaria; family Actiniidae; genus Anthopleura; species Anthopleura sola. Next base: position 5,705,072 of record JALHLI010000005.1, read on the forward strand.
CAATGTCGTCCAGAAAAGGAAAAACTTCGGGCACAAGCCGCCAAACTACTCCGATTTCCGATTTGGACGAAATCATACACGACGAATTATTTTCCCAACTCGCGGGGTTTGACGCAGTTCACAACGATGCTCCTTCTGCTCGAGAGTCTGCTCGAGAGCACTCGTCGTCGCCTTCTACATCTTCACTAGACAACTGAGCAGCTAGAGTTGGTGAGGCTGGAAAAAGAAAAAACTAGCTTTAGAGCTTCAAGTTCTTCGACTTAGAAGCGCAGCGGGAATAATCCCTAACGACATAACTAACGCTTCAAGCATCAAAGCAGCGAAACGCACAATAGATTGGCCTCAGGATTTCATTCCAGGATCCGCAGGTAAAGTTGAGTTTTTTAATTTAGACCTGCCAGAATTCGTCGCCGGATTCTTGAGCATGATCAAGAAGTACGATGATACTCGTAAACGCCAAATGTACTCGCTTCTCGAATTGTTAATGATTAAGGCTATTGACTACTCGTGGGTGAGTGTACGCGGTTTTTACTGGCATGTCGCCAAGCTGATTGAATCACAGCGTCTTGAGTGGGATGAGGTACAAGAGATACGTGAAATATCGTTCACGTTCTTCAAGCATTCCGATCTGCGCGGTAATGTGATCAAGTCTACCCTTCCACTTGCGAGTTCATCTCCAATACGACATACTACAACAACAACATCATCATCGTCACAAAACAAAACGGACACGACAAGCAAAGGTTGTCAGGATTGGAACTACACAGGAACATGTCAGTGTGAAAAATCTGCAACGACCTACTGTGTGAGAGCTACTACACATCCTATGTTACACTGTCCGAAAAGGCGCATGCCGATCCCGGGACAATGACGCCCTAAGGAAAATTGTCGCTCTCTTATTTCCCTTTCGACAATTTATTAAAATAATTTAAATTTTAATTTTAATTTTAATTTTAATTTTAATTAAAATTATTTAAATTTGTGACAATTTATTGACCATCGCGGTTCCCGGTTTGCCGTTTCAGACGGCATCAATAAAATTGTTGTTCCCAAACACGGCAGTCTGTCTTTGATATTCAGGAGTAGTGTGTGATTACCCAAAACAGTTGGTGGAAAACCGGGAGAAAGTGAAAGAAAAAGAGTTAGAAAACCTCAAACGGAACGATCAACCGCCAGTTACACACAGAGAGTTCCAACACCAAAGAGAAATACTCTTGACACTAATACCTTTAAAGTTAAGTGGCTAAAGAATACAAGGGTGTACAGGTGCTATGGATGTCGCCAAAACATTCGACCCAAGCCGGTTAAGGATGTAGCAGAAGTCGTTCCTCCACCCCCCTTGGATTTCGTTCTTGCCAGACTCGAACTCCGACAAATCCCTCATCCAGACGGCGGTTTGAAAATGTCTATCAAACCCAAACCCGTGCATTATCACCCCAAGTTGTCCTGTATACATAAAGCACATGGCAAAAGGTTCTATCCACAAGTCGAGGTAACTCTTGTCGACAAAGATTTCATGAACGAGATCCATCTCAATCATTTGAAAAGCGAGTTTGGGATACACTAAAAAACGTTATGCAACTATATGTTTTCCTAATACAGATTTTCCTCGTACACACGTCAGATTGCCTGATATGAACGTAATAGAGTAGTTATATGGTCAAAATTGGAAAAAAGTATTAGGAATTCTATTTCTTTAAAGGTTTTTAAGAATAGCATTAGAAGAATAGATCTTGAAAGTCTTATGCAAGATAAATGTCATGACTGTCCGTTATGTATCACCTGATTGCATTCTATGTATTGCATTTAGCCATCAGACTCACGCAGTAATATCATTATTATTTTTTTAGATTATTTAATCCGTTTTATTATACATTTATACCATTATACCATGATATCAATAGGAATCTTAGGCTCGATTGCATGGGTTGTTTATCTTATGCCGAATCTAATGCAAATGGTTGATCCTTTGCATTGGATTCGGTGCTTATTCTGGGCCGAAGGCTACCTATTGCTTTTTTGTAGTTTTTAATTTTTAATTTATTTATTTTTTTTTTTTTTTGGTTGGTATTTTACATTCGGACGGGTTGCGGGTTGGTTGGTGGGGGGATGAATACTACATAATTACTGTAGCTCCGTATTTTAATGGGCCTCTCCTGAACTCGCTTCGTGGTCGTGGGCGATGACTTCTGGCGGAGACTGGTTGGGCACGCTTCTTGTCCTCAGCCTTGGCCGGGGGTCATTGTTTCTTCGGCTCTAGACGTATATGCGGGTTCAGGTTCAGGCTAAGTGTCAGAAAAATTGTTCTTTGTTTAACCGGTTTCATGCACCATGATAATTTTGTACTCTGGTGGTACCTTATTTTGAGTGGTCATTGTATGATGATATGTGTCCATTCTGTTATTGTCCGAAGTGAGTTTCAGTACTTTTCTTCCGGGCATTTCTGCAAGATATTTAAGTATCGAACGGTGAACACTTTGAGGTTTTTTCATACTATTTTTCTCATTTATCCATTGTGTGAATCGATTGGAAATATGATTTATTTTGAACAATAAGATTATTTGAGTACAGTGCTTCATTTTCAAAAGGTTTAAAGCAGTAGAAAGTTCATAAAATATAAATATATATAAATATCAAGTGTTCATGGTTCAAGTGTCCTCACTGTAACATAAGCTTAATTTACCGCAAAACAAAACAGCACTGGTGTACTTGTACTTCTCAGCTTTCGTTTCATTCAGCAGTTTCTGCATAACGACTCTCCGGTGTTTTCCACTGATCACCTCTAACTCATGAGAATCAAGAGAATCCTTATTGAAGTCCGAAGGAGATTTTAATCGCTTGACCACCGCAAGCAACGGTTTGCATACAACTGCCTCGTTGCAGTTATTACCTTCTTGGTATTCAAAATGCTGACACAATATTCTCTCCATTCTTTTGTTTTGTTGCCCTTGTAGTCTTGATATATTGTATGTGTAATACATCCATATAGAAAAAAATATTTGTGAAAGTTGATGTTAGGATAACTTTTAGGCTATTACCATACACTTTGTGTGACAAAAATATTCCCTGATTAATTCGTTGTTGTGCTCTTGTGCTGGGCATTGTGCTCTTAGGTCTACACAGGTCCATACCGACAACCAATAATTGTCACAGAAGTTACTACTTATGATGATGTATCTGTTGGCACCTATGTGGCAGTAAATCTGGAAAACTACAAACCACCAAACATAGCCAAAGTAGTGGCAATTGAAGAAACAGAGTTCAAAGTTAAGGGGCTGAAAGGTGGCTATTATACCAAGTGGGTTGTAGACACCCGATGGCCTGAAACCAATATCCCAAAGGAGAGCGTCATATTTTATGAGTTTGGTTTGGCAGTGAAGGGAAACTAAAACAAGAGGGAGCAAAATTCTTGAGAAGATACAAGTCTTTACATACACAACAGCAGTGAAGCTTATCAGTTCAAATTAGATCAATTTTTATAATTTTTTGTATCATCAAACTGAATAATTATATAAAAGAGGACTAATTATGATTGAGTAGTGAATGAATTTTTCATTTTTATCAATAAAAAATCAAATCACTGATAAGGAGGATGGCAATGAGGCCAGAGGCCGAGGAACTGGAAAAAGATATTAAGATATTATTACAGTTAAAAGTGTAATTATACATGTAGGAACTAAGTAATTAAAAATACATTTTATAATTAAGAATACGTTGGAAGAGTGAATAGCATGTTTTAGATAAAGACTTCTGTACATAAAATATGGTATTTATTTTAGGGTTCATGTTCAGTATTTATCTTGGGACAGGGATCCATGTATTAAGAAATTTCTTGATACATTTTATGCTGGTCCGATGTATTAAGATATTGGTAGATTATCACTTATGTGATAATAAGTAATTGTAATTTTAGACGCGATTACGTCATCAAGGCCTTAAGCCTGAGCGCGCGATCACCGCATCATTCATTCGTTACAGTTGTACCAACTGATAGTAAGCGTACTCGTTCAGCTCTTGAACTAAATTTGATCCAGGAAGGCAAATCTCGCTTTACTAGCACGCTCCTGCCTTATCCTACTCTCCTTTACACCACGTTTCTCAATGGCAGTCAGAACCGCGACGTTCAACGCGTTCATCAAAAACAAAACGACAACCAGAATTCCTTTACGATATGGAGGAAATTCAAGACTTCCACTTGCCGACCGAATCTCTAGACTCAGCAACGCACCACTCTGCCTCATTACGGCCTCCACGTGCAGCAGTAGAACCATCACCGTCTAACAAAACAGAGACAGAGAAACGTATCATATTGGCCCGCCTTGAAACAGAAAAACTACAACTTGAATTTCAAGTTCTGCAACTTAGGCAACAACAGCAGCAGCATCAGCAACTACGACCAACAACAAGCGTTTCTGAAACGAACCCAAGAGCTACCAACAAGAAGAAACGTCAGGTCGACTGGTAGGCTCAGATTACCAGCCGTCGGGGTTTCGTGCGCCCGCGATACTCTCCCCCCTGACGGCTGGGCGCACGGTCTCTCCATTGTTCGTCTAGACCAATTAGCGCGTTGCCCCTCAAAATCCAAGGGGCATAAATTAATAAATTAACATTCAGCAAAACAAAATGGCGGACTCAAACTCGTTTGATTTACGTTTCGAAAATGCTTGCTTAAATGCTTTAAATAAGTTTAAACTAGATGAATTCAAAGATATTCAACGAAAGGCGTTAAAAGAAGTAATTCTAGGAAAAGATGTTTTCGTAATTCTACCAACAGGCTCCGGAAAATCTCTCATCTTCCAAACAGCACCGATTGTGTTCGACCACATGGAAGGGTCCACCGAAGAGTCAATTGTCCTCGTTATTTCACCTCTGGTCTCTCTCATGAGAGATCAAGTTAACTTTTTACTTTCCAAAGGTATCAAGGCTGCCTTTCTTGGTGAAGAACAGGAAGATGAACAGTTAAAAAAGAACGTTGAGAAAGGAAAGTACCAAGTCGTTTACGGCTCGCCAGAGACCTTTCTCCTCAACAAACGCTGGCGTTCTATGCTGATCAATGACGTTTATCGAAGGAAGTTACGATTGCGGATGGATTATTTAATGTCCAACAAGTTTTACTAGGAGTTATTTCCCTCAACATTTCTCAAATATGCATGAATAAAATAAAAAACATGTTTGACAACTTGAACTAAAAACTTTATTGACAGTTCGATTTTCATTTCCGTTTCCGTTTCTTATATGCTAATTTTGCTACGTCACAGACACGCTTGAGAGACCGTGCGCCCAGCCGTCAGGGGGGAGAGTATCGCGGGCGCACGAAACCCCGACGGCTGGTAATCTGAGCCTAGTCGACTGGCCACATGACCACATTCCAGGTATGTCCAACAATAGCGAAGAAACAACGCTAGAGATGCCCGAATTTTTCGCACGCTTTTTGGCAATGATTAAAACATATGATATCAAAACCAAAACGTCAGTGCTGTTATATCTAGAGTTGCTAGCGACTAAAGCGATAAGTTATTCATGGCCTAGTGTTCGGGCGTTTCATTCGAATGTCTCGAAGCAAGTAGATTTATCCCGACTTGACTGGTCAGACACTAGCGCTATCCGAGAACGAGCGTCGATCTTCTTTAGACACTCCGACCTCAAGACGTCTAAGTCGGAGAAACCTGCACAGGCCAATTACCACAACAATCATGCCGCGCCTAAGAACAACACCAAACAACAAGAGCAGGAAAAAGCTTGTAAAAAGTGGAACTATGAGGCAACATGTGGATGCGACAAGAGTGCGACGAGTTATGCTGCTCTCCACGATGTATTAAGAAATTGCTTGATACATTTTACGCTAGTCTGATGTATTAAGAAATTGCTTGATACATTTTACGCTCGTCCGATGTATTAAGAAATTGCTTGATACATTTTACCCTGGTTCAAAATAAAGGAAATGCGTGTATATATTGCTGTGTTCAATAAAATAAGTTTTGATCCATAAATGTGTCTTTCTGGTAAATATTTTTAAATAATAAAAAAAGGGACTTTATAATTTTCGTGCTGTGTATGAGGGTAATGGTAAAATATTTCCATAATAAGCAAAATTTTGCCACAACCACGCCTACTTCAGAATATTTGAGTTTAAAAAATTGCATGTTTACTCCTTTTACTGTAACTCGAGTTTATTTCAATATCTGTACATGCACTGTATATGTACAGATGAATATGGCAATATTTTGATTATCATTGTTAAAACAGAGCAAAGCAAGCTAACAGAACCTGTTGTATAATCGTGATCATGTGATGTTTTTTGTCAGGGGGATCTACATACAGGACTTCCCCAGTAGTATAATTGTAGCTACAATGTGTACATTAGTACACTTAATTAAATCATGACAACTAGGCAGAGCAGTCTACCCCCTTACATCGAATATGTGTACGCCCTTGTGTCAAAAAAATTCAATTTTATTAAATAAAAAAAAAAAATCTTATTGGCAATGTCAGAGGTTTTGGATGAAACATTGGTGAGTACAGTACGTCCAACCTCATGGTCACAGCAGGATATCAATATTCGCGGGAAATTATTACTCGAGTAGGCGCAGTTATTCAGCAGTCGCTCCACTGAGCATGCGCACACGTTTAGGCGGCAATAAATCAAGTGACCGTTGGAGTGGTTGAAGTTCATTTAGTTTTTATATTTATATTATTTAATACATATTATTATACCATATATACATCATATATATATTTTCTTATTATTATTGTAAATAGTGTTAGTTTAGTAGTCTATAGTTTACATTAATTTAGTTAAATTGTAATTAGTATTGTAAAGCATAGAGACGTTGTATTATGCTTAATAAATTATTATTATTATTTTAGAGGAATTCACTTCTACGAATACAATTTTAAGCACTCTTTTCATTTCTCACAGCTTTTCTTAAGGTAGATTTTCATTGCTTGAAAAATTGCTTTCTATTCATTCAGGAAACAGCCTTTGCAGCTCTGAAACATCAATGTGCAGAGCCCCCTGTATTGAAAAACTAAGATGCTAGTAAGCCAGTAGAAATACACTGCGATGCCAGTCAAAGCGGTTTGGGAGCGGTGCTGATACAAGATGGGCAACCAGTAGCATACACTTCGAGTAATGACGGACACAGAAAAGCGTTATGCTCAGATAGAAAAAGAAATGCTCTCGATAGTACATGCTTGCAAGAAGTTCCACTGTTACATCTTTGGCAAGGAGACCACAGTCTACAATGACCACAGACCGCTGGAGCAGATATTCAAGAAACCACTATTAGCAGCCCCGATGCGTCTACAAAGAATGCTGCTAAATCTCCAGTGGTATGATCTGATTGTGCACTACAGACCTGGGAAAGAAATGACTGCACCGGATGCCCTCTCGAGAGCCTATTTGGCAGAGCAGCAACCTGAGGATATTGAGCTAGAACAAGTGAGTGCCATTGACTTTGTGTCCATAACCAAGGACAAATATGTCCTAACCAGGATTGCAGTGAAAGAGAACTCAGTGAGCTACAAGATATTATTTACAAGGGATTGCCGGACACAAAAGGAAACCTACCTCTAGCAGTCTGTCCCTTCTGGGACTCGAGAAGTGAACTAGCTGTTCTCGACGGTCTACAAAGGAATGAGGTTAGATATTCCTCCCAGCATGCAGCAATCAATGCTCAAGCTAATCCACAAGTCACATCTAGGAATAGTGAAGTGCAAACAGCGTGCTCGGAAAGTCCTGTACTGGCCGGGAATGAATGCAGATATAGAGCAAACAGTCAAGAACTGTGGAAAGTGTGCTGACTTTCAGAAGAGCCTACCACCAGAGCTAGCAAGTAAAGCGCCGCCAGACCTGCCCTTCTGAGAAGTTGGTACTGATCTGTTTGAGTATGATCACTGGACATACTTGTTGTCAGTGGATTACTACTCCGAATACATAGAAGTAGACGTGCTAAAGAACATGACAAGCAGTTCAGTGATTGAAGCACTCAAATCCCAGTTCAGCAGACATGGAATTCCCACCATTCTAAGAAGCGACTGTGGCAGCCAATACATGACAGCAGAGTTCGCCAGGTTTTGCAAGGAGTATGGAATAGTTCACAAGCCTTCAAGTCCCCACTTCCAAAGTTCCAACGACGAAACAGAAAGAGCTGTACAGACAGTAAAGGAGCTATGGAAGAAAGCAACTGACAAGCACTTGGCTTTACTGGATTACCGGACAACCCCCCTGGACAGACTCAACTTATCACCCGCTCAGCTACTGATGGGAAGGCGACCACGAAATGTTCTTCCAACAACATCAGCCATACTCAGACCAACCCCATACAGCTCACAAGAAGTGAGACGCTATCTCACCATGGAAAAGGCCAAGCAGAATTACTATCATGACAAATCATCAGACAGAGAACTGACACCACTGCAGGCAGGAGAACCAGTCAGAATAGCTCCATACCCAGGGAACAGGAAGTGGACTCCAGCAGTAGTTGTCGAACATCACAGCATGCCCAGGTCATATGTTGTATCGTCGCAATCGGCGACACCTAAGGAAAGCAACTGACAGTGCCAACAAAGACACTCGATGGTCTTTCAGGAAGGCTGATGAAGGAGAACAGGAGGAGAGGAGAGTACATCTGAAGAGCATGAGGAGGAACCAAAGTCATCTACTAGAGAGCAAGCACAGACACCACTGTCACCATCCCCAAGTAGCGAACCATACCTCCGAAACAGTGAACAGCGCAGCTCAAGCAGCGTACAACGTGACCCCCCCTCAGAGAAGAGTGGCACAGAAATGGGCCTATATGTCACCCGCAGTGGAGGAGCTGTTAGAGCTCCTCCACTTTAGAACATTTTTACTGACATTTTATAGCTCCACTTAAACTTCATATGGAAAGGGAGATGTGATATAATTAAGACAGCTTATGTCAGGTCAGCGGTCTTTGTAAGACGTTTTGCATATCAAACAGTTGTTAGAATCACAATGGCGGCTTGATTACTCAAGATCTCACAAACTTCTCAAGATTAGTTTAGTGCTTGTGAAAAAAAAGCATAAATAAGGGCATAGTAGCACAATAAACTAGTGTTAAAACAACTTTCTTATTTGAAATGTCTGTGTAGCATAGATACCTACAGTATGCGTAAGCTTAGCAGAATTATTTTACATTTTTTCACATAATCATTTCTTCATTGAAGTTCTTATTTGTGATCAAGGTATATACATGATGTGTGCGAGGCCTTGAGTCTCGGTATCACATTGTTAACATATGTATTGCTTGGTTATGGGTCTGATTTCAGTGTTCAAATGTCTACTTGCCCAGGTTTGTGACCGAGGTATGTGCATGATGAGTGCAGGGCCTTGTGTTTCAGTATCTCATTGTACCATATGCGTTGCTTGGTTTACGAATTAGGCAACTGTGCCAAAATGTAATAATTCATCTAATATATTTTCCATGCCATTATTATGATAAGAAACTTAAACTCACTGTATGCTTGCAAATTCTACAACTTGCACATATATTCCTTAATTCTTAGATAGTCCACAATGAAGCTCGTTGGTAACCAAAAGATAAATTTTAATAAATAAGTTGAGTTTTGGGGCCATACACTACTGTATATTAAAAGGTTTTTTTATTTTCTTCTCGAGCTTTCGTCGGACGCCGACATCATCAGGAGATAGAATTTACATATACACAGTGAGTTAAATAGAGTGGAGAACAAAGGAAGACCATCGAAAACAAGGTCAACACAATCTGGAGAAACATCTGCCAAGAAAACAGCATTCCAACATACGTCATGAGAAGTTTCATATCATCCAACACCGACATGCCAAGGTTCTACCATCTAATTAAAACACACAAACTCGCCCAAGGTCTAAAGATCAGACCCATAGTATCCAACACCAACGGACCTACACACCGCATAGCATGGCTGCTGTCGCAGATACTGAAACCCCTACTTAACAGCGTCTCCGCTCACCTTGATAACAGCCTACAACTCATTGAACAAATTCAAAACACCGACAACATGGATCACAACTACCCATGTAGCCTTGACGTGGTTGCCCTATACACGTCCATCCCCATCAATGAAGCTATCGAAAACGCAACAGAAAGAATCAACACAACCACTACATTTCTCAGCAAACAAAACATCAAAGACCTACTCACAGTCACTCTACAGAACCTATACTTCACGTTCGAAGGGAAAACATATCGGCAAATAGAAGGCCTTCCCATGGGAACCAGCACCTCTGCCGTCCTTGCCATCTTGTTCATGGACAGACTAGAAACTATCGCCCTTGCTTCATCGCGTTCTATTTCCAACTACCGTCGTTACGTAGATGACATCTACTTCCAGACACATAACGAAATCCAAGCGCACGAATTCCAACAGAAAATGAATGAACAACACGAGAAAATCAAGTTTGAAATTGAGACACCCACCGTTACACAAGACGGACATGCACTCTCCCTACTCGACGTAACTGTGAATATCTCCAATCAGGGCAACAAATCTTTTGAGTTCTACAAAAAGAAAGCTAAAAAACCTATGTTCATACATCAGCAATCAGCACTGCCTGACAAAACCAAGCGTAACATTATCCTTAATGAGAGGAAGCGCATAAATCAACGATGTTCTACCAATGCTGCCCAAGTAAAACACAACCAAGAGTTCGACAGCATCCTCGCGCTCAATGGGTACTCCCATGCCACCATCGAGAGCACATACCCTCAACCCATGAACCCAAGACGACAACAACTCCACCAACAACCATCGTCACAACAACAACAGCAGCAACAACAACAAACCGATCCCAATCAAGCTTCCAACGAAACCCGCATGGAATACCTATACTTCAAAATTCCATATATCAACGACGATCTCAATTCCAAAATCAGACGGCTGTTCAAGAAAGAAGAGCTTCCAGTCCGAATTACCCACAAGACAGCATCCCTCCGCCAAACCCTCAAAACCAAGACAAAAACGCAACAATGCACCCGAAATGGATGTCCTATGGCAAACACCAACCTGTGTCTCATCAAAAACACCGTTTACGAGATCACATGCGTGAAATGCGAAGACACCTACATCGGCAGTTGTATCAGGCCTCTACACGACAGAATAAAAGAACACCTCAACTCAAGCGCCTCTTCATTCTACAAACATCTAACCAACTGCTTGGACAGACCAGGAGCCAAGAAGTTTTCCGTCAAAATACTGGACAGAAACAATGATCCTGTTAACTTAAGACTACTCGAAGCTTCTCACATTCACAGCAAAAAACCTAAGATCAACTCGCGTGACGAATGTAGCGAACTAAAAGAGCTGCTATTTTAGCTCCTTTGTTTCCTTAATTTGTTTACATTCCGTTCACTTCCTTTGTTCTCCACTCTATTTAACTCACTGTGTATATGTAAATTCTATCTCCTGATGATGTCGGCGTCCGACGAAAGCTCGAGAAGAAAATAAAAAAACCTTTTAATATACAGTAGTGTATGGCCCCAAAACTCAACTTATTTATTATATAACCATGCTACTGAAGGACAACTTCAATACCTTATAAATTTTAATGATAGGTTTTAGGCTTTTTCAGTGACAGCGTTAATTGAATAATAGCTATACACAGTTACAGTCAACTCTCAGGACTGTAACTTGGTTTCCACAATGACATACTGAGGTTTCAAAAATATTGGGATGACTACAAAATGAGAGTTTACTGTAAACTATGTACATATAATCTGGCAAAAAGTATTTTTATTAATGTTTTTATGCTTGTTCTTGTGCTTCATAGAGTTTAAATGCAGAGCTGCATTCATGGGACTCAACTTACATTTGAAGGTCAAGAGTGGAAAGAAACACTCTTACCAGGATAAAGTATTCACAGTGCTTGAGGTAGATATAATCTTGATCATGCTTATTTCATGACCATAAATTATTGTGAAGCAGTCATTTTAAGAACCACTTTTTGTTGAAGTTGTGATGACAGAACGCTGTCATTGTGTATTGGAGTAATCATTTGAGTCACAATTGCTGTTTTCATTAAAGTGCCTATCAACCCTGAAGGTTTAATTTTAAAATCACTTCTACATATAGGGTATACACTGTACAGGTATAATAATATGATGGCACAGTTTTACAGGATATGGAATTTTCATTTCAGAGATATAAAGGTTTAAAATTTGAAATGCAAATCAGATGACATCGACCCTGTCCTCTTTTGTTGTGTGTTTTACTACCAGTGATTCCCAAATTTTAAAATCTCATTATATAGAAATGCCAAGAATTTTCATTTAATGATACAATATTTTCAATTGAAATACCTAATTATTTTGTCATATAATGATACTCTATATTCAAGAAAATATACCTTTTATCTTTCAGAGAGAAAGCCCCATTGATGAGAAGATAACGCATTACATACAGCCTCAAATAGTTGCTGTAGGTGAGTTGTTCGACATGGACCTCTACATAGTGTGTGAGGGAAAGATTCTTTGTGTGATTCCTCACAAGAGAATCACAGATGCCATCCTAGCATTGCTTGCTTCCTTTTATATTTTCAACATGGAATATAAAGAAGGAAGAAACATTTTGTCTTTCTTGGAGGAAGCTTTGCTAGGAATAAGCAGAGAAAGCCCCGGCTTTCTGTGAGTTCATTTTTTAATGCATTATCAAATGCATAAGTGCATGTATACATTAGTGTAGCTAATTAATGAGCATTGTCCTTGAGACAGAATATATTATGGGGTTTCTGTACTGTATTGTGGGCTGGAACTCTCATTACATCACATAATCACCTCCTATATATTCAAAGCATGGGCTTGGTGGTTTCTCTAGGACAAAATGATTGAATTGGCTACATTCATGTTTGCTATGACATGTAAACCAATTTTAATAAAGCGACAAAAGATATGGATGATGATTTTGTAATAGCATTAAAAAAAAAAGCATTTATTTAGTAGAGTTTAATTAGATTGCATGGTTATGGTCTATAGTACACATTATATACATGCATTTTTCCAACATCATAGAAAATACAGCCAATCAGAATGCTGGGAAGCTGTTATATATTCGTTGGTATTTCACTCTTCCTTCCCATCATGCACTGCTCGTTGAATCTACGCATTTGTATTTTCTATGGTGTGGGATAAAATGGTTTTACAAATTTTAATTTCATCATGTTTTTTTGTTTAAAAAGGTAAGTTTGCAATAGTAATGTTCAGATGTCATGCAACCTTACTCAGCAAAGAGACGTCTATTAAAACAGTGTGGTTAAACCTAACAGTCTTGCTGTCTTTATTTCGTAATATTTTTTTATCAAACGGGAGCATGATTACAAATGTTATTACATTGGTGACATTCTGCATACTAATTTCGCAAAATTATTGTACACCTGCACCCCAAAACGGCCTATTGGTATATTAAGATAGGGTTAAATAAATTCTTACAAAGGGATTTTATCAACCCAATTGCTTTGGAGCTAAATTAGCTGATACACAAAACAATCTAGACAATGATCTAGACATTGATTCAAATCCTCCTCTTCCTACCAGACAGCACCATAAAAGAAATGAAGCTTCCAAATGCAGAGAGGTCTTGAGAAAGCTTCACAATCTCACTTTTCTTGTACAAGGCAGTAAAGCTCTTGCTAACCTTAAAGAAGAATTATCTGCCACTCTCAAACTATTAAAACTTACTAAAAGTGGTACTATCTGGGAAATTGTCTGGAGCGGATGTGAATGTAGAAGGTTACATGGAGTTACTATTGCTGTTAAACATGATCCTAAACAGAGAATAATGCAAGTTTGTCAGATCAGTCTGCATATCATGTGGATAGAGCTTCAATATGTTGGAGTTGACATAAGGATTTTCTGATGCCATAAAGGAAGAAGTTAGCATCAATACACGATCTGTTGTATACGAAAATGCCTTCAAATTTGCAGGTGGAATACTAGGTGCTCAAAAGCTTAGAGACTTATCAAGATCTCGAAAACAAATGTACGATAATCAACACAAAATGAAGACAAAAGACCAGGTGGACGAGCTCCTCCAGTTCTTAAAGCATAAAGAAGAGCTAATTATTATTGAGCACCATGACATTCTTGAAGACCTGTAGGTGTTGGGGAAATCTTGTATGACAAATGATCGGAGGACCGAGCATCAGCCAATCGTACAAACCGAACGTTTCAAAAACTTTGTAATGGTGAAATATTAGAAATCATTTACCCACGCACATCATAATATTTTCCCATAATGATAATAATTAATAATTTAATATTTAATTAAGTAATTTCCAATGTTATGATTATAATGTGTATATTGTGCAACTGCCTGTAATTCAGTTCATACTGCAAGAGGAATTAATACACCAGATATTATTATTATTAATAATAATAATAATAATAGCAATAATAATAATAATAATATTATTATTATTATTATTATTATTACTATTATTATTATCATCTTTCACGCTTTTGTACTTCAGAGACATTGAATCACCCCTTCAGTGTACAGCTTTGATCAATATGAAGTAGCACCTTTTTCGTAAAAACACCTCTTCTTGAAATGTAAAAGAATAGGCGGGCCTCCCAGCTTCCTTGGGCCAACAACTATTCACTACACTAAACAAAAGTGCATATATAAAAAGATAGTATCTCCAGTTTGCAATGCTGCACCTATTTTTGCTAAGAATGGAAACAGATTCATCACAGATGCCGAGGAAGTCCTAGTAAGTGCCATAGAAGGAGTCACTCAAGTAACTGGTCTAAGGTGTTTTAGACATTTCCAACAAAACTGTCAAGAAAAACTTCGCAAACTTGGGAACCGTACAAAGCCCCAACCACGAGTTTTCCTTGATACTGTGTTTGGAAAGTAACATGTTTGGGAGGGAATACTAGATGCCAAAGATAAGCATGAATTAAAGGCCAAACTGAAAGCAGCCAAAGAACCTTCGGACACAGAAGAGAAGAAAATAACAGGGAAAACCCTTCTTTTATGGACATATCTCAATGCACACAAGAATATAATAACAAAGTGTATGATCAGTGATGCAAGAGAAAATACCTTGCGACGCAAAGGATAAGCCACTTCACAGTTATACAAATCAGTTAGAGAGCATCAATGACAAGCTCACTTGGTGTAAGGAAGCCATGGTAAAAAATCAGTATCCGTTTCTAAGGTATGTAGTTACTCGGGAATCATATTTTTCATAATGTTCGAATTTTTTTTAGATGGAAAATGAATTTTTTTTTAAGTTTAGAATCTGAAGCATATGCTGACGCCATCTTCAGAGACATTGAATCACTCCTTCAGTTTACAGCTTTGATCAATATGAAGCAGCACCTTTACGTAAAAACACCTCTTCTTGAATTGTAAAAGAATAAGTGGGCCTCCCAGCTTCCTCGGGCCAACAGCTATTCACTACAGTAAACAAAAGTGCATATATAAGAAGATAGTACCTGCAGTTTGCAATTCTGCACCCATTTTTGCTAAGAATGGAAACAGATTCATCACAGATGGTGAGGAAGCCCTAGTAAGTGCTATAAAAGAAGGAGTCGCTCAAGTAACTGGTCTTAGGTGTTTTAGACATTTCCAACAAAACTGTCAAGAACTTCGCAAACTTGGGAACCGTACAAAGCCCCAACCACGAGTTTTCCTTGATACTGTAGTAACATGAAAGTAACATATTTGGGAGGGAATACTGGATGCCAAAGATAAGCATGAATTAAAGGCCAAACTGAAAGCAGCCAAAGAACCTTCGGACACAGAAGAGAAGAAAATAACAGGGAAAACCCTTCTTTTATGGACATATCTCAACGCACACAAGAATATAATCACAAAGTGTATGATCAGTGATGCAAGAGAAAAAGCAGGAATACCTTGTGACGCAAGTTCGCAGTTATACAAATCAGTCAGAGAGCATCAACAACAAGCTCACTCGGCGTAAGGAAGCCATGGTAAAAAATCAGTATCCGTTTCTAAGGTATGTAGTTACTCAGGAATTACATTTTTCATAATGATCGATTTTTTTTACATGGAAAATGAATTTTTTTTTTAAGTTTTGAATCTGACGCGTATGCTGACGCCATCTCCCGAAAAAACTTTATGACACTTTGTTGTTCCTCTTTTCTCTAGATTCTGTGCATCAATATTTGTTCCTAATGTTGTTGGCTACCCGAAAATCATAATTCTACTAATGATCGAATTTTCTTTATCTGTAAAATGAGATTTTTTTGTTGAATTTTTGAATCTGACGAGTATCCCGACACCATTTACCAAAACTGATTTTTGAGGGGTGGGATGGGGAGAGGTAGAGATAGCATATTTTTTCTAGGTTTTCTTCGAAATCCTAGCTATTTTAACAAGGAAACATGATGTAAACCATAAAATAGCATGGTACATGATTGATTAAAGGGTTGTGGGGAAGCGCCGTCAGGGGGAAATTCAGGGGGGTAGGCTATGTTGAATTTAAAATAGATTTTCACGTTTATTGGCATTTTTGAAGTGTAAGTTTCATTTTTGCGCTGTGCAACCCAACTAAATGTTCTGACTTACGACCAAATGCTCCAACTAAGATATCTAAGCAACCATAGTTTTATTTTGTAGGTAGAAAAAATACCATTAGTTCCCGAAATCTCGCTCAAATGTAACCTCGAATCTCTCAGAGTTGCATACCATGAGAATTATGGAAGCAACACTACACTAACAGGCTTGGTAAGTGTTACAGTTTGTAACATGTCACATAAATTCCATGCAGTTTAATGCTTGTTGTGTATTCTGTAGCTTGACGAGCAGTTCAAATGAAACAAAAAATTGTTGGTGAGGGTGTATGGCTTGTTTACAAAAAAGACGGCCGAATCCGTTCAGTCCCAAGCATCACCTCCTACTCCAATGACACCAAGTAAGAGTTGGTTTACCTCCTTAAGACTTTGCTATAAATAAATGGAAAAACGTTCATCGTTTCTTTCTAGAAATGGTGTCAGCACCACCCAAACTAACCATCCAAGTAAAGAAGAAGGAAGAGAAGAGTACGAAGAAGAAAAAGAGCCAGAAGAAGACCAGGTACAACTGCTAGATAAAATGAAGTTAGAGGAGGAGGAAGAAGAAAAAGTCCTTGTATCCCTCGGAGTTACGTCAAAGGGGAATTTTGGTAAGTCGATCGAGAGAGGTTTTTGATGAAACCTGACAGCAGGAGAAAGGTAGTTGTTATCTCATGCAGATATCTACTCATGCAGTGCTTTTGGGTTGTGGCAACTAATGGTGGAGCTTGTTTTTACAGACCGAGACAGACATTGATTATTTCAAGACAGGATACCAGCCATTGACCTTAATACAACTCTGGGAACACACCAAGTGTGTCTGGGACATGTTTTTCCAAATAAAAGTTTTGATGACTACAAACAATTATTGGAAGTAAAGGGTAAGGCTGCACAAGATGGTTTCTTTTTCCACAATTACGGATCTTAATATTTGTGTGCATGTCTTTGACAGATGGTCCACGAGGTTTGAAACCAAGCACCCTTCAGTGCTATTCTATGGCACTGGAAGAGTACAGCAACGTTCTTGTAGCCAGAATGAAACTTAATCAGGAGACTAAAGACAAAGTGGCAGGTAAAGCATATTACTTATTTACGTAAAGTATAAATAAGAAATATGCATCCATAATTTAAGGCATCTCACATTGTTTCTCCTTCGTGTTAGCTTTAGGAAAATGCCAAAGAAAGTAGAGTATTTTCCTAAAAAACGATAGGAGAGTCCAGGTTTGTCAACCTTTTCAGTAATTATCTCTTTAAGCAGTGGACTTTAGCCAGTGAATATGTTTTTTGTTGTTCTTTTCTTCACAGGAACAACCAGTATTTCAAAGACTCACCCAGCATCTCAGGTTGCGACTTGCAAGCATGGCGTCTCAGGACATTAGAAAGTTTTTATCCTGTGGTAATTACTGGTCTAAAAGAGTTTTATTTTCTGATTATGTGTCTTTTCTATCTTTAGGTCCACTATGATGACAATTGAGGTAAATTGATTTGAAACTCCAGTATCATCATGGGTGCATGTCAATAGTTATAAAGTACATTATCTGGATTTTCAGCTTGCAGAGAACTGTGGGGCAAGTCTGAATCTCAGGTTGCGACTTGCAAGCATGGCGTCTCGGGACATTAGAAGTTTTTATCCTGTGGTAATTACTGGTCTAAAAGAGTTATATTTTCTGATTATGTGTCTTTTCTATCTTTAGGTCCACGATGATGACAATTGAGGTAAATTGATTTGAAACTCCAGTATCATCATGGGTGCATGTCAATGGTTAAAGTACATTATCTGGATTTTCAGCTTGCAGAGAACTGTAAAGCAAAACTGAAATATCTATACCACAGTGTTGAGGAAAATAAAGAAGACCGGGTTAGTATTTACAACCAAATAATAAACCAGCGCAATATTTTAAGGCAGTGACTAAACAATTTTATTGTACTTCTTGCAGGAATCAGTCAACATGGAGGAGGCTCAACGCCTCTAGGCCTTTCTTATCACAAAACTGCTCGTTCACAACAGTGGACAAGCCTCATTAGTTTCAAATTTTACAATAAGAGGTAGTTTATCAGTTAACACATTTAAGAAGGTTCTTAAGACCAGGTAAAGTACCAGGAGAGTGAGTTGCCTGATGTTATGGATAAGCTCTCAGCTGAAGTTGAATGCCATTTAGATCTTTTGCACAAAGTGCTGGCAGGAATAGGAGAATGGGAGCTTCTACCAAGATTCAGGTTTCTAGAAAGGGCTGACTGGTACAAGATGACACCTCAGCAAAGGGAAGCCCACATGAAGGTGGTAATGGGAGTGGAACTGACAGAAGACAGATCGATGCTCAAACCAATTTCTACAATGCCGCTTTTGTCCATGGGAAATGATATCATCCCCAACATATCCCTTTACTCCCTGAAAAAGATATGGCAAGAAGCACAGGAAATTGTGGGGTCGCCAGCTTATATTGAACCTGTGGCAGGATCAAGCTGTCCATTAGCCAGGCAGTGTTTAATGCCAAACAGCCCAGTAAGCCTCTAGTAGTGACAGCATCCAAAATGCAGAAGAATGTAGTCGGTTAATCTTGTGCTTAAAGAGTATATACGGTTTCTGGAAAGAAGCACCGAGATGCCAAACCTCCATCAAATGAAAACCAATGCAGGAAATGCAAATGGTGCTGGAAGAAAAGGAGGCCAGCCAGCTCAACAAAGAAAGCGGACCACTGGGAAAAAACCAGTTTTAGCTAGCTTGTTCAATGGCCTCCAAGGAAATGCATCGGCCTCAATGAGTGCTGAGTATAGTGGTCTACAACAACCATACCACAATGCTGGAGGCTCCGCATCGATGAGTGCTGCGTATCGTGTTCAACAACAATGACTATATCACAATGCTGGATCCTCAGCAGGGATGGGTGCTGCGTATGGTGATCAACAACAAGCATATACATCATTTGCATGTTACACTTGTTAACCTATACATATATACATATATACCGTTTTCATAAAATAGAAAGAAACAAAATAGAAAAAAGAACTGAAGAAAGAAAAGGATTAATAAGATCTATTTTAGGGATCTATTATCATGTATTCTGGTGAGCAGAACAAGTTTATAATCAGATCAGAATTTAATCGCATTATTGAATTTATGTGTCCGGCAGCATGTGCTGAAGGCATATTCACATGACAAAAGGTGTCAGCAGAAACTCACCCTATAACATTTTGTTCTGAAGGTCTTTCGAATATATATGGGCGATACGCTTTTGGCATTGTCGAATTAGTTTGACTACATGCACTGAAAGATAATCTGAGGTTTAGAAGTTTGATATGTTTGTTTTTAATTCATAAACCACTAGTTTTTTGTGATGTTTATGAGAACAGGTTTACTTTATTTATCATTATGAAGACTATTATTATTTGATTATTATTATTGAATGTTTCTTTTTTAAAACCAGCATGTTTTAGAATATTTTAGAATTGACCTCGATCTCTGACTTAGCTTAACTTTCGTTACAAATACTGAGAGTACCAAGTACCAAGCCGATATACCCCAGCAGGTACAATTGATGCTGAGCAGAGTAATGGGAATTTGGAATAAGGTTCTTGTCATCATGAATGCCAAGTTAACCCTTTAAAAGGGAAGGCAGACTATGATTGCAGATACAGTGAGGGATTTGTTATGCCAGTATTTCAATGGACCAGATCAGCCCCCTTGGCAGTGGAATGTTCTTTTATAAATAAACCAATTTGCAAAAACAATTGCAGTAAAAACCTACATAAAAGAACCACTTTATTTGTGCAGGTGAAGCTGAAATGGATCTTATATATTTGGTATGGTAGTGAAAAATCTGGCTGATGGAGTGCTCTTTAAAAAGTGCAAATTCCAGCCTAGCTTGGTGGTTTATAACTATCTGGTCATTTTGTGTGAGTTTTTACCATATACAATGTAATCAGATTGAAATTTACACACACATTAATGTACATTGCATTTAGGTAAAATAATGATTACGTCAAAAGCTGATTTTCTAAATGATCTTTTTATCAACCAGTTTTTACCAAAAATGATTGGGATTTTCATATGCAGGAATGTATTGCAGGTAGGAATTGTTAGATAAGACTCTTGTCATAGAGAACTTGACTGGAGTATAAGCTGTGATGTAGGGATAGATCCCTGTTAGAAAATAAGATGTTGATTTGAAATTATTTACTCAACAGACACATTCTTGCTGTCCTGCATTTCAACTCCAATTTACAGAGGGAAGTAGAGGTTAAGGAGGGGAGTAATGAACAGCGTCAAAAGGTTGTTTTTCCAAAATTTAAAAACGGGGAAGCTATTATTAGAGATGTGAGAATCAGACCTAATTTTGGTAAGTTTCATCTTTATTCTAATTCAAAACAATTATGCATTGGATCTTATTTTGTATTACACTCATATTAAATCTTATATCCCTTTCAGAGTATGTGGTTGAGATCTATCAAACCTTTTTAACATCCAACAAGAAAGAACTGAAGGAAGCATGCTTAAAGATCAAAGAAATGACACCAGCTCCAATTAACTCCATGCTAGGCAAACAATGTGTAGAAGAAGCACTCAAGAAAAGAAAAGAAAAAAAATCTATGAATCTCCCTGACGCATACCAGCATTAACTCAATACAAACTTGAAACAGAGCAGTACCTACAGAAGATTCAATTACGACATACCAAATTATCTACAGAATCGTCCAAGTCCTTTTGTAAAACAGTTTATCAAAAGTCAGTTTGCCCCAGACAACTTCAGAGAAGTGGATGTCCAATGTATATACCTCCTGAAGAGAGAATTCCTGGTCAAAAGTTTTGAGGACAAAAAGACTAAATTATGCTGTGAATTTGAAATCTTCTTCTAGTACTTTTGAAGCTTGGTATAAGTCATATTTCCCTAGCAAACACTTTTATCTTATAAAGATAGTATTTTCATCACATTACATATGACTACAGCCCTTGGCATCAGTGAATACATTGAAATGGATACCAATCCTGACAATGTAAATCGTCAACTTCAAAAGACAGATGGTGACATGTACAATGATAGTGATGAGAAGATTAAAAGTGATTATTTATTTATTATTATTTATTACCAATGCAAGCAGTTTTAATTCATCTCCACACATTACGATATCACTATACTTTTTTAACGGATATTAAGAGGTCACCCTGTTCATCCTTTTACAAAACTCACGTCTAACCAGGACAGCACTGTGATGTTACTATACAATCAGTTACAAATTTATCACATAGTTATTGGCTTTATGTAACCTGAACCCTTGGGCGTGTATTTCGTTATGAGTAAGTCGAGTAAAGAGACACACGCACGACTCCTATTGTGATCCTTTATTCCTTCTGCTCTCGGATATGAAATAATACGAAACAACTTTACTATGAAAAACTTAGTAAAGAACTTATGATTTCTTTACAGCTTGGCGAAAAGAAAAGAGTATCTTGACTGAGCTACACTTTTCATTCATCTAATCAGATGTCAAATGCTGTGATTAAGAATATTAAACAAAGAGGAAAAGAAAACGTAAAGCTTAAAAATTGTATTGAATCTACCGAACTTCAAATCCTGAAAACAAGCAGAGTCCTGTCTCAAACAATCCTCGAGGCCTTGTCAGAAATGTCTGGCTTTATATCACCCTTTACTGGTGTCGATGACCGTTGATGAGGTAGGGAAGGCACCAAGAGCTCACAAAAGAAAGCTTTGCATGATGGTGATGGCCAAAAGTACATGGATGTCCCAAGATGAATCCAAACAAAAAATCCTGGTGGTTTGAAAAATGGAAGGTAGTTATCACTCCTTGAAAAAAATACATTTCTCTTCTCAATCCAAAGTGTTCTGCTTTTTTTCATCGTCGAAAGCCCATAGTACCCGCTGAAGGTCCTTGATTTGAAAACAAGCAAGTATACCTTATTCTGAATATTGCAGATATATGATTGGTATAGATCTGATAGATGCCCATACAGTTTCACAATGAGGAAACAGGTCATTAACTATAAAATGATTTATTTGCATCAATTCACATAATATCTACCTGTCTGTCTGCTTGTCTGTCTATTGCTGTGTATTGTAATTGCTTTTCAAAATTAATTACAAGAAAACATTGATGCCTTACTTCTTGGAATAATCACTAAGCTTAAAAGCAAGTCACAAGCTCCTGCAACTATTAACTTCCAACACGATTGTTACAGAAAACTATTCAATGGAAAAGGAGCAGCTTAAAATGAATGAAACCTTAAGGTAAGACAACATAAGTCATTTAGAAAGTGTTCTGGATTTGTGGGATTTTAGTAACCATATTATTTTAAAATTTACAGCAATATTTAGTTTGTGTTGCTCCAGAACTCTCTGTTTTGTCAGATTAGCGTAGTGCGCATGACTTCAGGCGGCAGGCGGCCATGTTGTGTTGCTAGAGGGCTCTACCAAACCTTTTGTCGCCATGGAGCTCCTGCACATATAGTTACAGATCAAGGGAGGGAATTTGTTAACCAGGTAAGAGAAAATTATAATTTTCTTTTTTCAACTCTTATACAAGTCTATAATCCTTTTCATATTTCAATTTTAGTTTTAGCCATTTCATTATGCTTGTCATTATAATCACAGGTTACAAAAAGGCTTAATTCAAAGTACAACATCAATCAAAGAATCACTTCTGCATATCATCCGCAATCAAATGGTTTATGTGAGCAAGCAAATCAGACATTAAAGAAGTAAATGTTAATCAAAAATGTTTTGAAATGTTTAAAACTTCCCTCTAACAGATGCTCTATCACCAATGATCATGCCTTAAATTATTACTTAAATTATCATTATTGTGTCTAATAATACAAATCAAACTTTTTTCTCTATGACAGAACTATCAGGAAACTCCTAGAGGACAATAATGAAGATTGGGATGATTACTTGGATGGGGTATTACTTGCCATCAATACTAACACCAGCACAACCACCAAGTACAGTCCATTTTATCTTATGTATGGGCGTAATCCCTTATTACCAATACAAAGTGAAATGGAAAGCAAGCACCCAATCCCATCTTTTATTGATGAAGATCTGCAACAGCAGCAGTTAAGTCATATCGAATCATTGAAGAAACTACAAGATGAAATATTTTCTAAAGTCTCAACCAATATCACTGATGCCCAAGAGAAGCAGAAACAACAATACCAGGAAAAAAAAGGAATGATAAGCTGTCCCTTTAAAAACAAAGACCTGGTACTACGAAGAAACATGTTACAGAAGACCAAAATGGGCCACAAAATGGAGGACAACTGGTTGGGTCCATATGAAGTTGTAGACCTAGATTTAGATAAGGGAACATGGAAATTACAGAGCAAAAAAACTGGGCAAGTGCTTAAGAGAAGGGTGCCAATGAAACAGCTGAAGCCATACATTCAATCTGAGCTTAAGCCAAATGTTGACATGAAAAATGACAAAAATTCAAGTAATGACAAAGTTTCCAACACAAAGCCAAAAAATGTTAGCATGACTACTAAAGCTGAAGAACATAGTATGTCAAATCCCTGTGGTAATGATGATAATCTTGTCCATGACACAGAACTGCAAGATGGCAAAAGCCTTATTTCAAGTACAGTCACTGATGATGATGATCAAGATTTGCATCTTGGAACAGACTTAGAACAAGTCGCAAGCCTGAATGAAGAAGATCTAGAAAGGCAAATGTTAAATATCGAAGAAGAACTTAGGGACATTGAAACTGGAAAAGTGAACAACTGGAGGAAAGAACTACTGGAGAATGGGAGTTGTCACAAATTTCCCCACTTGAGAAAAATGGACTTTGGATTTAATGTTCATTTGGGTCCTTACACAGATAAACAGTTGGATGTCATCCTATGTTGCCTCAAAGAAGCCTTCCCACAAGCTGGCATTGATACAACAACAAAGGTTTTGGTTCCAAAAGCATGCATCCTGATTGTGAGAAATATGTTAGGGTTATCATATGAAGATGCAGAAAAGTACATTGACAATCCCCAATCTAAGAATGCATCACTTATTAAAAGAAGATCTGAAGCCATGGATAACACAAAAGGTTCAGAATGATCCTACCACATGCACTTCTGCAACACATGACTGTGAAATTACCTTTGAAGGTAATGGTACTCTATCTCCAAATGAAATGAAAATATTTGAAAGGTCATTGAAAGAGATGACAAAGAATCAATTCTTAAAAGTGAAATGCTGACTGACAGTCTCTTTTGAAGACTCAGTTCCCAGAAATTTCAGGATTCCTTTCATCCACACAAGGACCAGCTGTACAGTTCCCCCCAATGGCTAACGAGTTTATACAAATCATTAACACCATGAAATTGCACTGGGTTTGTGTGCGCAATATTGGCTGTGGAAATCCACATACAATAAAGTACTACTGTAGCCTTAACAACACCAGCCTTACTAAAGACACCAAGAAACAGATTGCTTTATTACTGGTTTCTTATTACTGCATCCTGTCCATAAGGAAAATCAAGTAAAGCCTGTCCATCCACAGAGTGATGTTGACTGTGGTGTCCATGCCATAGCCATTGCCCTTGCCCTGTGCCAGGGGGTTGATCCAAGGGTACTCAAGTTTAATAGGAGAGAAATCCGCAATCATCTTTGGAACTGCTTAGAGACCAAGCAAATGGACAAATAAGACTGGAAAGCTTCATTTTGCATCTCACAATAAACAGATTCAACAAGAGATATCTTTATAGATAGGTACAAAAAAAAAAACATTGCAGACCTGTTAACAATTTAAACCAGTCTGTTTAAAATAAGCTAATTGTGCTCGAAAGGCACAAGTTTAAAATTATGCTTTGCCCTTCTATAAAAAAAAACAGTCATTAAAAATATAAGTCTTAAGCTTACTTTACCTTGTAATTTTTGCATTTGAACACTTAGTTAAACAATAGAATACGAACTATGAAATCATCACAAGGCCTCATAAGCTTTTATAAAGAGTTTTTATAAAGACAAAGAGTTTTAAAAGACATAAAGAGTTTTAATAAAGACATAAATAGTTTTTATGAAGGTTTAGAACCACTTGAAATGGCCCTCATAAGCGCAAAGCGATGACGAAAGTTATGTAGATAGTGAGACTGGTGGTATGTCAAGTGAAGAGGAGTTCGAATTAGACCAGGATTTGCAAGGAATAAGTGAGCCAGAATCTGATGATAAATTTAAGTTAGCTATGGATAATTTTCTCTGATTTTGAAGGATTGAGTGACGTATTAATTAGCATAAATTAGCATAATTATAAATAAATTAAACAATTATGACAAATCTTTATTTTGATTCAGGTTGTTCATTTATAAAACAAATTCATAAATAAAACAATTATGACAAATCTTGATTTTGATTCAGTTTGTTCATTTATTTAGCTTTAAAATGATGTATAACTTTAAGGAATAGGATGAAAATATCAAATACAATTATTTGTTTTTATAAATTGCTATAAAAAATGGTTATTTTGTCAGGTAGGCACCAAAGGGTTAAACAACGAGTCCATCGAACAGTTGTCACTCGTCTCTTTCTCTCAAATTTATCCAGATAACTGACATGAATCAGTCTTAAAACAACTTCAACTCCTTCCAAGGCGGGTATACAAACATAAAAATCGTCTTTCGATACACAGTGAACGTAAGATAAGGAAACATTCTGGGAAAGATGCCGAGTATTCAGCAACTGAACTAAACTCCGCCATGTTGATCTTCTCTCAGACTCTGCTCAAACAAAGGAAACGCAGTGCATCATGGGATAACCCTGGACCCTCCTCTGGAAAACACCTCGAAGCCACAAAAACTTTCCTGCTTTCAACAGCGTCTCGGTGTTTGGAACCCCCGATACGAAGGCCACGAAACTTTCTAACCGTCCTGTGCTGTTTCACTAGAAGTCATTTGGACACTGAACTTCAGGGATATTTTTCATCTGAGGCATAACTTTGTCTTTTGCCGCCTTCTTTGTCATTTGGAAGAAATCTCCGTAGCGTTTCAAAATTCGCAAAATTACGAAAGATCTTTTCTTTAAAATACTAATAAGTAAACTTGATGAGGAATACTGACCTTACTGCCAAGTTTAGATGAGTAAAAGAGCAGAAAAAACATCAGCTGATAGAAGAATCCATCTCAACAGACGCGAAGCACACACGCGGAACGATTGACTTGAATGTGAACAACAAGTACAACAGGTCAGCGGGTGCTTCGCAACAGGAACCCCAAGGTGTTCTTCTCACCCAGTCGGATTACGTTACCAGCTGAGTGGCACGTAATCACAGTCTGTTGTGATTTCTCATGGCCGGTCCTGTGTTCAAAGACTTTTTCTACCTGAAAACTATTGACGGCACTGAATCAAGTACGCCAGACCAATTACATGGGCAAGGGAAAAAAATCAGCCAATCAAAATTCTAGAAAACAGCACGGTCTCAGCAAAGCACGCGCACGGCACTGAACTTCCACAGCATACGAAATCTGCTCGAAGAGCCAGTGCGTAACCCCAACTATTTTACTCGGGTAAATATTTTACTTAAGAAATTGGGGTGGTTCAGGCACAGGCTATCCACTTTATAAGAAAATTTGTGTAGCCATGAAATAGATTTTGCTGGAATTTTGTAGGTTTCACTAAGATTATGATGATGATGATGATGAATATGTTTAATGAACCACTTGGCAGCATGTGCTGAATTACAGTGGAGGTCAGCTTACATGTTACATGCAATATACAGATACTAAACAAATTATTAATTAAGCAATAAATTACAACATAGGACAACACAGAAAAGTAGTAATTATGCATATCGAACAGTGGCAAACTTATTTAACCTTTCGGTGCGGTACAGCATTGCCTTTTCAGTGGACGCGTTGCGTTCCTGATCGCAAGGAATATCCGTGCAGCACACACGTACTCCGAGGGATGATGGAGCCCAGGGGTTCAATTTCCCTAGCAGTGGCGACAAATTTGGTAGATATGTGGATACGACGGTCTATTAAGGATTTCAGACCAGAGCTATTAAGCGCAACGCCATAATCTAATGTAGGGTAGATTATTCTCAAAGCTCTCTTCTGTACAGACTCAATAGCGTTGGCTAGGTAATCAGGAAGGCAGGCCCAGACGGGGGCAGCATACTCCAAGACCGACCGTATCAAGGAGCAATAGATTTCAATGAGATCCGCCTGCTGGACACCGGCCTTCCTGAGAACTCTAAGCGAATACAGATTATGGAATATGTAAAAAACAGAAGTGTACTTGCCGTCTCGTCTTTAAAAAATCCGATTTTAAGCGTTTCTTTTAGCGATTTTAGGTACCCCCTCCATCTCCCTTCCCTTAATAATCCCTTGCTACGGCCTTGGACATCTTGAAAAAACATATCCTATTATGGGAATTATCCCTATGAGCCTATATATTTTATAACACCTAAAAAAATGGAAGTTGGAAGTTACGCCCTAAAAATTTTATGGCGGCAAAAAAAAAATCATTTTCGACGAAATTGATGTGGCTAGTTTTTTTTTGGGGGGGGGGGGGGGGAGTCTTAGATTAGAAAACATAAAAGACTACCAGGTAGCTTGTAAGCAAAAGGGAAAAAGCGATAGGGCACCGTCCCTGCATACTAGCGGAACATCCTCGTTTGGCACGAGTACGCCCCCACTCGGGGGGAATGGTTTCCTCGCCTTGAGTCAGAGCAAACAGACCATAATGGTTATGTCCTTAGCTACTATTGTTTGAATACCAAAATAATGAGATAATTTTAAAAATGTTAGAAGCATTTTTATTTAAAGAACAAATCCTTAAATTATTAACCTTAAACAAATTATTTAAAAATTAAATTCTCTACTAATATCTACATAATTTCCTAAATTCTACAGGTCATCTAGCATAATTTATTTAAAAGTGCGTTACATTACGTCTAGGAAACCGCCCCCTGGATGAGCTCTGGCTCTTGGGGTAAACGTTTGAGATTACTATAACTTGATTATAAGTGGAGTTCAAAAATTATGGCCACCATGCAGAAAAAGATGGGGCGTTGGGCTTCTCAAAAGGGGATTCCAATTTCATCTTACTGAGCATAACGAAGATGATCGGCTTCACAGAATCTCACATGGAACCCATGTTATCACCCCTGGATCCGCCACTGATATAGTCTCCTTCGCAGATCAACGTTCTTAGGGTCGTCACGCAACGTTTCTCATGATCCTAAGAGCGTCACTAACTTAGTGGGGAGAGAGCGTTGCGTGACGATCCTAAACGGGTCTACCACTACCACTACTACTAAAATGCTTTTTTAAATGTTTTTAAAAAGTCCTTCGAAAGTTGCGAGACGATGGTGCCTTAACACCAGTAACAAGAAATAAAAATGAAAATTACATTAAATAAAGCAACTACAAAAACTTCAAAAGACCTTCAACACATAATGAAAGCTGTTACAGATGATGTGATCAAACTTTCAGATCTGATATTTGATAACAAAGAAATGCATTTTCTTTTTTGGTGAAAACTTGGCCCCATGTGGACGCTATGAACTGCAATAGTTTGCATCAATAAACATTTTTTAATCTAAATGTCCATGCCCACTTAGACTTCAGCTGATTGACAGGAATAGCAGGAACATCTATCACAATACCACCCTCGGATCCTTTAGTCCAGGATAATTCCTGGTCATATCCAAGCAGGTTGACAAGTGTGTTATTCATGACATGTGGTGCTCCAAGGGTAAGGGTCCCAGACCCTGGCCAATCCAATGAAACAGCATACACCACTTCACCCTTCAATGTGTACCTGAAAAGATGAAATACAATCATCAGGATCGTTTTATA
Source organism: Anthopleura sola (assembly GCA_023349425.1). Taxonomy (NCBI): domain Eukaryota; kingdom Metazoa; phylum Cnidaria; class Anthozoa; order Actiniaria; family Actiniidae; genus Anthopleura; species Anthopleura sola. Next base: position 5,734,412 of record JALHLI010000005.1, read on the forward strand.
CTAACACTTATTGAATAGTTGTTCAAAAACCTCTTTCTATTGAGTAACAAAGATGGCCATCCTTCAGTGGCGTACGGAGGGAGTGACAGGGAGTCCCCCTTCCTAGGATTCAGATTTCTATTATTTTAGATAAAATGTTAAAATGTTTGATAATTTAGACAAATAAAGAAATTTATTTATTAGCTAAGAAAGTAAGTATAAGGAAATAACTTTTTACTTGTCACTATCATCTTGATAAGTATTGGGGTTGCGTACCTGGGTACAGTGAGTGTTGCTTGCAAAAGACCACTCCCAACCCTGGAGGTAACCATGGGAACCCGACCCATCACACTGTCCATCAGTAGAGTATATACTTACTTGAAAGTAGACCTAAGTGCTACCAACATAGTAGGGAGGGGTGGGTAAATTTGATCAAAAACAACTGCTAACAAGGTGCCAACTTACCACACTGCAAACCCTACCAGCATATCCAGCTGAAACAAGGAGGCCCCCATATTGGATATCCATGATGGGGGAACCTGTTCTAATTTTAACTTAGCTTAAATTACATTCAAGCCCATAAAACTCAGAGTCTTTGAAAGGAAACCTGGAGTTCCTTTCAGCTAGTTACAAATTTGATTGTTGTATGTGGGAACAGAAATGTCTTTTACAACTGAAGGCTCTTTTACATTTATTATGTTAATAGATAGAGTTCCTGTGGATTTGGTTGGGAACTTTGGAACCTAAAAGACATGTGATTGTGCACCATTTGAGCTTTGGGATTCTCACTACACCACTGCCATGAATTTATTTCTTATCTTAAGTTTATCCCTGCACTTTTCAGTTGGTTTCACATCATTAATAAAATTCTTACCAGATATTTTTAGTAATGGTATCATTTTGTTTTCTCCATGTTGTAGTTTCATATATAGCTTCCCCATTGATACTCAACCACTGGCCCATTTGCAACAGTCTTTCCTGGAATATCGGCATAATACTACCATCAGATGATGGACCAACGTTAAGCAGTAGATTACCACCACAACTGAAAAGAAATATCCTTAAATTTAATCTTACTCTTGAAAACATCACCTGCATTATTTTTAGTACTTTGCATTGAGTACCCTTAGTATAAAATATATATGCAACATGTTAATTATGCTTAAAGAAAAAAGAAAAAAAAATACCAGAGCATAAAAAAGAATGAATAACAGTAAAACATGACTGTATCTGCAAGACATCCATATAAAAGATCCTTGGCCTACTTTGCCACAGACCAACTGTAATGAATAAAGATTTTCTATTGATCTTATGCAGAGGCAGCATGGTTGAGCAGTCAGAGTGTTGGTCTCACAATCCGGTGTTGCGGGTTTGAGTCCCGCTCTGACCACTAGCTGAGACTGTACTTGTCCTGATTTTGATTTTGAGTATAATCAGGACCGAGTTGGAAAACAGCTCTGTTTCACTCATTATATCCTCTATAAACAAAGATTCTTAAACATTTTTTTGCTTTTGTATATACATTTTGATAATTATTTTGTATACTTTTTCATTATGTTTAATATCTATTTTTATGAAAACCAATATAAAATAAAGAAAATAATGAAAAAATGTAACAGATTGAAATTATCTAAACCGTTTTTCAGTTTAAGGGCATTAATGTGAAACAAGTACTTATATGCAGTCAAAGAAGCTTTACCTGACTGTGGATACAAGTTGGGAGACCAGTTCCTCGATAGAATTGATGTCACTTGCATCAATATTACGTCGAAATCCCCAAGATCTTTTATCCACCTTAAAGCAATTTTCCCATTTATGATTCAGTTTTTTCCCTGAGAAATAATAAAATTAAACATGATTAAATAAAGGTGGATGATTACAGCCTAGAGCAATCTTATATTTACTGTATATCAATAGGGAAGGGCAAACCATATAGAATCCCAATTATAGTTACCCCCAGGTATATATAGTTAACTTTCTAAGCAGAAAGTTAACCCCTACCCCCACTGATAAATAGTCTTCTGTCCCTTCCTCTCCTGAATTAAGGATGTTTATTTTAATATATTTTTATACCTAAAAATTCATTTTAATTTGAAAATTAAATGAGTGCAGAATCCCAAGGTTCCCTCAGTAACCTTGAGATTCAAGCCCCAAAGGTGATAATGACCTGGAGTGGCAAAACTTTCCTGTACAAGTCAACACATCTCCATGGTGACAAGGTACCCAGGAGGATCTGCTACTTACACTAATGACAGCTGCAAGTGAGACTATATCTTACCTGGATTATACTGATCATAACAAGTGAACACATCTCCATGGTGACAAGGTACCCCTTTTCCCCAGCGGTCATTAACTATGATAGTTTCTTTAACAGGACTGGGAGGAAATAGAGAATAAATTAATAATGCATCAAGAAAGTACCATACCAGCCTACAATTCCATCAATAAATTAGAAAAAAATAATATAATATTTATAAGCATAATAATAATATAAAAATTAGAAGTATATAAGTTTCCAGAAAAATTATATTACCTTTCATTGTAGAGCCAAGCAATAAATTCCTTACTGGTCCAGTAATCAGATGATGCATCTCCATCTCCATCTGACCAGACATACTCTGGTTTGTATCTGGTGACTATATCCATCAATTGGTGGGATAGAACATCCTATAGAACATCAACAATAAAGGATCAGATAAATGTAATAAATGTAATTGATTTTTAAACTCGCTCAATTATTTCAACTTGACATGTTTTTGGTCCTTTCTCTCGCATATATAAATAAAATGTTTGCTGACACAACTTTGACCTGACATGAAAATTTACAAATTCTCATCATACTCAAAAAAATACTTGTAAAAATTTTAATTGGGTGGCAAAGTTTAGGTGCATCACATTAGTGCATTTTTTGAATGCCAACTTGTAGCTGTAAATCTGTTACCTTGACATAATACTGAGTCGTGAAGTTATTGCCCTTGTCTAAGTTGTACAGTGGATTGAACCATTCATACAGAGAGTGATATAAACCAACTTTGAGATCTGTTCTGTTTCTGACGGCATCAACCAAGTCACCTGTAAAACACACAAGGGCAAAGCAAGAACTTAGGGAGGATTTTCCAGATGAGGTGGAGGCCCAGACGAATTCACAGGAAGTTTAAGTCAAGTTATACAGCCAAAAAAAGTGGCTCATCAGTATTTTCATTCAATCCAAAGTTCTGCGACCAAAGAAGACTGTAAACCAAGAAGAAGGAGAGTTTCCTGACCCTTTTCTATACCAATACACAAATTTCCAACACTTTTCTTAACAGTACCTCTGGCCTAGAAAAGGTACCACTCTTGGGCGCAATATACTAGTATACTCCAATATTTGGGCTATACCCCTCTACCCAACTGGTATGTTATCTGTAAACAATCTCCATGTTGGCCAATCAGGAATCTACTTATTGAGGTGCCAATTATTAGCCTATAAAAAGTTCAGGCTAATTATTTTAAAAGACATTCAAGTCGCTTTTTTGTATAATTTCAACTCATTTTGCCATCAAATACTTTTTCTTTTCATATTTTTATATTTTCAAATTAGTTCCTAAAAGAAAGAGAGTCATACAATAAAATAGGAAACCTACTCTGCAGTGTTGACCAGAGATCACCAAATTTAGTACATTTTGAGAGTCAAGCCACAATATAATCGGGCATGACAAATTCCTTGGTTGATAAGGTTGCCAAACTAGCAATGTGATTGGTTGAAATCAGGAATGATTTCAACAAGAGATAATAGGGCTCCTATACTACTGAATCAATGCTGAGAGAGCTTAGTAGTATCAGGTAGTATCAGTACATGTCTTAAAATTATTCTACTCACCAACAAGGTCTCTATGTGCTCCATTATCTACAGAATTCCAATTCCATGAAACATTAGATTTCCAATTTGTCCATCCCTCATGATGTTTGGTTGTTAAGACAAAATACCTTTAAGTTTTATAAATATACAAAAATATCTTGTTAGTAAATAAATAAATAAATAAATTGTTAAAAAATGCTAATGATCTTCGAATTCCAGTCAGGTTTCATATCAGAGAATGTACACATGGCCCTGAATGCCTCATTTTCATGCTCCTCTTTCTCAATTGTCTACCATATCCAAGTTTAGATGTACAAGACACAGATATTGGGCTTACTGCATTTTGTGGAACGAAACCAAAAGAAAATGGAACGAAACGAAATGACCATTCCACAAAGTACTAAATGAATTTCCTCCCATTTACTGCACAAAACAAATAGAAATGACTATTTGCAAAGCACAATATGAGGGACCAATTGCTTAATACACTGCGGAAAATAGTACTTTTCTTTTCTTTTCATTTTGTTTCTTTCCGCAAAGTGCAGTAAGCCAGATTATTGTACAATATACAAATAATAGCTCACTTGGCTCCAGACTTGGCAAATAAGTCAGCCCACTTCTCTGGTTCATATAATTCTGCCCTGAACATTGGACCAAAATCAGCATATGAAAACCCAGGGCGAAAGTTCTTCTTCATGAATTCAACATACTGAGCACTGGCCTCTCTTTTCCAGTACCACCAAAACCATTCTGAGCCAAAGCCAGGTACAGAGAACACACCCCAGTGGACAAAAATGCCAAACTTTGCTTTATCATACCAGGGAGGTAGGGGTCTTTTGTCAAGTGATTCCCAAGTGGGGAGGTACCGGGAGTGAACTAATGCACAGCTCATCAAAGTCACTAGTAAAGTGAAATAAATCAAGGGTGCCATAGCTTCGCACTAACGGAGGCTGAAAAATGAAGAAAAACTCTATTGAGACCTTTCAAATATAGAAATGAAAGATATGATAACAGATATTTTACAGATGTCAGTTTACTACAAAATTAATCTACATCAACAAATAATTAATTCTAACTCTTTTACCAATGAATTATTAATAATCTATTAAATAATATATTTCACAAATTCACGAATCACCGACATTTTTTTTTGAATTTCACGAATCATGGTCTTAAGAAAGGCCAAATCACAGATCATGGAAAACCTCTTCACCACCCTGTCCAAATAGGCATATGTAATGCAAGGGCAGATCCAGAAATTTTTGAGAGTGGGGGGGGGGGGGGGTGTGGGGGGTGTGGGGTTTGGTCGAAATGTATAATGAGCAAACAAATTCAAGCTATTTCAATAAAATGATGATTGAAACTAGGGGGGTCTGAACCCCCAACCATCCAGCTGGATCCGCTATTTATAAACATTAACATTATGATATTAATTTGCCAACCATAATTCTAACAATACGTTTTGTCACTTTGCTTTGTTGGATTGCCCAATAGATTCCTGGGTAGCCATTTAAATATGGTATAACAATCAATCAAGAGAAATGTCATCACCGTACACCCACCTAAATACATCATGATGAACAAACGTCAAAGCCACACCAAGCACATGCACTATCTTTAAGTGCAGGACAAAGTATATGACATGAAATTTTTTTTGGTTGTTCATAGAAGTACAGTAGGACCATACACTGTAGGTGCTGAATTCAATTCCGATATCAAAATCATGATTAAAAGAACCAAGAACCCTTTTCCAATGGTGGTATAGGGCAAGTGTTGAAAACAAAATGACGTCACAAGGCCTAGTCAAATGGTCATTTTTCAAGGTGTATAGCATGATTATAATCCAATAATAATTATTTAACAATTAGTCCTCGAGTCCGAATGGTCTACGAGTCAATAGCCCATTGACTCGTAGGCCATGAGGGCGAGAGGTCTAATTGTTTTAGTAAAAACCTACTAATCTGTCCAATAATTAAGGATGCAAAAAGTTTTGGATTTTGCTTTAAATATATTTTTTTGGGTTCTCGAAACCGGTGCTTTTCGCTACTAGAGGTCTATCACTAATAGACCCCTAGTAGCTCAGCCAATCACAGGGCTCGTTTGGTGATAGACCATTAGTAGGTTTTTTCTAATGTTTATTTATGCTGCCATAAATAGCCAAGACCTAATCTATCGAGAATTGATTTTATTTTTTTCAGTCCTTGTTGATTTATTAGAACTATGAGAGGAGCAGTCAGTTATTGTTTGATATGACAGCTTTGTCAAGGCCGAATAGGTTTACTCGTGATTTTGAAATTGAAATCGAATTAGCACCTATATATGGTACATCTAAAAACGATAAAAAAAAAAAAATTCCATGTCATCGCACTTTAACACTTTATCTAAATAGCGTAACCAGAATTAATATTCATTTATGGGCTAAATGACAATTATAAGAGGGAAAAATATAATTAAACAATTTTAAGTCAGGTATAGTACTACGCGACTGCTAACTCACATGACATCGCATGTGACATACCAAACAATAGGAAGCCCTTTCATTTTCTTGGTATTTTCTACTTGACCAAAAGCTCCATGAATGTCTTATTGCCTATATTTTTCAGCATTTTCGACTTGTTACAGGCTTAATTACATTCTTTTTCTCTTTAGAAGTTTCAGAAGTTTTATTCCAATGGAATTCCTAACCTAGTGATGATCACGCTAGCTGCATCCTGTATGGCAGCAATCACAGCTAGGAAGTGTTTACTGGACTAACATTACTAGGTCACTATGTTAATATTTACTTAATCTGTCCCGACAGTCGATGAATCAGAAAGCAAATCTTAATAAACTTTTAAGCTTATAAAGTATGCGTGATAGCTAAATAAAGCCGGGGGAAAGAGTAAAAAAGGATTTCGAGCACATTGCTATTGTGTTAGGCTTTGATAAGAAGTATGAGAATTAAAAAATACCAACATCTTGAACTTACTTTAAGCCTATATACTCCAATCAGTCCGTCAGAAAAGCCTTCGAACTTCCGTTATTCCGTCGGTACCTTCACAGTTGTAATCCAATGCAAAGCAAAACAAATAAAAAGCATGCAGGGCATGATGGTATTGGATTGACACAGGAAGCCCATTTCAAGGATGAATTTTGGGATGAAAGGGACATCTCCGTTTTACCACTTCAGGACAAAAAAACTCATCCTTGAAAAGGGAACTTCTCCTTTTTTGAGGGCTGGGAAAATGGGATTTCATGCACTGGGACTAGGATTTAGAAATTACTGGGATTGGGATTTTGAAAAATCTCCAACTCTCACTCCATATAAACTCAGGCAGAGATTTTGTATGAATGGGACTAGGATTTTGCAAAATTTTTGGCTGGGAAATGGGATTAGGATCCCCCTTCAGGACCCTCTTAGCAGCTTGAGCTGCCAATATATAAACATTCTATTCTATCAGGACTTTCGACCCCTTACACTTTTCTATACCAAATTTCAGCAAAAAAGTACCCCTTTTATATACCTTTATGCCTGAAAAAAGTACCCCTTTCTGGTGGAACATCCCCATATAGTCCATTATAGGGAGTACCCCCCCCCCCCCCCCCCAAAATATATATTTTTTGGTTTACTTTTTTGGTTTTCAAAACCGGCACTTTTCGTTACTAGAGGTCTATCACTAATAGACCCCTAGTAGCTCAGCCAATCACAGGGCTCGATTGGTGATAGACCATTAGTAGACCATTAAGTTAGACTAAGGTCAAATGTGGAACTTTAAATGAGCCGAACCTAATGACATCAAAGAAGACTATCATATTATCCATTGTTTTCAATGAGTTCGGCTCATGTAAAGTTTGATGCCTGACCGGTACCTTAGCCTAATAAGCTATTCAAAAAAACCATTGAATTTTTTGGGATTTCAAAACATGTAATATTCAACTTGCACATTCTTTACAATACAGTAAGCTTTTTTTAGTGATTCGCTTAAGAATCGACGGAAATAAATGAATAATTTCTAATTAATTCCTATTTGTTTTTGTTTTTGCTTTTTGTTATTTCTATATGACAACAGTCTTATAATACAATTAGATGTATATGAAGGAACAACTAAATTTGCTGCTGGTAAAGATGATGTGACTAGCTATTTGATAAGAATAATGACTCAGAAAAACAAAACTTTTGTAAAACTATGAGATAAAACAAAAATTAGATAAAATTTTGTGAGCATTTATGCAGAGCGGTATAAAGGACTGACTTCTACTCATTAACAACTAATAGTTTGCATCAATCAACATTTTCTAATCTAAATGTCCACGCCCACTTAGACTTCAGCTGATTGACAGGAATAGCAGGAACATCTATCACAATACCACCCTCGGATCCTTTAGTCCAGGATAATTCCTGGTCATATCCAAGCAGGTTGACAAGTGTGTTGTTCATGACATGTGGTGCTCCAAGGGTAAGGGTCCCAGACCCTGGCCAATCCAATGAAACAGCATACACCACTTTACCCTTCAATGTGTACCTGAAAAGATGGGATTCAAACATCTTTAGATGTATTATCAGTCAGAATCTTTGATTATCTAATGCTATTCATGGTTACAACTCCCCTTAATTACCATTGCTATGTCCCACAAGCTCAACAAATTAAATTCACCCATTTTCATAATTACGTGACCCAGACAACTAGCTATGATACAAGTTCTTAGCTTCCGCCTATAAAATTTCCAACAATCTGAGGTTATTTTCTGATCAACAGCAGCCAAAAACCAGATGACTGTCTTAATTGGTCTGCCATTGGTCAAAATATTGTATAAATTTCTATGTCAAAATAACAAATGCCTTTTGCACTTTTGCAACCAAAATTAATATTCATGTCTATAATTTATGTTGATGGGGTTCCTGTGGATTTGGTGGGAACTTTTGCACATGTGCACTTGTAAGCTAGCTTTGGGACTCTTCACTCAGGGACTGCACAGCAGTGGAGGAGGAGATAAAATCTTATATTTTCATGAGGAACTCAAATTAGGACACAATATTTCATTCTGGTAATAATTGGGGGACTAAGCCCCCCCCCCCCCCCCCCCCCCCCCCAGCTCTGTCCCTCTCGTTAAACCACTTCCCTGCTTTCTTTTCTTCTCTTTATCCCTTAATTTACTTTTCAGCTGGTTTCACATCAGTAATAAAATTCTTACCAGATATTCTTAGCAATGGTATCATTTTGTTTTCTCCATGGTGTAGTTTCATATATAGCTTCCCCATTGATACTCAACCACTGGCCCATTTGCAACAGTCTTTCCTGGAATATTGGCAGAATTCGACCCTCAGATGATGGGCCAATGTTAAGCAGAAGATTACCACCACAACTGAAAAGAAAAACAATATCATTAATTATTACCATTATTTTCATTTCAACTTTATTTTTCCTTAGTTTGTTTACATTAAATTTTATAACTGGATTGGCATGCAGAGCTCATAACCCTAATACATGCTTTAATAAGCATGCAACATTCTATGCTTAATGAAAAAAAGCAGAGCATAAAAAAATGCAAAATCAAGTTAAAACAGGACTATATCTGCAGTCATCTTTATAACATAGTTTGCAACAGATCAACTAATAAATAAACTAAGGTTTTCTATCGATCTCACACTTATATTTTGATACCTTAATTTTGAATCTTATTTTAGTACAAGTTCAGATCCAGGAATTTTCGAGAGCAGGGGTCCAAGAGTACACTAAGCAAAAAAATGTGAGCTAATATAATTTCAATAGAATGATAATTGAAACTAGGGGGGTCAGACCCCCACCCCCAGACTCTCCCCTGGATCCACTACCTATGTTTATATTTAATATATATATTTTTTATGAGTGTACCAGAGTGAAAATATCTACACTGTGAAGCAAGTTTCTATGCACAGTCAAAGAGGCTTTACCTGACTGTGGATACAAGTTGGGAGACCAGTTCCTCAATAGAATTGATGTCACTTGCATCAATATCGCGTCGAAATCCCCAAGACTTTTTATCTACCTTAAAGCAGTTTTCCCATTTATGATTCTCTTTTTTCCCTGAGAAATAAAAAACATGATAAATAAAGATGCATGATTAATTGATGAATGAATTGCCTTAAAGCAACCTTTTTGGAGGAAGGGTGAGAAATTCACAATCTCTTTTTTTTTTTTTTTTTTTTTTTTTGTCTCCTATTTGCATAACTTAGAATTTAATTTTAATTTGAAAAGTAAATCAGTGCTGAATCCCAAGATTCTCCCAGTAACTTTCTGTAATTCAAGACCCAAAGGTGACAGTCCCCCTTAACCCCCCTCCCCAGCCCGCTGAACTGCCATTGACTTCACATGTGCAGTGAACAGGACTTCTTATCGTGTGAACTTTTAATAAATAATCCATTTCCTTTCCTTTTCTTCCTACAGCTGCTCACGTTAGCTAAACATTTCCCTTTTCTTAGTTTTAAGCCATTAACGGGAAGGGCACCGGGGGACCTAGAACAAACACCAAGGAAGGCTGCAAATGACGCTATGCCTTACCAGGATTATACTGGTCATAGCAAGTGAACACATCTCCATGGTGACAAGCTACTCCTGATCCCCAGCGGTCATTGACTATGACATTTTCTTTGACAGGACTAGACAAATAAGAGAATGAATTAATACATACAGAATACATGGCATACAACATGCAATCAGTTACTTAGAAAAATAATCAGTTACGATCAGTAATTTACTTAAAATATTATAGAAAAGGATTTCTTGAAAAATCCCATTACCTTGCGTTGTAGAGCCAAGCAATGAATTCCTTACTGGTCCAGTAATCAGCTGTTGCATCTTCATCTCCATCTGACCAGACATACTCTGGTTTATATCTAGTGACTATATCCATCAATTGGTGGGATAAAATATCCTATAGTTTGAAATTCAACAATAAATGTAAGTTCCTTGTTCCTTGTTTGTTTTGAAGAGCATGCAGCCTAGTACAAAGAAACTTCCGGATTTAATGCGTCATTGCGCGCGATCTAAAAAAGATATCAAAAATCTGAGACACAGTCTGGAAGCTCATTATCCACAGAGTATGCTATAACATTAATGTAATTTTGATTGACATAGAGGAAATTCTGACCCTGCGGGCATGTTGAATGAAGTGAGGTAGAATGTCACTTTGAACCAAAAACATTATTTTTGTGTTCCAAAACAGACAATTATAAATAGATATTCGAAAACTACATTTATTTAGCTTTCAGAAAATGTATACTTTTTATGGCAAAATATTGTAAAGCCTGTGCGAAATTTGAGGTAGCGCGTATAGGGGTCCTAATCATATCCTGATACCTTAAAGCAAGAAAAAAAACTTGTGTAAAAGTAGGCAATGAATTTTTAAAAAATTGATCAATGTATAAGTTATTTAATATGTGGAATTTAGACTGTAAGCTTGCTCAGGGTAAACGTGTAGCTGTAAATCTGTTACCTTGACATAATACTGAGTTGTGAAGTTATTGGCCTTGTCTAACATGAAGAGTGGATTGAACCATTCATACAGAGAGTGATATAAACCAACTTTGAGATCTGTTCTGTTTCTGATTGCATTGACCAAGTCACCTATAAAACAAAGAAAGGCAAATTAAAGGCAAGAACTTCAGGAGCACTTTTGAGGAGGGGGGGGGGGGGGGGGGCAGATGAATTCAAGTGAGGTTTGTCAAGTTTTTACACAGCCAAAAGAGTTTGGTCATCAGTATTTTGTTCGATCCAACTACCACTGCCACTATAAAGAAGACTGAATAAACAAAGGGTAGAGTCATAATATTTATTGATTTTTCTATGATAGCCCATGGATAGATTCCCTTGTATGCCATTGCATTTTGCAGGACTCAAACCTAGCTCTACAGTATTAAAGATTATTTTTTACAGTATTTCATTTTTAATTAAATTATATTCTAAAGTGTATGTTAAAAACATGCTGCATTCCATATTTTAAACATGTTTTTAACATGTTAAAAAACATACCTCCAACAACATGTTTTTAACATGTCATGATTCTGTAAGGGGTTTGTTCAACAAAGATCGAGGTTAAGAAAATGGAATACTGAAGAGGTCTATAGAGAGCTGTCCAATACCATATTTACTTGTTTAAGCACAGCAGAGCCCCAGATTAACTGCCGCCCTTGACTAATTAAGCACTGCATAGGAGGGCAAAATTTCCAAATAACATTGTGCCACCTCCATTCAAAATAATGTAGTGCTTGATTTTGAAGCATCATCAGAATGAATTGTTTGAGGAGTCAAAATAAAAAAAAGTATGGTAGAACTCAATCTAAAACAGCCTCAGATTTATTTTCCTGGATTACAATGTTTTTCAGCTCATATTGGCTATATTTCATTGCTTGTTATCACTGGAGCACCTCCCTCAAATACTGTAAGCTGCGGTTTATCAAGTGTTTTGATTCTACTCACCAACAAGGTCTCTATGTGCTCCATTATCTACAGAATTCCAATTCCATGATACATTGGATTTCCAATTTGTCCATCCCTCATGATGTTTGGTGGTTAAGACAAAATATCTAAATATAAAAAGAAAAAAATATATTCTAAAGTGCTTCAGAATGCCAGTTATAAGCCCCACTGATTATAAGCCCACTCGTCTGGTGCTTATAGTGGGCCTCCATTGATGTAGATAAGCCTTGGTTTTGTGGTATGATTCAAGAATTTATTAATATCAGAGTGATTTCACTCAATCTGTAAAATGGTAAATTAAATTATAGTCATTCTTATTTCCATTGTTTATTATACATTAACATTACACATTAACAAGTAACGTTTCAAGAATAAAGTAAAATCACTCCATGCAGCTAGAACAAGAAAAAGAATGATAATTATTGTACAAAAAATAAATAATATATACAAATAATAGCTCACTTGGCTCCAGACTTGGCAAATAAGTCAGCCCACTTCTCTGGTTCATATAATTCTGCCCTGAACATTGGACCAAAATCAGCATATGAAAACCCAGGGCGATAGTACTTCTTCATAAATTCAATATATTCAGTTTTGGACTCTCCTTTCCAGTACCACCAAAACCATTCTGAGCCAAAGCCAGGTACAGAGAACACACCCCAGTGGACAAAAATGCCAAACTTTGCTTTATCATACCAGGGAGGTAGGGGTCTTTTGTCAAGTGATTCCCAAGTGGGGAGGTACTGGGAGTGAACTAATGCACAGCTCATCAAAGTCACTAGTAAAGTGAAATAAATCAAGGGTGCCATAGCTTCGCAATAACGGAGGCTAAAAAATGAAGGAAAACTATTGAAATCTTTTAAATATAGAACTTTCATGGTGAACAAAGATGTCGGTGCCAATGTTCACTACTTTCTTTAAAGCTGCCGATACATGCTGCAATTTTTCCTTGCACTTGCAACACAAGTTCCAATTTTTGTTACAGCAAATTATTGCAATGTCTATCATATGAAAAAAAAGTTTCTGGGTCAAAATCAATATTAAATCCTGTTTGGCTAGTCTGAATAGCATTATTGCAAGTGAACATAGGTGATAGACGCTGCAATTTTTTGTTGTTTTGATTTTTTAGGCATGCAATTCTCAAAATGATTTTCTGCAAATTTTTTTGCAATGTGAGACCTTGTTGCTGTCAATGTTGCTGGGCATGATAAATGCTGAAATTGCGTATGGCGCTGGCAACGGACCAAAAAAAATTTAATTCCATTGTCAGCGTGAGAAAAAATTGCAGCGTGTATTGGCAGCTTAACACTTTACGGTATTCAGGGTAACCAGAATTACCTAAGTAATTTGTCATCTAGGGCCTAAATGATAGGAATAATAGGTCAGTCAGGTATGCTGTAGAGTGTGTTATGTAACACACATGACATTGCATGTGACATATCAAACAATAGGAAGCCCTTTCGATGTTAAGACATGCATGACATATTTTTCTAGATAAACATCATTTTTTACTCAAAAAAAAGCTCCATGAATGTTCTATGGCTTATTTTTCCAGCACTTTAGACTTGCATTGTTCCAGGTCTTTAATATTCAATTCTCTTTTTTTCTCATCCTATAGTTTGTACATGTTTCAAAACTCCAAGTCAACAGCTGTACGACAGCAAAGCTTAGCTGGCTAAGCATTACTAGATCAATTTATTAACATTCACGGAAATTTTTAAATTTGCGACAGTCAATGAATCAGAAAGTAAATTCTAATGCATCACATTCCCTGCTAGCAGAGTATCCGTGTAGACGAGTCCTGTTAGAGAAAATGGCAGATTTCTCGTCAGAAATTTCCTAAAGGAGACTCTACCAGCAGGGAATGCGTGATAGCGGTTCGACTGGCTCATAAAACATGGCAATGTTGATGTGTTGGGGCTCGATAAGCAGTATGAATATTAAAATTTAAGAGAAATACCAAACATATTAAACTTACTTGCCTTACTTCATGCGATGAATATCCTGCCGAAACAAACGAAACTCATCTGAACCTTATGAAGCATGATGGTATTGGAATTGGCACAGGAAGCCCATTTCAAATGTCGCGGTCATAGTAGTATACCAGGAGATCTCGCGCGCGCACTTCCGGTAGCCTGCGCGAGAACCAGGAGAGACTGGGCAGAGCGCGCGGAGGCATAATCGCAAACGAACATGTGATAGCTAGTGATAGCAGGACAGGGCCTACACATTTTTGGGAATCGTTGGGAATCGCTACGAATCGCTACGAATCGTTGGGAAACGCAGCGAAGGTTTAAAACCAGTACAAAGAGCAAAGTTAAGTAAAGTAGAACAATGTAAAAGTCATTAGTAATAAACGTTTACTGCCTTCACATCAAGAATGAGCTTTATTTAGACTTCCGATACTAATAAACCTTCCATCTGTTCCATCATAAAGGACGTCCTGTTACACTGTGCAATTTTCTAGGCAACTTGTCTCGCAGTGTTTGAAAATGTAGCGTTGCAAGTTGCCTAAGTGTGCCTCCTATTAAGACCAGCCCCTAACTTAAAAAAGTAAGGACTCTTGCTGTAATGAAACACTCCGAAATATAATTGGGCTATTTTTTTAATCGAAAATTTTAGAAGGATTTGTCTGGGAAAATACGCTGGCTGCATGCTAAAAGTTTGCACATTTCTCCTCAACTACTTTGTCACATTTATGAGCTCAAACTTCACCTTCATACCAGTGGCGTAGCGAGGACCCAGGATATGTGGAGGGGGGGGGGGGGGGAGTCACCTAGTATAGAGTTGGAGGGGCAAGTCGCCGCCCCATCCCTACGCCAGAGGCGTTGACATCATACATTCAGGAATAAGAAGGCAAGCAGTTCTTGGCCTCAGTTCAAGGCAGTGCGGAGGGGGTGTAGACCACTGATTTTCTTCCAAAATATGACTAATACGGTTGCATGTTTATCACATATTGAAGACTCTTTACAACGTGATCCTTATTTTATTTATTCATTTAACCCTTTGAGCCTACGACGCCTATGAAAAACGAAATTAAAGAGTAGAAAAGCGATATTTTTTTACTGTTTTAGGAACCGTTTATTAGAGGTTGGGAAGGGGGGAGGTAGCTTTTGCGTGGGGGGGGGGACTTTATCTTTCATGCAGTTGATAGTTTGTCAACTGATATCTGGCTTAAGGGGTGAGGGGGAAATATTTGCAATCAGTGAGAAAGCTGCATTTAACAACTTTATTTAGCCACAGTAAACTCATCAAGATTTACATATTAAACACACGCACTTAAAATATTACTCATAATAATAACTATAAATTAAAGTTTAATTCTGATACTCTTACAAGCGCTGGCCATATCATTCAACAAAAATAACAGAAATGTCAGTTAACTACTAATTTTTAGGCCAATAGACGTTTTTAGCTTCGTTGTTTGTTGTGCCCATTTCAGACCATGTGATGCCATTCGTCAAAAAGTTGAAAGTTGATTCTTTCATGTGTAAATATTTTAACAAAAGAACATTTCTCAAGGTAAATATATTGTCAGTTAACTCACAGGGATCCCAATTTAGATAAAAGTAAAAGGTGAAAATAAAATCGTTAAAGTATATTGACCCAAATCCACATTTGGAAATATTTGGAAAACGTTTGATATCTCTGCAACAAAAAGAGATATCGGCGTTAAAACTTGAAGGAAAGTGCTTCCTTTCAAATAAATTTTGATGAAATTTAACCACCTAATTGAGAGTGTGTATATGAAGTATACATTTGGACACCCCCTCCTCTCAAAATGTGTTCTATTATATACATTAAACGATTTTATTTTCACCTTTTACTTTTATCTAAATTGGGATCCCTGTGAGTTAACTGACAATATATTTACCTTGAGAAATGTTCTTTTGTTAAAATATTTAACCATCTATTTTTGTCGCTAACAGACCTATTATAGCGGTATACAAATCAAAACAGTAAATCAATAAAATTTGACCTTGAAGAGTTTTGATATTGATTTCATAGTCTAGTGAGTCGAGATGTTCAACAAGAATTATGAATAATTCAAAAATCGAGATTTCATTAGGTTTTAGATTTAGGGTACCCTACCTGTTGCAATTCTTTCAACCTTTTTTAATAAACTGAATAATGAAATCTCAACTACCATGATTGTAAAGCTTTGTTCTCTGTTCAAAGTGGAATACTGGCAATACTAGTTTTGCCACAAGCTTGAAATAATTTTTTATGAAGTATACATTTGGACACCACACACCCCCTCTCAAAAATGTGTTCTATTCTGTGCTATCACGGTGAACACAAGACACCAAACATAAAACTGATTTAATTGAATTCCAATTCCAAAATCCTTAATCCTTTCTCGGTGTACTTTCTCAAGTGCTAGGGGTCGGCAACTAAAAACAATACTGACACACAATCAACAGCCGAGATGATTCGATTGAGTTGATCTAGGGTCGTTCTAATAACCTCCTGTTAGCAAAACAGGAACAAAATACCTTCAAGACTTATCGAACCGTGGACGACCAAGAGGTATAAATACGACGACCTAAAAACTTATCTTCATCAAGCTCAAGTCAATCAAGAAGATATCTACGGTAAGTGTTTGTGCGTTCTAAAGTAAGTGTGACTTTATTTAATTTGGTCTTGAAAATGTGTATGGAATGGCTAGGTCGATCATCGGTAAAGACGAGTCAAGTGTTGCATAGGATTATTATCAGTTATAATTTAGAAAATGAGCAATGTTATTTCTCGCTTTGCTTTTCAGGAATCGGTCGGAGGATTGATCTTTTTTCAACAATAAAATGTTTATAAAGATAGCTCTAATATCTTGTCTTTTGGTTCTCATCCCTGGAAGCGGAGGGTAAGTCAGTTTGGATCAGTAACGATACAGTTAGGATCGCAGTTAGGATTGCAGTCAGGATCCTCCATCGGGATCGCAAATTAGAATCGCAATTTGGATAACTTCATAATAACTTTAAGCCTTTTGTGCAAGTTTATCAGTATTGTATTTCAAAGCCGACGACGAGGACTTGGCAGGATTTCAAAGTCGACGCACCTTGGCGTGCTACATTCGTATTCCCGCTTCATCAAATGTGATTAAAAAACATTAAATTAAATTGAGTCAGAGATTGTGAAACACCAGCACTAGGGTTTTCCGATTTAGCGGAATTTTCACCCAAAATTCCGAATTTTGATAGATAAGGATTGATTATCACTTTATGTAAGTTTAATATGATATAATATCAGTTAAAGTAATATTTGCATAAAAAATACGACAATAATACATTACATGGTCTGTTTAGGATTTGAACCAACACCTTTGAGATTAAGTCAGCGAGCTGAACAACTAGACTAGTGAAGCGATACAAAGAAAGAAGTCGCTATTTAAAGTTGATACCTATTTCGCGCAGCGCAAATTCCCTGTGTCAGCACTGTTATTTTTGTTGTTTTTTTTTTTGTTTTTTTTTTGAAAATATAAAATAATGTGACTAAAACAGTTGTGCATTTTCACTCATTCATATATATCAAATATTCTGCTTTGTAATCAAATTTGGGATCTTATTCGCTTGTTTGGCCAGCTAAACCGCAATTTTCAAACATTATATATACTATATACTATATATATATAGTATAATTGCTGAAGGAGTTTGGGTCAAATCTCTTGGGCCAGGAAAAGATATGGGGCTAGGTGGGAAGATAAAACACAAATCTGAACAATATGATTTCAATAATAAATCGGACAATCATAGATGCAACATTTATTTATTGTATTTATTTATGTTTCGGATAATAAGCTTTCTACGGTTATATAGAAATCCACATTTAGCTACGACAAACGGAAAAACTTGCCTTTGGTGTCAAAATGTTCAGTGTAAATGTGCTTCGATACTAAAAAAAAATACAAATCTTTATCTCTTATAGACTGTAAAATCCTATAAGCGTTTCGTTGTCGTTGGTTTCGCACAACCTTCCTACCCAGAAATGTTTGCCATTTTCTTAAACTGCGTCATGAAATATAATGCTGGTAGTTTATAAATAGTATCAGTGCAATATGGTAAATGTCCTCAGCAACAGTACTGTTAATTATACCCGAAACACTGTCAAGAACATTATGGTAAGGATGTAAACTGGAATAAGAAACTATGGTGGCGGAATCATTTTTTCGTGGTTTGTGGACATGGTTAGTTGTTATGATTGCAACACGAGTAAAAGATAGTAACATGAGATTGTAAGGAATGTTGGTGGTGGAGGTGGAAAGTCATCCATATCGCAGGTGTTTAACGAGTGCCCAGCTGAAGGGGGCTTGTAATCCCATTTCCCAGCCCAAAATTTTCAGTTGAAAAATCCCAGTGCCAGTCATGCAAAATCTGAGTCCGAGTTATAGAGTTAGAGTTAGAGATTTTGCAAAATCCCAGTCCCTGTAATGGCTAAATCCCAAGAAATCCCATTTTCCCACTCCCCAAAAAAATCTTAGCACCCATCTTACCCCTTCAGGACCCGCCTTTAACCCGGGGGGGGGGGGGGGGTAGTATGGGAAAAAGTGGGGGGTTTATGATTGGAAAATATGAGAGACTAGTATGAAAAATAGGAAAAAGTTGGCCCTCCGTCTCCGCGGTCCTTGTTATCAAGTTAAGGTCGTGAAAGAACATATAATTATATAATTGCGGATGTATCATGGTGACATACGTACGAATTATCGTTGTCAATGAATGCAGATTTATTTCCTTTCATAAATATGGAAATACAGTTCTTTCAACAAAAGAATCACAAGCAAGTAAACCAGAAAGAAAATGTTTTGATTGACATGTAGTTGTGAGGAAAGTTATAACTTGAAAAGTCAGCACATTCTTCACACTTTTCGAGTGTGAGCGAACAACGTCACCAAATTAGTTAAACAATAAAAGGCATGGTGTATCTCGACTGAAATGCTCAGTCCGGTTTTCAGACAGCTCAAACCAGAACTAAGGAATGAATTTTGAAGAATTTTTTTTTGTAAAGGCCGCTTTTCGAGGTACTATTTCAACACCACCTCCACACTTTTCTTCCTTACGAGTGCTATCATCTATTTGCCTGTAAAACAGACAGCACAATTTTGTTTATTTTATTTTACGGGGTTATTTTACACTAATTTGTGCAAATTCCAAGTATTTCAATGCATTCTAACCCCGCTAATTGGGATTCAATAACAGTTTTAGCTGTAGTATAATTAATTTCATTGTTCTCTTTCACTGACTTAATCTTAACTTTAAACAATAAGTTCCAATTCGGCCGGAATTCCGCTAAATCGGAAAACCCTACTGCAACTGCTACGAGCATTTATATTAATTAATATATATTACAGACATGAATATTTTCACGTGCGTGATTACATGTCACACGTAGTTCTTAAGAAATAGGTTTCTGGAATAGGTTTTAATGATTTCTTTAATAATTCTTTGATTCCTATAGGATAACTGTGCCATCTTGCTGTCCAGAAAGCAGTAGTCCATCTGGAGGACCAAGTGCAAACACAGGTGCTGCAGTTTGTTACTTTGACCGGTCTTCGTTAAGATTGAAATGTATCAAGTAAGTGTTTTTAGCTTAGTAATATAGTATATGTAATTATAGTAATATGCCATATACCTTCAAAACAGTGAAATAATTACGTCTATTGCGAAAATAGTTAACTCTTGTAGCGGGCTACATACAAGGAATGCGGGTGGAATGTCGAGTCATCTGGTTTCTACGCGGGCACAACTTGGATACAAACAAACACTTTATTCTCTAGCTTACAAATTGTGGGGAAACACAGTGGAAAACCGGTTGGAAAACCCGGTGAAACCTAATGCAATTAATACAGCAAAATTACAATGCATACAAGGAAAATATAATGCAAAAAGACTGGATAAACTCACCAAATTGACGATACGACAGGCGAACACACACACACACCACGATATGAGCACATGCTACATACATCACGCGCAAAGCATTACGGGAAATTACAATGGCGCAACCCAGGTGATCTGATGACGTCATTTTAGCGCGAAGCCAAAATCTTTTAAAAACGTATCCCAAAAGTCATTGCGGGCGCTCCACTATTTGAATCCAACATGGCGGCCCCAAACCAGCTCCCCGAAGATGCAGAGATTAAGGCAAAATTGATAGGAATCGCAGGCTTTATAGAGCTCATAAGCGAAAAATATTTATGCTTATAACAACACCGGCTTTAAAACGCAGTTTCTAGTAATAGAAAGGCAGAGACATTTCGTAATAGTACGTTTAATACTCGAAATAGCGATCTTGACTCGAGTGACATCGTCGTAAAAATGTTATTGGTGGCCTTATTAAGACGAATTGCATTGGCGAAGCAGTTCATATACAGTTTACATGTTTTATATGAAATATGTATGTATTGTGTTATACAAATATTTATTAAAGTATTGGGTTTTTAAACTATAAATGTCTGTTTACACGAGCTGCTTTTACATCAGAGCACTGGAGATTTCCCGCCACAACCTGAAGTTGCTGTGAGAATTCTTGATGTTCAAGGTCAGCTTTACCGTTAAACGGCTGATGTCCACATAACAAAGCAGGATTAGCCCCCAAAACTATTTTCTATCCTTGTTTCATAGAGCTTCGCGGCCATTTTGTGGCTCTTGTAAGACGATATACTCTAGGCGCGCAAAGGATTCTGTGCGTTTTCATAATATTTTGCTGCTGCACTCTGATTGGCTGATTTTAGACATCAAGATCACCTGGACGGAAACTGGAATATGAAACGCGGACCTATGGATTAGATGGCTTGTTGAGGTTATCCTCAACAACTCTTATTTTTATTTTTTATTTCTATATGACAACGTTCTTGCAATTAGGTGTATACAAACATAGTACTAGTAAGATAAAAAATATAACGAAAAAAGATAAATAGAACTAAAATGATTATTAAATTGTCTTGAATTTTTGGATTGTTGGATTTGAGAAGCTAACGTTTCTTTTTTGTGTAGGGGCAACTCACAGTACACTTGTACAGCGGTTCAAGCCAGTGCTTCTTCCGAGAATGTCCAGAAAGGTCCTACCCCTTATGGCGAGTACTTGATCGGGAAACATCACTATAGCACCACGTATCGAGGACTGGACTGGTACAGACTGTACCCTAAGAAGGAAGACAATACTGGTTACTATGGTTATTACTCGCCTACCAAAAAGGGACGCTCTCTTATGGGTCTTCACCCGGGCAAGGTCTCTTGGGGTTGCGTGACAGTTGCTGTTTCTAGCAGCTGTAATAGCTACAGCTGCTACAACAGCAACTCGTGCTGGAGGCAGATCAAGAGTATTGTAAACAGTGGCAACATGTACTACCGAGGGTCATCTTACTCTGGTATTCTTTATGTTGTCCCTTAGAGTTAATGTTCAATAATGTGGTTTTCAGTAAATAAGAAACTTTGTTCTGCTTTAACAAGACTTGATTTTCTTTACCGTTAAAACTAACCATAGCAATCGCTAAAGTGCCAACGAGCAAACTTACATTACATTACATAACATTACATTGACACGCGTGAAAAACGTCTGCGCATGCTCTAAGTCCGTATGCAAATTCGTCGAAAGCGTCTTCGTGCTATTGTAAAAAATATTCAAATTTGACTTTCACACTTGCCTGAAGAATAGTCTTTACAAAATGCCAAAACTTAAGATCAGTTCTTGAAACTTAAGGCTAATTCTTTCATATTGTCTTTATAAACACATTATCTTGGTCTCACAAAAGTATACCTACGAATTTTTTTGTATACTCGGAGAAAACAAGCATTTATTTTCTCACTAAAACTCTATAAATTCTTGGAAAGCGTACTGAAAGGTACGCATGCGCAAACGTTTTTCTCTAGTGTCCATTACATTAGCTTTTTTTCTACATAACTTTTTCGCGCATCGGCTCTATGATGCTGCCGCCTCGTCAGCCTCGCGTCCTCACTCGACTGACTTAAGCCTTTTGGCAATAAGCTAGATTACTAAGTAAGAGACATTGGTATTCTTAGGGTTAATGTACAATAATGTGGTTTTCAAAAAATAAAAACTTTTTTCTGCTTTAACTAGACTTGGTTTTCTTTATTTTTAGAAAAGCTAGATTACTTAGTTAAAAGAAAGAATGAAAGAAAGTTTTCCATCAGTAATACTGGCATACAATATACGCAGCTACATCATTTGTATTTACCATAACAGCAAATCGCGATCGTTGGGGGTTAAATTTATGTGTGAATTAATTTCTACACTTCTTCTTAACCCGATTTGCCCTTAGACTCCTGCACAGCCAGGATTACCGAGTAATTTTCATCGTTATCGTCATCATCATCGCTATTCCAGGTAGCAGTCAAAATGCCACTCTTTGGAGTTCATTCTTTCATGTGTTTTCCACATTCACAACATCTGGAAAATCCGTAGGCACCTCAGCCAACAATCTTGTGAAATCCTTGTGCATGCATTAATCTCTTCCAAGCTTGGCTTTTGTAATTCTCTACTCTATGGTCTACCCAAGTCTTCCCTACTCAAACTACAATACGTACAAAATTCATTTCTGCCGCAAGGCTCGTCGCTATATATGTAAACATGATCATATTTTGATCATATTTTGCATTTGCATTGGCTCCCTGTAGAACAACGTATCGAATTTAAAATACTTTTGATACATCTAAAATTTTGAATAACAGTGCTCCTTTGTATCTCTCCGACCTCATTAAAGCGTATGTACCTTCTCGGTCCTTGAGATCTTCCTCATCCAATCTTTTAAAAAAATCTTCTTTTAATCTGAAATCCTATGGTAGGAGGGTTTTCTCCTATGCTGCACCTGAACTGTGGAACAGCCTCCTAGTTAATATAAAATCCAGTCCTTCTATTGATCTTTTTAAAAGTAATCTTAAGACCTGGCTCTTTAAGAGAGCATTTGATTTACTTTAGATACAAGTACGCCAGTAATCACATAGTAATTTGAATTTTAGTTAAGTCCTAACCATTAATGTTTTATTGAATTTTATGAATAGTATAAAGGCTCAAATCAAAGTTTTATCATGATTTTGTAAAGCGCTGTTGTAATCCCCAGATGAAACAGCGCTATATAAATTTTCTTTATTATTATTATCATCATCATCATCATCATCATCATTATTATTATTATTATTATTATTATTATTATTATTATGTGTAAATATTTTAACAAAAGAACATTTCTCGTGGTCTATTGTCAGTTAACTGTAAACCCCATTGACACCCTCATGCATGCTCTTGACCGGATCGAGGTTGTTCGAAGAAATGTGCACAAAAAAAGAACGGTAGTAATATGTACATCGCAAGGGATTGTGGGATACCTATTTTTTTTTTTGTTTTTTTTGTTTTTTTTTTTTTTTGTTTTTTGCCCATTCTCATAATAGCAAAAATATTTTCAAGCCTTTGGAGAGACTCGAACTCTCGACCCCTGGTTTACTAGACCAGTGCTCTAACCACTGAGCTACAAAGGCACTCGTTGAAGTTTAACTTAAATCAAAAACTTTCCCACTTTATTTCAAAACATCCTGGCTAGACCAAATTCAAGAAAACGTCTTAGTTAGCTCTTCTACACATTCATCTAAAAGTTTTTCCAACGACATTTTCTATGAAATAAAAGTATTTAACAGACGAAAATAATTTTTTCCTGATAGTACCTTTAAATTTCCTATTCCATCTTACGGGACTCACTTTCCCAGAGTGCTTTGTGAGCTTTGATGCACATTGTCTATTCGGAAAGGCCTATAATCTGAAGTGTTTATACGAAATGAGGGTTGAAGAGGATAGGTTTCGTTTGTGTTTTCCGGTCAAGCTTACAACGGAAGTTTTTGAAAAAGCGCATAACAGAAAGTGTTTCAGTCGGCCGTTTCCGTTTTAATCTCACGTAAACGATGTTTTGAGACCGGAAGCTTTTCAAAATGTTTTCAAGAGCACAGGGCGCCCAGCTTTCTCTTTATTTAAGTGTCTAGTCTTTCTAGCGCTTTCGCACTAATAATTAAGTGTTTTATAAGGATTTGTATGGAAAATGTGCTCTGATGGGCAAAGCTTGCCATCCAGAGCACTTTTCCCATACAAATCCTTATGAAATGTTTAATTTTGTATTTAATGCCATTTCTCCTATACTCAACATTATGAGCTAAAACTTTGCCTTCTTACTAATATCGAGGAGCTATTTTCATTTCAGATTTCATTTTGACACGGCTGCTCGATTTAAGGGGGTAGGGTCACGTGACCTGTTGTTTCAAAAGGCATATTACTGCGATCTAGTGCCTTTTTGCATAGTAGCCTAATAGCAGCACCATTCAGTACCAGTGAAAGAGAATGTAAATAATAATAATAATAATAATAATAATAATAATAATAATAATAATAATAATAATAATAATAATATATAGCGTCAATTTCCTTAAAGTTCAACAACGCTTTACATATTTAAAATAGAGTTTGGAATATTTAATCAAGTGTATTTAAAACAAGCTAAGAAATATCATAAAAAGCCAAACGGCAGAAACACTTAAATCGTTACATACAAGGAATTCATATTTAATAATATATCATATTTCAGTAATATATGTTAAAAATGTAAGTTAATCAATTAATTAATCAGAGAGAGTAAGCACTTTTAAACAGAAATTTTTTTTATTATCACGCTTAAATAAAGTGATGTCAGTATGTGACCTAATATGCATAGGAAGGCTATTCCATAGCTCCGGGGCTGCATTAGAGAAGGCTCGTTTACCATACGTTTTCAGATTTGTAAGAGCCTCTTGTTAAAAGGTGCGATGATGCAGATCTTAGCTGGCGAACTGGGACATATGGTTCAATAAGTTCGCGGATATATGGCGGAGCACAATCATTCAAGGCTTTGAAAGTTAATAAAAGTATCTTATAATTAATTCGCTGATCTACAGGCAGCCAATGCAAGCGGCGCAGAACAGGAGTAATGTGGTCATACTTGTGACAGCACGATACCAAACGTGCTGCAGCATTCTGAACCCGCTGAAGTTTCTGAATTACGTAATTCGGTATCCCGTACAACAAGGAATTACAAAAATCTAGTTTACTTGAAATAAAAGCATGTACCAGAGTTTCACAGACTTCCATAGAAATATATTTTCGAATCCTCCAGATGTTTCTAATATGAAAAAAGCAAGACTTGCAGATGGAGGTAATCTGATTTACAAGAGTTATTTTGTCGTCAAGAATTACCCCTATATCCCAAACGGATGATGAAAGAGGGATGATATGGATAAATATAAATAAAACAATCTATAAGGCTGTGTTAAGTTGTAATATAATCGGCCGACATTGCACTGCTATGGTAATGTAGACATCAAGCCACTAAAGTTTCAGTTTCTCGAAATTATAAAATGTATAGGTGTCTTGTACAGACTGTATTTGGAAACGGTCATTTGATACTTGCATATTATGACATTATCGTTGTCTGTATTTTAGAAAAAATTGTGCGACTAATTGTGTTTGTATTCTTTTAGGAATTATATAATAGGGTTAGGGTTATAATAGTCGCGTGATCCCCCCAAAATCCGCCACTAAGTTTAGTCGCACAAATTGTTTAAGCCTGTAATTCGCTAGACGCTTATCAGAATATATGTAGGCCTAACTTACTGAATAAGTCAGTTATTTATTTTTATTAGAATATTGAATGTGTTTTCCGAGGGTTTTATGATTGAAGTTAAGTAAAGTCGCACGAACCACAAACCAATCCGGAAGTTCGTCAGTTTATAAAAAAAAGGCAAAGTGTTTTTTCCGTTTTGGACTCACGTCACGACGTTTTGAAAAAGGAAGCTTTTCGTGTTTATCAAGGTAGTTTTTAAAGCCATAAAGCTCCGAATTTGGAAATCATTACATCCAAATCCATGCAGGTTTTAGCGCTTGGCATAGCAGCATGGTATACAAATCAACACATCAAAGTAATAAATCAATTAAATTTGACCTTGAAGAGTTTTGATATTGATTTTATAGTGTAGTGAAGGTCACAATGTTCAACAAGAATTATGATTTCAAAAATCGAGATTTCCTTAAGTTTTGGATTTAGGACGCCCTACCTGATGCAATTATTTAAAACTTTTTTGATAAACTGAATAATGAAATCACAACTATCATGTTGTGTAACGGGAAAATAAAATTTGTCCATTTTCTCGGCCGCCCTGGCTTTGACTTCAGTAAAGCACCCCTTCTAACAATGGTTCTTACATCTATAGCAATCTCTGTACTAATTTTGGTTCTTGTACGCGATCTGTCACGATTTGTTTTTCAGTTTTAACAGACCGGACTAACAGCCGATCTTGAGATGATTCGGTTGAGTTGATCTAGTGTCGTTCTAATCACTTCCCGTTAGCAAAACAGGAAAAAAATACCTCCAAGACTTATCGAACCGTGGATGACCAAGAGGTATAAATACGACGGCCTAAAGTTTTATCTTCAACAAACTCAAGTCAATCAAGATATCTACGGTAAGTGTTTGTGCTGAAGTTAGCATTCGCATTTTAATTACCATTCAGTTTGTTGTTGTAGTTCCTGCTCTTGTTACTGTGGTGGTTTGTTGTGGTTGTACGTTGTTGTGTTTTTTTCTTCCTTTCTTTTTCGTCCATAGTCTCATCATAGCCTTATATATATATTTAATAGTGTGATATTTTTTCTTTCACAACATATATTTATTTGTATCATTAACATCAATAATTGTAACCTGTAAATATACCCAGGACATTAGGTTTAATTATTCAGAATATTGTTACTCAACCAGATTAGCTTTTAAGTTATTTTGAGTAACATTTACTTTCTTTTTTGTATAATAAAACTAAATTGCTTTGTAAATATTTATAACCTAAGTAATGAAAATAATTGTTGTTGTTGTTGTTGTGCTTTTTATAGTACGTGTGACTTTATTTAATTTGGACTTGAAAATGTGTATGGAATGGCTAGGTCGATCATCGGTAAAAAAGGGTCAAGTGTTGCACAGGATTGTCATCAGTTATATCAGATAACTATTCATCATTTTAGTTTCGAGCGATTGAGTTTTTGCTGTTCAGTGACACTACTGATATAGTTCTCAAAGAATGGTTATAATTTAGAAAATGAGCAACTGATGTTATTTCTCGCTTTGCTTTTCAGGAATCGGTTGGAGGATTGATCTTTTTTCAACAATAAAATGTTTATAAAGATAGCTCTAATATCTTGTCTTTTGGTTCTCATCCCTGGAGGCCTGGGTTGCGGTGGTGGTGGCGGCGGCGGCGGTGGTGGTGGTGGAGGTGGAGGAAGTGGAGGGTAAGTCAGTTTAAAAAACCCGAATCTTTTCAGTGCTTTTGTTAGCTATGGGCTATGTAAAAACCATTCAGCGCTTATCTTGTGTTTATCACTGGATGTTGAGACAGGCAGGACGTTGCCTTCTCGGCTCCGCGCAATAGCCCACTTCCAAAATATGCATCGCTTGTCACGCACAAAAGTTTCAGTGCAAGGCTCCGTGCTAAAATAAATTTATTCTTTTCTCCTGTCTCGAATCACTGAGCATTTAGCACGGAGCCACGCATTGAAACCTTTGTTTGGATAAGTGAAGTATACACCTATTTCAATTAACGTAACGGGAGATCTGAACTAGTCGATCTGAGACCAATAGGATTTGGTGGGTGTCAACCTGAATTTTTGTGAATTAATGCGACAAGTGACACAAATTAGCAATTCAACACCATTCAACCGTGATTGCAAATATGACGTATTTGCAATATTTACGAGGTGAGCATTCAGCATCCCACAATTTCTTCTGGTCTCAGATCGACCATTTCAGATCTCCCGTTATCAACGTTAATTGAAATAGGTGTATCTCGGAAGTGGGCCATCAGCCTGGCAGTCATATATACTTATTTTAAAAATCGTTGCCCGGCAACAAGCAAGAAGCTGACGAAGGAAATGAATATTTCTCGTTTCTATGAAACAAATTACAGACATGAACATCTTCACATATGTGATTACATATCACACTTAGTTCTTAAGAAATAGGCTTCTGGAATAGGTTTCAATAATTTCTATAATAATTCTTTGATTCCTATAGGATAACTGTGCCATCTTGCTGTCCAGAAAGCAGTAGTCCATGTGGAGGACCAAGTAGAAACACAGGTGCTGCAGTTTGTTACTTTTACCGGTCTTCATTAAGATTGAAATGTATCAAGTAAGTATCTTCAGCTTTGTTATCCCACAAGTAAGGTTTTATTTATGAGGATGTAATTTCAGAGCTAGGCTCCGAGTCCGCGAAAGAATTAAGCCCAGTTCAAAAGACGATCTTCTCATGAGCCGAACCTAATGCATTCAACCAAGACAGCGTCTTATTATCCATTGTTTGCAATAGACCTTTTTGCTCTATCACTATTTTCGACTTCGTGCGCTTTAAGAACAATAGGTGCATGAAAGATTGTACGAAATTTGAACATCTTTAGAATTTGAACAAAAGATATTCGTATTTCATTGTTGTTGAACAATAGTTGTAGTCAGGTCATAATTTCAACATACGTAAGTGTGGTACATTGGTATGGCCCGACTCATTGTTAATCACAACAATGAAATACAAGCATCTTTTGTTTAAATTCTAAAGATGTTCAAATTTCGTACAATCTTTGATCTCACCTATTGTTTTCAAAGCGCACGAAGTCGAAAATAGTGATAGAGCAAAAAGGTCTAATGCGTTCGTTTCATATGAAGTTCGACGTTTGAACTGTGAAAACTTTCAAGATTCTCGGGTCGCGCTCGATCACAGCTGATATGAATGTCACTTTCATGCCGATAGCTTTATTCCCGTGTTCGAACTCACACACACACACCTTACTTTTTGTGTTTCGTCTTCGTTTATTATAGAATCATTATATAGATTAAGAAATTTAGGTAGTTAAATATAAATATGTATAGGTTAAATTTTGAACGAAGCTAAGTTGTAAATATATTTATCAGTAGATGGGCCTAATTGGAAAAAAGTCTAACTTTATTAGCGACCCAATCAAGACATTTATTATTATTGTTATTATTATTATTATTATTATTATTATTATCATTATCATTATCATTATTATATTATTATTTCAATAATAACATTTAGTCAACAGTTTTTCCTTCATTATGATTAGTGCACAACCCTCTCTCCAGTTATCTACCATTTTCTCTTGCAATCAATTTGTTTGAATTTTTGAATTGTTTGATTTGAGAGACGCTAACGATGTTTCGTTTTTGTGTAGGGGCAGCTCAAAGTACACTTGTACAGCGGTTCGAGCCAGTTCTTCTTCTGATAATGACCAGAAAGGTCCTACCCCTTACGGCGAGTACCTGATCGGACAATATCGCTCCAGCACCAACTATCCAGGACTGGACTGGTACAACCTCTACCCAAAGAAGGAAGACAATTCTGGTTACTATGGTTACTACGCGTCTACCCATAAGGGACGCTCTACTATGGGTCTTCACCCGGGCAAGGTCTCTTGGGGTTGCGTGACAGTTGCTGTTTCTAGCAGCTGTAATAGCTACAACTGCTACAACAGCAACTCGTGCTGGAGGCAGATCAAGAGTATTGTAAACAGTGGCAACATGTACTACCGAGGGTCATCTTACTCTGGTATTCTTTATGTTGTCCCTTAGAGTTAATGTTCAATAATGTGGTTTTCAGTAAATAAAAAGAACTTTCAATAAAGATTTGGATAAGCATTTTATAAGAAAGGTAAACAGGAAAAGTTTTCGCTGACATCTTGTCATCATTTTTCATCAACATTTTTATTATAATAGCGTGAATTTATGTTAACAAAAGTAATACATTTACATAATAAAACAAATAGCTTGGCTTTGACAGAGTCTGATTGGACGTTTAGGGTTGGTTTCAATTCCCTAATGAGCAACATCTCGTGTATTAAACAATCAAATCTTGAACTGCAACGCTTTAAGATGGAGAATTGCTGCGTTAAGTCCTGCGTCTCAATATTGTGGTCAAACAATAGGTGTTTGCCAATTGTTCAAAACTTTGTTCTGCTTTAACAAGACTTCATTTTCTTTATTCGTTAGAATAAGCTAGATTACTAAGTAAGAAACATAGTTATCCTTAGGGTTAATGTTCGATAATGTGGTTTTTGATAAATAAAAACTTTGTTCTGCTTTTTAAGACTTGATTTTTTTTATTTTAGAATAAGTGAATATACCCATCACAAATGTAATCAAGAACAACCATAAATGTAAGAATGGTCCCCGCAATAAATGTAATAACAATCAACCATAAATGTTATAATAGACCCCAACATTAAGCAATTATTGGACGAGGTTGAGCAAAATATCGTGATTTGTTAGTGGCGAGCAAGCAATTATTTGCCGATGCCGAAGGCAGAGGCAAATAATTGCTTGCAAGACACTAACAAATCTCGATATTTTGCGATAACCGAGTTCAATAATTGTTTTATCATTCAAATTATTTTTTCTAATCTTTGAGAGTCAAACAATCACAAAGAAGTCAGCTCATTTTTTCAGGGAAGCGAGCCATTGTCAAATACAGCGTTACTGCGCATGAGCAAACCGTTATTTGCAGAAAGATGGCTCTGCACCGTAATGCGCATGAGCAGACCGTTATTTGTAGGCAGTTATTTGCAGTTCTCTCGGCCAATCAAAATGACGGAAAAAATAATTTGAATGATAACAATATTTACTTGTATTTTAAAGAAAAATACAGCTTTTTTGTTTTTAGATGAACCTAATCCGTAATCTCAACAACTGAAATTCAGAAGGCTTTCTCCAACTCAAGTCAATAGTCCCCTTCACAGTTCCCTGCGCCATCTTGAAAGGTAGCCGTGCCTTTACATTGAGCGAGACGAACGGTGAGCTTACAATGATAAAGACCTTTTTTAACACTTTGGACAATTACTCTTATAATATGGCAAGGTAATTTCGCGCGCTATGATTGGTCAATCTGCGGTCCATAACTTACGGTACGGACCGAAAATCAAAATTGTCTCCCCTAGCCTTGCCATATAATAAATATCTTATTAACCTCGTTTGCTCGGTCCGTACCACTTTTTTATGGCCCGCGTGCTTCGCGCCTGGGCCATAAGGCAGTGGAAAAAACTCGGTCCATAACTTACGGTACGGACCTCAAACTCGGTTAATACGAGCTATATATGCGTCTATCATTGCAAGCCCACCATTCGCTTTGATGCAAAGGCACGGCTGCCTTTCAAGATGGCGCAGGGAACTGTGACGGGGACTATTTTTCTCTGCATGTGGCAAAAACACAGGTAGCCCAAGCGTAGAGTAAGTGGACTGTGAAGATTAAAATATCATATGGTTTGAAAATATGCTTGAAGGATGACATAAATTGCCATATGATTTTGAATACAATCTCTACAAATGCTTCTTTTGTTTCAGCCAAAGGATTTTCTGGATTTTTTCAAATTTACTGCTTTTGGACATATTTACGAGTTTTTGTTTTATTTTGCTTGTATATTTCTTGTTTAACGAGAAAAAATGTCAAATTTCGCGCCGTGAAAATCGTAAACAAACTCGCAAATTTGATATACGATCCGGACCCATTGTCATGGTAACGGTCTGAGATGGGAAAATCTCAGACCGGAAATCAGCCAATCAGAGCGCGTACTATCGTAGCCATATAATAAATATAAGTTGTTCTTTGATTATGATTCGATTCTATTTATTATACTTCGTTCCAAAGGTCAAGGAGATTATATAAACGTCGGTTATTTGGCTATATCGGCCAGTAACTGTAGCTTCGTTCTGTTTGAATACTGACTACGCGACCACGCGATCACCTTACGTCACTAATAGCTTACTATCTCCTTCAGTCACTGTAAAGTCCCGGGGTAGGCTACTAACCTGCTTGCCATTGTTCACTCGTCTGCTCACTTAATCCAATATACCTCTTCGGCTTGGGGGTAATGTTTTCCCATTTCAGACCACGTGTCATTCTCTTGAGAATAAGATTCTTTGTTTGAGTTGTAGCCATATTCATTTGTTGTCTCATGCGCAACCGTTAAACAATGAAATGCTACTCTGGGGAATGACACGTGGTCTGAAATGGGAAAACATTACGCCCAAGCTGACGAGGTCTATTACTTTCAAAGGTGGGGTGACAGTTTGTTTACACACAATGACAGATTCAGCACCCACCCCACCCCCTATATTTTTAGCAACTGAAGTTTTGTTCCCCCACCCCACCCCCCTCCGCAGGCTATCTGAGTCCATGTTATCTGAGTCCATGCTTTAGTCATTGCCCGCCTATTGGGTGTCTTGTTACTTGACATCTTGAGCAATATTGAATATTGAAGAAACCCTATACCGTGAGGGTCACGTTCGGTCTTACTGAATCAAAGACTGATTTATTTATTGATAAAGTTCACGGCATCCCAACAGTCATACTGAATCTTGTGTGTTTTCGTCTTGTATTGCAGCATGAAATTCATCTGTGCTGGCCTGTCTAAAACTGGCAATATATCCGTCGCTCGTGCGTTGAGAATTCTTGGTTACAAGGTGTGGGACTTCGACGAACAGATCTTGTATTACATGGACGAATGGCTGGAGTTGTTCCGGCATGGCAAGCCTCTTGATTTCTATTCCATGTTCAAGGACGTGGACGTTGTCATTGATTTTCCAAGTAATTTCTTCTTCGAAGAGCTCATGGAAGCATTTCCAGACGCAAAAGTTATTCTGTTTGTAAGACAGACTCTTTCTCTATGTATCATGTCCTGAATTATGGGTGTGTCTATGTATGTACTGTATACCTGTTTACCTATGTATATTCTATATACACCTACAGTATATGTATATTATATACACATACAGTATATCTATGTATGTGTACTGAATATTCAATATGTATACAGCATACACATACAGTACATGTATATGATATACACATACAGTACATGTCCATGTATATAATATACTGAATATTCAATATGTATACAGCATACACATACAGTATATGTATATTATATACACATAATATGTCCATGTACGTGAAAACCTAGGGGACCTACACAACCCTCAGCCCATACACCATGTACACTACGAACAGGCGAACACTGTGTCCATGGACAGTGGACATATGTACATGAACACCTAGGGGACCTACAAAACCCTCAGCCCATACACCATGTACACTACGAACACTACGAACAGACGAACACTGTGTCCATGGACAGTGGACACATGTACATGAACACCTAGGGGACCTACAAAACCCTCAGCCCATACACCATGTACACTACGAACAGTACGAACAGGCGAACACTGTGTCCATGGACAGTGGACACATGTACATGAACACCTAGGGGACCTACAAAACCCTCAACCCATACACCATGTACACTACGAACACTACGAACAGACGAACACTGTGTCCATGGACAGTGGACACATGTACATGAACACCTAGGGGACCTACAAAACCCTCAGCCCATACACCATGTACACTACGAACAGTACGAACAGGCGAACACTGTGTCCATGGACAGTGGACACATGTACATGAACACCTAGGGGACCTACAAAACCCTCAGCCCATACACCATGTACACTACGAACACTACGAACAGACGAACACTGTGTCCATGGACAGTGGACACATGTACATGAACACCTAGGGGACCTACAAAACCCTCAGCCCATACACCATGTACACTACGAACAGTACGAACAGGCGAACACTGTGTCCATGGACAGTGGACACATGTACATGAACACCTAGGGGACTTACAAAAACCTCAACCCATACACCATGTACACTACGAACACTACGAACAGACGAACACTGTGTCCATGGACAGTGGACACATGTACATGAACACCTAGGGGACCTACAAAACCCTCAGCCCATACACCATGTACACTACGAACAGTACGAACAGGCGAACACTGTGTCCATGGACAGTGGACACATGTACATGAACACCTAGGGGACCTACAAAACCCTCAGCCCATACACCATGTACACTACGAACAGGCGAACACTGTGTCCATGGACAGTACACGCATGTACATGAACACCTAGGGGACCTACAAAACCCTCAGCCCATACACCATGTACACTACGAACAGTACGAACAGACGAACACTGTGTCCATGGACAGTGGACACATGTACATGAACACCTAGGGGACCTACAAAACCCTCAGCCCATACACCATGTACACTACGAACACTACGAACAGGCGAACACTGTGTCCATGGACAGTGGACACATGTACATGAACACCTAGGGGACCTACACAACCCTCAGCCCATACACCATGTACACTACGAACAGGCGAACACTGTGTCCATGGACAGTGGACACATGTACATGTACACCTAGGGGACCTACACAACCCTCAGCCTATACACCATATACACTACGAACAGTACGAACAGGCGAACACTGTGTCCATGGACAGTGGACACATGTACATGAACACCTAGGGGACCTACACAACCCTCAGCCCATACACCACAAGGACGCGTGGGCTAGAAGTCATAAAAACATGGTTGAAATCATAGAAAACTCGTATCTTACTAAACTAAGGATTCTGTTTCCAACTTACAATAAATTTTGGCAAATCATACATCACTACAGAATGGCGTCGTTTGGAATTTGTCAGCCAAATTCCACTTACATTTCTCGTAAACGATATCGCTGGCATAACGATCGCGTCAAGTCAGTAGTGCCTAAAGAAAAGCTGCTTGTGTACAGTGTTGATCAAGGATGGAAACCTTTGTGTGAGTTCACGGGAAAGGAGATTCCAGACCAGCCATTTCCACACTTGAATGTCAAGGGGTCTATTTTTCACAGTTTCCAAACCGAAACTACCCTGGTTCCAGAGGCGCTTTTCAGTGGCTTTTATACGGCGAGCCGTGGCGCGAGACGAGCCGGAGGCGAGAGAGAAGCGCCTCTGGTGGAATCCGTTGGGAATCTCACTTTCATGCTAGGCGCCAAGCTATCTCAGGTGTCAAAAGCGCCTCTGGAACCAGGGTAAACCGAAACTGAATTGGGAAGAAGAATTGTTCAGTTTCACTCTCCTCTCAAAAAAAGATGGAGCAAGTTTACTATTACTGTCTTACTTTGGTATCTGTCTGGTACCAAATCGAAGCGGTTTCCTAGTGTGCAAGTAAGGACACTGCAGAAGACGAAAATTAAGCGTTTTCGAACGAATGTGGGGGGGAAGGACAAAGGTCACCCACTGAGTAATTATGGATTATCCAGTTATGGACAACCTATGTCAACCTATGTCTAGATATTTCAAAGGATTATAATCTAATAGCAATCATAACAGGTACTTGCACAGTTTACACAATGTATTTATCTAAAGTTACGGAAAATTAAGAAAACCACAAAGTAAAACGAACATTTGTCACACTGGGTGCTCTGTTCATCCGCCCATTCCGCGCGCTGACAATATTTGATAACAAACACTCGAAAACACAAATGTAATAAACACTGCTTCCTCAAATGCCAGAGTGAACCGAAATATTTGGAAAGCACCTAAAACCTAAATTGAAATAAAAAAAGCCCCACTAGATTCAGTTGGACATGTTAAACAGATGCATTTCATTATTGCCTTTCATTCCCCCTAATAGCCTTGACTATATCAACGGTTATTAAAGGATTAAAATCAAAGTTAAAGAAGAACGGAAGAACTTCATATATAAATCAATCAGATGAGGCTTCATTTATCCAGTTGGGTTCGCCAGAATTGCCTGCATCCTCTCCATCACGATCAGGTGTATGGGTTCCCAGATGTTTCCTTGGTCCCTCTTTCTGTTCTTCGCGTGTAAAGCTGTTTTTCCCATACATGGTTGATTTCCAGTTGTCACCACATTTATCGAGCTTTTTTCTTAACAACCAGGTGGTCTTGATTATTTCAGTTTTGTTCTCTCCACAAATATGGCATTGACCAACCCAACCAGTAACAGATGCTCCACCACGCCACACTACCATAATAGCAAAGGTGCTGTTGAGATTGCCAGGTGTACTAATACCATATACTTCAGAATGGCTTTCTCCTGCTGAGCTTTTTTTGCGTTCCACAGCGGTGCGATACTCTCCAACAATGACGCCATTAGCATGTTGCTTTAGTATCACTTCAGAACCCAGTTCGTTATACCAAGTTCCAGTTAAGTCACATGGCTTACCTGATGTGATTTTTGTGTGAGCAAAGCCTAAGTTTAAACTGTCAAAACTTGGTATGTAAGGAAACTTGTTATCCAAGGTAGTAGTTTCTTGCTCGGTTCGTGTAAAGGAATCTTGGCCAATCAATGTCGTTTGTGATCTGTCATCACAAATCTTTACCTCTGGCAATTTTAACCAAGAAGTAAGCAGCATTTCTTTACCATCTCGGCAAACCATACATTGACCGTTCCATACTTGTGTGGATGATTCATTGGACCAAATGACAGCAAATGAGAAAGTGGCCCCTGGAGAGTTATATGGAGCAGCACCTGTTTACAATTGAAATTTAGTGAAAGATATGCATCACATGTGAATCAGTGTTAATTTTGAGCATTTATTATTAGGAAGAAGGTTCTCCGTAATTACCTCATAACTATCCACTGAAAATAAATGTAAGTGCAGAGTATTAAAATCAAAGAAAGCAGCTCAATTTGGAGAGCAAAACAAAATAATTTTAATCTACTGAGAATTGGAACCTATTGTTTTGCCCTCCAAATTGAGTTGCATTCCGACGTGCTGCAAGGTCTTCCACGCACCCGAGAAACATTCTCAGGACGTAAGAATTCTATTGTTCGTTCACCAACTAAAATAGTATTTATTCGGTCTATTACTATTCAAATTTTGAGAAACCACTTGAATTTGGAACTAAAAGGCGGTTATATACCCTATACCTCGGTGGATGTGAGATATTTCAGCCCTCGGCTTCGCCTCGGATTAATATATCTCGTGTCCACCTCAATAACGGTAAATAATCTTTACTTTATTCCCCCTGCATATTTAATTAGCTCGTTAGCCCCAAATCTTTCCTGTAAGAATTCAAAGCAACCCCCGGCTTTAAGACACTCGGGAATCAGGCCAGTGGTTATGCGATATATTCAACCGAGACTGAAGAACAGTGAAAACCGAGCTGATGTTAAAATAATTTGCAAGCGTGTATAGCAGCGTCCGAAACTTAGCCCAATTCCTTTTCCAATACTTATTGATAAAAAAGTATAACTTAACTGAATCTTTCGATTGTGGAAACAACAAAAATTACATTTACCTTTTCAAACTGTTATTACATAGCTTCTGCTAATGGGAGATAATGAGTTGTGTTTCGATTGAGCTTTATGAAGACTACATTTTCCCCCTCGTGTAATTCGGATCAATAAAATACAGGAGTCGACCTACCTGAAACAATCGAGTGTTTTTTTCCATCATGATGTTCAGAACGTTCCACGGCCCTTCGATATTCACCAATTAACTTTCCATCGCTTGAATGTTTAAGGAAGATTTCAGAACCAAGCTGGTCGTACCAGAAACCTTCCAGGTTATTACATTTCTCACACCATCCTCTGGTAAGACACGTTAAAAGCAAAACGGCGACAAAAACCAACATTTTGGCTTGAAATATAACGAAGCTTTCTTGTCCAGTAATACCAACCGGTACAAGCTCAGATGTCGAATTATTAAGTTGGTCCGACAACTGTAACGTAATATGGGCATTCCTAGAAAGCGTGTTGTAAAACGTATTACGTATCGATTACTTGATAGGATTTCTTCAGCAGTTGTTTTTCTTATGTTCGTTTGTTTGTTTTAAATGGAAGAAAGAGAACCCATCCAATTCATTAATGTAATAAAAATGTTGAAATCGCAATTCAAACTTTGCGAATTGTTTTTCCAAAGTGAATGTCCTGCTCCTTTTTCTAATAGGTGAAGAAGCAATAAATTATGTGACACTTTTCTCAGTCGACTTTTTTCTGGCATTTTTGCCAAACTTCTACTTATGATGTATTTAACCTTTCATTTCAAGACGGAACCCCGGCTGCCTAATGTGATGACTTCTTTTCTTCGAACCAAAATGTAACTATCAATTTTTCTTTCTTAATTGTTTTTGTGGTAGTCAGAGGATAAAATAATTATTTCCTACTTGACAGAGTTTTCTATTCTATTCATGATGCTTTAATGTACGCAAATGTACAATCAGTACAATCGTAAAGCCAAGGAGGGGTTGATGTGAAACATTACTCATGATAAGACAGACACTCTTTATAATATTTTTATTGTTGATTAACTAGACGAGCGAATATCAAAAATACAGTCCCGGAGCTTACGTTACTGAATTATAAAGACAAGTCTTATCTTGACAGTCATAAGCTAGCCTTGTGATGTTCATATATGTCTTTTTCTGCCCTTGAGTTAACTTGAGCTTGAGCAGCTCTCTGGTTACGTCCCGACAGGTCAGCTACGCATTTGGGCAATGACGAAAACATGGACTGGACTGGACTGGACTCGAGAAAACATGGACTCAGATAACATTATTAGAAATATATTGCCAGTAAAGGAGATTAGCTAGGTCTAAGTTAAAGATCTCAATTTAACCTTGTAACCCCGGAAAGAATCGTTCAAATGCAGGGCAATGACTAAAAAATGGACTGGACTGGACTCGAGAAAACATGGACTCAGAAAACATGGACTCGTTCGAAAAATATTTATTTTTAGAATGGAGGGGTGTGGGGTGGGGAGCAAAACTTCAGTTACTAAAAATGTAGTGGGTGGGGTGGTTAAAAACAAAACTACAACATATTGTTCATCACCACAAACGAACGCGTGACACCGTAACTCGATTGCTATAGGTTATTCAAACCCTTTGAATATTCATGATCATTCCTGATGACGTCATTAGCATTATTTAAGGACACATTAATTATGCATAAGTGTCAGTTGGCGCGAAGTTTGAATGAACACAGAACCGCTCCTCCCAGCCCACCCTTCCTGTTTATTCTTTGGTATTTTCTCTGTGAAACTGCTCGTCAGGGATTGCCCATATCTTAACTAATGCTAATGAATAAGCAGGGAGGATCATCTACTATTTTAAACAGTGTAGTGCCATTCGCACGTATTATATGTCTTTTTCTATGTGTTTTTCGACTTTCGACTTTCGCTCATAAATCGCGAAAGTAAACCCCACTCGAAAACCACCTAATATTGTGTAGAAGTTGTAGACCTAGTTTCGCAGCTATTTAGATCGCATTGAAGTGCAGCATTGTCGAGCCCTGGGGAACACCAGATGTAACAATTTTCTCAGAAGATGTCACCTCAAGAAAAGTTACTCTTTGTCTTCGATTGGAGAGGTACGATTCAATCATGGAAGAAAATATCTTCTAGCATTCACGTTTTAGAAAGAATGCTACTTTGAGCGTACTGGAGAGAAGCATTGGCATGTGTACTCTGATTCTGTCGTAAAATTATGGCCGTAGCTTAATTTTTCTTGGATTTATTGAGCTCCGAGTAGAGGTCAGTGTCGCCGTGAGTGTGCAGCCTTGGGATTTTCTTTAGTAGGGGAAACCAAAATGACGATGACTCCGTAAAAACGCTCCCAAATGTTTTCAAAGTCGACCAGACATCAAAACATTTAACAAGCTATTAAGATAAGTCTTAAAAGTTCTTAAAAGTTCTTAAAAGTACCAATTTTAGATACTACAAGCATTTACGGTAATATTTTTAAAATATTACCCTAATATTCATCACATTAATACTACAGAACAAGAGCTTGGGCTGCCTGTGCTTTAAGTAACTCTTGATTAATTTGTTATTCTATTCTCATATACTAAAACATTCTACTTTTACTACAGTGACAACGGTCCCGGCAAATATTTTTTATTTAATAGTGAATATGATTGACAATTGATAAAGATTAGGTGCTCAAAATATATAGGAGCTGATTGTAAAACTATTAAGATATAGTCATCTTTTGAGGTGGAGTACAAATAAAGCTTGTGAACTAGTACACGTCGTTCTGTACAGCCCTTCCGCTAATTATAAGAGCAAATCTGATCCATAACAAATGCAAGGAATGTGTGAAAAAAGCACCAGGGTTGTATCTAGGTACTTCCCTGGGACTTTGTCTGATATGGACCCCTTGCACGTGACGTCACAGCAACTCATCTTAGAAGACAAAACAAAAGAAACATTCCAAAGTGCTGCAAGGGGACTATAGTTCTTGTATTTATAATAATTCAATTCAATGCAGCAGCCTAACTTTCTCTACTGGATATTTTTTTTCAGATTAACTAAATACTTAAATTTAAACTTTGAAAATGCACAACAATTTCTTGAAATAAACCTATATGCCAAGTGAAACTATTTCTATTATTTCAGATATTCTTTTAATATACGTAAATTCGCCGAGGTGGGGGTGGTGGTGGTGATGGTGTGGGGGAGGGGGAGGATTGGAGTAGGGGAGGGGGAATGGACTCTTGTTTGAATATATGACTCCTGTTTAAATATATCAACTACGAGTTGACTATATATTACCTCGGAGTCTGCCCCTTGAACTTGAACGTCGGCAATAAGCCTATATAGAATGGAGGCCGTATGTCATACAAAGCCCGAGGGCCGCAGGCTATACGAAAAAAAATCCTTTGCGAGCATCCCTTAGGTTATAATTTGTGCTTAAATACTACAAGTGCACGTCTCAATGTTTTTCCGGTGACATTTTTCGGGATGCTTTCCAAAAACTCGATGCCACCTCTTAGCTTCTTATATGGGGCAACTTTATCCGCCACAAAATTCAAAATTTCTTGTTTAGTTATGTCTTCACTTCTCACGACAAATGCCTTTGGTAGTTCGCCAGCTTCTTTATTGGGCACTCCAATAACAGCTGCATCTTTAATCTTTGGATGAGTCAACAAGATTGTCTCTAGCTCTGCTGGTGCCACCTGAAAGCCAAAGTTGCAAAGTTTACCAAATAATGTTAGTTGATTAAATACAGATTGTCCCAAATTCACTTCTATGCCACCAACGAAATATTGTACATGTTAACCTAACCTACAGCTGAGCCTACGAATGGTTTGACGGAGAGGAAGAAAAACAACATCAAATTTACATCCGTTTTTGTTTGTTGGTTGGCTGGCCATCTTAGAATATATCTGAGAAAAACACCCAAAACATGTATGTCC
This sequence comes from Anthopleura sola, assembly GCA_023349425.1. Lineage (NCBI taxonomy): Eukaryota > Metazoa > Cnidaria > Anthozoa > Actiniaria > Actiniidae > Anthopleura > Anthopleura sola. The sequence continues at coordinate 5,775,809 of JALHLI010000005.1, forward strand.
CACATTTACTTTTAGGAGCAAATCAAGTTTTTTGAATATTCATCATTCTTAGCTTTGATTCGAGTGCTTTTAAATATCCTACGGGTTACATGATTCATTGAAGAAAACTCGTCTTGTTTTCTTTGTGGGTCCGGAACACCAAGAAAAGAAAGGGTGAATGAGTTTGGCAAAACGTTGGAAAACATTCGTTGTTTACGGAAGTTCGTCGAAAAATGCGAAATAAATGTCAATTTTCTGAAACTTTGCCATTTGATACAACAACATAAAACACACAAAATAAGGCAAAGAAGGGGGTCACCGTGCAATCAAGCGGGTAAAATGACTTAGAAGTCGATCATTTCGGCACCTATCGTGAGCTACGTGATGAGTCATCAAGTAGTGAAGTCGAAAAATAATTCCGGTGAAAAAATTACCAATTTTTTTAAAGGACGTCATCGTGCGCAGGGAGGCTGCGCGCAAACAATGCCCACGAATGTCCTTAATGAATCGTGCTCTCGTGATATCTAAATCAAATCCGTTAAACTACTTGCTTTTTGTACCAAGTTCACAAGCGCTTACTTTATTATATCGCCTATTTCCTCTACTGCAATTGTAGAGGATTTTTAGAAAATATCGGCTGACCATTATGAAGAAGTCAACTAATACAGACTTGTGAAATTCAATCAAGTTACAAAGACGTTGTTATGTAAATTACCGCAACGAAAAAGGTTTAGTACCTGAAACCCCTTGTACTTGATGAGGTCTTTAATTCTGTCTACTATGAAAAAATGCCCGTCTTCATCGTAGTAACCAATGTCTCCTGTGTGCAGCCAGCCATCATTATCAATTGTATTTTTTGTGGCTTGGGGGTTGTTAAGGTAACCTTCAAAATAAAATGAAAATAATCTAAATAGAAGGGCCAATACCGAAAGAAGCAATACGTCCAGTAGGCTTTTTATAGAAGGTTATTGTAATTAGCTTGCAACCAATTTCTAAGTTTTAATTATTTTTTTCCTGAAGATATTGTAATACTTAGGGTTCATAGTGTAAATAAAAGGTTGTTGTTGTCGTTGCTGTTGTTGTCGTTGCTGTTGTTGTTGTCGTTGTTGTTGTTATAGAACTACAATACAAATTCTGAATCTCTTCATGATTATTTAAAGTATAAATTCTAACCGTTGTGACTCGTTCATACCATCACAAACACATCTTGCAAACCAAAAAAGCTGGGTACGAGATTAATTTTGAGTAGACATTTTGAAAGAAAGTCAAATCAGTCTTGGGGCTTTATACATGCACCGCCATAAATATAGCTATATCAAGCCAAGCTGTATCAAGCTATAGTAAATAAATAAAAAACTGAAATTTGTTTGGTTAGCTAAGGTAGTGATAGAAGTATTACTTTTCATATAGACCTTCTGTATAAACACAGTTGGCAACTTGTGCCAAACTTCTATTTTCAGATCAATTAAATGAATTTGTTAACGCAATTCGTGACAATTTTTTTAATATCAAAATCAGTAGAGTAGAGTACAAACACTAAAAGTGTGCAATACTTTGCACTATTTACCACTAAATAGTGTTGATTAAACAATAGAGAACAATAGAATTAGCATAATTTACCAGTATTTAGTGGTATTTATGTTGCACACATTTAGTGTTTGTACTCTAAAGCTAAGAAATTCTATAACGTACTAGTCAATACTTCACCTTTCATAACAACTGGGCCTTTAATACAAATTTCCCCAATCTGTCCAGATCCAATAATCGAGCCATTTTCAAGGTCAATGACCTATCAGTGGATTTAAGGACGAAAAAGTACGAAGTTATCGTTATTTATCAGATATATAAGTCTAAATTTCATTAAATAAGAACAGTCAAAGTGAAGTTTTGAATATTCTTTTCTTTTTGTGGAATTTGCTTAGTTATAAGTTATTTGTGTTACTCCCAAATGGGCAATGGCAAAGACCTCTAAAGTATTTTTTTTTTAATTTAAAAAATTGTTTTATGAAGAGATTCCGAAGCATTTCGGGTCAGTTTCAGTCAAGAAAAACCCACCATAATATATATGCATGCAATTTCTGTTCAATTTGCCCCTCTTAAGGTAAAACTTGACCCAAATATATATTTTGAGTGCTAGGGTAGAAATATGAAATAAAAAAATGGGGTTCACCGAATTCGTCAAGGAGATATAATTTTTCAAAGATTAGACGTTCTAAAGAAACAAAAATCATGCAATGTTTCTCATTCTCCCTTTATATAATCGATTAAGTATCTTGTTTTACCTTCAAATGTTGAATATCTTTCAAGTAATAAAAAAATACTGATTTTTTATTTGATTTCTTTCTAAAATAAATTGATTTTAAATGTTTTATTACCTTAATTTAAACTGGCTGGTTTTTAGCCAAAATAGTCGTAATAGTTTTAGAAGAGCAAAAGATATTTACACAGTACCTTGGCTTGAAGATGTGGTAGCAAAACGCCTACAGATCCTGCCTTATAAAAATCCACTCTTGGACATATGCATGATGGAGAAGTTTCAGTCAATCCATATCCTAAAATTCAAAACAGTTTTGCACATTGATTTACACACAGAGTACCCTAAAAAATGGTGGGGCTAAGATTGGAAAATAGAAGAGACTAGTATTGGAAAAAAGGAAAAAGTGGTAGGGCTATTAGTTTCAGTTGGGAAAACATTCCTATTCTATTCCCAAGTTTTGGAAATAATTGGTATTGGAAAAAATACTCGGGAAAATTCCCAGGAATATCCCAACATAGGGTTGTGGTTTTCCCAATATTTTCCAATTTATGAGGAATTTCCCATTATTTTTCCAGGCTGGGAATCGAAGAATTTTCCCTGTGGATTGTAAGCTGCGCGACAGCCAGCCCAGTTTTCAAATTTGACAAGCATATAGGACCCATATTAGTAATATTACCTTGTCTGATATTCTGAACGTGCGGAAGCTTTGCTCTTAGTTGGTAAATTACATCCTTTCCAAGTGGAGCACCACCACACATAATACTCTTTAAATGGGACAAATCAAACTTTTCCACCAAAGGATCCTTAGCGAGAAAGATGGCAATAGGTGGCACGATGTTGAGAGCATTAAGCTGTGGACAGCAGAACAATATTAGTCATATCGACTAATGTCCTCCTTTCGCAAAACCCGAAGACAAACATTGAAAGGGTTGCTACTTATATTATCTTATGAGTAAGCAAAAACAATTATTTCAAAAAAACGGTCAAAAATGGAACCATAGTTAATAGAGGGGGGAATGGTGCCCCCTCTATTAACTATGCTGGAACCTAAAAAATTGACGCATATAAAATATTGGGCTGTAGAAAGATCACCATTTAATAAATTGCCTTGAATATTTGATATATCTATTTTTAGGTATTGATTGTATAACTCACGAAAAATCAGCGTCAAGTCTTAATCACTCATTGAATAAATATTTACTGAAGCCCGTTGAGTAATGAGAGTTTTTTTTCCAAAGTCACAATTTCGCCGAACTCTTTGAAAAGGCGCCAAGTTTTTTCTTTAAACTTCCTACATCAATAGATCGTAGTTATATATAGAATGTGGAGAAATTTCTACAGCTTATCCTATCCAAACTTTTGAGATAATTTTTTTAAAGTCACGCAACTGTCATCGCCGGAGAAAATTATGTATTGTTAAAAGTATTGTTTATATTGAATCAATTATCTCCAGCGATGCGCGTTGTTCAAAATCCTTCAAAAGTAAAGCTTTATAGCGCAATGGATATTTATTGTTGGAATTTTTGGTACATTAAACTAAAAAGTGCAACCACTTGGCAAGCTGGAGAAGATAGAATATCTTTCAAATATGTTTGTGTTCTCTTGAAAAATGGCATTATTTACTTCTTCAATAATGCTGGTGTGGATCATCGCCCTATAATGCCTTTCTTGATTCCACTTCGGAGAAATATCGCAAAAAATATGCAAGGATATATCCTATCTATGAGTTTGACAGTTTGCTCTCGGTGTCTACAAGCAAGATCAGATTAACATTTTGGAAATTCCTGGACACATATGAGATAATATCCTTTATTATATATATAACTAGAATTTCATACAATAAATCTCTACTATAAAAATCTCTATGCTTTATATTTCACTGGTGAAAAATGCAATACGACCAATTAGCATCGCGTACAGCTTTTCACTGTGTAAAAATATAACCAATCAAAATTTAGAGTTGACCAAACCAACCAATCATAAAACGAGCAATTGTGACATTTGAATGGCTTCCCGCCAAAGCAAAGTTGTGTTTTCTGTAGCTTTGTTGATGTGAACAAAATGGCGAGTCGTTTTGTGTCACTAGATGTGCCAGTAGATGAGTTTATTCAAAACCAAGAAAACAAAAACACACTAAGCAAGACGAAGAGAGACCTGGCTTTATTGACTACATATCTTGAAACAAAAAATGTGCAGCAAAACCTGGAAGAAATCCAACCAAGAGATTTAGACGAGCGTGAAGAAACAGCAACAAAGCGCCGCCGTTATTGCATCTTGGATTCGCCAGACAGCCACTAATTATGAAAAACAGTACATTTTTGATATTTATATGGACTTTTTGTCTATTCATTTTCCTTTTATAAACTGACATGAGGAGTTTTTCAATTTAATTATGTACAGTTGCATGACATTTTAACTTATAAACTTAAAACTTACGAAAGTTTCGACAAAATTTGTCTTTTTATTCAATCAAAATAAACGTGTTTGTATGTGAATTCTAGTTATGTATATAATAAAGAGAAAACATGATAGAAAGTGCTTTGTACGGGACTATATTCACTCGTTGTTTGTGTAAAAACACTCACTCGCTCGAAGACTCGCTCGTTCGTGTTTTACACAATCAACTCGTGAATATAACCCCGTACGCCGCACTTTCTATGAAGTAATCTATATTTATGTCATACAAAGTCTATACGCTGATCGACCATTTTATTTTGCAAACTCAGGGCATCTACTGCGCGTGCGTGTCCAAAATTTCTCGCCATGGGTATCAATAAGCCTTTGAAGAATCATGTGTTCGAGGCAATGTTTACCCTCCAATGCAAATGAATAAACGTTTGGACATGTGATTACCATAAGCGTGACCTCAAAGTGACCTTTTGTGTAACGAATGCATTAGAGGGCGGAACGGTTTTCATAATATAATGTCTACAGGCTCTCCCTTCTCCTTCCTTCCCCCATCCCTCTTTTACTCCCCCTCCCCTTCCCGTCCTCTTGAGAGCCTGTTGGCAGGCTGCAATACTTCATATCATATCGAATTTTTCTAAATATTTGTACAAGGGTTGGTAGAGTATGCTTTTTACCTTATTTTCTTGGATGCATTTTAAAAGTGCTACAGGGTTATATTTCGCCATACATATGATTTTTCCACCAAGATACAACCCTAAGCCAAGAAGGGCGCTTAAACCATAGATATGAAACATTGGCATTAAACCAAGCATGACCAAACCACCTTCTGGCACAACATAAAAACTCTCATGGGTCGCAATAAGAGCATGAACAACAAGGTTGTAATGTGTTAGCATAACGCCTTTTGGAAAACCTGTAGTACCACTTGAGTACGGTAAGAAGACAACATCTTCTTTCCAGTTTTTCGGGACGAGATTTAAGGGAAAATAGGATCCATCATCGTCCAGTATCATATTAGGGAGAGATATACAGCCTTCTGCCTCTCCAAAGACAAAAATATTCTTTATAGTTAGTTGTGTTGCTGCTTTCTTCACCTTGTTGAGAAAACAGGGAAGTGTAACTATGTACGTAGCACCAGAATCTTGTAATTGGTGAATAATTTCATTTGCAGTATATTCAGGATTCATGGTAGTAACGATTCCTCCAATTGCCGTTATTCCGTAAAGCACGATTGGAAATTCAATAACATTTGGTAAAATTATGGCAGCCACTTCATTTTCTTTAAATCCTTTATGAAGAAGAGCAGAACCACATTTCATAATCAAACGCTTCAACTCTTTATAAGTGTAGAATCGGCCAGACGTATTGTCAACCTGGTGATAGTACAGAATTTTTTTATTATACATTAGTAAATGTTGAGTTACGTCTTGGCGTCAAATGTAATTTCTGAGGAATGACGCCATGTAATTCAGCGACAGATACTAAGACGATAATCAGTATAGATATTGATTGTATTTTGTTTCATATTATATTTCAACTAAGATTCTGGACGAAACGTTCTATAACTACTAAAACAAACTTACTGAATACCTGGGACATGAGACATTTGTTTTTAGTTTTAGTGCATTTTGAAAATTAACAGGCCAATTTTACTGGAAATTTGATATGACGGAAGTCGTAAGTCTAGCGTTCAAAACATTCAATGACTTAATGCCTCTAGATAAATATAGTGAAATTATACCTACTAACCATAGCTATTTTGTCTCCATGCTGGTCGAACGTCGCTAAGATAAAGTGTGGGAATGACTGAGGGGTATCAGGAATATGAACGTCAAAACTGCTTCGTATAACCGCCATAACAAAGTTTGCTATTTATAAATTCATATAAGATCGGTTTCACGTGACTAGTTTTCGAATAATTAGCTGATCATATATTACATATATGTATGGCGAAACGAGTGAAACGTTTGAATAAACACCTTTATTATATGAAATAGAGTGTGATATTAAGTGACATCAAAATGATAAGATTGATATCCCCACCCCACCAGTGGCCAGTGGGGATACGATTTTTATCAACACTGGTGTGTCAAATTTCGACCAAAGTCAAATTCTCCATTATTTTTCATTGAAGATTTCATATAATAAACAGAACATTACATGGCTGCTCGGAGATACGAATTTTATCTTGTCATGCTGATATTATCTCTCACTCGTTCGTCGGTCTACTCGTGAGAGATAATATCAACACTCGAAGATAAAATTCGTATCTCCGCGCGACCATGTAATATCCTCTATATATTTACTACGTATGCCTTAAGAAGTTTTCCAAACCACATTCATATATATATACCTACCTACCTACCTACCTACCTACCTACCTACCTACCTACCTACCTACCTACCTACCTACCTACCTACCTACCTACCTACCTACCTACCTACCTACCTACCTACCTACCTACCTACCTACCTACCTACCTATCCACCTACCTACCTACCTACCTACCTACCTACCTACCTACCTACCTACCTACCTACCTACCTACCTACCTACCTACCTACCTACCTATGATTTATATATATATTTTTTCTTTTTTTCTTTTGGTCAGTCAATATTCCAGTATGATACTGCCAAAAAAAGGGCTTAAGAATTAATATGCTATTGAAGCGATTTGCCGTGTCCAAATAATAACGGTGTGGTAATGAATTGCCGTGTGTAAATTTCAGTGGACCTCGTGTGTTTATTGTATTTTTCACCTGGTTTCAGTATCAGCTGAGAGTCATTCATTTCTCACTGGCGAATCAGGGGGTTGTATGATGACAATGAAAGCGAAAGTAACGCCTAATTCTAGTTAGCCATCATTATCACTGTTAGCCAGATTGGGGGATTGCAACCCCCCTCAACCCTTCCCTTGGATCCGCCCTTACTAGACATTATCTAATTTTAGAATTATATTTCAATTATATTTATGACATATTTTCCATATTCCCACGAAAACCTTTGTGATAGACATTGGTCCATTTATTCTCAATCTTGATCAGGGGATGGTACTATCCAATGAGTACTCTTCATATTCGTGTCACATTCAAACTAGATATGCTCATTATTTAAAAAATTGACTTTAGAAGATGAGTCTTAAAGTACTTAAAGTGAGTTAGCCAATGAGATTTTTGTAAACATAACCGCTCCCAATCTTCATGCCCACATATAGTCAAGGCCATTTGGCTACAAAGGTGCAAAAAGCAGACAACTCTTCTGTATCGACTTCAGCCAAACAAGCTGTCAAGATGTTGAGTTTTGTCGCCGTTTTGCTTTTAACGTGTCTTTCCAGGGGATGGTGTGAGAAATGTAATAACCTGGATGGATTGTGGTACAACCAGCTTGGTTCTGAAATCTTCCTCAAACATTTAAGCGATGGAAAATTAATTGGTGAATATCGAAGTGCCGTGGAACGTTCTGAACATCATGATGGAAAAAAACACTCGATCATTTCAGGTAGGGCTTAAAGTCATACGCCATAACTTATTCACGTCATATGAAAAGAAAAGAAGCTTAGATAAATAAGACGCTATTTATCAGCCGTCAGTGTTTTAGCGTGCGGATTATTTGACCCAACTTGCCTTTTATCTATTTATTACAATTTATCGGCATGACTGACTGTCTGCGGTCAAAGCCTTGTAAGTCTAATGAAAACACCCCTGAAAATCGAGGTCAATGAAGTCTATCAATATATCTACCATTCAGACGTGACTAATTTGACGGTGTCGTTGGACTAAATTTATAGAATTGAAGTGTTTTCTTTTTCAAGTAAGTAATGATTTCTAATTCATTTCACATCAGTCAGTCAAGTACTTCCAAAAGTCGACCCCCGGTCGACTATTGGCCGTATTATCTCCCTCGCGACAACTTCGGCACGCAACAAAAATCGATGTTGCAAGTTGTGGCTGTTTGTTTCAAAAATGGAAAGTGCTCCTACTTTTTGCAGCAAATTTTGCAACTTGCAACATCGATTTTAGTTGCGTGATAAGTTGCGTACGTTGGTGGTAATATGGTCAACATTGCTCTGCATCATTTTATTGACACTAATTTTAGAACTCAGTGTTATCGTTAGCATCTTTTGTTTAACTTGATCAGCCGATTACTGGTACTCTTAACCATGATTAATGGAGTGGAATGATTTGGAAAGCTATTGTTCTAGGTTTGTGTTTCTACTTTTACTATCGTCGTTCACAGAGAAGGAAAAGTTGCAGCGTTTGGTCATAGTACTTAGGGAACATAGACAATTTTTTTCAAAAATGTTCTAAAATAGGAGATATTTGTAAATAAATTCTATATGATAGAGATTGATTGTTTAATGAAAAGGGAATCCCATTTTTTAACACTTTCTTATTTATCATCTAGTAACTTAACTGTATTTGCACGTGAATAGTTGTCCTCAATTTTGTAATCTTAGAATGAAGATGTTACACTTTCAAAATATTCGTACATGAAAATAGTACGGAAACTAGTATTTTCAGCCACACTTACGTTGGTTTTATTTTATTCTATTTTATTTTGATTTGATTTAATTTAATTTAATTTGATTTGATTTGATTCGATTTGATTATATTTTATTTTATTAGCTTCGCCAAATATCTAATTATGTATAACAACAAAACACAACAAGAACAATGTAAGGCAGGGTAACCGCAACAGCCGTGGTAGGCCAATTACTGCGGGCCCGTACTATCCCTAATAAAACATATACCGAAACTATAAAATCAGTAGCAGCAGGTTAAGGGCAGTAAGGCTACGCGAGGTATTGCACTTCGGACAAACAGTCTTAAAGGTTCTAGGATTTTCAGGGTCGTAAATAGCTTGCAATGATTTGAAATAGTAATTGAACATTAAAGCTTTGAATGAGCTTAAATTTACCATATTAAGGTTCAGTTCTTCAGCGAGAGTGTTCCACATTCTAATTGTTCTTACAGTAAATGAGCGTTGGTAAGTAGAAGATTTACACTTTGCATGGTGGTACATACTTAATGATATCGATATTGGAGTTACTGCTAGACCTGGTTTGTCTGGTAGGGTAGTAGATGCGAGGAAAGATGGACTGATTAACTGTTACCAGGCCATTAACTACTTTGAAGAAAAAAACCATATCTAAGAACTCGTGCCAGTAGCACGGTCAATATCACGTGATTGAACATCACTCGCCAAACAAAAACTTATAACACACAATAGCTGTGATGTAACTGAGATCAAAACGACGCGCATATGAAAGTTAAGTAAATTAAAAGATATTATCCATAACTCAAAAACTTTGGCCGATAGTCTTCTTGCAAAAATACGATACTGAGCAGCCTTTGGATTATCTTCACCGGTGGTATTCCACATAAAATACCCCATAGTGTAAAGCTGACCTCACCGGTGCACCCAATTGCAAAGTATTAAAAGAGTTCTCGCTAACCAGCGAAAGCAAAAAAATCTAGAACCAAATAAACTCTACAAACTGTGCCTGGCGACTCGTGCTGTCAGCATTCGGTAGTTCTGCGTCTATTAAGGCATCTTGAGTGTTTCAAGGAGCTTGTTCATCTTGTTGTTATTGTTGTTGTTATTATTTTAAACATTTATTTATTTATATATTTATATATTTATATACTTATTTAGGTGCTGCTCCATATAACTCTCCAGGGGCCACTTTCTCATTTGCTGTCATCTGGTCCAATGGATCATCAACGAAAGCATGGACCGGTCAATGTCTGCTATGCAAAGATGGAAAAGAAATGCTTCTTACTTCCTGGTTAAAGCGGTCACAAGTTTATACTTGTATTGACAAATGGAAGTCTACGATGATTGGACTTGACACCTTTACAAGAACAGAGCAACTCCCCGGCCCTCGTAAACCGGATAAGACCATCCCTTCCTTGCCGACATATTTCGCTCCTACAAACACATCAGGTAAGCCATGTGACATAACTGGAACTTGGTATAACGAACTGGGTTCTGAAGTGATACTAAAGCAAAATACTAATGGCGTCATTGTTGGAGAGTATCGCACCGCTGTGGAACGCAAAAAAGGCTCAGCAGGAGAAAGCCATTCTGAAGTATATGGTATTAGTACACCTGGCAATCCCAACAGCACCTTTGCTATTATGGTAGTGTGGCGTGGTGGAGCATCTGTTACTGCTTGGGTTGGTCAATGCCATATTTGTGGAGAGAACAAAACTGAAATAATCGAGACCACCTGGTTGTTAAAAAGTAAGCTCGATAAATGTGGGGACAACTGGAAATCAACCATGTATGGGGAAAACAGCTTTACACGCGAAGAACAGAAAGAGGGACCAAGGAAAAATCTGGGAACCCATACACCTGATCGTGATGGAGAGGACGCTGACCCACGTGGTAGTGCAAGCCTGGCCAATGAGGGTGTTTTCTCATGGATTCTTGTTTTCTGGTTTGCAATGTGCATTTTCTAAAGACACTAAGGCTTATCCTAAAGGAGAAAAAAAATCATTTTGGTTAATGAATCGTTGTGATGTCCATTTTAGTTTTCTTGGCATCTAAGTAAAACCTTTTTATTATTATGCCCTTGACAACGCTTTTTGGAAGTTTAATGAAGTTTTTTAATATTGTAACACTATGAAGCCTAATAAAGGGATACAGTCTCCGATGCCTCTATAATAAGGACATTTGTTCTGTATGAACACTTTGTTTGGTCAGCCAAAATGGTATTTAAGTTACTGAAAACAGATATCTACGAAGCGAAATAGGGATTGCACCTACTTTGGGCTTTGCGGAGTTATTTACGAGAAATAGGACACGTTTTAACACTTGTTACGATGGTTCGAATTAAGTTAAACACAGGGGAACCATCAATACGGTTAAATAACTTGAACATAGGGTGACCATCACTACACTTGTCTACCTGGAGAGCTCACGATGGAAGTGATTATGTGTGTGTTTTATATAAGGCACCAGTAAGTGAATTTTTACGTTTGCTTTATACTTAAAGGTTTAGACACTTGTTTCTCTCTGAACCATGCTTGCTTGTTCGAATGCTTAAAATATATGCGCTTTTTGGTATAAAAAAAACGAAGTTGATATAAATGTTCGTAGCAGTTGCAGTGCCGGTGTTTCACAATCTCTGACTCAATTCACTGAAGGTTTTTTTAATCACATTTGATGAAGCAGGAATACGAATGTAGCACGCCAAGGTACCTGCGTGGACTTTGAAATCCTGCCAAGTCCTCGTCGTCGGCTTTGAAATACAATATAAACTTGGACAAAAGGCTTAAAGTTATTATGAAGTTATCCAAATTGCAATTCTAATTGCGATCCAGATGGAGGATTCTAACTGCGATCCTGACTACGATCCTAACCGCGATCTTAACTGTATCGTTAGTTTATCTTCTCCTAGATTGATAATAATAACTCTCTATCCAGCTGTACGAAAAACTAAGCGCGAAAAGGATTGTTGTTGTAAATCAAGCGGCCCTCACCTGAGTCTTAAAAGTCAGAGATCTCACAGAATTTGAGGAGATGGATCGCAAAGATTTACTTTAATTTTTTAAACAACACATATACTTCAACTTTTTTCCTCTAAATTCTTTGAAACGAGTGTTTTTGTATTGGGAAGAGACTTGGAGCAAGGGCCGCTTGGCTAAGCATCGAAGCGCGCTGTGATTGGACGGTTCGTGCGTGCTCCGGACACCTGGATAGTAACATACCAAGACGATTATCTGAAAAAATTCCTTATATACCTTCAAAACACGCCTGTTTTTCTAAAAAGATTTAATTCGATTGTATTTGTTTTTTATATGACAACGTTCTTGCAATGCACCCTTCTCAAAATCATCTTGAATGCAAGGCTAACATGGAACACAAAAGTAATGCCACAAATTCCATCGAGAGAAAGTGTGTTTCTTTTGTGTTTCATTTTAGCCTCGCATCCAAGATAATTTTGAGAAGGCTGCATTAGGTGTACCATATATTTATCTATTTTTTCGAATCTTAATATCAGTTTATCATTATAATTATTCCTTCTCAGTTTTCAACATATTGCTATAGCTTTACTCGCCTCCGGCTTGTGATTTTTGAACTTTTCTCGTGTTTCTCCCAACATCCCGCTTGCTCTATTTCACTGGTAGAGTCATAGAACTTAGTTTCTACTGATTGCTTTTATGATATAGCAGAAGATCTTTTAAGATTATAAAAACGTTTTATTTTTAAATTGAGATTCTCCAAACTATGGCAAATAAGCGAATCACATTCGTCGTACTTTTTCTCATTCACAAAGAAGCAGAGTCTTACAAAGCAGTTTTCACGAAATTGTCTTGAAAAAAAAATATAAAAAGGATGTAAACATCAACATTATACGAAAAAGTTCCTCAAGTGACAGTTCCTCAAGATTTATACGTTATGTGCACAACATTGCATCGTGCAAGCTCTACTTCAAAAACAACACTGGATTTTGTCAGATCTTTTTGAACTTCTTTTCTACATCTACAACAGAGCAAACCTCACATCCTGGGTAAGTTTTATAGTTTTGTTGTTTGAGGGATTGTTTAGGAACCTTTTCATTTCATTCCTAAGTGAAACCAGACTGTTTCGGGCGGTAGTTTTCGTCGCTTTTCGATCTACTGACTGGCTGGAGGTTGCTTCGGCGAGAAATCTTTTCGGCATATTTACTCTAGCATTTCTCAAGGTATTTCCTTGACTTTTACTTCTTTTACTCCTTTTCAGAGCACTATTCTAGTTGAAAAGTGTATGCCTTTGGTTTAAATTTGACAGAAAGTTTTAGTTTAAGCTTATAACAAATTGTTCAAGCGTATTTGTAAACAAGACTACCTAGTCAGCAATGTTAGACAATACTGCGAATTTCAACCTTGAGCAGGCACTCTACCGGTTATTTTGTACCTCTTTTTGTCTTTTTATCTGAAAAAAACAATAACTTTGTTGAATGAAAATTCACTACGAAAGATTAAAACAATCTTGAAAATCAGAAATTGCCCATTTTGTGCAGATTTTGGACTTAAAATGTTGTAGAGAAACTTTCATTTGTGAGCTGTCAATCACAAACCGGTCTTTACCGGTGAAATAGCTAGAGCATAGGCTTTTGGAGTGAATTAGCCAATGAGAGTGCGCGTACTATCTAAGCTATATTATCATTTTTAATCTGTCATATACCGTATATTTTTTTTCGAATCTTGTATTAGCTTATCATTATAATTACTCTTTCTCAGTTTGCAACTACCTTATTATAGGAAATTAAAGTATTGGAAATTAGCGCGAATTGAGGGCAAAAATAGGTCCAAATGAAGAAAATGAAAAAAAAACACTAAAAACAAGCCAAAATTTCAGTTTGAATAAAATTATCGCGATGGAAACAAATATAACTCATCTAAAAGCGAAAATGAAGAGCTTGTAGAATAAAAAAACAAAACGAAAAGATAATTTCCGACAAATACCGTTGAAATGTTGTTGTTATTAAGTGACTGTAATGTTCAGTTTTAAATTAATAATATTTCAAAAGTAGACGACAGATAAAATTGCTAGAAATTCATATCGTGAAAATTAACGTTTCATTTTATTAATGATATGGAAACGAATATTAAAAGAATGAACACAACTTAAATTAACGCGATTTTTTGAAATTCGCGTTGATTTCATGGAGCGTGAATTTCCTATAATAAGGTATCACTATCCTTTTTAAATTAAGATTAATCATTTCGTAAAAGCATTGAGTTTTTAAATGCGTTTTAAGAAAAAAAGAGTATTATAATTATTTATTCTAAAAATTCAGTGCTTTTTTAACAAGGCATTGAAACATGGTTTTAATTAAATGGGAGGGCATAACGCCCGAGGCGAAAGGGTCTATTTCTGTCAGTACTTGACCGGTCAAATTTTGACAGATATCTTTGGCAGTCAGTCCTTTTTACAGTGGTATTTTTAGATCAAATCATCAGTCTTCTTTGAAGCCGCTTTTCGAGAGGAACAGGACATAAGGTATTATTGTTGGTCGGTTTGTTATCTTTATAAGGCCACGTCTTCACTATAGTTAATGCATTTTCGAAACGCTCCATTTTCATCTCGCCGCAAACGCTTCGCAAGCAATAGACCACAATAGACCACAATAGCGTTTTCATATCTTTTTGTCCGTCAACACTACAACGATCAAAAATGTAGACACGATTGTAAATGATGCAATATCGTCATCTACGCATGCGAAACAGAGGTGTAAGTGTTAATGACATCAGCTTTTTAAAAAGCCACCGTTTTCATCCGTCCACACAAATACGATCCAGCTGAGCAGCATTAACTATTCGGCCAAAACGCATAGAAAAGTATGAGTTTTCAAACAAAAGGCTTTAGTGTGGACGGGGCCTTATTGCTTTTTGTAGAAAAATTTATCAATTTTAAATTTATCATGATACTCAAGGAATAAGATCAAGTAAGAAATGAAAAAAAAAAACCCAAATGAACAAACAAACAAACAAACAAACAAACAAACAAACAAACAAACAAACAAATAAAAAATGAATAAGTAAAATAAGTAAAATGTTCCAATAATCATGAGGTAACGACATATATAATTTCCGTTTCAGGAATCTGTAATCACGTCACCATGTGGTATTTATTTATCTTTGTTCTTGAAGCAGTTGTCATAGTAACAGGAAATGTTACTGTCTTGGTTGTATTTACTCGTACAATATCACTGCGCAAGCGCAAACACTACCTACTGGTGAGTCTGGCAGTGGCTGATCTCTTCGTGGGATTGATCTCTGTACCCATGTATTTAATGTTGTTCTTCGTAAACAACACAAATATAGTGTATCAAATCGAAGATCCTTTATTTGGTACAGCATCTATGTTTGGTTTGGCAGCCGTGGCCATTGAACGAGCGTATGCCGTATATTTTCCGTTCAAACACCGTACACTCGGGAAAAGTGCGTACATGATCGGTATAGCACTGATATGGATGATAGCGGCATTCCTCGTCTTTGTTTTAAATTATTCTCGTGCGAAATATGGGGTTTTTGCAGTGACTGCACCATTAATCTTCTCTCTTGCTCTTGTCATTATTTCATATTTCCTTATATGGATCAAAATAAAAAGTGTCCAAGGTCACGCAATCCATGGTCGTGACAAGAGGTTGACTGTCACACTTTTGATTGTCACTGTCATCAGTTTGATCGCTTGGATTCCCTTTCAAGTTCTCACACTTTATGCAAATCTTTGTCGAAAGGAATGTTCCTATACCTTGTACATTGTCACTGCAACTAAATTCCTTCACTATGGCAACTCCCTCGTCAATCCTATCATCTACGCGCTACGCATGCCTAAATTCAAGAGAGCTGTTTTGAATGCAGTACGATGCTGTAAACAAAATCAACATGCAGTACAGGTTTCTAATGAAGGGCCTCACCCCAACCGTGCAGCAGTGATAACATTAACTACCAACTACGACAACAACGCATTCAATGTTGATGACTGCCAAGGTCCTCCTATCAGAGATGAGACACAACTAAGTCACAAGCCCAGCACTGACATTAATTTAGATGGAACACAAGTGTCTGGTAGAAATGGGATTCAAATCAATGAGGACAACGAAGGAGACACCAGCACTGACATTCATGTAAATGGAAAACAAGTGTCTGGTAGAGATGGAATTCAAATCAATGAGGACAACGAGGAAGACACCAGCACTGACATTAATGCAAATTGTACACAAGTCTGTGGTAGAGATGGGATTTAGATCAATGAAGACAACGAGGAAGACACCAGCACTGACATTAATGCAAATTGTACACAAGTCTGTGGTAGAGATGGGATTCCGACATCAATAGGGATAATTAACGATGGAGAAAGAGACATACGCATATTCAATTATATTTCCAACAGATTTGAAAGAAACAGCCAATCAGCACCGGCTGAGCGAACAACTAATCGCGCAAAGCATTAAAACAATTTCACGAATGGTTTTTAGATGAACCTCAGATGAAATATCACCCTGATTAAGTGTTTTAGACTTGTCTGGGAATTAAGATGTATCAGATTCAATTGTCAATAGTCAACTGGTAGAAAAACGTGCTTGAAAACAATGCTGCGTTTGGCTAGAAAATTGAATTTCGCTCACCTGCAAGGCTTTTGCTTTGTGTTTGACATTTAGTCATACCCCAACTCTTTCTGTGCAAACAATGTTTTCTCGAAATCATTAAAATAGAACTAATTTAACTTGAGAAATCCAGTCATTTATATTCAACGAATGTAACACAATTATGTATTTGTGGAGAATATTACTTTTTTTGTGAAAAAATACAAATGACGCACTAGGAAGTCTTCATATTAACTTAGACTCTAGTCATTTCCTAAATTATTACTATATCTTCTTTTACAATACCAATATATATTTGTATATAACTTTTTTTTTATATATAGAAATATAGAAATACATGTAAACATAAAAAAAGGAAATGGAAATAAAATGTAATGTAAAAAAAAAAAAAAATGTAATGATAAATGTGACATATTTCTTGCTCTAGTTGAGTTCTTACTCAGTGTCCCTATCGTTTATTTTATTTTTTGATATTTCTTGCTTTCATTCAGAATCACCGCTGTCTAAAGTTATCTCACGGACTAACCAGAGGTATATATCCTAAGACAACATGAAGCTAGAAGACTTTAAAGATGGGATAGTCATGGAACACCTGCCTCAATATGTTGTATTTTTGAAAAAATGATTTCTGGACTACAAATAGGATCGACCAATGGTCCTTCAAAAGTTATCGATATCTTTAAACCACCTATGAGCTGATCAAATTAAGTCAGGGAACAGCTCGCAGATTTGAATTAGCTGATTAGATTTTTCGGAAGCACCCAAGTAGTGAGAAGCGCATGTAATACGAACTTGTGACTCAGGATTCTCGATCTGCGAAACTCAGGTAAAAAAATGTTTTAAATATTTTGACATTGCGATATAGTTAGCTGCAGTTAGCAGAGTTACAGTTAGTTAATGTGGAATATAATAGAAAACTAGTTTTGAACTGATAAATCAGCGATATTATTATGTAAACTGGTAAGATTCATTGACTCTATGAATATTGTTGTTTTGAAGCAGTATTGAACTTAGCGGCATACGAATGTCATAGGGCTGTAAAACACACTCTATATTTTATAAGTAAAGAATATTAACAGCTGCTGGTTCTAACTGAATACCGTTCACTTCAAACTAGCTAAAATATTCCAAACTAGTAAAACTTAATCTGTTTTATCATTGCGGTGCATTTTAACTGTACGCTCACACTATTACGATTCGAAAAAGTGTAATCATTGTCACCGAAAACACATACATTTGAAGATGTTTGAATATTAGAATGATTCGAAGGCAAAGGCTTTTGAGAAAACGCTCCAGTTATTCAAAAAGTTCTTTATTTTGGTTACTGTAAGCGGTCAGTATCGTTTTGTTGTTATAGTTGGCGGCCATAAAAGCACAAAAAGCGCAAAGAAAACCGTTTTGTGTCAGTGGACTTATCGCAAACAAGCAAGTGTGAACGCGAGACAAAAAAAGAAATGCATTAATTTGGACGGAGACCAAGTCTGCAGATGTTCCCGTTATGAACTAAGCTGTCACTGATAGCCTAGAGCTATTTATATTACACATCATGTGAAATAGAGACGATATTAAAAAAAATGTCTAATGCCCTTATCTATCTTATCTTAACAACCGTAATCATGAAATACCTGTGAAATACTTTTAATTGTTTGATCAGACTTTGAAAATGTAGAAACTTACTTTGAATTTGAATTCCCAAAAAAACATTACGTTTGAAATTTATGGCATAATTTTCCCCCGCTTCAACTTTTTTACCTTCTTTTCTGGAGAATTACGTTCTAGAATTAATAATATATTGAGGGTTTTTTTCCGGGTTCTGGCATAGAAAATTAATATCGGAAAATTTTATCACCTTCAATTTCTCTCCATAGGGGTATCAGTTACAACCAGCAATTATGGAGACTTTGTGGATTTGTGTACCAGAAGCGATTGTCATAGTAACAGGAAATGTTACTGTCTTGGTTGTATTTACTCGTACACCCGCACTACGCAAGCGGAAACACTACCTACTGGTGAGTCTGGCAGTGGCTGATCTCCTCGTAGGAGTGATCTCGGTGCCAATGTATGCGACGATGTCCTTCGTAGGCTTCAGAAAGATAATATATCAATTCCAGGATATTTTATTTGCCACAGCATCTGTGTTTGGTTTGGCAGCCGTGGCCATTGAACGAGCGTATGCTGTATATTTTCCGTTCAAACACCGTACACTTCGGAAAGGTGTGTACATGATCGGTATAGCAGTGATATGGGTGACAGCGTTATTTTTTGCCATCACCGAAACCTTTGCCAATAGGTTCACAAATATATTGATAATTGCTGTCATAATGATTTGTCTTTTCATTGTGATTTTCTCGTATACAATGATATGGATTAGAATGAATTGCATGACACCAATATCATGTCACGCCATACCTGGACGTGACAGGAAGCTGACGGTCACGTTTCTAATAGTCACCGTAATAAGTCTGATTGCCTGGATTCCATTTATTGTGATAAACGCGATGCCGATTTTTTGCGGCCCTCAAATTTTAGAAGGTCTAGAAAGCATTGCTATGGTAACCAAGTTTTGTCACTATGGTAACTCTCTTGTCAATCCGATTGTCTACGCTCTGCGCATGCCTGATTTCAAGAGAGCTCTTCGCACGTCGTTAGTCTGTTGCCGTTCCTTTGGAAAACTTGAGGTGTTTCCATATAAAAATCGTGAGGAGAACAAAGTTAGTGATGTCGTCTACCATGAACGCAGAATTGGCAATCCCCATGGAAACAACGATGGATTTAGTCATAATACCAGCAATCACCGTGGAGACAAAATTAAGAACAATAACATTGTCAAAGATTGTTATGAAAACAAAAGCGAATCCGACCCAAATTGTGTCCATGAAAACAGCTATAATCTCCATGGTAACGATGGTACTTACCATACTATCGTTATCCATTTTCCCGCCAGCTTCAGCAATGACTCCTGTCGATACTCAGAGTCTACAAATGAAATAAGTACACTGGCCTCTGACAATGAAGGGTATATTGAAGCTTATGAAGAAACTAAGCTATAAATAATTTACAAACATACGCCGAACGTCGCCGGATCTAAATGATTATAGAAGCTCACGTTCATACGCCCATGTACAATAATTGATTAGAGACATAATAACTTATTATCTATTGCCGCAAGCCTCGAAGGGGTGGGGGGGGGGGGGGGGGGGTCGCCGTACTATGTGTACTGTAACGCATTCTTCGTGCAGCGCCGTATCATATGCACAGTGACGCATTATATACATAATATCCGGTATTACTAGCACCTGTTCACCATGTAGCATATAGTTTCCCATAATAATGGAGAGATCGGTAACTTTACCAACTTTGACTGTCAAAAAAAATAATGAAATCGCAACAGAATCAAAAGAAAAAAAAAATTGATTATGTGGTTATTAGGGTCAGAACTTTCATATTAAACACAAACTGGCGAACCCTTATATGTACTTTAAAAGAAGTTGCCCTCAAGTGTAAACACAATGCATTTTTTGAAGTCAGAAACAGGCCTTTTGCGACCAACAACACTACATGGAAAGATAAAGGAAAGGAAAAAAAAAATTTTACTGAAATTTAAAACTCGCAAAAAAAAAAAAAAAAAAAAAAAAAAAAATCCCAAAACACTGAATTATAAGTATATTTTCGGTGGCTGAGTGCTCAGAATGCACTGTCATTTTAATTTGTTTGTTTGGCGTTTTGGATTTCAACAGCCGTTGGAAATAACTACATAACCTACCTTGTTATAGAAAATTAATGCTCCATGAAAGTAACACGAATTTTAAAAAATCGCGTTAATTCAAGTCGTGTTCATTTCTTTTAATGTTAATTTCCATATCATTAATAAAGTGGAACGTTAATTTTCACGATATGAATTTCTAGCAATTTTATCTGTAATCTACTTTTGAAAAAATATTTATTTAAAACTGAACATTACAGTCACTTAATAACAACAACATTTCGGTATTTGCCGAAAATTATCTTTTCCTTTTTATTGTACAAGCTCTTCATTTGCATTTTCAGAACAGTTATCTTTGTGTCCATTACGTTACTTTCTTTTTCATTGAAATTTTGGCTTGCCTTTCGCGTTAATTGTCTTCATTTGGAAGTATTTTTGCCCTCAATTCGCGTTAATTTCACGAATACTTTAATTTCGGGGAGCGTTAATTTCCTATAATAAGCCGTAATTTTATTCGCTCTTTTAAACGTTTAGCGTTTTAGCAAGGGTGTTCAAAACAAGCAAACAAAACACTAGCGCAGCTCAACGGGTTGCTGGGTAAGAACAAAGGCGCCTCTGGTAGCCGCCATACAGTCCATGTATGACTCCGGAGCAAAGCTCTAACCAGCTTGAATTACTAGTTAGGCTTGGTTCATCCGTATTTTATTTTCTAAAGACATAAACAGAATTTGAAACTATTGAAGTTGAACATATATATGTAATTTTTTAAAGTCAGAAAAAGCCGTTTTTCTATTATTAAAATTTAGATCTTTAACTCGTTAATAAAAAAAAAAAAAAAAGCCAAAGGCGAGCTATTTACAAAGCAGTTTTTTGAATTTCCCCTTCATACTGTAGGGAAGCAATATTTTGTTTATTAGAAAACCGATAGAAAATGCCCAAGTTGAATGAAAGCTATACTAAAAAACTAATAATACTCAAGGGAATGATATGTGTAAATTCCTTCAATATGGCAGCTCCCTCGTGAATCCTATCATCTACGCACTGCGCATGCCTCACTTCAAGAAAGCAGTTTTCAATGCAGTACGATGCTGTAAACAAGATCAACTTGCAGCGCAAGTTCCTAATGGAAGACCTGAACCCAATCGTGCAATGGTGACAAATACTTTCACTGCTGATGACTGCCAAGGCCCTGTTGTAAACGACAGCACTAGCACTATGCTAGACAGAGATGGCATTCAAATGAATGAGAACAATGAAGAAGACACAAGTCTCTAAAAGACACTAAAAGGGTCCCTCTGGATACCAGCTTTTAACTGAATGGGCCACCCTGTGTAAATAAAGGTTACACAATATAACCAAAGGATAATGAAAGTAAAAAAAGGTTTGAAAGGGGACCTTGTACCAACGACAGTAGCAGGAAAAGAACATGGTGTCAGAAGTGGGATTCAATGTTCTGTTTCTCCTAGGTTGTTATTGTTACCCATGAACATAAAAGAAAACAAGGCATGAAGTAAAAAATAGCAACATAAAAGCTAAATGTTACGAAAAAGGACTTTGTACCAAAGACACATCAAAATTTAATGAGCTAAAATAACGACACAAGATGTGAATCGGGCCGATTTAATTTTTTTCAAATTCATTTGCTTCCCGACGGGACGAATGATTTCCCGCTTAAAGCTATTGATTGCTAAAATCGCACGATTTCTAAACCTGAATTTACATTTATCGTTTCTCACTGATCCCTAATGTATTCAGTCTTCAATTAACTGACAATCACTTGATCATCCAGATGCTTTTTTAATACTGTTTACATCGAGCATTAAAATACACATGGCGGTAGTTTATCATCATTCTGCCGTCAACCATCGGTTGATATACTTCCTCCGCCGACTAAACTTAAAGATTTCCTGGTTTCCAACTAAGGTAAGAAAAATCTAGTTTACATCTATAATATAGTATATACGATATATTTACAAGAACCGCTCTTTTACGTCTCTAAACGAAATGGAGACAGCCATCATATTACGCTCATTCTCACATAAAGTGCAATATCGAATTTTTCTTTTCCCGATTTTACGAGCAATTTTGGTACACTTTATCTGACATGAGCGATCAACCTATCATAACGACGAAACAAAGTTAAGATAATTTCAGAGGAAAAAATAATTAACCCCTAGTTAAAAGGGATAGAGAAAACTCGAAGATGGAGAGATGCGGATGTTATTCCCCTCTTTCCATCAGCACTCCGTTTTAATGGTATTAAAAGCTCGAGCTACTAGGGATAGCGGAGAGAACTCGAAGAACTGTAGGCACTTTTCTCTCTCCCTATATCAGTGCTCCGTTTTAGGAGCGGTTGGCTGTAAATATCGAGAATCGGCGGACAGTCGCATAAAACCGAAATCATTATTCTTTCACCTATCAAACCCCTTTGGTGAACTATTTTCAAAAATCGTATCGAAAGTTCAAACGGATTTTTATTTCCTTCAAAATCGAAGTTTTTCGAAATGCCCTAAATTGACCATCAGACTGGCCTCATGACTAAGCGAAAATCCGGCATTTCTTCTGCGCTCGTTCACAAAAACCAAAGCACAAAATGCATTGACATTTAGCAACAAGCAACATCATTATTTCCTCTTTATAAAACATTAAAAATCTTGCCGATATTTTGGAGTTTTACTATTTTCGGAGAAAATTTCATTACGATGCGTAAACGCTAAACATATTTTTAATAAAACTGAAGTTTACATTGAGGGGTTGTCTGTAAAATAAGGCGTTTTTGATGAGCTGCTGTTTGACAAATAAGTATTGGCCGAGTTTGGAATTTGGCCAAGAATTTAAGCATTATTTCATCATTTCAAAACATTGAAAATCTTTTGAAAAATCCGAGTATGAACACTCATAATGAACATCAAGTGAGAGTGACTCGAAGGGAGTGAGAGAATCATATGACAAAATAATAATCCCGACTTTCAAAAGCAACACTGAAAGACCTCGATTAGATGTTCATTTGAGACCGAAAATAATTTTTCCTGGCAATATGACTTTCCATTATGACTGTGTAAAGATTCTGTTCTTGATCCGTCAAAACTCTTTCGTGGCGAAGCGAAAGTGTGGAGAATATATTTTGCTTTTCATTTGAAATACGAGCGTGACATGCAAAAGAATTCGGTGACATCAAAGGCCTCACCCAACCTGTTTGTAGAATGCTTTTTGTCACGCTTGTATTCACGTCAAGTCTAATAGTAAGCGTGCTGACTTGATGCTAGGAAAAAATAGTCCTTTTTAGTTGATTATTTCAACTGTACTTACCCAGATCCTAGGATAACATGTCCAACCTTTATTTTATTCTCATCCTTTAAACTCTCATACTCTATTTGTACGTTTTACTTCACAATAACGGACGTGCGATTTTATACAAATTACCACTATATTTTTACTAAAATGTGCTTCGCGTTTACGCTTCGTAATAAAATACGCTTTGAGTGCCATCAATAATATTTTTATCCCTTAAATTAGAAGGGTTGAGCTTTCGGAAAATTAAGGTTTTAGCCTAAAATTCTATGTACCAAGCTGGATTCGATGACTTTAAAAACAGTTAAATTTTACGCTCTCGCACCAACGCTTTCACGGTTTTCAATAGTAAAACTCCAAATATCTGCAATATTTTTAATGTTTTAGAAAAAGGAAATAATAATGTTGCTCGTGACTAAACGTGAATGCATTTCTTGTTTTGGTTTTCGCCAAAATAGTTCACCAAAGGGGTTTGATAGGTTAATTTCGGTTTTATGCGACTGTCCGCCGATTCTCGATATTTACAGACAACCGCTTTTAAGGGTGTATTGCCTCTGAACAAAAAGCTAAAGCTACACTGATTAGAGGAAGTCGACGCAAGAGTGTGAAATCAAGGCGAAATAGAATACGATTCTCTTCCTTGGCTGGTAGCGCACTAACCTGCTAAGACGCATTTGGCTCATACAGTGATATAGTCAGGGGATGCATAACCTACAGATAAAAACTTCAGAGATTTTAAGTTCAGTAAAACTTGCACTAAGCTAGATCATCTCTTGAGGCACGAAATGAAATAACCACGACACCCAGCAGTAGACATAAAGACTAGTGCGTTAAATGTATTATAATGTTTGAGTTACAAGTTTCTTTTTTAATTACGAGCGGTTTAAATTATTCATTAGTTTATTCCCATGTTATTTATTCAAATGTCCTTGTATATTTATAGGTTACTTGATTAAAAAGTCAAGCTGTCTTCAGAGACCAACACACAGACTTCAAATCAGTGGGACGTGCATGAAACAAAGTGCTAATCACGCTGGGATAGAGAAAAAAAGCGCAGAGATTACTAGCCAATTAAAAAACCAAATATCTTAATTTGCTCGACAAGGAGATATGATGTGGCATTTATGGCTGTTTGTTCTGGAAGCAGTTGTCATAGTAACAGGAAATGTTACTGTCTTGGTTGTATTTACTTGTACACCCGCATTGCGCAAGCGGAAACACTTCCTACTGGTGAGTCTGGCAGTGGCCGATCTCCTCGTAGGAGTTATCTCGGTGCCAATGTATGTGACGATGTCCTTCGTAGTCTTCAGAAAGATAATGTATCAAATCCAGGATATTTTATTTGGTACAGCATCTATGTTTGGTTTGGCAGCCGTGGCTATTGAACGAGTGTATGCTGTATATTTTCCGTTCAAACACCGTACACTTCGGAAAGGTGCGTACATAATCGGTATAGCAGTGATATGGATAATGGCGGTATTTGTTTCATTTTGGTCGATTTATTTTGATGGACTATTCACAATTAATATCGTTTTATTGACTGCACCAATTATCTTCTCTCTTGTCGTTATCATGGTTTCATATCTCCTGATATGGGTAAAGATGAATTGCATGACAAGTGTACAAGGTCACGCAATCCACGAACGTGACAACAGGCTTACCGTCACACTTTTAATGGTCACGATTATCAGCTTGATTGCTTGGATTCCTTTTCAAGCTTTAATGATATATGGAATGCTCTGTCAAAACTGGTGTCTCATTGGCAAAGATATTCTTCTTGGCACTACTAAATTCCTACAATATGGCAACTCCCTCGTTAATCCTATCATCTACGCACTGCGCATGCCTCAGTTCAAGAGAGCAGTTTTCAATGCAGTACGATGCTGTAAACAAGATCAACTTGCAGCGCAATTTCGTAATGGGAGACCTGAACCCAACAGTGAAAGGGTGATACCATTAACAACCAACTACAACAACAATACTTTCACTGCTGATAACTGCCAAGGCCCTGTTGTATACGACAGCACTAGCACTATGCTAGGCAGAGATGGTATTCAAATGATTGAGAACAATGAAGAAGACACAAGTCTCTAAAAGACACTAAAAGGGCCCCTCTGGATACCAGCTTTTAGCTGAATGGGCCACCCTGTGTAAATAAAGGTTACATAACATAACCAAAGCATAATGAAAGTAAAAAAGGTTTGAAAGTTGACCTTGTGCCAACGACAGTAGCAGGAAAGAACATGCACTGTGTGAAATATCCAGAATATGGGTCATGATACTTGGTGATACGTACTCTGATACTGGAAGAATATTGGCGTATCATCTGGTTTCTGGGTACCTTACACGTTGGGTGTCAGGAGGTGTCAAAATCCATATTCTCCCATATTCGGACTCTTTCCCTATCAGGGAATTTCTGGGTACCTGATATTTACTGATATTACGCGTGTTTTGTCCCGTAAATGCCGTGTTTTTCACGAATATTTTATGCAACAAATACGAATATCCCCTGATACCTACGGTGTACTGTAAGCGTATTTTGCACGGTATGCCGTGATACTTGACGTGATTTTATTCCAGAAACTTCTCGATATTCAATGTAATTTTCCCAGAATTTCCCGGAATTCAATAATAACCAAAATAATATTCGTCCGATGTGAAATATACTCTTGGCGATTTCCAGGAATCATTTACGTGATCATTGCACGATCTTAGGTTAATTATTTGGGAGTAAAAAATAAAAAGACAATAAACAAGTTAAGTTTTTAGAAAGCTTTTTATTAAGATAACCATCACCTAAGTAAATTTTAACCTTGTATACAGCCTTGTCGAGTTTCAATAACAAGTAATCATTATTTTCTAACATACCAATGTGTTTAAAAAAAGAAAGAGAGAAAAGTTCATCATCATGCTCTATATTATATATTATAGTTTTTAGAAGATGGTCATTCTCACTCAGCCGATCATAACTTAGTATTTTAATGCTAATCTTTTGAGTTTCTATAACTAATCAGTATTTTCTATACATTGTAGCTCATACTATAAAAACCTCTTTTTTCCCTTAGTTCTAAAAGCATTTCAGTATGCAAGAAAATGAAATTAAACTTTTCAAATATGTCACCACACCATAGTATGTCTCTTCATCTCCAAGTAATAGATCAAATACGAGTGCGAGTGTTTCATCAGGGGATCAAAATACTGATAAGCTATAGAAACACAAACTATAAGTAAATTCCATGTACTAAGGCAGTTAGAGAATGAATGCGTGTGTCTTATGGGAAACAGTCCCTCAAGCTTTGCCCTAATGGTCCCATGCAATGCTTGGGATTCCATAGGACACTCACCTTCATGCTCTAACCCTAGCTTGACCCCTGAATATAGAGACTCAGGTATAAAAATATTTCATATACAAATTATATGTTCCAGATAAATATATCTCAAGTCTTTACGACATAACTGTCATTTTGTATAACTACAAGTAATATCATGATTACCTCGGGATCCATTGTTTCCAGAGGGATGTTTAAGGTCTAACATCCCCCTGGATGAATAGAGATGAGGGATATTTAGTCTAAATATCCCTCATGAATATAATCATGAGGGATATTTAGACTAAATATCCCTCATGAATATAATCATGAGGGATATTTAGACTAAATATCCCTCATGAATATAATCATGAGGGATATTTAGTCTAAATATCCCTCATCACTATCCATGAGGCATGGTCCCTCATATGACAATCACCGGGACCATGGCTGGGTAGCATCGACCCAATCGAAACTTTTGCGCAATGACTCTGGACTACACACTATTGAACACCCCAGCACTTGTGGGATCCATTGAATAATCTTTGCGCATACGTTGACTAGCCGAGAATTTTTCTTACTATTTGTGACGTAATCAAGACGGTTTCAAAACACTTCATTAATACCGCTCTAGGCCGACCAAAGTGAATTAGAATAAAGCACCACGAATGAATGAATGCTGGTTCAATTCGCCATTGTCGCATTTAACAAAGGCGAATTCCCTTAAGTATGCCGCATATCAACAGCTTTGTAAAACTTTGTAATTTATGCATCGTACGAAAGCTAACATATTTCCTAAGAGCAGTTTTATTCCTTGGTAATCATAATATTACAAACTAATAGCATGAAATTTCGGGTGATTAATGATTAAATGTCCCCTCAAGCCTCGGGAGGTTTAGTTAAAGTCCCTCCGCCTTCGGCGTCGGGACTTCAACAAAACCTCCCTCGGCTTTCGGGGACATTTAATCACTAATCACCCTCAAGTCATGCTATTACTTATAAATACATGTATCCAGATATTCAGTGTTGTACCCCAAAGTAATTTCTAAACCTAACATATTGAAGTACAAGCATTTTATAGTGGTTTCTCCTTTGTATTTCAACCGACCATATTTTGAATTTTGAGCCAACATTTCAGCAGCGGCACTGAGTTAAAAGTACCCCAAAGTACTCAGCTGTTAAATCTTCATATTATGTCGAACTTCAGAGACTTCTGTTGATGTTTTGCATGCGGAAAACTATATAGGAAAGACAACACAATGTTACTAACTGATGATAATGTACTAAATTTAACCTTAGATTATGCTAATAATGTTTAGTCCAACATGATTATATTCTTTCAAACAGAGAGTCAGATGACCAAAAGAACAACAAGCGAATTTCGGCGGGCATAAAAGACTTGAAAATATCAATATATTCGAGGGAAATAGAAGATATCAGTAATATTTAAAGTACTATGCGAGCTATAGGCCCACACTAGTGCTTCGTTTCGTAAGAAAATATCTCAAAGCTTAAGCAAAGTTCAATGGCTTACTCACCCGTTTGTCGTGTGAAAATCGAGAAATAACTTCAGCCAGGACATCTTATGGTATTTTAGATAGCACTCCAGTAGATGGTTATGGTTTGTGAGGAGCTATAAGCGCTACAAAGACGGCAAAGGCTGAGCTTACAAAGCAAGACACCATTACTTTTGAAGAACCGTTGAAAATGGCGCGCTTTGATCGAAACAATAGAAGAGGACCACAAAGGATCATGTGTCACGAGATCACGTGGTTTCACTGTACGTACAGTACGTACGGTAAAACCACGTGATACTTGGAACATAAACTAGAATACGGTAAACGATATTCGCTGATACTCAACTTCACGAAAATTATTCGATCGATAAAATATATAATTCCAAACAATCACAGATGTTTAAAACAACCAGAGAAGAAGTCTAAAATTGATTTTCAAATTCATTTGACTACCTCGAATACTCGCGAATCCGGGACAGGAAATCCCACGGCACTCAATACTTGGAATATACACTAAGAATACAGTGCATGATATTCCGTGATACTATACGACAAAGGTATTCGGTGGTTGATACTCAACTTCACAAAAATGATTCGATCGATCAAAAATATTTAATTCCAAACAATCACAGATGTTTAAAACAACCAGAGAAAAAGTCTAAAATTGATTTTCAAATTCATTTGACTACCTCGAATACTCGCGAATCCGGGACAGGAAATCCCACGGCACTCAATACTTGGAATATACACTAAGAATACAGTGCATGATATTCCCTGATACTACACGACAAAGGTATTCGGTGGTTGATACTCCATGACACTGCGTGCCCAGGAGTATATGGTGCATGATACTTTGTGATACCTCCCGTATCCGTATACTCAGCGTTCTATTCCAGGATACGTAAAATACCTTGGAATATATGGAACCCATAATTTCCCTGATTTCCTTTATTTCACACAGTGATGGTGTCAGAGGTGGGATTCAAAGTTCTGTTTCTCCTAGGTTGTTATTGTTACCCATGAACATAAAAGAAAACAAGACATGAAGTAAAAACAAGCAACATGAAAGCTAAATGTTATGAAAAAGGATGTTGTACCAAAGACACTAGCAAAATAGAACATGATTTCAAAAGTGGGATTCAAAAGTGGGAAGTCCCATTGGTCCTGATAATAATAATCTATTGATAAAAGAAAAAATTGAGGCCCGGTTTAGACGTCGAAGGTCACATTTGCCGAATTCAATTCGAGAATTCATTGCGTGTGAACTGCGACGTTTAAATCCATTAAATTCTGCAGATTGGAATTGAATACGACTTCTGCCGAATCTTGGCCCGTCGAATATTTGACAGTTGATTTAGACGTCGCATTTCACATTTGCTTAATGTAATGCGTAAATTATATTTAAGTATTATAATTTATGTATCGAATATATCGGGTTCTGTCATTGGTCCTTAGAGATAACAAAGCAAGTTCATATAAATCTACAACACTAGAAAAATTCATCAAACAAACCTTTAGGACTAGAAAATACAAAAATCATACTCAAGATTATCATCAAGAAATGCTTCTAGAAACCTGTAGAGTAAGAATTATCGAAATTAAAATTATAAATTATGAGCTAAATTATCTACAAACTGACCATCGCGCAGGATGAGTGGTCAAATTGGTTTTTGCATCTCATTAAGACCCAAGAGTGCAATGAGCCATTGCGAAGTTAATGAGTGGCGGGAGATTTAAATACAGAGAAAATGGCTGTAACACTG
This sequence comes from Anthopleura sola, assembly GCA_023349425.1. Classification (NCBI taxonomy): domain Eukaryota; kingdom Metazoa; phylum Cnidaria; class Anthozoa; order Actiniaria; family Actiniidae; genus Anthopleura; species Anthopleura sola. Next base: position 5,806,140 of record JALHLI010000005.1, read on the forward strand.
TTACCAGTGCATCTTCAACGCGGTTTTTAACATTTCTTTGAAAACAAATTCATGACATACATACGGCTTTTGAAAGATTACGCTTCAAACAATCACATAGAACTTTTTATTCTCAAAAAAGAAATGTACTACCTTGGCAATGACATTCTTTGGGACTTCATAATAACTTAAAACTATAATATTCATGGCTCTGTAACTCTTAAAGTTAAAGGCGCGACGGCAACAGACACACGACTTCTTGTAGGTCTTGAAATGTCGAGATAATCAATATAATGCTGTACTTTTCTATTTAATTAATATAAGAACGATTTTTTTGTATTGTGTTTTTATTCTCGTTTGATCATAGTTTCAAGTCTAGAATTATACTAAAGTACGATATTTAATTTTTAAGAATATGTTTTAGTACGTTGACAGTACTAGTGGAAGAGGTTATTCTATTTAGTTTCTTCCACGTTGAGGATTTAACAATTTAACGATAAGGTTACATTTATCGAAGTAACAATGTTTTTCGAAGAAACAATATTTGTATAATGATCATCCGGGTGGATGTAGTCCTGAGAAGGACTGTTTGATGTGACTGACGTTTCGACAACCTGTGCGGAAGTCATCCTCGGAGTCAAGTAAAGGATAAAGTCAGATAGGTCATATTTATACGAGAAGCAATTTTCCCCGGGTGGATGTGGAGGTCCGAAACCGCGATACAAAAAAAAATTCAGCGGTATTACCCATCTTACCTATACGACTTCCGGTGCTAATCCAAGCTTCGTAGACTAGTGATACCAGTCACGATATTAGTCTAATCTAATCGAAACTCCCTTGATATCAAAATGCGCAAACGATTTTCGTCATAAGTGTGCAAGATATGTTGATTTGATGACAATGAAGATTGGTTAGGATGCGATCACTGTAGACAGTTTTTCCATGCAAGTTGCTTGGATGTTGACTTCGCTACTGTTCTGTCGCAGAATTTCCGCTGTCCATAGTATATAGCAATTTAAAAATGTAAAAATAATGTATGCATGTACATGCAATGGTTCTTTTTTTTCAGCTCCAGCCAATGCAACAGAAAATGTATAGACAGCATATTCCAGCTGATCTGAGAAAAAATATTAGCAAATCAAAATCCAGAAAATTTGTCATTTCTACGTCACTATTTTACTATCGCAATTGCTTACTCACTTTCTTCGTCTAAACATAGTTAACTGACTAAATGAAGCTTATACTTTGTATTAACGAACTGGTCTTTTCTTGATTTAAAAAAAAATAGAACGTGTATAACGACAAACGTTTATTGCTGCGATCGTATTTAGAGGAATCTGGCTCAATTATTACTGGGTTGAAGGATAACTCATGTGATCACCTGTGTCTTTACAGACAGGATACACTTGTGGATTATAATGATTAATACCACATATGAAGTAGTGGAATAACTTATTAGTCTATAAAGAATCACCCAACAAATATGTATAATGGGTCAATAAATATATATATATATATAAATATATCTACAAATATAAAATGTCATGCTGGACACATCTATATACAGCCTGTAAAAAAGACACCTACATTTTATAATTAAATGGAGAAACTGAAACTTAAGTGACTTGATGTCTACATTACTATAGCAGTGCAATGTTGGAATATAGTGTAACTTAACACAGCCTCATATATTTTTTTTATTGAGATGATAACTAGCGGTAAGCTAGTGTGGGCTGCGTCGGTGTTTCTAATGAAACAGTATGGATAAAAAGTTAAATTTTACACCGTAAAAAATAAGAGAGATCACTTACTGACGTTTCGGACGCTAGTCCTTCGTCGGAGTAAAAGAGAGAATAAGAGTGGAAGGTAGTGTATATATGATAAAGATAGAAAATAGATAACCAATGAGAGCAAGGTAGTTAAGGTTATTTTTTTATTGATTACGTTCTCTTTCATTGATACTTAATAGTGCCGCTACAACTAAGCAAAAGGCACTAGATCGCAGTCATTCACTTCCATAATGGAATCGCTAGTCTAAGAGTTGCGATCCATGGTAACTAACAAGAATAGCGTTACTGGTATCACTAGTCTACAGGCTTGGATTACCACCGGAAGTCGTTTAGGTAAGATGGGTAATACCACTGAACTTTTTTTTGTATCGCGGTTTCGGGCCTCCACATCCACGATACACAAAAGCAACATTAACTTGTTGTTGCATAATTGACGGTGTAGGTCTAATCAGTGAGCGTCTAATTAGTGTCGATCTAATTAGTGCGCGTCGCCGCTTCGGCGTCATTTTTGCTCGATAACTATTCATTGCTAAACTCGCACGATAACTAAACCTGAATTTACATTTATCGTTTCTCACTGATCCCTATCGTATTCAGACTTCAATTAACTGACAATCACTTGATCATCCAGATGCTTTTTTAATACTCTTTACATTAAGCATTAACATACACCATTGCCAGAAATATTGGACATTGTCAGCGGTGTTACGCATGAATGAAAATGAAGTGGTTTTCTAGAGGAAAAATATAACTACATGGTTTCCAAGCACATATTTATATTCAACTATCATGTTAGTAAAACAATTCTTGCCAAAAAATAGTTACTTGACAATCAAAAGGACAACTATTATTTTTCTGTTGATAAGCCTCACCACAGGAAGCCCATCAAGGACAAAAAACAAGTTTCAAACGTAAATCGTTAATTTAAGCTTCCTTATTGTATCTCAGCAGTCAATAGGAGCTTGTAAAAACAAAATGGCGATATTTAGGGGTTTTTGAAGCTGTTTGGAGCAGTTCTCTGTGGTTTCTTGTCATTTTTAACTGAAAACTACGAGCTAACAACGCGTCGAATCGCTTAAAATTTAACCTAACTTCAAGCTTCTTGGGAACCTCCATTCTGAAGGCATGCTGTCTATTTTGAGCGGTTTTGGATTTATTAAACACTCGTTTCGTGATATCGAGGAAGAGCTCTTTTACTTTTAAATTTTTTCAAGCTCAAATAAGACGATTTTGGGGTCAAGTGTGGCCAGATTTATAGACGATGTATGGAATCTAGAGCTTTCAAAGCCTTTCAAAGGCAAGTAGTCCGGGAACCAATAAGTCGCATGATTCAATGATCATTTTACGCTTATTTAGTAGCTTGTAGGGTGGGTTGTTTGTCGCGATGTGGAGCTCAGAGGAAATAAAACCCTATTCGCCGTAAATAGAGGAAGCTCTATATTCCCCATACATTTCCTATAAGACTCGGCGGCTATTTTGTAAGCTGAAACGCATCATTGCGCATGTATGAGCAGGCTCATGTCCCATATTTCTGGCAATGATTCTGCAGTTTATCATTATTCTGCCGTCAACCATCGGTTGATATACTTCCTCCGTCGATTGAACTTAAAAATTTCCTGGTTTCTAACTCCAGAATATTCTTCATCATGGAAACTCAGAGGTAAAAAAAATCTAGTTTACATCTATTATATAATATATACGATATATTTACAAGAACCGCTCTTTTGCGTCTCTAATCGAAATGGAGACAGCCATCATATTACGCTCATTCTCACATAAAGTGCAGTATCAAAATTTTTTCTTTTCCCGATTTTACGAACGCTTTTGGCACACTTTATATGAGAATGAGTGATCAACCTATCAGAACGACGAAACAAAGTTAAGATAATTTTAGAGGAAAAAATAATAAATCCCGAGCTAAAAGGGATAGAGAAAACTCGAAAACTCTTCCCCTCTCTCCATCAGTACTCCTTTTTAAATGGTATTAAAAGCTCGAGCTACTAGGGATAGAGAGAACTCGAAGAACTGTAGGCACTTGTTTCTCTCCCTCATCAGTGCTCCGTTTTAAGGGTGTATTACCTCTGAATAAAAAGCTATAGCTACACTGATTAGAGGAAGTCGACGCAAGAGTGTGAAATCAAGGCGAAATAGAATACGATTCTCTTCCATGGCTGGTAGCGCACTAACCTGTTAAGACGCATTTGGCTCATACAGTGATATAATCAGGGGATGCATAACCTACAGATAAAAAGTTCAGAGATTTTACGTTCAGTGAAATTTGCACTAAGCTAGAGCATCTCTTGAGGCAAGGAATGAAACAACCACGACACCCAGCAGTAGACATAAAGACTAGTGCGTCAAATGTATTATAGTGTCTGAGTTACAAGTTTCTTTTTTAATTACGAGCGGTTTAAATTATTGATTAGTTTATTCCCATGTCATTTATTCAACTGTCCTTGTATATTTATAGGTTACTTGATTAAAAAGTCAAGCTGTCTTCAGAGACCAACACACAGACTTCAAATCAGTGGGACGTGCATGAAACAAAGTGCTAATCACGCTGGGATAGAGAAAAAAAAGGGTAGAGCATACTAGCCAATTAAAAAACCAAATATCTTAGTTTGCTCGACAAGGAGATATGATGTGGCATTTATGGCTGTTTGTTCTGGAAGCAGTTGTCATTGTAACAGGAAATGTTACTGTCTTGGTCGTATTTACTCTTACACCCGCATTGCGCAAGCGCAAACACTTCCTACTGGTGAGTCTGGCAGTGGCTGATCTCCTCGTAGGAGTGTTCTCGGTGCCAATGTATGCGACGATGTCCTTCGTAGGCTTCAGAAAGATAATATATCAAATCCAGGATCATATATTTGGTAAGGCATCTATGTTTTGTTTGGCAGCCGTGGCCATTGAACGAGTGTATGCTGTATATTTTCCGTTCAAACACCGTACACTTTGGAAAGGTGCGTACATAATCGGTATAGCAGTGATATGGATAATGGCGGTATCTGTTTCATTTTCAATTAAGTGCGTGTGAACTGCGACGTTTAAATCAATTAAATTCTGTAGATTCGAATTGAATACGACTTCTGCCGAATCTTGTTCCGTCGAATATTTGACAGTTGATTTAGACGTCGCATTTCACATTTGCTGTAAACAAGATCAACATGCAGTACAGGTTTCTAATAAAGGACCTCAACCCAACCGTACAGCAGTGATAACATTGACTATCAACTACGACAACAACGCATTCAATGTTGATGACTGCCAAGGTCCTCCTATCAGAGATGAGACACAACTTAGCTACAAGCCCAGCACTGACATTAATTTAGATGGAACACAAGTGCCTGGTAGAAATGGGATTCAAATCAATGAGGATAACGAGGAAGACACCACCACTGACATTAATGTAAAGGGAACACAAGTCTCTGGTAGAGATGGGATTCAAATCAATGAGGACAACGAGGAAGACACCACCACTGACATTAATGTAAAGGGAACACAAGTCTCTGGTAGAGATGGGATTCAAATCAATGAGGATAACGAGGAAGACACCACCACTGACATTAATGTAAAGGGAACACAAGTCTCTGGTAGAGATGGGATTCAAATCAATGAGGACAACGAGGAAGATACCACCACTGACATTAATGTAAAGGGAACACAAGTCTCTGGTAGAGATGGGATTCAAATCAATGAGGACAACGAGGAAGACACCAGCACTGACATTAATGTAAAGGGAACACAAGTCTCTGGTAGAGATGGGATTTAGATCAATGAGGAACACGAGGAAGACACCAGCACTGACATTCATGTAAAGGGAAAACAAGTCTCTGGTAGCGATGGGATTTAGATCAATGAGGACAACGAGGACGACACCAGCACTGACATTAATGCAAATTGTACACAAGTCTGTGGTAGAGATGGGATTCCGACATGAATAGGGATAATTAACGATGGAGAAAGAGACATACGCATATTCAATTCTATTTCCAACAGATTTGAAAGAAACAGCCAATCAGCACCGGCTGAGCGGACAACTAATCGCGCAAAGCATTAAAACAATTTCACGAATGCTTTTTAGATGAACCTCAGATGAAATATCACCCTGATTAAGAGTTTTAGACTTTTCTGAGACTTAAAATGTATCAGATTCAATTGTCAATAGTCAACTGGTAGAAAAACGTGCTTGAAAACAATGCTGCGTTTGGCTAGAAAATTGAATTTCGCTCACCTGCAAGGCTTTCGCTTTCTGTTTGACATTTAGTAATACCCCAACTCTTTCTGCGCAAACAATGTTTTCTCGAAATCATTAAAATAGAACTAATTTAACTTGAGAAATCCAGTCATTTATATTCAACGAATGTAACACAATTATGTATTTGTGGAGAATATTACTTTTTTTGTGAAAAAATACAAATGACGCACTAGGTCTTCATATTGATAAATATGACATATTTCTTGCTCTAGTTGAGTTCTTACTCAGTGTCCCTATCGTTTATTTTATTTTTTGATATTTCTTGCTTTCATTCAGAATCACCGCTGTCTAAAGTTATCTCGCGGACTAACCAGAGGTATATATCCAAAGACAACATGAAGCTAGAAGACTTTAAAGATGGGATAGTCATGGAACACCTGCCTCAATATGTTGTATTTTTGAAAAATGATTTCTGGACTATAAATAGGATCAACCAATGGTCCTTCAAAAGTTATCGATATCTTTAAACCACCTATGAGCTGATCAAATTAAGTCAGGGAACAGCTCGCAGATTTGAATTAGCTGATTAGATTTTTCGGAAGCACCCAAGTAGTGAGAAGCGCATGTAATACGAACTTGTGACTCAGGATTCTCGATCTGCGAAACTCAGGTAAAAAAATGTTTTAAATATTTTGACATTGCGATATAGTTAGCTGCAGTTAGCAGAGTTACAGTTAGTTAATGTGGAATATAATAGAAAACTAGTTTTGAACTGATAAATCAGCGATATTATTATGTAAACTGGTAAGATTCATTGACTCTATGAATATTGTTGTTTTGAAGCAGTATTGAACTTAGCGGCATACGAATGTCATAGGGCTGTAAAACACACTCTATATTTTATAAGTAAAGAATATTAACAGCTGCTGGTTCTAACTGAATACCGTTCACTTCAAACTAGCTAAAATATTCCAAACTAGTAAAACTTAATCTGTTTTATCATTGCGGTGCATTTTAACTGTACGCTCACACTATTACGATTCGAAAAAGTGTAATCATTGTCACCGAAAACACATACATTTGAAGATGTTTGAATATTAGAATGATTCGAAGGCAAAGGCTTTTGAGAAAACGCTCCAGTTATTCAAAAAGTTCTTTATTTTGGTTACTGTAAGCGGTCAGTATCGTTTTGTTGTTATAGTTGGCGGCCATAAAAGCACAAAAAGCGCAAAGAAAACCGTTTTGTGTCAGTGGACTTATCGCAAACAAGCAAGTGTGAACGCGAGACAAAAAAAGAAATGCATTAATTTGGACGGAGACCAAGTCTGCAGATGTTCCCGTTATGAACTAAGCTGTCACTGATAGCCTAGAGCTATTTATATTACACATCATGTGAAATAGAGACGATATTAAAAAAAATGTCTAATGCCCTTATCTATCTCATCTTAACAACCGTAATCATGAAATACCTGTGAAATACTTTTAATTGTTTGATCAGACTTTGAAAATGTAGAAACTTACTTTGAATTTGAATTCCCAAAAAAACATTCCGTTTGAAATTTATGGCATAATTTTCCCCCGCTTCAACTTTTTTACCTTCTTTTCTGGAGAATTACGTTCTAGAATTAATAATATATTGAGGGTTTTTTTCCCTGGTTCTGGCATAGAAAATTAATATCGGAAAATTTTATCACCTTAAATTTCTCTCCATAGGGGTATCAGTTATAACCAGCAATTATGGAGACTTTGTGGATTTGTGTACCAGAAGCGATTGTCATAGTAACAGGAAATGTTACTGTCTTGGTTGTATTTACTCGTACACCCGCACTACGCAAGCGGAAACACTACCTACTGGTGAGTCTGGCAGTGGCTGATCTCCTCGTAGGAGTGATCTCGGTGCCAATGTATGCGACGATGTCCTTCGTAGGCTTCAGAAAGATAATATATCAATTCCAGGATATTTTATTTGCCACAGCATCTGTGTTTGGTTTGGCAGCCGTGGCCATTGAACGAGCGTATGCCGTATATTTTCCGTTCAAACACCGTACACTTCGGAAAGGTGTGTACATGATCGGTATAGCAGTGATATGGGTGACAGCGTTATTTTTTGCCATCACCGAAACCTTTGCCAATAGGTTCACGAATATATTGATAATTGCTGTCATAATGATTTGTCTTTTCATTGTGATTTTCTCGTATACAATGATATGGATTAGAATGAATTGCATGACACCAATATCATGTCACGCCATACCTGGACGTGACAGGAAGCTGACGGTCACGTTTCTAATAGTCACCGTAATAAGTCTGATTGCCTGGATTCCATTTATTGTGATAAACGCGATGCCGATTTTTTGCGGCCCTCAAAGTTTAGAAGGTCTAGAAAACATTGCTATGGTAACCAAGTTTTGTCACTATGGTAACTCTCTTGTCAATCCTATTGTCTACGCTCTGCGTATGCCTGATTTCAAGAGAGCTCTTCGCATGTCGTTAGTCTGTTGCAGTTCCTTCGGAAAACTTGAGGTGTTTCCATATCAAAATCGTGAGGAGAACAAAGTTAGTGATGTCGTCTACCATAAACGCAGAATTGGCAATCCCCATGGAAACAACGATGAATTTAGCGATAATACCAGCAATCACCGTGGAGACAAAAATAAGAACAATAACATTGTCAAAGATTGTAATGAGAACAAAAGCGAATCCGACCAAAATAGTGTCCATGAAAACAGCTATAATCTCCATGGTAACGATGGTACTTACCATACTATCGTAATCCATTTTCCCGCCAGCTTCAGCAATGACTCCTGTCGATACTCAGAGTCCACAAATGAAATAAGTACACTGGCCTCTGACAATAAAGGGTATATTGAAGCTTATGAAGAAACTAAACTATAAATAATTTACAAACATGCGCAGAACGTCGATCTAAATGATTATAGAAGCTCACGTTCGTACGTCCATGTACAATAATTGATTAGAAACATAATAACTTATTATCTATTGCCGGAAGCCTCGAAGGGGTGGGGGCCGCCGTATTATGTATACTGTAACGCATTATTCGTACAGCGCCGTATCATATGCACAGTGACGCATTATGTACATAATATCCGGTATTACTAGCACCTGTTCACCATGTAGCATATAGTTTCCCATAATAATGGAGAGATCGGTAACTTTACCAACTTTGACTGTCAAAAAAAATAATGAAATCGCAACAGAATCAAAAGAAAAAAAAAATTGATTATGTGGTTATTAGGGTCAGAACTTTCATATTAAACACAAACTGGCGAACCCTTATATGTACTTTAAAAGAAGTTGCCCTCAAGTGTAAACACAATGCATTTTTTGAAGTCAGAAACAGGCCTTTTGCGACCAACAACACTACATGGAAAGATAAAGGAAAGGAAAAAAAAATTTTTACTGAAATTTAAAACTCGCAAAAAAAAAAAAAAAAAAAAAAAAAAAAATCCCAAAACACTGAATTATAAGTATATTTTCGGTGGCTGAGTGCTCAGAATGCACTGTCATTTTAATTTGTTTGTTTGGCGTTTTGGATTTCAACAGCCGTTGGAAATAACTACATAACCTACCTTGTTATAGAAAATTAATGCTCCATGAAAGTAACACGAATTTTAATAAATCGCGTTAATTCAAGTCGTGTTCATTTCTTTTAATGTTAATTTCCATATCATTAATAAAGTGGAACGTTAATTTTCACGATATGAATTTCTAGCAATTTTATCTGTAATCTACTTTTGAAAAAATATTTATTTAAAACTGAACATTACAGTCACTTAATAACAACAACATTTCGGTATTTGCCGAAAATTATCTTTTCCTTTTTATTGTACAAGCTCTTCATTTGCATTTTCAGAACAGTTATCTTTGTGTCCATTACGTTACTTTCTTTTTCATTGAAATTTTGGCTTGCCTTTCGCGTTAATTGTCTTCATTTGGAAGTATTTTTGCCCTCAATTCGCGTTAATTTCCCGAATACTTTAATTTCGGGGAGCGTTAATTTCCTATAATAAGCCGTAATTTTATTCGCTCTTTTAATCGTTTAGCGTTTTAGCAAGGGTGTTCAAAACAAGCAAACAAAACACTAGCGCAGCTCAACGGGTTGCTGGGTAAGAACAGAGGCGCCTCTGGTAGCCGCCATAAAGTCCATGTATGACTCCGGAGCAAAGCTCTAACCAGCTTGAATTGCTATTTAGGTTTGGTTCATCCGTATTCTCTTTTCTAAAAACATAAACAGAATTTGAAACTATTGAAGTTGAAAGTAATAGAAGACCTTAACCCAATCGTGCAAGGGTGACAGATACTTTCACTGCTGATGACTGCCAAGGCCCTTTTGTAAACGACAGCACTAGCACTATGCTAGGCAGAGATGACATTCAAATGAATGACAACAACGAGGAAGACACAAGTCTCTAAAAGTCACTAAAAGGGCCCCTCTGGATACCAGCTTTTAGCTGAATGGGCCACCCTGTGTAAATAAAGGTTACACAATATAACCAAAGCATAATGAAAGTAAAAAGGTTTGAAAGTTGATCTTGTGCCAACGACACTAGCAGGAAAAGAACATGTGGTCAGAAGTGGGATTCAATGTTCTGTTTCTCCTACATCATTATTGTTACCCATGAATATAAAAGAAAAAATTAATGAGCTAAAACGACACAAGATGTGAATCGGGCCGATTTATTATTTTTCGAATGGATTTGCTTTCCGATGTGTCGGGAAGATGGATCGAACCGAAAAATCGCAACGTGTATTTCCCTCTTAAAGCTATTCATTGCTAAAATCACACGATAACTAACCCTGAATTTACATTCATCGTTTCTCACTGATCCCTATTGTATTCAGTCTTCAATTAACTGACAATCACTTGATCATCCAGATGCTTTTTTAATACTCTTTACATTGAGCATTATCATACAAATTCTGCAGTTTATCATTATTCTGCCGTCAACCATCGGTTGATATACTTCCTCCGCCGACTGAACTTAAAGATTTCCTGGTTTCCAACTAAGGTAAGAAAAATCTAGTTTACATCTATAATACAATATATACCATATATTTACAAGAACCGCTCTTTTACGTCTCTAATCGAAATGGAGACAGCCATTATATTACGCTCATTCTCACATAAAGTGCAATATCGAATTTTTCTTTCCCCGATTTTACGAACAATTTTGGTACACTTTATCTGACATGAGCGATCAACCTATCATAACGACGAAACAAAGTTAAGATAATTTCAGAGGAAAAAATAATTAACCCCTAGTTAAAAGGGATAGAGAAAACTCGAAGATGGAGAGATGCGGATGTTATTCCCCTCTTTCCATCAGTACTCCGTTTTAATGGTATTAAAAGCTCGAGCTACTAGGGATAGCGGAGAGAACTCGAAGAACTGTAGGCACTTTTCTCTCTCCCTATATCAGTGCTCCGTTTTAGGAGCGGTTGGCTGTAAATATCGAGAATGGGCGGACAGTCGCATAAAACCGAAATCATTTTTCTTTCACCTATCAAACCCCTTTGGTGAACTATTTTCAAAAATCGTATCGAAAGTTCAAACGGATTTTTATTTCCTTCAAAATCGAAGTTTTTCGAAATGCCCTAAATTGACCATCAGACTGGCCTCATGACTAAGCGAAAATCCGGCATTTCTTCTGCGCTCGTTCACAAAAACCAAAGCACAAAATGCATTGACATTCAGCAACGAGCAACATCATTATTTCCTCTTTCTAAAACATTAAAAATCTTGCCGATATTTTGGAGTTTTACTATTTTCGGAGAAAATTTCATTACGATGCGTAAACGCTAAACATATTTTTAATAAAACTGAAGTTTACATTGAGGGGTTGTCTGTAGAATAAGGCGTTTTTGATGAGCTGCTGTTTGACAAATAAGTATTGGCCGAGTTTGGGATTTGGCCAAGAATTTAAGCATTATTTCATCATTTCAAAACATTGAAAATCTTTTGAAAAATCCGAGTATGAACACTCATAATGAACATCAAGTGAGAGTGACTCGAAGGGAGTGAGAGAATCATATGACAAAATAATAATCCCGACTTTCAAAAGCAACACTGAAAGACCTCGATTAGATGTTCATTTGAGACCGAAAATAATTTTCCTGGCAATATGACTTTCCATTATGACTGTGTAAAAATTCTGTTCTTGATCCGTCAAAACTCTTTCGTGGCGAAGCGAAAATGTGGAGAATATATTTTGCTTTTCATTTGAAATACGAGCGTGACATGCAAAAGAATTCGGTGACATCAAAGGCCTCACCCAACCTGTTTGTAGAATGCTTTTTGTCACGCTTGTATTCACGTCAAGTCTAATAGTAAGCGTGCTGACTTGATGCTAAGAAAAGTAATCCTTTTTGGTTAATTATTTCAACTGTACTTACCCAGATCCTAGGATAACATGTCCAACCTTTATTTTATTCTCATCCTTTAAACTCTCATGCTCTATTTGTACGTTTTACTTCACAATAACGGACGTGCGATTTTATACGAATTACCACTATATTTTTACTAAAATATGCTTCGCGTTTACGCTTCGTAATAAAATACGCTTTGAGTGCCATCAATATTATTTTTATCCCTTAAATTAGAAAGGCTGAGCTTTCGGAAAATTAAGGTTTTAGGCTAAAATTCTATGTACCAAGCTGGATTCGATGACTTTAAAAACAGTTAAATTTTACGCTCGCGCACCAACGCTTTCACGGCTTTCAATAGTAAAACTCCAAGTATCGGCAATATTTTTAAGGCAGTGGGCTCGCGCAAATTTAACCGATAGATTTTCCTACAATTTTGCATATAGATAGTTTTTGAGATGGATAAAACAGAACAACAACAAAAATCGGGGGTCATCGACATAGATTTTGCGCTATGTTAGCTTGAACACGGCACTCCCCAGCGAGTATAGAACGGAAACAACGCTTCATAAAGTATTACGTCTAGTTTAATTCTGGTGGCTGCAATATGAAAAACAGAGGCTTTCAGAGGTACTAAAGTAAATAAACTTCCTTGAAAAACAGTTTAATGTCACAAAGTTCAGGAAAAATGTTAAGTTTTGACATTTCCATCTTGAAAAACAGTCGAAATTACGTGCGAATGTCAAGTCTTTTTTAGATGATGTTTCACGATTTTTTCGAAAACAAACCGATAGATTTTTTATTTTTTTCGATATGTACTAGCTTTAGTTAAAAAACATCGAATTCAGGAAAAAATGTACAGGTCACCGTATTCATTTACAAGATATAAGTCGTAAAGCAACGCAAAATGAAGAGCGACAAACGGAAAGCACACAGGTAGCCCAATCCATGGGTTTTATCGCGCATGCCTCGAGTCATCGAACATACACAAAATGACTGCCATGCGACTAATTGTCAAGTTATATAAATACAGTGTATTGTTTCACATTTTGGTCAATATACTATACGATTCTCTTCCTTGGCTGGTAGCGCACTAACCTGCTAAGACGCATTTGGCTCATACAGTGATATAGTCAGGGGATGCATGACCTACAGATAAAAACTTCAGAGATTTTACGTTCAGTGAAATTTGCACTAAGCTAGAGCATCTCTTGAGGCAAGGAATGAAACAACCACGACACCCAGCAGTAGATATAAAGACTAGTGCGTCAAATGTATTATAATGTCTAAGTTACAAGTTTCTTTTTTAATTACGAGCGGTTTAAATTATTGATTAGTTTATTCCCATGTTATTTATTCAACTGTCCTTGTATATTTGTAGATTACTTGATTAAACAGTCAAGCTGTCTTCAGAGACCAACACACAGACTTCAAATCAGCGGGACGTGCATGAAACAAAGTGCTAATCACGCAGGGATAGAGAAAAAAAAGGGTAGAGCATACTAGCCAATTAAAAAACCAAATATCTTAGTTTGCTCGACAAGGAGACATGATGTGGCATTTATGGCTGTTTGTTCTGGAAGCAGTTGTCATTGTAACAGGAAATGTTACTGTCTTGGTTGTATTTACTTGTACACCCGCATTGCGCAAGCGGAAACACTTCCTACTGGTGAGTCTGGCAGTGGCCGATCTCCTCGTAGGAGTTATCTCGGTGCCAATGTATGTGACGATGTCCTTCGTAGTCTTCAGAAAGATAATGTATCAAATCCAGGATATTTTATTTGGTACAGCATCTATGTTTGGTTTGGCAGCCGTGGCTATTGAACGAGTGTATGCTGTATATTTTCCGTTCAAACACCGTACACTTCGGAAAGGTGCGTACATAATCGGTATAGCAGTGATATGGATAATGGCGGTATTTGTTTCATTTTGGTCGATTTATTTTGATGGACTATTCACAATTAATATCGTTTTATTGACTGCACCAATTATCTTCTCTCTTGTCGTTATCATGGTTTCATATCTCCTTATATGGGTTAAGATGAATTGCATGACAAGTGTACAAGGTCACGCAATCCACGAACGTGACAACAGGCTTACCGTCACACTTTTAATGGTCACGATTATCAGCTTGATTGCTTGGATTCCTTTTCAAGCTTTAATGATATATGGAATGCTCTGTCAAAACTGGTGTCTCATTGGCAAAGATATTGTTCTTGGCACTACTAAATTCCTACAATATGGCAACTCCCTCGTTAATCCTATCATCTACGCACTGCGCATGCCTCAGTTCAAGAGAGCACTTTTCAATGCAGTACGATGCTGTAAACAAGATCAACTTGCAGCGCAATTTCGTAATGGAAGACCTGAACCCAACAGTGCAAGGGCGATACCATTAACAACCAACTACAACAACAATACTTTCACTGCTGATGACTGCCAAGGCCCTGTTGTAAACGACAACACTAGCACTATGCTAGGCAGAGATGGCATTCAAATGAATGAGTACAAGGAAGAAGACACAAGTCTCTAAAAGACACTAAAAGGGCCCCTCTGGATACCAGCTTTTAGCTGAATGGGCCACCCTGTGTAAATAAAGGTTACATAACATAACCAAAGCATAATGAAAGTAAAAAAGGTTTGAAAGTTGACCTTGTGCCAACGACAGTAGCAGGAAAAGAACATGGTGTCAGAAGTGGGATTCAAAGTTCTGTTTCTTCTAGGTTATTATTGTTACCCATGAACATAAAAGAAAACAAGGCATGAAGTAAAAACAAGCAACATTAAAGATAAATGCTATGAAAAAGGACCTTGTACCAAAGACACTAGCAAAATAGAACATGATTTCAAAAGTAGGATTGAAAGTCCTATTGTTTCTGAACTGCGACGTTTAAATCCATTAAATTCTGAAGATTCGAATTGAATACGACTTCTGCCGAATCTTGGCCCGTCGAATATTTGACAGTTGATTTAGACGTCGCATTTCACATTTGCTTAATGTAATGCGTAAATTATATTTAAGTATTATAATTGATGTATCGAATATATCGGGTTCTGTCATTGGTCCTTAGAGATAACAAAGCAAGTTCATATAAATCTACAACACTAGAAAAATTCATCAAACAAACCTTTAGGACTAGAAAATACAAAAATCATACTCAAGATTATCATCAAGAAATGCTTCTAGAAACCTGTAGAGTAAGAATTATCGAAATTAAAATTATAAATTATGAGCTAAATTATCTACAAACTGACCATCGCGCAGGATGAGTGGTCAAATTGGTTTTTGCATCTCATTAAGACCCAAGAGTGCAATGAGCCATTGCGAAGTTAATGAGTGGCGGGAGATTTAAATACAGAGAAAATGGCTGTAACACTGTTACCAGTGCATCTTCAACGCGGTTTTTAACATTTCTTTGAAAACAAATTCATGACATACATACGGCTTTTGAAAGATTACGCTTCAAACAATCACATAGAACTTTTTATTCTCAAAAAAGAAATGTACTACCTTGGCAATGACATTCTTTGGGACTTCATAATAACTTAAAACTATAATATTCATGGCTCTGTAACTCTTAAAGTTAAAGGCGCGACGGCAACAGACACACGACTTCTTGTAGGTCTTGAAATGTCGATATAATCAATATAATGCTGTACTTTTCTATTTGGTTAATATAAGAACGATTTTTTTGTATTTTGTTTTTATTCTCGTTTGATCATAGTTTCAAGTCTAGAATTATACTAAAGTACGATATTTTTAAGAATATGTTTTAGTACGTTGACAGTACTAGTGGAAGAGGTTATTCTATTTAGTTTCTTCCACGTTCAGGATTTAACAATTTAACAATAAGGTTACATTTATCGAAGTAATGTTTTTCGAAGAAACAAAATTTGTATAATGATCATCCGGGTGGATGTAGTCCTGAGAAGGAATGTTTGATGTGACTGACGTCTCGACAACCTGAGCGGAAGTCATCTTCGGAGTCAAGTAAAGGATAAAGTCAGATAAGTCATATTTATACGCGAGGCAATTTCCCTGGGTGGATGTGGAGGTCCGAAACCGCGATACAAAAAAAAAGTTCAGCGGTATTACCCATCTTACCTATACGACTTCCGGTGCTAATCCAAGCTTCGTAGACTAGTGATACCAGTCACGATATTAGCCTAATCTAATCGAAACTCCCTTGATATCAAGATGCGCAAACGATTTTCGTCATAAGTGTGCAAGATATGTTGATTTGATGACAATGAAGATTGGTTAGGATGCGATCACTGTAGACAGTTTTTCCATGCAAGTTGCTTGGATGTTGAGTACGCTACTGTTCTGTCGCAGAATTTCCGCTGTCCATAGTATATAGCAATTTAAAAATGTAAAAATAATGTATGCATGTACATGCAATGGTTCTTTTTTTTCAGCTCCAGCCAATGCAACAGAAAATGTATAGACAGCATATTCCAGCTGATCTGAGAAAAAATATTAGTAAATCAAAATCGAGAAAATTTGTCATTTCTACGTCACTATTTTAGATCAGCTGGTCGGAATTGCTTACTCACTTTCTTTGTCTAAACATAGTTAACTGACTAAATGAAGCTTATACTTTGTATTAACGAACTGGTCTTTTCTTGATTTAAAAAAAAATAGAACGTGTATAACGACAATCGTTTATTGCTGCGATCGTATTTAGAGGAATCTGGCTCAATTATTACTGGGTTGAATAACTCATGTGATCACTTGTGTCTTTACAGACAGGATGCACTTGTGGATTATAATGATTAATACCACATATGAAGTAGTGGAATAACTTATTAGTCTATAAAGAATCACCCAACAAATATGTATAATGGGTCAATAAATATATATATATATATAAATATATCTACAAATATAAAATGTCATGCTGGATACATCCATATACAGCCTGTAAAAAAGAAACTTACATTTTATAATTAAATGGAGAAACTGAAACTTAAGTGGCTTGATGTCTACATTACTATAGCAGTGCAATGTTGGAATATAGTGTAACTTAACACAGCCTCATATATTTTTTTTATTGAGATGATAACTAGCGGTAAGCAAGTGTGGGCTGCGTCGGTGTTTCTAATGAAACAGTATGGATAAAAAGTTAAATTTTACACCGTAAAAAATAAGAGAGATCACTTACTGACGTTTCGGACGCTAGTCCTTCGTCGGAGTAAAAGAGAGAATAAGAGTGGAAGGTAGTGTATATATGATAAAGATAGAAAATAGATAACCAATGAGAGCAAGGTAGTTAAGTTTATTTTTTTTATTGATTACGTTCTCTTTCATTGATACTTAATAGTGCCGCTACAACTAAGCAAAAAGGCACTAGATCGCAGTCATTCACTTCCATAATGGAATCGCTAGTCTAAGAGTTGCGATTCATGGTAACTAACAAGAATAGCGTGACTGGTATCACTAGTCTACGAGGCTTGGATTACCACCGGAAGTCGTATAGGTAAGATGGGTAATACCGCTGAACTTTTTTTTTTGTATCGCGGTTTCGGGCATCCACATCCACCCGGGGCAAATTCCTTCCCTATTTATACTGTCACGATACACAAAAGCAACATTAACTTGTTGTTGCATAATTGGCGGTGTAGTTCTAATCAGTGAGCGTCTAATTAGTGTCGATCTAATTAGTGCGCGTCGCCGCTTCGGCGTCATTTTTGCTCGATAACTATTCATTGCTAAACTCGCACGATAACTAACCCTGAATTTACATTTATCGTTTCTCACTGATCCCTATCGTATTCAGACTTCAATTAACTGACAATCACTTGATCATCCAGATGCTTTTTTAATACTCTTTACATTAAGCATTAACATACACATTCTGCAGTTTATCATTATTCTGCCGTCAACCATCGCTTGATATACTTCCTCCGTCGATTGAACTTAAAAATTTCCTGGTTTCTAACTCCAGAATATTCTTCATCATGGAAACTCAGAGGTAAAAAAAATCTAGTTTACATCTATTATATAATATATACGATATATTTACAAGAACCGCTCTTTTGCGTCTCTAATCGAAATGGAGACAGCCATCATATTACGCTCATTCTCACATAAAGTGCAGTATCAAAATTTTTTCTTTTCCCAATTTCACGAACGCTTTTGGGACACTTTATCTGAAAATGAGTGATCAACCTATCAAACGGCGAAACAAAGTTAAGATAATTTTAGAGGAAAAAAAATAAATCCCGAGCCACAAGGGATAGAGAAAACTCGAAAACTCTTCCCCTCTCTCCATCAGTACTCCGTTTTAATGGTATTAAAAGCTAGAGCTACTAGGGATAGAGAGAACTCGAAGAACTGTAGGCACTTGTTTCTCTCCCTCATCAGTGCTCCGTTTTAAGGGTGTATTACCTCTGAATAAAAAGCTATAGCTACACTGATTAGAGGAAGTCGACGCAAGAGTGTGAAATCAAGGCGAAATAGAATACGATTCTATTCCATGGCTGGTAGCGCACTAACCTGTTAAGACGCATTTGGCTCATACAGTGATATAGTCAGGGGATGCATAACCTACAGATAAAAAGTTCAGAGATTTTACGTTCAGTGAAATTTGCACTAAGCTAGAGCATCTCTTGAGGCAAGGAATGAAACAACCACGACACCCAGCAGTAGACATAAAGACTAGTGCGTCAAATGTATTATAGTGTTCGAGTTACAAGTTTCTTTTTTAATTACGAGCGGTTTAAATTATTGATTAGTTTATTCTCATGTCATTTATTCAACTGTCCTCGTATATTTGTAGATTACTTGATTAAACAGTCAAGCTGCCTTCAGAGACCAACACACAGACTTCAAATCAGCGGGACGTGCATGAAACAAAGTGCTAGTCACGCTAGGATAGAGAAAAAAAGTTCAGAGATTACTAGCCAATTAAAAAACCAAATATCTTAGTTTGCTCGACAAGGAGACATGATGTGGCATTTATGGCTATTTGTTCTGGAAGCAGTTGTCATAGTAACAGGAAATGTTACTGTCTTGGTCGTATTTACTCTTACACCCGCATTGCGCAAGCGCAAACACTTCCTACTGGTGAGTCTGGCAGTGGCTGATCTCCTTGTAGGAGTGTTCTCGGTGCCAATGTATGCGACGATGACCTTCGTAGGCTTCAGAGAGATAATATATCAAATCCAGGATCATATATTTGGTACAGCATCTATGTTTGGCTTGGCAGCCGTGGCCATTGAACGAGCGTATGCTGTATATTTTCCGTTCAAACACCATACACTTTGGAAAGGTGCGTACATAATCGGTATAGCAGTGATATGGATAATGGCGGTATTTGTTTCATTTTGGTCGATTTATTTTGATGGACTATTCACAATTAATATCGTTTTATTGACTGCACCAATTATCTTCTCTCTTGTCGTTATCATGGTTTCATATCTCCTTATATGGGTTAAGATGAATTGCATGACAAGTGTACAAGGTCACGCAATCCACGAACGTGACAACAGGCTTACCGTCACACTTTTAATGGTCACGATTATCAGCTTGATTGCTTGGATTCCTTTTCAAGCTTTAATGATATATGGAATGCTCTGTCAAAACTGGTGTCTCATTGGCAAAGATATTCTTCTTGGCACTACTAAATTCCTACAATATGGCAACTCCCTCGTTAATCCTATCATCTACGCACTGCGCATGCCTCAGTTCAAGAGAGCACTTTTCAATGCAGTACGATGCTGTAAACAAGATCAACTTGCAGCGCAATTTCGTAATGGAAGACCTGAACCCAACAGTGCAAGGGCGATACCATTAACAACCAACTACAACAACAATACTTTCACTGCTGATGACTGCCAAGGCCCTGTTGTAAACGACAACACTAGCACTATGCTAGGCAGAGATGGCATTCAAATGAATGAGAACAAGGAAGAAGACACAAGTCTCTAAAAGACACTAAAAGGGCCCCTCTGGATACCAGCTTTTAGCTGAATGGGCCACCCTGTGTAAATAAAGGTTACACAATATAACCAAAGCATAATGAAAGTAAAAAGGTTTGAAAGTTGACCTTGTGCCAACGACAGTAGCAGGAAAAGAACATGGTGTCAGAAGTGGGATTCAAAGTTCTGTTTCTCCTAGGTTATTATTGTTACCCATGAACATAAAAGAAAACAAGGCATGAAGTAAAAACAAGCAACATTAAAGATAAATGCTATGAAAAAGGACCTTGTACCAAAGACACTAGCAAAATAGAACATGATTTCAAAAGTAGGATTGAAAGTCCTATTGTTTCTGAACTGCGACGTTTAAATCCATTAAATTCTGAAGATTCGAATTGAATACGACTTCTGCCGAATCTTGGCCCGTCGAATATTTGACAGTTGATTTAGACGTCGCGTTTCACATTTGCTTAATGTAATGCGTAAATTATATTTAAGTATTATAATTGATGTATCGAATATATCGGGTTCTGTCATTGGTCCTTAGAGATAACAAAGCAAGTTCATATAAATCTACAACACTAGAAAAATTCATCAAACAAACCTTTAGGACTAGAAAATACAAAAATCATACTCAAGATTATCATCAAGAAATGCTTCTAGAAACCTGTAGAGTAAGAATTATCGAAATTAAAATTATAAATTATGAGCTAAATTATCTACAAACTGACCATCGCGCAGGATGAGTGGTCAAATTGGTTTTTGCATCTCATTAAGACCTAAGAGTGCAATGAGCCATTGCGAAGTTAATGAGTGGCGGGAGATTTAAATACAGAGAAAATGGCTGTAACACTGTTACCAGTGCATCTTCAACGCGGTTTTTAACATTTCTTTGAAAACAAATTCATGACATACATACGGCTTTTGAAAGATTACGCTTCAAACAATCACATAGAACTTTTTATTCTCAAAAAAGAAATGTACTACCTTGGCAATGACATTCTTTGGGACTTCATAATAACTTAAAACTATAATATTCATGGCTCTGTAACTCTTAAAGTTAAAGGCGCGACGGCAACAGACACACGACTTCTTGTAGGTCTTGAAATGTCCATATAATCAATATAATGCTGTACTTTTCTATTTAATTAATATAAGAACGATTTTTTTGTATTTTGTTTTTATTCTCGTTTGATCATAGTTTCAAGTCTAGAATTATACTAAAGTACGATATTTTTAAGAATATGTTTTAGTACGTTGACAGTACTAGTGGAAGAGGTTATTCTATTTAGTTTCTTCCACGTTCAGGATTTAACAATTTAACGATAAGGTTACATTTATCGAAGTAACAATGTTTTTCGAAGAAACAATATTTGTATAATGATCATCCGGGTGGATGTAGTCCTGAGAAGGACTGTTTGATGTGACTGACGTTTCGACAACCTGTGCGGAAGTCATCCTCGGAGTCAAGTAAAGGATAAAGTCAGATAGGTCATATTTATACGAGAAGCAATTTTCCCCGGGTGGATGTGGAGGTCCGAAACCGCGATACAAAAAAAAATTCAGCGGTATTACCCATCTTACCTATACGACTTCCGGTGCTAATCCAAGCTTCGTAGACTAGTGATACCAGTCACGATATTAGTCTAATCTAATCGAAACTCCCTTGATATCAAAATGCGCAAACGATTTTCGTCATAAGTGTGCAAGATATGTTGATTTGATGACAATGAAGATTGGTTAGGATGCGATCACTGTAGACAGTTTTTCCATGCAAGTTGCTTGGATGTTGACTTCGCTACTGTTCTGTCGCAGAATTTCCGCTGTCCATAGTATATAGCAATTTAAAAATGTAAAAATAATGTATGCATGTACATGCAATGGTTCTTTTTTTTCAGCTCCAGCCAATGCAACAGAAAATGTATAGACAGCATATTCCAGCTGATCTGAGAAAAAATATTAGCAAATCAAAATCCAGAAAATTTGTCATTTCTACGTCACTATTTTACTATCGCAATTGCTTACTCACTTTCTTCGTCTAAACATAGTTAACTGACTAAATGAAGCTTATACTTTGTATTAACGAACTGGTCTTTTCTTGATTTAAAAAAAAATAGAACGTGTATAACGACAAACGTTTATTGCTGCGATCGTATTTAGAGGAATCTGGCTCAATTATTACTGGGTTGAAGGATAACTCATGTGATCACCTGTGTCTTTACAGACAGGATACACTTGTGGATTATAATGATTAATACCACATATGAAGTAGTGGAATAACTTATTAGTCTATAAAGAATCACCCAACAAATATGTATAATGGGTCAATAAATATATATATATATAAATATATCTACAAATATAAAATGTCATGCTGGACACATCTATATACAGCCTGTAAAAAAGACACCTACATTTTATAATTAAATGGAGAAACTGAAACTTAAGTGACTTGATGTCTACATTACTATAGCAGTGCAATGTTGGAATATAGTGTAACTTAACACAGCCTCATATATTTTTTTTATTGAGATGATAACTAGCGGTAAGCTAGTGTGGGCTGCGTCGGTGTTTCTAATGAAACAGTATGGATAAAAAGTTAAATTTTACACCGTAAAAAATAAGAGAGATCACTTACTGACGTTTCGGACGCTAGTCCTTCGTCGGAGTAAAAGAGAGAATAAGAGTGGAAGGTAGTGTATATATGATAAAGATAGAAAATAGATAACCAATGAGAGCAAGGTAGTTAAGGTTATTTTTTTATTGATTACGTTCTCTTTCATTGATACTTAATAGTGCCGCTACAACTAAGCAAAAGGCACTAGATCGCAGTCATTCACTTCCATAAT
This sequence comes from Anthopleura sola, assembly GCA_023349425.1. Taxonomy (NCBI): domain Eukaryota; kingdom Metazoa; phylum Cnidaria; class Anthozoa; order Actiniaria; family Actiniidae; genus Anthopleura; species Anthopleura sola. Next base: position 5,829,263 of record JALHLI010000005.1, read on the forward strand.
GGAATCGCTAGTCTAAGAGTTGCGATCCATGGTAACTAACAAGAATAGCGTTACTGGTATCACTAGTCTACAGGCTTGGATTACCACCGGAAGTCGTTTAGGTAAGATGGGTAATACCACTGAACTTTTTTTTGTATCGCGGTTTCGGGCCTCCACATCCACGATACACAAAAGCAACATTAACTTGTTGTTGCATAATTGACGGTGTAGGTCTAATCAGTGAGCGTCTAATTAGTGTCGATCTAATTAGTGCGCGTCGCCGCTTCGGCGTCATTTTTGCTCGATAACTATTCATTGCTAAACTCGCACGATAACTAAACCTGAATTTACATTTATCGTTTCTCACTGATCCCTATCGTATTCAGACTTCAATTAACTGACAATCACTTGATCATCCAGATGCTTTTTTAATACTCTTTACATTAAGCATTAACATACACATTCTGCAGTTTATCATTATTCTGCCGTCAACCATCGGTTGATATACTTCCTCCGTCGATTGAACTTAAAAATTTCCTGGTTTCTAACTCCAGAATATTCTTCATCATGGAAACTCAGAGGTAAAAAAAATCTAGTTTACATCTATTATATAATATATACGATATATTTACAAGAACCGCTCTTTTGCGTCTCTAATCGAAATGGAGACAGCCATCATATTACGCTCATTCTCACATAAAGTGCAGTATCAAAATTTTTTCTTTTCCCGATTTTACGAACGCTTTTGGCACACTTTATATGAGAATGAGTGATCAACCTATCAGAACGACGAAACAAAGTTAAGATAATTTTAGAGGAAAAAATAATAAATCCCGAGCTAAAAGGGATAGAGAAAACTCGAAAACTCTTCCCCTCTCTCCATCAGTACTCCTTTTTAAATGGTATTAAAAGCTCGAGCTACTAGGGATAGAGAGAACTCGAAGAACTGTAGGCACTTGTTTCTCTCCCTCATCAGTGCTCCGTTTTAAGGGTGTATTACCTCTGAATAAAAAGCTATAGCTACACTGATTAGAGGAAGTCGACGCAAGAGTGTGAAATCAAGGCGAAATAGAATACGATTCTCTTCCATGGCTGGTAGCGCACTAACCTGTTAAGACGCATTTGGCTCATACAGTGATATAATCAGGGGATGCATAACCTACAGATAAAAAGTTCAGAGATTTTACGTTCAGTGAAATTTGCACTAAGCTAGAGCATCTCTTGAGGCAAGGAATGAAACAACCACGACACCCAGCAGTAGACTTAGGCATTTGACCTCGTTAATCACGACGTCCTTCTAAAAAAATTATTGTGCTATGGTATCAATGGATCTGCCCATCGTTGGCTTTCCTCGTACTTAACTGATAGGACACAACTCGTGTCTATTGGTTCGGTTGCTTCTGATACTCTACCTATGCTCAATGGAGTACCACAAGGGTCATGTCTAGGTCCGCTGCTTTTTCTCGTCTATGTTAACGACATACCGTTTTCCAATACATCATGCAATACACATTTATATGTTGATGACACCACTCTATCCTGTTCCTCGCCAAGTATTGGTGAAATAAACTGCATTCTACAAAAAGGCGTTGACATTTTGAGTCAATGGGCCAATAACAATAGGATGGTAATTCATCCTAAAAAGTCCAAGTCCATGGTCATTGGTACCCATCGAAGATTAGCTTCCCTTTCCGAGACTCTTAATGTTTCATTAAATGGTAATAACATCAACCACTCCAACTGTGAAAAGCTCTTGGGCGTCTTTATTGACCCCTCCCTCTCATGGGACGAGCATATTTTCAAAACTATCAAGAAGTTCAACACCAAGCTTGAAATGATAAGAAGGGCAAAGCCATATCTATCCCCAAAACACATTCTTCTCTTATATAACACAATAGCTAAACCAACCTTGGAATACTGTTGTTCTGTTTGGGGAAATTGCTCTTCTGAACTTCTTCAGCAATTGCTTCTTGCTCAAAAACGTGCTGTTAGGATGTTACTTAATGCTGACCTTTCATCTCCTTCTGTCAACCTATTTCAAAAACTTGGCGTGCTTCCCATTTCTGATGTTGCTCGTCTAAGACTCGCCAACCTTGCATTTAAATGTGTAAATGGCCTCGCTCCAGAGTGTCTGGCGGATAAGGTTGGCCACCCACTCCATCGTTATGGCACTAGACATGCCACAAATAAACATCTATCCATCCCAAAGGCAAAATCAAATGCAGGGAAACGTCGTTTTTCTTTCCTGGCACCTTCTATCTGGAATAACTTACCTCTTGAAACTCACTCTGCTTCACTGTCTCATAAATCCTTTAACCGTAAATGTAAAGAATACTTTCTCAATCACTTAAACTCAACTACTGAATTAAACGTGTCAAGACTATACTGATCCAAGCAAATCTTACTGTGCTCATTCTCTAAACTCGTACTTGTTTTATAATTGTTCGTATACAACTTATTTCTAATACATCTATATTATCTTCATTCATCTCATCTCCTCTCTTCCTTTCCTTCCTTCTCTTCTTCTTCCTTCTCTTATTGTCCCTTCTGTACCAATTTGGGGTGGGAAAGTTATATCCAAACATTTTTAGCAACATAGATATATTATATCAACGTATTCATAATTCATAGATTTTTAGTTTCGATAGTTTAGAATTCAATTGTATAGGTAGCCAATTTATTGATGTATATAATTTAATTTATCGGGCCAGATTGGAAAAAAGTTCAACTTTATCTGCATGATACCCAATAAAGATTTATTATTAGACATAAAGACTAGTGCGTCAAATGTATTATAGTGTCTGAGTTACAAGTTTCTTTTTTAATTACGAGCGGTTTAAATTATTGATTAGTTTATTCCCATGTCATTTATTCAACTGTCCTTGTATATTTATAGGTTACTTGATTAAAAAGTCAAGCTGTCTTCAGAGACCAACACACAGACTTCAAATCAGTGGGACGTGCATGAAACAAAGTGCTAATCACGCTGGGATAGAGAAAAAAAAGGGTAGAGCATACTAGCCAATTAAAAAACCAAATATCTTAGTTTGCTCGACAAGGAGATATGATGTGGCATTTATGGCTGTTTGTTCTGGAAGCAGTTGTCATTGTAACAGGAAATGTTACTGTCTTGGTCGTATTTACTCTTACACCCGCATTGCGCAAGCGCAAACACTTCCTACTGGTGAGTCTGGCAGTGGCTGATCTCCTCGTAGGAGTGTTCTCGGTGCCAATGTATGCGACGATGTCCTTCGTAGGCTTCAGAGAGATAATATATCAAATCCAGGATCATATATTTGGTACAGCATCTATGTTTGGCTTGGCAGCCGTGGCCATTGAACGAGCGTATGCTGTATATTTTCCGTTCAAACACCATACACTTTGGAAAGGTGCGTACATAATCGGTATAGCAGTGATATGGATAATGGCGGTATTTGTTTCATTTTGGTCGATTTATTTTGATGGACTATTCACTATTAAGATCGTTTTAATGACTGCACCAATTATCTTCTCTCTTGTCGTTATCATGGTTTCATATCTCCTTATATGGGTTAAGATGAATTGCATGGCAAGTGTACGAGGTCACGCAATCCACGAACGTGACAACAGGCTTACCGTCACACTTTTAATGGTCACGATTATCAGCTTGATTGCTTGGATTCCCTTTCAAGCTTTAATGATTTATGGATTGCTCTGTCAAAACTGGTGTCTCATTGGCAAAGATATTCTTCTTGGCACGACTAAATTCCTACAATATGGCAACTCCCTCGTTAATCCTATCATCTACGCACTGTGCATGCCTCAGTTCAAGAGAGCAGTTTTCAATGCAGTACGATGCTGTAAACAAGATCAACTTGCAGCGCAAGTTCGTAATGGGAGACCTGAACCCAACAGTGCAAGGGTGATACCATTAACAACCAACCAGAACAACAATAATTTCACTGCTGATCACTGCCAAGGCCCTGTTGTAAACGACAGCACTAGCACTATGCTAGGCAGAGATGGCATTCAAATGAATGAGAACAATGAAGAAGACACAAGTCTCTAAAAGACACTAAAAGGGCCCCTCTGGATACCAGCTTTTAGCTTAATGGGCCACCCTGTGTAAATAAAGGTTACACAATATAACCAAAGCATAATGAAAGTAAAAAGGTTTGAAAGTTGACCTTGTGCCAACGACAGTAGCAGGAAAAGAACATGGTGTCAGAAGTGGGATTCAATGTTCTGTTTCTCCTAGGTTATTATTGTTACCCATGTACATAAAAGAAAACAAGGCATGAAGTAAAAAATAGCAACATGAAAGCTAAATGCTATGAAAAAGGACTTTGTACTAAAGACACATCAAAATTTAATGAGTTAAAATAACGACACAAGACGCAAATATAGCTAAAAATGAAGAAGGAGGACTTACGGTTGCGAATGTAGTTGAATGAAGTCAAAACAGGGCATCAACGTTTTGCCTCGGTCGTTATTATTTGTTAGCGCTTATTTCACGGGTATATTATTTGCACTCTAATAGTGAAACAAAAAGTGAATATAGATTTTGAATATCTTACCCTTGGTAATATTCAACATTGAATTATTCATCGAAAATGAAATGAATATCATTATTCAACCTCATAATGTTCATGGTCTCATAATCATTGATTGTTCAACCAATCATAGCGCTTGAAACGCTATATTCTAGCGCTATATTCAGGTCTAGAATTATGCTAAAGTACGATATTTTTAAGAATATGTTTTAGTACGTTGACAGTGGAAGAGGTTATTCTATTCGGTTTCTTCTACGTTGAGGATTTAACAATTTAACAATAAGGTTACATTTATTGAAATAATAATATTTGTTGAAGAAACAATATTTGTATTATGATCATCCGGGTGCATGTAGTCCTGAGAAGGACTGTTTGATGTGACTGACGTTTCGACAACCCGAGTGGAAGTCATCTTCAGAGTCAAGTGAAGGATAAAGTCAGATAGGTCATATTTACACTGCCACGATTCACAATAGCACAATTACCGTAACTGGCGGTGTAGGTCTAATCAGTAAGCGTCTAATTAGTGTCGATCTAATTAGTGCGTGTCGCCGCTTCGGCGTCATTTTTGCTTTTGTTTATAAGCCTACTGTACGGTGTCGGTAAATTGATTAAGCGGTTGAGGACACCGCGGAAATACGTTGTCGGTCACACTATTGTACTGGTCAGCGGAATCATATCGTAAACTACAATTCAGCCGGCGTTTTTATTCATTTCACATCTCAAAAAAAGTAACTTCAAACAGTACACATACGATAATGGGTTAAAAAAAATTTCAAAAATCTTTATAGAGTCTTTTTGATGTATATAGCCTTTTATAGTTTGTAGTCTACAAGAACGAAAATGAATTATTTCGATCAAAAAATAGCGATTTAACTCGCTTGCTTATCAATAGTAAACGACGCTCAAGGGACTATTTCTTCAACTATAATGTCGATAAAATCTCAAAACTTAGCCGTAATACCCAATACTCAGGCCTAATACTTATGTAACAGTGAGTTATATAAATTTGAAATGATATATGTCTTGCACAAGATAAATTATACTTGCACACGGTAAAAACAATAGCAGATAAAAGACAACTATCTATGAAGCTAGCTAGAGTGCAAACAATATAGAGCGCAAACACTAGAACCATGAAATAAAAACAAAATAGTTACTAACTAATAGTTTTTATTTAGTGACTATTTAGTCAATATCACTCAACCAGAAACAACAAATACAAAAGGAAACAATACCTCATTACAACTTTACTTGTCTTTTATAGTAACTAATAGTCGCTAAATAAGAACTATTACACACTAACAATTTGATTTTGTTTCATGGTTCTAGTGTTTTCGCTCTATCCGTGAAATACAAATTACTAAATAGTACAAAAAAATGCTAATTAAACAATAAAAAAACAATAGAATTTTCACAAAATTGCACTATTTAGTATAACTAATGTTTCACGGATATACTGTTTGCACTCTTTGAAAGAATTTCGAAATAGGTCTTCTCAAAACCGCCTCAAAAGGCCACAAAATGCCCGGAACCAAGAAAAGAAGCACACATCACCACAAACACAGAGAATGAGAAACCTGTGTTTAACTCTGTCAACTGAAATGGGCGACCACTGATCAAAAGGAATGAAGTCATAAAACGTATTTCCGCGGTGTCGCGGTTGAGTGGATTCTGCTTAAACTTAGTAAACCAACTCTCCAATAGAAGTCGTTGCTTTCTATTGTTACAATAGGAAAGACATTTACCAGATTCCATGTGGCCAGTCTTGGTATGATGCAATGTTATTATGATTATTAAGTCACTTCTTTACAATAATAAGGTTTCAACCTAAACTTTTCGTTCCACGACCAATCATCAGGGAATTTACGTGAATAGAGTTTGAAATACAACCGGGGGGGGGGGGGGGGGGACTCCCTATAATGGACTCTACAGGGATGCTAGCGCTCCGCCCGAAAGGGGTACCGAGCTTTTTCAGGCCGCAGTCGACTTGGAAAATGGGTGGGAATTTGCTAAGGTATAGAAAAGGTATATGAAAGGGGAGCATCCCTGTATGAAATGCTCCAAAGTACCCCCTCCCCCGCGACAAAACTCGACGTGGAAGAAAAAAAATAGAATAAACTACAAAGATGAAACCTGCGTAGAGCGAAATCCAAAAAAGTCATACAGCTTTTTATAAATCAATGGAAATTAGACAGCATTTCTTGATAGCATTTCTTGGAATAGAAACCCTTAGCGCTTATAATATAAGCACATGCCAGATGATCTTATGTAAAGATTCCTGATTGAATAAGTTAAAAGTGTCGTCTTCATATAGTAGAAGGTTCAATTTCATTTGTGTACTTCATATTGCCCACATTGCTTTGTTACAGATGGAAAACTAAAGAATAAAGTACTTAAGGAAGTGGCTAAAGCACTCTAGAAGTGTGAGGAACACTCCAATTCGGCTCGTGCTTCTCATCACTCTTCTTTCGTGCTTTCGTCACTTCCTGCGTGCTTTGAATGGAGCACAGAAATGGATCACTTGATCATCCAGATGGTTTTAGTATTATTTAGTTTGAGCTCTTGTTCAGTCATTAACAAATATAGCCTGCAGTTTATCATTAGCCTGTAGTCTGCTGATACTTTCACCGCCGACTGACCTTCAATATTTTCTGTCTTCTAATTCCAGAATATTCTTGATCACGGAAACCCAGAAGTAAGAAAACACTCTAGTAGACATCTTTTTTATTATATTATTATCAATGAAATACCTATATTTCTCTATTTCAAAAATTTGATATTTTCACATGTAAAATATCATCTGACTATGGTTACATACTAGAAAAAAGTTTGAAAAGCTTTATTTTATTTTTCATTGATAATTATATAATAAACAGAATATTACATGGGCCCTTGAAGATACGAATTTTATCTTCTCGTGTTGAAAATCTCGTGTTGGAGATCTTTTCAAAACTCGAAGATAAAATTCGTATCTCCGCGCGCCCATGTAATATCCTCTCAAATAATATAACATATACAATATACTTATAAAAAAAACCTCTCTAGTCGAGAATGAAGACAGTCATTATATCAATCTATCAGAACGACGAAACAAAGTTAAGAAAAAGTGAGAAGAAGAAAATAATTGAACATCGATATCCCTCCACTACCTTTTACTCTCTTCTTCTAAACCCGATCTACCAGGGATAAAGGCGTTGGGCAGTTTATTCCCCTCTCTCTATCGGGACTCAAATTTCAGGGTATCAGTCAAAGATCAAGCTATCAGGTAAAGAGAGAACTCAACCTCTATCGATATTCCGTTTAAAGGTTGTATTGCGTTTGAAAAACGCCTAAGCTACATATAAGATGACGCAATGAATCAGCCACAACTCCCAGCTGATATCGATCGAATAGATATGAAGAGTAGTGCGTAAAATGCATTGTAATTTAAGCGTTCAAGCTTTTTAAAGTTGTTTTTACGAACGGTCAGAAAATTCACCAATTTAATCCATTGTTAATTATTCAACTATCCCTGTATATTTGTAGATTACCTAATTGCGCAGTAAAGCTGTCTTGAGAGACCGACACGCAGACTAACGGACTTCATATCAGCGGGACGTGCATGTAGAAAACCCTGATCACGCCGCGTATTTGTAAAACAAATTACAAAACAAATTATCTCACGTCACTCATCCAGGAAAAATGAATATATGGCTCTTCGTTCTGGAAGCAGCTGTCATAGTAACAGGAAATGTTACTGTCTTGGTTGTATTTACTCGTACACCCGCATTGCGCAAGCGGAAACACTACCTACTGGTGAGTCTGGCAGTGGCTGATCTCCTCGTAGGAGTGATCTCGGTGCCAATGTATGTGACGATGTCCTTCGTAGGCTTCAGAAAGACAATATATCAAACCCAGGATATTATATTTGGTACAGCATCTGTGTTTGGATTGACAGCCGTGGCCATTGAGCGAGTGTATGCCGTATATTTTCCGTTCAAATACCGTGCACTTTGGAAAGGTGTGTACATGATCGGTATAGCAGTAATATGGGTAATGGCGACATTTATCGCATTTTCCTCGATCTTTTACGAACTTTCTACGTTTAAAATTTTCGTAAACTGTGCACCAATTATCTTCTGTCTTGCTGTTGTCATCATCTCATATTTTCTAATATGGATTAGGATGAATTGCATGACAAGTGTCCAAGGTCATGCAATCCATGAACATGACAAGAGGCTGACTGTCACGGTTTTGGTCGTCACTGTCATCAGCTTGATCGCTTGGATTCCCTTTCAAGCTCTCACACTTTATGCAATTCTTTGTGGAAACAAGTGCTTCTATGGTAAAGGTTTTTATATTCTTATTGGCATTGCTAAATTCCTTCAATATGGCAACTCCCTCGTAAATCCTATCATCTACGCATTGCGCATGCCTCAGTTCAAGAGAGTAGTTTTCAATGCAGTACGATGCTGTAAACAAGATCAACTTGCAGTACAAGTTCTTAATGAAAGATCTCAACGCAACCGTGCAAATGTGATATCGTTAACAACCAAACATGACAACAATGCCTTCACTGCTGATGACTGTCAAGGACATACTGTCAGAGATGAAACTCAACTGAAAGACAACACTAACAATATACAATTGTGTGGCAGGCATGGGATTCAGATCAATGAGGACAACCAGAACGACACCAGTCCTGACATTAATGTAAATGGTGCACAAGTCTCTGGTAGAGATGGGATTCAAATCAATGTGGACAACGAGGAAGAAACCGGTGCTGACATTAATGTAAATGGCTACAAGGTCTCTGGTAGGGATGGGATTCAAATCAATGTGGACAACGAGGAAGACACCAGCACTGACATTAATGTAAATGATGCACAAGTCTCTGGTATACATGGGATTCAAATCCATGAGGGAAACGATGAAGTCACCAGCACTGACATTAATGTAAATGGTGCGCAAGTCTCTGGTGGACATGGGATTAAGATCAGTGTGGACAACGAGGAAGACACCAGTACTGACATTAATGTAAATGGTGCGCAATTCTCTGGTAGAGATGGAATTCAAATCAGTGTGGACAACGGGGAAGTAACCAGCACTGACATTAATGTAAAATTAAGACAAGTCTCTGGTAGAGATGGGATGTAAATCAGTGTGAACAACGAGGAAGAAACCAGCACTGACGTTTCGTTTTCTCAGCATTGTCATTCTTACGACATACTAAAAATCTACCGAGTTCATACCAATAATACTCAGTATTGCGAATCCCCTATAAGTTTTATTGGAGGCTCAAAATCGCAATAACTTATAAATATTCAACTACGAACTATCTAAAAACGTTCCTATTAAAGTACAATGGTATGAACGCATAACAACGGGCAAAGACGAATAAAGTAAAAATAAAACACCCTGTAACCGTGCTACTCGTAACCATAGTGGACTACAAACAGTAGAAATGCTAGAATAAGGCACATTTTATTTTCTCAGGCATCAGATCGTCTAAAGGCGATCGTGTAAAGGCGTCTTTACACTAAACGTAAAACATATTGGACGTATCGTCTGAACGCACTATTCGCCGTTGTTATTCCATCATCTATCTGCCGTGCTGCGTATTTAAAATAACTTATTATATATCCTAGTCAAACTCGTTTTCTTATTGGTCGAGAGTACATCACGTGGAGGGAAATAAATCTCAATAACTTCCGCGCGGGTAATAAATGCACGTGATCAAAGCGTGAGAGGGGAATAAATCCACGTGATCAGGTCCATCGAAAGTTCGTGTTTTGTAAATAAAAAATGTTCAAAATGGAGAGAAAATTTTTCTTCGTTTGACTAGAGTATATAATAAAACATTTAATGACTGATCCCTCGGGAAATCAGTTAGTTTCAACAAAACTAACAAAACTAACTGTTTCCCTCGGGACCAGTCATTAAGTGCTAAATATTCGAATTTTTCTTGCTATTTTTAATTTTTGTCCCTCCTATACCTTATTTATAATTACTGGCTCATGAAGTCTAAGCTTTCTTTAACTGCACAGTAGGTGGTGCTGTTATTCCATCCGTTTATTGGGCTTACATTTAACATAAAGACTGTTGCAATGAAGCTCTTTTATAATCAACTAAGTAGTCACTACTATATGCTGCAGGATGTCAACAATGAATCCGAAGAAAGTTGAAGACTCAACTAAATGTGAGTGACTATTGATAAGCAATGTAGTGGAGTAATAAATAGTATTATAACCCAACGATTAACGGTGAATTTTCGCGCGCTGTCATTGGTTCAAATTTGTTCAGCTAGGGAAATAAAAGTATCATTATTAAAGCCAAGAGCTTAACGAATTTTTTATCCTAAAGCAGACCTAATTCGTTGTTGCAAAAAATATTTTCAAAAAAAATTTAACAGAGTCAACTTACATTACTTACATTACATTACATTATAGTACACTTTACTCCGACGAAGGAGTAGCGTCCGAAACGTCAGTAAGTGATCTTTCTTATTTATTACGGTGTAAAATTTATCTTTTTATCACAAATGTTACATTACAATGAATCACGAATCCCGACTGTAATTTGGAATATTTGAAGTCGTTGTTGCAATGTTTCCCCATTTCAGAACACGAGCCACTCTCTAGAGAATAAAATACTTCGTTTGAGTTGTATCCATATTCATGTGTCTTCTCATGCACAACCGTTAAACAAAGAAATTAAACTGCCGTATGGAATGACATGTGGTCTGAAATGGGAAAAGGTTACACCAAGACGAATAAGGTGTACTAGAAGTTGTATTTCATATAGGTTTAAGAAAGATGTTTCTTCACTAAACGAGTTCGACTTCCTGGTGCCTTAGGGTAAAGTATTAACACCACATAATTGATGCGGGGCGGGGGCAAAGACACAAGAAAGGAACATTTATCGAGATCTGTTATGCTAATTAGCCGTGTATTCATACTCTCAATAACAGATGCAATGAATTTTTAACGAATTCTTGGTCATGCACTATGCAACATCTGTGGACCACTTGAAAACTGTCATAAAAGAAAATAAAAAATACATCTATGATAACAACCGAATGTTTGGCGTTAATTTGCTCAACACCAACAAATTACTTCCAGATGCTTTTTGCTCCATTCTACGCAAATCGTAAAAATGAACAACACCACATCAGGAGGAATAGCTAAGGAAAAACTTTTTTCTCGAATTTATATCATCTTAAAATTATAAGTATCAGTATTCGCGGTGACTTAATGTTTACTCAGACTGTAGTGTCACTTTCATTCGTTTGTTTGTTTGTTTTGCGTTTTGAATTTCAACAGCCGTTAGATATAAAGACCTTTTAAACACCACATAGCATTTTCGCAAGGGAGTTATCAAAAAACAAACAAACCATTAAACAAACTAAATGGATTTCTAAACATTTTTTGAAACCACTGTCTAATTACCCGAAGATAAATATTATGTGTAAATATTTATGAATACATGCAAATAACTTGTAGTTTTTGGTTCGAATTTACAGCCACCATGCACCATTCGGTGACGCTTGGCCGTAATGTAGATTGAATTTTTCATCCAAATACGTGTTTTCGTTATGATTTTCTCATATTTTTTCTTCAAATTTGGAACACTGACAGCCTTTGTAATTCTTTATCAAATACTAAAATGAAAAATTGGGGGTCACCGTTGTTGTTGTCGAAATATTGCCGATCGAAATCGTTTTCGCAACGAGCGTGACGGTGTTTGATCTTGGCGCTGTCACGCCATATGCGCAGAACAGATGCGCACGAACAATGCCCGCGAACATCCTTAAAACAATTGAAGTTGCATTCAGGTATAGGCATAATAACAACAGACGGATTTATATATTTTTAAAGTCAGAAACAACCTTTTTGCGGTCATTAAAATACAAAAAAGAAAACGATATTTAAAAAAAACAGCGTTTAATACATGGCAAGTTATTTACGAAGCAGTTCTTAAGCTCGAGTTTCCTTTTGTAAGGAGAGAAAATATGGTAACAGAAAAATAATTATATCTAATGGAGGAAAACAGATGTTGTTGTTCGCCGCAGTGCCCTAAAGCCTGAAAAGAGACACTGATATTTCGATTCCAAGATAGAGAGCAGAAGAAAACACGACAGGTAAAAAAGGCTGTTCAGAAACTGCTCATGTTTGCTGAATCGGACTCCGTTCAGCCCAAAGGCGCTGTTTACAGAAAATGTATGAATAAAACTAAAAAATATGTACTACGTTTTAAAAAAGAAAAGTTTTGAGTTTTTTCTTGAAAAGTTATATAAACTGTTCTGCATATACCAGCGGCATTTCATACATAGTTCTTTTCATTCTTTCTGTCAAGAAATAATGGCCTCCGTATTGTCAAGTAGTTCATTGGAACTTGCTAGTGTCAAATTCCTCTGCTACAACAAAGCAGAAGTGAGCAGAATTGGCAGTGAAACACTATTATCAGAGTCACATGGAGGTCGAGTTCATGTTCTAATTGTTTACATGTTAAAGCCTATCCATATAACAATTCCATTCCCGAGATGTAAGTAATACACAAAATTCGATTAACATTAACAGTTCACCATAAAACAATTTGACAAGAGATGAATTAAGAATATCCACATGAAACAAGACAAATAAATGAAATTCTCTATATTATCCGATATCGTTGTTTTGTTTTGCCCTCTGGGCGACCCATAATGCCTTGAGAATCAAGAAAAGGAATGACTGATACTACGTAGAAAAAAATGAAGTACTTGTTACTTAACCAACATGATAGGGCCAAAGAAAGCCAGGATTTTTTTTCTTCACCAGATCCTACGTATAGCCCCGGAATGTTATACACGGCCGTTCTTTTCATTCATTCTGTCAAGAATTAATGGCCTGCGTATTGTTCATTGAAACTCGATATTTTCAAAACAAATTCGTCTGCTACAACAGAGCAGAGGAGAGCAGAATTGGCAATGAAGCACTATTCTCAGAGTCACATGGAGGTCGAGTTCATGTTCCAATTGTTCACATGTTAAAGCCTATCCATAACAATTCTATTCTCGAGATGTAGGTAATTCTGAAGTGGTGCTAAATTCTTTCAATCTTTGCATTTCGGCCTGGAAATTATTTTATTCTTTAAGTATTTAGATTAAAGATTATTTCTATCTTCGTTATTGTTTCTTTTCTTGATCAAGAACGCTTGATGGTAGAACTAGACAACGACGGTAAAGAAAAATGCTCTGACCTTTTGCCAATTCTGCTCAGTCACATCAGGGCATATAGTACTTTACATATTTGTTGATCTTTTATGAACCTTAACCATACCTCGTTTGACTCAGTTCTAAGCTGAGCTCAGCTGGATGACTACGAGCTACGATACTTCACAGTGTCCCTAAACTTCCCTGGAAACGGATAAATTGCACTGAGGTGGGTAAATATTTCGTTATTTTTCAAGAAAAAATCGTAAAGTTGCAACTGAATGAATCGCCATTTAATTGACTGGTTTTTTTTTCCTGAGCTGCCGGTTCATTTCTAGCAATTTCCAAGAAGATATTGCACAGTACATTTCGTGAAAAAAACTTGCATTTCTTCATATGTAGGTTTCAATTGCAGAAATAGAAAGTAGTTTCAGTTTTATTCTTTCCAAGATGTGGCCAGTAAGTATGTCTTACGCTGAAAATTACAGTAAAGCATTTTTTCTTACTATTCTGTAGACATGGATCACTGGAACATTGTGCAAATGTTGTTGGGAGTCAGCGTTGTGTTTTTGGTTTTGAAAGAAAGCCAAGGAAGTGATCTGGTTCCACTGGGGTGAGTCTGTAAAGTAATAACTGAGGCACGATTGTTTTTTTATTCGCCAAAGTTTATTTAATATGTCTGAGTGTATATATGTATTTATTAAGTACTGAGATTTATATGCCTGCAAGCCATTTGATAACAACAAGAGACCATGAAGGACAGAGAGGGACTCTACCAGTATAAGCTTTGGGATATCGGTATTCCTGGAAAGTTATTTTTAGATTTTGCGTCAGCATGCCCTTGCGCTTCCGGTTACTAGTCGCGAGGATCCTTGAAGCAATATGGCGGCCGGTGGTGAAGTGAAAACCATTTTGATGACTGAAAATCATTTAAAAAACATATGAAACTACTATTTTTATAGATAGTCTAAGGAAAGGGGTCACTGTAGATAAATTACAATCAAGTTGCGATAATAAAATGTCAAGTTTTATCCATGAATTTGATTCCGAGTCCGACTCAATTTTGAAGTGCGAAATAATACTTCCAGTAATATTAGCGACAACTAAATTGAAAACTGAGGAATAAAAAACTTCATTGGAAAAAGGAAAAGGGGAAAACTATCAAGACTCAAAGTATTAAGAGCCTGTCGCCCAAATTTAGATAAAAATCTAACTGCAAGTCCAAAATACACAGCGACTAGATTCACTGATTACACTAAAAGTAACTGAAAAAGGAATAAATACCTTTTTTGTATGAAAAATATAGCACATTTTACCTCAAAGTTGGCCTTTTCAAATATCTTTTCCAGCTTTGAAAGACTTTCGTAACTGATTAAGTCAGCAACCAACAAAATTTTGCTTTAGCTGTTGTATTTTAGAGCAACTTGTGAGATGACAAGACGATGACAACTAAGTTGAAAACAGAGATTTTTGTACTGAGGTTTGTACTGCTCTGATTGGCTTTGCTTTTCTTTTCTGGTAGTAGAAACAAAAGCCTCCAGATGCAGAGTCCAAGTTTGTGTTTTCAGTCAAACCCTCCTGATCAAAAGCATTTGGTTTTGCTGTTTTCATTCATCTTGTAGGAGCCGCTCGTCGTTTTCATTCATGTCAAATAAATTCAAACTCTTGTAAAGTCTTTTCCTTTCGTAAATCAGTCGATGTACATGTGTACTTCTAAGAGTGATTGAAAAATGTTTTAATTCCCTTAGGCCTGTGATCCATGACTTAAAAAGAAAGAAATTTCTTCTTTACTCCGAGTAAATCAGGTGTTTTTTTTTAATCTACCTAAACACTTACGACACTCATCTTCTGTTGATGCTTTAAAGAAGGGACTAAAGACTTTATTTATTTAACCTATAGTCTATATATACCTAGCCTGCTTATCTATAGCTGAGTTCTATTTATATTATTATTTATTTACGTCTATCCCTATTACGTACTTTTCTTATACACCTGTTTCGGTTGGCGTTCGTGGCGGGGGATCTGGTGTGGTCGGTCTGAGACCTGTGGGAATTGTGACATCGTCGATTCCTGTTGGCCCTGGATCGGCCGTTCTGGGTTATTTTATTTTATTTTATTTTATTTTATTTTATCTATTTACTAGTTTTATTGTTTCGTGATTGTGAGGGCACTGAGACCCAGTTGTGGTGCCCTAGAACTGTTCATTATTATCATTATTATTGTTTTCTTGTCTTTTTTACTCTCCCAGACATGAAATGTAATTTATTTAACATTTCGAAAAAAGGGTATCTTGTATCGTTAGGAATACTCAACCCGGAAAAATGGGGTTTCCATTCGGTTTTTTATAGTGCGATAATTAAAAGCTTTATTCTATGTATTTTCTTTCGTTCTCTTTACGAAAGCCTTCAACCGGAACCGGAAGCGCAAGGGCATGCTGACGGAAGATCTAAAAATAACTTTCGAGGAATACCGATATCTCCAACCCTAATGCGAGAGTCCCTCTCTGTCCCTCATGGTCTCTTGATGACAATCATGTCTTCTCTAAATCTCTATTTACCGCCACTTTGAAGTGAGTGCTCGAGGACCTTGTTGTTCAGTGTTTGCAGATATGCCTTCGGTCTTCGGTCGAGAAATATTGGAAAAAAACGATGAAGAAGGTTGCTCTGCTAAAATAATTCCTTTCTGTTAGGTATTCAACTCAACGTGTTCACTTTGAAAATGTCAAAAATGTTTGTTAGTCAATTCAATCTGAATATCGAGTTTTTTTTACCAGCGTTCCTGTCCCAAGGCCCAGTTCCCCATCCCCACGTCCAATCGCCGGTTTTAGATAAACACAATATCAAGACTGAATCTAAAAGAAACTCTGGTTACCAGATACAATATTCTAAATAATGTTTTCTTTTGTGTTGTTGTTGTTTTAGAGAGAACGTGTGTTCGAAAACTCAAACAAGGAATCCGAGAGTGAAACGTTTCGTAAACAACTTTTGGGGGAACTCATATTATAAGGATTACGAGTAAGACATATTTATGATCATCTTGTTCCTTTAAAATATGTGTATACCTATTTGAATCAAGTTAGTTACCAAAAACCTACAAAGCTGAGACCGCTTAGGATCATGGTGAAACATTTCATATTTACAAGTAAAGCTTTTTGATACAAAGTGAAGCATGAGGCTGCTAGCTCAAAGTTTAACTGGTAAGATAGTGCATCAATAGTTATCGATGGTTGAAACATGCAAAATGTAACTATACCCATAATGACAATAAGGTTTATTTGAAAACATATCATCGCACTGTCATACAGGTGAATTACAATATGTACAAACAGGGGCGAAGCGAGGACCTTGAAAGTGTGTGTGTGGGGGGGGGGGGGGGGGGGGGGGGCACCCAGGCACTCAGTATAAAAAAAGGAAACGAAAAAACAGAAACCAAACGTTTTTATATATCAAAACATTAATTTCAGAAACCTTTGGGAGGGGGAGGAGGAGGGGGCTCGTGCCCCCCGTGCCCCCCCTCGCTACGCTACTGTGTACAAATATACAAAATAAAATGAGTAATTCAAAATGTAACTAGATGCACAATTGTGTATTTACTCGGGCTACAGACAGAGTATGTGCGCAACAGCTGTTATTATAGTTGATACAGATGAGATACAAATGAGTCATCATGCATTGTATTGAGCTAATGATGTTGTTTGAATGAGATTTGCATACAACAGTAATAACGCGGGGAGGGGGATACTACAACCCTGACCTGGGTTGGGGTTTGCCGACGGGTCCTCAAAACCCTGACCCTAGCTATCTCAGACCTCAACTTTTCATTTTACCTACTTTATCCCAGACTAAACCATTTTAAAACAAGCGGTAGTGTTAACTACATCTCTGTCATATTACATTTTGTTTATATGCAAAAAACGGCTATGCAACAGATTAATTTTTTTTTTTACTATTTGTTTAATTGAATTCGTTTTTTGTTTTTATGTGCCAGCAGAGAGCTTAGCGACGTAGACTAAAACGACCAAAATCTAACCCTATCCTAGACAAATGTCAAGAAATGATACCCTACCTCAGAATTAAAAGCCGAAAAAACGTACGCTTTCGGGTGGCACATACCCATATAGCAAATATAGGGGAGTACCCCCCACCTCGGGGGTAATAGCAACTATTAGATGTTACAGTTTAATAGTCACTGTGTGAAATAAAGGAAATCAGGGAAATTATGGGTTCCATATATTCCAAGGTATTTTACGTATCCTGGAATAGAACGCTGAGTATACGGATACGGGAGGTATCACAAAGTATCATGCACCATATACTCCTGGGCACGCAGTGTCATGGAGTATCAACCACCGAATACCTTTGTCGTGTAGTATCAGGGAATATCATGCACTGTATTCTTAGTGTATATTCCAAGTATTGAGTGCCGTGGGATTTCCTGTCCCGGATTCGCGAGTATTCGAGGTAGTCAAATGAATTTGAAAATCAATTTTAGACTTTTTCTCTGGTTGTTTTAAACATCTGTGATTGTTTGGAATTAAATATTTTTGATCGATCGAATCATTTTTGTGAAGTTGAGTATCAACCACCGAATACCTTTGTCGTATAGTATCACGGAATATCATGCACTGTATTCTTAATGTATATTCCAAGTATTGAGTGCCGTGGGATTTCCTGTCCCGGATTCGCGAGTATTCGAGGTAGTCAAATGAATTTGAAAATCAATTTTAGACTTCTTCTCTGGTTGTTTTAAACATCTGTGATTGTTTGGAATTATATATTTTATCGATCGAATAATTTTCGTGAAGTTGAGTATCAGCGAATATCGTTTACCGTATTCTAGTTTATGTTCCAAGTATCACGTGGTTTTACTGTACGTACTGTACGTACAGTGAAACCACGTGATCTCGTGACACATGATCCTTTGTGGTCCTCTTCTATTGTTTCGATCAAAGCGCGCCATTTTCAACGGTTCTTCAACAGTAATGGTGTCTTGCTTTGTAAGCTCAGCCTTTGCCGTCTTTGTAGCGCTTATAGCTCCTCACAAACCATAACCATCTACTGGAGTGCTATCTAAAATACCATAAGATGTCCTGGCTGAAGTTATTTCTCGATTTTCACACGACAAACGGGTGAGTAAGCCATTGAACTTTGCTTAAGCTTTGAGATATTTTCTTACGAAACGAAGCACTAGTGTGGGCCTATAGCTCGCATAGTACTTAAAATATTACTGATATCTTCTATTTCCCTCGAATATATTGATATTTTCAAGTCTTTTATGCCCGCCGAAATTTGCTTGTTGTTCTTTTGGTCATCTAACTCTCTGTTTGAAAGAATATAATCATGTTGGACTAAACATTATTAGCATAATCTAAGGTTAAATTTAGTACATTATCATCAGTTAGTAACATTGCGTTGTCTTTCCTATATAGTTTTCCGCATGCAAAACATCAACAGAAGTCTCTGAAGTTCGACATAATATGAAGATTTAACAGCTGAGTACTTTGTGGTACTTTTAACTCAGTGCCGCTGCTGAAATGTTGGCTCAAAATTCAAAATATGGTCGGTTGAAATACAAAGGAGAAACCACTATAAAATGCTTGTACTTCAATATGTTAGGTTTAGAAATTACTTTGGGGTACAACACTGAATATCTGGATACATGTATCTTGTAGTTATACAAAATGACAGTTATGTCGTAAAGACTTGAGATATATTTATCTGGAACATATAATTTGTATATGAAATATTTTTATACCTGAGTCTCTATATTCAGGGGTCAAGCTAGGGTTAGAAAATGAAGGTGAGTGTCCTATGGAATCCCAAGCATTGCATGGGACCATTAGGGCAAAGCTTGCGGGACTGTTTCCCATAAGACACACGCATTCATTCTCTAACTGCCTTAGTACATGGAATTTACTTATAGTTTGTGTTTCTATAGCTTATCAGTATTTTGATCCCCTGATGAAACACTCGCACTCGTATTTGATCTATTACTTGAAGATGAAGAGACATACTATGGTGTGGTGACATATTTGAAAAGTTTAATTTCATTTTCTTGCATACTGAAATGCTTTTAGAACAAAGGGAAAAAAGAGGTTTTTATAGTATGAGCTACAATGTATAGAAAATACTGATTAGTTATAGAAACTCAAAAGATTAGCATTAAAATACTAAGTTATGATCGGCTGAGTGAGAATGACCATCTTCTAAAAACTATAATATATAATATAGAGCATGATGATGAACTTTTCTCTCTTTCTTTTTTTAAACACATTGGTATGTTAGAAAATAATGATTACTTGTTATTGAAACTCGACAAGGCTGTATACAAGGTTAAAATTTACTTAGGTGATGGTTATCTTAATAAAAAGCTTTCTAAAAACTTAACTTGTTTATTGTCTTTTTATTTTTTACTCCCAAATAATTAACCTAAGATCGTGCAATGATCACGTAAATGATTTCTGGAAATCACCAAGAGTAAATTTCACATCGGGCGAATATTATTTTGGTTACTATTGAATTCCGGGAAATTCTGGGAAAATTACATTGAATATCGAGAAGTTTCTGGAATAAATTCACGTCAAGTATCACGGCATACCGTGCAAAATACGCTTACAGTACACCGTAGGTATCAGGGGATATTCGTATTTGTTGCATAAAATATTCGTGAAAAACACGGCATTTACGGGACAAAACACGCGTAATATCAGTTAATATCAGGTACCCAGATATTCCCTGATAGGGAAAGAGTCCGAATATGGGAGAATATGGATTTTGACACCTCCTGACACCCAACGTGTAAGGTACCCAGATACCAGATGATGCGCCAATATTCTTCAAGTATCAGAGTACGTATCACCAAGTATCATGACCCATATTCTGGATATTTCACACAGTGAGTGATCGATATTTTTTTACTTCTTTCTACAAGTCTAAACAAAGGACGGCTTGGGGAAGTTAGCTTTTTAGGTACTGTGCAGACGAAAAACATTAAATACGTTGGATTGATGCGCATTGTAACGACTTACCAGAAAGCGCAAAGAAATCGAAATCCATAAAGCATTTTAAAAACGAGCTTAACAAAATCTTTATGGAATAATGGCATTGAATTTCCACACGGCAATCTTGTAAAACAGTAGACGAATTTGATTTTACATATATATGTATCACTTTATATATTATTATTTTATTATTGTAAATATATTTTACTGATGATTTACCGTGTTTAAATAAACTATGTATGTATATGTATGTATGTATGTATGTATGTATGTACGTATGTATGTATGTATGTATGTATGTATGTATGTATGTATGTATGTATGTATGTATGTACGTACGTACGTATGTATGTATGTATGTATGTATGTATGTATGTATGTATGTATGTATGTATGTATGTATGTATGTATGTATGTATGTATGTATTGTTCATTTTGAAGACAGTGACTTTAATTTTAATTTCAGATATCTAAAGTTTCCTTTATATGTATTGTAATACTTGTGTCTTACAAATGGTGTTTTGATTTTACGAACGGCAAGTTTTGAAATGAGCATGAAACTGGCTCGGATGTTAGTCAGTCAGTCAAGTGAGATGACACCTCGTTGTAACGTCGCGTCAACACATCACGCTCGTATTTCAAGTTTACGGACTTCACGAATTATTTGAGAGGCAAATCCCGGGGGCAGATCGCCGGGGGAAAAAGAAACGTCCATCATATGAGAGGTTATATAGAGGTTTATGAGAAATTTTGTGTTGATTCATTTACTATAAATACATACTGATGAGTATGAAATTTAGAATAACGAGACCTGCATTCCTCTAATAAATGTGACTCTTTATTGGGAATATCAAATACAGATAATTGTACAGCTTTTTCAAACACATCGCATTCATTTTGTAAAGAGTCTACCAAAGTTTTGGTTGAGATATTTATAAAATGTTGGACAACAAGAACTATGCACAAGACAGCGATCAACACGCTTGCTACTGATAGTTGAACGAACGACAGAGTATTGAAGAAACTGTTTAACATCGTAAACGAAAACAATACAATAAATAAAAGAATTATCCTCAATGTCATTGATATATGTCCAACGCTTCTTGATTCTGGAAACGCATTAAATGTTATCTTGACAGATTCCAATATGGCGTCCATGTTGTTTGGGATATTTTCCCTGTCTTTCGCATCTTCGTTGTCAATGTTCCTGCTTACTAAAGAGTTAGCATTTGTTCTTCCTTCTGAATCCCTCTGAGTACCTCTAAGTTCATTTGAGTTCGTTTGAGGTTCATTTGAGTTCATTTGAGTTTCTTTGGCTTTGATTTTTCTAGTATTTCTAGTATTTCTAGTTTTTCTAGTATTCTTTTGGCATTTCTCTTTGAGTTCACGGATCCGCCCGTTCCGAAAACGCTCGACATCTTTTAAAGTGGGTCTACCGCGAACGGCGTGTGCGTTTGTATGTGTTTTGAGCGTCTCAGAAGAACAGCAATTCGCCATGACTTTTCTAGAAGTTTTCAGATATTTCTAACCACGAGGAGCAGCGATTAAAAGGACCTTCGAAGAGCAAAGCAAGTCACATGAGTTGTCGTCAAGCCGCCTCGTTTTCATGATGGCAGGGGAACACCGCTGACCGCCAAGCAGCGCAGGCTTACTTACTTCTAACACCGTCGATAGACTGATAGATAAATAGAAAACCGAAACCTAGACTCGGCCTGCCTTGCAGGTAGCCCGAGTAATAAAACAATACAATGCTATATGAGCACTAGAGTTCAAATATTTTGATCATAATTTCAGACAGATAGTGTCCAAACACACTTGCAAGTCTTAGATTTTTAGGTTTTTTGGTAACTAACTTTATTGAAATGAGTATATAATAAGGCCCGGTTTAGACGTCGAATTTCACATGTGCCCAATCTAATGCAAATTGTTTGAATTCACAGTTTGCATTAGAATGATTCGGCACATGTAAAATTCGACGTCTAATCCCGGGCCTCCGTTTGATGTTTATTTACACAAAATACAATAATGATAAAATATAAATAATTATGTGTACATACTATATTATTAACGATATTAATGATTATCAATGATAATTAATAAATAATGATTAATATTGATAGTTAATTATTAATTGATTATTAATTATTAGTTAATAGGGTAAGGACTCGATGTACTTTGTTTTTTAATATATCTTATTTATAATTTTATATACATATATATTGATATATTTCTTAATATATATCAAATATATTTTGTAGTATTATTTAATATTCATTATTAGCTATGTAATTCAACTTTACGGCTGCAATTTAGTTTTCTAATAAATCTATCCTACAAAAAGACCTAGGCCTAGAGTGAGGTTCTACACAAGCTACTACTGTTGCCCAGGATGGCGAAGAAGTGGACGATCTTGTTCAATACGTAATGTATTATAGGGACGGAACAGTCCTTATTATTTTCTTTTTTTATATATAACTTGGGCGGGCGGGTCCCCCAATAATTTTGGTGTACTTTATATTGAACATTAAACATTTATTTTTGGTTAGCCGTTTTTTGGGGTTGGTGTTTTGTTTTTAAGTTTGGGGTTTTAGGTGTGTCAAAATCCTGATAACGCCCCTTTAACCCCCAATACTTTTGACATGGGCCCCTACCCCAATATTTTTGGTCTTGCTAAACCCTGTATAAAGAGCAACCTTATAGGTTCCAAATATTTTACTATTGACAATTAGAATAGCTAGATAATACCACCGTTTGAGAAGAATTAATGAAAAATACCACGGTATTTGATGAAAACTGCTTAATGAGGGTCTCAATGGGGCCAGCCGTTAGTCGTAAAAAAGCCAAATTTTTAACCGTTAACCGTAAAAGCTACCACCCCATCGAGACTCTCCTTAATACCACGAGTGCGTAGCGGTATTAACTAAAGCAACTTTCATCAAATACAAGTGGTATTCTTTATCAATCCCTAACGTCGAGACATTAGGTGTTATTTCCTTTCAATAATACATTTACATACAACTACACAAGGTTTAAAGTTCCCGGATGTATGCAATTAATTAATTGCAAGGATTAAGAGAAAATTCACAATCAATCACCCATTCAGAAACAAATATTTTAGGTAGATATAGACCAGACAGCATTTAGAAGGAAATTGGGGAATTGTATTGTTAGTTGGTAACAACACAATTTCCCAATATTAAATAAGTATTTCATTAATAAAAATTAGGACCCAACGTTTTTCCATATAAGGCTAGCTTATAGTACGATAACACTTCAATAATTTAAAACCGCTAAACAATTTGCATTTGTCTCTACAGCTGACCCTTGTCCAAAAGGAAAAGAAAACTGCGACGGTAACTATATTGGCATATCGTAATGCGAATCCAAAATTTCAATCCACAATTTGTAGTACACTTAATTCAATAGTTTTCACTGTTAATTGTAGATTTTCCCATCAACCTTGTTCCAACACCAATCGTCTCATATCGCAATGGCTCGACCACACAGCTAGAAATGTTATGCAGGTTTAAATTTCCTGAGATGAAAGACGTCTCGTACCTGGTGGAATGGTATAATGGAAGAAGATCAAAAAATGCTGTGAAGAAGGACAGCTGGTGTATTCGAGATACTCAAGATTGTAGTCGAAGAGAAAGTTCGATTCGGCAGCCTGACCACTTTGCACTGGGAGATACGGTCAGTCGATTTGCCCCTGCTGGCAGCCAGCGGGTTTTCCCAAACTTATCCATGTTAAAATATTCGTTTTTATATTTAATTCAGTTTCTCTATTTTTGAAACAAAGTCAGCTAACAACTGATTGTTTACGAGGAGGAGAGGGGAGAAGGGATGTGACCTGTTAGTGCAAATAGTTTATCTATCCCTTCCTTCCTTCCTTCCTTTCTTCATTTATTTTATCTATCTATTTTTGCATTAATTAATTCATTCACATAGTTACAATTCACGGTTTCAATGGTTTCATGCGAAACAAATGTATCTTGCAAGTAATGTATCGAAAGTAAGTTCAAAGACAAAGGGGATGTTCTACACTGTATGTTTTGATTCCAAGCATTCACTATATTTCACATGCACCGCAGGTCTGGTGTAGACTTTTTATGAAGAACGCAAAAAAGAAGACCAACAAATGGACAGCGACTGGGAAGGATAGCAATCATTACTATGTTGGTATCCAGGTAATGAGAAACTACAAACGTATAGACGGCATGTTTTACTGAAGTAAGTTTGTAAAAATAATATAATTGATCTGAACAATTGGATTAATGACGTAAGTTTACTTAATGCACCACTGCACTTGTCAGTCAAGACAGCATTTGACTTAATTTTCCAATGTTTTTGTTTTTCTCGTTACACGAACATTATAGACAATAGTGTCCTACATGTATACATATTTTTTCTGTATTTCATTTATGTCCAAGTATAATGAGGCGAATATACTGATTTGCATGATCGTTGTCTTGTTCAAAATGATAAAACATAGAAGACAAGTCCGAACTCTATTCCTGGAAAATATAATCATTGTATTCATATCATATGGTGTCAATTGTGGTTAACGTAAGTTAGTATAAATACAAATGCTACTTCTGCGTTTGATTTTGATATCTTTTTGTATTCCTATCCTAGATCATTCTGTGATTTTGTGATTTCCCAGGTTTTCCCTCGCCATGTCATCGTCAAGGAATGCAACATAGGAGAGAAATTAACGGTTACCTTAAGACCAACTGTTCCCATAGCGACCATCATGGACACACCAGACGCTGACAGAATACTGGTGTCCGTGTTGATACCCCAAGAGTATAAAGCACAAAGACGACAAGCTGCAGTCGACAAGTGCCACGTGGAACTGAAGACACAAGACATAACGCATGGCAAACCAATAACCATTCGAGGAATATGTGACAACCAACAGGATCAAAGAGAAAGCTATTCATTTCATTTTAAACCAGAGGGTACTGGAACGAGTTGGTTGGATTTGGAGAATTATCGAATGCCATCTGTGAAGGTAACTGGAGTTTGTGGCATCTAGAAGGGATTTCTGAGTTCTCTCTCAAGCTAGAGTCACATGAACAGCTTCCATTTCTTCACCAATTCTGGTTACCATCCAATTTCTATCAATACTATGAAACCTCTAGTCTATAGTCAGCTATAGTCCAAGACAGAACGGCTGACTCACAGATCAAATCTAAATTTAGCAAGAGATAGTATGCATGCCAAATATCCGGCATTAGGACTCAATTAATTGAGTATGCATTGGTTATAACTTCTTATGAGTAGCTCGTAACCTCGTTGATACGGTTTCCGTCAAGGACTCTGAGCTTCGTACGCTTTCCTGCTAGAATGTCCATTAACCTGGTTTATTAACATTTTGTTTCTCAATAAATGCTTTGCAGTTGGTATGTCCCATTCACAGTTCCCTGCGTCATCTTGAAAGGGAACCGTGCCTTTCCATCGAAACGAGACGAACGGTGACTTTGCAATGATAGAGACCTTTTTTCAACACCTTGGAAAATAGGCCTTTTGCATTATTACGTCATTTACTACCAGTACCAGAATCCCTTGCACACTTTCTTTTGTTCCGTTAATTAGCACCAATTGTCTTACTGTTCTCATTAGGGAATACGAATTAAAACAAAAAAGAAAAATCGCGAAGCATTTTGGCAGTAGAAAAAAGGCCTATTAACTATTTACATATCTCTATCATCGCAGGGTCACCTTTCGTTTCGCTTCGATACAAAGGCCCGGCTACCTTTCAAGATGGCGCAGGAAACTGTGAAGTGGACTATTGTGTTTATTGATGTGTTTGTAGGTTACAGTGGATAATACGGACACAAAGGTGTGCGTTACTACTACTGACCCAAATCTATTCACGTTTGATAACAGGTAAGCTTGTTGTTGGCATTTTTGTCAAAATACCTTGCTTTTCTTATCAGTTTTTTCCCATTTAGCTTTCAGAGAATTTATATGTGGTTTTGGAGGATATCAAGATATTTTAAAAATTGTTTTTTTAATATTTTCAAATCTTTATCAATTATTTTCTAGAAAACTGTTCTACAATGAACTGGGTGATTATGTTATGTACAGCAACGAAGCCAAAAGAATCCAGGTACGTTTAGTTTAGGTATCTTAGACTACCAACTGACCAACTGACCAACTGACCAACTGACCAACTGACCAACTGACCAACTGACCAACTGACCAACTGACCAACTGACCAACTGACCAACTGACCAACTGACCAACTGACCAACTGACCAACTGACCAACTGACCAACTGACCAACTGACCAACTGACCAACTGACCAACTGACCAACTGACCAACTGACCAACTGACCAACTGACCAACTGACCAACTGACCAACTGACCAACTGACCAACTGACCAACTGACCAACTGACCAACTGACCAACTGACCAACTGACCAACTGACCAACTGACCAACTGACCAACTGACCAACTGACCAGCCAATAAGTAGTTCAATAATTCTTTACTTATTATACATGCAAAGGTTCACGTACGTCTTTGGTTATGTGTTGACCAAATGACTTGTGTATGCGGTGCAGCAATACGAGAGGGAAAAGATGTCATAATGATATCTATGTGTAACAAAATGCAAGATTCAGTGCCTACAATACTAAGGACTTTCAAAAAAAGTCCTGGAAGTCTATCAAAAGGAATACAGATCACTAAGCAAATCGCTGGCGCAACTATGGAGCAGGAGGTATGTATCATCTATATTCTTATTAAAACCTAACAGCTATTGACTGAAGACAACTTCTTGTTGTCATTTTTGTTCGGCAGGTCATATTGTCTTCGGGTACCAGGATTTCAGTGTTACGTTCTGGCAAGTCATTAGACGTTCGTATTAATGCACCAGCCACTGACAAGGGAAAAGTTTCAGGACTTTGTGGAAACTTTAATGGTGACCCAGGAGATGACTTTGATAAAGGAGGTGATGGGAAGCGTAATGCGAGTGAGAAGGAGAGGGAGAAGGAATTTGCAAGCAGCTGGCGGTAAGGAGTTAGCTATCACACCAAAAATTAGATGTAATAAAGAGAGTATTCTGTGAATAATGATATCGATTTGAGGATGCATGTTAGTTCTGTTGTCAGATATTATTTTACTTCTTTCACGTTTTCCAACAGGGAGGTTTAACAGCAGCAATACTATAACATTGTTATAAGGCAACACAATCTACTATGGGAATCAACATGCATATGGTCAATGATTTCGGCAATGTTTTATTTTATTTTTATGCCTTTTATTCTTGTTTTCATCATTAATGACAGTATTCCAGATGGCAAAAGCTTTTTCAATATCCTGCCTGAACAAGAAGAAGAAGAACCAGAGAGAGGAAGGTCTTGCTATTGTGCCGTCGAAGGCGAAGAGGACCAACAGGACTCTAAATGCGATGACAACGCTAATATTTTCACAAAAATCGACACTACTGGGATAGAAGTTCTCACTACTCAATTCAATGACCAATCACAATTCGGTATGAAACGTTCTGTTGCCACTCCCTGGTATAGTGATGACATCATTGATCACGTGGATCGTAGTTACTTTGTGGATGATCCACATGTACTAAAAGCTATGAACCGTCTACGTACCAAAAGATCACCAAGAGAAGTCATACCAAAGAATGAAGCAACCACTTATTGTAGAAGCCAAATCGAGGCATCAAAAGCAGGAGGGGTGTGTAGGGAGATCGCAACCACAAACATAAAGAATGCCATGATACAATGTGTCAACGACTTGACGGTAATTCTTTAATTAATAATTATAATAATGATGATGATGATGATGATTAAAGTGATAATCGTCTTTGCTTTATGACTGAAACATATCTGTCAAAAATAGTCCATAGTCCATAGTCTCTGTATACCCAATCACGTATTGGTATCAGATTTGTATACCAGTTCAATGTTCCCTGGGATGGTTTTCTATCGTATTGTTGGATTGTTTCAGTTAACTGGAGACAAGACATTTGCAGTCTTAGCATTTAACACCATGAAATACATATGTGAAGATTCCACATTGAAGAATCTTTCCCTCTACACTCATACTGCAAGCGGGGAGTTGGTACCTCCAAGACAAGCAGTGGAAGACTTGTGTCCTGCAGACTGTAGTGGACATGGTAGGTGTAGGAACAGAACCTGCATATGTGACAAAGGCTTTACTGCATTGGATTGCTCCATGGAAGTGCAGGCAGTACCCGAGTTGTTGGGGTAAGTATGACTGTTAACATTGTTTTCTATCGCCTTCATGGAGACATTGCATGATACGAGTCCCAGAAAGTTTTTTTGTGTGACGATAATATTAATTGGTACTTATCAAATATCATTTATATTATAGTATCTACGATGGCGGTCTCTGTGATATACGTGAGCGTCCATGCAAAAAGACCAACCTGTTGGGCCAGAAGTTCATTAACTCAAAGAACCTGACATGTCATGTGAAAGAGCTCAAGGTACTAATATTTGAAACACCATGAAATAGAATGACTTTTGTTTTTCATAGTGCCTAATATATGAATGTTGTGTAGATATATCCAGGTTCCTGGTCCCCTCGAGGAATTCCTGTAACAACACAGGGAAAGATGACTGATCTGTTTGGTGTTAAATGCGACCTACCCGATCCACCGACTAGACTTGACGATCATAAACACGTGGGGACCCCAGCTGGTGGACTTTTGATCTCAGTTTCTAATGACGGTTTCAGAGCAAGTACTCAACAATTACGACATGTAACTTATGATTCAAAGTGCATGACGTGCAGCAAATCAGGCAAATGTGAACGGAAAGTAAGTGCGTGTCAGTAGCTTTTCCATTTTTTCAGACCAGGTGTCATTTCTTGGAATACCATTTATTTGGCCATAAAAATACACATGAATTTGGATATGACTAGGCAAACGTATCACAAAGAATCTTGTTCTCAAGAGAATGACATAAATCTGGTCTGAAAAAATAAATTATTTCGCCCAAACTACAGGTGTTGACCAAAACATTTCAGAACGTTTTTTAGGTTATAAGATAACGCATGTGTCACCACTATTACAAACTTCTTTCACATACTCTATCTAATTTTTGCTTGATCAATCACTAGACTTATTTCTTTACCATAACTGACAATGACGGATCAAATTGCAGGCAAATTCCTGTCTGATCAAGGGCCACTGTTTTGCTGCCTACGAGCCAAACCCAGGTGACTGGTGTCGGCAGTGTTTGCCAAGAGATAACCAGAATTCCTGGACACAGAGAAGAGGTTAGTGTTAGGGACAATTCGCTGGGTCTGTTGGTCATTAACTTATCTGGTTCTTCACTCCATTCAATAACTCACAGACAATCAAGTACCAAAGTTTACTTCGAGGCAAACGTACAAGGCCTTACAAGGAGAAGATCTCGTAATACAACTGAAAGCAACAGATCCTGATAACCGTCCTGTAACGTACTCTCTACTCAGTTCTACAGCTACTGGCTACACATTTAGTCCTGCTGGTCTACTGAGATGGAAGGTCACATCGAATGAGAAGTTTACCATCAAAGTGACTGACGAGTGTGGAGCGTATGATAGAACAGACATGAGAGTGCATATAGTACAATGTCCGTGTCTGAATGGTGGGCAATGTGTACCCCATCCTTACCACCCACGGGGATCTGGCGTGTATCAGTGTAAATGTCTAGATGGAACCAGTGGAGACCGGTGTGAGAAGGCACTTGCGATAGCTGGGGAGAAAGGTAAGTTTGATATATTTTTCCGTCATCTCGGAGAGAGGATGAAGCAGAAAATGAATAATACAGGACGATGTGATTTTAAAACTAGTTTTTCATGTATTTGATGAACATTATATTTGCATCTTTACTCCCCAGTCCCCATTGCTGCACCAATCATAAGAGACATAAATCCCGTCAGATATGATACCATAAGGATCACATGGTCACCTATTCCCGTGGATCACCATAACAGTACCATCAGAGGCTACAAAATCTACTATAGGCAACTGTACACCAAAAACAAGTGGAATGTTTTTACCACTTACAAAGGAGACTTGAATGTTACCATGGTTACTGGGCTACAGCCGTACACTGAATACTGTGTGAAGATGTCTGCCTTTACCTTTAAAGGAGAGTATCCCGAGTGGGAAAGAAAACCATGTAAAAATGTTAAAAGTAAGTTATACCGAGTTAACCAAACTGTATCTGTATTTTCATGCTTTTTGGGAAATAATAGTTTTCAATGGGTCGCTCTTATGATTATCAACAGCTCCTTCTCTTCCAATCAAAGTGTCTGGTGAAGCCTTTAGTAGGACAGTAATTATTCTCAGGTTCCAGAAGCCTAGCCATGCACCTCTATCCAACAGAGTCCAAGTAGATTATGGAAAGCACAGCAATGAGTTGAAAAAGAAGAAAGTGTGCTATGGATCTTCCTGTGTCATTGGTAACCTAGAGGAAGGCACCATGTACTACTTCAGGGTGATTGGATACGTGCACCAGGAAGGGGAGACATCTTCATTCACTCAAATCAGTACACTTCGTAGGGGTATGTTTTTTTAACTGTAGCAACAACACTTGTTTGGGTTTGAATAATGACTATTAAATAGAGGTTGGCTGGTGTTGCTTCGTTCTGTTGTATCATGTACATGTCATTGTGCTGTTAGCTTTTTAGTTACATTTCGTTCATTAAAGTGTGGAACATTTCCACGATACATTTGAAGTGAGCAAAACACTATCGAGTGGTCTAATATAGGTTAAATATAAGAACGAATTAGCGAATAAGAAAATGGATGGGCTAACATCTTTTTGAAATTAAATTATCGAACAATACACCTTGTACTAATTTTGGTTACTTCCCTTCCACTTGTTTTAATTTCCGAGAAGGGGGGATGTATCCCATTTAACTTTAGCAGGTATTCTTTTTAAAAACTATAACTCATAGCCGGATTGGAGCTTTAACAATAAAGAAGTCGAAGATCACAAAGTCTCATGGTGCTTTTATAAAGGGATCTGCCTATCCTAAAATATCGATCGAATATAATGGTACGACAGATACAGGGTACTGATACAGTATATTTTTTTTGTTGTAGGTTCTTAAAAAGTTGAAGGGTAAAAGAGGAAGATTATTTGACCAACAAGGAACTTACATTCTTTGCAAGGTTATGGCACACTCTGTAATTATACCCACACAGCTTGTTTTATTTTTATCGAAATAAACATATGTTATAACCTTGGTAAACGTGGTTGTAAATTTCATCGACGCAATTTGAACATCTTTAGAATTCGAACAAAAAAATGCGTGTATTTCATTGTTGTAATTAACAATGGGAAGGTCCATACTGATGCACAACACTTACGTATGTTGAAATTATGACCTGACTACAACTATTGTTAAACAACAATGAAAGAACAAACAAATTTTATTCGAATTCTAAAGATGTTGAAATTTCGTGCAATCTTTGATCACAACAATTTTTTTTAAAGAGCGAGAAGTCCAAAATAGAGGCAAAGCAAAATGGTCTAATAGAAAATATTTTATAAAATGTATATGTGGTCGTACCATACTGAATGGATTCAGAAAAAAATTCTGAGCCCCAGATGGGAATCGAACCCACGACCCTCCGTATGCTAGTCGAATTCCCATCTGGGGCTCAGAATTTTTTCTGAGTCCATTCAGTATGGTACGACCACATATACATTTCATATTCCATCACCATACGCAAAACCAACATTATCAAAGAAAATATTTTGGTATTTATTTGGCACGGATTAAGATTCAAAATAGTGTAACGCATTCATTTAGTAACAGTCAAAAAACGAGTGCGTTACACTATTTTTTTTAAAATGTTATTCGCTATCCGGTTAGAGAATGATTACGACCGTAGAGGTCTATCTGGTTACGCGTACGCAGTCATTGTGTTATCATCTTACACCACAGGAAACCCGCGACATTTGTACGATCCTTTTCATTGAGCTAAAGACACAGGAAACCCGTTAATAAATTAAAGAAATACATATTTAAAAAGCCCACGTACTGCAGCCGGGTTCCCTGTGATATTATCCGACATCTCTGGGGTTTTTTTTTTTTTTTGCCTTCTGGGCGACCCATTATGCCTTGCGATTCAAGAAAAGGAATGACTGATACTACGTAGGAAAGAAAATGAAGTACTTGTCACTTAACCAACATGATAGGGCCAAAGAAAGCCAGGATTTTTTTTCTTCACCAGATCCAACATGTATTAATAATAATAATAATAATAATAATAATAATAATAATAATAATAATAGTGATGATAATAAAAAACAGCTTATTTGTAATGCGCCTAACTCCGTTTAGCCCAAAGGCGCTGTTTACAGAAAATTTATGAATAAAAGTAAAAAATATGTACTACGTTTTAAAAAAGAAAAGTTTTGAGTTTTTTCTTGTAAAGTTATAAACTGTTTTATATTAATTTCTGTCAAGAATTAATGGCCGGCGTATTGTCGATTAGTTCATTGGAACTTGCTAGTGTCAAATTCCTCTGCTACAACAGAGCAGAAGTGAGCAGAATTGGCAGTGAAACACTATTATCAGAGTCACATGGAGATCGAGTTCATGTTCCAATTATTCACATGTTAAAGCCTATCCATAACAATTCTATTCCCGTGATGTAAGTAATACACAAAATTCGATTAACATTAACAGTTCACCATAAAACAATTTGACAAGAGATGAATGAAGAATATCCACATGAAACAAGACAAATAAATGAAATTCTCTATATTATCCGATATCGTTGTTTTGTTTTACCCTCTGGGCGACCCATAATGCCTTGAGAATCAAGAAAAGGAATGACTGATATACTACGTAGAAAAAAATGAAGTAATTGTTATTTAACCAACATGATAGGACCAAAGAAAGCCAGGAATTGTTTTCTTCACCAGATCCTACGTATAGCCCCGAAATTTTATGCACGGTTCTTTTCATTCATTCTGTCAAGAATTAATGGCCTGCGTATTGTTTATTCGAACTTGATAGTGTCAAACAAATTCCTCTGCTACAACAGAGCAGAAGTGAGCAGAATTGGCAGTGAAACACTATTATCAGAGTCACATGGAAATCCAGTTCATGTTCTAATTGTTTACTGATTAAAGCCTATCCATAACAATTCTATTCTCGAGATGTAAGTCATTCTGAAGTGGTGCTAAATTCTTTCAATCTTTGCATTTTGGCCTGGAAATTATTTTATTCTTTAAGTATCTAGATTAAAGATTATTTCTATCTTCGTTATTGTTTCTTTTCTTGATCAAGAACGCTTGATGGTAGAACTAGACAACGACGGTAAAGAAAAATGCTCTGACCTTTTGCCAATTCTGCTCAGTCACATCAGGGCATATATTACTTCACATATTTGTTGATCTCAGTTTTATGAACCTTAACCATACCTCGTTTGACTCAGTTCTAAGCTGAGCTCAGCTGGATGACTACGAGCTACGATACTTCACAGTGTCTCTAAACTTCAATGAGGTGGGTAAATAATTCGTTACTTTTCAAAACAAAAACCGTAAAGTTGCAACTGAATGAATCGCCATTTAATTGACTGGTTTTTTTCTGAGCTGGCGGCTCATTTCTTGCACTTTCAAGAAGATATTGCACAGTATATTTCGTGAAAAAACTTGCATTTCTTCATATATAGGTTTCAGTTGCAGAAATAGAAAGTAGTTTCAGTTTTATTCTTTCCAAGATGTGGCCAGTAAGTATGCCTTACGGTGAGATTTACAGTAAAGCATTTTTTGCTCACTATTCTGTAGACATGGATCACTGGAACATTGTGCAAATGTTGTTGGGAGTCAGCGTTGTGGTTTTGGTTTTGAAAGAAAGCCAAGGAAGTGATCTGGATCCACTGGGGTGAGTCTGTAAAGTAATAACTGAGGCACGATTGTTTTTTTATTCGCCAAAGTTTATTTAATATGTCTGAGGTATAAATGTATTTATTAAGTACTGAGATTTATATGCCTGCAAGCCATTTGATAACAATCATGTCTTAGCAAACGAGAAGCGATCCTATTGGTTATACGATTCTCTTTTTTAATAGTGAAAAATATCTCATAGCCAATCACAGTGCTGATAGGATATTTTTCACAAGTATCATGTTTTATTACACATTTAGGGTCGAGATCCGTGAAATTAGGCCGTGATAGCGGATTTGTTAGCTCGCAGACTCGCTCGTTCGCGATATGATACGGGAAACTCGTGAATAAAAACAATATCAGGCTGTTAACATGTGGAAATCTCTATTTGCCGTCACTTTGAAGTGAGTGCTCGAGGACCTTGTTGTTCATTGTTTGCAGATATGCCTTCCTTCTTCGGTCGAGAAATGATTGGAAAAAAACGATGCAGAAGGTTGCTCTGCTAAAATAATTCCTTTCTGTAGAGTATTCAACTCAACGTGTTCACTTTCAAAATGTCAAAAATGTTTGTTAGTCAATTCAATCTGAATATCGAGTTTTTTTTTTTTTTACCCGCGTTCCTGTCCCAAGGCCCCACGTCCAATCGCCGGTTTTAGGTAAACACAATCTCAAGACTGAATCTAAAAGAAACTCTGGTTACCAGATACAATATTCTAAATAATGTTTTCTTTTGTGTTGTTTTTGTTTTAGAGAGAACGTGTGTTCGAAAACAAGGAATCCGAGAGTGAAACGTTTCTTTCCGGTGGGCTCATGGAGGAGACGTTACTTGTAAGAAATATTTATGATCATCTTGTTCGTGTGCAATATGTGTATTCCTATTTCAATAAAGCTAGTTACCAAAAACCTACAAAGCTGAGACCGCTGGGGATCGTGGCAAAACATTAAATATTTACAAGTAAAGCTTTTTGATACAAAGTGAAGCATGAGGCTGCTAGCTCAAAGGACGTGAAAGTGTAACTGGTATAATAATATACATGAAAAAATTACTCGAATTTGATTGGCTTAGAGCAGTGCAGTTCAAGTGTAACATAGTGCAAAACTCTGTAACACAGTGCAAAAAAGTCTAACACAATGCAAATTGCATTTTTCGACCTACGGTCTCGTGCAATTTGAACTCTTTGAAAAACAAACTCGTGCCAATTAATCCCAAATTGCACTCGAAACTCGAGTGCAATTTGAGCTCTTTGAAAAACACACGAGTGCGAATTATCCCAAATTGAACTCGAAACCATATTATAACTTATTAATAATATACATGAAAAACCTTACAAACTTTACCGTCCGACATTGAAAATCTCAAGAAAAACTCTGAGCGCGCGCTCAATGACGTGCGCTCTTCAACTGAAACCGACAAAAAAATATTCAAAAACAACCTGGAACAAAATCACCAACTTTTTAGCCGTTTTTACCGCTTAAACCTTTTTCGTCACGATCGAAAAATGCATAGTCTTGATGCTTAATAATGTTATCAATGGCAGAATCTAAAAAACATTTGGTTTCCAGACCGTTTTCGGAAATTGTAATTTGCACTGTGTTACACTTTTTTGCACTGTATTACCTTGTTTTTGCACTGTTCATCAGCCAATCAGAATCGAGTAATTTTTTAATGTATATTATTAACGATATTAACGATTATCAATAATAATGATAAATATTATTAATTAATTATTAATTATTATGATAGGGTTAGGACTCGATGTACTATGTTTTTTTAAATTATCAATAAGATATATTTAGTAAATAAACCCCTCCTGGCGGCTGGGATATCGGCTGATAATGTCCGAGGATGAGAAATGGTCCGAAAAAAGAACATTTGGCCGAGAAAACAATTATTTTGGTAAATAAAAGCTGTTTGACATTGAACTATTCTATTGTTTGACATTTGTAGTCGAATTCTTTGTTGGTTTTTAGTAGTTTATAAAAACAATTTCGAAAACAAACCAAAAACTTCATTCACGAAACATTGATGTTGTTGATTTTTTCATGTTTCCTGGCGTAGTTTTCTCAACCAGTATTTGTATTTTATTCTGACTTGTTTGTAAAAACCGAGTTTCTTTGTTTTCCGTGTTTTTTCTTTTCTTTTTTAACGTTTTTACCTTCTGCTGGACAAATATCACTTCGGACGGGGGATATCGCCTGATACCCGTCCTGCACGTGACCCATTTGAACCAATGACAGCGCGCGAAAATTCATCGTTGGGTTATAATAGAATATATCTTATTGATAATTTTATATACATATATATTTATATATTTCTTAATATATTTCAAATATATTTTGTAGTATTATTTAATATTCATTATTAGCTATGTAATTGAACCTTACGGCTGCAATTTAGTTTTCTAATAAATCTATCCTACAAAAAGACCTAGGCCTAGAATGAAGAAGGTCGTAACAAGCTACTACTGTTGCCCAGGATGGCGAAGAAGTGGACGATCTTGTTCAATACGTAATGTATTATAGGGACTGAACAGTCCTTATTATTTTCTTTTTTTATATATATCTTGGGTGGGCGGGTCCCCCAATAATTTCGGTGTACTGTATATTGAACATTATACACTTAATGACTGGTCCCGAGGGAAACAGTTAGTTTTGTTTCCCGAGAATCTCAATGTTTCCCGAGGCTCCGGCCGAGGGAAACATTGAGATTCGAGGGAAACAAAACTAACTGGTTTCCCGAGGGATCAGTCATTAAGCGTTTTGTTATATAGCTAATCATTTTAGACAAGTCAATTTAGAAAATTTAGAAAATTTGGGCACTTGTATCCCGGTCGGGATACAGTTAGATTTAACTAGTATCACGTGAGCACCTATCAACCAATGAGAATGCTCGTTATATAGTC
This sequence comes from Anthopleura sola, assembly GCA_023349425.1. Lineage (NCBI taxonomy): Eukaryota > Metazoa > Cnidaria > Anthozoa > Actiniaria > Actiniidae > Anthopleura > Anthopleura sola. The sequence goes on from JALHLI010000005.1 coordinate 5,866,743, forward strand.
AAAATGATTAGCTATATAACAATAAACATTTATTTTTGGTTAGCCGTTTTTTGGGGGTTGGTGTTTTTTTTTTAAGTTTGGGGTTTTAGGTGTGTCAAAATCCTCACTACCCCCCTTTAACTCCCAATACTTTTGACATGCCCCCCCCCCTAATATTTTTGGTCTTGCTAAGGCCCTGTATAAAGAATAAAAAAGACCTGTATGTTTCCGTGTGTTTCCAAGAGCAACCTTATAGGTTCCAAATATTTTACTATTGACAATTAGTATAGCTAGATAATACCACCGTTTGAGAAGAATTAATGAAAAATACCACGGTATTTGATGAAAACTGCTTAATGAGGGTCTCAATGGGGCCAGCCGTTAGTCGTATAAAAGCCAATTTTTTAACCGTTAACCGTAAAAGCTGCCACCCCATCGAGACCCTCCTTAATACCACGAGTGCGTAGCACGGTATTAACTAAAGCAACTTTCATCAGATACAAGTGGTATTTTTTATCAATCCCTAACGTCGAGACATTAGGTGTTATTTCCTTTCAATAATACATTTACATACAACTACACAAGGTTTAAAGTTCCCGGATGTATGCAATTAATTAATTGCAAGGATTAAGAGAAAATTCACAATCAATCACCCATTCAGAAACAAATATTTTAGGTAGATATAGACCAGACAGCATTTAGAAGGAAATTGGGGAATTGTATTGTTAGTTGGTAACAACACAATTTCCCAATATCAAATAAGTATTTCATTAATAAAAATTAGGACCCAACGTTTTTCCATATAAGGCCTATAGTACGATAACACTTCAATAATTTAAAACGGCTAAGCAATTTGCATTTGTCTCTACAGCTGACCCTTGTCCAAAAGGAAAAGAAAACTGCGATGGTAACTATATTGGCATATCGTAATGCGAATCCAAAATTTCAATCCACAATTTGTAGTACACTTAATTCAATAGTTTTCACTGTTAATTGTAGATTTTCCCATCAACCTTGTTCCAACACCAATCGTCTCATATCGCAATGGCTCGACCACACAGCTAGAAATGTTATGCAGGTTTAAATTTCCTGAGATGAAAGACGTCTCGTACCTGGTGGAATGGTATAATGGAAGAAGATCAAAGATTGCTGTGAAGAAGGACAGCTGGTGTATTCGAGATACTCAAGATTGTAGTCGAAGAGAAAGTTCGATTCGGCTGCCTGACCACTTTGCACTGGGAGATACGGTCAGTCGATTTGCCCCTGCTGGCAGCCAGCGGGTTTTCCCAAAGTAATCCATGTAAAATATTCGTTTTTATATTTAATGCCGTTACTTTATTTTTGAAACAAAGTCAGCTAACAACTGCTTGTTTACAAGGAGGAGACGGGGAAAAGGGATGTGACCTGTTAGTGCAAATGGTTTATCTATCCCTTCATTCCTTCCTTCCTTCCTTCATTTATGTATCAATCTATCTATTTTTGCATTAATTAATTAATTAACTAATTAATTAATTAATTCACATAGTTACAATTCACGGTTTCAAAGGTTACATGCGAAACAAATGTACCTTGCAAGTAATGTATTGAAAGTAATTATTGCAAGTAAATTCAAAGACAAAGGGGATGTTCTACACTGTATGTTTTGATTCCAAGTATTCACTATATTTCACATGCACCGCAGGTCTGGTGTAGACTTTTTATGAAGAATTCAAAAAAGAAGACCAACAAATGGACAGCGACTGGGAAGGATAGCAATCAATACTATGTTGGAATCCAGGTAATGAGAAACTACAAACGTACATACGCCATGTTTTACTGAAGTAAGTTTGTAAAAATAATATAATTTATCTGACCAATTGGACTGACGTAAGATTACTTCATGCACCACTGCACTTGCTAAGTCAGCATTTGACTTAATTTTTTTGTTTGTTACACGAACATTAGAGACAATAGTGTCCTACATGTATACATAGTTTTCTGTATTTCAATTATGTCCAAGTTTCCCAAACCTTTCCCGTAAAATTAGCTACATTGCCAGATTAACAGGATAATACAAAAGAAATGCTACTTTTTTGCATTTGATTTTGATATGTTCAGTTTGTATTCCTATCCTAGATCATCCTGAAACGGTCTACTGCTGAAATAATTTTGTGATTTTCCAGGTTTTCCCTCGCCATGTCATCGTCAAAGAATGCAACATAGGAGAGAAATTAACGGTTACCTTAAGACCAACTGTTCCCATAGCGCCAATCATGGACACACCAGACGCTGACAGAATACTGGTGTCCGTGTTGATACCCCAAGAGTATAAAGCACAAAGACGACAAGCTGCAGTCGACAAGTGCCACGTGGAACTGAAGACACAAGACATCACTCATGGCAAAACAATAACCATTCGAGGAATATGTGACAACCAACAGGATCAAAGAGAAAGCTATTCATTTCATTTTAAACCAGAGGGTACTGGAACGAGTTGGTTGGATTTGGAGAATTATCGAATGCCATCTGTGAAGGTAACTGGAGTTTGTGGCATCTAGAAGGGATTTCTGAGTTCTCTCTCAAGCTAGAGTCACATGAACAGCTTCCATTTCTTCACCAATTCTGGTTACCATCCAATTTCTATCAATACTATGAAACCTCTAGTCTATAGTCAGCTATAGTCCAAGACAGAACGGCTGACTCACAGATCAAATCTAAATTTAGCAAGAGATAGTATGCATGCCAAATATCCGGCATTAGGACTCAATTAATTGAGTATGCATTGGTTATAACTTCTTATAAGTAGCTCGTAACCTCGTTGATACGGTTTCCGTCAAGGACTCTGAGCTTCGTACGCTTTCCTGCTAGAATGTCCATTAACCTGGTTTATTAACATTTTGTTTCTCGATAAATGCTTTGCAGTTGGTATGTCCCATTCACAGTTCCCAGCGTCATCTTGAAAGGGAACCGTGCCTTTCCATCTAAACGAGACGAACGGTGACTTTGCAATGATAGAGACCTTTTTTCAACACCTTGGAAAATAGGCCTTTTGCATCATTGTGTCATTTACTACAAGTACCAGAATCCCTTGCACACTTTCTTTTGTTCCGTTAATTAGCAACAATCGTCTTACTGTTCTCATTAGGAAACACGAATTAGAACAAAAAAGAAAATTCGAGAAGCATTTTGGCAGTAGAAAAAAGGCGTATTAACTATTCACGTATCTCTATCATCGCAAGGTCACCTTTCGTTTCGCTTCGATACGAAGGCCCGGCTACCTTTCAAGATAGCGCAGGAAACTGTGAAGTGGACTATTGTGTTTATTGATGTGTTTGTAGGTTACAGTGGATAATACGGACACAAAGGTGTGCGTTACTACTACTGACCCAAATCTATTCACGTTTGATAACAGGTAAGCTTGTCGCTGGCATTTTTGTCAAAATACCTTGCTTTTCTTATCAAATTTTTGCCATTTAGCTTTCAGAGAACTTATATGTCGTTTTGGAGGATATCAAGATATTTCAGAAATTGTTTTTTTAGTATTTTCAAATCTTTATCAATTATTTTCTAGAAAACTGTTCTACAATGAACTTGGTGATTATGTTATGTACAGCAACGAAGCCAAAAGAATCCAGGTACGTTTAGTTTAGGTATCTTAGACTACCAACTGACCAACTGACCAACTGACCAACTGACCAACTGACCAACTGACCAACTGACCAACTGACCAACTGACCAACTGACCAACTGACCAACTGACCAACTGACCAACTGACCAACTGACCAACTGACCAACTGACCAACTGACCAACTGACCAACTGACCAACTGACCAACTGACCAACTGACCAACTGACCAACTGACCAACTGACCAACTGACCAACTGACCAACTGACCAACTGACCAACTGACCAACTGACCAACTGACCAACTGACCAACTGACCAACTGACCAACTGATAAGTAGTTCAATAATTCTTTACTTATTGTATGTGCAAAGGTTCACGTACGACTTTGGTTATGTGTTGACCAAATGACTTGTGTATGCGGTGCAGCAATACGAGAGGGAAAAGATGTCATAATGATATCTATGTGTAACAAAATGCAAGATTCAGTACCTACAATACTAAGGACTTTCAAAAAAAGTCCTGGAAGTCTATCAAAAGGAATACAGATCACTAAGCATATCGCTGGCGCAACTATGGAGCAGGAGGTATGTATCATCCATATTCTTATTAAAACCTAACAGTTATTGACTGAAGACAATTCTTGTTGTCATTTTTGCTCGGCAGGTCATATTGTCGTCGGGTACCAGGATTTCAGTGTTGCGTTCTGGCAAGTCATTAGACGTTCGTATTAATGCACCAGCCACTGACAAGGGAAAAGTTTCAGGGCTTTGTGGGAACTTTAATGGTGACCCAGGAGATGACTTTGATAAAGGAGGTGATGGGAAGCGTTATGCGAATGAGAAGGAGAAGGAGAAGGAATTTGCAAGCAGCTGGCGGTAAGCAGTTAGCTATCACACCATAAAATTACATGTAATAAAGAGAGTATTCTGTGAATGATAATATTGATTTGAGGATGCATGTTAGTTCTGTTGTCAGATATTATTTTACTTCTTGCACGTTTTCCAACAGGGAGGTTTAAAAGCAGCAATATGATTTCGGCAATGTTTTATTTTCGATTTCCTGCCAATTATTTGCCTTTTATTCTTGTTTTGATCATTAATGACAGTATTCCAGATGGGAAAAGCTTTTTCAATATCCTGCCTGAACAAGAAGAAGAAGAACCAGAGCAAGGAAGATCTTGCTATTGTGCCGTCGAAGGCGAAGAGGACCAACAGGACTCTAAGTGCGATGACAACGCCAATATTTTCACAAGAATCGACACTACTGGGATAGAAGTTCTCACTACTCAATTCAATGACCAATCACAATTCGGTATGAAACGGTCTGTGGCCACTCCCTGGTATAGTGATGACATCATTGATCACGTGGATCGTAGTTACTTTGTGGATGATCCACATGTACTAAAAGCTATGAACCGTCTACGTACCAAAAGATCACCAAGAGAAGTCATACCAAAGAATGAAGCAACCACTTATTGTAGAAGCCAAATTGAGGCATCAAAAGCAGGAGGGGTGTGTAGGGAGATCGCGTCCACTAACATAAAGAATGCCATGATACAATGTGTCAACGACTTGACGGTAATTCTTTAATTAATAATTATAATAATGATGATGATGATGATGATTAAAGTGGTAATCGTCTTTGCTTTATGACTGAAACATATCTGTCAAAAATATGTAAGATACTTATAGCCTTGCTGTTTACAGTCCATAGTCTCTGTATACCCAATCACGTATTGGTATCAGATTTATATACCAGTTCAATGTTCCCTGGGATGGTTTTCTAACGTATTGTTGGATTGTTTCAGTTAACTGGAGACAAGACATTTGCAGTCTTAGCATTTAACACCATGAAATACATATGTGAAGATTCCACATTGAAGAATCTTTCCCTCTACACTCATACTGCAAGCGGGGAGTTGGTACCACCAAGACAAGCAGTGGAAGACTTGTGTCCTGCAGACTGTAGTGGACATGGTAGGTGTAGGAACAGAACATGCATATGTGACAAAGGCTTTACTGCATTGGATTGCTCCATGGAAGTGCAGGCAGTACCCGAGTTGTTGGGGTAAGTATGACTGTGAACATTGTTTTCTATCGCCTTCATGGAGACATTGCATGATACGAGTCCCAGAAAGTTTCTTTGTGTGACGATAATATTATTTGGTACTTATCAAATATCATTTATATTATAGTATCTACAATGGCGGTCTCTGTGATATACGTGAGCGTCCATGCAAAAAGACCAACCTGTTGGGCCAGAAGTTCATCAACTCAAAGAATCTGACATGTCATGTGAAAGAGCTCAAGGTACTAATATTTGAAACACCATGAAATAGAATGACTTTTGTTTTTCATAGTGCCTAATATATGAATGTTGTGTAGATATATCCAGGTTCCTGGTCCCTTCGAGGAATTCCTGTAACAACACAAGGAAAGATGACTGATCTGTTTGGTGTTAAATGCGACCTACCCGATCCACCGACTAGACTTGACGATCATAAACGCGTGGGGACCCCAGCTGGGGGACTTTTGATCTCAGTTTCTAATGACGGTTTCAGAGCAAGTACTCAACAATTACGACATGTAACTTATGATTCAAAGTGTATGACGTGCAGCAAATCAGGCAAATGTGAACGGAAAGTAAGTGTGTGTTAGTAGCTTTTCCATTTTTTCAGACCATGTGTCATTTCTTGGAATACTATTTATTTGGCCTTAAAAATACACATGAATATGGATATGACTAGGCAAACGTATCACAAAGAATCTTGTTCTCTGGAGAATGATATGTGGTCTGAAAAGGTAAACTATTTCGCCCAAACTACAGGCGGTGTTTTTTTTAGGTTATAAGATAACGCATGTGTCACCACTATTACAAACTTCTTTTACAGGCTCTATCTAATTTTTGCTTGATCATTCACTAGACTTATTTCTTTACCATAACTGATAATGACTGGTCAAATTGCAGGCAAATTCCTGTCTGATCAAGGGCCACTGTTTTGCTGCCTACGAGCCAAACCCAGGTGACTGGTGTCGGCAGTGTTTGCCCAGAGATAACCAGAATTCCTGGACACAGAGAAAAGGTTAGTGTTAGGGACAATTTGCTGGATCTGTCGGTCATTAACTTATCTGGTTCTTCACTCCATTCAATGACTCATAGACAATCAAGCACCAAAGTTTACTTCCAACCCAACGTACAAGGCCTTAGAAGGAGAAGATCTCGTAATACAACTGCAAGCAACAGATCCTGATAACCGTCCTGTAAGGTACTCTCTACTCAGTTCTACAGCTACTGGCTACACATTTAGTCCTGCTGGTCTACTGAGATGGAAGGTCACATCGAATGAGAAGTTTACCATCAAAGTGACTGATGAGTGTGGAGCGTATGATAGAACAGACATGAGAGTGCATATAGTACAATGTCCGTGTCTGAATGGCGGTCAATGTGTACCCCATCCTTACAACCCAAGGGGATCTGGCGTGTATCAGTGTAAATGTCTAGATGGAACCAGTGGAGACCGGTGTGAGAAGGCACTTGCGATAGCTGGGGAAAAAGGTAAGTTTGATATTTTTCCGTCATCTTGGAGAGAAGAGGATGAAGCAGCAAATGAATAATACAGGATGATGTCATTTTAAAACCAGTTTTTCATGTATTTGATGAACATTATATTTCCATCTTTACTCCCCAGTCCCCAATGCTGCACCAATCATAAGAGACATCAATCCCGTCAGATATGATACCATTAGGGTCACATGGTCACCTATTCCCGTGGATCACCATAACAGAACCATTAGAGGCTACAAAATCTACTATAGGCAACTGTACACCAAAAACAAGTGGAATGTTTTTACCACTTACAAAGGAGATTTGAATGTTGCCATGGTTACTGGGCTAAAGTCGTACACTGAATATTGTGTGAAGATGTCTGCCTTTACCTTTAAAGGAGAGTATCCCGAGTGGGAAAGAAAACCGTGTAAAACTGTTAAGAGTAAGTTATACCGACTTAACCAAACCGTATCTGTATTTTCATGCTTCTTTTTTTTATATTATTATTATTTTTTTTTTTATTTACATTTTTTTTAATAGTTATCTACACTCTAGCAGGAAGACACTAGGTGTGTTTCTCTAGATGTTCAATTACAATTTCTTTTTTTTTTTTTTTTTTAGTTATTTACACCTAATAAGGAACACACTAGGTGTGTTTCTCTAGATATTCAATTACAATTCAAGTTTTCTTTGACAGGGGGGACGATATAAAAAAAAAAAAAAAATGGACAAAACAGACAAAAACAGACAACCAAACGACACACCATGAAAGGCGAAGTAATTAAATACAATTTGTTTGATCGGTCATAAGAATAGTCTGTCATAAATAGTCAAGCATTTTTTTGTTTTTGTTATTTCGGTCTTTTCTAGTGATGCATAATTTTTCAGTTTTTTGCATAATATACAGTAATTTATGTGAAGACAGGTCTTACGGTCTGGATTATATTCATAAATGATGTCATTGTTGTTTAATAATAAGATTTCCTTAGCTTTATGAAGCCACCATTGCGTGAAGTTTTACCAGAACAATTTAACAAATTGACAGTCGAAGAAGAGATGCGATACATTTTCATGCTTCTTTGGGAAATGATAATTTTCAATGGGTCGCTCTTATGATTATCAACAGCTCCTTCTCTTCCAATCAATGTTTCTGGTGACGCCTTTAGTAGGACAGTAATTATTCTCAGGTTCCAGAAGCCTAGCCATGCACCTCTATCCAACAGAGTCCAAGTAGATTATGGAAAGCACAGCAATGAGTTGAAAAAGAAGAAAGTGTGCTATGGATCTTCCTGTGTCATTGATAACCTAGAGGAAGGCACCATGTACTACTTCAGGGTGATTGGATATGTGCACCAGAAAGGGGAGACATCTTCATTCACTCAAATCAGTACACTTCGTAGGGGTATGTTTTTTTTAATTGTAGTAAAAAAACTGTTTTGGTTTGAAAAATGGAGGTTGGCTGGTGCTGCTTCGTTCTGTTGTATCATGCAAATGTCATTGTGCTGTTAGCGTTTTAGTTACATTTCGTTCATTAAAGTGTGGAAAATTCCCACGATACATTTGAAGTGAGCAAAACACTATCGAGTGGTCTAATATAGGTTGAATATGATAACGAATTAGCGAATAAAAATGTGGATGGGCTAACATCTTTTTGAAATTAAATTATCGAACAATACACCTTGTACTAATTTTGGTTACTTCCCTTCCACTTGTTTTAATTTCCGAGAAGGGGGATGTATCACATTTAACTTTAGTAGGTATTCTTTTTAAAAACTATAACTCATAGCCGGATTGGAGCTTTAACAATAAAGAAGTCGAAGATCACAAAGTCTCATGGTGCTTTTATAAAGGGATCTGCCTATCCTAAAATATCGATCGAATATAATGGTACGACAGATACAGGGTACTGATACAGTATGTTTTTTTTGTGGTAGGTTCTTAAAAAGTTGAAGGGTAAAAGAGGAAGATTATTTGACCAACAAGGAACTTACATTCTTTGCAAGGTTATGGCACACTCTGTAATTATACTCACACAACTTGTTTTATTTTTATCGAAATAAACATATGTTATAACCTTGGTAAACGTGGTTGTAATTTCATCGACGCAATCGACGCAATCGACCTCCGCTGAACATACGTACTTCATGTCTTGAACAATTATCTGCAACCAAAAATACAAATCGACATTTTTCCTAGCATGCATGTTGAAATTAGACCTTTTTGCGTTATCACTATTTTCGACTTCGTTCGCTTTGAAAACAATAGGTGAAACCAAAGATTATACGGAATTTGAACATCTTTAGAATTCGAACAAAAAATGCGTGTATTTCATTGTTGTAATTAACAAAGAGTCGGGCCATACTGATGCACAACACTTACGTATGTTGAAATTATGACCTGACTACAACTGTTGTTCAACAACAATGAAAGAACAAACAAATTTTATTCGAATTCTAAAGATGTTGAAATTTCGTGCAATCTTTGATCTCACCTATTGTTTTTAAAGCGCACGAAGTCCAAAATAGAGGCAAAGCAAAAAGGTCTAATAGAAAATATTTTATGAAATGTATATGTGTTCGTACCATTCTGAATGGACTCAGAAAAAATTCTAGCCCCAGATGGGAATCGAACCCACGACCTCCGTATGCTAGTCGAATTCCCATCTGGGGCTCAGAATTTTTCTGAGTCCATTCAGTATGGTACGACCACAAATACATTTCATATTCCATCACCATACGCAAAACCAACATTATCAAAGAAAATATTTTGGTATTTATTTGGCACGGATTAAGATTCAAAATAGTGTAACGCATTCATTTAGTAACAGTCAAAAAACGAGTGCGTTACACTATTTTTTAAAAAATGTTATTTGCTATCCGGTTAGAGAATGATTACGACCGTAGAGGTCTATCTGGTTACGCGTACGCAGTCATTGTGTTATCATTTTACACCACAGGAAACCCGCGACATTTGTACGATCCTTTTCATTGAGCTAAAGACACAGGAAACCCGTTAATAAATTAAAGAAATACATATTTAAAAAGCCCACGTACTGCAGCCGGATTCCCTGTGATATTAACCGACATCTCTGGGTTTTTTTTTTTTTTTTTTTGCCTTCTGGGCGACCCATAATGCCTTGCGATTCAATAATAGGAATGACTGATACTACGTAGGAAAGAAAATGAAGTACTTGTCACTTAACCAACATGATAGGGCCAAAGAAATCCATGATTTTTTTTCTTCACCAGATCCAACATGTATTAATAATAATAATAATAATAATAATAATAATAATAATAATAATAATAATAATAATAATAATAGTGATGATAATAAAAAACAGCTTATTTGTAATGCGCCTAACTCCGTTTAGCCCAAAGGCGCTGTTTACAGAAAATTTATGAATAAAAGTAAAAAATATGTACTACGTTTTAAAAAAGAAAAGTTTTGAGTTTTTTCTTGTAAAGTTATAAACTGTTTTATATTAATTTCTGTCAAGAATTAATGGCCGGCGTATTGTCGATTAGTTCATTGGAACTTGCTAGTGTCAAATTCCTCTGCTACAACAGAGCAGAAGTGAGCAGAATTGGCAGTGAAACACTATTATCAGAGTCACATGGAGGTCGAGTTCAAGTGATAATTATTCACATGTTAAAGCCTATCCATAACAATTCTATTCCCGAGATGTAAGCAATACACAAAATTCGATTAACATTAACAGTTCACCATAAAACAATTTGACAATTGATGAATTAAGAATATCCACATGAAACAAGACAAATAAATGAAATTTTCTATATTATCCGATATCGTTGTTTTGTTTTGCCATCTGGGCGACCCATAATGCCTTGAGAATCAAGAAAAGGAATGACTGATACTACGTAGAAAAAAAATGAAGTAATTGTTACTTAACCAACATGATAGGGCCAAAGAAAGCCAGGAATTGTTTTCTTCACCAGATCCTACGTATAGCCCCGAAATTTTATGCACGGTTCTTTTCATTCATTCTGTCAAGAATTAATGGCCGGCGTATTGTTTATTCGAACTTGATAGTGTCAAAACAAATTCCTCTGCTACAACAGAGCAGAAGTGAGCAGAATTGGCAGTGAAACACTATTCTCAGAGTCACATGGAGGTCGAGTTCATGTTCCAATTGCTCACATGTTAAAGCCCATCCATAACAATTCTATTCTCGAGATGTAGGTAATTCTGAAGTGGTGGTAAATTCTTTCAATCTTTGCATTTTGGTCTGGAAATTATTTTATGCTATTTTATTCTTTAAGTATTTGGATTAAAGATTATTTCTCTCTTCGTTATTGTTTCTTTTCTTGATCAAGAACGCTTGATGGTAGAACTAGACAACGACGGTAAAGAAAAATGCTCTGACCTTTTGCCAATTCTGCTCAGTCACATCAGGGCATATCATACTTCACATATTTGTTGATCTTTTATGAACCTTAACCATACCTCGTTTGACTCAGTTCTAAGCTGAGCTCAGCTGGATGACTACGAGCTACGATACTTCACAGTGTCCCTAAACTTCCCTGCAAACGGATAAATTGCACTGCCGGAGTTGGGTAAATATTTCGTTACTTTTTTTAAAAAAATCATAAAGTTGCGGCAACTGAATGAATCGCCATTTAATTGACTGTTTTTTTCTGAGCTGGCGGCTCATTTCTAGCAACTTTCAAGAAGATATTGCACAGTATATTTCGTGAAAAAAACTTGCATTTCTTCATATATAGGTTTCAGTGGCAGAAATAGAAAGTAGTTTCAGTTTTATTCTTTCCAAGATGTGGCCAGTAAGTATGCCTTACGGCGAAATTTACAGTAACGCATTTTTTCTTACTACTCTGTAGACATGGATCACTGGAACATTGTGCAAATGTTGTTGGGAGTCAGCGTTGTGTTTTTGGTTTTGAAAGAAAGCCAAGGAAGTGATCTGGATCCACTGGGGTGAGTCTGTAAAGTAATAACTGAGGCACGATTGTTTTCCTATTCGTCAAAGTTTATTTAATATGTCTGAGTGTATAGTATGTATTTATTAAGTACTGAGATTTATATGCCTGCAAGCCATTTGATAACAACAAGAGACCATGAAGGACAGAGAGGGACTCTACCAGTATAAGCTTTGGGATATCGGTATTCCTGGAAAGTTATTTTTAGATTTTGCGTCAGCATGCCCTTGCGCTTCCGGTTACTAGTCGCGAGGATCCTTGAAGCAACATGGCGGCCGGTGGTGAAGTGAAAACTATTTTGATGACTGAAAATCATTTTAAAAACATATGAAAATACTATTTTTATAGATAGTCTAAGGAAAGGGGTCACTGTAGATAAATCACAATCAAGTTGCGATAATAAAATGTCAAGTTTTATCCATGAATTTGATTCCGAGTCCGACTCAATTTTGAAGTGCGAAATAATACTTCCAGTAATATTAGCGACAACTAAATTGAAAACTGAGGAATAAAAAAATTCATTGGAAAAAGGAAAAGGGGAAAACTATCAAGACTCAAAGTATAAAGAGCCTGTCGCTCAAATTTAGATAAAAATCTAACTGCGAGTCCAAAATACACAGCGACTAGATTCACTGATTACACAGCCTACCAAAAGTAACTGAAAAAGGGATAAAAACCTTTTTTGTATAAAAATTATAGCACATTTTACCTCGAAGTTGGCCTTTTCAGATATCTTTTCCAGCTTTAAAAGACTTTCGTAACTGATTAAGTCAGCAACCAACAAAATTTTGCTTTAGCTGTTGTATTTTAAAGCAACTTGTGAGATGACAAGACGATGACAACTAAGTTGAAAACAGAGATTTTTGTACTGAGGTTTGTACTGCTCTAATTGGCTTTGCTTTTCTTTTTTGGTAGTAGAAACAAAAACCTCCAGATGCAGAGTCCAAGTTTGTGTTTTCAGTCAAACCCTCCTGATCAAAAGCATTTGGTTTTGCTGTTTTCATTCATCTTGTAGGAGCCGCTCGTCGTTTTCATTCATGTCAAATAAATTCAAACTCTTGTAAAGTCTTTTCCTTTCGTAAATCATTCGATGTACATGTGTACTTCTAAGAGTGATTGAAAAATGTTTTTTATTCCCTTAGGCCTATGGTCCATGACTTAAAAAGAAAGAAATTTCTTCTTTACTCCGAGTAAATCAGGTGTTTTCTTGTCTTTTTTTTATCGTTTTCTTGGAAAAGTTTTGCATGTGGAGAAATTATGGACATCCGTTTGGGAATGGGGCGAGTAGTACGCGCGTAGTATGTTAGAACAAAAAGGGCGCAGTCATCGTTCAGTAGGCTTTTTTAAAGACCTAAACTGCATGTCAACTGCAGATTTTTCCCCAAGAAATAAGAAAAGACGTTTAACTGTGGAGGGGGTGAAGGTATTTCGAAGTCGATAGGATAGTTGCAAGCTTCTTACACTGTCTTTAGCTCACAAATCACATGGTCTGCCCAGGTTTTTGTAGACCAAAACGAACAATTATGACCTGCAAAGCCTGGGAGCTAATAAACGTCTATGAAAGCAAGATGGCGGCCAAATAAGCTTAATATCCGCAAGAAACTTCCAAAATTAGACGAGTTTCGGGGCTTCACGCGCAAGAAATCGCCATGTTTACTACATTTTGGCATCAAAATTTCACGGGAGTTGACTTCATTTTACCGCAGAGCAAATATTTATCAGGTATTTCAAAGTTATTTGATGTGAAAGAGTCGAGTTTATTAAATATGAATTCGATTGAACAAGTTTTGTATGTCTCTTAATTTTTTACAAAATCGTCTCCTTTCAACCCCTGTTATTTCAATTTCTTTGAAATGGCTACATGGTGAGCCACATTATTTTCCTTAACCTAAAATGCTTATTACCGCAAAGAATACTCTATACACTTGTTGATTTTTTTATTGTTTATTGAGCTTTTGAATTGTATAATAAGATTCCGATTGAACAAGCCTAATATACATCGAGCGAAAAGAACTATCTCACAAACAAAACTTATTAAGATCAAAACCCAATGAATTTAATCCGCCATTTTGATAATTTTTTTAAAGAGCAACTGATGATATTGCGCATGCGTGTCCACAATTTCTCCACATAGTGATTTCAGCCAAAATCTTTCACAAATTTTGATTCAGATTGGCTTGAACATTGAAACACTTGCCGACAACTCGTGATTTTCAAATACTTTTTTTTTTTTTTTTTTTTTTTTTTTTTTAACAGCTTTATTGACCATATTAACATCATAAATTATATAATAATATCAGAAAAGAAAAGAGAGAGGAAAAAAAAAATGGTCAAAAGGGTGTGTGCGAAACGGGACATATACCGTCCCATGCTACTGGCACAACCCGCAATCAAAAGAGAAATAATAAAATTTATAAGAAAAAAAAGAAAAACAGCTAAAATGACTATCAAATGTTAATGTCTTAATGTAGTGTTCTATTGGTGCCAATGGCAGCCACAGTTTCGGCTTAGAGTCCAAGTACACGATTTTTCTACATCAAAGACTGTGGTAAGTTGGTTTTTATAAAGACAGGTGACAAAGTTCTTGAAGAATTTCACACTTAACAAATTTTCCGGTTTAGCTAATTTGCAGATTATATTCCATAGTTTTATGCTGCGATTGAAAAAAGAGGCTTGAAAAGTAGCGGTTTTACACGGAGGTATTTCTAAGTATTTGATTCCATGAGTTGATAGATTTGAACGTCTAGTATGGCGACCGTGGCTAATTAACAATTAGTCCTCGAGTCCGAATGGTCTACGAGTCAATAGCCCATGAGGCCGAAGGCCGAATGGACTATTGACTCATAGGCCATGAGGGCGAGAGGTCTAATTGTTTTAGTAAAAACCTACTAATCGGTCCAATAAAAGGATGCAAAAAGTTTTGGATTTTGCTTTAAATATATTTTTTTTGGTTTTCAAAACCGGCGCTTTTCGCTACTAGAGGTCTATCACTAATAGACCCCTAGTAGCTCAGCCAATCACAGGGCTCGATTGGTGATAGACCATTAGTAGGTTTTTTCTAACATAATTTAGACAATCATAATTACAATTAACGTGTCCATACAAGATTTTGTAGATAAAAACTAAGTCCTTGACTTCTCGGTCGTACGTGAGAGGTAATAGATTTAACTTGACAAGTCTTTCTTTATACGATAGATCCCCCCTCTTAACTTGAAGTATCCACTGTGTAGCACGACGCTGTATTCTTTCCACTGTTTCCTTTAGATTCATAAAGCTGGGAGACCAAACCTCCGTTGCGTAATTCACCTGCGATTTTACCAAGGCAAGATAGAATGTCCTTCTGACCATTACCGTTCTTAGCATAGGGCAAGTGCGTCGAAGTAGCCCAAGCATTCTATTAGCTTTAGCAGTGACTGAATAGATGTGGGAGTCCCATGTCAGTTTGCTGGAGATAGTAACTCCTAGATCTTTTTCTTCGTTTACTTTGAGTAGTCCCGTCTCACCAAGGCAGTAGTCGTAGTTAAGTGGATTTTTCTTACGTGTGACTGTTAAGACTTTACACTTGGAAGCATTGAACTGGATGTTATTTAGGGAACTCCAGGAGTCGAGGTTGTCCAGAGCTAGTTGTAGATGTTCAGCATCAGAGAGAGATAAAATACTCCTGTACAACTTGGTATCGTCTGCGTATAGAGCTGCAAGGGTTCCTTCAGGTACTGATTGTGGTAGATCGTTAATAAAGAGGATAAAGAGGATTGGTCCGATCAGACTTCCCTGAGGTACTCCGGAAGTAACAGGTGACCAGTCAGAGGCGATACTGTCAATAACTACTCTTTGCTGTCTGTCGTGCAAATAGTCCTTGGACCAATCATGTACACTGCCAGCGACTCCGTATTTCTTGAGTTTGTTAAGCAAGATGGTGTGATCCACAGAATATAATTTACCGTCACTTTTGTTACTCTCCCAGACATGAAATATAATTTATTTAACATTTCGAAAAAAAGGTATCTTGTATCGTTAGGAATATTCAACCCGGAAAAATGGGGTTTCCATTCGGTTTTTATAGTGCGATAGTTAAAAGCTTTATTCTATGTATTTTCTTTCGCTCTCTTTACGAAAGCCTTCAACCGGAACCGGAAGCGCAAGGGCATTCTGACGTAAGATCTAAAAATAACTTTCGAGGAATACCGATATCCCCAACCCTAATGCGAGAGTCCCTCTCTGTCCCTCATGGTCTCTTGATAACAATCATGTCTTAGCAAACGAGAAGCGATCCTATTGGTTATACGATTCTCTTTTTTAATAGTGAAAAATATCTCATAGCCAATCACAGTGCTGATAGGATATTTTTCACAAGTATCATGTTTTATTACACATTTAGGGTCGATATACGTGAAATTAGGCCGTGATAGCGGATTTGTCAGCTCGCAGACTCAATTGTTTGCGATATGATACGGAAAACTCGTGAATAAAAACGATATCAGGCTGTTAACATGTGGTAATCTCTATTTATCGTCACTTTGAAGTGAGTGCTCGAGGATCTTGTTGTTCAGTGTTTGCAGATATGCCTTCGGTCGTCGGTCGAGAAATATTGGGAAAAAAACGATGCAGAAGGTTGCTCTGCTAAAAGAATTCCTTTCTGTAGAGTATTCAACTCAACGTGTTCACTTTGAAAATGTCAAAAATGTTTGTTAGTCAATTCAATCTGAATATCGAGTTTTTTTACCCGCGTTCCTGTCCCAAGGCCCAGTTCCCCATCCCCACGTCCAATCGCCGGTTTTAGGTAAACACAATCTCAAGACTGAATCTAAAAGAAACTCTGGTTACCAGATACAATATTCTAAATAATGTTTTCTTTTGTGTTGTTGTTGTTTTAGAGAGAACGTGTGTTCGAAAACTCAAACAAGGAATCCGAGAGTGAAACGTTTCATAACCGACTGTTGGGGGACCTCATATTATAAGGATTACGAGTAAGAAATATTTATGATCATCTTGTTCCTTTAAAATATGTGTATACCTATTTCAATCAAGTTAGTTACCAAAAACCTACAAAGCTGAGACCGCTTAGGATCATGGTAAAACATTTCATATTTACAAGTAAAGCTTTTTGATACAAAGTGAAGCATGAGGCTGCTAGCTCAAAGTGTAACTGGTAAGATAGTGCATCAATAGTTATCGATGGTTGAAACATGCAAAATGTAACTATACCCATAATGACAATAAGGTTTATTGGAAAACATATCATCGCACTGTCATACAGGTGAATTACAATATGTACAAACAGGGGCGTAGCGAGGACCTTGAAAGTGTGTGTGTGTGGGGGGGGGGGGGGGGGGGGGGGGCACCCAGGCACTCAGTATATAAAAAAGGAAACGAAAAAACAGAAACCAAACGTTTTTATATATCAAAACATTAATTTCAAAAACCTTTGGGAGGGGGGAGGGGGCTCGTGCCCCCGTGCCCCCCCCTCGCTACGCTACTGTGTACAAATATACAAAATAAAATGAGTAATTCAAAATGTAACTAGATGCACATTTGTGTATTTACTCGGGCTACAGACAGAGTATGTGCGCAACAGCTGTTATTATAGTTGATGCAGATGAGATGCAAATTAGTGATCATGCATTGTATTGAGCTAATGATGTTTGTTTGGCTTTGATTTTTCTAGTATTTCATCGCCAGAAATTCCGAACCAAAGTGGGCGGGCACTATATTATGCAAAATTAGAATCATGCAAAATAAATGCCAATCATTCTTATTGTCTTATCTCAATTGTAATCGGTTCATACATCACAACTTAGCATTGAACATAAAGGTTTGTTCGCTGCTTTAAATTATTTATCTACGGCAGATATTTTGCTAGCAAAACATCCTAAAAGACCAAGAGGAAGCGGATCAGTTTGGGAAGTCGAAATATTCATTTAAAGACGTAAATTTTCGGCAGTGGTGAGAGAAAGATCGTCTACGACTGTAGAATCACGAAGTTAATCATAAAGTCAGTAGCTTATTGAATAATTCTTTGTTTTCCTCATTTACTGATAAACGTTAATTTATCATACAAGCTTACCAAGATTATTCCACAAAAATGTCCCGAACACCGTATTATTATTATATAAGAATCTTTCCTATCTTTCCTTGATTTTTCAGTCATTTTCAGTAAAAAAAACAACGCCTGCTATGAATACGAAATCTTTTGTTTATGTCGCGCCGGAAGTGTTTCTTTTCAGAGATTCGAAGTCTAATGACTGCAAATATTGAGAGATGAAAAAACGAAATGAGTTTGTGGCCAAACCATTTGAAACTTGGCAGAAATATTGACGAAAGTCCAATCCTTCAAACAAGATTGAAGATAGAGCTATGCGTATCCTTCACCATGATTTTGAGACCAAAATAGTTGAGTGACTTTGCACACTTCCGGTCTTCTTCACTAAAATGGGCACTCGAAATCCCTGTATTTTTGTTGTTGTCAAACCGAATTGTAATTTAAAGTTTTGGTTCTGATTTATTAATTTTATTAAAGCTTGAAGGTTAGTTGTTCAACTTCTAAGATGGCTGCTTCGAAAAAGCAGATAGCAAGTAGTTTTCCTCGATTTTCACATCAACTAAAGCACTTTCTATGGAGGATACTGCACTTGTGAAGACGTCATTTATGCCATAGTTTAAATCGTAAAAACCGAGCCTGTATCGAAAGGAATTTATCAAAATATTTTGATGAGCAATGGTCTGCTATTTCAACTCGTGAAATACATAGGCGGCAAGGTTCAATACGCACATGTAGGGATAGAAAATTTAGATAAAGTGCAGGTATATTCATCCCTTCCACTAACTGACGTCCTATACATGGCGTCCAAAACTGTTGGTTTACAAAATTCGCAAAACCGACCCGAAAATACAATGTTATGACCCATAAGTACCTTCTAAACAAACTTTACGTTTATGAGAACTTATCCAGATACCCGGAAGCTTGTGTAAATACAGATATTTTTATTTATGAAGAGATTCAAAATTATTCGCCATACATTTTCTCTAAGAAGGGAGTAAAATTCAAGCCGAGAAAATTCTAAGTGCCACGCTCCAACTGCGCATGTCCATTCGAGTTTTCTGGCGATGTCTAGTATTTCTAGTTTTTCTAGTATTCTTTTGGCATTTCTCTTTGAGTTAGCGGATCCGCCCGTTCCGAAAACGCTCGACATCTTTTAGAGTGGGTCTACCGCGAACGGCGTGTGCGTTTGTATGTGTTTTGAGCGTCTCAGAAGAACAGCAATTCGCCATGACTTTTCTAGAAGTTTTCAGATATTTCTAACCACGAGGAGCAGCGATTAAAAGGACCTTCGAAGAGCAAAGCAAGTCACATGAGTTGTCGTCAAGCTGCCTCGTTTTCATGATGACAGAGGAACACCGCTGACCGCCGAGCAGCACAGGCTTACTTACTTCTAACATCGTCGATAGACTGATAGTTAGATAGAAAACCGAAACCTAGACTCGGCCTGCCTTGCAGGTAGCCCGAGTAATAAAACAATACAATGCTATATGAGCACTAGAGTTCAAATATTTTGATCATAATTTCAGACAGATAGTGTCCAAACACACTTGCAAGTCTTAGGTTTTTAGGTTTTTTGGTGACTAAATTTATTGAAATGAGTATATAATAAGGCCCGGTTTAGACGTCGAATTGTTTGAATTCACAGTTTGCATTAGAATGATTCGGCACATGATGTTTATTTACACAAAATACAATAATGATAAAATATAAATGATTATTTGTACATATTATATTATTAACGATATTAATGATTATAAATAATAATTGATAACTAAGAATAAATATTGATTATTAATTATTAATTAATTATTTATTAATCATTAGTTGATAGGGTTAGGACTCGATGTACTATGTTTTTAATATATCTTATTTATAATTTTATATATTTAAAGAATATAAAACGACGCGCTTGTCTATATACTGTGATATAAACACACTGGGAGCTGTAGAGCAAGAGAGAAGTCGTAGAGAAACACGAGGCGCAGCCGAGTGTTTCTTTGACTTCTCGAGTGCTCTACAGCTCCCAGAGTGTTTATATCACAGTATATAGACACAAGCGGACGTTTTATATTGCTTTTATAAAATATTTTGAACTATTTTACGACAATAAGCTGATGAAATTGAAATTCTCCCAACTTAGTATCAAAAACAAGGCTTGTACGCATGACAAAAGTTTCATTGAAAGCAACCAAATTCCTTAGCGCAGAAATGGAATTTAACGAGGCATGCAAAATAATTGAAAACTCTTTCAAAATCACGGCGAGAAATGTTCCGAAATGTTAATGAAACTACTGTAAAGTCGAAGATGTACTAAAAATGAATTGAAGACGTGTTTTTATAAGATTAAACAGATGAGGTAAGGTTTGAACAGGAAATCTTTCAGCTCGTGGTGTACGCTCTGGCTGATGTTCACAAGGTACAAGGACTGTAAGTTTATTTATTTTACAAGAATTTAAAAAGCTTAGAGGAAAAACTAGGAAAAAAGCTTTCTTTTCTGAGCTCTCGCTGTCTTTTTCTACTTCGTCTACAACAGTAAAGAGTGACATAAGCCAGACATTTCTGATAGTAAGGCCTTGTGAATTGTTTGGAGACGAATTTTTTTAGGTTGGTAAATTCATAGGATTTTTGTGCTTTACATTTTCTTCTTTTCTCAGTCCTTGATGCTCCTGATCACTGCATTTAACATCTGATTCGATAAACTAAAAGATGGATTTGAATTTATCTGAATACATCTGTTTTACGGGGGATTATTGAGATTTTTCAATGCAGTAGTGAATTTTTAGCAGCAAAGATCGACTCTATTCCTTGCCTTCCTTGTTTTAGCTTCGCCGTAAAAAAATATCATGTTTTTGTCAAGCTCTTCGTCATTCATTAAGTGAAACTCAGTCAGAATACCGTTTTCTTTTCGCCAAGCTGTTAAAAATCACCATAAGTTCTTTTAAATATATTTTGTTGTTGTTTTTGAAGCTGATGGTGGTACGCCGAGTTTTAACTTTTCGCAATGATGACTTTTACGCAAAACGCCGTTTAATATAAATAAAAATCAAGGCTTTCATAAATAAAACATAGGTTTGAATTTATTATTTTATCATATTAGCAATGTATTTGCTTTCAAAAATATCCACTTAGCTTGGTATTTAGCTGTGATTGCAGTGGATTTCTCCCTCTGATAGCTGAGAAAATCTTACTTTTTCATAGTTATTTTGCACTGTCACTTATTTTTGGTTTAATGAATTGTTTCCTAGGAAATTAAGATCTTCGAAACAAAATTACGGCTCTACTTTAACATTCAAATCATTATCTTCCGTGATTTTTCGTGTTTTTTTCCTCAAAAGGCTGAGCGTGTCTCTGTCCTCTGATATAAACACGGTAGTCAGCCAATCAGAGCGCGCGTAGTATCTCAAATATTTTATAAATATATATATATTGATTTACTATAAATACAAAGGTGATTATACAAAATCGCGCGCTCTGATTGGTTTTCTATCTCGGATTATCAGCCGATAATCACCTTTTCGGAAATAATGGCTGTCGCGTTTTTAAAAAATAAAATATTTTCACTTTCAATGTTGTTTCCTTCTTTCTTTTTTGAAATAATCCCCTTTTTATTTATACTAAAACAGTATACTAATACTTCGCAGCTCGAAGACTCGCCGCTCGGTAAATATTCATCGATAATCACTTCGCCTTCGGCGAATAATTGCTAAATATTTCTTAATATATTTCAAATATATTTTGTAGTATTATTATTATTATTAATTATTAGCTATGTAATTCAGCCTTACGGCTGCAATTAAGTTTCCTAATAAATCTATCCTAGGAGAAGATCTAGGCCTAGAGTGAGGGTCTACACAAGCTACTACTGTTGCCCAGGATGGCGAAGAAGTGGACGATCTTGTTCAATACGTAATGTATTATAGGGTCGGAACAGTCCTTATTATTTTTTTTTTATCTTGGGCGGGCGGCCCCCCCAATAATTTCGGTGTACTGTATATTGAACATTAAACATTTTTTTTTTTTGGTTAGCCGTTTTTTTGGGGTTGGCGTTTTTTTTTTAGTTTGGGGATTTGGGTCACCCCTGTGCCAAAATCTTCACTACCCCCTTTAACTCCCAATACTTTTGGCCCCTTTAAACCCCCCCAATATTTTTTGCCTTGCTAAGGCCCTGTATAAAGAATAAGAAAGACCTGTATGTTTCCGTGTGTTTCCAAGAGCAAACTTATGGGTTCCAAATATTTTACTATTGACAATTAGAATAGCTAGATAATACCACCGTTTGACAAGAATTAATGAAAAATACCACGGTATTTGATGAAAACTGCTTAATGAGGGTCTCAATGGGGCCAGCCGTTAGTCGTAAAAAAGCCAAATTTCTAACCGTTAACCGTAAAAGCTCCCACCCCATTGAGACCCTCCTTAATACCACGAGTGCGTAGCGGTATTAACTTAAGCAACTTTCATCAAATACGAGTGGTATTTTTTATCAATCCCTAACGTCGAGACATTAGGTGTTATTTCCTTTCAATAATACATTTACATACAACTACACAAGGTTTAAAGTTCCCGGATGTATGCAATTAATTAATTGCAAGGATTAAGAGAAAATTCACAATCAATCAGCCATTCAGAAACAAATATTTTAGGTAGATATAGACCAGACAGCATTTAGAAGGAAATTGGGGAATTGTATTGTTAGTTGGTAACAACACAATTTCCCAATATTAAATAAGTATTTCATTAATAAAAATTAGGACCCAACGTTTTTCCATATAAGGCTAGCTTATAGTACGATAACACTTCAATAATTTAAAACCGCTAAACAATTTGCATTTGTCTCTACAGCTGACCCTTGTCCAAAAGGAAAAGAAAACTGCGACGGTAACTATATTGGCATATCGTAATGCGAATCCAAAATTTCAATCCACAATTTGTAGTACACTTAATTCAATAGTTTTCACTGTTAATTGTAGATTTTCCCATCAACCTTGTTCCAACACCAATCGTCTCATATCGCAATGGCTCGACCACACAGCTAGAAATGTTATGCAGGTTTAAATTTCCTGAGATGAAAGACGTCTCGTACCTGGTGGAATGGTATAATGGAAGAAGATCAAAAAATGCTGTGAAGAAGGACAGCTGGTGTATTCGAGATACTCAAGATTGTAGTCGAAGAGAAAGTTCGATTCGGCTGCCTGACCACTTTGCACTGGGAGATACGGTCAGTCGATTTGACCCTGCTGGCAGCCAGCGGGTTTTCCTAAACTTATCCATGTTAAAATATTCGTTTTTATATTTAATTCAGTTTCTCTATTTTTGAAACAAAGTCAGCTAACAACTGATTGTTTACGAGGAGGAGAGGGGAGAAGGGATGTGACCTGTTAGTGCAAATAGTTTATCTATCCCTTCCTTCCTTCCTTCCTCCCTTCCTTCCTTCCTTTCTTCATTTATTTTATCTATCTATTTTTGCATTAATTAATTAATTCACATAGTTACAATTCACGGTTTCAATGGTTTCATGCGAAACAAATGTATCTTGCAAGTAATGTATCGAAAGTAATTATTGCAAGTAAGTTCAAAGACAAAGGGGATGTTCTACACTGTATGTTTTGATTCCAAGTATTCACTATATTTCACATGCACCGCAGGTCTGGTGTAGACTTTTTATGAAGAATTCAAAAAAGAAGACCAACAAATGGACAGCGACTGGGAAGGATAGCAATCAGTACTATGTTGGAATCCAGGTAATGAGAAACTACAAACGTATAGACGGCATGTTTTACTGAAGTAAGTTTGTAAAAATGATATAATTGATCGGACCAATTGGATTGACGTAAGTTTGCTTCATGCACCACTGCACTTGCTAAGTCAGCATTTGACTTAATTTTCCATTTTTTTGTTTGTTACACGAACATTAGAGACAATAGTGTCCTACATGTATACATATTTTTCTGTATTTCATTTATGTCCAAGTATAATGAGGCGAATACCAAGTACCACGCTTAGTCTATTCCCCCTCGCGTCAGGGGAACGCTGCTGGTGCCAAGCATCCATTGCACCTTGGACAAACCCTTTCCTCGGTACATTCAGTCTGTATTCCTATCCTAGATCATTCTGAAACGGTCTACTGCTGAAATAATTTTGTGATTTTCCAGGTTTTCCCTCGCCATGTCATCGTCAAGGAATGCAACATAGGAGAGAAATTAACGGTTACCTTAAGACCAACTGTTCCCATAGCGCCAATCATGGACACACCAGACGCTGACAGAATACTGGTGTCCGTGTTGATACCCCAAGAGTATAAAGCACAAAGACGACAAGCTGCAGTCGACAAGTGCCACGTGGAACTGAAGACACAAGACATCACTCATGGCAAAACAATAACCATTCGAGGAATATGTGACAACCAACAGGATCAAAGAGAAAGCTATTCATTTCATTTTAAACCACAGGGTACTGGAACGAGTTGGTTGGATTTGAAAAACTATCGAATGCCATCTGTGAAGGTAACTGGAGTCTGTGGCATCTAGAAGGGATTTCTGAGTTCTCTCAAGCTAGAGTCACATGAACAGCTTTCATTTCTTCACCAGTTCTGGTTACCATCCAATTTCTATCAATACTATGAAACTTCTGGTCTATAGTCAGCTATAGTCCAAGACAGGACACGACTGACTAACAGATCAAATCTAAATTTAGCAAATGATAGTATGCATGATTAGGACATTTACAGCTACCAAAGGCTCTTCCTCTAGTTATGCATTGGTTGTAATTTCTTAGTAGTAGTTCGTAACCTCGTTGACACGGTTTCCGTCAAGGACTCTGGATTTTTCTGAGCTTCTGAGCTTCGTACGCTTTCCTGCTAGAATGCCCACTCACCTGGTTTATTAACATTTTGTTTCTCGACGAATGCTTTGGAATTGGCATGTTCCTTTCACAGTTCCCTGCGCCATCTTGAAAGGTAGACATACTTTGCATCGACACGAGACGAACAGTAACCTTGCAATGATAGAGACCTTTTTTCAACACCTTGTAAAATAGGCCTTTTACATTATTGCGTCATTTACTACCAGTACCAGAATCCCTTGCACACTTTCTTTTGTTTCGTTAATTAGCACCAATTGTCTTACTGTTCTCATTAGAGAATACGAATTTGAACAAAAAAGAAAATTCGCGAAGCATTTTGGCAGTAGAAAAAAGGCGTATTAACTATTCACGTATCTCTATCATCGCAAGGTCACCGTTTGTCTCGCTTCGATACAAAGGCCCGGCTACCTTTCAAGATGGCGCAGGAAACTGTGAAGTGGACTATTGTGTTTATTGATGTGTTTGTAGGTTACAGTGGATAATACGGACACAAAGGTGTGTGTTACTACTACTGACCCAAATCTATTCACGTTTGATAACAGGTAAGCTTGTTGTTGGCATTTTTGTCAAAATACCTTGCTTTTCTTATAAATTTTTGCCATGTAGTTTTCAGAGAATTTATATGTGGTTTTGGAGGATATCAAGATATTTTAAAAATTGTTTTTTTAATATTTTCAAATCTTTATCAATTATTTTCTAGAAAACTGTTCTACAATGAACTGGGTGATTATGTTATGTACAGCAACGAAGCCAAAAGAATCCAGGTACGTTTAGTTTAGGTATCTTAGACTACCAACTGACCAACTGACCAACTGACCAACTGACCAACTGACCAACTGACCAACTGACCAACTGACCAACTGACCAACTGACCAACTGACCAACTGACCAACTGACCAACTGACCAACTGACCAACTGACCAACTGACCAACTGACCAACTGACCAACTGACCAACTGACCAACTGACCAACTGACCAACTGACCAACTGACCAACTGACCAATAATTCTTTACTTATTGTACATGAAAGGTTCACGTACGACTTTGGTTATGTGTTGACCAAATGACTTGTGTATGCGGTGCAGCAATACGAGAGGGAAAAGATGTCATAATGATATCTATGTGTAACAAAATGCAAGATTCAGTGCCTACGATACTAAGGACTTTCAAAAAAAGTTCTGGAAGTCTATCAAAAGGAATACAGATCACTAAGCAAATCTCTGGCGCAACTATGGACCAGGAGGTATGTATCATCTATATTCTTATTAAAACCTAACAGTTATTGACTGAAGACAACTTCTTGTTGTCATTTTTGTTCGGCAGGTCATATTGTCGTCGGGTACCAGGATTTCAGTGTTGCGTTCTGGCAAGTCATTAGACGTTCGTATTAATGCACCAGCCACTGACAAGGGAAAAGTTTCAGGGCTTTGTGGGAACTTTAATGGTGACCCAGGAGATGACTTTGATAAAGGAGGTGATGGGAAGCGTAATGCGAGTGAGAAGGAGGAGGAGAAGGAATTTGCAAGCAGCTGGCGGTAATCAGTTAGCTATCACACCATAAAATGATATGTAATAAAGAGACTTTTCTGTGAATGATAATATCGATTTGAGAATGCATGTCAGTTCTGTTGTCAGATATTATTTTTATTCTTGTTTTGATCATTAATGACAGTATTCCAGATGGCAAAAGCTTTTTCAATATCCTGCCTCAACAAGAAGAAGAAGAACCAGCGCAAGGAAGATCTTGCTATTGTGCCGTCGAAGGTGAAGAGGACCAACAGGACTCTAAGTGCGATGACAACGCCAATATTTTCACAAGAATCGACACTACTGGGATAGAAGTTCTCACTACTCAATTCAATGACCAATCACAATTCGGTATAAAGCGGTCTGTAGCCACTCCCTGGTATAGTGATGACATCATTGATCACGTGGATCGTAGTTACTTTGTGATTGATCCACATGTACTAAAAGCTATGAACCGTATACGCACCAAAAGATCACCAAGAGAAGTCATATCAAAGAATGAAGCAACCACTTATTGTAAAAGCCAAATCGAGGCATCAAAAGCAGGAGGAGTGTGTAAGGAGATCGCGTCCACAAACATAAAGAATGCCATGATACAATGTGTCAACGATTTGACGGTAATTATTTAATTAATAATTATGATGACCATGTTGATGGTGATGATGATGATGATGATGAAAGTGATAATCGTCTTTGCTTTATGACTGAAACGCATCGGACAAAATTTGTAAGATAGTTATGGCCTTGCTGTATACAGTCCATAGTCTCCGTATTCTCAATGACGTATTGGTATCAGATTTTTATACCCGTTCAATGTTCCCTGGGGTGGTTTTCTAACGTATTGTTGGATTGTTTTAGTTAACTGGAGACAAGACATTTGCAATCTTAGCATTTAACACCATGAAATACATATGTGAAGATTCCACATTGAAGAATCTTTCCCTCTACACTCATACTGCAAGCGGGGAGTTGGTACCTCCAAGACAAGCAGTGGAAGACTTGTGTCCTGCAGACTGTAGTGGCCATGGTAGGTGTAGGAACAGAACCTGCATATGTGACAAAGGCTTTACTGCATTGGATTGCTCCATGGAAGTGCAGGCAGTACCCGAGTTGTTGGGGTAAGTATGACCGTTAACATTGTTTTCTATCGCCTTCATGGAGACATTGTATGATACGAGTCCCAGAAAGTTTTTTTGTGTGACGATGATATTAATTGGTACTTATCAAATATCATTTATATTATAGTATCTACGATGGCGGTCTCTGTGATATACGTGAGCGTCCATGCAAAAAGACCAACCTGTTGGGCCAGAAGTTCATTAACTCAAAGAACCTGACATGTCATGTGAAAGAGCTCAAGGTACTAATATTTGAAACATCATGAAATAGAATGACTTTTGTTTTTCATGTTGCCTTACATATGAATGCTGTGTAGGTATATCCAGGTTCCTGGTCCCCTCGAGGAATTCCTGTAACAACACAGGGAAAGATGACTGATCTGTTTGGTGTTAAATGCGACCTACCCGATCCACCGACTAGACTTGACGATCATAAACGCGTGGGGACCCCAGCTGGGGGACTTTTGATCTCAGTTTCTAATGACGGTTTCAGAGCAAGTACTCAACAATTACGACATGTAACTTATGATTCAAAGTGTATGACGTGCAGCAAATCAGGCAAATGTGAACGGAAAGTAAGTGCATGTTAGTAGCTTTTCCATTTTTTCAGACCATGTGTCATTTCTTGGAATACTATTTATTTGGCCTTAAAAATACACATGAATATGTATACAACTCGGCAAACGTATCACAAAGAATCTTGTTCTCAAAAGAATGATATGTGGTCTGAAAAGGTAAACTATTTCGCCCAAACTACAGGCGGTGTTTTTTTAGGTTATAAGATAACGCATGTGTCACCACTATTACAAACTTCTTTCACAGGCTCTATCTAATTTTTGCTTGATCAATCACTAGACTTATTTCTTTACCATAACTGACAATGACTGGTCAAATTGCAGGCAAATTCCTGTCTGATCAAGGGCCACTGTTTTGCTGCCTACGAGCCAAACCCAGGTGACTGGTGTCGGCAGTGTTTGCCCAGAGATAACCAGAATTCCTGGACACAGAGAAAAGGTTAGTGTTAGGGACAATTTGCTGGATCTGCTGGTCATTAACTTATCTGGTTCTTCACTCCATTCAATAACTCATAGACAATCAAGCACCAAAGTTTACTTCCAACCCAACGTACAAGGCCTTACAAGGAGAAGATCTCGTAATACAACTGAAAGCAACAGATCCTGATAACCGTCCTGTAACGTACTCTCTACTCAGTTCTACAGCTACTGGCTACACATTTAGTCCTGCTGGTCTACTGAGATGGAAGGTCACATCGAATGAGAAGTTTACCATCAAAGTGACTGACGAGTGTGGAGCGTATGATAGAACAGACATGAGAGTGCATATAGTACAATGTCCGTGTCTGAATGGCGGTCAATGTGTACCCCATCCTTACCACCCAAGGGGATCTGGCGTGTATCAGTGTAAATGTCTAGATGGAACCAGTGGAGACCGGTGTGAGAAGGCACTTGCGATAGCTGATGGAAAAGGTAAGTTTGATATATTTTTCCGTCGTCTTGGAGAGAGGATGAAGCAGCAAATGAATAATACAGGATGATGTCATTTTAAAACCAGTTTCTCATGTATTTGATGAACACCATATTTGCATCTTTACTCCCCAGTCCCCAACGCTGCACCAATCATAAGAGACATCAATCCCGTCAGATATGATACCATTAGGGTCACATGGTCACCTATTCCCGTGGATCACCATAACAGAACCATTAGAGGCTACAAAATCTACTATAGGCAACTGTACACCAAAAACAAGTGGAATGTTTTTACCACTTACAAAGGAGATTTGAATGTTGCCATGGTTACTGGGCTAAAGCCGTACACTGAATACTGTGTGAAGATGTCTGCCTTTACCTTTAAAGGAGAGTATCCCGAGTGGGAAAGAAAACCATGTAAAACTGTTAAAAGTAAGTTATACCGAGTTATCCAAACTGCATCTGTATTTTCATGCTTTTTGGGAAATAACAATTTTCAATGGGTCGCTCTTATGATTATCAACAGCTCCTTCTCTTCCAATCAAAGTTTCTGGTGAAGCCTTTAGTAGGACAGTAATTATTCTCAGGTTCCAGAAGCCTAGCCATGCACCTCTATCCAACAGAGTCCAAGTAGATTATGGAAAGCACAGCAATGAGATGAAAAAGAAGAAAGTGTGCTATGGATCTTCCTGTGTCATTGATAACCTAGAGGAAGGCACTATGTACTACTTCAGGGTGATTCGATACGTGCACCAGAAAGGGGAGACATCTTCATTCACTCAAATCAGTACACTTCGTAGGGGTATGTTTTTTTAACTGTAGCAACAAAACTTGTTTGGGTTTGAATAATGGCTATTAAATGGAGGTTGTCTGGTGTTGCTCCGTTCTGCTGTATCATGTACATGTCATTGTGCTTTTTATATTTCGTTCATTAAAGTGTAGAAAATTCCCACGATACATTTGAAATGAGCTAGTTTAGCAATTCAAAAAAAAAAATCCTTTAACGAGTAGCTTACAGTGCGAATCTAAAAACCGTGGGCACCTAGAAATATTTGAAGAATGTTTTTTAACCAATCAGAAACGTTATTCTTATCTTTCCATCATCTTGTGGTTAGAGAGTTATTTCTAATTGGCCAAAGAACAATAGAACATTCCTGGAATATTTCTAGGTGCCCACGGTTTTTCGATTCGCACTGTACATGTAAGATCGTTATGATAAATGGGTGATATTATCCCTGACCAAAACACTATTGAGGGGGTCGACTACACTTTGAACAAACTAACGAATTAGCGAACAAGAATGTGTATGGGTTAAAAGCTTTTTTGTTTTAATTGTAATTCTAATTGTACATTTTCTACTTTGGTTACTTCCCTTCTAAAGAACAAACCCTCAGGCTCTAATATCCGAAAAGAAGGAAAGTATGATATTTGGCTTTTTCGGGTATTCGTTTTATAAATTATAACTCATAGCTGGATTGTAGCTTTAAGAGTCAAAAATTCGAAGATTAAAGAATTGAGGGAGAGAAAATTTATAAAGGGATATTCCTATCCTATAATACTGATCGAGTATAATGGAAAGTATAACGGATCGGTATTGAGCTATAGTAATTCAGCATATTATTTTGTTGTAGGTTCTTAAGAAGTTGAAGGGTAAAAGAGGAAGCTTCTCTGACCAACAAGGAACTTACAATCTTTGCAAGGTTATGGCACCTACTATAATTATACCCAAACTACGTATACTTCAGTTTTATTACCCAAATAAAGATATTTTATAAACTTGGTAACTGTGGTTGTAATTTCATTGAACGAACCGACGTGGTTTGATCTCACTAGACAAACGTACTAGAATTTTTATTAAAACTTCGCATTGTTATTAACTTAATGTTGCTCATTCCAAAAATAAAATAAAAAGGGGGGGGGGTCACCCCTTGCTCGTTTTGGCAGTAATTTATGGCATTTTGTGGGTCGTGCGAGGTAAAGCAATTTTCAAATCATCAGAATCGAGCAAAAAAAAACCCACCACTTTCAGGAAGTCTTGCTAACATTAAAATATTAACGTTATTCTTTCTATTATAAAGCAAAGCAACAGTTTTATTTAGAAAAGTTTCCAGAAAATGCAGCTGTTGTAGAAGATTGGAACTTTTCACTTTCGATGTGTACCCTATTATCGATCTAATTTTTCGCAGTATATTTCGAAAACGGAACATATGATATATGAGATATATGATGATAAACGTATTTCTTGTTAATTTACTGAAATAAAAAAGATTGGTCACCGTGCTCGTTTTCGCGCTACAGCTCACGAATTTTGTCCTCGAAATATAGTGACCGAGGGGGGCTAGGGAGAGCTTACACAAAACATTATCGAAAAGTCTGTGATCTCTTTCATTCATACAAAACTTTCATAACAATGTCTGATAATCTTCGTTTGATGATTTCCTGGTTGTTTTTGGTCGTTTTCTTTATCTTGTGTGTCCTTAACGAGCCGTTTTCATCAACCGGCCGCCATCTTGAAATCGTAGTAATAGCTAATGTGCGCGGGCTCGCGCTGGCTAAAATCGTACGCAAAACAAAACTACGAAATTACCTCAATAAGTATCCTTTCTAAACTCTGTATGGTAACCACGTGTATCCCAATAAAGATACCTATGTTTCTCACTAAGTAGCCTAGCTTATGTTAACGGATAAACAAATAAAGCCTTGTTAAAGCAGAACAATTTTTTTATTATTTGAAAACCACATTTACTCTAAAGGACAACATAAAGAATACCAGAGTAAGATGACCCTCGGTAGTACATGTTGCCACGGTTTACAATACTCTTGATCTGCCTCCAGCACGAGTTGCGATTGTAGCAGTTGTAGTCCCTTCTTTTACAGTTGTTAGTTTTAACTGTCACGCAACCCCAAGAGACCTTTCCCGGGTGATGACCCATAAGAGAGCGTCCCTTTTTGGTAGACGCCTAGTAACCATAGTAACTAGAATTGTTTTCCTTCTTTGGGTACAGGTTGTTCCAGTCCAATATTTCTCAACTGCAAGTGGCTCCCGGGCTAAGGTTTTCGCCAATCTGGTTTTTATAATAATAATTGATCATATAATCCTCAAATATTTGAATTATTCGGTCTTTCAAAAATTGGGGCGTTTTCATCATATTACCCCTTTAATGATTCTCATGATCGAAAGCAAGTGGTCAAACATTTCTGTCTTCAATGGGTCACTTCCGCCTGGAAATGTGGTCAAATGTGCATCTCAAAGTTCAATTTTCAACAATAATTAACCAGACAGATTTTAACCGTTATGGTCACTCATAAGTACTGGCCCGTGACACTCATTTATTTGACACCCTTTTTCATCAGAAATGCAAATCACAGTTAACAGTTTTTTTCTTCAATATCAGTTAAGAGCTTTTGAAAATTAAAACTATCAGTTAACAGCTAATTTTAGAGCTGTTTCTCGGTTAACAGTTACCCCCATATCATTCAGACCCTCTTTAATACCAAGCATATCAAGCGATTACAGTCTAATACATTAATAATTTTGATAATAATTTATAGTTTCAGTTTTAAGAAGGAGCCATACTGCATGTTACACCAATGGTCCTTCTTTACTCCAGAGATAGCATTTGTTGACTGGATTCATTGGGCTGTTCTTTTTGCACTTGAATGCATTGGCGAACTCGCAGGAATTTGCCAAAGAACCAATAATCCTGTTAAAAATGAGAAAATATATAATGGTTATAATAACACGTTGGTTGATCCACGCTCTAGGGTAATTTCAATAATTTAATTAGTATAGCCGAAAAACAAACCTGAATTTGTCATCTCCATGCGGATCGTCAATTATTTTCTTGAGTCGCCGTTCACGGGTAGATGAACTACATTTGCTCTGTATATAGAAATAACAAATGAGCAAATCATGAGCGTATTTTTTAACTAATACTATTCACAAAGTATACTTCCAGTGAAGTGAGAGGATGGCACTGAAAAACAATTAACAGCATATTGGCCTCAAAGAAAGAGTTGTACCATGGTTACCATGGTAGCTCAGTTGGTTGGTGCGCGGCTTTCGGGCCTAGAGGTCCACGGGTCTATCCTTTGGGTCTCCACGTCTGTTTCGACTTCTCTCTAATACGTGTAGCTTCAGCTTTGAATACTCTTAAAAGAGAGCACTGATGGAGAGAGGGGGTAAAGTGTGCACCGTTGGCTTCCATTGGTAGCACTTGAATTTAAACTGAAGGAACTACCAACGTTAACCTTTGACCAGTAGCGGTTTTAACGAAAGGGTGTAGGACACAGCAGAAAAGCACTCGATCGATTACCCATTTATAAACCTTGGGTATTCTCATACCCAGACCCAGAATGAGTAGAGGCCTGTGTACACAGAAAATGAAAAAAACAAAAGAATTGACTCTAACCTGAGCAAATCCAATGTAAAACAGCTGTTCATTGTTGTAATTCAGTCCTGGTAGCAGCCATTTTTCACTAGGATTTTGATTTGCCCAGTTGTAATACGCCTAAAAAATATATTCTGATTAGGAAGGTGTACAAACAACCAGCTGATCTGAAATAGTGTCGTAGAAATGACAACACTGCAAAACTGAGGTGTCATGAAGCATGCGAAAATCGACTTATAAAAATTTATATCTGAGATAAAATTAGATTTTCAGGAGATGGTTATTGATATTTCGTATAAAATTATAGGATATTTATCATTTAGTGGGGAAATAAAATATAGTATTAGCGGAGCCCCACGAGCGGAGCACCATACTTTACAAAAATGGTAATCCATCGAGTTGACTTTTCATGGCTTGATTTATATAAGGCCTTTCCGGGATTCATAAGGGGACTGCGGCCGAGTGAGAATATTAATCTAATTAAGAGATGATCCCAATCACAAAAAATATCATACTAATATATTAGTAATATTACCGATTTTGAGCATGTTTGGATAAATACTTACAGAGTGGCATCTTTAAAAGTCGCAAAAATAAGAGAGAATGTATGGGATTTGAGGATAGCGTCCCCAAAAAACCATATATTCTCCATATCAAAATCATTGGGACATTTGACCTATATCGTGTAACTGCACGCGACTTTCGGTTAGGGTCTCATATATCGGGCAGGAAAATGAAGGTATTTAAATATATAATTATAGAAATATATAATCTACGACTGTTAGGAGTTTCAAGAGATTATTTATGATTTCGGGGTGGCAAATCCAATATTTCTCTCCCGAATTTAGGCCGAGAAAAACTGAATATATTTTAAATACGCAGGATCAAATGTACTTCTTACCGCCAAATTCAATTTTTTGGATTATTTTGGCGTATTTTGATATACACTTCGTCTAGGTTACGTACATTTTTCTGGTGGCAAATGGCTTTCAAAGTTGTAGTGTTCACGATTTTACTCGTTTTGATATCTTGTCCAATTATATATGCAACAAGGGAGAGTTTTGAGAATCCAAATGGAAGTGAAAAGTGTAATTTTAGCAAGCAGCAATCTATTTCGTACACTTTCCATATCAACAAGTAATAAATCTGAATAAGTTTATATTTTACGATTAGGAAAGCGCTAATATTTCCTATTTCCGGTTACCAAAACCTCATTAACATAATGTCCTGAAATGTATGCAATGACTTTGATATGCTTATTTTTACGAATTGTTTAAAGCCTGCAAATCAGTCAGTATTTGTCCAAACTTTCTAAAACTTGGCTAACTTAGTAATTTTAGTGTGGTCTTTCATGTGTTGGAATGTTTTTTAATTAGATTAATATTTCTAGATTTGTTCCCAGTCCCTTCCTCAACAGGCTTTCACGTGGTGGCGTAGTGTTACGGTCACCAAAAAGTTCGGACATTGTTGTTGAATTGCTATAGGATCGTACTAGCTTTTCTACAATTTATCTACTTGTTTTGTTTATTCTGTTCTCTAAATCTTAGCAAAACTTCTTTAAAAATAAAGTATTTAGATAGTTTTGCTCACATCTTGAGAACAGAATAAACAAATTAAATCAATAAATTGTAGAAAAGTTAGTACGATCCTATGGCAATTCAACAACAATGTCCAAACTTTTTGGTGACCGTAACACTACGTCACCACGTGAAAGCCTATCGCCTCAAAGGTGAATTCCGGAAAGGCGTACGTACGGCGTGCCCCAACACAGGGTTCCCACGCGCTTGATTTAAAAGCAAAACTTACAAATGCAAAGAAAACATCGCTAACAACAGCATAATGTAGTCAAAGATGGATCAAGAAATATTTTTTCTTGGGTTTGAAAAGCGAAAAGTACGTTTAATCTGCGATTAAAAGCACAAAAGTGGTGCCCGTCTTAAAACATTTTTTTTTTAATTAACCGAAAAAAGATTTAAGCTTACTTTTAGGCTGAAAAAGTAGACTATAGACAACTAAGTTTTCGTAAAATAAAATCTACAAAATCTCCTAAAAACATTTTGTCGTTCACCGCAACTACAGAAAGCCGCCGAAACTCTAATCAAAACAATCGAATTACTGGTCATGCGCGACGATAATTACCGCTGAGTAATTGAACTTTCTCTTATGAGTAAAAAAAGCAGATTCACTGGTAATGTTTTGGCTTATTATAGGTTGTCTTGTAAGATCTTGACCACTCGACCCGATAGTCTCGCTTTGATGATTGCCCCTTGCGATACCGCTGGTTGGTCGGAGCAGCGTACTCATCTAAGATAACAGATCTTAATGTCGCAGGAAACTGGGGTAAAGACATCTTCGTCCCATTTTCTCAGTTCTCAACGATCCTATCCTATCCTATCTCGTCGCTTGATTCTGTTATTCAAAAAATACATTTTTGTTACCTTGAGCGCTATTTTCAAACCAGCGCTGTCTGCAACATTCTCTTCAGCTGTTTTCTTTCCGTCGATCTAATAACATAGCATTAAACCGTTACAATGGTTACATACACATTATAGCATGATTATAGCATAGCTCTTTTGAATTCTTCGATTAATACTTACTTGATATTTCCCTAATATCTTGTACCCGGAGTATTGCTTTTCGTAACATTTTATTCTCTTATTAAATTCCAGTAGCGACTTCTTTGACCACCAGTTTCTCTTTTTTCCATCCTTGTCAAGGGGTCTACCTGCATATGAAACAAAACACACATCAACAACATTATTATCTATACAATAGGCAATGTGCATCAAAGCTTACAAAGCACTCTGGGAAAGTGATTCCTGAAAGTGATGGCGGCTCTCCATTTAGCTCTTCTCAAAGTTGGCTTGTTTCTTATAATTCTAACAGCAAATCTTAAATCCAGTTGCAGTTATGACAAATTTAATTCTTCAAGATCATGTTTAAATGATAATCTCTGGTTCAACAACAAAATTAAGCTGAAATTATCGAAGCGACCATGTTTGTACTACTCGAACTCAAGTGCCTGCCAGCGATTGTTGCTAAATGCTGGTGATATTTCGCCTAATCCTGGTCCAACTCCAAAATGTGAAGCCTGCTCAAAACCTGTCAGATTTAATCAAGCAAAAGTCTTCTATCACGTATTATTTTTCAAATACAGTGTATTACGGACTATTAATGATGTCGTTGAATAGCTGACTTATGAACGAGGCTTAGCAAATGAGTCTGTGGTCTCTAAAAACTTTTTATTTAGTTGACTTACCGGCATTGCCAAAACCATGCATCATTTCGTGGCCAAGAAATGAACCAAAGTTGCCCAAGTTATAAGCTCTGTAAGTAGAAATCATTGACATAATTAGAAATATGATGCAGGTCTTCTTAACAATTAGTCCTCGAGTCCGAATGGTCTACGATCGAGTCAATAGCCCATGAGGTCGAAGGCCGAATGGGCTATTGACTCATAGGCCATAAGGGCGAGAGGTCTAATTGTTTTAGTAAAAACCTACTAATCGGTCCAATAAGAGGATGCAAAAAGTTTTGGAATTTGCTTTAAATATATTTTTTTTGGTTTTCAAAACCGGCGCTTTTCGCTACTAGAGGTCTATCACTAATAGACCCCTAGTAGCTCAGCCAATCACAGGGCTCCATTGTTGATAGACCATTAGTAGGTTTTTTCTAATACCCAATAGTCTTTATTAAGATCCGACATTTTTTCGCATTTTCTTGGGTACTACTCATGTATTCCAGTGATAGTCGGGAGGGTTTATTAAATGAAATTGTGCATTCTTTGCTTTACCGAAAACTAGAAAACAAACCAACGATATCCGCTCGTTAGCACCACCAGCCTATAAAATCTCAGTCGCCTTGTTTCAATCAGCTAATAAAAGTATCTTAATTAATCCCATAATCTGCACCACTATGCATGGTGGCCAAACATTGATCATCTTGTGGTCTGCGCCACTATGCATGGTGGCTAAACATGGATCATCTTGTGATCTGCGCCACTATGCATGGTGGCCAAACATTGAACTTCTTGTGGTCTACGCCACTATGCTTTATGGCCAAACATTGATCATCTTGTGGTCTGCGCCACTATGCATGGTGGCCAAACATTGATCATCTTGTGGTCTGCGCCACTATGCATGGTGGCTAAACATGGATCATCTTGTGATCTGCGCCACTATGTATGGTGGCCAAACATTGATCTTCTTGTGGTCTGCGCCACTATGCATGGTGGCCAAACATTGATCATCTTGTGGTCTGCGCCACTATGCATGGTGGCTAAACATGGATCATCTTGTGATCTGCGCCACTATGCATGGTGGCCAAACATTGATCATCTTGTGATCTGCGCCACTATGCATGGTGGCTAAACATGGATCATCTTGTGGTCTGCGCCACTATGCATGGTGGCCAAACATTGATCATCTTGTGATCTGCTCCACTATGCATGGTGGCCAAACATTGATCATCTTGTGATCTGCGCCACTATGCATGGTGGCCAAACATT
Organism: Anthopleura sola; assembly: GCA_023349425.1. Lineage (NCBI taxonomy): Eukaryota > Metazoa > Cnidaria > Anthozoa > Actiniaria > Actiniidae > Anthopleura > Anthopleura sola. The sequence goes on from JALHLI010000005.1 coordinate 5,904,765, forward strand.
GATCATCTTGTGGTCTGCGCCATTATGCATGGTGGCCAAACATTGATCATCTTGTGGTCTGCGCCACTATGCATGGTGGCTAAACATGGATCATCTTGTGATCTGCGCCACCATGCATGGTGGCCAAACATTGATCATCTTGTGGTCTGCGCCACTATGCTTTATGGCCAAACATTGATCATCTTGTGGTCTGCGCCACTATGCATGGTGGCCAAACATTGATTATCTTGTGATCTGCTCCACTATGCATGGTGGCCAAACATTGATCATCTTGTGGTCTGCGCCACTATGCATGGTGGCCAAACATTGATCATCTTGTGATCTGCTCCACTATGCATGGTGGCCAAACATTGATCTTCTTGTGGTCTGCGCCACTATGCATGGTGGCCAAACATTAATCATCTTGTGGTCTGCGCCACTATGCATGGTAGCCAAACATTAATCATCTTGTGGTCTGCGCCACTATGCATGGTGGCCAAACATTGATCATCTTGTGGTCTGTGCCACTATGCATGGTAGCCAAACATTGATCATCTTGTGGTCTGCGCCACTATGCTTTATGGCCAAACATTGATCATCTTGTGGTCTGCGCCACTATGCATGGTGGCCAAACATTGATCATCTTGTGGTCTGCGCCACTATGCATGGTAGCCAAACATTGATCATCTTGTGGTCTGCGCCACTATGCTTTATGGCCAAACATTGATCATCTTGTGGTCTGCGCCACTATGCATGGTGGCCAAACATTGATCATCTTGTGGTCTGTGCCACTATGCATGGTAGCCAAACATTGATCTTCTTGTGGTCTGCGCCACTATGCTTTATGGCCAAACATTGATCATCTTGTGGTCTGCGCCACTATGCTTGGTGGCCAAACATTGATCATCTTGTGGTCTGCGCCACTATGCATGGTGGCCAAACATTGATCATCTTGTGATCTGCGCCACTATGCATGGTGGCTAAACATTGATTATCTTGTGTTCTGCGCCACCATGCATGGTGGCCAAAGATGGATCATCTTGTGGTCTGCGCTAATTTGCATGGTGGCCAAACATTGATCATCTTGTGGTCTGCGCCACTATGCTTGGTGGCCAAACATTGATCATCTTGTGATCTGCGCCACTTTGCATGGTGGCCTAACATTGATCATCTTGTGATCTGCGCCACTATGCATGGTGGCCAAACATTAATCGTCTTGTGGTCTGCGCCACTATGCATGGTGGGCAAACATTGATCTTCTTGTGGTCTGCGCCACTATGCATGGTGGCTAAACATTGATCATCTTGTGATCTGCGCCACTATGCATGTCGGCCAAACATTGATCATCTTGTGGTCTGCGCCACTATGCATGGTGGGCAAACATTGATCTTCTTGTGGTCTGCGCCACTATGCATGGTGGCCAAACATTGATCATCTTGTGGTCTGCGCCACTATGCATGGTGGCCAAACATTGATCATCTTGTGGTCTGCGCCACTATGCATGGTGGCCAAACATTGATCATCTTGTGATCTGCGCCACTATGCATGGTGGCGAAACATTGATCATGTTGTGGTCTGCGCCACTATGGCTTGTGGCCAAACATTGATCACCATGTGCTGGCAGCCAGAAAGAATTGATAACTTGTAATTCAGTGAATATTCTGCATGGGACGTCCATAGAAATCAAGCCGTTTTAGCAAAATAAGTTATAAAGCCCAAAGAATAAGGGTCTTATTCTGGGTCAGTGGTGGCAGGAATTCTGAGGAATGAACACAATAAAACACTGATAGCCTAGAACAAAAGAACTTAGAACGAAACAATTATACCCTGCAATAAAAAGAACCCTTAGCTTGAATACAATATACTTCCTGCAACACCAAAAAAGACCCAGAATAGGCACGAAAGCAATATCTACAAATAAATTTGTTATTCTAGCTTACCTTAGATGCTCGTTTACAAAAAAGATAGGTGGCTGAATAATGGCTGCGGGGAGAACTGTATTCAACAAAACCAAGACTGGAATCAGTGATGTATTCTAAGATAAATTTAGATTAAACGTTGCATTATATAATTACTTACTAATTGTATTACTTGTTAGTATGTGATAGGCGTTTCCTTTTAGAGGAGACACAATCCATCTGAAAAAAAGCAACAAAAAAGTGCAAAAATGTTTCTCAAAAAATCATGAACACAAACATTATGAAAGTAATAAGAAGAAAAATGAACAAGAGCCCTACAGGGCATGTGCAATTAGGGTTGAGCAAGGGGAACATGCGCGTTTTCGCACCAAAACTCCAGTTAAATCCACAGAATTTTCGATAGCAAATTGAAAGTTGTAGCGAGTGTGGTTACCGCCGGTAATGAGCCCATGATAACCGTCACGAATATAGGGTTCAGGTACGAGTTTCTTATTCGGTAGTTATAGCGAGTGTGGTTACCGCTGTTGCCCCGTGTAACCCTTGAAAAAACTCTGGCTTTGGATCACAGCATCACAGCATCACAGCATCACAGCATCACAGCATCACAGCATCACAGCATCACAGCATCACAGCATCACAGCATCACAGCATCACAGCATCACAGCATCACAGCATCACAGCATCACAGCATCACAGCATCACAGCATCACAGCATCACAGCATCACAGCATCACAGCATCACAGCATCACAGCATCACAGCATCACAGCATCACAGCATCACAGCATCACAGCATCACAGCATCACAGCATCACAGCATCACAGCATCACAGCATCACAGCATCACAGCATCACAGCATCACAGCATCACAGCATCACAGCATCACAGCATCACAGCATCACAGCATCACAGCATCACAGCATCACAGCATCACAGCATCACAGCATCACAGCATCACAGCATCACAGCATCACAGCATCACAGCATCACAGCATCACAGCATCACAGCATCACAGCATCACAGCATCACAGCATCACAGCATCACAGCATCACAGCATCACAGCATCACAGCATCACAGCATCACAGCATCACAGCATCACAGCATCACAGCATCACAGCATCACAGCATCACAGCATCACAGCATCACAGCATCACAGCATCACAGCATCACAGCATCACAGCATCACAGCATCACAGCATCACAGCATCACAGCATCACAGCATCACAGCATCACAGCATCACAGCATCACAGCATCACAGCATCACAGCATCACAGCATCACAGCATCACAGCATCACAGCATCACAGCATCACAGCATCACAGCATCACAGCATCACAGCATCACAGCATCACAGCATCACAGCATCACAGCATCACAGCATCACAGCATCACAGCATCACAGCATCACAGCATCACAGCATCACAGCATCACAGCATCACAGCATCACAGCATCACAGCATCACAGCATCACAGCATCACAGCATCACAGCATCACAGCATCACTGCATCACAGCATCACAGCATCACAGCATCACAGCATCACAGCATCACAGCATCACAGCATCACAGCATCACAGCATCACAGCATCACAGCATCACAGCATCACAGCATCACAGCATCACAGCATCACAGCATCACAGCATCACAGCATCACAGCATCACAGCATCACAGCATCACAGTACCACAGTATCACAGGTTTTTTGCCATATTATTAGTATAGATTTTTATAGTTTACGAGAAACATTTAAAAAAAGTTAAAGCATTTATTTCCAAGAGTATCTATCAATAGGTACGAACAATAATTTTATATAGTTATACATAAGTATAGCATACATAAGTAAGTTAATTAGTGTATAATAATATTGTAAGTGAGCGTATTCCCGATATAGTTCTTAGGCCACGTTACAACACCCTATGGTCTATTTTCCCCCTATAAGTCAGCATACGGATGTACCATACTGCTATATAATGATAATGATAATAATAATAATAATGATGATAATAATGATAATAATAATAACAAAAACAACATCATCATCATCATCATCAAAAAAACAACAACAATAATATTTATTTTAAGCAATGCGCCAACCTACCTCCCCCTCTCCCCCCCCCCCCCCCCCCCCCTCATCCGGTCTCTTAGTGAACTGTTGTACTTACAATGTCTTATCTGGGCGCTTTCTGAATTCTTTTAGTATATGTTGTTGTTCCTGCTTTAAGATGGACACTTTGTTTTTGAAATATTTTTCAGCGTTGATGGTTACCTTGTAATGAAAGATGACCTCTCCGCTGAGTCAATGATCGATAACACACCACAATAACACAACATTTATGTACTTACGTATGTGTACTTTTTGAACATAGAAGCCATTTTTGTGCTGTTCAACATGTAATCAGGAAAGCCGATTTTGGCACCCATGTTTTCAACCTTAAACAGTAAAACACCTTGAATATTATTGAACCCTGAAAAAAATACTGGTCAGGACTGATCTAAGTCAGGGCACAGCTAACTCACAGATCGAACCCTGGAACAAGCTCTACAGGATTGAAATAAAGCAGGGCACAGCTATCTCAGAGAATGAACCCTGAAACGACCTCTGGACTGACTAACCCACGTATGTTGCCCTGAAGCAACTCTTGTATCAACCATAAATGTAACAACAACCACACATGTAATACTAACCATAACGGTCAGCCATAAATGTAACAACCACCACACATGTTATACTAACCATAACGGTCAGCCATAAATGTAACAACCACCACACATGTAATACTAACCATAACGGTCAGCCATAAATGTAACAACCACCACACATGTAATACTAACCATAACGGTCAGCCATAAATGTAACAACCACCACACATGTAATACTAACCATAACGGTCAGCCATAAATGTAACAACCACCACACATGTAATACTAACCATAACGGTCAGCCATAAATGTAACAACCACCACACATGTAATACTAACCATAACGGTCAGCCATAAATGCAATAACAACCACCACACATGTAATACTAACCATAACAGTCAGCCATAAATGCAATAACAACCACCACACATGTAATACTAACCATAACGGTCAGCCATAAATGCAATAACAACCACCACACATGTAATACTAACCATAACAGTCAGCCATAAATGCAATAACAACCATAAATGTAACAACCACCACACATGTAATACTAACCATAACGGTCAGCCATAAATGCAATAACAACCATAAATGTAGCAACCACCACACATGTAATACTAACCATAACGGTCAGCCATAAATGCAATAACAACCATAAATGTAACCATAATGCTAACCATAAATATAATAACTGGGTTAACAATAAATGTGATAACGGTCAACCATAAATGTAACGTCACGAACACTGTCGGTTTAATCAATCATAAGTTCTTTATTTCATTAATGAAAAATTCAATTCATTTCAGTTGATTTTGTCATATAACAAGACAGTATGAAGTAAGAGAGCACATCTCCCATACAAAGATCTATCCGCGTGATAATTATTTGAAAATCTATTTCAGGCTGCGCGCGCAGCTAAAAATATATTTTCAAATAAATATCATAGGGCACGGAGATGTGCTCTCTTATTTCATACTCTCTTGCGTGTAACTAATTCATCGGAAAAACCAGAAACATGAAACAAGCTTTTCAATACCATAACACAATCGAATAATAATTACTAATTAATTCATGATTTTCTAGCCTTAGTCAGCAATATCAGTTTGTGTGATATGGAAGGAGTAAAATGGATTTTGTTTGGTACATTGAAAAAATGGAAATTAATGACTTTAACCGTTAATGATGTAATAATTTAAGGAACTAGCTAACAGCACAATCATGCCTGATGACATTTCACGCACATACTTTAAAACGTATGTGGTGTCGCCATCATCAGGTGTGCGGTAAAGGGGAGAAAACTCTCATCATTATTTTCAGTTCCTCAACCGACATCATCATCAGCAGTCGTCTGAACTTTAGTTACCTACCTTTTGAATTGCTTCATTTCTAGTGGCAGCATCTAACCAGGTCAGTGAGTTGACGTTTTCTCTAAAAGCTTTAACTGCTTCTTTATGAATTTGTTTTGCCTTTAAATAGAATAGAGTATTTTATCATATAAGTACTGAAGTTTACATGCTTGTAAGCCATTTGATGAAAAACATGTCTTAGCAAACGAGAAGCGATCCTGTTGGTTATACGATTCTTTTTTAATAGTGAAAAACATCTTATCAGCACTGTGAATGTCAATGCGATTTAAATAATACTTAAGATAGTACGCGCGCTCTCATTGGTCGAGAGCTGTTTTCATCACGCTATGAAGGCACAGAAATGACGTAACAAGCATTTTTTAAGTATTTTTTAAAAGAAATAAAACATTTTCTCTGATGCCTTCATAGCCTGGTGAAAACCGAGGCTACGCGTTTGGGAGAATTCGAGAGCAGATCAGTGAAAACCCTCGACTTTGTCTCGGGTTTTCACTGAATCTGCTCTCGAATTTTCACGGAGAAAATGTTTTATTTCTTAAATATTTCACTCATACACAAAGTGTCAGCTTGCGTTTGAGTGTTTGAGTCAAAGTACATGAACAGGGCAGCTTGTAGATGCTAAAATCGACTCAATAACTGAATTCAATGCCAAGCCTATTGTTTTCTTGCTGTTATATATCAACGAATGCTGAGAACAAAATCACACGAAACGCCACAGCTATATCAGCAGACAGCATTATTTATAATATTCCAGCTGAGTTGCCCTTCGGAACAAACCCAAGGCAAAATCAGAATTGAGGATTCGACATCGTATTTTGATTAGCATTTCTCATTATTCTGCCAATTGATTTTATGAAATACGAGTTCTTCCTTCTTTAAATTAATCGTAAACGCTAGTTGAACTCATGGCGGAATTTTATTTCAATCAACAAGGAAAGTCTACGTTGAATGCTCGGAAAATGCTAACCAAAAATAGTGACCCATAATTCCTTCGTGGAAGAGGGTCAACTCAGCTGGATTGCTGTTCGAAATCCAGGCAGCCGTATCGATATGAAATATCGGAAGTAGCTAGCCATCCCCCTCTTTGGAATGACAAAATATACTAGAGTGATGAAATAAAGCTCTTTTACAAAAAAAACAAAAAAAACGTTTCTTTTCAGAGGCGGATCCATGCAGAGGTGGTGAGGGAGGTGATCATGCTAGTCACCCCTTCCTTTTTGCACAAATAAAATAAACAAATGTTCATAAATGAAAACATTTATCCGGATAAACCTTAATTCACTCAGTTTACTTGAAGCTCTCAAAATAATTTAAATCAATTGAAGACCCCATTTTGTAACCATTTCCCCGCCTTTTATGGGTTTCCTGTGGTATTGGCACGAGTTACGCTGTAACAAACACACGCTTTTATAAAATCCTGGATCCCACCCTAGTTGTGAATAAAAACTGTACGCCCTCACCAACCATGTAGTAATCTTTATTTAGACAGAGTTAAAAAATTGTCCTGCACAAATTACTGGAATTCAAAACACTTACCATGCTTCTTGGTCTTATAAGATTTGCATGGTTTTCCTGGACATATGCAACTGTTATCAAATCTTCAAAAGATCCAAAAGCGGATTCAACACACGTTTTTCTACGCGTTTTTTTAGTTGTGTTTCCCAATATTTTTTGGAGGTACTTTAGCTGCACGTTCCTAAAGGGCAATGAAAGCCACTTGATCTCGGTCCTTATCATGTACCATACCATATAATTGGCCAGTATGCTGAAAACAAAACAAAAACTGGATGAATTGAACTACTGTCCAAGAATAAGGATCCAGAATTTCGGGGAAATCTAGAAGTTCGTTATGGGGTGGCATGGTCATTTCTCTGGAAGTAGCTCATCAAGTCCAGAATTTTGGGGTATAATTAATGAATCCACTCCTGATTCTATTGTTTAAGGAATAGAAAACTTTTTCTGTGTTTACATAGCCTGATAGCAACATGAGAGGTTGGGAGAATTCGAGATAATTATTCAAATCCGAGACGTAATTCTCCCAACCCCCCCGAGTGTTGCAATCAGGCTATGTAAACACAGCGAATACGTTTCCTATAGTTTTTATAAAATAAGAATATAAATTAAGCAGGAAAAAACGAAACTTATTTGAATATGAAACTCCAGATTCTCTCTACTTGCAAGCAGACAATCTCGACCAATCACGTCCGTTGATAGAAATTCCTTTTTTTGTGTGGCTTTCTTGTCAGTGTATTATTTTGGGAAACTCAATAAATAAAAAAAAAATGTAGCCCCTATAGCTAGGTAATACAAGAAAATGTAACTAGCCAATCAGCGCGAAGCTAACAAGCTCAAGTTGTTAGCATAACCCATGACGGGAAAAAATTGCACACCAATGACTGCCTTAGTAGGGTAGGACACGGCAAATGTTTTTCGGTATAGACAAAATTGGAACTAAAATTCAAATTTCTCTCATTATAAACGCAGGATCCACTGTTTCCTAAATACTAAAAAGTTATGATCAATAAAATTATTTTTTCTTTCAAATTCGAGAGCTAGAACGAGATTCGAGAAAATGCTCAGGCTCCCCTCCCTTGATTTGATAATTGGATGCGGGTTTTACTTTGTCAAAGAAGCTCGTGAACACGAAGTTTATAGAAAAAAATAAACGAAGTAGCATCTTAATATTAGCCATGTTAAATCATTTTGACAGGCTTTGGATTCCTCTAAGAGTTCTAGCGACGCGAGTTGTGCTGCTCTAATCGAGTAAGTTTGAGTTGCTGACAAATAATTCAGGTGATATGAATTCTCATAATACTCAATAATAAAACTGAAATGTGGAGAGTCCTATTCGACGCAGCGAGCTCCCTTTACATTCGAAGGGAACTTACCTAAATTCTAATACTAGTTACATGTTCGTATAGATGCTAAGCTTTTATTCTGTGAATATTATACGGTATGGCTTATTCTGACCGGCCGCTTTATAACATGTTCCATGAATTAACATATTCAAACAGTATTTTTTAACAGTTATCACTTTAATTCTAGAAATAGAAAGCTTGCGAATATCTTGATACGTGTAGAATTACATAATGTGAATGTTTCAGTAGCTGCAAGCTTTTCAACGCTTGTCTTCTTTTAAATTCTTTTAAATTTACTGAAGAAGCGAACGAGAGTTGTTGGGTTTCCCTTCGGTTTGTTTATATTCTCGCACAATGACGCATTCTAAAAATGCACGGGCTAAAGGCTTACAAAAGGCTAACAACTTTGGAGGGATTGCATGCAGGCCTGGTCGCAAATACTTTACCTAGATGGTTATTGTAAGACAACATAAACCACCAAAAAATGTTTGTTACTCATTCTTAATTTTTTTTTAAAGTTAATGTTTAAGAACGAAAATAGGTAAAAAACAAAAAAATTGACAATTTAAAACAAAATCCAAACCTCTGATGTCAAGACCGTGATAACCACATGCAAACACGGGTATCAGCCAATCAGAGCGTGCGTGCTTGCTTATGTACTTTATGATATAAAATAGAACATATCTTATACTTTTATACTCCACCTCTTTGGCGTGTTATGTACTATTTTCATCGCCTTCCTTAGGTAAGATAGCGCAGGCACGATAATGGGTTCACTCTGAGGAATCGTAGATGGTGCAAACAGTTTATTCAAGTAATCACTCCAGTCGAACTATAGGAAAGCACAAATAAAGTGATTTAATGACGAAGTTCATTCGGATGCGAGTAGGCATTGGCATTATAACGTCATAGTGTTCCCACTACCACGATCCTTAGGGCATTGTTTACTGTTAATCAGCAGCAGCTGCCTTACACTTTCATGAGGTTTCATTTTACACCACAGGAAACCCGCAACATTTGTACGCTCTTGTTCATTGAGCTAAATACATAGGCAACCCGTCAATAAATTAAAGTCATACATATTTGAAAGCCTACGTACTGGAGCCGGGTTTCCTGTGATCCACTTAGAAAATATGAAAATAAAGTACACTAATAGAATTTAGGATTATCAAATTACAATATATGAAAAATTCAGTTAAATTTACGCTATAGTTTTGCTAAGCGACCGAGAATAATATTGAGGAAAACTCTCACTGAATTAGTTAGAAGTCCGAACTAGGCTTTCTTGTTTACTAAGCAGCATAATGTCAGCAGCCAATCATAAGCCACGATTCTGTGAACATGATTGACGGCTGATTTTGTCATGAATAATAATCTCCGCCCATTGATGTCCAAAATTTCTCGCCAAGCTTTTCTTAAGCGCAAATTTATTATAATAATAATACTGTATTTGGCTTGAATCGTAGCAATACATATTCAGAGTGATTCCAATGGAAGACTAAGCCACATATTACCTCATTACCTCAGGCACAGTTTGTTGAAGTTGTTGAAGAGTTATTCTGTTCGTTAGGGTCTGTAGCCACTCTGATCTAGGTAAAGACACCTAACCAGCATAAAATATATATGAGACTAAGATCGACTAGAAAACCCTAAAACATTTCGTGTCATTTCGCCTTGACCATAAAGATAAGAAATGATCATAAGATCAAACTTACGTTTGCACATTGGGCCTCAAAACACAAACCAAAACATTAAGAAATGAAAGCAAGCTCGACTACAAAATTCCACAGCTTTTGTGCCTTTCTTGCTGCGCCCTTGAAGATAAGAAATAGTTATAAAACGTCACTCACGTTTGCAAGTTGGGCTTCAAGACGAATGATCTCGTCTGCTTTTGTGGCAGTTGTGCTAGCATCACCACCCAACAGAGCCACAACATCGATGATCAGCTGTCTGTATGTTAACATTGTCTAGAAAAAAAATCCTTTTTAATCGAACGTATATGAAAAAGAAGTACGTACATTAAACAATTGTTGGATGAGGATGAACAAGATATCGTAAATGATCAAGACCAAGGCCGTGTTATCTGCCGAAGCCGTAGGCTGAGGCGGATAAAATGGCCGAAGTCTTGATATTTACGATATCATACGAAAACCGAATTCAATAATTGTTTTATTATACATTTTGTAAACTAAGAATAAAGATTTAATTCTGGTTTCGAAAAAGTACCAAACGTATTTCCATTTCCATAATTGTGACCTTTGAAAAACCTACAGATAATACATTTATCATGTAGAGTTCACACGATATCAGGGATTGGCTGAGGGCTCTCGGCCAATCAGAAGCGAGATAGTGAGTAAAATGTATAATAATATTTATTAGTACATTGTATAAAGAAATGAAATATAAAGAATAGTTGAATACTATAAGGAGAAATTAAGACCCTTATCACAAAACCAACATGATAGAGCCAGAGAGAGCCAGGATTTGCCTTGCAATCTTGGACAGCTGTTTCGTCCTATTTGGGGCTCGTCAGCACGATGTAGCAAAGTAAAAGAACGCCAACTCAGGAGCCAGCGTCTTAAAAATTACATAGCAAAATACCTGAAACATAATCCAGCTCACATTAGAAGAGTATTAGAAACCCGGCGATTGCGGTCCACGTCATAACTGTAGGCCAAAGAGCAGGAAGCCAAATATCATGTTGGTTTTGAGATATGTTTGGGCACATCACGTGACCCTGGGCTACCTGTTGCGGCAGAACCGCGAGGCCCGAGATGTTTTTTGTATGTGACAACAGTTAAACGAACTTTTCTGGGTTTATTCTTCGGAATTAACTGTAAAATCCCGCCAGACCGTGAGTATACAACATTGTCCATGTAATTATCGCCTTAGATTAGGAATAATTCGCTGTTATCCCTTCCTTTTGTTTAGGTTTTACCGATCGAACGATTGACACGGCTGCCGAATCTTTCAGTCTAGTAAGATTGTGTTAAAATACTGATGAGTATTAAAGAATCCCAAGAATAATAAGACATTGGTATTGACTTGAGGGACAGGGGAACCCTTATAACCCCAACAAGATAAGCAAGATATGTGGATGGGCAAGCCTATCCTACATTGTGCAACACATGGCTAAACCATGTTTAATAAAAATACATCATATCGCATCTAAGATCTAAAAGATCTAAAGCCCAGACAACATGAAGGTAAATGTAAAAGAGAAGTATATTTCTTTTTATTTTTCTCTATCCCCCACCTCCAAAAACAATTTCTGGGTCCTCACTACGCCCCTGAAAATAAAAGGAATACAGGCACTGCATGTAAGCACAGTAGTTGACAAGAAAACCCTGCTTTGCGCATGCAAGATTGCAAGCACGTAGGCGTACGATTCGTTTCCTGGTTTAATTGAAAGATTTTTGTGAAGCTACTCTTCTAGATTCGATTCTAGACATCGGTGAAAACCATTGTTTTATCTATCCTTCGATATTTCCACAGGCAACTACTACAGACATCTGTGTAAATGCGAGAAATGATTGTTTACGAGTAGTATCACACCATCCTGGGGGAAGGGGGGGGGGGGGGGAGGGTTCACTACTTTTATGTTTGTATAAAATTTGTTCCCATTTAGCCTGAGAAAACAGACGTCCTTTCGCTCCTCATCACCGCGCGTAACTGTTGTTAAATCCGTCTACGAACCAGCTACAGTAACAACTAGTATCAATAATTATCAATTAGTATCAATTAGTATCAATTAGTAGCCATTAGTATCAATTAGTATCAATTAGTATCAACTAGTATCAACTAGTATCAATTAGTATCAATTAGTATTAACTAGTATCAATTAGTATCAATTAGTATCAATTAGTATCAATTAGTATCAATTAGTATCAATTAGTATCAACTAGTATCAATTAGTATCAATTAGTATCAATTAGTATTAACTAGTATCAATTAGTATCAATTAGTATCAATTAGTGTCAATTAGTATCAACTAGTATCAGTTAGTATCAACTAGTATCAATTAATATCAACTAGAATCAATTAGTATCAATTAGTATCAACTAGTTAACAATTAGAAGACGAACTCGAGATTTCTATCGGCTGATAGTTGACGAGGGAATCCGTCCCCGAGTCAACGATCAAAGCCGATAGAAATCGAGAGTGAGTCTTCTAATTGTTTTAGTAAAATTCTCAACGAAACTATACAATTGCAAACACAAAAATCGCGAAGGGAAAGCCGCCATTTTTTTCAAAACAAAGCCGGCTTTCTCTTCCCACTATCTATCGGCTGATAGATAGTGAGTACGTTAGCCAATCAGAATGCAGGATTTGCAATAGTATAGTAGTAGAATTTTACTAATATCAATTAGTATCAATTAGTATGAATTAGTATCAATTAGTATCAATTAGTATCAATTAGTATCAATTAGTATCAATTAGTATCAATTAGTATCAATTAGTATCAATTAGTATCAATTAGTATGAATTAGTATGAATTAGTATGAATTAGTATGAATTAGTATCAATTAGTATCAATTAGTATCAATTAGTATCAATTAGTATCAATTAGTATCAATTAGTATCAATTAGTATCAATTAGTATCAATTAGTATCAATTAGTATCAATTAGTATCAATTAGTATCAATTAGTATCAATTAGTATCAATTAGTATCAATTAGTATCAATTAGTATCAATTAGTATCAATTATTTATCAATTCCTTTGCTCAAACGACCAAGGGAATGGGAAGAGTTTTGAATTTTAATCTAATTATCAAACAAGTTTTGTCATCTGATAAAGCATCTTAAGATTAGTAATTGGCAAAGCAGCCAATCACAGTCAATAATAAATAATCCGTCCTTAAAGTTATATGCTGCAAATTGACCAATCTTAGCGCTAGAAATTATCTTGCCATATATATATAATAATCATTTTGCTATGTACCTTTGATGATAGATTTAGATATTGTTGTCTTGGTAGAGATGGTCCAGCTTGCATTATCTACAAGGTCAGAGCAATAAACTTATAATCAATCATCAGACTAATTACACTAAAGAAAAACAAAATAATACAGTTTCCAGATTTAGATAAAAGTGACCTCACACAGACACAGGAAAAATAATAAAGAAAACAAGACAACGCTTCGTTGTCTTGACAACAACATTAGGTCATTGCACCTTTTCTGCAAAGGTCATGGGTTCAAATCCCGTTGAAGTCCCGAAATTTTGTTCGGGCTTCTATACTTGCAATTACTTAAATTATTTGATACTCCGCGATGATCATATTCATACACAACATTAGGCCAGTTAGAATACCTCTTAGAAATGGACGCAAAATCACAAAGAATTTCCAAATTAAACAAGTTTCCAGTTCTTTAGAATTTTCATAATACATGGCAAGTTTGGTATAGTGTTCTTGGTAAAAGGTTTCTCAACATTTCATTGTTCAACTGGCATTGATAGAGTACTTACCAAGCTTATTTTTTTGTTGTCAAATACGTGTACTTCCAACTTAAACACAGGCCCTTTACGGGGTTTCATTTTATGCATAGAAAGAAGGGTTTCCTTGAAATCCCATTTATCTTCATCCCAGTTTCCACTCATTGTCCAACCTCCCAGTTCTGTAATACGTTCCCTCAGAGGTGCGTCACCGAGATTATCGATGGCCGTTAAGTTCATGCACGAGTGGTACAAATCCGATGGCATTTGCTGTACTTCTGTGGTCGCTCCATTTACATTTATATTTCCCATTTCCAATTTTCTTCTTTTATATTCCTCTGTTTTCAATTCGACCTTATACAAAACTTGATAATATGAGTAACCGGGTGGACGCTTATTGTGTTCCGGCCATCTCCCACAAGCGTACTCATAGAAGTCATCGCAAGGGTCCACGGTCAGGTTCATCGCAATGCTGATTTCATTAGCTGCCTGAATGCATTCCCTGGTGTTACAAACCCTGCTAGATTGAGTGTTTCTTTTGTCTGTTGTCTTGGCATATCTTGCGGATCGAATGATGTTGGAACCTTGATCAAGAGTACTCATCTCGTCCTGACTTGTTGCTACGTGGATCATGGATATTACCAGTAAGACTGTCAAGAAACGAGGACCATGGATTAAAGACCATCGCTTGTTTTCTTGCCTCCAACCGCTGCCACCATTCGCCTGTCTTCCCATTACGATTGCGCTGATTCTTCCTGCGTGTCTGTTATGATACTAGCTGCCCTTCTCATCAAAGTGTGTTACGAGAAGTGTAGTCTGTTCGATCCAGTTGTTGTTTAACTGACGTGATTTTTCTCCACCGGTATATCAAACGCGTATCTTACCTGTAATTCAAAAGTTTTTACGTAACTTGAATTCCATTCAATGTTTGTCATAATTTTTTGTCGTTGATAGGAATGACCTGCTGCTGACCTTCACCATATGAACACTGCACTTTGCTTGATGATATTCTTTTACTTTTAATTTCTTCTTCTCATGGCAAAAGTTTTGTACATTTACAGTTATAACCGTAATTTTTAGTTAATATTATCACTTGTTTCAAAGCGATTCATGAGAATTTCTCGAAATAAAAAATAGCGTGACTGTCATGCCAGACATTCGCTTGAAGCACTCTGAATCAAGTGGATGCACATTCTTGTTGGGGTTTGTAATGGTCACGCAACTGTTACAACTTCTTAATCAAAAACTATAGTATAGTGAACTACACAGAAACGTTTCCAAGAAAAGAAGATATTAATAGACATAAGATAGCAACTAAAATGAAGTGTTCGGTGATTAGAATAAAGCAACAGGTAATGTCTGTTAACGGAAAAAACTATGACAAGCAATGATGGGAATACGAGATGAATTAAGATTAGGTAAATTTTCGAACAGGTAGGATACTTGTTGTGTTTACAGGTGAAGAAAATCACGTAACTTATTCAAAAAAAAACTTTTTTATTTTATTTTATTTTATTTTATTTTATTTTATTTTATTTTATTTTATTTTATTTTATTTTATTTTATTTTATTTTATTTTATTTTATTTTATTTTATTTAGTTTGTCTGTAGGCCCTCCTTCCTTCCCTTCTCCTCCCCAGCACTAAGCATGTCCATTTTTACTTCTTTTACTTTCTTAGTCGCTTGCATTCTCGTTCCCAGACCCTACTCATTAGCCAAATCGTAGGCTCTGGGAAATCCTACTGAACGGAAGCTAGAATCTTGTGACCAGGTCGTCAGAGCGCATGCTCTATCTCAGGATCGCTGTCTATAAAATGCTGGTTCAACCTTTCTATCGGCTTGTTTACGACTTCTGTTTGTAAAAGTTCATACGTTCGACAAATGGAAGTAGGAGTTGATTCAAGATTTTACCATAACTTGTAAATTTCTCGCGCGCTGATTGGCTGAGAGCCATGTTCGATAAGAGGACAGACCGATAAGATGACGAATCGCTCGCGCACGTAGCTAGCGCGCGCTTGAAACGGTTTTTTCTTTCAAACTTTTTCTTCGTTTTTGGATCTTTTCTTTGCCTGTTATGGTAAAAAAACAAATCGAAGTGATTTTTCCATGGTCTGTATTCCTATCGAACATAGAAATGACGCCAGAAATACTCCCCTATATTTGCTATACGGGTATGTGCCGCCCGATAGGGTATGGTTTTTTGGCTTTTAGGTCTGGGGTAGAGTATCATTTTTTTGCAATTTGTCTGGGGAAGGGTAAGGTTTTTGTCTGGGATAGGGTATCTTTTTGACATTTTTTCCGGGATAGGGTTATGTTTTAGTTGTTTTAGCCTTGTAGGCTAGGTTTTCTGCCGGCACAAAAAATAACGATTTAAATTCAATTAAACAATTCCCAAATAGTTATTGAAAGCCATTGAATAATCGTTTTTTGCATGTCAAAAAAAATGTAGGTTTAGTCTGGGGTAGGGTATATGAAATCAAAATTCTAGGTCTGGGATAGGGTCAGGGTTTTGAGGACCTGGCGGTACACCCCCACCCAAGTTGGGGTGGTAGTACCCCCCCCCCCCCCCCGGATTATCTGCTCCAAATGGTGGTCAAACACTGACCACCATGTGCTGTCAGCCAGAAAGAATGCTATTGAAAACTTGTGATTCAGCTGATGAACATTCTGCACGAGACAGAAAATGACGTCTAGTGAATTCCCGGTTGGGCTATTTTTTTAGCAATTGCGTACAAACAATTTACTCCTTACCCTACCCTTGTGCGTCAAAAAATGTGTGCTTCATCCAAACCTGGAAGTAGCGAAAGCATGTCAAGATTTTTTGGGGAAAAAACATAAATTTCGCGTCTTTTTGAGTGGTCAACAGCCTCAGTCGTGTTTGATCAGAGAACAAAATATAGCCAATCCTGATCTTTTTAGCTTTATCTAATAGATTTTGTCGAAAAAAGTGAGAAAAACCGATGAAAAGTATGTTGTTTTTTAACGCGCGCGCACACGTCCACGCCATTAAAAACCAAACAACTTTGGTTGTTAAAAAATAGCTCTTATTTATGCTCTCTTGAGAATATGAAATATCATGAATTTGTTGGGGTTAATTCAGAGTAATTCATTCTCATTAGATTTACATTAAACATGGCAACCTGGAAGCCTCGAACTAACTTTCCTGGTTACCATGGTGATGGTATTGCTAGATATTGCTTGGTTGTGACGTGGTTCAAAACGATCGATTTATTCTCATCAACACCGGGCTAGATTACATTTTAATCCAAAAAATAGAAACGAAAAATAGCAAAATATGTTATTGGTTAAATATTTTTTCGGAAAAAGGTCTCATGCACTTGTTATATTAGTTCTGAGATTTTCGAATTCGTGAAGAAAAAGCTGTTTAAGAGAAATAGAAGCAAGCAAAACTCTACTAAATAAGATAGTTTTTCCTGCTCCCCATCGTTTTGCTTTAAGAACGAATAACTTACCAGCATCCCAGCTTTATAGTCCAATATCATGAAAATTGAGTGACTAATTGTTTAGTAAATGTTTGTTCGAAAAATCAACAAAGCAAATGAATCAAAAAAACACATGGACGGCCATAATTGATCCATACAATTTGTAAGTCTGGTGACAGGGTCTCTCAATTACAATAATTATCCGCTGTAACGAGCGATGGCAAACTGCCTTGCTTTTTTACCGCCAACATCATCCGCTGCTATTTTATTTTAACAATTCGTTTTTCGTTTTATTTAAAAAAAACGTTTGCTTGAAAAACAGCAGATAAATAAACTCGCTTATTCATTTATTGTTTTCTAACGCTTTTTTGATGTAGTTTAAAATGTTTTAAGCCATTTCAGTATCATTAGTAGCTCACCAAACAAACACGTTGATATTCCACCATGAACATTATCATATCATTCGTGACCTTCGACAAATTAATTCAAAGTGAGGGGTCTAGATCAATAACTTTATGTCCAAATGTTCAGTACAAAATGACACTAACTGACATTAAAAGGGCTTAAAAGTGAAAACCAAATGAAAACACTTGTGTTTTTGGAGTGCTTTAATATTTGAAGAGATATTTATCTTGCTTTCAATATTAAGAGTTTTAAATGTTAAGATTGAAGAGAGTAGAGCATAATGAAGCGTCGAAATGCTCGAACTCATGTACAAGCCTACAGAATAGCGTACAGCTTTACGCAAAAGCCCATGGGACTAGATATTTGCATATAACGAATACAAGATAATCCCCGGCTGTCATTAAAGCTATCTGTCGGCTGTGTATGACGCTCTTTGTATATATTGTAGGCTTATAGTTATTCGCACATTTGGACTGTCATTGGTCGATACGAATAGGCTTATTGTCTAAACTTAGCAATAAATGTTTACCCAAGCTGATGAAAAAAAGATCAAATTCGATCGGCTCTGTTAGACAAAAGTGCCTCTCAACGACACATTGTGTACCTTGACAACGACACTGTTGGTGAAGTAACTAGTTGAAAACTATACCTTACACGACAAGGTGGTCGATACGAAAGAGCGATATTCAACATGGGTTTTACTGAGCTAACGAATCCTCATGTCGCTAGCAATCTTCCTGGGTAAGATACAAAACTCATGCTTTTATTTAGAATAATCATTCGATGAAGTTAGTATTTTAGCTTCTTTTAATTAGTGTCTATGAAGCCGGCGAGCACGAGGTGGTGTTTTCCAAGATACTGAATCAAGCACCAAACACGATACTTTACTGCCAAATCTACCGAGATCTAAAAAGCCATTTTAGTGTTCAAAATTTAATTTTTTTAAGAAGATAAAAGTAACCTAGTCTAGAGAGTATTACAGCTGGTAGAACATTTTGTCTAATGTAGTTTTTCATTTCTTGGCTCATTCACATTCAAAATAATTCTATGATTCTCTACATTTCTTGAAAAGCATTTTGAAGTCCTTTTCTTCTTCAACCTATTATTTTGATAAGGATGGAAAAATGATTCAAATGTATTTCTATTTATTTTCCAGGTACCGTGGATACTGTCCACAATTAAAGTACGAATGTGGTCACACTTACGGTATAGCTACTGATAAACTGACTACGGTAAGAGGGAAAATACTGTGGAAATTTTTAAAGATATATTTATAAAATGAGACGGAGTTCAATGTGTTATTATTGAAGCTTGGTGAAAAATTCATTCAATGTATCTTATCCAAATTTGATTGGTCACATTTAAATGCTTGCTTGTTCGATAAATATACTGGTCAAACATAGTAACTGAGCGAAAACAACACTGCAATGTAAAAATTACAGTCACTATTCGACGTGAAATTTCTTCAAATATGCATAATATATAATACCACTTCTCGGATATGTATATTAGAGGACATCTTAGGTTAAATTTGATTTTATTTATGATTCAGAGACACACACGAAATGAAAAACTGATGACAACAAAACTCGAAGATACAGCCACAAGATCGCTATATTTACCACAACCAAATGGCGACAACAAACTAACAGCAAACATGATTCCAGGGTATACAGGTTAGTATGTGATGTTGAACACTACATACGCACACTCACACAGTCAATTAGAGGCTTTTTATTGTATTTAGTACAATTAAGATCAGTTGACTTAATCGCTATTTTTACGGCTTCAATTCAACTCGCAGGTGTAAAGTTCACTAGCGGAAACGATGATGAAAAGCATCTAAAATATCTTGTGTGTTTTTGTTACCTGGGTGATATTGTCGAACGGTTCTGGAGAGCTTTTGACATCCCGAGACACTAAGCTGACAAAGACTTAGTTTTTAATAAAAGATGAAAGTTCTAAGGAGCTAGATGCTTTCACTTTGAATATCATATTCGGTGAACGTGCTTGATTTACATACACTACCACGTGACAAGCCTCGAACTTCGATTCGATGAACCGTCATTCATATTTACAATTTCTTTTAAAATTCTAGCTTAAATTCAATTTTTTTTCTAATGTACCTAGCTAAGTGGAATCATATTCTCTTACAAGGATTTGGCTTGTAGTTAAAAGTGATTATTTCACAGAGGTCAAAATAGATTTCGCTCTTTTAGAATTCATTAGTACTAGCCGAGTGATTTTTTAATGTATGTGGTTAAGTGGAATCATATTCTCTTACAAGGATTTGGCTTGTGTTTAAAAGGGATTATTTCACAGAGGTCAAAATAGATTCCTTTTACAAAGAACCACAGGGATCCCAAGCTCTTGATTTCCTGTCTGGTTTTCTCGTGTGTTCCTCATTTTTTTGAATAAGCTATTAAAGGTAAATTAAATTTTTGTACTCTTTTCAGGTTATGTTCCAAGCGTTCGTTTTCTTTACGGATCTAGATACAAAGAAGCCACAGAACAGGCGGTCAGCGGATTCATGATGAAAGATGGAAAGCAGCGACAAGAAACTGATCAGCTTAAAACAACAGTGTACTCTAAACCAAAGCTAACCGCCCGGGCTGACTTCAAAGAACCCAACCAGTATCCTGATCTACGACCAAGATACTCCAAGAATTACTTCCCAAGTAAGTTGAGGTTTGAACTGACTTCAATCACTGGCGGTGATAAGCGAGAACAGTTGTCCTATAGTACGAAAACGATTAGTCTCCTTCGCAGCCTTCATTAGTGTCGGTTCCAGATCATCCCGGGCTAAGAAAAGAGGGCCCGGGAGGAACTGGGACCGAAACTAATGACGACTGGGAAGGATACTAGAAAACGATGCAATCAGTGATGGAACGAAACAAATTTCTAGTTAGATTTTTTTTCCTTTCTTCTTTAAATATATATTTCAATAAAGCTGAAAAGCAGAGACTGGCATGGATTATGGGTAGATACATTTTACATGTTTCAACTGCTTGACAGCTATTGATGGGCTTGAGATATTTTAACAGTTATAGTTTGACCTCCTGTGAGCATCCTCAAGCTGCACTTTGTATTAAATAGCTTTTCTTAGTATTTAATGAAATGTTTTCCCATGATCCTTAGCTGTCTCAGCTTTGTAGATTTTTGGTGACTAACTTTATTGAAATAAGTATCTCATGGCTGTTAAGTTATCCTTGGTTGTGTATAGGATATTCACGGGTCCCTGTGAAGGTTCACGGACCTCGACTCTGTACTGCGCCTGCGATGTCATAAATAGAAGTCCAAACTATTTATATAGGTAGAAAAAAGATAAGTCAAAATCACGTCTCCAAACTTCTTTGCCTAATTAGGTGAACAGAGAGAGTTTTGTGAAGCGCCGATGCCAGGATATACTGGATACGTCCCTCGTCGACGAGAGCACGACCTCGGGATGAGATATGCAACTTGGAGTAAAGGTGGCTACACAGACTCGCTCGATATGAGAATGAGACAAGAACATACTGCAACAAAAAAGATTGAACTTGCCACGTGAGTATAGGGGAATGTTAGGAAGGGAAAGAAGAATGATGAGCACTTGCCTTGCCTTGCCTTGCCTTGCCTTGCCTTGCCTTGCCTTGCCTTGCCTTGCCTTGCCTTGCCTTGCCTTGCCTTGCCTTGCCTTGCCTTGCCTTGCCTTGCCTTGCCTTGCCTTGCCTTGCCTTGCCTTGCCTTGCCTTGCCTTGCCTTGCCTTGCCTTGCCTTGCCTTGCCTTGCCTTGCCTTGCCTTGCCTTGCCTTGCCTTGCCTTGCCTTGCCTTGCCTTGCCTTGCCTTGCCTTGCCTTGCCTTGCCTTGCCTTGCCTTGCCTTGCCTTGCCTTGCCTTGCCTTGCCTTGCCTTGCCTTGCCTTGCCTTGCCTTGCCTTGCCTTGCCTTGCCTTGCCTTGCCTTGCCTTGCCTTGCCTTGCCTTGCCTTGCCTTGCCTTGCCTTGCCTTGCCTTGCCTTGCCTTGCCTTGCCTTGCCTTGCCTTGCCTTGCCTTGCCTTGCCTTGCCTTGCCTTGCCTTGCCTTGCCTTGCCTTGCCTTGCCTTGCCTTGCCTTGCCTTGCCTTGCCTTGCCTTGCCTTGCCTTGCCTTGCCTTGCCATTTTTCGTTCTGCAAACTGTGTCCCTTGATTCGTTACAATACATATTCTTGTCATATCTTAGAATGCCTGAAGCCACCATCACGGTATCGAACACTCAACATGGTACTTTGTATAAAGTAATCGGAATGAAGCCCAAATACACTGGATACATACCACGTAAGTACGACTCGCCTCCACACAATTAGAATACAGGGTCGAGGAACATTCTGTAAACCACGATAGTGATGTTTTATCCTCATTAAAGATTCTTATTTTCATAAAAACTAGGCCAACTTTTGGCGAAAATCTCCCAAGTGTGTCTTTTTTATCATCCCTATATTTTTTTATCCAATCGCGACAGAAAAGAAATTTTAGTTTAGCAAAATAACTAAAAGGTCCTGTTGCAAATTCGTGAAAATTACAGTTGAAATTTGTATGCATTTGAACACGTACGGGAAATATTACCAAGGCTTTGACGACTCAGATATTCTCATGCATGGACCTCGAACCAAGGTGTCGATACTTTTTTATTTATCTGTTTTCATTAACGTGGCACGCATGCGTCGAAATCACTTTATCAATACTATTAATAATATACAGTCAATGTCATTAATGTTGTCCACAAAAAAAGACATTTAGACCCAAAGAAATGTCACGTGATACCTAATACACTCGCTCTAAATGCTCGATACCAGCAATCTTGTATAAGTAGAGTTAATAATTATTATTCTCTGTTCATTGTTACTCATTATAGAGTTTGAAACCAGAATTTATCTCGTTTAAAACAAATAAACAAATCATCACGTGATATTTCTTTTGGTCTTTCAGTCTTTTTTCACAGGACAACCTCAGTTTTTGACAATGACTGTATATAGTGCTCTATTTAGTGCTCTAAAACATTTTATTTGTGTCCACAGAACGTCGCTTTAGGTTTGGCAAAACATATGGCGACACAACCCGAACCTTGCCAATATGTGGTGATACAAACGGATATTCAGTCGGCAAATACATCACCAGTCCTGTCATGTAAAATACTACATGACATTGATCGAGCGTAAAACCTGCGAAGGATATGCTAGAATTGTTTAGTAAGCCCAGGACGACTGAATGAAATAAGTCATTTTCTGTTTTAAACGCGACAAGACTGAAAAAAATCAAAATTGCGTCAAAACTTTTGTCGTATTCGCTAAGAAAGTTTTGAACTAAGTCGCCTTGCATCTTTGTTAAGGCCAAGCTAGTAAAGTCCTTGAAAATGTAGTTTTACTAAACAAAAGGAGAATAGGGGTGGGTATGGGACTAAGGTCCTGGCTAGGATTCTCTCTTTTGTGGAAATAGCAGATATCAGTTACACCCCTTGTTACACAATTATTTCAAGTCGAGACATTTGGGTCAACAAAAAATATATAGAAACTCAGTGATCCAAATGCCACGACTTGAACAATTGCTTAAAGGCAAAAGAGTGTATCCCTGACATCTGCTATTATTTTTTTCACGGGCAATCCTCATTCAGAGCTCTATAACATGAATGAAGTCTTTCCAACTAAAAGTGAAAATTTTTTCCTCAAATTTCTATGTGAGCCAAATGTTGGCCGAACATGATCCAAAAGATGGACAAACTTTGAGCCAGATTCCAATACTGGTCATTTTGTATCTCAAGTATTTATTATTTTTTAATGAAAAAAAACATCTAAAATTCTTACGAGATAAAGCACCTCACAAGTAGTCCTGCAAAATATATATATATATTGTTAAAATTATTCAAGTCACTTAAATAAGCAAAGAAACTGAAGTTGACATGCTAGTAAATATGGTCATTGAACAACAAAGCAGGCCCGTCGCTAGGATCCGGGTGGCTCGATGATTCGAAACCCCCCCCCCCCTTCTATTCATACTGGCAAATTTCTGCGACAACAGCTGGATAATGCAATAACTGAGATTGGCAACAAAACAAAAAATAACCCCCTTTTGAGGTCCTAGCGACGGGTACGCAAAGGTGTCTTTCGCGATTAAGTCTAGTTTATATGTAACTTTTTCTCGTTCTTACCGTGTTGTACAAACCTGTTTATCCTGCTTTCTTCTTACTTCATAAGCCTTTTCATTTGTTTTTCCCAGCTTTTTCTGTCTTTATTAATTTTGCTTTAACAGCATTTAAGGCATCAGTAGTTCTTTCTTAAACAGAAGTAAAGCAACTGGATAAATCAGGCCTAGGAAACTTTTGGAAAAGCCTGAAACTGACCATCGTAACTTTGAAAAAAAATTTTTTTTTTCTTAATTTGACTTGTTCTTGTTAAAATAGTTGCATCAAAAGACTTGCACGCATTAATTTACAATAGTTCATAAGTCGAATACCAAATACTGGCTTATGGAAACAAAAAAGTTATTTATTATGTCATTCGATTCACCATTCCAAAGTTCAAGAGAAGAGGATTTTTAAGAGAACCTCCTGTACATTTGTCAAGAACCTCCGACATCTTGTTTCCAAGATGTTCACAGAATTCTGTTCACCACGATATCTTCCTTTGGACTTTGGAACGGTAAATAAAAAGGTTAAACTGCACCCAATAAAGAAATATTCATCATGTAACATGTAAATAGAAATAAAATAAAGTGTGATATTAGTTTTGGATCAGATGATAGAATTAATCCCAAGACATTTACCTTGAGTCTACATACATCATTGGCAGAAACTGGAATAGACTTATTTAACTTTGGAGTAATGTTTTCCGTTTCATATCATTTCTCATTCTTTGGTGGTCAGCACCATTTGGAGCAGATAATGGAGTTTTAAGGTAATGAAATTCTAAGAAGGAAACGAGAAGCTATCCAGCTGAGTTGATCGCCTTCCCCGAAAGGAATTATGGGTCACTACTTTTGGTCAGCATCTTTCGAGCATTTTCCGAGTATACAATGTAGACTTTTCTTGTTGATTAGAATAAAATTCCTCCATGAGTTCGACTAGTGTTTACGAATAATTTAAAGAAGGAAGAACTCGTATTTCGTAAATTCTCTTGGCAGAATAGTGGGAAATGCTAATCAAAATATGATGTTGAATCCTCAATTCTGATTGGTTGACCTTGAGTTTGTTGTGAAGGTCAACTCAGCTGGATTGATTTGAAGGTATGAAAAAGATGAAAACAAAGAATTACAAGAGACTTCGCAACTTTTATTGCTCTTCACTAACATCTTTATTTAAGATGCGATATACATCCGTGTCGTTATTGGACAATACCATTCACGTACTAGATCATTACCACGTGACATACTAATAATATTCTATAAATAACATTAACTTTTTTCAAAATAAATATTAATAAATCAGGGTAGTTACCCCCTCTAAACCATAAAAGCTCTGACTGCTCACTCTAGGAATGCTAAAACCAATCAGAGAATATTCTTACAAGGAAAAAAAACTGAAATTTTTGTGTTGATTTTCTTGGAACTTAATCAGTTTTCAACACATTTGCGAACTAAAATTCGAGGTTACAGACCGTTCCTCCTGGGACTAATCATTATTAAGAAAAGAGAGGCGAAGGGCGTTTTAAAAATTTGACTTTCAAACGACGCCTCCCCCTCCCTACAAACGCCCTCCTCAAGCTTTCTTTTTCTTCTCTCTAAATAGAAACTGGCCCCGTCATATTAAATTTCCATGCACCTATTCCAAACATGTCATCTTTTTGCCATTTTTCAACGTCAGGGAACCAAGTGCTTTGACGTCATGATGGCAACGGTCCACTGAATTCTATTAAGTCTATCCACAGGTAACCCAATACTCAGTACTGTACCTTTGACCATTGAGCTTTACTTTGCTCTCGAGAAATAGAACTAGGTTTTTACTCGGTAAAGCAATAAAACTCAGATAGGAAATTTCCCTTTCTCGAAATTATTTTTGTGTTTGCTTGAAAACGTGTCACTTTTAAGTAGTGTCTACGAACTGGAACTGAGCTGAGTTCATCCCACTCAATGTGTTGTTGCCATTTTTGATTCTTCCGTTGTTTTTGATGGCCAAGAACCACTTGCTAGTGCAGTTACATCTGTCAGACATGTAGTAGGACCGGTACGTGAAGAAGTTGTTCATTTCGTGATTCTCGATCCACAGGGACTTGTTATCTCTCTTTTTCTGGAAGAAAAAGAAAAATACAAAACAAAAAAAAAAAAAAAAAAACGTTAAATGAGTTTCGGTTTGATTTCCAATCTGGAAGTGGATTAATTACTTACTACAAGTATCACAGAGGAAGCACCTTTTTTCTGAGTTATTTTAAGAATTTGAAAGCTGGTCGGGCTAGGAATTAAACGCACGATCTCTCATACAACCTGAACGCAGATTAAAACAAACTTCTCCCATAGTGGCAACCTATATACGTGCATATGCGGAATATATCGAGAAGGGTCACAATAATCGTCTGTGTGTGTCGAGTGCGGCTTGCTTTGCACATGCGTCCGTATGTACGGTAAGAGTACTACGTATTTAGCTTGTTTAATGTGAATACAGCTATTTCAAAGACTGGGATAGGTGAAGGATTTGTTGCATGTTGTTTAACAAGTTTGAGATGTATGATATTCATATGTAAGTAATGTCAGCACAGAAGAAAATATGTTGGAAAAAAACTGCAGACAAAGTTTGGCATTTCGGACTTGGTATGCAACATCATAGAAAATATTCACCAAACTTTCTTGAAATAGCTGTATACGATGTTCTCAGTTGTGCGGTGCGGTGCAGTGCGCGCGTAAGCCAGCATTTTTAAGATACCTCACGAGTGACCATGTAAGGACAGAGTGTAGGTTTTTTATAAGTGAATAAAACTTACTGTGCTGACAACGCGTCCATTCCTTTCCATCGCTACGTAAAGACCTGTTTCAACTGCCATGATCCTTAATATTGATGTATTGAATGACTGTCGCTCCATTTGCACTGGAAAAATTATTACTAAATTAATGAATAATTGGGTAAGGAATCCACTGAACATTGAACCATTCTCAACTGAACATTAAACAATTCTCAACCCCATTTTTTTGTAAGGCGACCACTTTTATACAACATTACTGCAATACACCTTTTATAATTAAAGACGAAGCCTTCAGTATCGGAATATTCACATATTTAACACCAGCTGAGTTGATCGCCTTTCCCCGAAAGGAATTATGGGTCACTATTTTTGGTTAGCATTTTTCGAGCATTTTTCGAGTATACAATGTAGACTTTTCTTGTTGATTGAAATAAAGTCCCGCCATGAGTTCGACTAGCGTTTACGATTAATTTAAAGAAGGAAGAATTCGTATTTCATAAATTCTCTTGGCAGAATAATGGGAAATGCTAATCAAAATACGATGTCGAATCCTCAATTCTGATTGGTTGACCTTGAGTTTGTTCTGAATGTCAACTCAGCTGGCACCAACGGTCAAGTAAAGAATGCTTGACTTGGACAATACGTGGGACTGACACACGAATATTCTAAAGAATAAAGAAGGATAGGCTTACTCTTAGCAACAGAGAACCATGCCATGACTTACCATGTGGAGAGTCCTGGTCGTTAACACCCTTCACTGTTCCATTATTATAGACGGCGAGCATGTTATAAGTCTTGGAGATAAGAATCCCTCGACGTGTGTTGGTCGGTACGGATGGAAAAGCTGCATTGAGCGCTCTGCGGCTGCGCAATACTACTGAGATGTCATTGATTCGTTTGGAAAACAACTGATTGAATAGTTGGTTTTGTTTTCCATTCTGTAGTGTTATTTTAGGATAGTCTTTCTTGTCTTTTATAGTGGGAAAGCTATTAACACCTATAAACCAGACGAAGACTAAAGCCACTTGAAGAATTGAAATCTGTGGGCAAAGAAACGATGAAACTAAGATCTGGGATATTGTACGTTTTCATTCGTCCAAACGGAAACGTTATAGAGGCTTTGCACCATCACGTGATGGCAGCCATGACAGAAGGCAGGAATAATGGAGTCTTCCCCCTTGGAAACTGAATTCTTTCTCGTGTAAATCATGTTAGGCCAGATTCAATTGTTCCTGCCTCCTGTCATGGATGCCATCGCTTGATGGTGCAAAGCCTCTATACCAAATATTATTGATTTTTAAAGAAGAAAACAAGCGTCATTCGCTGCTGTTTCAGTTCATCAAATCAAACCTACGGTACAGTGGTTTCTGTGTTGGGATACACAAAAGCGAGGCTAAGGCAGGAAGTGACAATTCTGTTGTAAGAAAAGTTAACTAAAACGCTATTGTCAATGATATTTTGTACACAGTATTAGTGTCTTGTGTTAGCCTGATAAAGAGCCTCGCTTTCGCTTTTTCCCAAAGTAAAACGGCTGTACCACCGTATCTGTGTTGAACTGCCACAGTAATTACCTAAAAAAGCTATTTTAAGGACGAGAACTATTTTGGACTAACGATTAACGATTTTGGAATCAAATCAATGCGGTAATACGCTGCATCAGCAAAAATTTCTTTTCCTGTTGCCCAGATCTATCTGTAAAGCCCTTCTTCCGCTTGTTGGGAGTTCAAGGGAAAAGTTGACCTTCTCACGATATGTTGCACAATAGATTCACAAATATCACTCGTCATTTCGCTATGCAAAAAGCAAAAGTCACGACATTCTTCATTCGCATTCATAAAACTAGTTACTTTTAATGATCAACTCTATACAATGACTTGTAGCTTTGTCCTGATTGAGGTGCAAATTGCAAGGAGCACACTAAAAGTTACTTATTGGCTAACATCCTAGTGTTTCAAAATGTTGTCCAAAACCTCATTTGCTTTTATTTTTGTGCAGGCCAGAACGCAGTACTTAATAACAAGGTTTTTAATTCTAACAACTTTTTTTGTCATTTAAGTATTTTTTTTTCTGCTTTGTTTTGTTGCTGCTGGGTTTTTTTTTTTTTTTTTTTTTTTTTTCGCATGCTGGTTTTACCGGTACAACTGCTAAGGTTCTATCGCACCTTGAGGTACTGGAAATCTAAATCCTTTGAACTTGACATTGAAGGAAAGTCACTCCCCTACTTTCATGAAACGATTTATGTTTAAATAAAATGTTAAATAAAATGTTAAATAAAAGTGCCCACGTTATGTTTCCAACTATTGATTTTAGCCGTACAAACCTCAAGAATATTTCATCGATAATTCCAATTCCAACACTTCTTTTGTAAATAATTATCACACCTCTTGTATATAAATATCATAGTAATAGGAATATTTTTCATTAAAGTATGTCTGATGAGTGCGCAAGCATGTCTCTTCTTTAATCTAGACAGTAGTATAATTCAAATTCCATATATTAATCTTTTTATAGATAATTTTCTTGTTTCGTTTTGTATGTGAAATTTTTCCATAAAATATTTCCTTAAGTTCTCGTTTTCAATTTCATCTGTTCAATAAGTCTAAGGGCCATCTTTATAGGGCTACTGAGGAGGGCAGTACTGAGGAGCTATCTTACCTCTATCACCACGAGTTTCAATAATTTGATAAATTGTTGCTATTTAGCAATAGATCTTTGCCAAAATTTGTCATCAAGTTAAGAATTCTCTAAAGAATGAATATTGAAAGGATTCTTCAAGCATTTTCAAAAGACGAGAAATATCTATCACGAATCCCTAGAAAGTTTTGCTTGAGGCGAACACAGAACTGTCTAAGTCATCTGTTATCATATTAGATAGTCAAGCAAATGTTATGTTAACAGATCAATTATAGCCCCATTTGAAGGTCACAGCCAACTACTAATAGTCTAGAAGTAACAGTCTCGCTTTACCTACCTGAATCATTCCACACATACTTGAAAATAATTTAGTCAAGCTCGCGTTTGTAGCAAGCTCGTCAACTTGGAATAAACTTGGTCGCTTAAATAAGTCACAACAAATAATCCCTCTCTGCAAGAAACTCCTGTTCTTATAGTTCAGTGCGCTTCCTGGGTTTAATGGCGAAAACAAATACTTTTGGCATAAATCTTCAAAGAATTGTTTTGCGTCAAATGACAGAGGATTAATATCCGACTTATTCCCGCACAGCCTCTTCCTTCCTTTTAAACCACTTGTTGCCATTTCCTTATGAACCTATGAGCAGCTTTTATTTAATCTTATTGAGCGCGTTCCTCAGGTCGCCGGCGATCAAAGATGCTTCGCCATAAGAGAAATTTTTCTGGCTCATTCGATTTGAACGCACACTGGGTTAAGATCTCTACCCGTCATTACATCATGTGGCTATCTTCTTATGCGACGCTGTAAGACTTATTTCTGTTGCCGTGTGACCTAAACGTTTGAATCATTAACCAATAAAAAACTATGACTCCAACATTCCTTCCATTGAAAGAATATTTGACGTGAATGGTTTTAGATACGCCAAACTTCATGTGGTGGCCACGAACGTAAGCGACGAGCTCACGAACAAATTTACGAAGGCATGGAAGTACAAATACAACGCCGACGTGAGCTCGGAAACGTGTTCGGGTATCAACGATGAGCTTCCG
The DNA here is from genome assembly GCA_023349425.1 of Anthopleura sola. Lineage (NCBI taxonomy): Eukaryota > Metazoa > Cnidaria > Anthozoa > Actiniaria > Actiniidae > Anthopleura > Anthopleura sola. The sequence continues at coordinate 5,935,405 of JALHLI010000005.1, forward strand.
GAAATACTCGTGATCAAGCAAAGCACGTGTGTGACGCCCAGAGTGCTATATATATTATTTCTATTTTTAAAAAAGGTGATGTGATAATGCAGAGGTGAGTCATAACTCGAGTCAATCTCTATATATCATATCAATTAGTAAACTTACACCCATTGATTTCTCAATTACAAATTTATGAGTGTTTTTCGGCCTCTTTCCCGACTTCATTTTTCTTATACTATTTTCTTTATTTCTACAACATATTTTTGATTTTTCTCTGTATATTAGCGTAACTTTGAGCAGCTTTTTTGCTCTAGATATTTATCATGTCAGGTATTTTTCAACCTTCGATAGTCTGGCACTTACAGATGAAAGCGTTCCGGAATCAATCATGAAGCCTTCCCGATACGTGCGAACTGAAACGTAACAGTTATCAATATCCATTGCAAAGACTTCTGCCTCGGATGTTGACATTAACGTGCAGCGACTACTGATCTCTTTACACTCGCGAAGGTTAATGAGGAGAGAGAGACAGACAGACAGATAGAGAGACAGACAGACAGATAGAGAGAGACAGAGAGACAGAGAGACAGAGAGACAGAGAGACAGAGAGACAGAGAGACAGAGAGACAGAGAGACAGAGAGACAGAGAGACAGAGAGACAGAGAGGCCACACTCGCAGCTTGCTTAATCTTACTCTCAAACTTTGCGGTGTTTTTAATGTCATTGATACACACTGGCTCCCTGCGTTTTTTTTATATGTTTTTATAATTATCACATAAGTATTTGTCTAACTCCCACATGGCAGAGGATAAGAGGCGTTTTTAAAGCTTATCCTGGCTTATGTCTTAAGTAATGTGGGAAAAATGTAACTTTGTAATTAAGCATAAAACTATACAAAACTGTCATTGTTTTTGCATGGTAGATCCATGGATTGCTTTATGTAATTACCAGTTTTGAAAAGGAAAAAAACAATAATTCTGCACCCAAGTTCATTGGCGTATGAATGACTTGATGGCGGAGGAGGAGAAGAAGAAGAAGAAGAAGAAGAAGAAGAAGAAGAAGAAGAAGAAGAAGAAGAAGAAGAAGAAGAAGAAGAAGAAGAAGAAGAAGAAGAAGGAGGAGGAGACGCCTTAATAAATCCCTAAACAAGAGCATTTTAAAAAGAAAATTCATTTGTTCCTTGAGAGTATCCTAGTTCACTGAGATAATATATCACGATAAACAAAGAAAAATATACAGGAAGCAGGAAGAAGATAAAAAGTAGGAAGAAAAACAAGAAAAACCGGTGATAGAAGAAAATCATTGAAACGATAAAAACGCACGTTTACCGACGCACCTGACTCTCGTTTTGTGATATCAATTTGTTTTATCAAAAGCAGAAACATTTTAAGTATAGAAAATGCTGCACCTTCTGACTTCCTGTCTTTCAGTTGAACTCATCACGTATCGTGATCTGTCATCCTGTACATTCCTAGTAGCTCGCTTCGCATCGACTTAAAGTTGAGAAACTTTATAACTTCTATTTCTCGGTAGGCTGCAGAAATCGTTTCTCCCGATTGACGTTGCGTCCTTTTTGAGAATATACTCAGTTAATTAAACAAAGAATATCACTTCCGTTTAACAACCACAGGTCCTTTTAGAAATCGTTTCTCCATTAATATTGAGTCCCTTTTGAGAATATACTCAGTTAATTAAACAAAGAATATCACTTCCGTTTAACAACCACAGGTCGTTTTGTTGCGTGGTTTCTGTTTGTTGTAATATTCACATGAATTCGGCCGGATATTCCTAGTTCGGTAAAGAAGTCCTTTTGAATCGTTTATGTTAGTGTGAGGAAGTATATGCAATATTAACGCACATTTTATTGTGTTACATAACTCTGGCTCGTCGCTTTTTGTGTTCCAAGGTCGGCATCGTGTTAGCAGAAACAGTTATCGTCAATTATATGAACCTTGGATAGATTGAACGCTGTCAAAAGCCACACACGTTGTGGCCGATTCAAGGCCGACGTCTAGATCTCCCGCCATTTATCCCACGAACCGATGTATTATCTTTTTGTTGAGTTAACGCCGGTGGATGTTGAGCGCCCGCCCACCAGGAAATGAACACGACTGTCGGGGACTGATAGTGACTTCAGCAAGAGAACAGTCACGGGTTACATGTCACGCATTCCTCAAAAAATACTTTTAAAATTTGATTACCTTCCCCGAAAGGAATTATGGGTCACTAAAACTCCGCCATGAGTTCGACTAGTGTTTACGATTAATTTAAAGAAGGAAGAACTCGTATTTCATAAATTCTCTTTGCAGAACAGTAAGTAAGAAAAGTAAAATAAAGGAGGAATAAAAAATAAATAAATAAAAAAGAAATTTGAAACTTAGTTTGATTCATGGATTAGTGAGTTACTCCTCTCGCTGTCAGGAAAAGACAACTACAATTCTTTTTTCGGATCTGGCTTGCCCTTGACTATCTACATGGCGGAAACATTTAATAGGCTTCCCTCAGTTGGATTCCATCGTGCTCGTGTGACTATCAATACCACTGAAAAACACGCGATGGAAGACACCTGCAAAGTGCATGGCTCAGACGTCTGATCGGTCTTGTGCGAGTCTGAGAACAAACCATTAGAAAAGCTGTTCCGCTAGTGCGTTTCCTTGACATACGACCCGTTTCGGAAGCCATTTGAGTGTTATGATTCGATTTCATGCTGTGACTTTGTCTACAGACAGTCATCATCTGGCATTTGATTGGTTAATCATAATCGTACTAGCAGGATCATCCGAGAAACCTTCCTTCTTAGTTTTTGTTGTCAACATTAGAATGCCTTATGTTTATATAATCAGGATACCGTTAAACTAATTTGAACTCAGGGTTGCCTCATATATCATTAAATGAATAAAATAATAAATACATTTGATTTAACAGTGGCATATCTACAGAGTAGTTCGCTTATTCATGCGCCAAAATTCCCACAGTTTCCTGCGCCATCTTGAAAAGTAGTCGGGCCTTTGCATCGAAGCGAGACGAATGCTGAGCTTCCAATGATAGAGACATGCTAGAGACAGGTGAACAATTGTCCAAAGTGTCAAAAAAGGTCTCTATCATTACCAGCTTACCATTTGTGTCACTTAGATACAAAGGCACGGCTACCTTTCAAGATGACGCAGAGAACTGTGGACTATAGGAATTCGAAAGTTCATTTTTTGTAGAATGAGAAAAATTCGAGAATCCGGAGAAGAACCCTCGAAGCACAGGAGGGAACCAGCGAACAACTCTACTCACATACGACACCGAGTCTAGCGGGACTCGAACCCGTGTCGCATTGGCTAGAGGCAAGCAATCCATCTACTATGCCACCACGTGCTTCCCGAATTACTTATATTGGGCCATCATTTCTTTTAAATTTTAAATGGAATAATAATAATAATAATAATAATAATAATAATAATAATTAATTAAAGATTGAAGTACCGAATTCAAAGGCCATGATAATGAAGTTTTCTCGTACTATTTTTACAGCAGTTTCTTCACTGATTTGCAGATATTTTCCAGTTCGTTATATAATACTTGTTTTACTTTTAAAGAAGCGAGCGATATTAACTAATTGAGAGTTGAAGTCCATGCAGAAGCAAGTGATAATATGAAGTTTACACACAAACTAATGATAAAACAAAGCTAATGCGACATTTAAGTGAAAAAATACTACTGTTTTGTACTGGTTCTTCCTTGCGAATAACTGATAGCCGGATTTCTAAAAATATGACGTCACATTTCAACAAAATAAAACTTTCGCCCTAGGCTCTTTCGCTCCAGTTCTTCTCCATACGTTGTAGGGTTCCCTGGTCACTAGAGCGCATACCCAGGCCACAAACAGCCACTAAACCAGTAATACTACAATAAATCCCAGCGACAAAACTCTGATATTTTTTTTGATTAACAAATTTGGAGTTGTTGCCGTTTTCAAGCGGCGAATGCTTGGAATATGTGATGTGTGGTCAAATGCGTTTCCCATCGGTTTTTTTCTTCGAACTTCGCATGGTGAATGGAGATCATCATAGAAGTTCCATGAGAAAATAAAAAATGGAGGTGACCAAACTCAGTGAAGAGTGAGATGAATATGCACAGAACAGATGCGTACAAACAATGCCCGCATACGTCCTTAAATCAGCGGTCGAGTTTTGGTAGCACAAAATGGCGGCTTATTAGATGTGACGTCATGCCAGATTTTGGAGCAAAACTGAAACGTATACAGTTTTAATTTGGAAAGGAAATGTGCCATGTTTGCTAAATACAAACTGTGGCGCCTCTAATTATAAGACCTGGCTCAAAGCCCTCTTGTAGTGCAAAAGGCACGAATTGTAACCATGCATGATAAAAAAAGACTATAAAAGTTCTGAGGAATTTTTTCCTAAATTCAATGGTGATCGATGGATGTTCTGTAAATTAACAGAAAAATACTCTTAGATAATAAAGTGTAAATACGGAAATATTTATTTGTGTCGCTGTTAAGTCCTCAATAGTTTTAAGGTGTTCTTATAAATGGCTAAGTAATCCTACTAATAGCTTAACTTCCCTGTATAAACAGTGAAGTGATAACTAAAGGCAGACTGCGTGATGCGATCCGTGTGCTGTGATCTCGCTGGTTTTATTCTTATCTTTTGTGATATTATTTCATTTCTACACGCATGTTCCAAGGAACCCAACATTAGCTTGCCCGGCTGACTTTAGAGTAAAGTCAGAAAGGCTTCATATAACAGCTTATATGGTAGCTTGAGGAAGCTGTGCTGTTCTGTTCTTGATCAAACTTTGAGTTCATAAGTAGACCATCCTCGAATCGCCATCGCCATTTGCTTGGTTCACTGTAGACACTGAACAACGCGTAGGAAGGACACAAAACAGAACAAAAGGGAACATAAGAAAAGAAAAGAAAGAAATGAAACAGAAAAGAAGAGAGGAAAGTCGAAAGAAAATGAGGAACAGAGCAGAGCAGAGCAGAAGAAAGAAAAGGAAAAAGAAAATATTAAAGAAACCATGACAAACAATCTGACAGCAGCAACAACATCGAAGTCAGGTATGCGGAAAAAAATATATAAACAAACGAGTTCATCATGTTGCAATTGCAGTACTTCTCCTGTTAAGGCTGAAAATGGTCCGATTGCGCAAGGTCAGTTAATTGTATACTTGTTTGTGGCTCCCTTACCAGATAAATGGTATTAAAGAATCACCTCATTGCCAAGTAGTTAATATATCAACATTCAATCTCTCAACACGAAATCTCTCTTTTGCTGCTTTGCATCTATTTATAAGAAATCAAATGATTTGCCGACAATCGATCCAGTTGTTGCACGGTGTTTGTCTTGGAGATAATCTCTCTTATGGATAAACCTCTCAAAGTCTTTGAGCATTCTTATCATGGATGTCATACTGACATCAGAAATTCGCTGAGAAATACCTTGATACAGTTGTTGTCGAAATTGAGTTATACTTTAACGTCGGTATTTTTTGAGAATTTTCCCCCAACAATGTCAGACTAAAGAGCTATAGAACCAGTGTTAATATGTTTGAAGGCGTTCCCTTTGTGGGACAAGATGTCACTAGCACAAAACGTAGTCTTGCTACAAGTAAACCAAACTAATGAAAGCGAATTTTTATAGACAATATGAAAACTAAAAAAAAAAATGAATCTCTCATTTCACCTCAATATCTGAGTATTTTTACGACACACTGATTGAAAATGAAGTTAATGAACAAAGCATTTGCTTGATCGCTACACTCGACAGTTTCTTCTCTTCTGCTTTTGGTGATGCGATTCCTAAAGAAAGACTTCTAGTGTCTGCCAAAGATGTTACACCGATTGAATTCGAAACCAGATTCTAAGAATTTGAAAGTTTAGTTTCAAACTAATTTCAAAATATTTACAAGGAATAGTTCACCAAAACTACTCCTAACTTAAATGTACAAAATGTCATAAAAAGTGTAAAAGTGTTGCATTAGCTGGTAAATTTTTTTCCTAGTTCAACATCAACATCAAGCGAGCTTTGATTGAAAAAACACTGGTTTACTTAAAGCTTTTTTCCCTTCACAGCAGGCATTCCAAAGTCCATATTTGCCACCAACAAACCATGCTAAACAATTCCACGATGGTTTAATCCTTGAGCCAAAGTTTGAGAGTATTGACCGCAATACTGTGCGCTCCAAGCATAAAGAAATATGTTTAGACCACCGAGAGAGACAACTAACATGAACAGATGTATATTACACTTCCAATTTAACAAGAAAAATATCGTCAAAAAGCTTCAGATCAGGACTTATTAGACATTCTTATACCACGATTTGGCGCTTGATGCTTTGATTACTGCACACATCTCTAACTATCCGTGCGAAAAAAACCATCAAGTATCATCTATTGATCCACATGGCTGTTTAAAAATCAAAAGGTTTTGATTCGAAAATAACAGGTTTAATAAGCATTTCTGATGGCGACAGATTCGTCAAGTATTAGCAAATAGATCGCGTTCCAATCTTTTTAAGTTTTTTTGAAGTTTTCGGCAACTTTTCTTCAGATGAATTTATTGAACTCTGCATAACGCAGGACACTTCAACGAAATGAGAAGCATCGGATTTTTTGAAAATCTTTTTATAAAAAAAACTATCAACGCTTTTTTGATGGATTGAACAAATTCGTTAATGGTTACCTTTGAGCGCCTCAATTTTTCTGCAGACGATCCTGTGTTTGCCATGGCACTGCCCAGAGCTTGTTTCGTACACACTCTTTATTTTCATCTGGTCCACAAGTCCACAGTGTCCTACGATCAACGTGCGTGTAGTGTAGATCAACACAATACCTTCGGCAAACTACAACGGGATAGACTCGCCTGATGACAAAATCGGATTTAAAATAACTGACAAAATTAAGCTTAAATCTCACGAGATTCTGGTATTGAATTCATAGTTCTGAGCACCCTACAGCTGCACAAGGTCCTAGACCGACAGCATTGTAAAAACCGTTACGGTAAAAGCTTTGGGCGGTCGGGAGGCTCAAGAAAAATAAAAAAAAGACATCAAGCAAGCAAACACCAAAAACGACGCGGGGAAGTTTTGCAAAAGAACTTCAAAAAATTCCGCTTTTTGACTTGTAATTTTGATCACGATAAAAGCAAAAATGGTGTTGTCTTTGCCGGTCGCTATTCTTCTGCTTTGTTAACTTTGGTCATAAAAACGGAAATCCAAGCTCTTGTCCGGCCCTTGTGGTAGATAATCCCACTGAGCCGCGGTAGATATGTTTTGTTAGGCACATCTGCAGGAGATTCGCGTGTAAAGACTGAAGGTCGAGCATCTTTCAGCGGGTTACTTTGTGCTCAGAATATTTACTCGTATGACATCATGGAAGGTCGATCGGTGTGCTGTAAAATACTGAGCTGTTAGTGCATGTGCCAAAGAAACTGCACGCGATACGATATGAATGATTGAACAAGTGTTGGTGCATGTCATATGATAATGGGATAGGAGTTGTTAGGGTCCTGATAGGACTGGGAAGTTATCATCAGTATATGCCAATAAAGAGGCTCTACAATCGGGTATATTTGGCAAGTGACCATTAAAGAAGGCATTGCTATTCTCACTGTCTGTCTGTCTGTCTGTTGGTTTGTCTGTCTGTTTGTCTGTCTGCCTGTCTTACTCTCTCTGTCTCTCTCTGTCTCTCTCTGTCTCTCTGTCTCTGTCTCTCTCTGTCTGTCTTTGTCTGTGTGTGTGTGTTTCTCTCTCTCTCTCTCTCTCTCTCTCTCTCTTACACACACACTCTCTCTCACACACACACTCTCTCTCTCACTCTCTGTTTTCCCCCTGAAAACTTAAAACAATAAACACGAAAATGATAGCTCTGCGCATGCGCCAAAACTGAGAAGAAATTTAAACTCAATTCTAGTTCATGATCGTACATCATCAACATCGCGCATAGTACCCGCGAGTATCCCGCTGGTAATCACATTTCTCGTTCCACACTCACTGCATGCTGTCTAGACAAAGTTCTTTACACGAAGATATACACTTGGCTTAAAGAACGATAATATGGTAAAATCACGACTTATAAGCGATAATCAACAAGCTAATACTAATTTGATAATTTGAAATGAGTCATGCCTGACCGTTGATCATTAATTGATGAATTCACCTCTCTATCAATAGTGGTGACGGTAAAGATGTATTGCGCAATAAAGGCATCTTGACATGCGGAATTGATGGTCAAGTGGCTGAAGAAATCCAGTGAACTATTGCCTCGTTTCCTGATCAAAAGCAATAACATAACCTGCTTTACTGAAAAGTCAAGCTTACTCCAGTATACTCTTGTATTACCAATAACCTCCACGAAGTAATGTAGCCAAATACTCTTCTCTCCGGCGACGTGAGCCAAACCACATAAGAATTAAATAAAATATGGGCGGGGTTAGTGGAGTTAGATTTATCTGTTCTGTACAGGTTGAAGAAAACAACGTTAAACACCACCCTATAGTCTTTACCCAGTATTGATGAATGTTCTGTGCCCGAATACAAAAACCAATTAGCTAAGTACTGTGTCAAATGAAAAACAGCGGCGTTTTGCAAAATACCATGATTTGTCATGCTTGCTGTCTCTACTTTGGCAAATAATTGATTGACAAATCACGTTATTTTGCTCAGCTTCATCCAATACCTGTTCATTACCTGTTTTGCCTGTTAAAAATAAGGTCAAATGAAACGGACAACAAAACACGTGACAGGCATTACTGTAGTTGCCGCTGACCATCTATGATGCAGGGCCGTAGCAAAGGCAGGGATTGGGGGGAGGGCTTGAGCCGCCCAGTTTTTCCCCCAAACCCCCCCCCCCCCCCAAAAAAAAAAGTAAAGACAAGAATCAAATATAGACCCATAGCTTGCAGCACGTTGAATGCAGCTCAATTTGGTCATGTAGTGACCTTCTGCCTCCTCCACAACTTTTTTTAAGGCTTGCTGTGATGCCATTACTCTTAAAGGGGCTATGTAACCGTGTAAGGGGGACTGCACACTAGTTCAACTTGAAAACGCTGATTCAGTGTTTTCAATTATCAATTAATCGAGGAGTGCTTAAAATCCGTCAAAATCTAAGCAATCCTGCTATCCCAAGTCATATTTTTACTTTTATTCTCGTAAATGGATGCAAATGATTCAACTCGTAAGAAAATATGGCGGTGGATGGATTTGTATTGCTTTTTCCCTCCTACCTACATGTAAGCTAAGTTTATGTTGATTGTCTTTCACAGCCAAATGCTTTATCCATTCTGTAACCATGGCATTGATTCAGTGCGGAATTCTTCCATGCAAGATATCAGTCTCATTTTTGAGGCAGATTCGTTTGTGTCATTTGGTGGATGTAGGCCGTATCGATAGATTACAACACAGTTTGAAAGCAGTAGTTTTAGGACAGTCAAAACCGGCATTGAGTAGCAAAACTAAAAAGTCACCAGATCTTCTCTGTTACTATCACTGAGAAGAGCTTTAGAACATTCAAGACAAAAATTTCAGGAATATTTACTAATTACTATCAACTTCAAAGTAGCGCAGGTTCGAAGCAGGTTCGATTGCAGAAGTTAGGATTCAATCCCCCATTAGTACACGGAGACATTTTAAATTGACCATAATGGCTAGCGCTTTGAAGGGCGGTTACCAAGCTACCAAAATGGGGTCGTGCAAGACGTCGTAATTTTCCATAAAAACTTCAATTTACCGTCTTTTTCTTCAATGACCAAAATCCCCTTGAAAATTTTCCATTTCGTTCAGTTAATTGGCACCAATTGTCTTGACTATTCGGGTGAGGGAATAAAAATTTAAATGAGAAAAAAAATTCATGAAGAATTCTGGTACTACGTGGTCGTAAAATAACGCGGCCATATTGCGAACGCTGTATTCTACATGTACATTCCTAAATTCTTAACCAGCCCCAGTGTCTCCTATTGATTATAAATCATTTTTCAAATCAAATCAAATCGTTTAAATATTGTTTATTAAATCAATGCTGGTGTTTTTTTCTAAGAGCTGTCTCTTAATTCCTTTCTATGAGAGTCATATATTGGACACCAAATAAGAAAATGTTTTTCATTCTCTATTCGCGAGTTGCACGCTGGGCAAATCCTTTCATCATAAATCGAGTAAGGCCTATTACATTCAAATATCGAAGGGCGGGGTGCTCGTTGGAAATTTTGAAAATCACTCCATAAAAGTATCAAAATTTTCTTTCTCGTAGTCATAACAAACGCATTTTTTACCCCTAAATGGTACTGAAATGACGCTAAATTTACAGCATTTTAATTAGATTTTTTGTTTGAACACCCTAAAAGTTACCAAAACTAGACGCTCTTGGAGCGTTCACTGGGTTGCCTGTGCGAGAGCTCGCCCACTCACCAATCCTATATACTCTATTATTTCTTACGTCCCCCTTTATTAAAAACATTTTAAATTCTAGTAAGGCATTAGTGTTGCAACCCAGTAAAAAAAATTGTCCCCTAAAACTGAGGTACGATGAGCATCAAGCCCACCCCTATCACATCGGACCCCCCTCCCCCCCCCCCTCCCCCCCCCCCCCCCCCCCCCATTTCTGGGGCCTACGGACCTCGACAAGTTACAATAGAATTTCATTTATAATCTTTTTTCTAATTTCGCTATAGGCTCAGATTTCAGCCGTCGGTGCTGAAATCTGAGCCTAATGGCGCACGAACTAGTTGGGATCCCTGTGTTATTGAGTCAGCGGATTCCTCCATGGGACATGGTATTATATTATGGCGGCTAAACTTCGTCTATTTTTCCCAACGAACGTCTTTTTTAACGCAAATAACTCACGTTTTTGCGTAAGACTCTCTTCATCTCTAACCAAAACTAACAGTTTACGTACTACTAGAACAAATAACCACATATCGTACTTGAATACTGTGAAAATGGCTTCGTATACCACGTCATCAGGCAAGTCTGGTGTGCTGGATCTGTCTGGGATATACCCTCCTATTGTAACACCATTTGATAAGAATGAAGAGGTGTACGATAAGGGACTGCAGGATAACATGAAGATATGGAATTCTATCCCTTTTAGAGGTAAGTTAGGTTTTTAGTGGCTTGATTTGATAGTAATGTTAATTACAAGCTTTAAATATAACGTTGTAAGCGCATTTTTATAAGTGGTACCACACGACATGTTTATTGGACTATTCATTATAATTTTTTCATTATTTTTGGGGGGTTTAGACAGGGAAGAAATGAATAAACTTATATTATTGTATTAGTCCCCCCCCCCCCCAACAAAAAAATATCAAAATTGTAAAGAAGTTATTAATGTTACAGCAAATTTCCCACCCCTGTCCTCCCCTCCCCTATGATTAACAGCAAAAAGTATACCATCCCCCTTCCCCTCAATCAATGTAATTATTGGGTTTTACAGGATATGTTGTCCAGGGATCTAATGGGGAGTATGCATACATGCGTCCAGAAGAGAAGATTGAATTGGTGCGTAAAGTAAGGCAGCTTGCTCCGCAGGACAAGCTTATCCTGGCTGGTTCAGGCTGTGAAGGTAAATGCTCAATGTAAAGCTACCAATATTATATACAGCAATTTTTCTCAGGCCTTCAAATTTTATTGATACCCTGAAATAACCTTATGGCTGACGAAAGTCAGGGCACAGCTAACTCATGGATCAAATTTGAATTTATATAAGTAAATGAGAATTAACAGTGGATTCCATAGAGTGCCTCTTACTCCATTGCATTCCAATAGACCATTTTCGAGATGCACGAGTGCTTTCAAAAATATTGCAGACGCAGACATGAAAAAGAGGCATTTTCGGACCAAGGCAAGATCACACACGCTATTGACTCTGCCCGAAAATAACTCAAGATCATGTCTGAGCGTGCAATATTTTTGAAAGCGCTCGCACCATCTCGAAAATGGTCTATTGGAATTTAGCAGTTGAATTTTGTAGAGGGAGGAAAACCAGAGAACCCAGAGATATGTATGAGTGCATTTTCTTATTGATATACAGCCTTTTCACTTGTATAGTATCTGAACCATTTTATGTTCTAACCTACATTAGCAACAAGAGATACTATTGAAATGACCAGGAAGATGGCAGATGCTGGTGCCGATGCAGCTCTTGTAGTAACACCCTGCTTTTATAAAGGCAGTATGACTGCCGATGCTTTGGAAAGTCATTATACCAAGGTATTGACAGTATGTTATGTACCATCTAAGCGAAGTTGTTGATATATTAGATAATGAATTAATTAGATGGCTTTTGATTGATTGATTAACTGATTGACTGACGGATGGTTGTGACTGACTGACTGACTGACTGACTCACTCACTCACTCACTCACTCACTCACTCACTCACTCACTCACTCACTCACTCACTCACTCACTCACTCACTCACTCACTCACTCACTCACTCACTCACTCACTCACTCACTCACTCACTCACTCACTCATGTCTCTAGTTGATTAGGGACGGGACCGCCAATAATGTGGTCATCCATGCCAAGTGAAGGTCTAACCATTTACAGAATTAATTTAATAAGGCTGATGCTCAATCAACCAGAAAACAGATTCAAACATACTCAACAAGTCTCATGCCTGCGGTAGCCCCAAGTTAGATAGGTGTTTCACTCTGTTGATGACTGACTGACTGACTAACTGACTGACTCATTCACTCACTGACTGACTCACTGAGTGCCTGACTGATTGCTTGATTGATATATTCCTAGGTAGCAGACAATTCCCCTATTCCAGTGATATTGTACAGTGTACCTGCCAACACTGGGATTGACATGTCAGCAGATGTTGTAATCAAGCTATCCTCGCATCCAAACATTATTGGTGTAAAGGACAGTGGAGGAGATGTAAGATCATTAGTAAATTATATCTTAGTTAAGGGGCTTTCATTTACCAGTATTAGTATATTGGGGACTCTGCAAAATTGGGGGTCACTTTATTTTTGGAAGCTATATAGGGGGGGGGGGGGGGGAGGTTATTCCTAATTGTATGCAACTTGATAGGGTGTTAACTCGTAATAAACTGGACAAAATATATTGGGAGATATAATATTTTTGACAACCAGGAAGAGGAGGGCTGGCTCTACTTACAAAAGAGAAACATTTTTTCCCCAGCAATTCTTCTCAGCATTTTTAGTTCCTTAATCAGCTGAGTTTTATGGTTAATTAATTTTGTAACATAATTCCATATAAATTTACAGATTACAAAGATAGGATACATGATTCACAAAACAGCTGATAATTTCCAAGTGCTTGCTGGATCTGCAAGCTTTCTTTTAGCGTCATACTGTCTTGGTGAGTAGTATATATATTCTACAAAAATTCTACAAACTTGACCACTCTATGGTAGATGGAAAGCCTTACAGGTCAAGGACCCAATTTAAAGGCAACCGATAGATCAAATTGGAGTTTGGAAGTGGATTTTTGTGGAGGGAAGAAAACCGGAGAACCCAGAGAAAAACCCTTGAAGCACAGGAGAGAACCAACAAACAACTCTACTCACATAAGAAAAAACAAGCCTGACAGGGCTCAAACCCGGGTCACATTGGTGAGAGGCGAGCGCTCTCACCGCTGTACCACCCATGCTTCCCTAATCTATATAACATGCTAGTATTGCTGTAGGTTTTTCCCTGGTACCATTACTACATGGTACACGATAGAGTAGGCATATTATTCCCATTCAGGAGAGTCACAAGGTTAAAAGATTAAATTTATGAGGAAAATTTTAAGACAATTGAATGAGCAAATTGTACCAATCAGCATTGAAAATTTCATATATCTAGGGTTGTCGGTGGTCTTGCATATCACTTAAGACAGTGTGAAAAACTTGGGAGTTCTATGTGAGATTTAAAATTGAATTCAAAATGAGATGCATAAATTGATAAAAGCTTGTTATCCAAGTAGGTTTGTACTGAGTATCAAAAGTTAAGCTTATTTATACATATGAATATGAAATATATTTCCCATGCATCCATTACCTAATAATTATATGTCCTTTGAGTAAAAACCTAGTAACTGCTGATTTTGAAACTGAATAAGAAATATAGATTTACAAAAAAATATTTGATTTTTTGAAGCCTTTTCTTGTTGATTATGCTGAACTTAGAGAATACATGTTACTAAGAGGTTTTGTTATGATCACAGGTGCTGTTGGAGGTGTATGTGCCCTGGCTAATACACTGGGTAGGGAAGTCACTCAACTGCATCAGTTATTCAAAGAGGGAAAAATGGAAGAAGCCAAATTATTGCAGCACAAACTCATCCTGCCAAATACAGCTGTAAGTCAAAGTTAATCAATCATGGACAATCTATTATGCAAACCAATATCCTAGCTACCATGCACAACCAACCAACACCTTACCATATCATGCACAACCAACCAACACCCTAGGTACCATGTACTGTGCAACCAACCAACACCCTACCATGTACAACCAACACCCTACCATGTACAACCAACCAACACCCTACCATGTACAACCAACCAACACCCTACCATGTACAACCAACCAACACCCTACCCTGTACAACCAACACCCTACCATGTACAACCAACCAACACCCTACCATGTACAACCAACCAACACCCTACCATGTACAACCAACCAACACCCTACCATGTACAACCAACCAACACCCTACCATGTACAACCAACCAACACCCTACCATGTACAACCAACCAACACCTTACCATGTACAACCAACCAACACCCTACCATGTACAACCAACCAACAACCTACCATGTACAACCAACCAACACCTACCATGTACAACCAACCAACACCCTAGCTATCATGTACAACATTTTTCATAAAGAAATTGATTCATTGATTCACTGGTTAATATTCATCATTTTTCCAGGTCACCAAGACATATGGAGTATCAGGTCTAAAAGCCTCCATGGAAATGATGGGATACTATGGAGGCCCTACTAGATCACCTCTTCTTCCACCTAAAGAACAACAGCTGACAGAACTAAAGAAGATTTTCAGCATCTTTGATGGCTTTAAATGATTCAGTAACAATTGATAATTTTTTCACTTGAGACTAAAGTTAGAAGCTTTAGACTAAGTACAACTACCAATACGACTACAAAATTAGTCCTTTTAGTCCAAACTCATAGTTGCCCTTGCATTGGTTTAACTGCTGTTATAGAGATTGTTTGTGACAAAGTCTCTTAGATGTATTCGAACTCAGATTCATAGTCAAATCTGTAGCTCCTAGCGACATAGAAATGTCACCTCAAAGCTCAGGTGTCATGAAGCCTGCAAAAATTGCCGCAACATATATTCAGACATGCCAAATTTATACCAGCACTACAGAAAATATCCAGAATAAGATACGAGAAAGAACATGTCTAATTGGTAATTTGGTAGAGTTCTGAACATTGTTATATATCACTGCAGAGTTATAACCATTTCAAATGTACCAAAAGCATGAAAATGAGGCTGATAGACCCTTGGTTGTTGTTTCCATACAAATATTCCTAATTGCAAACAGCTGTAGCTTTTTATAATAATGTTACTAAACTGAAATTTTTGAGGATTACTTATTTTGATATACTCTATACAATGAAAGCAATGGTGTATTCAATAACTGATTAACTAAGGTATATCCATGGCCATACCTTTTTCATAGGGTGTATAAACAGGGAGGTGGGAGGTATGAGTCATAGCAGATAAAAAAAAAGCTTAATTTATATAAAGTGTGGATAAGTATAAATTTTGCTAGAAGCAGCAAATAAATACATATTTTCAGATAACATAGTCAGATGGTATTATTTAAAATATATTTATATAAAATATATTAAGTTGCATGCATATCTGTCCTGTCTAAACAGAGATTCATGCATGGTTCCAACTGAATAACAAACCGGCAATCACTAGCTGTAGACCGTTACACATAATCGTTTATGTGTGGTCAGGTAATAGCACACTTCTTAGATATGCTTCGCATTGCATGCACAAAAATTCAATGTGAGGCTTTGTGCTAAGTGCTCAGTGAGGTGTGACATGAGAAAGGAATAAATTAAATTCAACATGGAGCCTCGTACAGAAATCTTTGCACAAGCGAAGCACATCTCCATCCATCCATTGTCAAATCTTTATATTTTAAAGAGCTTTAAGAATGCACAACTGATAATCCCAAAATGAAAAATTATCCGAATTTTTAAATCACCCTATAAATAACACAGGAAACCCAATCCTGCTGGTCCAAAAACACAGGAAGCCCGCCAATCAAAAAGCATACGTGTTTCGATAACTTGAAAAAAATTCTTCCTAATGGAAAGTCAGAATTCAGCTTTTTTTAATGATAAAAAATAATAATAAAATAATAATAGCAATTTACTCCAAGTACAAATGATCACTTTTTCTTAACCGGTTCTCATTCCCTAGTCACGTGCTCGGCATGTGTTGTCCAGTAACGCCTGACGTTGTTTGCTGTCATCCATCCCACAACGAACAAACCAAATTGGTCTACTCCAAGCAAAATCTAACCAAGAAAATCTGTCCTTCAAAATGGCAAGAGAAGAGGAAACACCTATTCTTAGCCGGCCGGGAGTCTCAGGTAAAAAGAAAACAACAGAATGATTTTGGAGTCCAAACTTTGTGTACTAAAGGTGACTTCCCGTTGTTATCGATCACAGCCTCCAGTTTCACTTTCAGCTTGTTCTATTTGTTTCATTCTCGGAGTTAATTCAACCATACCATAATATATAAGACATAAATAACTAGATGGTTTCCACAACATTATTGTACTTTGCAATGGATTGCCTTTCACTTATACCATTAAATTTTGATGTTGACAAATTATTTGTTCCTCGAATGCCGGAAATGCTATAGGGGAGATCGAATTCCTGAAATTTGGAGTCAATAATGTATGTGACTTCTTTGACATTTTTAAAGATGGGCAAAAGGTTCCGTTATAGCAGCACTGAAACACTCATTTCTGAATCACCATAACAGCATTCGTTTTGAATAATGATAGAATTAGAAAGGACAGTCAATGTATAACATTATATATCATTTCTACTATTATGGCTATATATATAGCCATAGATTAAAGACTGTCTGAAGATCGCGTAAGCGTGAAACTCCGAGTAACAGCAAAAGTTATGTCTTGTCTTTGATCTATCTACAACCCATAATCTATAATATATATATCACATGCGCTTGTGAAATTCTATTGTCTGTTTAGAGATCTCTAGTCTATTTCCAGATATAAACCTTAGATTTCTAATGAGGACTTGTTTTTAAAATGATGAGATTGAAAGGTCATTACATCATATTTCCACCTCTTCTTCTCCATTTGGGATGAAATAAAACATTGGAATTATGTGCCATAAAGCCTCGTTCTCACTAGCAACATAAGCCAATGCAAGCTGACGCAACTAGTGCATGTTCTGAAAAGAAGCAAATCAAATGCAAGAGAAAAAAGATTTTGTTTTTCTTACATGAATTATGTAAGTGCTACATGAATTTATTGGGAAAAAATCCCAAAAAAATCCCAGTTTAACCTAATTGGAAATTCAATATTTTTTCCTGTGTTATAGCTATAAAATATCGGTCAACTGACTTTTTGAGTTATTATCCAGACCTCATAGTCTCTTTGCAGCTGCTTTGAATTTAGAATCATCACTCTAGCATACTGAGGTGAAGCTTGACAGCTCTAATATAGGCTGCAAAGGAGACAATATTTCTCAGGGAACTGCCATATTTGTTAGATTGATTCTAACTCTGTTTCTTGTATTTCATGTTCTTCAGGCTCCAGGTCTAAGCTTGAGGTGAAAGATTACTTTGCTGCAGTCGCAGCAGTGTTAATGATTATTCTTGGTATAACTGCTATTGCAGTGGTCAGTGCATATGAAACCCTCATTTCATATGAGGTAACTCAACTTATATGATTCATTTGATATTAATTGCATAAAACTACATTCAAGAGCTTAAAATAATGGTTGGTCAAACAATGGCCATGAACACCAGCCAAATTAGTTTTAGGACTGACATACCTGACATTTCTGGCTCAACGTTAATGTCTGACAAGGCAAAGATTTGACTGGACAAATTCCAATTCTGGCTGCAGGACAATGTCCAATGACTGGCCCTTATTTTAAGCCCTAATATTCTTTCCTCCTTGCTTGCTTGCTTGCTTGCTTGCTTGCTTGCTTGCTTGCTTCCTTCCTTCCTTCCTTCCTTCCTTCCTTCCTTATTATTTATTTGTTTGTTTATTCATTTATGATTATTTCAAAGATATTTTTTCTCCATAAAGAAACTGGGGAATGGAATAAATGTCGCAAACTAAAGTACCTTATACCTTTCTCATTGATATTCTATTGATAGTATGGTATAGTACTAGATGCTGGTTCTACCCACACTGAGCTAATGGTCTATCGATGGTCTAAAGATCATGTCATTAATGGTACTGGCCAGGTTGAACAGATTGGACTGTGCCCAACAAAAGGTATCAAGCAATTGTTTAGATATTTATCTCATGAATAAACCATCTTAAGAGTACCTTGGAATATAACTAACATGACTTGTAGTGGAACTTTCACTTGTAAGTTGTAAGCCTTGTGAAGATCTTATTTAATTTCCATGCATGGCGCTGTCTTGTTCTTTTTTTTATTTATTTATTGTTTTTTTTTTATTATTTTTTATTATTTTGTTGTGGTTTTTTGTTTTGTTTGTTTCATTGTTTCTTTTTCTTTGGCTGTGGTGGCTGTGCTGGTGGTGCTAGGGGGAGGGGGGGGGGGGGCTGTAGTTATGTTTTGACCAAGAAAGGATTGAGGCTAAGATAGGTTGATATATTATGTGGATCTATTAGACTAGAGGGTGAGAGGGAAGTTTGAGGGGGGCAGAATTATTCCCATGCAATGCTTAGTGGGCTAGCTAGGCTATAAAGTAAGGGTCATTATTTTATGTTATTCACCACTTTCACATTCCCATGATGCTTCACAGGGTTTTTCTTTGGGGGGGGGGGGGGGGGCAGATAGGCAAATAGAAAGAAGATCAAATTTATTTGAAAATTCAAAACTTTTCATGCAGATACTGATCACTCCAGTTACTCAAGGTGATTTCTTATGATGTACACACTTCTCTCTCTCTCTTTAGATGGAGGTATTTCTAGTTTTGTGACAAAAGATCAAAGCAAAGCAGGATCATCATTACAATCTTGTATAGACAGTAGTGCAAAGAAACTAGTTCCTTCCTACCAACAGAGTGAAACACCTATCTATCTTGGGGCTACCGCAGGCATGAGACTTGTTGAGTATGTTTGAATCTGTTTTCTGGTTGCTGGTTGGTTGTGCACCAGCCTTATTAAATCAATTCTGTAAATGGTTAGACCTTCACTTGGCTTGGATGACCACATTAATGGTCAGTCAGTCAGTCAGTCAGTCAGTCAGTCAGTCAGTCAGTCAGTCAGTCAGTCAGTCAGTCAGTCAGTCAGTCAGTCAGTCAGTCAGTCAGTCAGTCAGTCAGTCAGTCAGTCAGTCAGTCAGTCAGTCAGTCAGTCAGTCAGTCAGTCAGTCAGTCAGTCAGTCAGTCAGTCAGTCAGTCAGTCAGTCAGTCAGTCAGTCAGTCAGTCAGTCAGTCAGTCCTCTATGAACAAAGTTGATTTATTTTTATTTTTATTTAATCTATCAAAAATGCTGTTTATATTTAGAGAAACAAACAAAGATGCAGCAACAAAAATAATGGAATCTGTTAGACAGACGCTTCATAATTCACCATTCCGATTTAAAGATGATTACGCCAGGATAATAAGTGGAGATGAAGAGGGTGTGTCATCATGGGTGACTGTAAACTATGTCATGGGAAAGCTGGTCTATAGGCAGGTAATGGATACTAGTATCTCTTTTCATCCAAATGTGTTATTTGATTTTTATTTTTTTTATTTTTTTTTTATTGATTTTTACATACTTGTTTACTCAAATTTGGAACATTGACAGCTTCTAGCTGATCTGAGAAAAAATATTAGCCAATCAGAATTGAGAAAAATTTGCAAAATTGAGGTGTCATGCTTAGCAGCCCAGGGACTCGGGAAACGGTTATTTCTTTATTTTATTTTCACACTCAATAATGAATAATTTATAGTGGTAAATGTATGAAAAATATCAAAAACCTCTTCTGAAAATCTAGATTTATCTCAGATATAAGCTTTTAAGTCAATTTTCGCAGGCTTCATGTTTAGCACGTTAAGATATAAAAAGTGGAGCCACCATTCTTGTTTTCAAGATATAGCAGAACAAAATGGTTTTGAATTCCCAATGACCTTGATGCTCAGGACAGATGCCATCCATCACTCCATATAATATATTATACAATCAATTGAAAAAACGTTGTCGTCGACCGGCTTACAGTCCAGGTCGCTTACAGTATTGAAAAATTCTCTGGCTAAATAGTATTTTAATGACTCAACAGTTTCAAAATTGGGAACATCTTTGACTGAAATTTATATTAGTCATATCGACTTTTGTCTTCCTTTCGCAAAACCCGAAGACAAATATTTAAAGGGTTGCTGCTTGTATTATCTTATCAGTATAGTAAGCAAAAACAACTACTTCAGAGCGAATAATTAAGCGCTTCAGCGATTTCTACTCATTCTCCGTCAGTTTCGGTCCAGTCGCGTAGTCGCGGAGCCGGTCAGTGACAACGTTTTTTTCAAATAACTGTATATACAGGACAGATGTGACAAACGGACAGTCCCTACGAATGTCCTTAACTTGTCTTTTTATATACCTCCAGATATCGCCCCAACAAAATGAATCCACAGCACACTTGTTTGGAGCTCTGGACATGGGTGGAGCTTCCACACAGATTACATTCTCTCCAAGTCAGAATGAAATAGTACCTAAAAATTCCATCCAACAAATCAAGGCGTATGGTAGACGTTTTCAGTTGTATACCCACAGTTATCTGTGCTATGGGAAAAGAGAAGCTGAAAGAAGATACATGGCTTCCTTGATCGTTAATAAGGTAGGTATATGACATGACAGTTCATTTGTTTTAATCCCCAGGTTGGGGTTAGTGCAAGGGGTCTATTATTATTTGATCTGTGTTAGGATTGGATTAGATACAATTCGAAAAAATGACAATTTTTCAATATATTTTACATCCTTTTATAGGCCTCATTCTGTTCGTAATATAATGTTTTCCCATTTTAGACCATTTGTCATTCTCTTATGAATAAAGTAATGCGTTACCTAAAGATAGAACATGACTTTAATGCAAAAAATATGTTGCAATCCACCTTTTCTTCGATAGGCTTTCACGTGGTGAATAATGTTACCCTCACCAAAATTGAATTCCCTACGATCGTACTAACTTTTTGTACAATTTATCGACTTGATTTTTTATTCTGTTCTCACTATTTTAGCGGAACTATCTAAATACTTTGTTTTTAAAGAAGTTTTGATAAAATTTTGAGAACAGAATAAACAAAACAAGTCAATAAATAGTATAAAAGTTTGTACGATCGTACGGCAATTCAA
Source organism: Anthopleura sola (assembly GCA_023349425.1). NCBI lineage: Eukaryota > Metazoa > Cnidaria > Anthozoa > Actiniaria > Actiniidae > Anthopleura > Anthopleura sola. The sequence goes on from JALHLI010000005.1 coordinate 5,956,926, forward strand.
CAACAATGGCTACCTTACAGATCAAACCCTGAAACAAACTTTGGAATTTTGCCTTTTTATCTCTCTAGCCGTTAGCACAAAATCTCACTCTTGATAACCCATGTGGAGCAAAAGGTCTCACGAAGAGGGTATCCGTCAAATACCTGACCCAGCCCCCCTGCGTTCAAAAAACAGGAGCAGTACCCTTTAACATCAGTGCTGTGACATTCAGAGGTACATCTAACGTGGAGCAGTGTATCAAACAAGTACAGAAACTGTTTAACTTCACTCAGTGTTCTTCAAAGCAAAACTGCTCATTTAATGGTGTTTATCAGCCATCAACCAAAGGAATTCCATATCTGGTGAGATACACTCAAATTGATTGAACAATGATCACGTGACAGGGTAACGAAGAGCTGTTAAGTTGTGACGTATTTCCGGGTCCAACTGCTCACAAGAACCGACAAAATAAAGCGAAACATTTTCTCAATGAATTAACTTCCACCTGAAACCATCAGAGTTTTGGACAATAAAACCTGTTTATGTAGAAAAAGTATGAAAAATCTTTATAAAACTGCTTTTCGTTTTGGACCCGGAAGTTGTTTTTCTATACGAGTGACGTCATACTTAACAGCCCTATAGCGCCCTTTCCAAGGTTCCTTGTGTATACTTGAAGGGTACTTTTACAGTGCATTTCACATAACGTTTGATGGTAGATTCCGAAGTTTGTTCGGAAGTTCCGAAGCTCAAGTCGTACTTTGGAAGTTCATAACGAATTGTTTTTTTTTACTTCTTGAAGCCAACCACTTTAAGCAAAGCACTTTCCTGCTTTATGAACCGGCTTTACGAACTTACGTAACAGTCAAAAGTTATGTGAAACACTCTGTGAGTGCCTTAGCAATCAGGTGGTAGTTTAACATGAGTGTAGGCACTGAGAGTGGTCACTGCTAGGGGGTTTGTTTACATGTTCCGTGGCTCATTAGCTCATTTAGAGCGGTTTTCGTACAGTATTTTTTACTGACTTACACCACATACACGGTACGAAATGCCGTTACATTGAAATATAAAAACTGACTGAGAACTTTTGTTGAATTTTAGGCTTTTTCTAGTTATTATTACGTGATTAACGACCTGAATTTAACACAAAGCGAAAAGGCGAACATAAGTCTTGGGCGATTCAAGGAAGCAGCTGACAAAATATGCAGTCAGACCTGGGAAGAGGTATGTAGAACTATTAAATTAATATTCTTATTGATTTGATCTTTCTGTAAGTCTAGAGTTGTGTGTTTAAGATATTAAATGTAGTGATAGTGTTTGTAGAGTGTGTTGTATGCATAAACATTAACCACTGTTTATAGACCCCTAGCAGCACGTGGGAATGCAGCTCAGTTTAGAGGGCAAAACAATTTTTAAACACACGCATACCCACAAGAGAACCAGAAAGTATTCTACCAAGAGAATAGTTCAGTCATATTCTGCATAATACTCGGGGAAAAAAATACAAAATGTGTGCGCTATTTTTAATTTCATATAATTTCTAATCGTATATATCCCACCTCTAATGGACTTGGAATTTTGTAAGAATGTTTTGTTTAATGAGAACTTTTTGTCTTACAGATTATTCATGGAAAGTCTCCGTCTATTAAGCCACTAATGGAAACAACTTGTTTTGATGCTCAATATATTTACACATTATTAAGCAAAGGGTATCACATCAAAGACAGTTCCACCCAGGTCAAGTTTCAGAACTCGGTAAGATACTCTTCATTTATTTGTAGTATATATTTTTTGGAATGAAGGTTCGTGGAATTTCAAAGTCGAAGTTGTGCATTCTTTACTTTACCGTTGGTATTTGTAAATGTTGGCTAACCCTTCGTACCCGGGGGGGGGGGGGGGACTCCCTATTGAAAGAGGGTGGGGATGCTCGCCGAAAATCTTAAAAATGGACCCTAAAAGGGACCTGAGTTGTCAGTTTATGGGCGTGGCAGGGATAAAATTCTACCCCTAAGAGGGACCAAGCAAAAACGTATCCAAGGCTGGGTTTCTCGATTTAATTTATTAACATCAAACGCCTTCTGCTCGTATGAGTTTATGACGACGTCGTCATATACAAACATCGTTGAAAAGAAGCATTGTTGTTGCTGTTTATTCTAAAACCCCTAAAAGGGACCACAAAACTCAGCTGGTGGGCATTCTCGTTCATAACACCCTTAGCGGGACCGAAACCTCGATTTCAACCCCTAAAAGGGACTGCGAGCATCCCCGTCCCTTCGACCTCCGAGTCCCTCCCCCCCCCCCCCCCCCCCCCCGGGCCTTCGTAAATGAATCTGTAGTCGAGAAACACAGCGGTGTTTGACGAACTCGAGAAAGATCCTTTCACTCCCATATGGTTAAGAATATATATATATATATATATATATATATAATTTTTTTCTTTTTTGAATGACAATTAGGTAAAAAAGCGTTCTCTTGGCTGGGCATTGGGTTTCATGATCAACGCTACTAACCTCATCCCCACCGAGAAACCCGAGTACCGAGTCAAAACTGGGGCGTTTTTAGCCGTAGTCATTGTTGGTGCTATCCTTATCAGTCTTGGCATTCTCCTTGCTATAATGGCAACACGAAGAGTTATCCATCGACAACGACTCACGCTCGGAGGTTTGGCAATTTAGAAATCAATATTTCCCAACATGCCATGCGTCCCTCTAGCATTATAAGGCATAGTGAGCAGATTCTTAGGTGGCAGAGGCAAACCTAAAAAATAAATATTTCTACGCTTTTTAGAAAAGAGAGCGTCAATAGACTTTTCCTTGGGCGTAATGTTTTCCCATTTCAAACCACGTGTCATTCCCTTGAGTATCATTTCTTTGTTTAACGGTTGCGCAAATTCTTATTCTCCAGAGAATGAAACGTGGTCTGAAATAGGAAAGCATTACACCCAAGATAAAAGAGTCTATTCGATAGTTCTAATTGTTTCATTAAAAAAAAAACAGGGTTATTGTGGGGTCATAGAGATAGAATTTACCAAAAACAAATTTTGGGACGCTGTGTTTTTAAGAACTCAGAGAAATGTAGTTATGAATTTAAAATTTATTGAAGTAGTAGATTAGTTTTAGGAGTTTTCAGTAGAGGAATGTCTATGATTTACCCTGCATAGCCTCGGTGTAAAATGAAAAATGAGCTTACTAAGTATTGGTCTAGATATGATTTGCTTCACTCCAATATTTAAATAATTATAGCTAAAAGAATTGAAAACTAATTGAAAGAAATGAAATTCTTATACATTTAGCGTTTTACGATTGTAGGACAAGATTTTATACATGAAAAATAGTCAAGTCATATAGACATTATATTGAGATTTAGTATTCGATGAGTACTGAGTACTGAAAACTAAGTTAGTTGGTACAAATGGATCGATGGCATGGAAAATAAATGTGTATAAAGTAACGATTTGAAATTAAAAGAATTTTAAAAAGCTTTCTCTTTCCACGCTTTTCATTTTCTCTTTGAACATTGAAAGATAAGTGAAAAATAAAGTTGAAAAATAGAAAAATCTGCCCCTGCTTTGCACTTAACTGGATTGACTTTCAAGTGTCAATCATAATAGCTCAAAGCTAGTGATTGGTTCCCGGGCCTGAACGCGCCAAGCCTGTGTGGTTGGCCCAGACAAGACAACCGTGAGTTGATTGAACATCTCACTTCTTGCAAGAGAGGGTTTTTTTCTCGGATTCTTACAATTTTGAAGAGAATTTTTGCCTCGATCAGGAGTGAAACACTTCAGATATATCCACATAAACTGCCAACCCATCTCTATCAGTACTTTTGGATAGTTTATTAAGCGAATATTCAAGAAATCTGGAGTTTATAGCAGTGATTGTACTCTTCTTGTCTGCAAACTTACCTGTTCAAGACATCCCTGTTCAACAAAGGTGAGACAACTTTGAACTAATTTTCCAAAGAAATCTTGAATGAAACTTAAGACATATGCCAAATATTATTTGATTTTACTGCATTTTCTTTACTTATTGTAAGAAGAAACAAGATCAAAAGTTTAATTCAAGAAAACTTTTGCAAAAAAGCTAACACATTTGCATGATAAAACCCAAAGACTGTCAGCTCTGAAAGTATTCGTTGGAATCCTAAAAAAACTAATTCTTTATGTGGATGCCTCTTTGACTTCTAACCTGAATACAGCTTAGAAAGTTATCTTTTAAGTACATTGAATTGTTATTTCTGAGATTTTTAATAAGCATAAACTAAAGCTAATGAATCATGAGTTAGCGCAAAGCAACTGGCCGGCAGGCGAAGGCACTAGCTTGGCTTGACTATCTTTCGTCCCCCGACAAAAATACTTCCAGTTTTGAAGCTACAGTTCAATAATCATTACGATCATCTGCCTATTAAAACTGTTTTGATCGGCATTTCAAACGATTTCTAATTTAAGAAATTTTAAAGGTGTTGGTCCATTAACGATTAACGTTTCATGTCTGTCTGTCTGTCTAGTAAGCTTATATACATGAATATTTTTAGCAAACCTTTCATTGACAAAAACAGTCGAAAAACTCTTGATCTTGGTCTTATACTTGAAATCTCACTGATACTTTAATTGGGAAAGCAAACGATATATGAATAGAAACATTTTAAGTAGTGTACTTTTAAGCTGTTTTGGTAAACTTCTTTTTTCTGTCAGAGTTTGTGTCTTGGACTGAAATCAACAAGCTCTCCGTCTCGCCTCTCGCTTTGATTGACACATAGATCAGTCCTTGAATTTAAATTGCTTAGCTAGGTATTCTTGGCATAGGAAGCTCAAATTACGGGGCAAGATCGAAAACACAGAAAAACATTAAGCCGTTTGGAAAGGAAATTCCAATCACTTGGTTGGTGTGCTAATGACGCAGTTGAAGATTTTAGCATTCGATCCTGTAACCATCATCATTTGAAGAGAGTAGATGAAAATATTTATTAGAGTAAGTCATTCAACACAAATATTTTTAGAGCCCGCATCATATTACGTTCTCAAATATTTTCGGCGCTTTTTCAATTTATCTCAAAAATCCGGATGCCATTTTACTGATATTCTTATATGCATTTACAAATTTTGATGCTGATAAACCTCTTCTCTTCTAGGCAGTATATAATACAGAATTTCATCGGCTCAGCCTCTTTGAGACATGCAGAAAGAAACCTGCAGTCAAATGAACAATACTGACACTGGGTAAGTAATCTAATATACTAATTATCTGTCATCCAGCTTCGTAGAGACGAGAGAGGGGGGGGGGGGGGGTATGTTTACTACTCATTATACCTGCCTCTCTCTCGCAATTTTTTCCGGGGGTTTTAGTTGACTAGTGCATTCCGCCGCTCATTCGGAATAAGATAAATGTAAAATGCCGCCATTCTATGGCTGAGTTCAGGATGGGGGCGGCGCGCTCGATGCAAAAACGAAGTGGCTAAAATTTAAGGTGCAAGGTCAAAGCAAAGCTAGGGACCCAATTATAGGGTTGGGGTATTGCCCATCACCACCTACCAACTCGTGTTGGAGGCAGGGAGGGAGGAACAGGGAGGTGGTTATATCAGTATCCACCACCGCCATTCAACTTTTTATCCAGTTAATATTGTGCCTCGTAAAATGCAATAGTGGCCTCAAACCAACAACAATTCCACCCCGTGGGGAGGAACTCGTACTCCCTCCTTTCCTTCCTGTAGCTCCCCTCCCCTCCCCATACGGGTCTGACATTAGTCTAAACGTTGTCAGGCCGGCTGTCAGTACCGAACGCCAGCATTGTTACAACAACCATTAATTTCTGTATCGCATTAATCAGCTGAATAAATATTATGGATCTTATTAGCAGCCTACAACAAGGGTTAAAGAGGGAACTGGAGTTGTAGGCGAACAACTTTTATACACGCATCAAGAGTTCCGCGTTGCTGCTCAATGCGCATGCTCAGGGGTTTAAAAAGTGGGATAAAAATTGCTTAATATACAAAATATCCCACTTTTTAATCCCCTGGGCATGCGCATTGAGCAGCAGCTCGGAACTCTTGATGTGTCTATTATGCCTAATCGTCCATGTTAATCATATGATTGGCCTTTCCAAGCAGAGGTTGCGCGAAAAACTGGTAAAAAATAGTACGCGCGCTGAATGGCGTCCCCCAAAACACTCCCATGATTCAGTGCGCGTACCACTCCTCAATAGTCTCCTTCACAGTTCCCTGCGCCAAAGGTAGCGAGACTACTTCCATTGCTAATGTTCTGTCAATTATCAACAGGTCCCTTGTATGTTCAGAGTTCCCTAACACAAACACAAGCATTTACACTAAAAGCCAACATCTGTCGTCAACCCTTACTACCAACTCCATCAACAGATATGGGGGTCTGCCAAGCCCATACGAAAAGGAACCAATACCAGTACCTTCATGGTCTTCGCATAGTGATTGTGTTCCTCCAAATGTAACAGTCGTGGGCAACAACGAGGTTTTCCCCTCGCATATCTATCATTCCAACAAGTATAGTAGCGAAGCTGAGAAGTTACAAGAACGCTTTCCACACGTTGGGGTAATCATGTCTCCTAATAATTACTTTGGGCATATCAAAATCAATAGATATGACTTCACTGCAGAAGAGCCGTATGCAAGAAAAGAAAAGGGCGTGAAGACTCCTTGTCCTGTGCATGGGGGGAAAGGAAGATACGCTGGGCCTACAAATCATTATGAACAAGAGATGAATCTAGAGGATGTAGACATAGGCAGATCGGAGGGGACGAATGATTACTACGCTTCCACAAATAATCATGATCGTGTGCATTTAGAGGTAAGGTGGTGCTAGTAAATGTAGGATGAATTAGGATTTTTTGAGAGAGTGACTGCAAATTTCCTTGCTCCTCCGATTCCCTTTCCTCCTTTTCCCTTGACTCATTTTTTAACATTTCCTTGATTGTATTCTTCCTTCCCTTTTATTCCATTTCTCACTTCTTTTTTCTTCCTTCCTTCCTTCCTCTCTTCTGTTTTCTTCTCATCCGTTTTCTTTGCTGTGCTCTTTTCTCCTGTGACACAGGAAGGAAACAAAAGACTTCCTTAATGGGGCTGGGTAGTTTTTTTAGAGCAACAGTTGCACTGCGTGTTCGAGTGTTTGAGCGGTTTTCGTATGAATGGGGGAATATACGGTAAATTCGTAGACTTATTGTGGGCGTAGCGTATCTTACCGTAGCTGCAACTACTAGCTACGATTGGATGAATTGCCTGAAGACAATGGAAAACCATTTCAATGTTGCAGCATGTCAATACCGTATCTTTCCCACTCATACGATTATCATTATTATGCAAAGCCATTTCAATGTTACTAACGGCATGTCGTACCGTGTACGTGCTGTAAGTCAGTATCGTGCTATTCTTTTGGAAAGCCATTTCAATGTTACGGCATGTCGTACCGTGTACATGCTGTATATTTCCCACTCATACGAAAAACGCTCTAGAATGTTCATAGCGTTGTCTTGGAAATATTTTGTTGTTGGCTAGTAATAACTTTTTATGTCTTCAGAGTCGAAATCAGCATCGTGAACAAAACCAAGACATCAGCCCATATGAATCACATGACAACCAGGTGTTTGACGTGCGGGATGTCTCCAACGGCACTGCAGCAGAGGGAACCAACAACCTTTTGCAAAACCGGTTTAACTGGTCAGGCTTTTCTCAACACAACAGCAATACTGGCTTCACTGTTACCGATGGCCTAGAGCGAGTGATAAACTCTCATTACACTAGACCTGGATTGTTACCAATGACACCAAAACCACCACTACCCGGTATTGGGTCCTTTACTACTCCATTACCGTATATGGGGGACTTTGGATACCGAGGGATGCCCAATCCCTTCTTGCCTCCTATCTTGTACCCTGGGAACTTTGATAGCTCGATGGTACCACCATCACCATTCTTAAATATGCAGCCCAAGTTTTACCCATTCACTAATAGTCAGTATTACTGGATGCATGAACGCTCAAGAGATCTGGCTGCATCGATCTATCCGACCGTTATCCGTCCAAAGCCAATGGAGGGTACATCAATGTTTGCAAAATTAACAGGACCTGAAACACAAACCCAGTCTTCCATGCCCTATCATTTGTCGTATCCGAGCCCTGCAGCGATGTTCCGGGCTGCCAACCTGATTCCGCCTTTCTTTCTCAGTAGAAGAGACAACACCACGTCAAGTTATACATACGAGGGACCAGATAGTGGGACCAGTAACGATGGCGCTGTTCCAAGTATAGAGTGCACACCGGCTAGTGTTATTAAGACACTGAGTTCTTGGAACGGCGGAAATAACCAAAACAATACTTCATATTATTCACACCCAGCAACAGTACCATGGATCAAGCCCGATAATGCCGTCAGCTATACTGTAGCAGCCGCTCCATCTGAAGTCATGACATACCTACCCAATACGTCAACAAACGACTGTGATAGAGTTGAACCGCCAGAGAGTGACAATGATGAAGATGAAATGTACATGCAGGGGGATTGTGATGATGGTACTTTTTATTCATACCAGGAATCATTCGATGAAATGAACGAAAGCAAAGATGTCAAGAAGTCTGTACCGCCTTCAAGAAAATCGCATGTTTGCGAAATCTGTGGGAAAACCTATGCCCGGGCATTCACGCTAAAGACACACCAGCGTGTGCATACCGGTGAAAAGCCATACAAGTGCAAGGTTTGCCTGAGAACCTTTGCACAGGGGAGCGGCCTTGAATCACACTTGCGAATCCACACCGGAGAAAAGCCATACAAGTGTCTAGTATGTAACAGAGCGTTTTCTCACTCATCGGCTGTTAAAAGCCATCTAAGGACACATACCGGAGAAAAGCCATTTCAATGCAGCCTCTGCGGTAAATATTTTGGTGACCAATCAACGCTCAAGAAACACACCCGTGTACATACCGGTGAAAAGCCATTTAAGTGTCACGTTTGTAACTTCACCTTCACTCAAATAGGAAACATGAACAAACATTTAAAAAACGTTCACGGAAACAAAACGGTTTAAGTCTATATTACGTAGGGCTGTCGAACATGGCTACTATATGAGCTATTTTCTTTTTAAGGACGTTTGAAGGATTTTGAACTATACAAACGCAAGCTCAGATAAGTTAAAAGAGTTCAACGAGATATTTGTGTGTCAGTGAGGTTACTTTGCGTTTACAGTCACTCCACTTTGAATGTACAGTTCAAATGTGATCATGAATGAATACCAAACGAGTAGATGAAACTTTTGTCTAAACTAATGGCAAACCAACTACACTTTAGTAACGCAAAATATTTTTCTTTCACTGAAAAAATATGAATGAACGGCCTGAATTTGTTGCCTTTCGATTAGTGCTTGCGGAAGCCATTTGATAGCATGTTATAGAGATGTAAGTTTTCTGCTAGCTGAGTTCTGTGAATTTTTTTACGTTACAATATTTTAGTTTAACGAAAAAATTCTACACCACTAGAGATGAGCAGCCAGGAAAATTTGCGAAACCATAGGCAAAAATTGTTGTATAATGTTAATATAGTGTTTATAGATACAGTTCTAAGTAACACGTCAGGAATCATACGATGCGCGATAAACGAGGTTAGATGGACGTCATTCAAAGCACTTCCGTGGCACGATCCCTTAAAACATCTTACGGTTTTTCTCCCGACGATAGCATTTATTCATTTTTTTTCTTTGTTTGTTTGTCTGTCTGTCTGTCTGTCTGTCTGTCTGTCTGTCTGTCTGTCTGTCGGTTTGTTTGTTTGTTTGTTTGTTTGTTTGTTTGTTTGTTTGTTTGTTTGTTTGTTTGTTTGTTTGTTTGTTTCTTTGTCTGTCTGTCTGTCTGTCTGTCTGTCGGTTTGTTTGTTTGTTTCTTTGTTTGTTTCTTTGTCTGTCTGTCTGTCTGTCTGTCTGTCTGTTTGTCTGTTCATTAGTTTGTTTTTTTTATTTATTTTATTTTATTGAAATTAGTAAATTGATTAATTTGTTTATTTATTGAAAATATTCTTTATTTATCTTTTTGCATGGAAATACTTTGATTGACGTGCCCGAGAAAGCTTCGACAAAACGACCATTCCGCACGTGTTCTGCAGTAACTGAGTTGAGAACGAGGGTACACGTGACTGCGTGACTGTTGTGTTGTGTTCAAATATACTTGTTAATGTATAGTACTCATCAAACATAGAACAAACTAGGCAAACACTTTATTATACCACACCATAGATAATTTTACAGTTAACTATAAATAAGTCTCTTCACCATAATGTCATAATGAAATACTGTAGACGAAAAATTATGCGACCAGACGAAGTTCACAGACGTATACAGTAAAATCACAAACTTATCTCACACCTGTTTCATACTTTCATTATTACGCGAAGTCATTGCTAGCTAGCTGCCTGTTGGACATCTGGTTTTCCAAGACAGCAGTCAAACTTTGAATTTAAGGGTCTGACTGATTATTTTTGATTGACGACAGCGAAAAAACAAATTTCAGCTCGCAGCTACCGAGCTCTCTTATATTGAAAACTGCTATAAATTAAATGTTCACCCTTAATGAAATACCATTTGATATCGTAATTATTACTCCAGCCTTCATTTGAGAGCAGCGTTGAATGTTTTATTCCACAGCGCTTGATTTTTTTGTTTACAAATAACAGCATTAGCTTTACGCTTAGCGTTATCAACAGCAAAGCCAGCGACAAATGTATGGCTTTCTTTCTTTAGTCGTTTTTCTTCCCGAACTTTTTTCTGTTTTTCCTGTTGTTTTGCATTTAAGTATTCGGCGTAGAACTGCTGTTTTTGTTTCATTATTTCCAAGTCCTTGTCTTTTTCTTCCATCTTTCGTAGAGCAAGGTCTGTCTTGTTTTTGATTCTAACCAATTCTTCAATCTTCTTTACTTGGTCTGTCATGTTCATGGCTTTTAGATCAGCTATGATTTCTGAGACAGCTTCATTTTTAGACTGTATTTTTGTTCTGGTCGCTTTTTTATGCTGAACTCCAACATGTTTACTATCCATGTACTGTTTACTGGGTACTAAATACGACATAACATTGTCATTGTCATTGAAGATGCTGTATTTTCGATTTTTCTCTTCAGCACTTTCAAAGAAGACTTCAAAAACACTTGTCCATGGCATGTTTTTCTTGCTTTCTGGTCTAACACTACTGGTCTTGTTTGTGACTGCCTTCAAAGGTGGCAACTTGTTCAAGCTTTGCAAGTCGTGTTCTTTGTACCATTTGTAGCTCCTCTCGCGTCTTTGGGCCAAAAACTGTTTTAGTGAATTAGAAATTACAGGCAATTCTCCCATGTTAGTGCTACTAGATGATGCTAAATCTACTTCTGTGAAGCTGTTCTGTTCACTGGAAGCCAGTATGTTGTCAGATATCTGGCAGCGGAATTCAGTCGCTTGCAGCTACCACTTTTGTTTATCTTACTCGACAAGCGTATATACAAAATATATAGCAGATTAGAATTATCTCTAATATTAAGAACTGAAGTAGAGAAACCCTACACTGATGATTTATAACGTCCTTAGAAGAGTCTCATGAAATTTCAACTCAAATGATAGACCATTAACATTTCCATGTAGGCAACCAGTCAAATTAGACATATCAAGAGGCCGGTTATGTTTAATCAATTCAAGACGATTATTTGCCATTGAATTCCAGTTCTTTTTCGGATAGATTTAAGTACTCCATTGTTTGTAGCAAAATAGAAGGATTTACCTTAAGATTTTAATAAGAAAAAATGTGTTTACACCACTTAATTTCGAAAATTTCATGGACTTTTCGTTAGATCTAGGATAAATTCATCGGCAGTCTATCTCGCTAAGGCAAATGTTCTGATTCAATGCAGTGTTATAAAGAAGTTTTTGTAAAGACCAGAATACATAAATTTATAATCTCAAAACTATTTACAATAATGCTTCAAAAATGCTGTTTTAGTTAACAAATCACCATAGCAACCAAATGATAATGCATTGCCAATGGCCGGCTTGTTTGCAGGTCTTGCGTGACATTTGAAATATTAATTCAAGACCAACAAAAATATCATGACTGGTAAGAGAATGTTAAAGTTCCCTATTTCACTATGATTTCAAATAAAAACAATCTATGGTTTTAACACTAGTAAAGGACCATGGTCGCCAGAGGGGACAAAATATTAGCAACACAAATATATCACAATAAAATTCGGTTTGTGAGATGGTGAATAGTGAGGACAGCTAAATATTAAACTAAGTATCCCAAACGTTAGAAAATTAACCATGGGAAGGGGAGAGGGATAATACTGACCGGTCCCTGATACCATAACCTATACAAACACTGCATGGCATCCTCCCCTCCCTTCCCTGTACCAAACTCCTCCCACCCAGAGTGATATGACCGATCCCTGATACCATAACCTAGACAAACAAACCATGATTATCAATACAATGACTGATATTTTTATGGACCTTTATTCATTTTTATGGTTATTTCAAATACTTGTAATGGATTTACTTTGAAATCATTATCAGATATTTGGAATTAGCTTTCTTCTTATGTGCTAATCAAACAAGGAGTCATGTTCAGCGCTCTTTTTGATACGTCTTCTTATGATATAGCTCTCAACTGGCCTGTTTGATCTCTAAAAAAAGAAAGAAAAATTATCGAGACAAAATCAAACACACAAATGAAAAAATGATACAAAGCGAAAAATGATATTCAGCCAGCCGGCCAGTCAGCCAACTTTCAAAATTCAATGAATCAGACTTTGCATTCACTTAGGCTTTGACTTTACACATATTTTACGAAGTTTTTTTTTCCATGTAGCAATAATGATTCGTGCGATTGCTTTGTTCATTCTAGGCCAATAATGATATCATCTTCTGCAATGCGGCTTTGATTTTTTCATATTCATCACTGCGTATTTGTCTTTTAGTATAATTGTGTTCCTTGATTGTTTCAACCTTTATTTCTTTTAAAATACCGGTAGCTCAAATTGTTTTTTTTTTTTTTTTGCTTAATATTCGTTTGGTCTCCCCCATCTCAAAAATACTTGAATCCGTCCTTCCTTACCTTCCTTATTTCTTTCTTGGTAGTACAAGTTCCACGCAAAACGCAAGGAGGGACACCAACTATAGCAAATGTGTCCTGAACAGCAACAATTACGAGAAACGCCAGTATTATCAGTGAGGTTTTCATGGTTCAATGCAGCACTGATCGTTGTTAACTAAATACTAAATAGAAACAAAATACTACAATGCATGAGGCGATAATATCATTTTTCAAAACTGGTCAGTTTTCTTTTCGCAAATGCTGAGTTTATAATGAGAATGTTCCACTTCACTGCAGTCTTTAAAAAAATCATCATTAATGTTACAAAGCGACCAAAAGAATACCTTGTATCCTGTTACTCTCAATAGGCTTCAAAGACGACTGATAATTTGAACTGAAAACAGGACTGTAAAAGGGGAGATTCATACTCAACTCTAACGCTAATTGGTTGAAAGGTGATTGGTCAAGCATGGACAGAGAATGGACCCTTTTGCCTCGGGCGTTATGCTTCCCCATTAGATACAAAGATTGATTGAAAATAAATTAGATAGCTAGTCCAGTAGGTTGCTTCCAGTGAACCTCATTTTACCAGCTGTTTTTATAGGATGTACACGGAGTATTGTTTGGCTTTTACTGAATCAGTGCTGGTGAGACCTGTTAAGGTGATTCGCAGCCCCAGAAATGGTTCTCATTTCAGAACATAGATCCCTCAGTGCCTTGAGCATTATGCTTTCCCAATCCAAACCAAGTATCATTTTCTTAAGTGGATGTTTCTCGCTAAGTGGTTAAATTTAATAGTCCCTGTTAGAGAACTGTTAGGGTGCCCCGAAACATGCACTTAAAACAAAAAGCTCAGGTTGTCGAAACGTCAGTCACATCAATCCACCCGGATGATCATGATACAAATATTGTTTCTTCGACAAATATTGTTACTTCGATAAATATAATTATAATAGCATGAAATAAGAACAGAGAATATTCCTTTGAGTTACGTTGAATGAGTAATTTGTGAAACAGGGGCGTAGCGAGGACCTAGGATCTGGGGGTGGGGGGGAGGGGGGGGGGGGGGGGAGGGGGCACGCCGAAGCAAAAAAAAAAGGGGGGGGGGAACGCGATAATGCGGATTACGTCATTACCAAAATTTGGGGGCACGCCCCTCCCCCCCCCCCCCCCCCCCCCCGTGCCCCCTCCCTACGTCAATGATGTGAAATCTAAAAGAATAATTAGCCAGTTCCTGTGCTGCTGTTCAGTTGTATATGCCCTGAACTGCATAGTGTTATTTCTATACGGTTTTATCAATTGACTAAACTACTTTTTTTGGTTTGTCTTATTCAATTTTCAGGGTAGGGTTTCACGACAAGTAGTTGTAAAGACAATAATTTTACCGTCGATCTTTCAAAACTTCTCAAAATAATTTTGATGGCCCTAATAGTATTCTAAAAGGTATCTTGTATTGCTTTTACTACCATAGCTAATCCCTTGATTAATGGCATAATTTTCATGGACCAAAGAACCCCTTAGATACTAAAAAACTCATGATCAATCAAGACAGAGTCATCATCAAGAGATCCACAAAGTTTTCTCGTTGAAAAGTGCATGTTGTCAGGGACAACGTTAAAAGTGTTTAATAGGGAGCAAGCATAATACTGACGTCACCGCGGGGGCAATTAAGCTCGTGCATTGAATTTTTCCCACATTATAGGATCCAATACTGTTAACGTTGCCCCTGACAACATGCACTTTTCAACCGAAAACTTCGTGACAAAACTTTGGTCGTTCCAAGCTCAACTGAGAAGCGTAGTAAATTGATGATATAGTTTTGCTAACGCGAGCGAGAATAAAGTTGAGCAAAATTCGCACTGAATTAGTTGGAAGTTGGAAGTCGGAATTAAACTTTCTTATTTACTACGAAGCAGACTAATCGGTCAGCAGCCAATCAGAAGCCACGATTCTGTGAACATGATTGACGGCTGATGAATAATAATCTCCGCCCATTGATGTCCAACATTTCTGTAACCTGTTTCAGAACCTGTTTTACCTGCTTGTGCTCAAGTCCATACTTATTCATAACTTTCAAATCCTTTACTGCAGTGTATGATTGTGCATGATAGCGTAAGGAAGCAATGTCTAACTTCAGGATTCTTTCAGCAACTTTATTGTTGGCGGTGACTGTGGCTTTCTTTCTGGCAGAAGGAGAGGTATAAAACCAACTGGTTGAAGAAAATCAAAACTTATGTACCTGAGCAAAACGAATAGAATAGTTTCTTGCCTTAAACTTTGAATATTATTTTTTCAGTGTAACGCTAAACAATGTGCTTGTAGTGGCAGAGATGGAGGAGATGGCAATGTCTTTTGTACACTTCCCTGCTAGCAGAGTCTCCCGTCACTACAGTGTAGACGAATCCTGGCAGAGAAAATGGGAGACTCTGCCGGTAAAGGCCGTTTTCTTTGTTGCGCATGCGTTTGGTAACTTAGCAGCTCTGTCATAATAAGTACCGTGGACTCAAAAAATGTTAAGTGGTGTTCTACATTTGCTCATATGTATTGCCTATTTCCGGATGAAACCGGTTTAAAAACCTGTTTGGTTTATCCATGATTGTGGACGGCGAAAATGGCCTGGACAGGCAGAGTCTCCCATTTAGTCTCTTTTTTTGAAGATTGGGTTAGTTTTAGCACAACTTATTGGGATGGTATAAATGTCTTTTATTAATGTTTTGGCTACCTCATGTAAAAAAACTATCTATCTAGGCGGTTACGAATTTTTTTTCGATAATAATTTGCATATGTGTCGGTTTTCAGACTTGGATTACTGGAGTACAACTGCACCCGCTGGTTATGTAACTGGTGCCATGAAGTACGCTAATGGCTACATAACTGTACCAGTGAATGGGGTGTACTTTGTGTATTGCCAAGTGTATCATAACTTGCCAAATAAAGTAGGAAGACACAGGTATTTACAATGACATACTAAATAGCAGGATTGGATATTGAAACTTGCATGGATAGCTTTTTATGTGCCCCCCCCCCCCCCCCCCCAGCTCCCTTCCCTTCACACACACCGGCACACATCCTTTCTAAGTTTAATAGTTCCATCCCTGAGGCGTAAAAATATAACTGGAAAAAAAATAAGCGAAGATAAATTCGTTTTAAAAGCAGAGAAATGTGAATAAGAAAATAGGAAAAATAGATACAAAAACGGATTAACAAAGAGATGGCCCCAACATATCACTGAAGTTTTCTCTTGTAACTTTTTATTTCTTCTTAGGATATTCATCAACAACGTTCCGGTAGCACTGGCGGGTACACACACAGGAATCCCTATTCAGGGTACCTTCTACGTTGGTCTGACCCAGAAACTAAACAAAGGCGACAAAATAAGCTGCAAGCTTACGTACGATAGCAATCTCTACCTTGGAAGTCAGCACACAATTTTTGGAGCTTTTATGCATTAGTACAGATTCTTCCCAGACAACAATCACTAAGGATAATATTAGGAATATGTTGAACTAAGATGTGACATGATTTTAGTAGATAAAAAATCCCTAAAAAAGCAAACAAGTCAGTTTAATTATTGTCACAGTTCCTTTGCTTTCAAAGAGACGGAAAAAGCCACATAAAGAGCTTTAGGTGCTATTAATTGTTCAGTCTATCTTACGAAACAATATTAAATCCAGTATTGAAGAGCTTCAAACTAAAAATGAATAAACTTAATTTGACGATTCTTGTGAGAAGTTGCTTTTAGACAGCTTTTAATCCAATATATGGTTCTTACCAAGAGAGCATAAATAAGAGAGGGAAACTTCTTAATCAGTACTGCGCGCGCCATTTGAATTCCCGGTTGGGCTATTTTTAGCATCCAAAGTCGTTTGATTTTTAATTTTTTGATGGCGTGGACGTGTGGACATATTTTTCGTCGATTTTTCTCACTTTTTTTTGGCAAAATCTAATTAGATAAAGCAAAAAGATCAGGATTGGATATGTTATGTTCTCTGATCAAACACGACTGAGCTGTTGAATACTCAAAAAGACGCGAAATTTGTTTTTTTATGGGTTTCACTCGTTGTCATTTCCTGTCCCGTGTGGAATGTTCATCAGCTGAATCACAAGTTTTCAATAGAATCATTTCGGGTTGACAGCTCATGGTGGTCAGTGTTTGACCAGCATTTAGAGCAGATAATAAGCTTCTCAGACACGTTTGTCAGCTGATCGAAACCCAGCAATAAAAAAGTGCATCAACGTAGTAATAATGAGGTTGAGCATGATATCGTAAATTATCAAGACCAAGGCCGTGTTATCTGCCGAAGCCGTAGGCTGAGGCGGATAAAACGGCCGAGGTCTTGATATTTACAATATCATGCGAAAACCGAATTCAATAATTGTTTTATTATACATTTTGTAAACTAAGAATAAAGATTTAATTCTGCTTTCGAAAAAAATAGCAAACGTATTTCCATTTTCATAATTGTGACCTTTGAAAAACCTACAGATAATACATTTATCATGTCGAGTTCACACGATATCAGGGATTGGCTGAGGGCTCTTGGCCAATCAGAAGCGAGATAGTAAGTACAATGTATAATAATACACAATACGAGGAACGATTAATTCACTTGTCACCGAAACACCTCATGGTTGATAATCAAATATTTTTTTATTGAATATGATAGTGAAACAGAAAAAAAATTGCTTTTATTTTATACCATTACATTTCGATTATTTTATCTCTAACATCATATTAATATTATACTCAAACAAAACTATTAAAATTCTATGATACAAAAAATGTGGTATCTCACCTACGCCTCTACTATAATCTTATGTTTCGGTACAAAGTTTTGTCCACCCCTCCCCTACAGGGGATCGATGTTAGTTTCCCAAAAGGCGCCATTACACTAAGCTATGTTCCTTGCATTGCAATGTTATTGCACGACAAACCTCAAGTGTCCAGTGTAATACATGGAGATGATATCCTGAATACCCCTTTTTCAGTTGTCAATCGATGACCACAGACCCCTTTTTATCCCACACCATAGAAAATACAGCCAATCAGAAAGCCGTTGTATATTCGTCGATATTTCACTCTTCCTTCCCATCATGCACTGCGTGTTTAATCTATCGGTTGTATTTTCTATGATGTGGGGTAAAATTGTTATACAATGGTTTCTCTTTGGCATACTGTGGATATCCCACTCGTCACTTGTATTTTCTTTGTATACACACTCGTCTAAAGGCTCATGTGTATACTAGAAACTACAAGTGACTCATGGAATATTCCACGGTATGCCACTCAAAACCATTGTATAACTAGTATATAGACCCCTTAAGAATTCGTAAAATACCACTGAGTTCCTTGACTACAGATTCATTTACGCAGGGTCAGCCTCGATTTTACGTAGAATATTCACGTGTTCCAATAAAGTAAAGAATTAAGAGAAAAATATCATATGCCCTTGGCAGGACTCGAACCCACGGTTTCGGTATACTAGTCCGACGTGTTAACCACTACACTACAAGGACCAACCATTTCATTTCACTAGTATGTTCCAATAAAGTTCCGTTGAATAGCACTTTCCACGGATGACGTCACGATGATGTATTATGGGATTGAAATGCAGACAAGCCAAGCCCAAAACACATGCTAATATGCTGCAACAATCTCTTGTCTTGTTTCTTATTTGTGGAAAAACTATGGATTTTCGACTGATATTCATCTTCTTTTCCATTTAACCGAAGCCGTTTTTACAAAGTTTGTCCACATTTCGATCCCACAAGGCTTTGCGATATCTATATCTAGTAACTGTGAAAAATGCTACTTCAAAGTGTTTGTATAGCTGGGTTTCACTTGACGTCATTTCCTGTCTCGTGCGGAATGTTCATCAGCTGAATCACAAGTTTTCAATAGAATTCTTTCTGGCTGACAGCACATGGTGGTCAGTGTTTGACCACCATTTGGAGCAGATAATGAGATTCAGAAACTTTTATCAGCTGATTCAAACCAAGCTATTGTTGAAGTTGTGCATTCTTTACTTTACAGTTGGTATTTGTGAATATTTAGACACTGAAATGAGGCTAACCCTGAGTAAATGAGTCTGTAATCAAGGAATACAGCGGTTTTTACGAACTCGACAAATCACTATTTGGAGGACAAAACAAAACAATTTCAATCTCTAGAGAATTGGAACGTATTGTTTTGTTCGGACGTGCTGCAAGGGGTCTATACAGGTTTAGTTTCGTTTATAAATTAATGATTCAAACATCCAAAGGAGAGCTCGTAAAATTTCAAATGATGCTTTTGTCCATGTTGTATATTACTAGCCTGTTTCGGAAATTATAAATATTGGAAATTAAAACGGAGAAAAACTGATAGACTGCGTAGCGGCGCTTTGTTGGGGTTGGGGGGGGGGGGGGGGGGGGGGAGAAGGAGGAGGAGGCAAGAGTTTAAGTAAGTCCCTTTTCCCTTCCCTTCCCCAGCTCCCTCCCCCCCCCCCCCCCCCCTCAAAAAAAACAAACAAACAAAACAAAAACAAAAACAAAAAACAAAAGCGCCGTTACGCAGGCTAATTCTGAGACAGACAACTTGGACCATTGTGATCTACAGCTTCGTACAAACATCTTTTGTTCATCAAGCCTTATATGGTATTGTTTGTATCCCAGCTAGACCACAATGCATCCTGTTTGATGACCTCAGAAATGGCCAATGAAAGATGGTCATTTTATGCCAGCGTTGCTGCAGTCGCTGCGAAAAAAATGCATCTATTTTTTCCCCGCAAAGACTGCGGCAACAATATCAACCTATTTTACTAAAACAAACCCTGTCAGTGTAATAGCCCTTTTTCGATATTTTGGTTGAGTGATCACGCACAAAACAATTCAAGACGAGGCTCCGGGGAGACAATGAAGTAATCCTGATAAATTCTTTTGTTTCTGTGTAGCCTCGTCTTGAATTGTTTTGTGCATGATGACTCAACCAGAATATCGAAAGTGGGCTATTACGGCGCACTCTTTTTACCGCGCAAAAAAAGTTGTGATACAAGGAACACTGCCTAATACAAGGAAGCGATACTATACCTCCCCCACCACCCCCTGCCTACATAGTTGTGGCATGGTCGTTGACCGTGGATTAGGGGTGATGATTTAAGTGATACCACGATCATTGTAGCAACAAAAGTACAGTTTGACCACACCCACGGATTTGATAGATTGGAACTTGAATGTGGATCTTGATGATATTTAGCCATAGTAAGATCATCTGTTGATGACTGTAGGTATAGCTAGCTATATGGTACAGCTGCTTGTATATATAAGGCATTAGCGTGTGATGTCCTTTGATCAGTGGCATCAGGTGAAAGATAGATTACACAAGGCTTGGAGAGATTAACGACCACCTGGAAAAACGATGTTAGAACACAAATGAATATGATGCGATTATCAGATATGCGTATGATGTATATATATAGGATATTACATGGTCGCGCGGAGATACGAGAAGATAAAATTCGTATCTCTAAGCAGCCATGTAATGTTCTGTTTATTATATGAAATCTTCAATGAAAATTAATGGAGAATTTGAGACTTGCTGAGCAAGAATTCGAAATTTGACACCACCAGTGTTGATATAAATCGTATCTCCACTGGCCACTGGTGGGAGTGGGGATATCAATTTTATCATTTTGATATTCATTCACTCAATATCACACTATTTCATATAACAAATATATTTGTTATATGGCTAATCATTTTGACTATATAACGAGCATTCTCATTGGTTGATAGGTGCTCACGTGATACTAGTTAAATCTAACTGTATCCCGACCGGGATACAAGTGCCCAAATTTTCTAAATTTTCTAAATTGACTTGCCTAAAATGATTAGCTATATAACAAAACGCTTAATGACTGATCCCTCGGGAAACCAGTTAGAAACCAGTTAGCCTCGGGAAACATTGAGATTCTCGGGAAACAAAACTAACTGTTTCCCTCGGTGCCAGTCATTAAGTGTATAGTATACATTTATTTATTTTTAAGAATGTTATTGTAAGTGCATTGAGATTGTTATGTAATGCGCACAGAAATTATTATTATTATTATTATTAATATTATTAAAATGTGGCAGCGTAACCCAGCTGAGTTGATCGCCTTCCCCTAAAGGAATTATGGGTCACTATTTTTGGTTAGCATTTTTCGAGCATTTTCCGAGTATACTATGTAGACTTTTCTTGATTTTCGTTGATCGAAATAAAATTCCGCCATGAGTTCGACTAGTGTTTACGATTAATTTAAAGAAGGAAGAACTCGTATTTTGTAAATTCTCTTGGCAGAATATTGGGAAATGCTAATCAAAATATGATGTCGAATCCTCAACTGATTGGTTGACCTTGACACGAGCGTTTCGCTTGCCCCATTTAATGCCCGCGATAAATTTTGAATGTCCAGCGGTATTTCCCATTGCTACCGATCACTCAGCCGCGAAATTTAAATTCCTCTACAATTGACACGTTTCGGTGAATGAATAAAGCGTTGATAAACAAAATATTATCTGCCGTGTAATGCCATGGTTAAGCAAAAATAATTGAGCAAAATATGACTGAACACTCGAACATGTAAATAGAGGCAATAAAGAAACAATATTTGTAAATGTGGTGCAAAATTTTGTCTCGCTATTTGCATTTTTACTACAAGAGAGACCGGCTACTAAACAAATAGACCACCTGAAAAACCCAAAGTTTCAGTACTCAAAAATCATGCTCGGTACATCAACTACAACCGTAAAAACAACGCAGAAGTAAACTTTGGCACTCCAAAATACTATTGAAATAATTACCTAGTTGAGGCAGCTTCTTGATTACCCATTTATTGCGTCTTGACTTCACCGTATGTGACAAACGATAAGAACTTGCAAAACAAGACAATCAAGCAAACTTCTTGAGATTGAAACCGATTGAACGTACTGAAGGATCGCAGGACAGCAAATAATAACTTTTCCTTACGCCAACGGCTACCTAGTACAGTTAGAATGACTTTTCTGGAGTTCTTGAAGTAGAATGTCCCATTGAGAATTAATAAAGAAGTCATAGAGAATGATGTATCGTACATCAGGTAATATCGAAGGCACAGAATCAATGCAAAATCTCAAGCCTTGGAACATCAGCTCCATATCCGCTTTTGTGTTTTTTATATTAACAGTTTGACATCCTTTAGAAAAAAGGCAATTTCGAAATGAGGCGAACTCTAGAAGTATCATAATTCTGCCTTGTAAACTCTGAGTACAAGTCGGTCGCCATGTTACTTCCTTCGCGCGTAAAATGAAAATCCCTAGGGCATCTCTACAGCTTTAAATTGCCACAAATACTAAGTCAACATTTCAAGAGTTGTCCGTAGAATACATATGCATCCATTTAGGAGAGATCGCTTCCTTTTTTTAGCAATAATTCACTTGTAAACCTGAAATTCCTCCAATGAAAACACTAACGACTCTACATCAACATGGTAGCTCGCAGTGAGGCGGCGTGATTACAAAGCTACTAATGGCAATTACCGCGCACCGCTTTTACCGCGGGCATATAGTAAATAAGGTAGATGGGAAGCGAAACGCTCGTGTTGAGTTTGTTCTGAAGGTCAACTCAGCTGGACTGTGCATAATTCAAACGTGCCACGCACCCTGACTTTTCACACTCATACGAAATCTGCTCTAGCTAATAGAGAGCTTAAGATTCGCGCTTTTTTCTCCCGCAAACGACAAACGTGACCAAGTTTTCTTCGTTTTTCCTGTATTCCACTTTACGTTTTGCAAACTTTCTTAACAAAAAGAAATATTATTTTGTTCATCTACGACTTTTTACTCATTTTAAAGAACTTTTCACTGGTAAACTGACGTTTCACGTCTGCCGTAAACGGGATTCTTAAACTCTCTTTTTTTACTCCGACGAAGGACTAGCGTCCGAAACGTCAGTAAGTGATCTCTCTTATTTTTTACGGTGTAAAATTTAACTTTTTATCACAACTCTCTAATAGTACCCCATTACTTACGTCTAGCTCGGGGAGGTTCACGTCTTTGTTGACTTACTAACTGTGCTGTAGCAGGAGTAGCCACTGCTGAACTTGAAAGACTTTGTGCAGCGGCTGCCTTTTGTTTTAATGCTGTCCAGTCAAAAATGTAGTCATACTGATAATTTAAAGTGCGAAATAGGATTCGAAAAAGCTGGCGCAGGTACATGTAGTCTGGAGCCTCGTCGAACCTTAAGCCCTTGCAGTAATTTAAATACATTGCAAATTCTGCAGGGAAGCCCTGGAATACAAAAAAAAATTATTAAGTAAATATTAATGATGTGAAGGAAACAAACTTCCTATAAGTTTGAACGGGAGAGAGCCGCGTCATTTCTTTTGTTGTAATCAGGTTTTTCTAAGTGTGGATTGTTTTGGTACTGGTTTTACAAAAACCTGTTGAACAAGTTTTACGGACTTATAACCCGATGCGTCACTTCTTTTGTTGTAATCAGGTTTTTCTAGATTTCACTTCATAAAAGGAAGTGTGGATTGTTGTGGTACTGGTTTTACAAAAACCTGTTAAACAAGTCTTACGGACTTACAACCCGATGATGTGGTGGTTTCGCCTCTACGAGGTAGTAGCCACAAAAAATACAAGATCGAAGCTTTCCTTTTCCTTAAAAAATAAATACAAACAACTTCGTCTTTCCATTTCATCACTTCGTTGGCACATGACATTCCTTTTTTTAAGAACTAACACAAGTAACATATGTTGCCTTTTATTTATGCCTCGTCAGGTGAATAACAAACTTTTTCATCCCCTGTACAATGTATAAGCATCTAATGAATGAAATACTGTAATATCCCAGCATGTAGACACTACATAGTAATCACCCTGTAATCACTAAGACTAAGGTTATGCAAACACTGAAAATCACATGGAACATACACATTGAAAATAATAGATAATAAGGCAGTCTTCTTTAATGTCATTAGGTTCGACTTATGTGAAGTTCAACGTTTGACCTTAGTCCAAGTAAAGTTATACACATTATTACCTTGCAAAGGACCTCTACAGGGGTTGACATTTTCTTTTCACTAATCTTCTCGTACTTCTGCTTTTTCGTTGCTGCCTGTAAGTACATTTAATTCAACAACAATGAAATAAATAAATAATTGATTGGATCCTAATTAAAATCTATTTTCTCTGACTTAAAACTTAAACTTTTCTTCAAAGTTTGGACCCATAACCACAGATCTTCTTCACTGTGCTATTGGTGTAGGAGCATGCAAATGACAAAGTGAAACATTTGCAATAGCATGTGCATGACTGGAGGGGGGTATTGCTAGACCAAGCAGTCAGTATTGTAAGCACAAACAATACTGTACCAAATAACCTGGTGGGGAGACTGAGATCCAATAATGTGTATATAATGTGTATGTGTATATAATAATATAAATAGACAATGAACAGTTTTTTTCTGAAAATGTGAATTTTTGGCTCACTTCATGGTTTTTAAAACCAGAAATTAACAAAGGGGTGAAAGATCTATTACATTAGAATGCATGAACAGGACATGGGTGAAAAACGCACTGCGCATGCTCAGAAACGCCAGTAAATCTCCAATGGTTTTCTTTGTAAGCATGACGAACTTCTGGGCATGCGCAGCGCGTTTTTCACCTGTGTCCATGAACAGTCGTAATTATGTACCTTTAGTCCTTGCCATGGTAAATTATTTCTGTTGAAATACATTAAAACATATCCAAGAGACTCCATGTCATCTCGACGCCTGTCAATCATAATCAAAGTGTTAGACGGCTGTTAGGTATCATTTAATTGGCTTATACTGCTATCAGTTCAATCTCTGTCCAGTGGTCCCGGTTAGTGTGTCTGCACTTTAACAAAATAATGATGTGTCAATAGAAAAACTTACGATTGTTCAATGCCCAGGTGAGCATTGATGCTGGCATATCTTGCTGTACCAGTCAGGTTCTTGTCCTCTCTGTAAGGTATGTGTTGCTTTGTGCGACTATCTCTGTATTTCTTGGCCAGCCCGAAATCTATCAGATACAGCTGTGCAAACGTAATTGAAGAAAATATCATTAGCTACACATACACGCAAACAAACATGGATCAAAATAGCACAATGAATCAAATTTTAGAGTTCATTAATTTTTTTTATATACCCATTTCAAAAAATGTTGTCATAGGCAATAGGCAATAGGTCATTTCAAGATCCAAGAATAGCTGGAATAGCGTGTGTTTCTGTGTCTTATTCTTGTTAAGAACATGGAGGTTAGAGAGATATTCTGTGTTGTTTGTAGTCCACAAAACCATTTTAAAGGCCTCGATTATTCGTGTTTAGTTGTATACCAATAATTCCTTTCCGTCTTGGAATCCCCTTTGCCTTTAGCGATAACAACCTTTCTTGAAATAGGCATATTATATACTGGTTGGTCTTCACCATATGCACATTGTACAGTACACATAATACAGTCCCTACCTTGTTACAGTGTTTATTTGTTCCCATAAGGAAATTATCTGGCTTGATATCTCGATGAATGAAGTTCTTGTTATGGACAAACTCTACTCGACCAATCATCTGGCAAAAGAAAAAAATAATTCACACTCATCATTATCCTAACATTATTGATTCCAAATTATTTTCAAGTAATTTACATGGTAAATGCTTAAAAATTGAGCTGCTTAGCCTAGGTAGAAAATAAAAGCCTACAGTAGCTATCACTTTCACTGATCATAAAATAATATGATTAGAGCAGATTTTGTATGAGTATGAAAAATTTTAGTCACTGCAACACGGCATGGACATGGCACAGGATGTTGAATGTTGTTATAGGCATGGTCTGTGCCACAAGTTTTTCATACTCATACGAAAACTGCTCTAGTTATCAGTTATGTGCTTACTTGATCAGCCAACATGAGGACTGTTTTCATTGAAAGATGCCTAGAGCAAAAGTTAAACAAGTCTTCTAGACTGGGTCCTAATAGTTCCATAACTAGTACATTGTAATCTTTCTCTTGACCATACCATCTAAAAACACAAGAAAAATAAGAACATTATATATGTATTATCAAGGTCAAAATATTCAATAAAACTATAAGATTATGAGCCAGATATTAGAAATTATGAAAATAGATTCCAATTCCCAGAGAATAGAAAAGATATTGTTTAGGTATGTACACCAATATAGTCGCTCTGATGTCACATGAAAATGGTCTATTGGATAGCAATTCAGCCATATTTAGATACTGGGAGTATTAACTGCTTTGCTAAATGTAGTCTTTTTTATCCTACACCATTGAAAGTACAATCAATCAGAATGCAGAAAATCTGTTTTATACGGTATTTAGCAGTCTACATCTTTGTTCTCATTAGGCATTAGTGTGCCCTGGGTGTATTTTATATAGTGTGGGATAAAATAGCCTAAAGGCTGGTGTATATACTAGAAAATACAAGTGACTCATGGAATATATTCCATGATTGTATAGCACTGAAAACAATATATTGCATAACTAGTACGTGTATTATCCGTTGGTGAATGAACAGGATTAGACTTTCATATTTTTAGTTTAAGAGATAAAAATATCTTGTAGGTTTGAGATCTACAAGATAAAATGAAAAGGCCACAAGCTAAAGTCTCAAAGCAAAAAAGCAGTGTTAGTAATCTGTACTGACAGTGTAAAAATTATGATTTATCAGATGATTTTTAGAGGATTTATCAATCGGATTCTTTAAAGTTTAAAACAGTGACTTCAGGCACTTCGCTAGAAAATGATAGCTCAATTTCTTTTCACTCAATATTTGTAAGTTTCAACTTGCATCTAGCCGTTTAGCTTGAAGGAATTTTAAACCCTGAATAGAGCAATCAGTCATTGGTCGGCACTACTGCCATACCCAAGGGTAACAAAGGTTTTATAATATGTCCATTATCATTATTAACAACGCATACCTGATTTTAGGAATTCCTATACCACCCTGGAGAATTTTGTACAGTTTGGATTCATATAAAAGTTGAGGATGTCTTGCTTTCTGAGATTCTAACTTGACAGCTGCTTCCTACAAAAAGAGAATACAATTGATAAATTAGAAAACACATAACTGTTATCTTCCTTATCACTAAGGGATAAATATTTAGAAGGCCTATCAAGTTTGGGTGTAGAGATTTCTTCAGAGTTACAAAGATCTTGGGAAAGATTTTTTTTTTTAAGGATTAGTAATTAAAAAAAAGAAATCATAATCAAGGAAATATAAATTTATATTCTGGGTTACAAGGTTGGAATTTATGATTTTTTTTTTCAAAGAGAAATCATATTGCAGGGTTTGAATTTCAATTTTTTAAGGACAAGAATAGATAAAGTTATCTTGTGCATTGAGCTACAAGATAAATAGATTGCATGCAAACACAAAGTCTTTATCATTATTAACGGTATATAACTTTGTATTATACCTATTTTCTTAAAAGAGAACTAGCTAGAAAATACAATTTCTTTTCACTCAATATTCAGGATTTTCAACTAGTATTTGAGCCTGTATTGTCATATAAAAGTTCAAAATTTTGAGGCAAAATGAATAAATTTAAGAACAAAGAATGATAAATCCCCAAAGAAGGTATCCTAACAATAGATTTATGTATTTTTATGCAGGGCTTGATTTTTATTTAAATATTGATAACTGTCAATTGATAATGATTTTGGAATAAAATCTTTGTCTTAAAAAATTGTGAGATCATTAATTAAGTCCAATAATTTATACATACTTTTACTATCAAGATAACTGTACGTGTATAGATTAGTTATACTGTAAAATATGTCATAAATAGAATAAAAATGCTAAGAATAATTACATATAGTAAAGTAAACATGATCATAAGAAACTGAAATTGAAATAATTTTGGAATAATTAGAGTGAAGGTGGAAAGATCTTTTAAGCTCCTATGGTGCATGACTAAACAAAGCATTAAAGGATTGTCCATGTATGCTACATATCGTCAGGTTCCAAGGCAGTAAAAAAGTGAAAGGGAAAAAAAGAGAAAAAAAAAGAAATAAAATATGTGTGAATTTTAGAAATGAACAAAGGAAAAGAAAAAAATACACATTTTTATTAAGTGAATTGAGGTATTATAATATTAGAAAAAATTAAACTTCGTGACTTAATTTTTTTAATGACTTTCAAAAATTAGAATATAATAGAATACATTCCTTCCAACCTTGCTTGAAGTTACGTGTAAGCTCTATTACACATCAGCTGGAATACGGTAACTTACAAGCAAAAGTTGAGACAATCAAGGCTTATAGCTCTAGAGTTACTAACCTCTCCATTTGTTATATTGACGGACAGATAAATATCACCAAAAGAACCACTTCCGATTTTACGAATGAGTTTGTATTTTCCTCCGACTATGAATTCGGACTTCGCGCTACTTGGGTTAGACATGGTGAAAGATCTGGCTGGTCTGAAAGATAAAATAATCCATTCTAAATCATTCTCATGTATAAAATTCTTTGTTTACAAATCTATAACTAATAGAAAACTCCAAATCTCATCTACTGACGTTGTCAAAATAAAAGCGGAATTTCATGGCCTTGTTAGAGATTCGTTTGTTTGTCCTTTGTATTGTCCTTTATGAGAAAAAAAACCTAACAAATTTAAAGCAATGGTATATCATTTGAGATATATAACATGTAGAATAGCTACACCTATTAACCATACATTATTAATTGAGAGAGTTCTGGTTTTCAGAGCGTTATGAGTGTTCGTTCTTGTCTTTCAGTCAAAAAAGCGAGCGGCCATGTTTTGACACAAGGGGTGACAACCAAGGCCATGTCGTCATGTATTATTTACTGACTTTCTAAAGCAGAAAACACTACCTACATTTTGCTGGCGAATAAGTTCACAATTTCAAAGTTTTTATCCGTAAGGAAATTCCGAAAGATTCTAGCGGGAAGTTCATTGAAATAAAGAGAAATATTACGTCGGAGTACAGCCTACGCGACACAAAAGAACGAACCTCATTCGACAAAAACGCACTAGAACGCCCAACTTCGACCCGGAAAAAATCCCATTTACTCTCCTTATTTCCGAACAAAAATCCTTCCATACCTTTATACGATATCCTTTTCATGTGAAGCAGCAAGAAAAAGGCGCTATTCTTGACTCTAAAACACTCCAAGAACGACTTTACATGTTCGATGTCTTGGGTTATTTCATCGACTCCATATTTTCTTCCCCGTATTCAAGAGTATTATGGGATTCATTCTGGTTGCCCCTGGCGACGGCGACGAAAGAAATCGATATTTGATTGATAGCGTGGGAAAGATGTGTACTTTGTCATCTCTTTGTCATAATTTTGATATCAAATTGTTTACAAAAGCAGTAACAGTTCTGATTATTATACAAATATGATTTTCAAAAGTATTTGCGTAATAATCATGATAATTTTAATTTTCACATTTTTAAAAGGTTCTCATGCCATATTCCAACATAGAAATATTTCTTCAGAAAAAAGATTGTATTGAATCAATGATTTATTTTCATCATCCAATTCCTATTAATAATTTCCTGGGGAGTTTCATTTGTAGCATAGCGATGAGTGTTTTCGTGTTTTGAATGTTTTATCTGGCTTATCTGGCCTACAAGGCGACCAAGACGGAAATAGAAGATTGGGTTACCTGTGGAAAGACAATTTCCAGATTCAAGATGGCGTCCAAAGTTGTTTCCTCAACGATGAAAGTCGTTTTACTTAGCTGTGGCTCTTTCAACCCTATAACACACATGCATTTAAGATTGTTTGGTAAGTTAAGTTTATTCTAGTTTAGCTATTTTGGCAGATAAACGAATTGGAGGCCTTGTTGAATTTGTTTCTTTGAAGTCTTATAGCGTGCTTCAGCAGCCGAATTATATTTCACAGACTCCGTTCGAAATAGATGAGATAACTAGTGGTGGTAGGAATTTCCATTTAGTGCTTCAAACCTAGTATAATTCTCATTATCCGGGTTTTAGTATCAAAATGTTGGAGGCCTTGCTGAATTTGTTTCTGCGAAGTCGTATAGCGTGCTTAAGCGCGCTTGATCGGCAGCCGAATTATAAGCTTATTTCACGGACTCCGTTCGAAATATATGAGATAACTAGTGGTGGTAGGAATTTCCGTTTAGTGCTTCAAACCTAGTATAATTCTCATTATCCGGGTTTTAGTATCAAAATGTTGGCTGTATACGAAAACCGATTAGAAGGATATTATAATAAGAAGCAAGGACGGGTCCTGGGGGTGGATTGGGTGGCTAGCCACTCCCCTTTGGAGTTGAGAAATGATAAAATTCATGGTTTTAAAAGGTAAAACCATTGTAAAACCCAAAACACGATGCGATGTGATACGTTTCTAGATAACAGCCAGCCCTGCCCCCCCCTGAAATCATTCTGGATCCACCACTACTCAAGAAGCTAGATTTAAGGGTGTATAATTAATTATAGCTAGGCTGCAAACGAAACTAATAAGGACCGCAGGGGACCAGCCGTGAAGAGATAAAAACACCTGTGCATATGTGATCCCGGCATGCATTATTATTATTGTAAATTTTATTTGATGATGAATAACCATAGGATTGGAATTTCATGATAGCATGATACTTGAACAGACAATGAAATAAAATTAGATCATTATTATTATGGATTTCAGAAATAGCGCGAGATGCTCTTCATCAAACTGGACTTTACACTGTTGTTGGGGGAATCATCTCACCTGTCAATGATGCATACAAGAAAAAGGTCAGTTTAGGAGTTGATCCAGACTGGTTGCCTAGGTAACATAACATGGTAGTCCGATGAGGTTGATTTAATCTTAGAAAGTTTTTTTAGTGATAACTTTGTGTTTATTTAGTATTCAAATAGACTTATTATTAGTTGTTGTTATAATTGAAGATAAGTTGCAAGAAAAAAATATAAACGGATGGATGAATGAGAAAAATAAATGTTGAATGAATAATACATTTGATAATAAAGATTATGGGATTTAGCAGTGGTCAGGATGGCTCTTTTTCCATTTAACCCATGCCAATAGACCTTTTCGGCTTGGGTGTATTTTCCCCCATCATTTTTAGACCAGTGGTATTTTCTTGAGAATAAGATTTTTTTTTGAGTGGTATCCATATTCATGTGTCTTCTCATCCACAACTGTTAAACAAAGAAATGATTCTCTATGTAATATGACACGTGGTCTGAAATGGGAAAATATTATGCCTAGAAAAGATAGTTAATTTTGTTGGGATGTACCTGCTCTAGCTCACTCCTCACCCAATTGCTTTTCCCAAATGAATGCTTTTGAATTCTCTCTTTGTCATTCCAGGAAGTTTGGTATTGATTAATTATACTGTCATTGTTTTAGGGCCTTGTGAAATCACACCATAGACTGGCAATGTGTAATTCAGCATTAACAACGTCAGACTGGATAAGGTAGGTGCCGCCATATGATGTATTATTTTGTACAGTACACCCTGGGTTCTAGAGGGATTTTTTGTAAAATTTTTCACTGCTTGCTCCCCATGGCTTAGCCACTCTCTTTAAATCTACAAAAAAAATCATGTACATTCACTATACAATCACAAATTACTATAAATGGGCTACTTTTATGATGATTGTAGCGTATTCCCCCACATATTATAAACATCTGTAAATTTGTCAATTCCTGGACTTTCATCATCTCTCAATTCAACATGAACCCTGAGAAAAGTATTGGCATTTTGCTAGTTTATCTGACTCATGCCTTATGGTTGTACTGGTAATTCTCCATTTTTTTAGTGTTGATGACTGGGAAGCAAAAAGAGAAGGTTGGGAAAAAACGGCAGATGTTATTGATTACATGACTAAAAAATGCAAACAGAAATACTCAGGTTTGTAAAGTCAAAATACCTATTACATATTAATTATATAGGCTATATTTAAAACACTATAATCTTGTGCATGGACTGTAGAGTGATTATGCTGTTGCATAAAAAACTAAACCCAACACCCCCCCCCCCCCCCCCCCAAGAAATTGTTTCAGGGTACATGACTTGTATAATCAAATTGATGAAATTTGAAGGTTTTCTTTATTCATGAGTATTGTTATCCATATTAGATAATTTCTATATTCAAATAAATGTCCCTTTTCAATCACTGACCCTAAACAAAGAAACAATACTTAAGGAAATGGCACCTGTAAAATGGGAAAAAACATGGTTCAGCTGATTTGTGCTATTTTCTATTGAAAACATTTTGATTTACTCTTAAATATTCTAGATGATGTAACAATTAAGCTTCTGTGTGGAGGTGATCTTTTAGAATCCTTTGCAGTACCAGACTTGTGGTCCGATGAACATGTAAGTTATGGCATGTCTGTAGTCTATGAGGTATTCAATTATAGACCATTTTAGAGATATGCGAGCGCTTTCGAAAATGTTGCAGGCATGAAAAAGAGGCATTTTTAAGCAAGATCACACCCGCTATTGACACTGCCCAAGAATGCCTTGAGATCATGTCTGCGGCTGCAATATTTTGAAAGTGCTCGAGCAGGGCTTGAAATAGGGGCCTGTCAATGGCCAAAATGCTGGTCAAGTTTTACTACTGTCAGGCTAAAAATGTTTAGAACTGCTAAATGGAAAATAAAATGGCAGGAGAATTTTGCTCCAGAATTATTTATCCTGCCGAAAATAAGAATCTGTCTGGTCAATGTCCATTTATCTTTTCTATTCCAAGCCCTGTCGAGTATCTCAAAAATGGTTTACTGGTGATGACATACAGGAGGTCATGGGTGCAAGCCCCAGGCAGCAACAATTAGAGGATCGATCTTAAGAAGTGCTGCCTTTGCTCTAAGTATATCTACAAATAGTTAGACTTCACCATGGCTTGGATCCTGTCTAGCAGTCATACTAAGTACTGATAAACTTATGGCCCCCAATATTTAATGTCTCTAAAAAGGAGAAGGGACACTTTTACTTGGGTATGCCTAATAATTTTCAATGACAGGCTATTTTTCTTTAGATTAAGAAAATTGTTGGTGAGCATGGTGTTGTTGTAATCAAGCGACAAGGCTCCAATCCTGAACAGTTTATTTATGAATCAGATGTCCTTACTGAACACAAGGTAACAAATTAATAACCTACAGCAGATTTTATTTATTAGAATAACATTATGCTCTGCTTGCCAACTCATAATTCATCAGTTTGAATTGGCAGACTTCTGATGAAACATTTGCAATCTTTTTCAGGGACCATGGGCATAGTTTTGAGTGAGGGAGCTAAACTGGGGGAGGGGCAAATCTGGGGGGAGGGGGTAATCTTGGGGGCCGTGTAAATGCCTTAAGCAACTCATAATAAAATCATTTTTGGCTAAAAAGTGGGGGGCTAAGCCCCTCTCCTTCCGTGGTGCCTGTTTTTTTAATTGCTTCTTTTATTACGTCTCATGTACAGAACAACATTCATATTGTAATGGAGTGGATAACAAATGATATTAGTGCAACGAAGATAAGGTTTGTCTCAGTCCATAATTTGTCACCTAATCATAGGGAGCACGGAGAAATATATTTATTGATTGGTCTTCCTGTGGTGTTGAGGTGTACTGACGAATGTGGTTTTTCACCAAACATTGTGGGCTCACGTAATATCAAAGATGGCAGTCTATATAATAATATTCAATTATTCATATTGTCCACCATATTTGTTTACATATGAGCCTACATGCTTCTTAAGAAAACCACATACATGTCATTACCACAGGAAGCCCACACGTTTAGAAAACTTAGGTGTTGATACCACAGGAAGACCAATCAATACATTCATTTTCTGATATGCTCCCTTGGTCAGTGATTGAAAATTCCTAAATAAATACCGAATATTACTAAAAACCAAGACATCTACAGGTTGTAAAAACAAAAGATATGTGAAAATATTCATGTTTATTATCCTTTATTTTTTGATTTGCAGAACTGCATTGCGGCGAAACAATAGTGTCAAGTACCTGTTACCAGATTCTGTCATTGAATACATTAAAGCTAATGATCTTTATAGGTAATCCTAGCTAAATCCATAAAGACAGGATAAATGTAAAAATAGAATATGGCATGTGAAAGGTAAAGGCCTTATTTAACGTCAGTGTTCCTTCAGCTAGTAGCTGGTCTTCCATGGAGCTGACAGTGCACACTGTGTTGTTATGGCTGCAGACTCATTATTGACAAAATTGTTTTTTTAGCCTCATTTAAAGTCGAGCAAGGATTTCAAATTATAAGTAATTATATGTAAAAACATTTACAACTTGAACAATACCAATATTTTGAAATGCCTTGGACTTTCATCTGTTACTTACAGCACTTTTCATAATTCTGTATTTACAACTATTTCAAAAAGAAATGTGTACATGTATATGATCTTACCATACTCAGTGAAATACTCAGAAAAAAATAATTCTGAGCCCCAGATGGGAATCGAACCCACAACCCTCCGTAAGCTAGTCGGACGCTCTGCCACTGAGCTACAGGAGACTCTAATGGCAAGTATTTCAAAAAGGTTCAAGGGGCCCAACAGCGATTGCACAATGTAAAGAAACTGACAAAGTGGACTATTTAATCCAATGAATGGCCATCTTACTGGCTATGTAATCTTTATTTTGATGTACATGTTGAAATAAATTAAAATTAATTTCACAAAATTAAATTAATTTAGTCCATCTGAGCCTATCAATGGCTACTGACTGATTCCATTAGTTATAGCTTTTGCTTGTTTATGGGACATTGTGAGCAATATCCAGAATCAACAAAGAGCAAAGACACAGATTTATGGAATCAGTCTAATCAATGGGAATAATAATAATAATGTCTTTATTTAAAGAGGGTATACACGAAATAGTGTAGAAACACTAATAAACTTGTGGCCCTCAATGCTTCAGAATGCTTCAGCCTTGTGGTTTTGAACCTGTTATAAAAACATTCCTGTAATCAAACTTTGCCATACTTGCTTGAATGAGCAAGTCAAGGTTAGCCTTTTCAAAAAGGTTACTCAATGCCCAGCCTTGTCTTGGATCTATCTTTTTGACCAAACGTCATACACACTTTTGTAAAAATAAAAGTTATATATCATCTTCAAATACTAATTATATCTTAATGTTATTTATTTAACATTAACTATATAGTTTTAGTAAAATATTTTAATAGAAAATATAATTACTTTAGAAATTATTTGAGTATTGTTTTTAAAATTATTAATAAACACCCTTCCAAGATCTACTACTCCTTCCTAGTCCTAAAACCCCAACCCTCCCCTGCTTGTCCCACAGCCCCACCTTTCCCCTGCTAGTCCAACAATCTCAGCTTTCCCTTAAGTTCAACAGCCCCACCTTTTGTCTGCTGCTCCACCCCTCCCCTGCTAGTCGAACAGCCCCATCCTACCCTTCTTGTCCTAAAATCTCAGACCCACCCCAGTTAGTACTGAAAGAGCAGTTTTCAGGAGTGTGAAAAACAACAGTACACGCCAACCACTGTAATGAATACCTTATAGTGTGTTCACTCAAACCATGAGTTTTTTCTGACGTTAGAACACAAACTTTATCCTAGAAAAGAAACCAGCGAACCCTGATATGCACTTTAACTATCCAATCAGAGCTCTCAGTAAGAACAAAGGAATCAAACATTTGTTGTGTTGGATGATGACAAAAAAATGTTTGATCTCTTTGACCCCAGATTGGATAGTTAGGAAAAATGTCAACAACAAAAAATGTTCATGGTACAGTGTCCACACTGTAATACTGGATATCCCTTTCAGTGCATCTCTTTTTTCTATGACAAACGATAGCAAATACATATTGAGGGTACCACCCCAATTTAGCTATTTGACACACCACAGAAAGCCTATTTCTGCTGACAAGGTTACTGTAGGTCATCACGTGGTGTGAAATGCATACTGTAAATCTTTGAAATGCTTGAACATTTTTTGTACCTCCTGGTGCGAAGAGCAGTAAACTTGTAAGTACTGTAGCTTTCTTCAGTAAAATACATAACCCTTATTGCAAGAACGTTGTCATATAAAAATAACAAATGGGAATTAATTATTTTTGAAAAAAGGTGTAATTATTTCACTGTTTTGAAAGTATAGACTGAGATTTTTGAGATTATCTTATTGGTATACACTAAAACAGTTATATTCTCATCAATCTAAGGGGCTTTATAATCAAAATAAAAAAGTATTGATGATTAAATCCTATTTGTTATTTTGTTATTTTTATGACGACATTCTTGCAATTAGGTGTAAAAATTTAAATTAGAATTTTTGTTTTCTATTTGATCGATGTATAAATACAGGCTGAACATTCCTGATTATCTGTAGGGGAGTTATTGATACTTGAATTACTGTCGACAGAAGCTATACTCGCACTATGAAATGACTTCACATCATCCATGTCTTTTGGAGAGGAATCCACAAGAATGTAGGTATCAAAGTCCGAAAGTACCACGTTGTAGCATGTCTTTTGGGTACAAGTATTCAAAGCCTTTTCTATCTGTGATGATTCAGATAAGCTAACAAGTTCTTCCACAGTGTAATTTTCTTTAAAGTTTCCATTGATGTAATCTTCGATTTGTCGAACTGAAAGTTCAGTTTGAAGAAAGAGATGTAATCCAACAAAGGATAGATAGTTCAGTCTATTTAATACCCTGGTGGAAAGAAAAGAAACAAGATTAGGGACCATTCATCATTTTATGTCTGGGGGGGTTGGTAAAAAAGAGGGGGGAGGACTGCCATACAATTTACAGAGAAAGGGTGTCATCAAAAATATATGGGATAGATGCTGGGAGATCACCTGAATATTTTCATAAACACAGAAATATGTGGGGGGTTAATAATTCTTATTTTGGATAGGAAAGAGACAGTATGTTTTCATGAAATTCACCATTTTCCATTTTTTCCCCATACATTGGTTTACTGGTAACAGACAAATCATGATTGACCTGAATACTAATGATGTTTCAAATCTAAACAACCTGGAAGCGTTAATATGAAACGTCATCATACTTCAGGCTTATTGAGACTGGAAGGTACTGTAGTTTCAAGGGATTATTCAAATATGAATGTTGCAGCCTTGACTGAATGCTTTGTGTTTGACCAGTGAACCAGCTGTGCAGGGCTCAAAATAACAAGCAGTCATATGCTGGCCAAGATGTCCAGTGTATGATATTTTATTTTTCTATTTTTTTCAAATATGACCAGTCAACATGCAGTCCGTTCAAAACCGTATCTGACTGGTCAAGTACCAAATTTGGCCAGACATTTACCATTGATGGGCCGTTATTTTGAGCCCTGCGATGTATGGAAAGTTGTGAATTAGTGAATTTTTTTATTCTTCTCTGACCTTCTTCCCCCCCACCCTCCCTCCCCAACACAATAATATGATGACTGGCCACTTAATAACATCGCTAAAAAAATAGACAAATATGCCTTGTGATATTGGTTCTAGACAGATTAACATCAAAGGCTATATTTGGTCCATATTTCGTCTACTGCAATTCAATTCTGTCATAAATATGAATTATTATTCTTACTTGTCTAGAAAATCTTTCAAACCCAGCATTCTTGAGTAGACGAATTTGGGTTCAAATCGACCAAACAGTCTTTTTGGTGGCAAATTTGGAACAACAAATTCACTAAAAGAATAATACATCAATATAATACAAAACTAACAATGAAAATTTATCATCATTATACTTATTTAACATAATTATCATTACTATAAATGTGCAATAAATGGAAAACACATTTATCAGTCAGAGTCACATGATGGGAAATGATTAATTCAGTGGTGTTACAGCACATCCAACCCTTTACATGCTGAAAGTCAGGGCCTCTGACATCTTTCCCTATAAGACCTTTCTAAATCTTTCACAATTCTTCAATAATGACAATACTATAATTGATATATTTTCTTACCTTGCAAAGCCATTTATCTC
Source organism: Anthopleura sola (assembly GCA_023349425.1). Classification (NCBI taxonomy): domain Eukaryota; kingdom Metazoa; phylum Cnidaria; class Anthozoa; order Actiniaria; family Actiniidae; genus Anthopleura; species Anthopleura sola. The sequence continues at coordinate 5,994,922 of JALHLI010000005.1, forward strand.
TGTGGTTCCTAACTTATTCCTTAACCAAATAAAATCTGAATATCTTCTTCTGACACAAGAGTTTTTTCTTGAAAATGCTATGTTATTTGTCTACAAGAAAATGAAAGTAGGCTTTAAATGTCAACAAGTAATATATAAATATCGCAACATGTAATGAGCTGAAAACAGGGATTAAAAAACTTCAAGGGGAAGCCCAGTGCTTTTACAGAAAAATAATCCTTTATGAGAAATATTCCCTGCACAGTTAGAATTTTTTTACTTTGAAATGTTCCCTATTTAAATAAAGTGCTTTGTAAAAAAACACTTGTATGTTTTGAACATTCTTAATTAATAGAAAGTCTATACACTACCCCTCCCTAGTATTTTTTATATTGCGCAAAAATGTTAACAATGGATGGAACGAAGGCGATAGTACTAGTGAAAAGGGGGCGAAAAGAGGAAGAAAAAGCAATACAGTCACAGAAATACGAAGTTTTATAGCAATTTTTACAAATTTTTTATACTTTTATTGTGTATCTGAGTTCCCCAAGTCGTAGATAAGGCCTTACTTCTTATACATTCCTGATCCTACTCACCTCAATCTGGATCTCATAGTCCACAAATCTCCCTCTATCGCAGTTATGTATTCTTGGATTTACCACTTCAACGTGAACAACCTATTCGAACAAGATTTAACCTGGATTTAATGACAACTTTGAAGACCTTATGCTTAAATAAAATCGTTAGCATCTAAGCTCATAACAAGAGCCTGAATCCATCGTTCCCACAAACAATCCTCTATTGACTACAGTGCAAAGGTTAGTCCACAGAAGTAGAAGATTGATGCCTATTTAGACCATTATACATTCAAATACAGTCGAAACTACAGCCGATTTAAAAAAACAAAGATCTTTTTCCTCTTCCTTTTAACAGAACAATTTAGTTTCAGCTTACTTCTCTTTGGACCGTTGTTTTTTTGGCGAAAATATTCGCGAAAAGGACTAAAATTGGCGCGAAATTATGTTTTTAAAATCGTGATTATTTTACTCACCGAAAACTCTTGCTCCTTTTTTCTCCTTGTCATTTTGGGTTTATTCTTTGAATAGAATCGTATGATAAAATAGAGCAGTGATTCCCCGATCGACCAACTCAATTCCTGTTTATGTTGATTTGATCGTCGAGTCTCGTCAAGAATGATGTAATCATGTGACGCTCATGTGACTTGAAGTACAATCGTGTCCAATCGCGTGACGTAGACGTGGTGCAGGGAGCCCAAGCATGAGAATTCAAAAATAAGAAAGAGTAAATAAAATGTTGAAAAAGCAAACAAAAAGAAAAAGAAAAAGTAAGAATGTTGTAAAATGAATAAAAGAAGGAATGGTAGAAAGAAAAACCAAAAAAGAAGAACATAAAAAAGGCTTGTGTAAAATAATATAAAATTCGCAGCTCCATTTTTAATTATGCCAAAGGTCAAGGTCATTCAGGACAAAACTCCGGTTTCCCACGCATTGGATTTTATTTACAGAGAAATGTATAGCACATGAGTGTCGCCTTTTGTTTACAGTGCACGCACGCTCTCCTCGTGATCGATTTTAACCAATAAAACGTTGAATTTAATTTGAGCACTTGATTTTGACAATCTACGAAGAATATATCAACGTGAATTCTTTTTATATCGCATTCATATGACTTCTAGAGTGTACTTTAAAAATGAATAATCACCTAGCTGTGCAAAAAAATAATATTTGTTGATACAAGAACTATGCAAAAGATTAATTTCCCGCACCCACCCCTCCCCCGGAATCTCTCCAAGTCTCAGGAAAGCACTGTCAATCAAACATCAAAATCAAACATCTTTCGTTTTCTAGTGATAACCATTTATCCACAGGAAACCCAATGCGGGACCCAATGTCAAGGCCAAAGATACAAAAGTCTCAGTCTTGTACCCAGAGCTCCTCAAGAGCTCCTCGGGAGGGGGGATGAAACCGAGGAGCTCTGGGTACGAGACTGCAAAAGTCTTCTGTGTTTTGTGTTTTGTGCGCGTGCGCTGTTGTCAATCAGTGAGTAAGAAAAGTGGGTCCAGTTCTGAAAAGCAGCCAGGGTCCCATTTTAGTTCATTTTTCAAGTATAGGCACGAGCACCAAGCGAAGCGAGGAAGTAATCTAGGGGATTTTGGGGGGGGGGGAAGTCGTACAGTTCGTTTTTGTTGGGCAGCTTACCACAAGTGCAACCAACATCGTTGCATGTTTCGGATTCGATACAAAACTTGACAAACGTAAATACATAAGAAATGCCAAGGTAGCCCAAGCTCATTCAGTTTATACAGGTTTTCCCCCTTTTTTCTTTCCTTTTTTGTTCTCCAATTTCAGACCACGTGTCATTCCCTAGAGTATCGCTTCTCTTTTCTTTAACGACTGCACAGCAGAAGGCACATAAATAGACCATTTTCGAGATGCGCGAGCGCTTTCAAAAATATCGCAGGCGCAGACATGAAAAAGAGGCATTTTCGGGCAAGATCACGCGCGTTATTGACTCTGTCCGAAAATGCCTCGAGATCATGTCTGCGCCTGCGATATTTTTGAAAGCGCTCGCGCATCTTGAAAATGGTCTATAGATACAACTCAAACAAAGAATTTTATTTTCTAGAGAATGACTCATGGCAAGAGACCATGGTCTCTTGCTCATGGTATAGGAAATTGGAAAAAATCTTCAAAGCCGAAAAAGACTGATTAATAATACGCTTATTAGGCAGTATTTTCTTGCTAGATCCCGCGTTTCTTATGGCCAGCATCAAAAAACAGATTTGCGCGCGAAGCCCTGCGCGTGCGAAGCAGTGCACATCATATACGTCACCGATGACGTATATTCAGTTGACATTATGACATCACTATATAGACTTCATTGTTGTTATTATTGAGTGAGTTCAGAGCTCAAACAGCGTGTCTACAAATCTCTTGAGAAATCTGTTATTTTAGTGCGCATCGAAATGGAAAATTTAAAACAAAACGAGAAAAACTTGGAGTAGTCAACACAACCAAACATGGTAAGGATAACAAAGAGTTTTGAAAGGAAAAGAGATCGGAAAATGAAATTTAAGTTTAATAATTCGCGAAAACGTAGTTCAAAACGTAATTTGTCCTCCGGCCGCCTTGGATCGGAAAGTTTAGAATGAAAGGTTATGGTTTCTGTTTCACATAATCTTTTAGTGAAAAGATGGGATGAAAAACGATTCAAATTATAGGAAAGAATAAGACTGTTTGAGTGAGAAATTAATGATAAGGATTGAACACACATTATCCGAGTGAAATGTGAAATGTGAAAATTAAAACGGGAAGGGAAAAAATAAAAACTGAGGAAACACTGTGAAATTAATTCTCGGCTTTGTTAGAGAGAGTTATTACAGAGCTTCTATGTTTGCAATAAAGTTGCGCAACAAAAATTTGTAGCTTTTATTAACGCATCTTTAATCTTTGGTTTTTTAATTGCAAATTGCAGCTGACATCTAGGATTGTCAGAGTAAAGCAACAGAAGAGAAGCGACGAGCAGTCTTCTTTCGATTCCTGGTGTGTTTGTAATGGCTTTTTCTTTCTGATTCTGCTGACATCTGGTCAGCTTTTCCCCAAGCCTGAAGACAAGCCTAAAGGTAAGAAAAACAGAACAGCAATACATTCAGTAAATTGCAGGAAACTGCAGCTGCAAGCACGCGTGCGCCATTCAAAGAATACTTAAGAAAAAGGCAAAAGCATTTGCCTACAAGCAGTGCATGTTAAATAAGCTGAATCGGTGAAAACAGAATGACAAGAGGTTCTTACCTACCAAATACCTTTTACATTGTCTAGCACAATTACTACAAAAAATAACTGCAGAAGTATTTCTAAAATCCTATATAGCATGATCAAGAAACAATATCCACTAGTTAGCACTATTGGTTCGCACCACACCAGGTTTGCAGAAGCGACCAAAAAATATAGGACTAAAACAACAAAAAAACAAGCAAACAAAGAAACAAACAAAACAAAGCGAATTAAGATGACACTTTTCGCCATCCAAGTACTGAAAAGATCACGATATGAAGTGAACCTGATCGCCCTCTCTCTCTCGAGCTCTCCGCGGTTTCTGCATGCTGCAAGATAATAATAATAATAACTTTAATATTTATAATGCGCATATTACATATGAATATGATCACATGCGCACATATTACACTAAATTTACAATGATAAGTAATAGATATATAAATATGATACATAAAAAGAAATAAGATTCATGGATACTCTTGCCTTATTTAGTTACAGAGACGCCCTTCATCCATGAACAGGAGAGTCAAGCCGATCCCAGGCCTGTTCCTTTTATCCCTGGACAAGAATACCAGAAGTTTGATTACAAAGTAAAAGTGGTAAAGAGAAGAAAGAGGAGTGGAGTGAGAGGCAGAAGAAAGAGGAGGCCGAAGAACAGAAGTTATAATGAGTGGACGGCAGGAAGTCCCCAAACTGATGATGATGCTGGTTTATTTACGCGGCTGTGGCGATGGATATGTTCTTTCTTCACATGGAAAACAACCGCCCCATCAACATCATTACAACAAGAAGAGCAACAACAAGAGTACATGGAGGATGTTAAGAAGATCGTAGAGTTGGAAGATACTGGTAATGAGAAGCAGAAACAACCTTATGACAAGAAGATTGTGGAATCCGAGGAAAAGTGTGACAGTAAGGAGACGACAACTAGTGATATCAGAGTTGTTGAAGAAAAGTTGGAAAAGGATCTTATAACTGAAGGAGGGAATAATGAGAGCTTTGAAAAACAGGAACAAACGCTTCTGAAGGATGAAAAATCTACGAATGTGGAAGACAGCTGTACAACTGAAACTGTTGCTTCTGAATGTTGTACGGTGCGAAAATTAGAGACCCACGTTTTGCAGAAGACGGAGAATCCAAAGACGTTCAACCTGGTTCCACTGAAACAACTTGAGAGCAAACGTTCCACTCAGGTGCCATTTGCAGAAGCATCTTTGGAAGAACGTAGTGAGACTCTCCTACAGAGTGACGGGGACAAAGCAAAGTCTAATCGCAGTACGTCGTGTTGTCATGGTAAAGAGACATGGGACACTCATGTGCTACAGAAGACCGACGACCAGAAGAGCTTCAATCTGGTTCCATTGGAGAAGAAACAGGCAGAGGACAAATCGATATCCGATCGTGGTACTTCGTGTTGTCATGGTAAAGAGACATGGGACACTCATGTGCTACAGAAGACCGACGACCAGAAGAGCTTCAATCTGGTTCCATTGGAGAAGAAACAGGCAGAGGACAAATCGATATCCGATCGTGGTACTTCGTGTTGTCATGGTAAAGAGACATGGGACACTCATGTCTTACAGAAGACCGACGACCCAAAGACCTTCAATCTGGTTCCATTGGAGAAGAAACAGGAAGAGAACAAATCGATATCTGATCGTGGTACTTCGTGTTGCTATCGTAAAGAGACATGGGACACTCATGTCCTACAGCAGACTGACGACTCAAAGACCTTCAATCTGGTTCCATTGGAGAAAAAACAGGCAGAGAACAAATCGATATCTGATCGTGGTACATCGTGTTGCCATGGTAAAGAGACATGGAACACTCATGTCCTACAGAAGACCGACACCCCAAAGACTTTCAAGCTGGTTCCATTGGAGAAGAAACAACAGTATGATGACAAAGTTACCAAAACCACTTCGTGGAGGAAGGATGTTCCTAACACGTCCACAAGGGGCACGGAATTGTGTAGTGGCCTATCTACACCTACACTCCTGTCCAGCAAAGGAAGGCCAACTTTAAAAGGTAAGAAGATGTTGTTCACTTATGCCCACATGGGTTTTTCAAACAAATATTGAATGCCTATTTTATTCTTTAAGATGACAATCAACAAGACAGGAAACAAGTTCAATTTCGGAGACCAAGACAAAGCGGCCAAAATAAAGATCACACGCCATCAACTAGTCATTATTATTACAAGCCAAAAAAGAATTCTCCCAAGTCCAATTCCAAGCCAACTGCAGATCTGTCCTGCAGAGAGAAAAACCCTTTGAGCTGGCGTAACGGTCCCAAGCAATCTGCTCAATCATCCCAGGGTCATGTGCATTTGAGCTGCCGCCACAAGGAAAGTTTAGAAACTCCTTTTCCCACATCAAACTGGCGCCGTTCATCATGTAAAACAGAGGTATGTACGGACCGGCGCGAAAGGTCTTCTTCTCAGACATTACAGCCTTTAAGGTGGCGCAAACACAAGGACAATACTAAAGTCTCTTCAAATGAAGCGATGTCTTACAACTGGAGATATGACAAAGAGGCTGCATCCTCATCTTATGCATCAAACTGGCGAATGAGATCCGAGTCAAGACCCAGGAAACAAAGAAACAATACAAAAGAGAAGTCAACAGAGAAATTATACCAAATAGAACCAGAAAGAGAAAGTTTACGGCAAGATGTGATTGAAAACACACCAAGAAAGACTTACGCACAGGCTGTTTTGGGAGGAGGTTCGACTTCTTCTATTACTTCTACCGTCAGAAACTCGCTCGTGAACACTGCTGGGAAGACACGAGCTGAGGCATGTTCTTCATTCCAAGGTCAACACAGAAACAATCTCATTCCTTCAAGATCAGAACGACAAAATAACAAATCCAGCTACAGATCTAGGAAAAGAAAATAAGCTCAGACAATTGCAATCTCAACATAACATGCTAGCTTATTCTATTTTATAATTTTACTGAAGTTATACCAGGAAAGGCATAGCACATTTTAAAGTGTGTGTGTGTGTGTGTTTGGGGGGAGGGGGGATGCAGTTTAAAGTATAGAAAAAATAAAAAGAGTAGCGGCCAAAAGTCTTCTTTGTGTTTACTGCGCGTGCGCTATTGTCCTCCTATTTTGGAGATTAAATATTAATCAATGAGTAAGAAAAGTTGGTCCAGTTCTGAAAAGCAGCCAGGGTTCCATTTTAGTGCATTTTTCAAGTATAGGCACGAGCAACCAAGCGAAGCGAGGAAGTTTATATCTAGGGGATTTTTACTGGTGGTCGTACCATCTCGTTCCCAGAGCCCTTATTTCTTACTGCGCAGGCTCAATCATTTCGTCGAGCATGCGCAGTAAGAAATAAAGGCTCTGGGAACGAAATTTGGGGTGGTTCTTTGTTGGCAGCTTAGAGTGCAACCAAATGCACGAGAAATGCACAGGTAGCCCAAGCTCATGATTTATACAGGTTTTCCCCTTTTTTGTTTTCCAATTTCGGACCACGTGTCATTTCCTACAGTAGAGTATCATTTCTTTTTTCTCTAAAGGCTGCACACGAGAAGGCACAGAAATATAGATACAACTCAAACAAAGAATCTAGCTTACCGCTAGTTATCATAGTTTTTTAGGGAATGACTCGTGGTATAGGAAATGGGAAAAAATCTCCAAACTACGATTTTGTAAAGTGAAATTTAATTCTGATTCCGAATATGAAAAGAAAAATGGGGTGTCCCGAGCTCGTTTTCGAGATAATCAGCATTTGATGAATGCCTACGCACGAGTTTTTGAAGCAAAAATTGCACCACCTGAAGTGATCAGAAAAAATTTCATTTCAGGATAATAGTTCTTTGTAGACCTTATCATGCACAAATGCCAGCTAGTGAATTTTTCTACGACACGACATGGATATTTTTGAATAAATGACAAAGAAATACATAGATTTGTCATATTTTGCCCTTTCAGTGCTCTCAAAATTCTCAAAAAGTGAAGGAAGAATTCCTACAAACATTTTTTCATGCGTTAGAAAGATTAACTTTTTAAAAAAGATTGATATAATTAACTTAGATTTCAGTTTAGAAGTTCTTTCAACTAAACTTATAAGAAGTATAGAGTTTCGTGCAAAATTTGAGGGTTTTGCGCTGTTGAAGTTCAAAACGTGTATGGTTTTTTTCAATAAAATTTCGTATTTAAATTCAGCGGTTTTTGTGCGCGCGCTCATCGTGGGCTCTAGCAATATTTTCTTTTTAGAGCCCGCGTTTTCTTATGGCCAGCACCAAAACACAGATTTGCGCGCGAAGCCCTGCGCGCGAAGCAGCGCACATCATTACGTCACCGATGACGTATATTCAGTTAACATTATGACATCACTAATAGACTTCATTCTTGTTATTATTGAGTGAGTTCAGAGCTCAAACAACGTGTCTACAAATCTCTTGAGAAATCTGTTATTTTAGTGCGCATCGAAATGGAAAATTTAAAACAAAACGAGGAAAACTTGGAGTAGTCAACACAACCAAACATGGTAAGGATAACAAAGAGTTTTGAAATGGAAAAGAGATCGGAAAACGAAATATTTAATTTAAGTTTAATAATTCGCGAAGGCGTAGTTCAAAACGTAATTTGTCCTCCGCTTTGGATCGGAAACTTTGACATGAAAGCTTTCAGTTCTGTTTCAAATGAGTGAAAAGATGGGATGAAAAACGATTCAAATTATAGAAAACAGAAAAAGACTGTTTGAGTAAGAAATTAATGATAAGGATTGAACACACGTGATCCAAGTGAAATGCAAAATGTGAAAATTAAAACGAGAAGGGAAAAGAATAAAAACTGAGGAAATACAATGAAATTCTCGGCCGTTCGTTAAAGAGAGTTATTACAGAGCTTCTATGTTTGCAATAAGGTTGCGCAACAAAAATGTGTTGCTTTTATTAACATATTTTAAATCTTTGTTTTTTAATTGCAAATTGCAGCTGACATCTAGGATTGTCAGAGTAAAGCAACAGAAGAGAAGCGACGAGCAGTCTTCTTTCGATTCCTGGTGTGTTTGTAATGGCTTTTTCTTTCTGATTCTGCTGACATCTGGGCAGCTTTTCCCCAAGGCCGAAGACAAGCCTAAAGGTAAGAAAAAGGGAACAGCAATTGCAGTCCGTAACCTATAGCAACATGCAAGTGTGCGCAAATAAGGATAAACTGAGAAAAACTCTAAGGTATTCGCTTACAAGGGGCACATATTAAATAAGCTGATTCCCTGGAAATAAGTTAACAAAAGGGTCAAATATATAAATTCAAAGGAGGATCTTACCTACCAATCACCATTTACATTTAATTACTTTAAGATAGCGATCAAATTAATCGTGCATAGCATCAAGAAACAACGGTTCGCACTATACAAAAAAAATTTGCAGACCACCCTAAAATGTAGTAGGACCGAAACGAAACAAAACCAAAACAAAGATAAGCTTTTTGAACTGGAGGATCAGGAAAAGTTGAACCTGATCGCCCTCTCTCTCGAGCTCTCCGCGGTTTCTGCTGCAAGACTGCCAAATATAATTGATAAGTTAAAAAAGAAATAAGATTCATGGATACCCTTTCCTTATTAGTTACAGAGACGCCCTTCATTCATGAACATCAGGAGAGTCAAGCTGATCCGAGGCCTGTTCCTTTTATCCCTGGACAAGAATACCAGAAGTTTGATTACAAAGTAAAAGTGGTAAAGAGGAGAAAGAGGAGTGGAGTAAGAGGCAGAAGAAAGAGGAGGCCGAAGAACAGAAGTTATCATGAGTGGACGGCAGGAAGTCCCCAAACTGATGATGATGCTGGTTTATTTACGCGGCTGTGGCGATGGATATGTTCTTTCTTCACATGGAAAACAACCGTCCCATCAACATCGTCACAACAAGAAGAGCAACAAGAAGAGTATATGGAGGATGTTAAGAAGATCGTAGAGTTGGAAGATACTGGTAATGAGAAGCAGAAACAACCTGATGACCAGAAGATTGTGGAACCCGAGGAAAAGGGTGGCAATAACGAGACGACAACTAGTGATATCAGAGTTGTTGAAGAAAAGTTGGAAAAGGATCTTATAAGTGAAGGAGAGAATAATGAGAGCTTTGAGAAACAGGAACAAACGCTTCTGAAGGATGAAAAATCTACGAATGTGGAAGACAGCTGTACAACTGAAACTGTTGCTTCTGAATGTTGTACGGTGCGAAAATTAGAGACCCACGTTTTGCAGAAGACGGAGAATCCAAAGACGTTCAACCTGGTTCCACTGAAACAACTTGAGAGCAAACGTTCCATTCAGGTGCCAGTTGCAGAAGCATCTTTGGAAGAACGTAGTGAGACTCTCCTGAAGAGTGACGGGGACAAAGCAACGTCTAATCGCAGTACGTCGTGTTGTCATGGTAAAGAGACATGGGACACTCATGTGCTACAGAAGACCGATGACCCAAAGGCCTTCAATCTGGTTCCATTGGAGAAGAAACAGGCAGAGAACAAATCGATATCTGATCGTGGTACGTCGTGTTGCCATGGTAAAGAGACATGGGACACTCATGTGCTACAGAAGACCGATGACCCAAAGACCTTCAATCTGGTTCCATTGGAGAAGAAACAATATCACGATGACAAAGTTACCAAAACCACTTCGTGGAGGAAGGATGTTCCTAACACGTCCACAAGGGACAAGGAGTTGTGTAGTGGCCTATCTACACCTGCACTCCTGTCCAGCAAAGGAAGGACAACTTTAAAAGGTAAGAAGATTTGCTGGGATATTGATCGCGCTTATACCATGTGTTTTTCATACAAATATTGAATGCCTATTTTATTCTTTAAGATGACAATCAACAAGACAGAAAACAAGTTCAATTTCGGAGACCAAGACAAAGCGGCCAAAATAAAAATCACACGCCATCAACTAGTCATTATTATTACAAGCCAAAAAAGAATTCTCCCAAGTCCAATTCCAAGCCAACTGCAGATCTGTCCTGCAGAGAGAAAAACCCTTTGAGCTGGCGTAACGGTCCCAAGCAATCTGCTCAATCATCCCAGGGTCATGTGCATTTGAGCTGGCGCCACAAGGAAAGTTTAGAAACTCCGTCTCCCACATCAAACTGGCGCCGTTCATCACGTAAAACAGAGGTATGTACGGACCGGCGCGAAAGGTCTTCCTCTCAGACATTACAGCCTTTAAGTTGGCGCAAACACAAGGAGAATACTAAAGTCTCTTCAAATGAAGCGATGTCTTACAACTGGAGATATGACAAACAGGCTGCATCCTCATGTGATGCATCAAACTGGCGAATGAGATCCGAGTCAAGACCCAGGAAACAAAGAAACAATACAAAAGAGAAGTCAACAGAGAAATTATACCAAATAGAACCAGAAAGAGAAAGTTTACAGCAAGATGTGAATGAAAATACGCCAAGAAAGACTTACGCACAGGCTGTTTTGGGAGGAAGTTCGACTTCTTCTATTGGTTCTACCGTCAGAAATTCGCTCGTGAACACTGCTGGGAAGACACGAACTGAGGCATGTTCTTCATTCCAAGGTCAAGACAGAAAAAATCTCATTCCTTCAAGATCAGAACGACAAAATAACAAATCCAGTTACAGACCTAGGAAAAGAAAATAAGCTCAGACAATTGCAATCTCAACATAACATGTTAGCTTATTCTATTTTATAATTTTATTGAAGTTATACCAGGGAAGGCGTAGCACATTTCAATGTGTGTGTGTGCAGGGGGGGGGGGGGGGGGGGAGAATGCAAATTAAAGGGGAAAAGTGGGGGGAGGGGGTAAGCCGTACCTGAATGCTGAATATGATGGATATATTTTTACCTTTCCTGAAGATATTATTAACATAGAGCTCTGTTTTGTATGTACACATAAAAACCTTTTAATTTGTTGTACACATTTCTTAAATAAAACTATATCATTAGCTACAAAAAGTATTTTTTGTGTTTCGTGCGCTGTTGTCGTCTTATTTTGGAGATTAAATATTAATCAGTGAGTAAGAAAAGGTGGTCCAGTTACGAGCAACCAAGCGAAGCGAGGAAGGTATCTAGGGGAATTTTTTCTGGGCCGGGGTCGTACTGTTCGTTTTTGTTGGCAGCTTAGAATGCAACCAACATCGTCGCATGCAACGGATCTGCATTACGACCGCGCAGTTTCGGATTCAAATACATGAGAAATGCACAGGTAGCCCAAGCTCATGATTTATACAGGTTTTCCCCTTTTCTCTTTCCTTTATTGTTTTCCAATTTCAGATCAAGTGCTTTTCGCTAAAGTATCATTTTTTTTCCTTTAAAGGCTGAACACGAGAAGGGACATAAATATAGATACAACTCAAACAAAGAATCTATTTTTTAGAGAATGACTCGTGGTATAGGAAATGGAATAAAATCTCGAAACTACACATTTTTTAAAGTGAAATTTAATTCTGATTTCGAATATGAAAAAAAAATAGGGTGTTTCGAGCTCGTTTTTCTAGATAATCCGTATCTAATGGATGCCTATGCGCAAGTTTTTGAAGCAACAATTGTGCCACCGGAAGTGATCAGCCGAAAAAAATTACAACTCAAGATAATATACCTTATCATGTACAAATACCAGGTAGTGAATTATTTTACAATATACTACATGGATATTTTTGAATAAAAGACAAAGAAAGACATAGATTTGCTCTCAAAAAAACTCAACTGAAACAAAAATTCCTACAAAAGTCAAACAAAAATTCCTACAAAATTTTTTTCATGCGATAGAAAAATTAACTTTTCTAAAAAAATTGATATAATTAATTTAGGTTTTTAGAGGTTCTTTTAACCAAACTTATAAAAAGTATAAACTAAAAAGTCCCGTGCAAAATCTGAGGGTTTTGCGCTTTTGAAATTCAAAACGTGTATGGTTATCTCAATAAAATTTCGTATTTAATTCAGTGGTTTTTGTGCGCGCGCTCATCGTGGGCTCTAGCAGTATTTTCTTTCTAGAGCCCGCGTTTCTTATGGCCAGCATCAAAACACAAATTTGCGCGCGAAGCAGCATACATCATATACGTCACCGATGATGTATATTATGCTGATATTATGACATCACTAATAGAATTCATTCTTGTTATATAATTGAGTGAGTTCAAAGCTCAAACAGCGTGTCTACAAATCTCTTGAGAAATCTGTTATTTTAGTGCGCATCGAAATGGAAAATTTAAAACAAAACGAGAAAAACTTGGAGTAGTGAACACAACCAAACATGGTAAGGATAACAAAGAGTTTTGAAAGGAAAAGAGATCAGAAAACGAAATTTAAGCTTCGCGAAGGAGTAGTTCAAAGCGTAGTTGTCCTCCGCTTTGGATCGGAAACTTTAGAATGAAAGCTTTTTTTCTGTTTCAAATAATCTTTTAGTGAAAAGATGGGATGAAAAACGATTCAAATTATAGGAAAGAATAAGACTGTTTGAGTGAGAAATTAATGATAAGCATTGAACACACATTATCGAAGTGAAATGTGAAATGTGAAAATTAAAACGGAAAGGGAAAAGAATAAAAACTGAGGAAACACTGTGAAATTAATTCTCGGCTTTGTTAAAGAGAGTTATTACAAAGCTTCTATGTTTGCAATAAAGTTGCGCAACAAAAATTTGTTGCTTTTATTAACGCATCTTTAATCTTTGTTTTTTTAATTGCAAATTGCAGCTGACATCTAGGGTTGTCAGAGTAAAGCAACAGAAGAGAAGCGACGAGCAGTCTTCTTTCGATTCCTGGTGTGTTTGTAATGGCTTTTTCTTTCTGATTCTGCTAACATCTGGTCAGCTTTTCCCCAAGCCTGAAGACAAGCCTAAAGGTAAGAAAGAGGGAACAGCAATACATTCAGTAAATTGCAGGAACCTGCAGCTGCAAGCACGCAAGCTGCAATAAGAAAGCAAAGACATTTGCCTACTAGCGGCGCATGTTAAATGAGCTGATTCCCTGAAATTAAGATTAAAATAGAATGACGAGAGGATCTTACCTGCACCAAGCACTTTGTACATTGTCTAGCACAATTATTACAAAAAACTGCAGAACTATTTCAAAAATCTTGTTTAGCATGAGCTACAAACAATATCCACTGGTTCGCACCACACAAGGTTTAAAGAAGCGATCCTAAAATGTAGGACGAAAACAACAACAAAACAACAACAACAACAACACAACAAACAAACAAAGAAACAAACAAAACAAAGCAAATGAAGATGACACTTTTCGCCATCCAAGTACTAAAAATATCACGATATGAAGTGAACCTGATCGCCCTTTCTCTCGAGCTCTCCGCAGTTCCTGCTGCAAGACTGCCAAATTGATAAGTTAAAAAAGAAATAATATTCATGGATACTCTTTCCTTATTTAGTTACAGAGACGCCCTTCATTCATGAACAGGAGAGTCAAGCCGATCCCAGACCTGTTCCTTTTATCCCTGGACAAGAATACCAGAAGTTTGATTACAAAGTAAAAGTGGTAAAGAGGAGAAAGAGGAGTGGAGTAAGAGGCAGAAGAAAGAGGAGGCCGAAGAACAGAAGTTATCATGAGTGGACGGCAGGAAGTCCCCAAACTGATGATGATGCTGGTTTATTTACGCGGCTGTGGCGATGGATATGTTCTTTCTTCACATGGAAAACAACCGTCCCATCAACATCATCACAACAAGAAGAACAACAAGAAGAGTACATGAAGGATGTTAAGAAGATTGTAGAGTTGGAAGATACTGGTAATGAGAAGCAGAAACAACCTGATGACAAGAAGATTGTGGAACCCGGGGAAAAGTGTGACAATAACGAGACGACAACTAGTGATATCAGAGTTGTTGAAGAAAAGTTGGAAAAGGATCTTATAACTGAAGGAGGGAATAATGAGAGCTTTGAGAAACAGGAACAAACGCTTCTGAAGGATGAAAAATCTACAAATGTGGAAGACAGCTGTACAACTGAAACTGTTGCTTCTGAATGTTGTACGGTGCGAAAATTAGAGACCCACGTTTTGCAGAAGACGGAGAATCCAAAGACGTTCAACCTGGTTCCACTGAAACAACTTGAGAGCAAACGTTCCACTCAGGTGCCAGTTGCAGAAGCATCTTTGGAAGAACGTAGTGAGACTCTCCTGCAGAGTGACGGGGACAAAGCAACGTCTAATCGCAGTACGTCGTGTTGTCATGGTAAAGAGACATGGGACACTCATGTGCTACAGAAGACCGATGACCCAAAGGCCTTCAATCTGGTTCCATTGGAGAAGAAACAGGCAGAGAACAAATCGATATCTGATCGTGGTACGTCGTGTTGCCATGGTAAAGAGACATGGGACACTCATGTCTTACAGAAGACCGATGACCCAAAGACCTTCAATCTGGTTCCATTGGAGAAGAAACAGGCAGAGGACAAATCGATGTATGATCGTGGTACTTCGTGTTGCTATCGTAAAGAGACATGGGACACTCATGTGCTACAGAAGACCGATGACCCAAAGACCTTCAATCTGGTTCCATTGGAGAAGAAACAACAGTATGATGACAAAGTTACCAAAACCACTTCGTGGAGGAAGGATGTTCCTAACACGTCCACAAAGGACAAGGAGTTGTGTAGTGGCCTATCTACACTCCAATCTCGGGCCAGATTGGAAAAAAGTTCAACTTTATCTGCATGATACCCAATAAAGATTTATTATTATTATTATTACACCTACACTCCTGTCGAGCAAAGGAAGGCCAACTTTAAAAGGTAAGAAGATTTGCTGGGATGTTGATCGCGCTTATACCATGTGTTGAATGCCTCTTTTATTCTTTAAGATGACAATCAACAAAACAGAAAACAAGTTCAATTTCGGAGTCCAAGACAAAGCGGTCAAAACAAAGATCACACGCCATCAACTAGTCATTATTATTACAAGCCAAAAAAGAATTCTCCCAAGTCCAATTCCAAGCCAACTGCAGATCTGTTCTGCAGAGAGAAAAACCCTTTGAGCTGGCGTAACGGTCCGAAGCAATCTGTTCAATCATCCCAGGGTCATGTGCATTTGAGCTGGCGCCACAAGGAAAGTTTAGAAACTCCTTCTCCCACATCAAACTGGCGCCGTTCATCATGTAAAACAGAGGTATGTACGGACCGGCGCGAAAGGTCTTTCTCTCAGACATTACAGCCTTTAAGTTGGCGCAAACACAAGGAGAATACTAAAGTCTCTTCAAATGAAGCGATGTCTTACAACTGTAAATATGACAAACAGGCTGCATCCTCATGTGATGCATCAAACTGGCGAATGAGATCCGAGTCAAGACCCAGGAAACAAAGAAACAATACAAAAGAGAAGTCAACAGAGAAATTATACCAAATAGAAGCAGAAAGAGAAAGTTTACAGCAAGATGTGAATGAAAGTACGCCAAGAAAGACTTACGCACAGGCTGTTTTGGGAGGAGGTTCGACTTCCTCTATTGCTTCTACAGTCAGAAACTCGCTCGTGAACACTGCTGGGAAGACACGAGGCGAGGCATGTTCTTCATTCCACGGTCAACACAGAAACAATCTCATTCCTTCTAGATCAGAACGACAAAATAACAAATCCAGCTACAGATCTAACAAAAGAAAATAAGCTCAGACAATTGCAATCTCAACATAAAAGCTTATTCTATTTTATAATTTTACTGAAGTTATACCAGGGAAGGTGTAGCACATTTTAAAATGTGTGTGGTGGGGGGGGGGGGGGGGGGGAGAACATATTATTGACATAGAGCTCTTTTTTGTATGTACATATTAAAAACCTTTTATTTCGTTGTACACATTTCGTAAATAAAACATTTGTATCATTTTCTTTCTGGTAGGAAATAAGTGTCGTTAAATCAGTCAAGGATACGAAAATGACTATTTGACCACTAGATTTTATTTGCGGATCCCCAACCCGGAGTGGGGTGGAAAAAATCGAATTTCCTTTGTTGATTTTGCTTCAGTGTACAGTTGAACCTCTACACAACGGTCACCGTCGGGACAAAATTTCCTGGTCGTTGGGTAGAGGTGGCTGTTGTGGGAGGGAGCGGCCGTTATTGGAGGTTCGACTGTCATCAGTTCCGTATTTTTCCATCATGTAGGGACTTTAGGCCGGAACTTTTAGTAAGAGGAAAATTGCTCTGAAATTCAGCTGAAACTATTTCCATGAATTTCAGTTGTTTTTTTCTTCAGAAAATTTCTTTTCCTCTCATCTTTTCATTTTTCTTTTCTTTCGATTCATCTCGTTCACTTCTGCTTGTTCACTCCCCAACATGTGTTCGATTTCCTTGACTTTACGCATGCGCTCTGCATCCCTACGATAAATAACAAGATTAAATCAATGGAGTATTCTTCCATAAAACCATAACTCATAATCCATGTACAATAAGTGAGCTAGCGAAAATCGAGGGGGGAGGGGTCTCATTTATCATTGCCATGGCATAATGCATCATATAACTTGTCCAGTATTCATGTATTAATATACAGCTATTCCAAAAAACGTTGAACACTGAAGAGTGAATAGTGCATTCCAAGACCAAAGAGCATTGTGGGTCTCATGGATTTGAAATAAAAAGTAAATATACAGCGATTTGCTCTCTATATGTAGCTAGGATATTGTTTCGGATGGAATGCACTAAAAATAAATTATAAAATAATTTATTTTACTTTAGACAATATTAAATGACCCAGAATGCATTTTGGTCTTGGAATGCACTGTTCACTCTTCAGTGTTCAACGTTTTTTGAAATAGCTGTAGTTGACTACAGAAATCCAGAACTATTTCATGGGCTTCTGACGCGATCTACGATCTGGAATCACTCTGGCCAAAAAATGAAATGAGAATATAGAATACTCGTTGCGCAAAACTGCGTATACAGACATTTCAGGACAGGTTGATGAAGGTTTTGTTGCATGCTGCTCGTTGCATGCTGCTCACTAAGCTTGAAATGCATTAAACTTTTATGTAGCACATGAGGAAATATGGCCGATAAACGTGTAGACAAAGTTGGGAAAAATTCAATATTGTTCAGTTTGACCTTCGCTGATCTCATTCACATCATCCATAGTGCATTTTGGGCTTGGTACGCCCAATCATGTAACAAAAAAAATTTCACCAAGCTTTTTTTTAAATAGCTGTATATATTACCTTTCCAGTTGTTCTTGTAGTTTTTGTCTGGATAGGAATTGACTATCTTTACGGACCTCTCTTACTGCGCCCTGGATTTAGAAGGTACGTGAGGTTAGTTAGCATCACGGAGGGGAAAAAAGCCATACACAACTAGCCGTGGTTTGCGAGCACAAGAGAGAGAGAAAAAAAAAAAAAAAAAGCCGAAGCCTTTTGTATAGTGGTAAAAGTGAGTATGGAATCGAACAAACTCTCTGCTGTGAAACTCACCTTATATTCTCGTTTTAGTTTATATTTGAGTTTTTGTACTTCATTTGCTTTCTTATTCCCAACTTTAGTTCTCTTGGACTTGATTTCATAACTACAAATGTACAACAAAGTACAAAAAATGAATGAAAATAGAACATAAAAAGATCAAAGGAATTCAGGGCGAAATGGCTTTTCATTTCTAACATCTCCGGCCCAAGATAAAAGCTTTCACTTAGATTCAGACTAATATCACGTGAAAAATTATTCAATATTAAAGGATGTTCCGAGTGGAACGAAGCATTATTTCTACGCTGAAAGGCTCTGTTGAATCCATTTATGTTCGCATTCCTACCGTATCGTAGACTAACACTTTGTGCTGACTACATGTGACAGACAGACGGACAGAACGACCGACCGACCGACCGACGAACGAACGAACGAACAAGCCAGAATGAGTAAGCAAGCAAACAAAAGAACGGAGGAAAGGATAATTTCAAAAGGAAAAACATATTATCATTCCATTAGAAGAACTAACTGACTACGCCATTGCCATAACAACAAGAAATATTTAGCTATACATACTGTTCTTGGAATTTCGGTGTGAATGACTTCAAAGGTTCTGGTCTTCTGGCTTGTAAAGTTAAGTGTTTACGAGGCTGATTTGAATATTCAGTGAGTCTTTGAAGGAGAGATGAGTGAAGGTCCTGAAAATATCAAGTAAATAAACATCACTATCATCGTAAGCTAGGATGGTGCTTGCAACACATTTTTTTGTACATTCAATTATTGTTTTTATCTTACCTTCACAGGCTGAGGATAAGACTGAATAGGTATCCTGAAAAAAATCATTAAATTAATAGATTTTCTAATAGTGTTTCATTCTTGGTTGAGGGAGACAACCAGGAATGGCGGTTTTAGGGGATTGACACAGGGTGCCCGTGACCCTCCTTTTTAAGCTTGAAATTAGTTGGCAAGTATAGCAAAAGGTGATTTTGTGATCCCTGCCTCTACTCAAAATTCCAGATTCACCCCAGACCAGCTAAGAATGAGTATAATACCTTTGTAAGTGTGCTAGTACAGGATGAAATATCTCCTTAAATGCCGGTAAGTCTTTGTATAACAAAGCAAACTGGTCTGTCAAATGTAACGCTAATTGTACGGCTCCAATCCTGAAACAAAAAGACATCAATCAGTGTCATAGTCCATATTACGATTACCGGTTGACAATGCATGGTGGGATTGATAAATGGTGGGTGAAGCATGACGACCTTTGTTATCTTGAACGCGTTGCCATGTCAACTGGGGTATCAATCCCAGAATGCATCGCTGTGTTTCAATATGGCATACTAGCGATATAGACTATGGGGTAGACTTTGCATGACTAGAAAAAAACAGGCGTTATGATTGGACACATGCTTGCATTCCTGTCTATTTGATTGGTTCAGAGCGGAAGCCATTTGAAGGCTACTGTTCAGTATTTTAACTCTCACAACAATGGTTTCTGTAAACACTCAAAGTTATTGAATGGAAATAGTTTCTGTCCATTTGATTGGTTCAGAGCGGAAGCCATTTAACAGTCACGAAGTCTTACATTCCCCCACTTACAAGAAATCCTCTAAGCTATCAAAATGATTTTGATCGACTGAGAGTATCTGTACACACAGTCACCTAACCTTGTCGGTAGAGTATCCTGTTGATCAGAGGGCATCAATGCTTCAGACAGAACGAAGGGTTTGACAGCCACATCTCTGGAATAAATAAACAGGTCAGTATTGTCAATGACAAGTGTTTCTAGCTTTGGCAATAGTCTTACTAGCTTTTTCTTTCATCAGAAATAATAACAATTCTGCTAAAAAATCATTTAAGTTTACAAGTCTCGGTACAAGCACAACTAGAGGTGTATTGAACAAGAATGCTTGTACTGGAGATATTGGCGTAGCAAGAGTGCCCGTTTTGCGAATATTTCCAACAAGATTTCCAGATTACGCCTAAGCCAAGGTCTAGAGACCCACGTGACGTCACAGCAGCTCAATTTGGAGGAGAACAGACACAAAAGAATTTCAAAATCCTGAGAATAGGAAACTTCTTGTGTTGTCCTCCAAATTGAGCTGCTTTGATGAAGTGTTGCTAGGGGTGTATTGACTATGTCCTTGTTTGCATACATCAAATTCAATGTACAACAGCTTCATACCTTGATTTTTCATCAGGCTTGAGTGCCAGTAAGTCTGACCATTTGCTGTTAGCTTTAAAAGGAGGAACAACCTGAGGTACAGGGGTTGACTTGTCTGATGCAAGGTACAGCACTCCACATAAGAAGTTGATGACTTCAGGAACAAACCGTTTGGACAGCCTTACACACTAATGATAAAGATATGAAAATGAAACTCTGTGAGCAGAAAATATTGCTGAAATGTTTAGCCAAAGTAATCTACTGATTTAGAGATAAAATCTCCACTTTGTTAGTCAACTGTTAGAACATTATCGAACCCTTAAACGATATCAGGGCTGATTAAAGTCAGGGTATGGCTAACCCATAGATTGAACCCTGAAACAACCTCTGGGCTGATCAAAGTCAGGGCATGACTAACTTACAGATCTAACCCTGAAACAACCTCTGGGCTGATCAAAGTCAGGGCATGGCTAACCCACAGATTGAGCCCTGAAACAACCTCTGGGCTGATCAAAGTCAGGGCACGGCTAACTCAAATCGAATTGAAATTTCACGTGTTAGCTTTTGCAGAGGGAGGAAAACTGGAAAACCTGGAGAAAAGCCCTCAAATCAAGGGAGAGACCTTACAAACTCTACTAAGATGTGATGCCGAGTCCCGAAATCGAACCCGAGACCCAGAGGTGAGAGGTGAGTACTCTACCACTACGCCACCCTTGATTATCTAAAACTAACGAACCATTATTCCATTCAAGATATAAAGTCAGTTCAGCTTTTTTTGCTGAATGCATTACCTCCAGATAAAGGTTGCACAGGAACAGACCTTTGAGTACATCAGTCAGGGATCGAACAGAACTCTGGAAAGTACAATTATCATAGTGTTATACTTTTGCTTGTAATATATAATAAGATTATTCAATATTTCCTTGTATGTGGGAATCATATTAAAGGATAACTTGTTTCTTCCAAACAAGAAACAAGTTATCCTTTAATATAATAAGATTGTTATGCAGAAGTGTTTTTTATAAATCAAGATGGCGATGATGATGGTGCTGATGGTGATGAGGATAATGGTGATGATTATGATGATGATTATGATGATGGGTGACGATAATTTTGGTCAAAAAAGTAAATACGCGAGTGGTTTCAGCCCCGTGTTCGCG
Organism: Anthopleura sola; assembly: GCA_023349425.1. Taxonomy (NCBI): domain Eukaryota; kingdom Metazoa; phylum Cnidaria; class Anthozoa; order Actiniaria; family Actiniidae; genus Anthopleura; species Anthopleura sola. The sequence continues at coordinate 6,016,373 of JALHLI010000005.1, forward strand.
TAGGGCAGCGTAAGGGGCAATTAAGGGCAGTACGTTTTTATTATTTTTGACAACAAAAGTTTAAAAAATATTGCGAGTCAGACATAGCTATTGAGGGTTATGCATAAATCAAACTTGAAAGTGTTGTATATTACCTGTGCCAAGATCTGCGACATGAACACCATGGCTGACGTACACACACAGTGCTTGAGGTCTGATGTTGGGAATAACAACGACACTAAACGAAGATACATCAGCTGAGAAACAGAACGGAGTAAGCATCTGGTTAGGTTTGAGATTTTAGGTAAAAAACAGGATTTGGTAATGCGCTGCTAGAGGCATGCTGCAATAGATCTTTTCAGCTTGTGCTGAACGTTTTTTTCTATTTCGGACCAGGGATTCTTATTTGAGTTGTATACTTATTCATGTGTCATCTGATTAGACTTGCTCCGAGCAGACCTCTCTGATCTGAGACTATGACAGAGTCACGAGCGTAAAAGAAGTGGGAAAAAAGAGAAGCGAATCTCGTAGTCATCCAGTGCAAAGTTCCAGTGGGTGTGATCTTAGCTGGACTGCCTGTGCTTTATATAGCGCGCGCGAACTAATACAAAAACGAAGGACTTCGCGAAAGTCTATCTTCTGTTATGCAACCGTTAAACAGAGAAATGATACTTTAGGGAATGAAACGTGGTCTGAAATTGAAAAACATTACGCCCAAGCTGAAAAGGTCCAGCATTTCTTGTAGATGGAAAGCAATTTTAGATTTTTTTCAGTATTGCGAGACAAGTTGCAGAGAACATTTCTCTGTGTAATTGTGTCTTAACATGAAAGAGATTTTCAACAACTTCAAGCTGACTAACTTACTGTTTTTAAACCAGGAAGAGTGGCCTTTCCTCCTGAAGCAGAAAAAGAAGATACTTCAGTTAGAGTAAGAATGATTCATTCAACTATGGTAGACTACTTCTAGTAAAGCAGAGGTCCTTTACCTTTCATTTCTCGTTGTGCAGTGTATTCATTGTGTAATTTTTTCAATGTGTTTTGCATACAGTTACAGGAGTTTGTCGGAGAGAACTGTGATATCTCGAACAGAAGCCTGCAAGTGAATACAAGAAATGCTTATAGTAACTTAGAATAGCTGGCATATACAGGATAACAAACAAACAAACAACAACAAAACTAGATCACTCAAAGTGACAAAAGCAAAGTTTAAGCCAATAATATGGCAGCAACAGCAACAACAACAACAGCAGCAGCAACAGCAGCAGCAGCAACAACAGCAGCAACAACAACAGCAGCAGCAGCAACAACAGCAGCAACAGAACAACAGCAGCAACAACAACAGCAGCAGCAGCAACAGCAACAGCAACAGCAACAGCAACAGCAACAGCAACAGCAACAGCAACATCAACAGCAACAGCAACAGCAACAGCAACAGCAACACCAGCAACAGCAACAACAACAGCACCAGCAACTAAAATACTAGTAAAGACTTCACAGGTATATTGATAACCACAGCTATCACATTAAAAGGTAATTTCTATTGAGTTAATTAAAGTAAAATAACAATGACTGGACACTAACTTTGTTAGTTTGTCAATTGTTCCCAAAGCTGGAGGGTCTTGTTCTACTAATTCACCAACATAATCCACGAGAATTGTAAAAAATGTCTAGAAAACAAACAAACCAATGTTAGTACTGGTAATAACTGGTATCAAACAAAGACATTTTGCGGGACCCTGAAACCACCTCTGGGCTGATCTAAGCCAGGGCACAGCTAACTTACAGTTAGAACCCTGAAATGGAACCCTGAAACCACCTCTGGGCTGATCTAAGCCAGGGCACAGCTAACTCACAGTTAGAACCCTGAAATGGAACCCTGAAACCACCTCTGGGCTGATCTAAGCCAGGGCACAGCTAACTCACAGTTAGAACCCTGAAATGGAACCCTGAAACCACCTCAAGGCATGGCTATCACATAGCCCAGAATTGGAATTTAGTATTGGGTTGTGCTGAGGAAAAATGAAGAACCTAGAGTGAACTCCTTTAATCAAGGAAGAGACCTAGTTATGAAAGTCACATGTGATGCAGAATCCAGGAATCAAACCCCAGACCCAGTAGTTGTGTAGGTAGCCCCCTTGATTTCCTGGTTAAAGATTCCTAATGATCATACCTCCATTTTGGCTTTATTTTCAGGGTTGATCTTCGGATGGTTACAAGCCTTGATTCTTTGGATGATAGTCAGATGATTAGCTTCTGGCCTGTTTCAACAGTGTCATCATCATCATTAATAAACATAAAATGTGAAATTTATATACAAATTCTAAGATGACATGGTTGGCCATGGGTGAAATTGTACAGTTTGCCATTGCTACAAAATATGGTTTTGATGGATGTTGATCAAAGTGTTTCCATGACATTTTCAGAAAACACAAAGTTTTGAAGGGCATGTGCCTATAGAATGTCATTGAAACACCTTGATTGATGCCCACAAAACCTACCTCATCACAATGACTCATACTTACCATGGTGAGATGAGATCCTTGAATTCTTTATATGTCTGTGGAGCTAAAAAGATAATGTGTACTATTGTTGTGTCCTCCAAATTGAGGTGTATTCCCAAGTGCTGCAAGGGATCTTTCTATTCTTGTGCAATTAAGGCCTATTTTTACTCTACTGATTGAAATGGTGGAAATAAAACTTAACACAACATTGAATAACAGGTTTTGTTATATAGCTAATCATTTTGACTATATAACGAGCATTCTCATTGGTTGATAGGTGCTCACGTGATACTAGTTAAATCTAACTGTATCCCGACCGGGATACAAGTGCCCAAATTTTCTAAATTTTCTAAATTGACTTGTCTAAAATGATTAGCTATATAACAAAACGCTTAATGACTGATCCCTCGGGAAACCAGTTAGTTTTGTTTCCCTCGAATCTCAATGTTTCCCTTGGCCGGAGCCTCGGGAAACATTGAGATTCTCGGGAAACAAAACTAACTGTTTCCCTCGGGACCAGTCATTAAGTGTATATTATTTGACAAAAAAGAATACAAACCATGAAAAGTAAAAGGAAGTTCCTTGGATTTGGAGCTCTTCGGTTTAGATGTTTTCTGGAATCATAAAAATAATATAAACATTATTTTTCTTGAAAAAAATTGTCAGTTTTATCTGACAGGATTCTACATTTGATTTTTTGATTACCTTATTGCCTTACTGATTTGAAAGGCCTGACATATTAAGTGAAGATTATTGACAAAATCTAATTTTAGAAAAACAAAGAAGCTACCAAAACATTCATCAACTAGTTTACCAACCTGTGCCCTTTGACTGCTTTTTGTTTGCTTTTTTGAATATTTCTCTTCTTGTACACCTTCTTCTTCATCTTCATTGCTTTCTGTAAAGTCAAAGTTTTGTACCAAATAATTATATGAAAAGATTTGCTTCTCATGCAAGTATCACTCTTATGTCTCTAATACTCCTTGCATGTAATATTGATGACATCAGACAGAAGTTTGGCATAAAAGTTTTCCTGTACTTAAACAAACTAGATCAAAGACATACACGTTTTTGCAATATTTTGCAATACATTTTTCTATATTGTTCACAAAAATGTTCAAAACATTAATACCAAAACCAGTTGCAAATGAGACTTCTGCTAAACATAGCATGTCTTCTATTTTGCTCTTGATTGAATCTGGGTGAATCTCATTTGGTTTTGGTTCAGAAGATGACATCATTTTGATCAATGGAAGCCAAAAAAACAATTTTGTAACAAGCCACTGAGATGACTGAGTTTGCAGAATATTGAGAATTACAGTAAGTTCTGAACTGAATGTTACATTTATCTGAGTAAAAGGTATAAATATGTACCGCTGTCTGTATTCAGGTCCTCTGCACTGTCCTCTTCTTCACTATCTCCAGCATCACTGTCATCAGCATCATCTTCACTATTGTCATCCTCCTCATCATCACTGCCTTCATCATCATCATCATCTTCATTATTATCATCATTTTGTCCTGTGAGCCATTCATACTTCAGGTTCTCTTCACCATCAGGCAAGTTGATTTTACCATCATCATAGCTGAGCATGGTTCTTGTGTCTTCTTTCACAGTAAAACTGAATAAAACAAGAAAAATATGTAGAGGGTTCAGAGCAAAAATGTTTGAGCTTGTGCAGAGGTTTTGTGCCATCAAACAGAAGTGTTCCAAAATTTGCACTGTTATCCATATGCCACAAAGGACCCTTGCCAATGTATAGAACATACCTATCACCCAGATCATCTGCAGATATGTGCTTTGGTTTCACATGAACAGGAATCCCTTTCATTCTTCTTATTCTTTCTTCCTAGAGAATTCATTTAACAATAAAAATGATCAAGAAGTTCTGCAATGGATCCATTGTAAAGAGATGTGGAATCTATGAAAAATTCCATGATTCAGAGTGAACCTTTTTCAAGTAGTAAAGATTTACTTACTTCAAGTTTTTTGAGTTTTTCTTGTTCTTCTTTGGCAATCTCTGCATCTGACTTAAGCCTATTAGTGGCCTGAAAAACAGGTATTAATAAAATAATTCTCAAAAAATCATGCTTTGTCTTTCACACTGCATAGCAAGGAAGAGGAGACCATGTGATACTTTCCCTTCTCCTTTGATAAAAATGTATTTAAAGTATTTTAGAACTAAGAAACTCACCTTTCCTTTCACTTCAAATGCTAGTTCTTTTACTGTAATATCATAATCGTCAGCCTTGGTGCTTTCTTTCTTGGTATGTGGATCCTAATAGAGCAATAATTCAATCAAATATTCTTTAGATTTCATCAAAATACAAACCAAAGATACCTACAGCCCATATCACTGGGCTTCCTGTGGTAAAGCCACAGGCAACCCAATCTAATGGTTCAAGGAAATCAAATGTTTCATGAGATGAGAAAGTCAGACTTTTGGTACTAAATATATGAAGAGTGACAGTCAAACAGCTTACTGTACATACCCTGAATGACATTAGTTTTCTGATGTCTTTCCAGTCTTCGTCCAACATATCAGTCATGTTTGTATTTTGTTCTTTAGCAACCTGTCTCTCATGCTAGAAATAAATAATTATGAAGAATATTTTTATTTAGAATTCCACAGAATGATATCATAATCCAGGAATTTTTGTGGGGGGGGGGGGGGGGGGTGGGGATCCAAACATATACTAAAATATGAGTAAAATAATAGACCTAAGGGACTTGTTAGAAATTAGCAGGGGGGAGAGGGTGGAAATAGGGGGAGGACTTTTTGACTTTTTAACTTTTTAAGACCCTGAAAAAGGAGGGTAATAAAAAATAGGCAGTGAAGAAAGGGATGGTCACATAAATATATGCTCTTGCAGATGTAACTGTAACACTGCTATTGATGTTGATGTTGCTTGATATCAAAGAAAAATGATTTCACATACTGTACACTCATATCATTTCGAATTCCTAGGTTTATAAATATTCAGGGTTTCTGGATATACATATATTAAAGGACAGGTCTTATAACCCAGTAACCCAGCTTTGGTTTATAACTAGTCAATGTGATCACTAATGATAAGTACCTTTTTGAGTTTAGCTTTTGCAACAACTTCTTCCATGATTTCTTTCCTTGATTTTGGCTTTGCATCCTACCATTATAATAATTATAAGAAGCATTGCACAATTTTTTAGCATGTTTCATACTAACACACACACATATATATATATATATATATATATATAGACATGTACAAGCCAAAACCTTTACTGCAACTTGCATAAAAGCTGACTATTTTATACTGTAGGAGAGAAAGGATAAATGTCATTTGTGTATCTCTGTGATACAGTTTCTCTCATAATAAATTACCTCATTCTGATCATCTGGTTTCTTTTTCTTTAAAAATCCTCCAAAGTGAGCTTCTGCTACATCATTTCCTAGTAAAAAAAGGAGAAAGCTTAGTAAAAAAACTTGTATATCATATGGTGGACACAAATACCTAAGTGTTCATATCAATAGAAAAAAGAGGATACTGATATATTTAGGAGATCTTACCATTTTCATTTTCTTCCTCTTCATCACTGAGTCTTACATCATCAAACTTATCAAAGTCTCCAAGTGACTGACCCATGTGAGTGAGTTCTTCTTCTTCAAGATTGTAGATGCCTGATTTTTCATGATGTTTCTGTTTAATGATAACCAATCATATAGAACTATTATTATTTGACTTCTATCATTTCCTATGTTCGGCAGTGATGGTATGCACTGCCTTTGCAGAATGTATTTCTCCAATTTAGAAATAGAAATAGCAAATAGAAATGCACCCCCACCCCCTACTAGATGAGCTGATATCTACTGCTTTATTGGTGCTTGAGTTTGCAAATGTTTTTCATCGTAAATGGTGCACCCCTCCTCCTAAAAAAAAATCCTGGATTGGGCTATGGGATGGCCTCCTTGGAATAAGCATGTCACACTGTGAATATCATATGCCTTGTACATGTAAATACAATACACTACAATAAGGTTCAGCACCAAACAGCACAGCACAGCACAGCACAGCACAGCACAGCACAGCACAGCACAGCACAGCACAGCACAGCACAGCACAGCACAGCACAGCACAGCACAGCACAGCACAGCACAGCACAGCACAGCACAGCACAGCACAGCACAGCACAGCACAGCACAGCACAGCACAGCACAATAGAGTGTAGTACAGTACAATACTTTATTGACACTCCCCAAATGGGTTTTTTAGTGATAATTACCTGCTTCTCAATAGCAAATCTCTTTAGTAGTTTGTCTTCTAGTGTCATCTCATTGTCATTCTCACCAAAACGCTTATCAACAAACACATTGGCCTGAAATAAAGAGTCAGTCAGTTATTTGGACCAGCCTTCACTTAGTTAATGATATATTCCCTAACTGGGCTTGAAATAATGGTCAGTCAGACACCAGTCATGATGACCAGTTAAGTTAGTTTTAGTTTGGTCATACCTTGTTTATGGTTCAATATTACTGGTCATCATGACTGGCAAGGCAAAGATTTTACTGTCAATTTCAATTCCAGTCATACATTGTCTAATAACCAGCCATTATTTCAAGCAGTATGGATAAACAGTTAAATTTTACACCGTAAAAAATAAGAGAGATCACTTACTGACGTTTTGGACGCTAGTCCTTCGTCGTAGTAAAGCCCTGCCTTTACACAGATGTTACATATAAATCATGAAAGCCATTGCACATATGTATAAATACCTTGTTACGCTGCTTGTACTCAGCCAAAAGAGTTGTTTCCCTCTGTGGACAGAGAAATTGCACAACAATTTGAAAACAAAAACGTTTTACAAACTGAAGATACTATAGTATAAAGCATGGACATTTCTTTGAAATGCTCGACAGCTAATTAGTAATATTAGTGCAGGCCTTTGATCAATAACTGTACATGTATGATATGACATACGATAGGTATAGAATAGGTCTTTCATAAATATCCTACGGGAAAAACTTGGATTATACCGATCGACTTCTGGCACAAAATAACAAACCTAACTGGCCAAGGTCGCACGTGAAAGCTCATAATAATAATTTCGTTGGTCTTATGAAAAGATTTAATATCTGCGTTGAAAATTCGTTTTGTAATTGTAATATTTAATTCATTTTTACCTTTTTAATAGCTTTTGACCTCGACACACCAGGCAAGCCTCGATCATGCTTCATCTTTCTTCCAAGAATTTCATGTTTTTTCTTATTCACGTGCACTTCAAAAGGGTTATTTGCCACTGATTCCTGACGCTGTGCTCTCTTTGAAGCTTTCTTGGCAGCCGAAATAGACTTCTTTATCTTACCCATACTCAAAATTCACTATATTAACTGTTCTTTTCCTCTTTTTATACGAATTTTACAAGAACCAAACATTTGCACGTGTGGGCCGCCATCTTGTTTTTTTTCGTGAACGTAACATTTATTCATACATAAAACCGCTGACTGGCGTACGAATTTTTTATTTATCCCCTCCCCCTTGAGTAGGATATTGCTTCTATAAATATTGACCAATCAGGAGAGTAGATAACATCACGTGTTGTTGACCGTTGTGTGCGGGATTTTCAAAATCGAAGAAGAAGAACGAAGGGAGCGACAAACGTTATTAACAGACCGCGATTTATGAAGGATTTTTGTACTTAAAAGCCTGCTTATTTTTATAAAATGGAACCACATGCGTAAGTTTATTCCTTTAGCTTTAGTTTTATGCTATAAAATAGTTCTTACTTAGTTTCTGTTTGCAAGAAAACTCTTTTTGACTTGAGTTACTGTAGTTGAAGAATGGCGGTATTTTGACAGCAACCGCCCGAACGATAATTATTTTCATTTATAAGTCGATGAATTTAACACCAAAACTACTTCTACTTTGCCTCAAATATAAGCTAGAAGTAGGCTGCTCATTCTTTTCAATCTAATTTAACCTAATTTCCGTAAAAATTCCCAAATTTTAAAGATATTTGTATTTTTGGAAAGTCGTGAAAATTTGTAGAACATTTCTTTATTCATTCTTTGCAGACCATTAGCTACAATAGATGAATCGTTTAAAGAAAACAGTGTCCAAATGATTAAAACTGAATTGGTTGGCTGCCTGGAAGGCTCTTTGGAAAATCTACAGAAGATCTGGAACGAGATTGGGATCTCTGAGGAGCAGAAAGAAGAAAGGACACACGTTGTTCTAAAGCATTTACAGACCCTTCTACAGCAGATGGTGGAAGAGGAAGAATATTTAAAGGCCACTTTGATGGAGAATGTTAAAACATGTTCTGCAGATCTACAGCAGTTATCTAACGAACTGGAAATCGAATGTCCAACGGTAACGAAATTAGTCGTTAAAATACGAAAATATTATAGAATGGACGTTTTTTAATGTAATTTTTCCAGTTTTAAAGTTTTATTCGTGTTTTCATAATTAGTTCCCAGGCGGAATCAGTATTCTTAAGTTAGAAAATGATCTGAGGACAAAAGTTGATGAACTAAAACTGGTAAGGACAGCATAATCTTAATTAAATTTATTTTCATTATTTATTTATATTTAGAATTAAATTTTATTCATTTTGGGTGGGAATGCTGAAAAACGTCAACAAAAGCTTCTGCAAGAGCATTCTCCAGCTACTGTATCTATCCTCCCTGCAGCCATTCTTAGGAATGCCAAGCAATGCTGTGTTGCATGACAGTTCCCTCCTTGCGAAATGGCTGTGGGAGAGACTAGCTACTCACTGTATGTTTGTGATCATTATTTTTGAATGGTGGTTTGCATGGTTTTCTAGGAGAAACACAAGAGAATCAAGGAGCTCAAAACACTGCGCGAGCAAGAAAATGTCTTCTGCAAGCGTCTCTGCCTCCCTGCTCACAACTTTGGCCAAAATGTTGTTGTGCCAAACAAGGAACATATCAGGGAGTTAGGAGCAAATATTGAATACCTGAAGAATGAGATGGTGAGTGTGTGTTTATACCTACAGAAATTTCCTACTGCCACATTAGAGTTGTTAGATTGAAAAATCAAAAAATCTCTTTTTTTAAGTGTCTAGTCGTTCTAGCACTTTTGCACTAATTGGGGGACACTACCACTACATATTCTATGTACACAATGCTCGATCAACTTGCATGATTTGTCACAGTTGAGGGAAGAAACCGGAGAACCCGGAGAAACTCCCTGTAGTGTAGGGGCCAGAGGGAACAACACATCAAACAAACTCAATTCGCGTACAGTGTCAGCCAGGCTCAAACCAGTGACCGGAACATTTGGAAACAGTGGTAAAAGATGACGAGTTTGAGCAGTGTATGCCACCCATTCTACCCAGTTATCAAACCAGTAATCATTGGAGAAATAGAATATTTAAGATTTTTGAATGTGTTACAGGCAAAAAGACTGGAAAGTTTCAAGGAAATCAAAGTAAATGTGATGGAACTGTGGAAAGAATTAGAAGAAGTTCCCAAGACAACAGTAGAAACAGCAATGGCTATGGATAATGCAGAAACAACTTTTGAACTGTCTGCTGTTAATCTGGAAGCTTTGAAGGTCTTGGAGCTGGAGGTTGGTGTATGCCATTAAATAAATGTTGATAAACACTATACTGACAGTTAACTGGAAGTACTAACAAGATAATTGGCTAAAGCGAGTTGAAAATTACAAATATAGAGTAAAAAAAATTGAAAACTCCCATTTCCTAGCTAGTTCTGTTTTTAGAAATAAGTCATGATATGCAAAGAAAAATATAGGCTTTGCATAAAATTTGTATTCAATTAATTTATCATGTAGCTGCTCAATGCACAAGATACATTAAAGTTTAAAAACATTATAATTATAATTATTGAGATTTTTAATTGTGTTTACAATACAGCTTGAACATCAAAAGGCCATCAATGTGAACACTTCAAAACAACTGCGAGAAGAAATCCAGTCTCTATGGACTAAGCTTGAAATATCTGAGAATGAGTACAAACCCTTCTTGGCACGTTGGCATGGATTCAAACGTTCTACTATTAATGCGGTATGTCTTGGATCAATGACCCTCCCCTTTTTATATTATTGTAAGTAGTAGTTTTCACATCTTATAGTACTGTTTTTTCTTTGCAGATGGAAAATGAAAAACAGAGATTACAAGCACTAAAACTTAAACACATGCAAAAGTTCATTGAAGGCCTTAGGTAGGTTATCTAAGACTAAATTTACAGGGGTTTTACTAAAATTTCAAGAGGCACTGGTTTACTTAATTAGGCAGCTATGCCAATGCATTAACAGGTACAATAGTCCCCTTTGAACACAGCTCCCTGTGCCATCTTGAATTGTAGTGGCCATGCCTTTGCATTGAAGTGATCTCATCGACATGAGGTGATGGTGAACCTTGCAATAATAGAGACCTTTTTTAACAACTTGGACAATTATTATTCACATGTCAGATATGGAAAGTAGATGTTAGAGTTTGCTGGCTGCCGATTTCTAATGAAACCCCTGAATTTAATGTCTTGATTTGTCAGTAAATAACTACTTCTTTGATTTGTCTCTTTAGGAAAGAATTGGTTAATTGGTGGGATAAGTGCTATTTTGGACCATCACAAAGAGAAGCCTTCTCTCCGATTAATGACAGTAAGATATTCCATGCATGCCGAAATCTTTTGACCAATTGTAGGACCACATTTCGTGTCATAAAATAAAACTTAATCATCAGTCTATTTCCAATGTAGACTAACTTTTTCCTTTTCCCATTGATTTTCCATCCACAGCTGACTATACAGAAGAGCTTCTCAACATGCATGAACATCAAGTGGAAGTCATGAAGAGTTTCTATGAACAAAACAAACATTTGTTCAAGATGGTAGAGAAAAGAGAAACAATGTTTTTAAAGATGGAGGAATATGAGGTACGAATCTGGGATTACTGACAGCCATTAGCTTACATAGTGGTACTTTTCGGGGTGGGAAAAGGGAGTAGGGACTATGATTGGTTACAAACAAGTGGGTTGTAAATGCTAATAAAAACAATAGCAACATTGCAGGTGCGCCCTCCCTCTCCCTCCTCGTCAGTCCCCTTTCCCCATGCACTCACCCCACCCCAAAAATAAAAAAAAGCACTGCTACGCAGGCTAACAGTTTTAAATATTAGATACCAGTCAATAGATACATCAAAAGTGATTTTTGCTGGCAATTTATAGCAGACATTTAATATTTAACAAATTAAAGACATCATCTTGATATACCTGAACAAGGTTCTTTTTTTATTTTCTAGTTGAAGCAAAATGATGTGAATAGGTTTTCAAACAGAGGAGGTGCCTTACTCAAGGAGTGTAGAGTAAGAAAATTGATTGAGAAAGAACTGCCAAAGGTTTGTATACTAATCAATAAAGCCAATTCAATCTATACAATAGACGGGTCCCCTTGCAGCACGTCAGAATGCAGCTTAATTTGGAGGGCAAAACAAAAGAATTTCAAACTCCTGAAAATTAGAAACTATTGTTTTGCCCTCCAAATTGAACTGCATTCTGACATGCTGCAAGGGGATCTATTCATTTTGTCAGAGTTAGGTTGTGACTCATCTCTCAATGTTATGCGACGACTGTTCAAGACAGTGCAAATCCACAAAACATGAGAAAAGTTGATCATTGCCTGGTGGAAGAAGACCTGATTAAGTGTTTGAGATATAATTATTGTAGATTACCTGTAACAGTTGTCATCGCTACGTACTGATGAAGACAATAATTTACCATCACGACGGGGTAATTGGGCAATTATAACACTCCCATCAATCAAACAAATTTATCAGTGATCTTTATATAATCTGATTGATGGCAGTGTATTTGCCTGATTTCCATGTGGGGACTGTTGTCTTTGGTTGATCAGCAGTGAAAACAATGGGAAAGCAACAGGTGTATTATGAAAAGGAATGTAAGAAAATGTAATTTTTTGTAATTTTTTTAGCTTGAGAAGGAGATTAAAGAGGAAGTAATTAAATGGGAAGCTGACAATGAACAACAGTTTCTTGTCAATGGTGGTCATTACACAGATACGATGGTACAACAGTGGGAGAATATGAAGTTGAAGAAAGAACAGATGAAATTAGAAAGGGTAACCATCAGCCTCTTCCCATTTTATGTTTTACAAGTAAAGTTATCATAGTGGCCATGCTGGGTATTAGCACTATTCCTTATTCTTTACATCTAATTTTTTCAGCAAAAGAGAAATCAAGACATTATGAAAGAAGAGTTGTTGTTTGGAAGCAAGCCAGTCACACCCACAAAAAGGTGCCTTTCTTTACTTGTGTTACAGGGCTCAAAATAACGGCCAGTCAATGGTCAATGTCCGGCCAAATTTGGTATTTGATTGGTCAAATACAGTTTTGAACGGAAGTATTGACCAGTCATATTTAAGAAGAAGAAAAAAAATAGAATATCATTATTATGTTGGACATCTTGACCAGCCTATGACTGGCTGTTATTTTGAGCCCTGATGTTATATTTATCAACATTTTTGAACATGTGAAACAGTGAAAACATGTACTGCAAAGAGCTGTTCATTAGTTGTCACCTGTCAGGAAAATATACAGTATGTGGATGTTACAATTAATAGATTATAAATCCTAATCTTATTCATAACAAATGTTCTTTGGTTTTCAGGAGATTCATCGGCACACCATCAAAGACTACACCAAGTAAACAAAGAAAGGTAAGATACCTGACACAGCTGAGCTCAGTCAGTATAATTTCTGATTAGATACCATAATCTGATTAGATACTATAATCTCACTGTGTTACAGATTATTCAAATGCATTTTATTTTCTATTTTTTCCTATGCGTTGTTTGTCTCCTACCCCTAATTGCATTAAAATTACAAAAGATTGCTTTCATGTCAGTGAAATAATGATCTTGGGAATTCAATATAGACTGACACAAAGTTTTACATGTTGTATTTAATCACATCAAGATGGACAATACTTCATCTACACCAACCAGAGTGACACTAGCAAGCATTTGTCAATCACCTTGTAAAACCAAAACATCTGGTCGTCCTCCTATTGGTAGCAGTACCAAGAAACAAGGCAAAGTCAGCAGACTTGTTTCTAAGGCTAAAGTGGTAAGCTATCATGATTTCCAGAACATATTATTATTAATAGTTAGTTGAGATTTACTAACTATAAGTGTTCACATGTTATGGAGCAGATTTCATATGAGTGTGAAAAGTTACAGCACGGTTACCTCAAGGACGCTGCACAGAATTTTGTCATAGCAATGCCTTCCTGCTTCGTGTTGCAGCGACTTGACGCCTAGTGTGCACCGGCCTTGAGTGTTATCGTACATGTTAACCCTGCTATAGCAAGGCACGGTGCATGCCATAGGTTTTTCATCAGTCATAAGAAAACTGCTCTGGTTATTTATGTCTGAGGGTTGTCTCCTTTGCAGTCGTAATTTCTTCACTTTATTTTGATGCCTTGTTAATTTTTCTCATTCTCTTTACTAGACCCCAAGAAGAACTTCTGCCAGACTAAAGGCAAAACGACAAGTACTTGGTGAATCTTCAGTGCTTAATTTAAGTAAAAAATTGAATGGTTCTATTGGTATGGTAGCTGGATCCAAGGTTACCAATGACAGGAATGCATCTCTCATGTCTTGTATGGATTACAATGAATTTGCCGTAAGTAACTGCAATTCTTAAAAATTCTACAAACTCTGTAGTTGCAAGTTGCCCGTTGGAATTTGGTTTTTCACTGCCGCCAGTCAAAGATATAAAAGGTACTGACTGATTAGTTTTGATTGATGGCAGTGAAAAACAATTTCACAACAAGCTGTTGAAATGTCCGAGTTCGTAGAATATTGCAAATTATAATTCAATGTAACTTCAAATTCCTTCTGCAATGCTAACTCTTAAATAGATATGCAAAAAAGATGAATGTAGACCCCTTACAGCACATCGGAATGCAGCTCAATTTGCAGGGAAAAACAATAGGTTCCAATTCTCAGAAGATTAAAATTCTTTTATTTTGCCCTCCAAATTGAGCTGATCAGATGTCACATGAAAGGGGTCTATTCTGCATAATTTATATCTGTTAAATAAGGTAATGCATAATATATTAATTTAATAAATTCTCTTTAAATAAACTCTGCTCTGTTATGCCTATATTTATAAATGCATGTTAGCAAAATAAAGATTTATCATATACTAGCTATCAGACTACAATAATCCTTTGCACACTTTCATTAATTTTGTCAGTTAGTACTACTTGTCTTGCTATTCTTGCTCAAGACTGCATATAGTTTTTTGATTTTAAAGGTCCTTTGTCATGCCAAAAAAAATGATGATCAGATTGTAGCTTTCTTTCTCTTACTAACATCTGCAGGCAATAACTATTCACATGTAATAGAAATTTTATCACTCAATGGTTGTTAAACTTCATGCTCCTTACTTTCAATAGCACAGTCGTCTTACTTTCAATAACACAGTAAAACACTTGTCTCACATCAACCATGATTTGTCTTGTGATTCAATGGTTTATTGCATCATTTTTTGCACTTTACAGAATCTTTGAGCCAATGAAATGTCAGTCCAATTGGGCGTTTTTACACGTATGTTAAGAATGATGTACTTGTTGTTATTGAACACCTCAGCTAGTGTTCTATAGTGTTTGTGTGTATTACCAGACTGTTGACCAAACTAACCCAACCCTAACATCAGTAAAGTGAATGTAGAATGAAAAGCCCAAAAAAGATTGTCCTAAATGCTCTGAAATTATTTATGTCATCCAACCTGTAGCTACAAGGAAGCTACCAGTTCTTGAACTAATGCTATCATATAAGTACCACATCATAATTATACACTGTTTCAAGGGCTTTCCTCAACAAGGGCAGATCCAGGAATTTGTTGAGAGGGGGGGGGGGTCTAAATGTATACTTCATACAAAATTTACTTCAAACCTGTGGCAAAATTAAATTTTAGGATGAAACAAATGGTGGAACCTTGAGTATGCAGGGGGTCTGGACCCCCCTGACCCTCCCCCTGGATCTGCCCTTGCTCAGGGCTCTATCTCTGACTGGTTTCCCTCCCTCTACAAAATTATAATTACATTGATTGAATATGAAAATGATTGTATATTTTACCAACAGGTTGGATTGGAAAATATTGAAAGTGAAAAGAACAAGTGCCGCAGCAGCCTGCTTATCGCAGAGAACAGCATGGGATCCTTTGTGTGAAATGCTTTGAATGCTTGATTGCTTTAATATTTTTATCATTTTAATGTATATATTTATAAGCTTCTGAAATCAAATACCTGGGAATGATATCGATAGTGTTAACTGCACTAAACACAAAATTAGAAAAATCTATGACACTGCACAATATGTGGGGATGGAATTATTATTAGTATTATGTAGATAACGATATTAGCTGAAACAAAAGATCATACACCAGTACAGGGCTCGAATTAGAAAAGATTAATGCCCAGACAGTTTGAAATTCTTATTTTCAGCAGGATAAATAATTTTAGAGCAAAATTCTCCTGCAATTTTCTATTTTCAATTTGTCAGTTCTAAACTTTTTTAGCCTGACAGTAGAAAAACTTGACCTGCAATTTGGCCATTTGCAGGCCCTGATTTCAAGCCCTGCAGTACTGTAGTATGTAACACTTGACTATCATCAATATTACCTCTCAGAGGATATACTAAAATTATTACAAGGCATATTGTGTAGTCTTGAAAGCCCTGTTGTATTCTCTGGTCATATCAGTATCTATACCTCCCCCCTCGCTTACTGGGTGGGGAACCTCCCTGACATGAGGTCCTAGCACAAATTTTTATTTTCATAATTTCTAACTGAGGGAGAGACTGGTATGTAATGTATTATACTACTAAGAGATTGACACCTAATGAACTGGTATCCAAAGTGGCATCGCTTTGTAAAAAGAGTGATATAGTAGCTAGTAATAGATTATGTCAAGAGTATTTTAAAACTTTACCATGTAGATTATTTGATAGAAGTGGTTTTTATATGAATGGGAAATGCATGGTAGTGCCTTATATAACATGCATGTTGTCAGTAATACACTGCAACTTCCTTTACATGCCTTGCAGCACATGGGAATGCAGAGCTCTCCATTTGGAAGACAATTCTCAATTCACAGGACATTGAAATTCTTTAGTTTTGTCATCCATTTTGAGCAGCCTCCTTCAAAGTTGCATGAAGGGGTCTACTGCCTAGTTTAATTAAGCCATCCAATGGTAGCTATAAATGTGCTATATGCATGGTTTCCCATTCATACTAAAACTACTTCTCTAACTACAACTAAACTGCAGCAGTTACCAATACACCAAACCAAAATATAGTGACAATTTGAATAACTATTGTTCTGGACTGACTAGCCTCTACATGTGAAAGCACTTTTAGTCAGTCCACAACAATAGTTATTCAAATTGGTTGCCATATTTCATTTCGGTGTATGAAACTAAAAATGTTGTAAGAAACAAAGCAATTTCATGGTGTGTATCATAGAATCTCCAGAACCAATTGTAACAATAACTGCATGTCTGCTTCCATGATCATGGCTTTCAATGGACTTTTTATCTATTATTATGTTTTGAATTTATTCAGTTTTAATGTAAATACAGATACTAGGGGAATCGATGCACAACAGCATCGATCTATAATGTAAACATGCCCAGGTTGATATCCACTTCAAAATGACTTGTTGTCCTTATTTTTATCATGGAATGCTTAGGGCTGGCATAGAGTTAAAGAGTATTAGAGTTGGTCTTGTCAAAGTATTCTTTATCCCTCCAAATTGCAAGCTTTAGTATGGGAGGGGGGACAAGGAGAGATTGACAGTAAGTAACATGCAATACCTGACTTCTGAGATATGCTTCACTTGTCTTGCACAAAGTAGTATGGGAGGGGGAACAAGGAGAGGTCTTGACAGTAAGTGAGTAAGCAATAGCTGACTTGAGGTTTGCTTTACTTGTCAAGCACAAAGTTTTCCATAATACACAGCTCTGCTAAATTAAATTATTTTTTTTCTCATTTTCATGAATCACTGAGCATTTAGCACAGGAACCTCAAATTGAAACCATGAATTACAATGCTTTTCAGGATCAATAGCAGTCATGACAACTTGATCAATCAATTGAAAGTGTTTCCATGACATTGTTGGAAAACAAAGTTATCAAGGCATGTGCCACATTGAATGTTGTGGAAACGCCTTGATTGACCAAAACCACCAAAACCAACTTTGTTGCAACAGCAAATTGTATGATTTTGCATGTGTTTGGAAAGCGCGGTGCTGTAAAACTAGATAAAGGCTGCTGCAGTATCTAATTTCTTGTAATCCAATAAATTCTTATTGCTTTGCACATAACAAACCCATTTGAAAAACTTCCTTGGCAAAATAGTGGAAGCCTTACAACATGTTACCAGCCAATAAAAACAAGTCGTTCATAATAATCAATAAGCACTTTTAATTAATCATTGAAAACAACACTAACTTCTGTACTGGTACGTAAAAAGCACTATCTGACTGACTGGCTGTGTTAGGCAAAAGGGACAATTTTCAGAAGTATTTACACCGGCCTGCTTTGCAAACTCGTTTTTTTACACTCAAAAAAATTTTGGCAAAATTTTTGAGCATAAAAATAATTGAGTCTGCAAAGCAGGCAACATCACATCTATGCAAAGGATTTCTAAAAGAACTTTCCAAATTTGCATGAGTGACCATGAAACAATGGTCTGGAGTTAAGTTTGAACTTGATAAACAGTAAATAGCTGAACACATCAAGTCCAACCTCACTCAAGCAAATTTGGGAAGTCAAATTTCTGTATGTACTTCACTCGAGTAACCTCCATGTGCAGGCCTGAAATAACAGTCAGTCATTGAACAATGTCCAGCCAGAATTGGAACTTAATTGTCGCATCAAATCTTTGCCTTGCTGGTCACTTATGGACTAGTAACATTGACGAAGAAACAAGGTATTACCAATCTAAAACCAAATTGGCTGGTCATCAATAATGGCCATTATTTCAAACTCTGCTGTTAGTTTTCTCCTGAACAGTAAATAAGGTGCAGAGTTATTACAGCAAGTTGTCTCCAGCTTGTCACCTGGTGTGCCCTGACTTGTAGGACATGAGGGTGAATTACAGAGTCTGGTCTATGATGATTGAGTGTTATAAATACTCGTGGACCATTGTGAATGTTTTGTTGCCCAACACAGCCTCAAAAGTATGAAAATATTTACAATTCTTTCAATGAAATCATAAAAAATCATTGTGTATGGAATTCTGACATTAATCATTCACAACGTTTTGACTATAATTATTATTATACCACCTTTATCTTACTAGCTTTGTATGGACACACAATTATGATTTTTTCATTTGATGTTGCATGCGACATTGTAAAAATTAGAGATTGCATTGTGTGACCATTCCTGTGATGTTGCAAAAAGTAGAAATGTGACGTCACGCATGACGAACCCCACCCTGAAAACACAATGTCACACAGGTGGTCACACAGTGCAATCTAGTTTTTGCATCATGTCTGTTATTCAGCGTAAATGTTAAATGACCTTTGTATGTTAAAATTTATATTAATATTCAATATAGAGTCTGTGACGTTCTTAAGACTTTAAATTGTGTCCAACATGGAAATAATTGGAAGAGAAATCCATGAAATCCACTCATAGTCCTCGTTACCTACTAATAATATCCAAATAAATATTTGAAATGGATGTACAGTAAGAACAGTAACTTTGTATGTGTTTGGCATGGGATTTGGAAGTGATGAATTTTCTACCTAGTTTTCAAAAATGATTATTAACTAAAGTTAACTGTATTTTGCATTTATTACAAGCGTCTTTAACATTTCATTTGTATGTAACATAATTTTATATTAATATTAGATTGAATTAGCATTCATACTTGTATTTATCATAATTAATATGGTTACTTCAAACTCTTTGGGATACTTATAATTCTGTAGTTGTAATCTCCATAATTATATGATATCAATCATTCAATGAATAAGCCTAGCTATAACTTTAGTATGATTTTTTTTTCTAATATTACTGGTATTATATTTTACAGTCCTTCCTTGATTATTATTAAAAATCTGTAATAATAATAGTTCTGTGTTTGTGTAGTACTACAACCCACCTCAACAAAAAACCTAGTGACACCATGTCATCAAAACATCAACACATCACTAACGATCTAGGACTCTATTGACAAACCCTTACAGGACTGTGGCCATTGGAGCAGATGGTCTGGCTTACACCAATAGTTAAGAGTTACTTAATGGGGCACTTGGATAAAAATCAATGAAAATGGGAAATGACTTGAAACTTGGTTAAAATTATCTGTATGGCCCTAATGGTAGTCAAGTGACATTTTCTTCACAGTCAAAAGTGCCAGGTAAAAATTATCATCTAAGTAATAAGTTGTAAGTAATAATATGACGTCATTAATCTTACACCCCAATTTCTCAACTGCAAGTGGCTCCCAAGCTAATAATTTTTGCCAATCATCCTCAAATATTTGATTTATTCGGACTTGCAAAAATTGGGGCGTTTTCATCCAAGTGCCCCTTTCTATAATTTCTAATTTGCAGTTTGTTTTCTGCTCACACTGGTCAACCCTACGACCTATGTTACCAACACCCTATTCTTATTGACATCTTATCTTGGTATGAATAAATATAACGTATTAATTTTGTTTCTAACCTATCAACACCCACAAAGTACCCCCTACTGACATACTATGGATGGTATTGGACCTATTATTCAATATAAGTTCTAGGGATTCCAAATAATCAAGGTTAGACTGTAAAATGAGAATGTTAAGATATTAGGGAACTTAAGCAACTCGAAATCTAGGACGGGGACGTGAGACCTGAGGTTTCAGAATTGAATTTAATGATAGTGGAAGATCTGGAAATAGGTGTTACTTCTTGATCTCAAGACATGAACGACATGCAATTGCTGAATATTGCATTGTGGCGAGAACGATATCGTCCTTTCTTGTTCAGATACTGACGTTCCCGTTCTAGATTTCGAGTTGCTTTTTCCCTAAGTAAACACAGTCACACTATTGACTGTTACTTTATACAATTCTCTATGCAAGGAGTCAGCATAATATACTAACCCATAACATGGCGTCATACCTCTATATTGTCATTAAACTAGAAGTCATGAATCACCCACTTACTGGTACGCTGTTGGAATCCACTGGTTGGTTGTTTTCATGATCAACATCATTAGCTGTAGGTTTAGAAGTATCCTTATCTGGACCATTACCATTTAAATTCTCTGTGCTTGGCTGCTTTATTTCTTTTAAAATTTTACTATGAAGAAATTGAATGAAATATATGATTACTACATATAATCACCTTTTCTTTAAAAATGTGATTTGGGATCCCTGTGTAATTTGAAAGCATAACATCAAAGCTCAAAAAGCACTCTGGGAAAGTAAGTTTTTTTAAAAATATCAAAGGGAAATCAAAGGATATAATTATAAGAAAAAAATTACTGTTATTTTCGACTGTAGAAATCCTTTTATTTCCATAGAAAATGTTGAAGGAAAAATTATCAGATGAATTGTTAGAGGAGCCAAAAAAGCATAAGAACTCACTTTCCCATCATGCTTTGTGCTAGAATTTCGAGCTCATGCACATTGGCTATTGTCCCCTTCCATGCCCAAAATGGTTCAATCAATGTTTGTGACTCCCCTTCTAAATCTGTTCTTGGTACACTGGGCCATCTTTGTACAAAATGTGGTGCTTTTACTGAACTTGTAATGATATTCCTGATTTTGCTCTCTATAAAGACTGACGACTGGACTAAACTACAAGTTAGGGTACCAGTAGAACTGGCTTCTTCAGAGCACAAACATATTGATGTTATAAAGATTAACTTACTTTTCTCTATTATACAATTTAAATTCTTTTTTGATTTCCTCTAGTGAAGCCTGCATAGGGTCTTCACTGCCATTATTATCCTACATTGATACAAAACAAGAAATCAAAGGTCTGTTGATGTGATATTCAGTACTGCGATTCTCAATATTCTGCGAACTCTGATATTTCAACAGCTTGTTGTGAAATTGGTTTTTTGCTTCTGTCAATCAAAACTAATCAGTCGGCACCTTTTATATTTTTGACTGGCGGCAGTGAAAAACCAAATTCCAAAGGGCAACTAGCAGGTACCAAGTTCGCAGAATATTGAGAATTGCAGTAACCCTCTCGCTCCCAAGAGTGGCACTTGGTACTCATCCATGAACGTCAAACAATCCAAATCAAAAGGTGTACCGTTTGGCACTCTCACTTCCATTTGAAAGATATTTTTTCTTGTTTCCCTACCATTTTGCTTGTCATTTTTGCTAGCCTCTTTTTCTTCTTATGAAGTGGTTTAGATTCTATGATCATCTCTTCTAGTTCATATGTTGGATCACAGTTTAAATGATCTTTCTGAAAATTAGATAGTCAGATCAGACAAAACATTTTACAAATATGTTACTTCATGTTGACACATACTACAAGCGGCATAGCAATATGGTTACTAATCTTTTTTTGCATAACAGTCCCCTTCACAGCTACCTATGCCAACTTGAAAGGTAGCCATGCCTTTGCATCAAAGCAAGACATGTTACATTGCAATGATAGAGATGTGAATAATCATCCAAGGTGTTAGAAAAGGTCTCTATCATTGCAAGGTTACCTGATGTCTTGCTTCAATGCAAGACATGGAGCCCTACCTTTCAAGATGGCACAGGGAACAGTTAAGTGGACTACTGCCTAGTTGTGGTTGATCAAGAATCTAATATGTATACATATGTATATATCAGGTACATATGTATATGATTATTTTATAGAATATGCGCAATATAAATAATAAATATTATTATTATTATTATTATTATTATTATTATTATTATTATCATCATCATAAGGTATACAGGTGTACTGCCACACTTACCGGTGGTACAAAGGAGGGTTTGACATTCTTATTATATACATCATCCCAGTTGACATCTTCCATTATTTCTTGTTCTTTTAGACTTTCAAGAGTACTTAACCTGAACCTTGGGTCCTGTTGAAGAAGCTTGAAGAACAACAGTATGGTTATAATACTGTCACAGAAAGTGGTTTTTTTAAAATCTTTATTCACAGACAGAGGATGCCTATATCACTTAAAAGTGCTTTACAGAAGGGTCCTCCTAATCCAGGCCTATCCAGGGAAGATTGGTATATCAGGGGGGACTGGGGTGGTATTCTAAATTGATCATACAGAATCAGTTACTTGATAGAATTTTCTTTTAGAGGTATTCATAATTACCAGTTATTTTAGATTCTAGTTCTAGATCTAGCACCAGCCCTAATAATGCAATAATTATATCTCTCCCCTGAGTTAACTTTTACTGCTCAGTCCCATCAAAAAATCTAATTTTGATTGCATTGGAGGGGTGGGGAGGGGAGGGGATGGAGGAGGAGAGATAGGGAGACAGACGTCCAATGGGAATTCCTAGCTACACTATACCCTGTATACACCTGAGTGCTTTAGGACTGACCTTCCCATCATACACAACTCTCATAGCCTTTTTCTAAATTCAAAAAACAGGATGCATTGTGGTCTAGCTTTGACATTTATGACCATATAAGGCATACTAAACAAAATATAGACCACAATGCACCACAATGCACCATGTTCGCTATCTCAGAAAAAGGTCAATGCAGAGCTAATTTCCTAGTACAGTATGACCCTACTCATGATATAACCCTTCCAAAACAAGACCTTGTTAGCCCTGTTAGTGATACAATCAAATTATAGATACATACTTTTTGAAGAATACTAGTGATGGATTTGGACCAGCCATTCAGATAATATATTGATTCAGAAGAAAACATCTGATTGATATCTTGTACACTTGTATTGGCATGAATTTCATATGGTCTCTAGAAATAAAAAAAGCTGAAAATGTTATGATATTGAAGTTTAATTTTTTTAGAATTCGACAAAAAATAAGTGGAGTTATGGGAAGTCAAAGTGATCCAGATTTCTATATGTTTTGCCGCGTTTGTTTCAATTCAAAATGGCTGCCGAAAACTGTGAAATGGTCTATTGGGATCCAGTGGAGGAAGAGCCACTCTATAGAATCCACTGTTACTTCCCATTTATTTCTTCTTTTTTTTAATGTTCTTAAGGTTTTTCACAGCTTGAATAATAATTATATGAAATCTGCCCTACCCAACACAACCTGACGTCTTACTTACCCTTCCTCTCAGCATTTCATAAGCACAGATACCTAAGCTCCACCAGTCTACAGAAAACCCATAACCCTGGGTCTCGTTACATGCTGTTTGGAATATCTCTGGAGCTGGAAAAGAAATCATAAACAAGAGAATTATTAACTTGTCACATCCAACATGAACTTCCAAGTAAAAATGAATAGAACACTTAAAAGTCTTAAATTTATCACTTATTTACTTCACTTTTGACCAGGTACTTTTATATTGATTACCTAAAAGCCTCTATGCTCCGGAGCACAGGTAGCCCATGACAGTAAATACCCCATGCTCCCTGAACTCAGGTAACCCATAACAATAATTCAAGCAATAAGGCAGTTCAGAGTTTAAGAATCGTTTTCAGCGCACATGAGATCTTATCCTGAATTTTTCACCTTTTGTTTAAACCTTCTTTTGTTTTTAATTAAACAAAAGGTCAGAAATTTGGGATAAAATTCCCACTGAAAATGATTCTTAAACATACTATGAACTAGCTTATAATGAACTATAATATTGCAATAATATGATATACTGTACTAAGATCACAAAATACTGGAACTGGAAGAAATTTAAAAAATAATTAACTTGATAGATTGACAGCATTTTAAAGGAAATTCTAGTTTTTTAGTTTCAATTCATACATTCAATAATTTGTGAGACACATTAAGCAAATATTGGACGAGGTTGAGCAAAGTCGTCATTTTTTAGCGGTGAGCAAGCAATTATTTGCCGATGCCAAGACACTAACAAATCTCGATATTTTACGATAACCTTTATCATTCAAATTATTTTTTCTAATCTGAGGGGCATGCGCACGAGTCAAACAATAACAAAGAAGTCAGTTCATTTTTTCAGGGAAGCGAGCCATTGTCAAATGCAACGTTACTGCACATGAGCAAACCGTTATTTGCAGCAAAATGGCTTTATACCATAATGCGCATGAGCAGACCATTATTAATTTTGTAGGCAGTTATATAGCAAAATAATTTGAATAATAATTACTGTCATATGACAAGCGCATGTAGAGAGCTTCTATGACAGCTGTTACTCATGAAAAGACAAAACAACATAATTTCCTTTTTAGGAAATGAAATCTCTTATAATCTCTTATCTCTTACAAAATAATTATATTGTTTTAGCTCAAGACATGTCCACACATCCTTGCATGTTAAAGTAACAATTTAGATTTCTGCTATTAATTTTACTAAATAAATACACAGATCCTGGCTTTGTTTTAGTGAACACCAAACAATGGGTAGTTTTCCAAATGGAATATAGAATGTCCGACAAAAAAAACTGACTCAACTTTAGAAGTATTTTTACTAGTTTTAGAATCCATTAATTTTATTCTAAGACACACATTTACATACTTCAGCAACTGGTGTCTGTTCTAAGCTGTATATCAAAAACACATTTTAGATTTTTAAAAAACTATTTCATCTAAATTATAAAATACAAGTAACGAATGCTTGAACTCAACTACTTGGTATTCTAATTATTTCAATACACTTAATCACTTTTTGAAAATGATTTAGGGAAGTACAGTGCTATGACAGGTGTTCTGATTAATATTCTCTTTCAATCGCTATTATTTATGTAGGAGACATACAATTTGTCTTATTTTTTACTTATTACTTTTCAGTAATAACAGCACTTTAGGCTAAAGTCCTAAAATCAATATGTCATCACAATATAATTATTTCTGTCATAAAAGTCTTGGCATAAAATACACAAATTCATTTTAAGAGATTAGGAAGAAAGGCAATATAATGACAGTAAATGGAAAAAATATTTATTATGATCAGAAAGAAACTAATATCTCAATTTTAATATGTCAAAACGATTCTTAATAAAACACATTACTGACACAGTAGTCTGAATATTGGCATGATTGTATGGTTATTATAAAGAGTAAATTATAATGAGAAAAACGAAGGTTAAAAGATTCAAAATAGAGATGATAATAACTTAAGTGCATATTAAGAAACCTGGCAGTATAAAAGTGTATACGTATAATCATATATTATAATGTAAACTAGGGTATACGGTATAAGATTGTAGTTTCATTTTTTCCCTGCTTTAATCTTTTTCAATAAAATCCCAATCAAATAGAATGTGAGGTGAGATATTTGTAGTATTAAGACAGATTATATTCTTCCTATTGATTCAAATACAAACTAATGTAAACTAATTAAATATGAACCTGTATATACTACCCAAATCATTATTTGTTAGAATATCCTAATAACTTTTTCATCTATTTCAAAAAAGGTTGTTGCAGAGGAAAGCGACATGCAACAACACAAAATGGCAAAGAACATCTGTACTTTACTACTTATTCATCATTTAGACGTGATTATTCTAGTTTTTTCCTAAGGGTAGGCTGCAACTGTTTCGTAAAAAAGTGTTATCCCGAATCTTCAGCCAATTTAAGCAATGTTTGCATATTATGGTCTTGGCTTGTTGATTGCCGCTTTCCTATCCCCACCCTCACCCAAAGCGAATATTTAAGTGCCTATACCACCTCCAACAATATTGTCAGTATTGACTCAGCACTCTACATGTACATTAGGTGAGCTGTTCAATGTGATGCGTCTTGAAGTTATAAAGGTTTTTCCTCAAATTAAAATAGTCATCATTAAATATACAAAACTTCACTGGTACAGATAAATTGAATTTGGAAAGGATCACTTTTTCACCCATGGGTCTGACCTGGGGACAGAACTGCTTTGTGTATTGCTGCATTGGTGATTGGAACAGTCTCCCTAAACAAACTAGAACTTTATCTTTTAACGTCTTAAGTTAGCTATTATCAATTCAATACTTAAATTTTTATTATCATAGTTTTATATATCATTGACTTTTATTTAATATGCATTCATAGTTTTGATTTTTACTTATATATATTTCATAATTCTAAATTCCTATGTTTATATTTTCTTTTATTATTTTTGTTATTATTACTTTGTGTGTGTGTGTGTGTTTCTCAGGGCCTCACTGAAGATCACTATTGTGAATGGGCTCCTGATGAAAGATTTATTTATTATTATATTATTACTATTATGAAAACTATTGCTAATTAGTTTCTGCATAGTAGCCAGTGTTTCCAGTTACAAGGAACAACAAATAAAAATAAATAACTATTTTGACGTCAAGAAAAAACCTTCATAAATTCAAGATGCATTGCTCAAACTATATAATTTTTTTGAGGTCACTGAACAGCTCACCTCATGTAGATTATCTATACTGAGAAAATTTCACACAGGTGGTATAGGCACTTTAAGAATATGACTTCCTCAAGCGCGATCAATCTTATCATTTACATAGTTTATCATAAATTCAACAAGGATTCTCTAGGTGTATGGCTTCTTGATCTGAAGTACTTATCATTAAGATATAAAAAACTAAATAAAATCGTGCAGAACAGCTGTGCTTAAAGCTTCATACCTGATAATGAAAAATTTTGTACTGTAGAAGACTGGATTTTTTTATGATGAAAACCTTTCTACATGATCTACATTAGTGATTTTGTTTGAGTCTTATTCCAATTCATTAGCAAAGATATTACACAGGGGAAAAATTCTGTTAAATGCAAATGAACACACTTACAAAAAAGGAAACAGGCAGGCAGTACTTGTCTAGTGGTCTGCTAGCAATAAGGCATGTGCCATATGTCTAACACTTGTCCAATGAAAATCCCTCTATAAGGTAAGTGGTCTGTAGGACCTTAGTTAACAAGCTATAGCTACTTAACAAAGAACAAAGCCTCAATTTTTATGATAAAAATAATCAGGAAATAAAAATTGTGAATAAAAGCAATATTTTTAAACTAATTTTTGTTTTCAATAAGAAAGTCCAGGTGATACGAAAGCTGCTTTGTCTCAACAAGGAACTAGCTTAAAGTAATTAGAATATTTTTAGGAACTTTTCTTACATCGGGACTGGGAATATGAAACCAAAAATTAGTGACTTGAGCTTATAATTGATTTCAAAGAAAAATGACATAAAACATACTTTTGTAAAAAAAAAACGTTTCAAGTAATTCTTACGAAACAATTGCAACCAAATCATGATTACCCAAAAAATATTAAATATTAAAAATTACAACCATAATAAATTCAAACTTTGCTAGCTTGCTAGCTAACACTTTTTCCCTTACAAATCCTTTTTATTTCTGGCATTCATTTTCAAACAACTGCTTGTTTTAAGGAGGTATCAGGGCTTAAAAGAACAGCCAGTCATTGAACAATGTCTGGTCAGAATTACAACTTGTCTGATCCAGTCAAATGTTTGCCTTGCCAGTCATTTTGAACAGTAACATTGAGCCAGAAACAAGGTAGGACCATGTTAAAACTAATTTGGCCAGTGACTGGCGACTGACCGCCATTATCTTAAGGTATCAGGATATGATTAGGACCCCTATACGCACTACCTCAAATTTCACAGTACAGGGGCTTTACAATATTTTGCCATAAAAGTATACATTTTCTTAAAGCTACATAAATGTAGTTTTCAAATATATATTTAAAATTGTCTAATTTGGAACATAAAAAAAAGTTGTTGAGTTCAAAGTGACATTCTACCGCACTTCCGTTGACAACTTCCTGCAGGATCAGAATTTCCGCTATATTGATCAAAATTACATTAACATACTCTGTGGATAATGAGATTTTTGATATCTTTTTTTAGATCATGCACAATCACACATTAAATCTGGATGTTTCGATTTTCTGAAGTCATAATTGCAAAATATACAATATCTTTTGAATGAAAAAACATTTCAAAAATTTGAGACACTGTTTTTTAGATTGCTTTGTGATTTATCATAATCCAGAGCTACAATGTGTTAAGAAAGTTATTTTGGTCACTCAAAAACTGCGGAGAAACCCAATTAACTTTTTTTGTGTTACAAAACAGAAAATTTCAAATTGATTTTTGAAAACTATGTTTAAATATTTAGTTTTCAGAAAATGTATACTTTTATATAATAATATTGAAAATGCAGTGCGAAATTTGGCTCGCGCGTAAAGTAATCTCGAAGGCCTCGAACGTATCCTGATACCTTAAGCCCTGGGATAAAGGTTTAAATCACCTGTTAGTTCTAATGGTCTATCAATGTGTTTTCTTTCATAAGTCAATATAATTATTTTCCTACCCATATAAGGCTTGGTACCAGACATGGAGGTTGCTAACGTTCCTTCTTCAAGTACTGTCGCAATGTTGAAATCTGTCAGATGAACATGTCCTACAAAATCCAAATTTACAAAAACTTAGAATTCTACAAAGTTCTAAAAATACATGAAATCATTATTTTTTCTGTGTTGTCTAATGGCTTGAAACATGCAGACATACTTTGAATACCATTCAATAACAATTAGGTAATCATCATTAATAACTTTGTAGCAATATAATGCGAGCATCAGTGAAACTTAAACAATAGCAGCATTTCTTAAAAATGCCCCAAGGGTTTCTGCACTCTCACTGGTGTTGCGGGCTAGTGAGCACATTATAGTTATATGTAACAAGCAACCATAACTGCATTACCAAGCGCGATACAATATCCACAAAAAAAATTATAAAATATGCTATACGATTTATACCAAATATACTTTTGGAATATGGACTGAAGAAGTTATAACTTTCATCTTGCAATAAGTGTTTCTGGGGTTTTGTTTTGATTTGTCATCAATACATAGTATCGAATTATAAGTAAATTTATATACAAAAATACAAACAACTTAAGAACAGAAAATATGCATCATTAATTATCCTAAGATAATCATTAGGATTTTTTCAATCCGTTCATGGATAATGTGAGTAGCTTTAACGATGTTTAGTAAGTTTTAAGTACTGAAAATGAAAAAGAAAATCAGGAAAAAAAATACGAAATTTTTCTACAAGCAAATTTAATATTCAAGATTTTCAAGTAACTACAAGTAAGATACCACACAGCTTCCTATAATTACCGATAAGAAAGCCCCTAAAAATTTACGGATGTGTTAATCAAACAATGGGAAGATTTCATACTCGAAAAATTCATAAAATTGGTCATTCAAAAATGCAAAAATGTTTATAAACAAAATTATTTTAAATCGTAATCAAAGCTTTTTCGGATAGTCAAAACAATAGATTGAAAACATTGTTCAGTGTTTTATGATATTGTGTTTAGAGATTACAATTACACAACCTTCCCGCTTCGTGGATATTCTTTATCTCGAACTATTTAACGAGAAATCTCTTCAAAAAGGTTAAAATGAGAAAATCTTGGAAGAATATGGAAGAAAATGTCTTAGTTTAACTTACCTTTTTCGTCTAGTAAGATATTGTCAGGCTTTACGTCTCTGTTTTAAAAAAAATGCAATAGCTTCATCACAATTGAAGTCGTGAGTAATGCAAATTTAAAGTAATCAGTCGGGGAATTTTTGTGGTAGAAAATAAGACTGGATATTACCTGTGAATAATTCTATTTTCTCTGAGATATCCAAGAGCAAGACCAAGTTCACATATGTACAGTTTCATTCTCTTTTCGTCGACTTTCATTCCCTGTTGAAGATGATAGCGAATATCTCCGCCAAGAAGTAAATCTACTACCATAAACATATCTTCTTCGTCTTGGAAAGCAAACCATAGATTAACGATGAAAGGATGTTCGATTTGTTGAAGGATATCCAGTTCACGGAGGACATTACGAATGGCATCTTTCTTGAGGCAAGCGTATTTATTCATGTACTTCATGGCGTACATGGCCTTCGTGTCCTTCTTCTGTACAATACATACCTAAAACAATCATTAAAATATCTTCTTTAGGGTTCATATTAACCTATTAACGGGTAAGAATAATAAAAAAAAGGTTTTTACCTTGCCAAAAGCACCTTTCCCTATGGCGCGGAGAATTTGAAAGTGGTCGAAGTCAACTGCAAATAGACAAGGAAGAGCAATGATATGTTTACGGAAAACAAGTTTGGGAGAGCTTGAAAAGGGATTATAAAGGTGTTACCTACCTTCTCCATTCACATCGTAAGAAGGCCTTCGATTTGAGTGTATGCCTCCCATAAGAACACTAGACTTACAGCCTATTTTGGCTGAACTTCGATTCGAACCTACCCGCTTCAGCTAAGCCGAATGCGGGCAGCTTCATGAAACGTGAACTTATCTGTCAAAAAAACCCAAAACAGCAAGCCTCAAGGAGTGTCAAAAACAGATTACACGGCCGTGGAGACTTCCTTTTCGGCTTAAACAACCTTCTTGTAGTCAAAAGCGCATTACATTACGATGTTTTTCAGCATAAAGACTTGTTCTTTTTGCACGGTTTCGTATCTAAGTAAACCACTCCACAGGACAGTCTTCTTTCCCCGCGTGACGTAGAGGTAAACACGGCTTCCTATTGGTCCATCACACGTGTTCACCTGGCTTGGGTTAATACTTTACCCGACAAATATAAATGATATTTGCTATTTATTCTCGTTTCATTCATTTCCAGAGGATTTAGTGTTCCGTTGTGCCGACAATATAATTGACCTGACAAAGATATATTGTGTACATCAATTTTGTGCCATTAATGTTCAGATATCAAGAATATGGTATTTTTAGAGGGGAGGGGAGGGGAGGGGAGAGGAGGGGATTAGGGAAGAGTAGAGGACGATGAGAACTAGCTGCTTGGAATATGCCCAAAGCCGTTGCGTCAAAATAAATACGAATCTTAATGTCCACGATATATTTATTCATTCAGAAAGTAGTCGCCAATGCTAATTCAAATTGTCTTCTTTTTTTTTTTTTTTTTTTTTATAAGTTTCATTTTTTTATACTTTTAACTGAATCATCTTTGAAATGTTTTTGATTGTACGTAATGCCCATGGTGTCTTCCTACCAACCGTCTACGCAACATGCAGCCATGCGAAAGGAAGTCAACAATTGCATCTTTTTACCTCACTTGATGATCTAAGCGGATCTAAATATTACTCTATAAATACACAGCTGCCGTTCATATAAGTATACCGAAGAGAGAGAGCACTTCCCTTCTTTTCACGCTTTTCTTTTCTATTTTGTTCTATTCTTTTCTCTTTTTTTCTATCCTATTATTTCCTTATTCTCCCTTTCCTTTCTTTCTCTCTTACTTACTTTCTTTCTTTCTTTACTATCCTTTTTTCTTTCTTACGTTCTTTCTTTTTTCTTCCTTTCTTACTATCTTCCTTCCTTCTTTTCTTTTTTCTTTCTTTCTTTCTTTCTTTTTTCTTTCTTTTTTCTTTCTTTCTTTCTTCTTTTTATTTTCCCTTTCAATTCTTGTTCAGTTTCTTTTTCAACTCTCTCAATGTTCCTCTTCGCCTTCTTCTTAAATTTAAATCTTTCTACTCTTCCTTTACTTCCTGCTGGTTTAGTAATTACTGATCTTTCGCGAATGATTTCAGCGCTATGAATTTGTTCACCTTTCGAATCTTCGCGGATCGGTTCTGAAACATCTCTGTAGGATCATTTATAACCGAATAAAAGGTATAAACAGCGCGGGCCTCTTCACTTTCATAATAAACAGTCTTTCCCAAAATAGATTTTAAAATATTCAATGACTAACATTCATAAATAAAATATTATATATTTATGTCATTTTATTTGAGTATTATCTGAGTAGAAAGATGAAACAAGCATAACAAAACTTAAAGTAAAATAATTCTCCCTCGACCATCAAAAGCTACCGAAAACAATTCCAAGTCACAAAGTCTCGCCACTGCAGCTGCCTAAGGCTGCTAGTTTGTTTTCGATTTTTTAGAGTAATTGGTTTTCACTCTTCAATTCAGAACCAGCGTTGTAATAACTTCATCGGTGAACTTTCATCAATAGCAATAACGCTATTAAGAAGTGCAGTTTTAATTAGTCTCAGAAAACGGGTTAAAAAATGATGTCTGTCACGAACTGTGCATGGGAAAATCGAACACTCCTTTTGTTCGCTTGTCAAGAGTTCTCGTTTTCTCGTTAGCTATATATTGTTTCAACTGTAAATCCTTCTTAGTTTCTTAAGAAAAAAAAACTAATGATTTTTTAGTCAGGACCACGAGCTTTGCTCGGGGTTTTGATGAAGGATAAGCTATGTAAATAACAGGTAAAATTCACTGGTTCCAAATTCGACAATTCAACGTAACCAATCATCGTTGCAGCGGTTTTCTGCCATCAGAGTTTTAAAATCGATCCGAGATCATTGGGATAACTAACTTGCATTGCATTCATGTTTGGGGCATGCAACGGTAACCATAACTGAGGAATCGGAACCATATCAGTGATGGTGTTATACGAGTCAGCGAGGGGTTATTGACAAAATAGTTCAAGTAAAGGAAAGGAAAATAGGAAACTATAATTATAGGAAAAGAAAGACAAAAATAAAGAAAAATTGAAAAAAGCTTTTCAATTATTTTTGAAATGTTTACGTTATCTGAATCGATTCGTTAATGTGACGGCCTTTCCAGGTGTCCGGAGCACGCACGAACCGTCCAATCACAGCGCGCTTCGATGCTTAGCCAAGCGGCCCTTGCTCCAAGTCTCTTCCCAATACAAAAACACGCGTTGTTTTATACGTGTTGTTTAAAAAATTAAAGTAAATCTTTGCGATCCATCTCCTCAAATTCTGTGAGATATATGACTTTTAAGACTCGGGCGAGGGCCGCTTGAATAACAACAACAATCCTTTTCGCGCTTAGTTTTTCGTACAGCTGGTTGCATGTATTGGCGGGAATAAACGGATGGAAATGTGCGCACGCGTCGGATCGATCGGCGATGCAGCTTTGGCTTGAACGTTGTTGGTCACGATACATACTAGTTATACAATGGTTTCGAGTGGCATACCGTGGAATATCACATGAGTTTCTAGTATACACACGAACCTTTAGGCGAGTGTGCATACAAAGAAAATACAAGTGACGAGGGGGATATTCACGGTATGCCACGAGAAACTATTTTATAACCATTTTATCCCACCCCATAGAAAATACAAATGCGTAGATTCAACACGCAGTGCATGATGGGAAGGATGAGTGAAATACCGATGAATATACAAGGGCTTTCCTGCTTTCTGATTGGCTGTATTTTCTATGGTGTGGGATAAAGAATAGTATGGAAGTTGTAACCATGGCCACGTCTACAGCGTTGCTCGAAAACAGCTGCACCGTGTGACTGAGCCTTACCTTAAGTCACTTGATAAACTGCTTCGAGTTTTCTGGTTAACAAATATTCTGTTGCTACTATCAAATATGCATATAGAACAGGGAAAACTGAGGAAAAAGAAGAGACTTCCATACGTTTTTACCATATTATGGCCAACTGAATGACGCTTTCGATATAGTCGTCGTCCATGTAATATTCGTAAGCTAATTCACAAATTAAAACTCGAAAATACTAATTACGGAAGTAATGTTTCAATCACGCTTTTGAAAGCGAAGTGTTCTAGTTCCAAACATCAAGAATTAGATTTGAAAAAAGATAATATATGCAGCCAAGATTTTTTAAACAACTTCGAGCAATCTTGGAAAGAAGATTAAGCTTCCTTTCAAGCTCAATGAAGTTGGTCAAGAGTTGACCAAATCTTGTGTTCATTCATTTAAGAGACTGTTTCACAATCTCCATCATCGGGCCAATGCCATGTATCGGCCAGAGAATACTCGTTGCCGGCAGTCACGTTGTTATTAGGGACCTTAATTAAGCAGCTCGAAATCTAGGACGGGGACGTGAGACCCGAGGTTTCAAAACTGAATTTAATGATAGTGAAAGATCTGGAAATAGGTGTTACTTCTTGATCTCAAGACGTGAACGACGTGCATTCTGGCGAGAACGATATCGTCTTTTCTCGTTCAGATACTGACGTTCCCGTTCTAGATTTCGTTTTAATTACTTTTAAGGTCTTCAAAGGTCTCTATTAACTCTTAGTCATTGCGGCGGCTCAAAATTTGAAAAATTCAGTACTGACAAAGGAGCCCCATTCCGGCAATTAAGATATTGCCTACAGGAAAAATCACAAAACATCCATCAGACTAGTGTTTATAGAAACATGATGGATTGTTTTATTTACATTCTATACATTTACAAATACCAATATCTATAATTCATGAAATCTTCGTCTTTAAGTTCACTTGATCATGATATTTACGTCAAAGTTTTACAATATATTAGAGTGTTTTGTACAGAGAATAATAAATTAATATGAATAGGTCAGTCCATTCTGAAGAATCCCCCTCTTTTTACAATGATAGAAAGCGCCGAAGAAGAAAAATGCCTTTGTAAGTAGATTGTGTAGCAGTACATGAGGATTGAGGATTGAGGAAAAGTTAAAAAAAGCAGTTTTCGTATATGAATGAAAAAGGATAGGGCAAATCCGTGGTCTTTTAAATCAACTCAAATTTACTGTCACCGTAACTACGTGTTGATTGTATGAAGCACACGAAAAGAATGGGAAGCCATTTCAATGCCGGTTACAACATGATCGTCGTACTGTGCTGTAAATCGCACCTTTTGTTTCCCAATTCATATGTAAGCTTCGAAAAAATTTCCCTAATTCCAATGAGAGTTTTGCGTGATCACCGCAGCCATGTTGGATCAGTGACAGGAATAATACAAACCATTACTCTTTGCCAAACGTGGCTTTCATTTTCTTGAACGCCTCCTGAAATTTCCTTGAGCTTTGAGATGAGGAGAGATGGAAGTTAGCAGCATTCTCGGCGGCAAGGGCATGGAGGTTTTCTTCCCTGCATTCCTGGATGCGCATGCGTAGACGATCTTTGAGCGTCTCGTTGGATTCAAAGGCATACCGCATTTGTTTGAACAGGCGAATCTGGTCGACCAATCGAGCGATGGACCTGCATGAAAAACATGAAAAAAAACACGTTTTACTACGAAAAAATATAGTTTTTAAGGAACTAGCTATCAGTCAAAAGCGTCTTCTTGCTAATGTAAAAATATGCAAATTTGACTTCCACACTTGCCAGAAAAATAGACTTTACAAAATGCCAAAACTTAAAGTCAGTTCTTGAAGGCTAATTCTTTCATATTGTCTTTATTAATACAGTATCTTGGTCCCACAAAAGTATACTCACGAAATGTTTTGTATACTCGAAGAAAACAAGCATTTATTTTCTCACTAAAACTCTTGTAAATTCTAGGAAACCGTGCGGAAAGGCACGCATGCGCAAACTCATGTGTCATGTTTTCCCATCTAGGACCATGTACCATTCCCTTGAGTATCTTTCTTTGTTTAACGGTTGTGCACGAGAAGACACATGAATATGGATACAACCCAAACAATTAACGAATCATATTCTCAAGAGAATGACACATCTGTGTCCGCTAGCTAGCTGTTGAAGAGTTGATTTGAATAAAGCCTATCAACATGGAGGCCTCTGTAGCTCAGTGGTTAGAGCACTGGTCTTGTAAACCAGGGGTCGAGAGTTCAAATCTCTCCAGGGGCTTATCATCTTTATATTTTTTGTAGACTTTAAAAGTTCAGAACACTTTTCTGGGACCCTTTTACGTGAAGGAGAGGAGATTGATATATGACATATAACTTTTTCGCATCGCAGTATTCGGTACACTTAAATGCAATTGGAAGAGAGCATCCTCGGATCAGCTAAAGGTGCACAATATGAAATCTTCAGTTTGCTCTGTGTGCATAGACCCCTTGTAGCACGTTGATCGGAATGCAGTTCAATTTGGAGTACAAAACAATAGGTTCCATTTCTCAGGAGATTGAAATTCTTTCGTTTTGTCCTCCAAATTGAGCTGTTCTGACATCACGTAGAAGGGGTCTTGCGCACAACGATACACCAAGTGATATGATCTAATAAAATACCTCAACTCCTCCCCATCTCACTATATCTTGTTTGGTCCAACGTTAACGTTTTCTGTATTCTGATTCAGCTTTAAAATTATATACCCCAAAAAGATTGCGCTATGGCCGTGGAAGGGCAGTTTAAAGAGCGCGCACACAGTGGACAGTCTTGAAGAGCAATATTCCTTTTTCAATATTCTGGTTGAGTCATGACGCACAAAGAAATTCAAGGCAAGGCTCCGGGAAAACCAAAGAATATTGGTCTTGAATTGCTTTGTGCGTGATCACTCAACTAGAATATCGAAAGTGGGTTATTTATTCCTTTTCATTCCCTAGCGATGTTAAATATATTTCTTTTCATATAGAGAATGAAATAACAAATCGCAGCCATGTTGGTTTAGTGATATCTGCAGCAAAATAGACTATGGCAGATGGCGAACATGACAACCAGTAACAAACACTAGTTGTAACCCTACCTCATTTTAGTCCATTTGTACATTCCATTCGTCAGTGTAAACCCACCAAGCTCCAGTTGCTGGATATGCATAAGGAATAACAACGCGCAAGGTATTGTAGGTTTTTCGCGGTATGCGTTGTCTTTCAGCAACCAGGAGCTGTCTGTCTTCAAGAGAACCTGAAGTGATAAACAGGACATTAGAAACACCGATGAAAATTTGATTAATTTTTCCTTCAAGGTACGGTAACACGGGCAACGTACTAACGAATTCGTGGAACTTTTCGAGCAACATATTGTTGCGTTGCAAGTTACCGAGTGAATGTGGCTCGCAGGTATTACCAGACTGTGCAACAACTTTGAGCGCGACTTTGTTGCAAGAGTCGAAGCATTTCTACTCTATGTAACAATGAAAATTTGTTGCGCGTGGGGTAGTAATACGAGTAATATTCGCTCTGCAACTTACAATGCAATAGTGCTGAGCGAGAGGTTGCACAACTTTGTTGCTCGGAATTTCGGGCGCCTTAACTTCTAACATTATCCGTTGTTATTTTCACCCTTAACAGGGTTGCGCACCCCAAGAACCATGACAAATCGTATGACAGCATAACAGAAGTTTATAACATTAGGAATCTGTCGCTTTTCTATGATTGCGCAGTGGCTTCAAGCGCTGTGATTGGTTTAAAAGATGCTCATGATCACGTATGGAGACCGTACCGTGTCCGTTTCTCTCACAATTAGACTTCATCTGATAAATAATCTTAACATTATTTATTGTCAGTGATCTCAGATTTAGAATCAGTTTACCTTGATTGCTTTGAGTTCTTCGAGCGTTTGGATGACCTTGTTTGGGACTTGTTTCCAGACCTTGAGGAATGAGAATAAAAAAGAAATGAATAAATAAATGTATAAATATCGCATGACTCGATTGCTTGGTGACTGTATGATCATTCAGCATTAATCACACAAAACATCTTGCAAGGAAAGGAGAAAAACAACTGTCTTCATTGACTTGTGCACGTGATCAGATCGCAAGAGAAGACGGTAATTATAAGCATGCTTCCACTCACTCACGAAAGCTGATGTGGTATTTTATGATTGTAGAAAAGAGAGCATGAAGCAAGAGAGCACATCTCCGTGTCCTATGATAATTATTTGAAAATCTATTTTTAGCTCCGCGCGAAGCGTGGAATATTTTATCATGGGATTCCTGATTCAGTTCAGGCTACGCGCGGAGCTAGAAGAAGATTTTCAAATAATTTTCATGGGGAAAGACCTTTGCATGGGAGATGTGCTCTCTTACTACTCTCTTGTTGTAGATTGGTACATGTCATGGCGGACTGCCTCATGTCTGTGTGGTTGGTATTTGTATCATATTAATTGCTATACTCACGGGTAGTTGTCGAATCACAAACATCTCAAGAGCATCTACTACTTGGACACTGGTTGCGAAATTCCTCATCTCAGCGCAGTACTTGGCAACACTGATATACTTCTGGATAAGCACCAGCTGGTTCTGAACAGATATATAAAACAAAACGATTAGTTTGTTTATGACTACATGGAATATCCAGAGAAAAGGTGCAGGAAAATTTCCCGCAGAAATCCAGGGAGTGCGCAAAACCAGACAGGTACGTTATGCAGGGAGTAAAGTTAAAAAATCTAGATAGACC
The DNA here is from genome assembly GCA_023349425.1 of Anthopleura sola. NCBI lineage: Eukaryota > Metazoa > Cnidaria > Anthozoa > Actiniaria > Actiniidae > Anthopleura > Anthopleura sola. The sequence continues at coordinate 6,055,062 of JALHLI010000005.1, forward strand.
TATTTGCTTTAATCACGTGACCGACATATTAGGTTATAATTTGAATCCTTGAGGCTTTTCAGAACGGGCCAAACAAAGGTTTTGGCTCTCATGGGAATGAACTTGGCCGCCGTGTGGTCTCATGCGCAACCTTTAAACAAAAAAATGTGATACTCTAGGGAATGACACGTGGTCTGAAATGGGAAAACATAACGCCCAAGTAAAAGGGTCTATTTGCGCAGCAATCGGGTATAAATCAACATTCGGAAGGGATTATTTCTGTGTTGCATACTATTCTTTTCATTTTTATTCAAAGTACCGAACTTTCCTTGTCGTTGTTCTGAGCCAAACTCTTGCTAGGTTTTCGAAATTTATTATTGAATCAATCTTGCATGTTTGTGCCCAAGCATTTTGTTTGATTGAGCTATCAGTCAATAATCTGTTTTGGTGTGCCTTTTTGGTTCATATGATGACATCCTTCGAGGTTAGTTAACAAAGTTCAACAACTTTGTGCGAGATAGCTGATAAATAGCCAACCCCAAAGGTCATAATCATCGAAGCCTCCGTAGCTCAGTGGTTAGAGCACTGGTCTCGTAAACCAGGGGTCGAGAGTTCGAATCTCTCCAGGGGCTTATCGTCCTTTTCATTTTTTTAACGTCAGAGACTTCAGAACACTTTTCTGGGCTCTTTTGCGGGAACAGCAAAAGCAAACATTTTCTACTTTCACATTGCCCATAATACATTGAGGTTTGGGGGAAACCGCACATCAGAAGGCTGATCAGAAGATGTTGTAAATGCATCTTGTGGATAAAGTAAATTTTGAGCACTTCATCATTATGAGTCAATACATTTTCTGTCACACTAAACTTCTTGATGTTCTGAATGTGGGAAAATAACTCAGAGCGAACTGATAATCAGTATCATACATTTGCAATTGAGAGTAGAGAATAGAAAAAAACAGTGCGCAAACTAGCTGATCAAGAGCTGATTTGAATGAAGACTATCAACGTCGAGGCCTCTGTAGCTCAGTGGTTAGAGCACTGGTCTCGTAAACCAGGGGTCGAGAGTTCGAATCTCTCTAGGGGCTTGTAAACTTCTTTTTGTTAAATAAAGAATACTATGTTATAATTGATAACAAGCCTCTTACTCTATCATTTAAAATTAAATGTACTCTGCGCGCGGAACCATCTTTTTGCGCATCGACAAATGAAAACGAATAAAATAGGCCGTTTGCATAATCGCGTCATTTGACCACCACTACCAAAATACTTCACGAATTTTCTTTCTTACTCATATGACAATAGTAGGACAGTTGGACTCAAGGGAATGACACGTGGTCTGAAATTAGGAAAACATTACGCCCAAGGAAAAGAGATCTATTGGCGCAGCGATCGAATTAATCAAAATTCGTAAGGGATTATATCCAATTTAAGTTGAGCGGGATGAACATTACGTACAGTTCTGTGTCGCATATTATTATTTTCATATTCATTAAAGGAAACGCATTCCTTGTCATTTTTCCGCAGAGCCGAACTGCGTTTCTAATCAAAGATTTTCTACTCTTACGAAATTTGCCGCAATAGTCCCCTTCACAGTTCTCTGCGCCATCTTGAAAGATAACCGGGCCTTGGACAATTACGGGACAATTATTAAAATGTCTCTATCATTGCAAGCTCACTGATAGTCTTGCTTCGATGCAAAGGCAAGGCTACCTTTCAAGATGGCGCAGGGAACTGTGAAGGGGAGTATTGATCACTCTTGAAATTTTGCATGTATTTTTTCATTTTGATTGGTTGAGCAATAATCTATCATGTTGTGCCTTATTGGTCCCTATGATCTCATCCTTCAAGATTAGATGAGAAAGTTCAACAGCTTTGTGATAGATAGCTGATAACTAAGGTAATCTGAAAATTTATAATCAGCGCAGCCTCTGTAGCTCAGTGGTTAGAGCACTGGTCTTGTAAACCAGGGGTCGAGAGTTCAAATCTCTCCAGGGGCTTATCGGGCTTATAATTTTTTTGCTAATTTAAGAGAATTTAGGTTCATGGATTCTTTCGTGGGATCGGGAACAGCAAAAGACAACCTTCTCTATTTTCACATTTCCCATAATACATCGCGGTTTGGGGAGGAATGGTAGCCTTGGTAACCATAGCAAAAATCGCACATGAATATTTTGCTAAAGAGCACTTCTTCATGAGTCAATCATTTTCTGGAACACTAAACTTCTTGATGTTTTGAATGTGGGAAAATAACTCAGAATGAACTGATAATCAGTATTTTACAGAAGCAGGTATAGTGTATATTCGATGAAGGAACGTTTAATTTTTGACACTTTTTAACCGGTCACCCCCAAACGATAATGTATTATGGGCGATTGAAAGTAAAGAATAGAAAAAAGTAACAACTGTTTGCCAAAAACTATTTGATTTGAATAAACGCTATTGACAACGAGGCCTCTGTAGCTCAGTGGTTAGAGCACTGGTCTTGTAAACCAGGGGTCGAGAGTTGAAATCTCTCCAGGTGCTTCTTATCCTTAAACTTTTTTTGGAATTGAAAATAACATAATTTATTTCCGGCAGAACACTCTTTTTTTAACAAACATCCAAAATTTAATGCGCAACCTTTTTTTTGCATCGACAAATGAAAACGAATAAGATAGGCCGCCACTACCAAAATACTTTGCGATTTTTTTTAGATATTCAAATTTGTATTTCTTTATGAGAATAGTAACAATAAAAATTGGTGCGCAAGGGATTCTGGTAGTGTTAGTACGTGATCTTATAATGCATGATACAAATGGTTCATTAATTTTCGATTATATATATAGCCCCGATTATATTATTTAGAATATTCATATGTTCCAGTGAAAGTGCATGGAATAGACCTAATGCATCTTGCATTGGTGCAATGTTTCCCCCCTTCAGACCATATTCATATGTCTTCTAATGCACAACCGTTAAACAAGGAAATGATACTCTAGGGAATGACATGTGGTCTGAATAGACCATTTTCGAGATGCGCGAGCGCTTTCAAAAATATCGTAGGGCAGGCATGAAAAAGAGGCATTTTCGGGCAAGATCGCGCGCACTATTGAAGCTGCTCGAAAATGCCTCGGGATCATGTCTGCGCCTGCGATATCTTTGAAAGCGCTCGCACATCTCGAAAATGATCTATTGGAAATACATTAACATTGCACCAAAACGAATAAATATGTTATCAAGAAATTAACAAAGTGGTATTTGACGATTACAAAACAGGTCTATTGCTACGTGTTCAAGTGTTCGAGGTATAAAATCTAAAATAACGTAACCTACCTTGACAGAAGGCGCACTACATATCTCTACCGCTACCCACATAGACACATCCTGCGCGTGCATCAGCAAGTTCTCCAGACACCCATCCGTCACAGGCTGACAAACAAACAGGTTACTCTCTCCTGATGTTCTTGGGCTTGGGATGTCTGTGTTCAGAGTGTCTGATGTGATACTCCTTCGTCTTCCCGCACTAAACCCAAGCATACTGTCCAGTTGAGTGGTTTCTTTAGTTGGCGAGAGTCTCCCCACACCTATCCCCAGGGTACGGGAGTTGAGGAAGTGGATGGAGTGTACACGCGCAAAGACGTCCTATCAGAAAGGAAGACAACATCAACTTATACTACATATGATAGAACAATAGATCAATAGATCAATAGTTTTGTTAGATGTGATAGCGACAACCCTGTTGGGGTTTAGTTGGTAGAGCATCATATAGGACTGTTTTCCGGGAGGTCGCCAACTTCAACAGCCACTAACCGTTATCGAGGGGACGGTTACAAAAGAGCCACTGAGGACCTAATGAAACACTATGAGCCTAACCTAATCAGATATTAAAGTCGCCACCTTATTGTATACTATTTTCAATGTGTTGGTCTCAGGTGGAGTTCGACGTTTGAACAGGGCCTCAGTCTCTACATTCGTATTAATTGCCACGTGGGGTTGAAAAGGTTAAATCATCGCAGCTAAGACCGAAGGGTGTTCTGGATAAACAGTTAATGAGACTAATATTATGCAGATTGCAGTTTTGCAGCTCTCGAACATTGCTTCAAGTTACTGAACAAAGCATTCCAAATGCCCAGGATATCAAGTATCCAGAATACCTTAGCTTCGATAATTGAACCTTTGAAACTATTCTCATTATTAGTCTGACCTGTTGTATGAGAGTAAGTTGTTCTGCTATGGTTCTCGATGAATGATCTATAACAGACATGGCTTTAAGGTATACTGTTGGTTTATACATGGAAGATGCTTGAGGTGAGCCGCGCTTGAAGCATTGCACTGGGGACTTCTTGCGTTTGATTGGAAACTGAAAAAAGGGAGAATAAATGGGGTTTGAATGGGACAACTCAAAGTCATTAGCAACAACGAAAATACAAGCATTGTCAGTGGGATTACAAGTGCAGAATCATAAACGACATATACGCCATGTTGGAGGAATGAGATTTACCCTCCAACACGGCAGTAACAATCTTTTCTGTTGCCTTCACCTATGGAATGCTTATTATTCGTTACAAGAGCAACAAGAACTTTTGTGGCTACCCGTGACGACATATACTTCATGTTGGAGGAATCAGATTTCCAACACGGCGCCGGTAAAGCGGCAATCTTTTCTGTCGCCTTCGCCCAAAGAATGCGTATTTCATTTTGATAGCAATAAACACGTAATTATGCGATCCGTTACAAGAGCAACTAAAACTTTTGTGGCTATACCCGTAACAATGTTGACGCCATCTTGTAGGACTGAATGAGGTTCATCCTCCAACATGGCGTTATCCATTTCTTCTGTCGCTTGCACACAAGAAATGCACTGATATTAATTAATTGTTATGCTATAGATTTACCTTTTTCGGTGACTCTTTCTCTAATATCAAACCTGCAAAATTTCAAAGCAAAATGACCATATATGTTAATCATGAATCATATACTACAGTACGTATAGAGACAGTTGATAATCCTTGTCCTTACCCTGGTTGTCGTCTGTCTGTAGCACGGCAAGGGTGTCCGTGGTCTCTTCGATATGCTCTTCTTCGTCTTTGCGCTGTTTTTCTGTTATCAGCTCTACTAACATTTTACCACGTTCAGTTTTGTCCACTGGTATTAGCTGTGGAGATCGATACATATTATATATAGTCATATTTGATATTTGCACTACCTGCAACGCATGTCAATTTTAAGTGGAAAATAATCTAGTCTATCTGTTGCATTGTTTTTAAGGCTATTATTTTGCTAATTTCTTGGAGCCGTGGTCCAGTGGAAAAAACTTGGGCTTTCAAGACAGTAAGTCAGGCCCGGTTAGGAGGGTTAGAACCTGGATGGGTGGCTTTGACATTATACCTACTCAAGCATTTGTTCATATTTTCAATAGCTTGGTTTAACGTTTGACTTGACGTCATTTCCTGTCTCGTGCGGAATGTTCGTCACCTGAATCACAAGTTTTCAATAGCATTCTTTCTGGCTGACAGCACATGGTGGTCAGTGTTTGACCACCACTTGGGGCAGATAATGAGATTCAAAGACTTTTATCAGCTGATTGAAACCCAGCAATATTAAAAAGGTTTAGAATTCAGTTCCTTTTTTTCTTGCACTAAATTTGTCATAGTATAAACTGATTCCTGTCTACCTTAATGCTTTACCTAGTTTCTGGGCGGCAAATATAGTGGAAAACACCAGTTCCTTAGGCCCAGTTCAAACGTCGATCTTTTCATGAACCGAACCTAATGACATCAAAGAAGACCGCCTTATTATCCATTGTTTCAAATGCGTTCGGCTCATGAAAAGATCGACGTTTGAACTGGGCCTAAGTTAATAAAACAAAATAAAAACGGAATTCCACTTGACAAACCTCTTCGTCGAGAAAAGAGAAAAGACTTTCCAGCAGCCCAGGATTTGTTTTAAAGTCAAACTGAAAGCAGCAGTCAGTCCATTCAGCCAGAAGATCAAGTGCACGGTAACGGATCTGCAGCTGATGGTTATAAGTCTTGTCGGATCCTGTCTCAGCTCTATTCAGGAAAAAAGTGGGGAAAAATATGCATATATTAAGTACTCAAGCTCAATATAGCAAAGCAAGAACGAGGAGGAAAGCAGTCCCGCAACCTATACACAACACTGTATTATAGTCACAAGAAGTACCATACTAGCCCGTTAGAAACGCGCGCGCGTGGGGAATCGAAAACCGCCAATTATTCTATTTATCATTCAGTAACTCCGCTGTGATCTTTGACTCTACAGTCTTATTGTGCAGGTCTAGCCTCGTTTAAGAGCAAATCATTTCGCAGAGGTCAACTACAATGTAAAGAATGTACAAATTGTACAACACCAAAGATTTGAAATCCGACGGACTTTAAATTTCATCAACGAAAAGCTGACTCATAAACGAGGATGAACTTGTATAGATGTGTCTGTGGTCATGCATACGGCAGCTGAAAGGAGCAAGAGGACTATAAGGCATGTAGTTGGTTATATCGTGGTACCTCAGGGATGCTCTGCACTTGTCACGGATGAAATCAAACAACTCGTCAGGTGTTGCGCAATAACGGAAGGTGTACAGGAAGAATCGTACAAAGGCTTGGCTCATGGAGTGTCTGAAAATCAACAAATCATTACGCATCAAGAATATGGGTGAGAAGGGGTTCGGTTGGTTCGTCTAAACCTCATGATCTGTGATAGTCCCCCTCCATCGTTCCCTGCGCCATTTCAGTGAAAGGTAACCGTGCCTTTGCATGGAAGCGAGAAAAACAGTGAACTTGCAATGATAGAGACTTTTTAACCCCCTGGACAATTATTTACATGTTTGTGTCATAATTGCAAGCTCGCTGTTCGTCTCGCTTCGATGCAAAGCCACTGTTACCTTTCAAGATGGCGCAAGGAACTGTGAAAGGGACTATTATATCAAGTACATTAGCCGTGACTTAGCCATGCCCTGACTTAGATCAGCCCAGAGGTTGTTACGGGGTAAGATAACATGTTGAAAGTTTTTAATAGTGAAAATTAGTTCACAGTGCAGACACTTTTCAAGTTTCTTACCTTGCAAACAGATAAGAGTACAGACCCTGTGTGGTGCCATACTGCAGTACAGGACCTCTTGTCGATTCACCGTGGGCTTCAGATGACTGGTTACTTCGTTGGTCCCAAAGCGGCGAGAAACTCAAGAGATTATTTTGTCTCTTTGCCTCAAGAGACACACTTGTAATACTATAGCTGAAAAGTACAAATATCCATAGAGATAAGTAACAGAAGTTCTTGATTTTTGCGGAATGAGAAAAACCAAAGACTTTTATTCGGTTTACTGAAGAGCAGGTTGTGGTTGCTCAGTGCAGAGCGCTCGATCGCGATGGCAGATAAAAATGGAATTTTAACCAAAATATTTGCGTACTACATGGGTCGAGCATATTAGTATATATTATAACTTACCTGCTGACAAAAGAATAAAGCAAAGAATGATCCAAACCAAAGCGTTCTGCATAGATGTTCTAGAAAATAAATAAATAAATGCGAATGCGACGCATTTATGATTAATTATAAGTTGTACTATATATGCTATCCTAGTTAGTACAGTAAAAAGCCTGCACTTGCACTTGGAAAATATGGTAAAGATTATAGCTGTCTCTCTTACCCTGAGTCTTCTTTGGATATATTTCAAATATATGATCTTCTTGTCACTTTCTTCAATTTCTTGTAACAGTTTACTGGCAAGATCCTTCACATCTAAAGCATAGGATATTTAGGTCAATACACGTACTCTCAGTTATACTATTGTACGTTATTTACTTGTATTCTTACCTTTCTTATGATCAATATCTGCTACTTTTTTGAACGATGCAATATTTTTCTTTTTTGCCCGACGCTCTAGCGTTAACTGCTGGCCAATTTCCTGATAAAAATAATATGTACATGAGTTTTAGGATAACTTTCTTCAAGTGATTGTGTTTCATAAAGCAAATTTCGCATGATAGTGAAAAACTAACGGACGGGTGCAGGCCGCGTGTCGTGACCATGACTGGACCATATCCGAAAAGCTAGTGATCTTGTGCGTGCGCAGTGATTGGTTCAATGGATGTCGTCAATTCCCTACCGTGACCGTGCCATGTGCATGTGTTGTGCGTTTGACGGTCATACGAAATCTGTATTGTGGTGGGTGGCAGACATCGACACTTACCAAAATCTTGGCCCCCAGTTTTTCCATTAGCTCACTTATACTAGGCGCTAACTTGATTCTCTGAAAAACAAATAAAGACATGATATGTTTATTCTGCACCGCACGTTGCTTATATCTAAGGATTCTCCCATGCTCAAATGTCTCTAGAGTAGATCCATAACTCAATCCACACACGGTACTTTTGACTGATATAGTGTAAACCCACTCCTTTGCCTTCAAATGGTGGCATTTGGTTCAGTTTCTATACATTTACTGTATTATTGACCCAAATGCCTCTATTTTAAATAATTGTTTGAAGGCAATGAAGTGTAACTCCGATATCTACTATTACAACAACTGGTTTATCAATAATTATTTACTAAAATTTGTGACAATTTGATGTTTTTGGTGTTACAATATTTCTCATCGGATCCGACAAACTCACCATTTCCTTTTGATAATCCTCAAACACTGGTCCCAGTTCTTCAATAATATCTCTAATTATCTCAGGACAAATCATCTTGAATGGTAAGAACTGAGTCGGTTCTCCAAGTGATGACATTACGTAGTCTCTAGTCTCAAGAAAGCTTCTTTCACTGCTGGTACGTGAGACAGACCTGGTAACCAAATGATTTGTATCGGGGCTGGAATCCATGGACAGTGATGAACCTGGTCGGCTCAGATCACTAGCAGTGCTCTCGGAGAACCTCAATGTAGGTCTGAATCACAAAAACATTGCAAACACAAAATGAACATTTGCCGGAAATGTAACATATTCTGAAGATTGCATAGGATTCCAAATTGAAAGGAATTGAGATTTGGATGAAATCCAAACATTTTTGCCGCGTGCGAAAGTGCCAAGCATCAATTGCCTAAAAAAAAAAACGGACACAAAGGGGATCGACACTTACCTTCGTGAAGTGAGTTTCCTATTGACCAGAATGCACATGTCTTGAAGCAAATCATCATCCCAATACAAATCACTGTACTGGTCTCTGACGGACTCTTTGAACATGTCTTCGCTCATCCCAGAAAGAGACATCACATATTCACCTACAAAACATGCCGGCAATCAACACTGAGGTTTAAATGAAGTACAACGCTTTGACAAGCAATAATTACTACAAGAAAACTTAAAAATTGACCAAGGAGAAGCTTGCTGTTAAATATGGGCAAATGAGTCAAATCACTCAATTTCCAAATCTAACGTTAAAAGAAATGTCAAAACAAGTTTAGGAAGGCAAAAACTGAAAATATTTGCAGTCTTTCCTTTTCATGGACGTTAATCAGTGTCGACGGTATTTGGGGCGCATTTTCAACAATCGATACTTTTTTCTTCAAACCTTCGCGAGCAAAATATGGAAACATATAGAGAGTGTGCAGCATTTGTCCTGCATGGGACACCTGTGGATAACTGGATAACAACTCACCCATGTTGACATCTTCGATGCCGTCGTCAAGGTAACCATCGAAAGCGAATTCATCGTGTATCATATCGACTAGTTTGTTGAGGACGTCGTTATCTCCAGAAGTATCTAAGGACTACAAAAAATATGTTCTATTTAGTAATTTAACTGACTAAATAATGGAGCCGGCTTTAAATAACTAACTTGAAGGATTACTTCAATATTTGGAAATTGAAAAAGTCACAAAAGCACTTCTGGGATAAAAGTAATGAGACTGGAATGGAAAATCCACGGCAATATTTTAATGTTGAATGTTTTTTGCACGGTTCCATAAATATCATAGAAATGGCTGACTAACCTCTTGCTGTGTTTGTAGTAAATCTTCATTCAATTTGAGGATTGGATTTTCTACAGCTTTGTGTCTTAAAGGCTGCTTATCTTTTTCATGGGATAGTCTTTTCTCTGGAGCTTTGACTCCTTCTTTCTGGTGTTCTCTCTCGTTGGATATCATTCTATCTGTATTGGGGTCGATTCTCGCCTGTTGTTCTTCATGCTTTTGTCTTCGTTCATGAGATGTTTTCCTCTCTCTTGTTGCATCCATCCTCCCTTGATCACCATGCTGTTGTTCCTTTTCATGAGATGATGTCCTTTCTTTGCTGTCATGCTGATGTCTCCTTTCATGTGATACTTTCCTCTCTCTTGTCGCGTCAATTCGTCCTTGGTCACCATGCTGCTGTTCCTTCTCATGAGATGTTTTCCTCTCTTTGCTATCATGCTGATGCCTCCTCTCATGTGATACTTTCCTCTCTCTTCTCCCATCACTTCGTCCTTGGCTGTCATGCTGCGGTACCCTCTCATGAGACACTTTCCTTTCTCTCGTCTTTTCGTGTCTTTCCTGATCAATATGCTGCTGCTTTCTTTCATGGGACACTTTTCTCTCTCTTCTTTCAACAGCGCCCTCTTGTCTCCTCTCCAGAGATTCTTTCCTGTCCTGGTGCTTATTTCCAGAAGAATTTCTCCTTTCTCGAGGACTGGAAACATATTTCCCTAAAACATCCGTTTTCAATGGCTCTCTACTTTGCTGGGAGGTTCCTTCAGCAAATGAAGAACTTGGGGAGCCACCGCTGGGTTTTGCCGCAGTGGCAGAGTTAAGCATCTTTTTTACAAAATGCCCCAGAAGCTCCTTGGAGTCTAGTCTACCTGGCGAAGGTGGTCGTTTATCAAGAGCAGAGTTTGGTCGGCTAGTGGTGGAGGTACTGGGAGATAATCTAGGAGATGCAGGGTCAGTTCGAGGTGTGAGGGATGCTCTTCGGGCAGAGTTATAAATCTGTCGAAGATCGATTGATCCTCTCCTCTCTCCTGAGACACCTCCCTGACCAACGCCGGTGACATTACTTTCTTTGCTGGTGGGACTTTTCTTGGGTTCTTCCGAATTTTCGGAATAACGGCGAGACCTATGGCTACTCTTTTCTAACTTCTTATCCATTACTTGCTGTTCTTGTTTTTTCACGTCTTCATTCGGTAAGTTCATATTTTTATTGTCGTCCTTGCTCGGTTGTGCAGTAGTAGTTGAGGATTGCCTTCCAACGCCAGTCATTTCATCCTTGTCGAAGCCAATGTATCTATTTTCTTTGTTTACTTGTTTAGTCACCTTGTTGAATATGGAATCCTTTTCTTCAGCTTTCATGACGTTTGCTTCTCCGACATGTACTTCAGTTTTCAAACCAGTTTTTATGGAAAGATTTTTAAAGTCACCCTTCTCTTCATTTCTACTTTTCGTTTTACTTTCCTTCTTTTCTGTTTCAGTCACAGAACTTGGGCCTTTTTGAGACACCACGTTATCAATTCTTTCTGTAGTCTTACTCTTCGATTTACTTTGTCTACTTGTGTCAGTGATGACAAAACCCTTCTGACCTGAGGTGTTTAGGTGCTCAGTTGGTGAGAATTGTTTTTCTACTCTTTCACTTTGAGGAAAATAAAACATAGACTTATTAAGAGGAAGTCTTGGTGAAGGTGACGACGAAGATGAGTTAGATGATGAAGTCGGAGATGTTGGGCTTCTTAAGGTCATCTGCCTAACGTTTCCCCATTTTGGAGACGTTACGTCGGGAGAATCGGTTCGTATATCATTGTCTGGTGTTTTCTTTGACAATATTTCTTCAATACTGAGAGGAATTGATTGTGTTTTGGCTAATTTTTCATGCCTCATATTCCGGGTTAACTGCTTGTCGATAGGAACATTGCCTGCACCTTTTTCTGTTAAAGCTTTTTCAGAAAAGTCAAAAGTGTTCTGTTCGGCTGCGGCTGAACGTTGAGTGCGGCTAGCTGCGTGAGGATTAATGGAAGGGACAGGACTGTTCGGTTTGGAACTTTGTTTTGTCGGCTTTCGATCCTCCAACTTTGAAGAGCTAGAAGCATCTTGCTTCGTTGACTTTTCACTATGAATGTCATGTAATCCTCTAGAACGCAGTTCTTCTGACGAGGGTACTACATGGGGAGAACTTTTTCGTCTTGTGTAGCTAAAGTATTTAGGGTATTTCGAGGTACCAGATGTAGGGGTGCTGGGGACGCTGGATGGCTTATTTGCAGGTGGATTCGTTGGAGGATTTCCTGGGTTGCCTGTCACAATTGAAGGTTTAGATGATGCATTGCTACCAGATTGATAACTCTGCGGTTGTGTTGGTGTTGCTGAACTTTCATTTCTTGATTTCTGTTGATTGTCATTTGAGGCGCCTTTTTCTTTCCCACCAGTGTCACTAGGACTTCTCTCGTTGATTCGTTTACCTTCAGTTTCTGTCTGAGAGCTTCTACTGCCACGAATACCTCGTGAATTCAATGAAGAAAGTGTTCCTTTGTCGTGAAGAATGGGTTCGACGTTTTCTACGGGTTGTCTTAAAGAGCCAGCCGACAATTTTCCAAGAGATTCTCTTATTGTCAAATGAGGTTTCGTGGAAGGTGCATTTTCCTCAAAGGTTTTAGGTTTAGAATCATTGTGACCCAAGTTCATTTGACCTTCCATGTCTTGTCTAATATTCTCCAATGAGTTTGTTTTCGTCAGCCTCTTTTGAAAACGTTCTAAATAATCGTTAGAGTTAAATGAGGAGTTTCTTGAAGAGGAGTCTTTGTCAAGGTCATTTTTGTGAGAATTTTTCTTGGTAAAAACCAATTTTTCTATGTTTGAATTTTTGTCAACCAATTCAATCTTATCAGGTTTTGTTTGCTTATCATGATGCCCGATAATACCAACACTCTCAGTACCCACTTGGTATGATGTAGCTCTTTGGTGACGCTCGGTAGCATCTTTCCTTTTTCGACCAAGTGTTGTATCTTTCTCAGGCTTCATTGCAAGATCAGTAAACGATAAACTGGAAAAATAACTTGTTGGTCTACAGTCTTTTACCGAGGGCGATAAAGGCACTGGTGGACTCAGAGGAGCGGATTCTTTTTCCAGTTTTATGGGGTGTTGAAAAAAAGCTTTATCTTTAATTGAAGAGGGACTAAATAAAGATGGGGCGAATGCACTTGAACCAATTCTTTCTCTTTCGTTGTCCATGACAGCTATTGCTACTGGGATTTCAAATCGCGAACGACCAGAGGATGAAACTACTTCTTTAGTGTAGTCTTGTTGATAATCCCTCTCTGGCTTCATAACATTACTTTTCAAAATGGATTCTCTTGCAGTTTCTCGTCTACTGATGTTTAATTCTTGATTATTGTCTGAAGTTGTAGACAGATCACTGTTTTCAATTAAATATCTGGACTTGCTTTTGTCTGTGTCCCTTAGCACTGTTCTCTCTAAAGACAATTTCTTAACCAACGACATTTTATCCTTACCCATGTCTTTATCACTTGCATAAGGATGTCCATTATATGGATTTTCCTCCAAGGATCTCCTGAGTCCTTGAGATCTAATAGATGATATCCCATGATCCTTTGATCTAATATCCATGTCTGTGTATCCTTTACTAAGGTTTTCTGCTGATGAAGATTTTCTAATTCTGTAGCCCATAGTTTGTTCTTCGGTACTTGCTTTGTGTACATTCTCCATTGATGTCCAAGATCTCTCACTATTCCTCGCCATCGAATATTGTTCTGTAGATTGCCGCTTCTTTTCCCCATGCGAACCTCCATACAGGTTTTCAAGAGATGACGCCAATCGATTCCGCGTTTGCATTGACAAACTACTCCCATAACTTTGGGTCTCTCGATTTGACGCAGTTTCTTTGTTACGACGATTTCTCGACGGTGGTGAATTTCCGAGACTTGGCGATAAAGAGTCATCACTATTGAGAGAAGATGCATCATTATGATTATGTTGCCTTTGTGTAGGCTTTGCCGGCCAGGACTTGGACAGAGCGTCATTTTTGTCAGAGCGCAACTCACTAGAATATTGGTCTGCAGCAGAGATAGGTCTAAAAGGTCCTGATCGTCCATAAGAATCACGCTCTTTAGTTTGAGGGGTGTTGGTCTTAAATTGCCTTTTTGTGAGCCGATCTTCAGGCAACAAAGATGACGAGCCAAACTTTGACAAAAGGTTTGAAACTGACTGTGAGTGTTCGGTAGCTTGTTGTTTGGTAGTTAAATCTTCAAACCTTGAAATAAGTGCTGCTACCGGACTGGATGACCGAGAACCCACTGGACTGGACGAACGTGAGCCAGAACGTCCTTCTGAGAAACTAGGGCTGGAAGGTCGAGATCTTTCTCTTCTGTTGCCATAGGTTACCGGGCTAGAAGGCCTTGATGTCCTTTCTTCAGACGGAGTGGAAACTAGCGATCCTGATGATGAGCGAGGTCTTGGTCTTCTTAGACCCTCTCGTTCCAGTTCAACGCTGCCAGATCTTAGTCTAATAGGAGGAGTATGGGAACGATATGAACTTGTTGTGGTACTACTGTTCCCATGAGAACTTCCCGATGATTCTGTAGTAGGTGAAATAGTGACGTCTTCTTTTTTACTTTTACGTACTTGAGGACTATCCGTTTGCCTTGTTGTTGTAAAGGTTTCGGGTTCATCTCTTGGGTACTGTATGTTCCGTGGTCTGGGGCTACCTCTATTAGGATCTCGTATCGGACGAGGTATCTTGGATTTAGTGCTAGGAGTAACGGTTCGAGTTGTTTTTGATGCACTAGATCGCTGACTTGTTTCTGACATAGGCGTGCTAGAGCGCGAATCGCGTCCTATCTCCTTGGGTGCCATCTCGTTTAGTCCACTAATTTCTCCGTCAGATACCACAGGTGACCCAGATCCCTGGTTCACTGGTATAAAGTACCCAGGATGGTGCCCCATGGGACCAAATGGAACCATTCCCGAAGGGGTCATATACCACATTGGAGGGGGTCCGGCAGTCGGAACCGGAACAGCAATCGGGACAAAAGTTGGCGTTGATGTCTGTGATTGGCCACCTGGGAAGCTTGATTGATTGTTAGCATTGGGGTTACCGCTGATCGGGGAGAACATCATACTCGGATCGGCTGTGTTGTGATAATGTGAAAACATACTACCAGCAGGCGAGGGAGCCTTGGGGTTGGTTTGTTTACCCTTATTATGTTCTATTTCCTGTTCAATGGAGCTCTTCCTCTGCGGTACTTTTTCAAGAGATTTGTTTATGATGTCACGCGGTTTTGTATCCTGGACGATTTCTCCTTCAGCTGGAGATTGAGTCTGGAAAAAAATAATCAAAAAACAAAAACATGAAAAAGATTATTCGAGTACCTATGTAAAGCTATATACCAAAATACTATAATATATCGAAAGAAAGTTAAAATATATTTATGGAAGCCTTTGTAACGTTCACAAAATAAAGCATCATCAAATGTAAAGAAGGTCGAAAAAAAGCGCTCTAAAAATATGTAATTAGATATGAGAAAATATCTGGACTGTCTAGGAAAACTGAGAGCGAAGATAAAATGCCGAATATTATCAATTAATGTTCTTGATGAAGTATCATGTTTTCAATATTTTCGTTTATATCTCGTTTAGTTGCAAGAGTCGATTTTCTGGTATCTCAGCTGGTAGTGTTTGATAATCATTTAGTGCATTTTGGCGATGGTTAAAGTGGGCAAATAGCACGAAGTTTTGCCATCAAAACAAAAAAAAAGCAATTCACAGCTCACCTTATATAATATTTCACGTGCCAAATGAACTTCAGAGTTATGTAAGCCAACCAAACTTTTTTTTACGAAGAAGAATTCGAAATTCATCAATATCTTTTTCAATTTTGTGAAGGATTTTGTGTTTTTTTTTAGGTCAACACATTGGTGTCCCTGCTTAAAAATCGAGTCCACAAGGTAATAACAAAGTAACTCATTCCGCCCACTATTACGTATACAGTCTGAGAAACAAATGTTTATCTTTAGTTAACGACAATATTAGTATTTTCAATGGTCGGATGTATCTGTCCTGGAGAATGTGAAGTCAAAATATCTCACACAAATATCACTAATTGAGTAAATTAACCACTTTATTTCACTAATTGTTGACAAGTTTCCTAAAACATTGCACTACCGCTACCGCTGCCGTGCACTTTTCTTTTTCTTTTCGTTTCTTGTCTAATAATATTAATGAGAATCCATCTTTCCTCTCGACTCCTCTGCTTGATATGTATAAAGATAACTCATTTTAATATGCTTTTCAAAACAAAACTCGACTGTTTCCAATAAGGTAATTCTAATTAAATTGAAGCTTGTTTCTGATTTGATATTGCAAGTGTTCAAGAATGGCAACGTTTAATACAAGTCTTCGGTTTTTCTTTTCATTTTTTTTTTCATTTTGTTGTTATTTTTGTTCTTTTTTTTACGAAGTTGGGGCTATTAAAATAATAAAATGAATACAACTTTTTGAGCAAGTAGATCATCGAGTCCTGGATATTGGACTTTAATGTGATGTTCAGAAAAATTACAAAGTAATTACAGTACTATGGGTTTGTTTCCCCTCTCAATTACACTAATTGGCGCTCCTAGCTTGAGCAATCAGTTCGAAGAGAACGCGAAAAACTTGAACTCGAATTTGTCGAAGTTTTGATGATTATATATTTAATCATTTTTATATTTAATGCTTACGGTATAGATAAAAAGTAAAAAGATTTAGCTTTGATATTAAGCATATACGATACTGATAAAGATATATATATAGAATGTGTTGTCGACTTACTTGTTTAAGGAATCCTTTGACGTTAGCAGCCACAGAAACAGATCCCATCAAAATAGCATGCTGTGCTTTTGTCTTCTCTGATTCCTCGATGGCTTTCTTATTGACCTAGGAAGAAAAATGTTCACAGAAAATAAATACAAGGGGAGAAGGAGACACTTGCCACATCAGCATCATCAAAGTCATAACTAAACAATTGTGATGAAGCTCTGTTGACGATGAGCTCTTTTAAGCTTTTCATTTCAAAAACGGTTGCCGCAGCTGAAAGCAACAACACAAGACGGCAAAGAAAATTTGTATTTTTTTTCTTATTCATCATTTAGACGCGATTATTTTAGTCGCTTTGTAAGGGTAAGATGCTGCAACTGTTTCGATTCTTTTAAGTGTTGACCCGAGTCTTCAGCAAATTAAAACTTTGTTTGCAGGTGGTCTTGGCTTGTTGCCTGTTGCTTTCGGCTGCGACAACCTTTTTTGAAATAGGTACAGTTCTCCTTTTCATTTTCCGGGACAGACATAATCACCCCCTGCATCACCATGAACAACATTATCACCATGCATCATCATCATCGTCATCACCGCGTGTATCATTATCATCGGCCCATCATCACCACAACCACGACCACCACCATCATCATCACTGATCACCACTATCATTATCATCAATATCATCATCACAATGGCCATCATTATCAACATCATCATTGCTACCATGCATCAGCATCACTACACCATCATGCATCCGACCTTCTTTGAATACTGAAATAGTTTAGCAAGTAGACTAGGGCGAGTTTTGAATTTTAATCTAATTACCAAAAAAAGTTTCGTCATCTGATAAAGCATCTCATTATTAATAAGTCTGGTAAATTTCGACGTTTTTAGTTCAAAAAAAAGAAGAGTACATTACAAGACTCCAAACGCGTCATTATAATATTTACAAAGAATCGAATGTATGGTTTGAAGGGTAAATTGCAGAACTTCACAGCTTGTTCACTTTAATTGGCCCTCGAGCAAATGATATCAGGATCCCAAATCTCGGGAACAACACCTACTTATCTTAATAATGAAATGTAATTGGCTTCCTGTATATACATTTTAACTGTCATCATCGTTATATAAAAACAAACAAAGCTCTTACAGTTTTTACCCCATTGAAGGTATACACGATAGGTCTTCATTATAGTATGAGACAAAACTTGATGGAATAAGCGAGGAGACAGAGGATGCCTTCCAGTTTAGCGACCAAAACCATAGATTTTAACTCCACTAAGGAATAGCATGAACATGCCTCATACTATTCCATGCTTTGTTTGTCTAATTAGAATTGAGTCCACTTCACAACCAATTCACAAGTCAAGTTTTAATGCTTTTGTTTACTTTGAGATTTCTATGGCTTTCATGAGATGGTCTATAGGGCGGAGCCAAAGGTTTTCTTGTCATCCATAATTGCAGTTGCTTTTAGATAATCACCTTCAAAAGTGTTCTGATAACTATATTTTCTTTGAATTTAACACTCTTTGCAAGTTAACGTTAATTCAGTCTCCTTTGTAGTCATTCTTAGTGTCGGTCTCGGCTGCAAAGGAGACTAACGTTAATTCAGTTGCCAAAGGTAAGAAGCATTAACAAACAGCAAACACAAACATGACCTTTACATCTATTTTCTGGTGAATAAAACCTTTGTTGTGCAAATTGATTATTTGTTTATGGATCCAAAAGCAGTTCTTTTTGATTTATGAATCGCTTTTCTAAAATATTCTACTTTAGATCTCCATAGAGAAGATAGTAACTTGACAAAATTTTATAACTCTTAAACTTAGATTTTTGATTGGATAAACACTGAACTCGCGCTCCGGCCGTAATTGGTTCAAAAGACCCCATCAGTTCCGTGCCGTGACACCGCGTACCTTGCATAAGGAATCCACTCTAAGTTTGACGACCAAATTGATAGGCTAGGTCATGATCAGTAAGAGAAGATCTTTCGCAGAGATTGAATGTGAATCGACAGCTTCTAGCTACCCGGTTACGTTTAACCAATTACGTGATCAACAGTTTGTTGAGTATTTTATGTGCAAACAGACTGAGTCAACTAGCGTAGTCTTTTGTTGGTTTTGTTTTAATAGCCATTAATTGCACGTCCGTTTACAAGATAATTTACAGATGTTCAATTCTAGTCGGCCTTTGTTTAAAGTATGTTGTATGTTAGACCTTTGAGAAAACATCATAGAGAGCCTATACGGCACCATATCGAAATATGGCGACCCGTCGGAATTTGAATAACTATTGTTCTGGACTGACTAGCCTCGTATTCACGTGGAAACATAAAAGCGTTTTTACATGTATGAGAGGCTAGTCAGTCCAGAACAATATATAGTTATTCAAATTGGTCGCCATATTTCGATTCGGTGTATACGTGAGGCTCACCGGAAATATCTTAACAGTCCCGCTACTACGATTAGCAGGCAAATACACAACGACCAATGCCACAGACTCGTTATTAGACAGCAGGAAAAAGACACTTTTATACTTTTTTTTGTAATGAGTTCCATTCAAAAACATGCCGCTTTTTCTTCCAATGAAAAGAACCTTGAAAAAGTAACATGTTGGATCTGATGTATCCTTATTATATTCTGATCACTATACAGACGTTAGAACAAGAACAATAATGATAGGAGTAAAGAGGCCCCCCTATCTGCACCTCACGCTCGTCGAACAACCTCTTAATTTCCTTCACTTTACTTACGTTTTGCTTGTCTAGATCCTTGGTAGCCTGGCACTCCCATAACAAGGCCTGGCATCGTTCCCGTGACGTCATCTCGTTGTCTGTGTGCAATGACTCGCATGTCTGTAGGCAAAATTGAATTGTAGTTGATTAGAATTGTAAGACATATTCGTCCTTTACTTAGTTCAGCTTTACATCTGTGATATGGTAAAAAAATCCCGAAAAAGGATGTATTATCTTTGTTGCTGGAAGAGCATGTTGCTGGCTTTTTATCTGACTCAGCGCATGTTTTGGAGACTAGAAATCATTATATTTTATTGCGAAAAGATAATTGAAGACGACAATATATACAGCAGAAATCATATTATGCACACGATACCAAAAACAACTTCAATTACAATAACAAAAACATCTGAAATACCTGACTGTAAACAGCAGTAGCAACAATAGCAGCAGCAAAGACAACGTATCATGCAACAACAACAACAACAACAACAACAACAACAACATAGGTTTCCCAATGTTACTTTTGTATTCTCTAAATTTCTAGAATAAGTTCTATTAGATTCAAGCAGAATTTTTTCGTGTCTTTCAGGAGTCAGATGTTCGTGTTTCACAGCTGCTCGCATGGATTTGTATTACGTAAGAAAGACTTTGGATTACAGCCGTCTGGTCATCATTAGACCATGGCTCGACATCTTATCTATCTTTACCCTCACAAAAAAATCACTAATTTTTTACCTGTAAAATGGAATCAAGACTTGCTCTTTCTGTAGAAGAATCTGTTGTCATAGAAACAAGAAGTTCCTGGAATTTTCTGGACAAGGCTGGCTTCTTGTGCTCAGTGAGTTTCCAGTCAGCAGCCAGCCATATCGTAACTGCTAGACTAAAAACGCACGTCTGAAATGAAACAAGACGATGGTTTTTATAATGACGAGACGTTCAGTCCATGACAGAATATTTCTAACAATCATGAAATGGTTTTTGTTAACTTCGAGATCATTCTAGCTTTTGCACAAAGATTTCTAATGGCGAATCAGAAACAAAACAAAAAAAAAATAAAAAAAATAAAAATATAATAAAAAAAACCAGATTTTTCAACAATCTTTGTTGAGACAAAACTTACGAATCACCGAAGTTGTTTCATTCTCGTTATACATATCTTTTATCAAGGCTAAATTCTTATAATTTGCCTGTAAATTATTCAATGCCTGGTTCTTCAGCTACAAATTTCCTAGTCCTTGAAAGATGGATTTTTTGAATAATGATTCTTTTACAAACAATACCCACAAAACTTCGGAGAAGTTAATGTCTAAATTGAAATCCATTCAAACCAATTCACAAAGAACGTAAAGGCATTTTAGAGTTTTTCTTCAACACTTAAAAATACCATCCGCATTCTTATGCTCAAAAATAGGAATTAGAAATGTTGTTTCTTCAATATATTTCGTGTAAAACTAAATTACATAGAATTTAAAAAGGAAGAAGGTATTTCTTTAAGAAATAAAATCACAATAACCCCATCAGCCTAATGAGCAATTAGGCTAATTCGCTGTCTCTTCAGTCGTCGCTTTGGACAAAGAACTCGAGAACTCTTGTTCTCACTTTTGTCCGTACTTCATGATTCGTGCAACTTGTTGTGATTGTTATTTTCTATAAGTGCTTATTAATGGAAATAGAACCTAGATTTAATAGATTCCATGCGAAAAAATAAGACTTTGCAGTCCATAACAAACCAGAAAACTTGTGAAGACGTCTTGGATATTTAGTAAACAAGTTATTTCTGAACGAAAACAGGTGGTAGAAAACAGTACTTTTAACTGAAGTCGTGCTCAAACAAATCGCTGAGTAAACTATCAAATAAACAGTCAACAATCACGAGGAGAATTTGAAGCTTTTAAAACACGAAGCTACCATAATGTAGCTCATGTAGTTGAATTTGTGGAGAGAAATTTCAAATGATCATTAACAGTTAGGAAAACAGATGAAATCTGCCGGTTTGAAGCTAACGACGCTTAATGGCTTCACGAAGGCAAGGTAGCCTTTGCAGTCACTTAACTACTTAAAAAATACCAACAGTTCGAGTGATTTGCTTCAATAACAATGCCATATTAGTATACTTACTTTACAACTACGTTTTTTTCAGCAGCGAGTGAGAGATTGAACGTCCTGAGTTGAATGTAGTGCCGGTTGTCCGTTTGTAAGAGACGAAAGACAAGCAACTACATGCTTCGTTTAACCGAAGAATCTTAGTTCGGCTAACTTCTATTGAATTGTAATTCAACGTGAGCTATTGTTTGCTTTCTTTGATTACCGAAAGAACAAAGAAATCATAAAATGTCACGTCGCTGAAATTACTTATTTAAAATCTCACGAGTTTTGGTGAAATTTGACAACCTGAGCGCTAAAAAATCATTGAATTTTACTGCAGAAAAGCTCGCGTAAAAGTTTATAGTATAGCGTTGTACTGAATTCTTTTTTTCAAATAAATGAGAACCTCGAAAAAAGAACTAAAACTAAACTAAAAGTGTTACATCTAAAGAGTGGAAACTATTTGCTTTTTTAATTTCCTTCTCGAAAGAGCTGTGCCGCTTTGAAGTACTGTGATTGGATAAAAATGCACTGTCGGGGTTTTTGATTGGTTGTAAGGGGAAGCCATTTCAATGTAGCAATTGCAGTAAAAGCCGAATATCTCCAACAAATTGTGGAGTGAAAAAAACGACAAAATAACTCAAAACCTTAATTAATGCTGAATAATTGTAAATTTAACAGATTTCCGATGGTTTAGAGTGGTATGTCCTCTTATTTACCACGGCTCTCGACCAATCAGCGCTTCAACGTTTGCAGATTCGTAGGTGTCAAAAGTTCAGAGGACTTCGTAAGAAGAAATCCGGGGGAAAAAATCTTACCTTTTCAGACGAGAATTTTTTCGTATGCTCTGGCGCCAAAAAGAGCTCATCTATGGTCACATCTGTGGACAAAATATATTACGTTTATAACCATCATTTTTGTCAGTGTTTTGGACATCTTTTAAAATATATTTTCAATCTCCATTGCTTTGGAGAAAGATGCCCGCGCGCTTTGACTAAGGTAAGCAAGGGGGTTGTGAAGGTGGTATATCTGATCATGCATTGGCAGTAATGTCCCTCGCATCTCGGATCTGCTGACATTATGTGTACATCATTACACGTACTATCTTTAACCCATAGTCGGCCAATTTCAAGTACTGACAGATTCCAACGAGCTGCGCTCGTACTAATAATGTCATCAACGCTTTTGTTCCAGTACTCTTGTAGTATTGAATTCTAGCTTTAGAGGAAATTTTATGAAATTTCCTTTATATTTGTTCCTGCATTTTCAAATTACACACAGAACACTCTAGCTAAGATAGAAATAAAGGCCAACCGAGGGGCTGAGTCATTTCAATATTAGAAAAACCTACTAATGGTGTATCACCAATCGAGCCCTGTGATTGGCTGAGCTACTAGGGTCTATTAGTGATAGACCTCTAGTAGCGAAAAGCGCCGGTTTTGAAAACCAAAAAATATATATTTAAAGCAAAATCCAAAACTTTTTGCATCCTTTAATTGGACCGATTAGTAGGTTTTTACTAAAACAATTAGACCTCTCGCCCTCATGGCCAACGAGTCAATAGCCCATGAGGCCGAAGGGGCTATTGACTCGTAGACCATTCGGACTCGAGGACTGATTGTTAATTAAACGCTGCCTAGGGTTGCATATGAGTAGTTAGCAAAGTTTTTTTCAGTTATGCAAAAAAAAAATCGAAGAGAAAAAAGCTCTAAGCAACATCTTTGTTATTGCCTCAGTCTATTATAGTTGTTGTCAACACATTCTGACAATAAATATACAGGTGAATGATTTGTTTTACGTTGTTATTTCCTTCAGCTGAGCTGGTCTTCAGGAGGAAGCTGCAGTGCCCCTCCTTTAAGGACGTTTATACCGCTAAACCTACACAGATTCGAAAGCAAATTGAAGTTGAAACAAATATGTGATCAAATAAGATCGAACTATAGTCCTATTGCTTTGATGGCAGCGCATTAGCTTACCACTAACTCATGGTAAGCCACACTTGCTTCAACCAAAGTGAACCGCACTTGCATTATCAAACATACCATTGAAAACTGTTAATCGAAATAGTTTCTTTGTGTCCTTCCACACTTTTAAAGTATTCCCTACTTAGAACTGAAGAGGAGGCCTTTTTTTGGCGCGATTAGTTGGTTCAGTAATAGCCAGCGTGTTATTAACCCTTGGTCAAGGTTACTGCCCGGGAAGAGGGGTCCAAGGTCTCTTGGGACATTGGTACCCCAAAAAATTAATAAACACTTGAATCTAATGTAAGACTAAAGCTGAGGTTGAAGCCTAATTAAAACACAAAGCAACACCTTAGAACTGATAATTTAATCAGAACATTAAGCGTAGGCGAGTTACCCACAAAAGTAAAACTAATCTATAACGAGACTAAACGGATCATCCCTGACAAAGAAGGCTTTTTTGGTTTAAAAGGGAGTGTTGAAAATCGAACGACTTCCTATTTTTAGAAGTTGCGATTAAAAGCATGGATTTGGAGAGAACAAAGGAAAGGATTAAACCTGAATAATCGTACTCTTAAAATACTATATAGTTGTACACAATGTACAGTGGTCTTTTGTTTTCATGGCCGTCAAATCAAGTTCAGTATAGAGAATACGATCAGCTAAGATTACTATCAGACTCCCAAAACTGATGATGGATTGTTTCTAGTATATTTTTACCTCCACAGCTTCTAATTTTATTAATTATTGAGACTGTTAATTCAGTCTGTTGTTAATTTGATGGACGGAATGTACGAAGCCTGCATAAGGATGGATGCCACGTCCCCGGCCACGTCTAGCAATGAGCGTTTACTGGGTGACGAAGACATTGAGAATCTTATGATGGATACATATACGTTTGTACAATCTATTTGTACAATAAATCTACAGCTATCAGTTATATATTAACTATAGAAAGGATTTGTTTGTTACATGACATAGAAAATATGAGAAATATGCGTATTGATTGCAGTGCGCGCGCATCAAGCTTGATTTTGGAATGCAAGCCAGGTATTTCTAAGTAACATGTTTTTGATGAAAAAAATGCCCATGATAATTTAGAGTCTTTTTAAAATGGTGAATTTATTTAGTAGAATGAACGTCTCTCAGTACTGTTCTTTCGCTCGCTCTTATCGGCAAGCAAAACGTCAGTTGTTCATGGGCTCCCTGTGTTTAAAGTGGACGTACATTACCTGTGTTAAGATGCCTGAATTTGATTGTTCCACTTGGGTTGACGATGACTGTGTTGGGCGACAAATAGGAAGCTGTATAAAATATAGGAAAATGTTGAAAGAAAAATTAATGGACCGGTTTGGTTTTAAAATGAGCCCTGCAATAAAATGTTACTGTATATATATGCAACACTGACGTAATATTACGATTAACTGAAAAAGTGGTCCGAATGGACTGTGGGTCAACAGCTCAGCAAACTATCCAATCCGTACAGCATTAAGTGCGAGAGGCCTTATTATTGATACTTATAAATTGGTTTGTACAAAGTTATGTACATACTCTAGGCTGATCGACGTCAGGGCATGGCTAACAAGCTCACTGATCGAGTAAAGTTAAGACATTGAATGACTTACGTAAACTCCCCAAAGCGTCTAGTGTTCTCAGTGTTTTAGTGCATTCTTTGCACAGCGATATCAGCTCCATCTCCACCAACGAAGTGTCTAGACTGTTCAGAATGTCATGAATGGACATGGCCTGCAAAAGATAATAAACAGATGTCATCATATGTACGTTTATTAGTTCCTGGTAACAACATTTAGTAATTTGGATTTATAAAACAAAGTGTGCGTTGTTGTGAGAGACTATCTTATTATTTTGTGCCGCTTACAGCCTTTCAACTGAATGCAAGTCACTTTGTTGTTGAAGATAGGATGTAGGGAGCACAGAGCACAGTGGTTTTCAAAACATAAAATATCATAGATTCTCCAAACCCTTGCAACACCCTAAGGTCCTTCCCATCTTAAATCTAGCTCGAATGATCCCCTTGGTTCAGGATATTAATATACTGATGCATTCCTTTTTAAAGTATTATAATTACGCCACAAATAGGATAGCCCCTGCAATCCAAGCATCACTGCAAGGTTAAGGTATCCTTGGAAACTCACTAATTGCTTTGAACTTTGACATGAATTTCAGAAATGTCGCCAATTCGCTCATGAGTACCTTGAGCTAGCAGTTATGCATAAAAAATATTAGTAAGGACCATTGTTCTTACCTCTGTTCTAACAGTAGATTTCAAGGTTACTTTCTCGATGTAATCGCGATATCTGTTGAAGTGTCCCATGGTGAATGGGATTCCTTTGATTCCTGCCTCCGAGTCATTAAAAACTCTAGACTTCCTTACAGCATGTGTTGGCACAATGCTAGTTTTTCGTCTTGGGCCAAGCTTTCTATTCATCAGACGTGCAAAAACAGTTGTTCTACAAAGTTCAATGCTGTCCTTTGTATTCTCGAATGTCATAGAAGCTGTGGTGTGTTCAGTTGGTAAAATCTTCTCTTCATCGTTATGACTTGCTTTGAGTAACAAAGATTCTTGTGCAGGTCTTATCAGGGACTGGACATTTTGTTCACCATGAGACACCGTTCTTTGTGGCGCAGTTGGTTTTTCCTCCACTTTCACAGGATTAACCTTGTCTATATTTTCTGCTCCATTTTTCTCGGTTTTTACAATGACATCTTTCTCCTTGTCGACTTTGGAAATAGAAAAGTTACTTGGATCTTGATGACTGTACAGGGTATCAAAAGGAAGAGCTATCTTTGGACCATCAGGTTTTATTAGCGCTGACGGTGTAGAATTGTCCCCAAGTGTGAGTAGTTCAGACATTGCAATTGGAGCCGAAGATATTTCTTTTACATTTTCTGTAGAGGAAATTGCGTTCAGTGATGTTTTTGTCTGGCCGCCTTCAGAAGATGGAGGAAGCGAGTTGTCATTGTGAATTATGGTGGTGGTGCCTTTTTCAAGTGTATTCTCTGACAGTGGTAAGCTGACTCCGTTTTTCCTGACTATGTCCTTAGACAACGGTATGCTTACTTCAGGTTTAATGACTTTACCACCAGATATCGGCGTCTCAATCATGTTGACTTCATTAGATACTGACGAATTTCTTTGAAAAAATGAATTTACATCCTCTTTCCCGATATTATCCTCAGATACTTGTAAAGGGGTAGTATATTTATTCTCTTTTTTCTTGGATATCGATAAACCTGCTCCAACTGATAAGTTGGCCTCAATCTTTTCCATGGGTACTGGCGAACTTTTCTCTTTATTGATGACCGCATTTGCAGATTCTAGTAAATTGACTTCACGAGTTTTGACCTTAGACTCAGATATGGGTAATGTCATCCCAACTTTACTTCCGTTCCGTTCGGTGATGAACTGTGATGAACCGGCCAGCGCAACTTTGCTGACTCTGTCCTCAGACAATGGTAAGCTACCTCTAGTTTTGTTGATATCCTCTGATACTGGTAAGCTTACACCAAGTTTGCTGCTGACTTTGTTCTCAGATACTGGTGAAGTGACCGACACTGCCGAGGATGTGTTCTGAACGGCAGAAGTCCTTCCATTTGATGGTGTTTTGTTCAACATTCCGAATTTAGACATGATCGCGTTGTATCGCTCACTTAACGCTGCAAATCTTTTGTCCGTGGGTGTTGCCTCATTGGATGTTTTACTTGCTTCACTATTGTGAATGTTTTGCTCTGACGGAGTATTAGTAGTGTTTTCAAATTCTTCAAGAAGTGACCCAAAGCTGACAAGTTCTTTTTCAATTCCTTGATCAACTTTTGGATCGACTTTCACTTGCCTATTACTTGGTTCTTGGTAAGTTTGGCTTGCGGCACTAGACTCTTTATTTGAGTTGTCTGATGAAAAAGCCTTCGTAGAAGAAATTTCTTCTTGATTAAGCTTTGAAGAAGTTGATGGTCTGACTTGCTTGCTTAAATTTTCTTTATCTTCATTCTTGGACGAAGGAGACGCTGGGATGGAAATTACGAGAGATGCAGATAATGGACGTCTGATGACATTCACAGATGTTTTACGTTCTGGCGGCTTGTCATCCATATATTCGTTGGGAGTACTCTTAGATACTTCTGTTATAGCTTCCTTAACTTTCTCAGACTCGTGATCTTTCTCTACTTTGCTGACGTTTTCAATTGGCCGCTCTTCCTTATTCATGTCTTGCTTCTTAGGAACGTTTTCCGAGGCCAAGTTTTCAATATTAACTGTTGTATTTACCTTCTCAAGACCTGCCGCAATACCTTCTAGGGCTCTATCACTTTTATCCCTAGGATCTTCTTCCTTGTCAGCTATCACTGACCGTTTCCTCGGCTTATTGGATACATTTGGTGGAACTTCCTTCTTTTCATTCAACATTGAACTTGTGCCAGCTTTTCTCGTAACCTGGGGTGAATTGTTATTCCTCTTTCTAGTCACTGGTGATGGTGGTCTCTGAGGATTTTGTGCCATCGTTTTGGAGGAAGTTTTTGAAGCTGTCTTTCCTGATGATTTACTTTCATTTGGACCCTTTCCACTGATAGTGGAAGAGAATCCTTGCTTTGTGCCCTGATTTGCTTTGGTAAACGCAGAAGGACTTGGGGGACGATTTGAAATTGTTTTAGGTGGTGTTTCCTTAGGAAGCGTTCCTTTGCCACTCCTTGCAGACGATGATTCTTGTTTCGTGCCTTGATTCTTCCTTGTAATAGCGGAAGGACTAGGAGGACGATTGAGAGATGCTTTACCAAATGTTCCTTTACCACTCTTCCAAGATGAATTCTCGTGCTTTATGCCTTGATTTGTCTTGGAAATACTAGAAGGACTTGGAGGACGATTTGAAGGAGCTTTAGCATCAACTTTTCCTTTTGCACTTTTTGAAGATGGCAATTCTTGTTTCATTCCCTGTTTCTTATTGACTGCAGCAGAAGGACTTGGAGGACGATTGGAAACGGTTTTTGCTGGTCTTTCTTTATCAAGTTTTCCTTTTACACTCCTTGGAGTTAAAGAATCTTGCTTCATGCCCTGATTCGTTCTAGTAAAAGCGGAAGGACTTGGAGGACGGTTTGAGTTGGGAGAAGCCCTTGGTAATGGATTAGATGATGTTCTTCCTATTGAAACTTTTCTCTTGTTCTCTAATTTGGGCGATTGCGGGCGTACACTAGTGGCATTCTTGCTGGATGATGACTTTACGACTTCCTTAGGTTTTGATACTGGTGTGTCCTTCACGGAAGAGCTTCTAGATCTGGAAAATGTCGAAACTTTGCTTTGGATCTTTGTAGTTAAATGTGGTGGATTCTTCTCACCTTGGTCATCGCTCTTGGATATGAAGGACGTTTTCGCTGGTGATTTCCCTCCTGCTTCTCCTCCAGTGAGACTTCCATTTTTGTGATAATTCTTTACGTCTTCAAGAATTTGTTCCACTGTTTTAAGATTATTTTCTTTGTCAGCTCCATAATGCTTTTTTGGATGCGTGAACGCGCTATTTCTGCTTTGCTGGGATACAACCCCTGAAGCAACGCAGTGTTCAATGCCTGTAACATCTTTGTGTAATAGAACATCTGATGAAGCTTCTGCTTTGACCACACTTACATAACCTTTTTCCTGACTCTTACAATCCCCAGAGAAACGTAACTTAATATCTCCTGCAATAAATTGTTTCTTTTGGATCTCGTCCATCTTATTCTCTGTTCCACCTTCATTCTCTTCACCCATAGTAAGTGGAAATGATGATCTTAATGATCTTTCAACTATTCCTGTCCAGGGCTTTAACGAAGCTATAGAGTTCCTCCTGCGTATGGAAGCTCTCATTTTTTGTCCCAATGCTTTCACGAGGTTTTTTGAATCAATGGGAGATTTTTTGCTAGGGTCTTCTTTCCCGCCATTTTCTAAAGTACTAACGTTCTTTTCGATACTCAATGGCACATCTTGTACATCGCCCTTCTGTGCAGGTGCAGGATCAGTTAAATTTTTAAGTTTTACTTCTTCAAGTACAGACATACTGTTTCTTCTCTTAAACTTTTTGGAAGCAGTTGCATTTGGCGATAATTGAGGATGATCTAGCGACGTTTCTTCGCGATCCTTAAGCTTGCTCTGTTGTTTGTGAGAGCTGTCATCCTCTTCATCAGTCTTTACTTGAGGTCCTTCTGGCTTAGCATCATTTCTTTGTTTAATTATTACAGCTTCTCTGAAGGCTAAAATATGTGGCAAACTACCCGAACGTCTTCTCATCAGATCAGTATGCATACTTTCATTGCTGTCACTGGACCCAGTGGAAGAAAAACTATTTTTCTTGTTTTCTTCGGTGATTGATGGTAACGCGTGTAGCAGACACCTCAAGTGTAAATCACTAGTACTAAATCTTCGCCTTCGTCTTGGAACTTCTACTGTTTGCATTTTCTCATGAAGTAGCTGTTCGTCGACCGGAGATACCGATGACATTGACTCTTCGGATCCAACACTTTTAGTACCGAGAGAAGAAAGCGAATCTGAACGTTGTCTACTTACTTTATAGTTGTCTAGTAAACGTTCAAAAATGTTGGAATTTTCATCTTCGTCTACATCGTACGATATCTCATAGTTTGACAGCGCTTCTTTTAACTCATGCGTACTCTCACTGTCTTCATCGTTATCCTCACTTGAATAATCTTGTGCAGCCTGTTCTTCAATATTTGATTCCTTATTGAGGTCATTATTCTTATTCGATAGTTCAATGGGTTGTCCGAAACTTTCACCATTGGGCCTTTTAAGGGAACGCATGTCAGTATGAACATGTGTTGGATACCGCATATTTTCCAAGTCATGTTTCCATTGGTGCATGTCCTCCAGCATCTCATCCCACGACTGTCTTTGTCCCGGCCCGCCTTCATGGTTAACATCTCCTAGTTGCTGTTTTATGTCATTATGACTACTTTCACTGTCCTTAGAGTGCTGTCCTCGGACGGTCAAATTTGTCTGACCAACAGCACTATTGAATTCGGGCTCCTCTTCTTCCATTTCAGGTATTGGCTTCAGAATATCTATACAAGTCAAGTCAGCAAGTGTAGCACGGCGTTTTCGTCTGTATGACTTCCTTGAAGGTTTCTTTTTTTGCGGTACTCTAGTACCTCCATTTTGACTAGCTGTTAGTAAAACCTTGGAAGCTTCATCTCCTCCCTGATTAGAATGAGATGTTGCAGGTTTATCCACGTTGGTTGTCGAACTAGATTCATTCTTTTTGTACAGGTCTTTGATTCCAAGTGAAATTGGTTTTTCCTCGTTACCATTACAATCCGTTGCCTTTTTGGACTTTTCCTGATTTTTACTTATGTCTTTGTTTTCCTTTTTCTCGATGTTTGGAATGCAGACTTTGAGAATGTCACTAAGGCTACGGCTTCGTCTAATCTTACGTTTTGTTTCCATAGCGATTCATCAATATATACCAGGGCTGTACTCAGCAAAGTCTCGTTATAAAACGGTGAAACATGGTATCTGATTCACAATCCTTTTCTCAGACTCTTGTCAAGTTTCTGCTGTATAGAATAAAATAAAAACAGTGATCGTTATAATCCATTTTACCTATCCATGCTTTGGGTTGGTATTTTTGCTTTAAGACGTTGCATTTGGCCGGAAATACTACACTTGTTGAGCTAGTTCTTAACGGTTCACTATACGATGATACCGACATCACGGTGCCATTTAGGCCCGAGTAGAGAAAACTGAATCTGCATGCATTACTTTCGTTACAATATCCAAATCTTTAGTAATTTTTACTTTTCTGTATAATTAATGTTTTCGATAAGTCTGACAAAAGCAGAGGTTTTTCCAATGCATTATATAACCTTTCTTATTTCAGCCGTGATGATGTGCCCGTCGACTGAAGGAGCAAGTCAACTTTCTAAGCTTTGCTATCGGTGGCTCCATGTAAGGGAATCATACTGACACAAGACAAAACATAGTGATGTACGTAAGAATGCTGTATATTTTCTTTTCTTGATAAATTAGTAATCGAAGTGGCTTGCAAGGCCTATTTACCATCATTTTGTACTTGTATAATAAGCTCGATAGGCACTTTCGAACTACATTTTATTCTTTCCTGTAATATGAATTAAAATTGAAGAACAGAAAGAAGAACCGGCTTAAAGCTTTAATCTACAACTGTCATGTTCGAATCAGAACAGTGAGCATCAAAACCAGAATTTAGATTTAGATTTAAACTGGTTATAACTGGCCATGAAATCAGTATTTTAAATAATGCTCATCATCATTTCTCTGCCAGAAGAGGATAACTGTTGCTTTGACATGTCACAGTGAAATCTAAAAGTTATGTCTATCATCATGGTACTTGTTTTCCCATCTGTATTCGGGTCTTACATACAGTATGTTTAGATGCACCGGCAAAATAAAATCTGCATTTGTCATTCCCAAGGGACTCATCAGTACCAGCATTGCTTTATCCAAAAGTTTTACAAAAGGATCAAACTAATTATAAATACTTGGTCATCAAAACTTATTAAATGAAAATGCTTTCGCACTAAATGCTACAAATATCTTAGCACAATTTCGACATAAAATATTTGCGAAAATTTATCAAGCAAAAACCAAAGCAGGAGCCTTGGGTAGGACAGTTTGTTTTGCCAATGAACTCAGTAAAAATTTGACGTAGACCCTTTGTTAGAAACAACAAAAACGCACAAAGCTGTTTTGAAGGGACGCTTTTCCATTTACAATACATTACAAGGGCTCTTCACATGGATTGTTTTACCTTTGTTATCACTGTCTGTACTCGTTATTCAACAAGCACTTCCATTTTGTCTCTTATGGAAATCTTAACGACTTTAACGACCCTAATAACGAGTTTAACGAGCCTAACCAGCTAAACCAGTACATCTGTACCTTTTTTATTTGAAAATTTTGATCAATAAAAACCGTTTTTTGACGTACAAAGACACTCAAAAAGTCATTCCAAAGTTAAGGAACGCCAATGTTGTTAGGTTCAGATTATAATTATTGCTAATACTAAAGAGAAAAAGCCATTGGTATTGTCATGTGGTCTTTTGCTTGCCAACTAAGATTATCTCGTGTTGTTCTCTTAAGATTTTAGTTGACACCATGCCCAACAACAAAGACTATTATGACTAAAATAAAATGTATTAAATTTTGAAGCAAGGTAATCACACGCTAAATTGAAGCGCGCGGAAACTTAGAGCTTCTTGAGGCAGAATTTGTAGCATGAAATAATTCCAGGAAGGCATGGTGGTGTGGATGAAATGATACTAGGATTTTTGAGCAATGAAATCATTTAAAAATTTCTATGAAGGAATGTGTAACAACATGAATTTCTTCCATACACGAAGAGTTTTTCATTACTGAATATGGACGATATTGCAGTGCCGGTACAATGACTGTAGAAAAGTTGAATTTATGCTTTGATCATATCGACCCATAGCACTGCAAATTTTACGAAAGCGGTGAAATGTTCCGAAATTACGTGACTACGCGGTTTTCCAAAATATATCATGTAGATTTTTATTAAAGCAAAAGCAAGCCTTTGGCTTCCTGATGCTCAGAAAGTTGTCAGATTTTTTTTGGAGAATAGGAAAGCTTATGAGAAAGTTTAGCTTGCTTTGAGCGAACGGTACGTAAGATTTTCTCAACAGTTTAATAGTCGATAAATAGGTCGATAAATAAGTATCGAGAAGTTGATCATGATCTTCCATTGAGACTTCGTCAGCATTTTGCAAGCTTAACTGCTGAATTTCAATACAAGCCCTTAATTTATTAACAAATTAGATTAATGAATTATACAAACTTTACTAAAGTATTTTAAAGTTTTAAAACAAAATGTGAAAACAATCACAATTGAGGCAAGGAGAAGATAACTTGTTTCATCAATAACAATATCTTATAAGCAATTAGACCAAAGATGACTTGAGTGGTAAAACTCATCAAAATAGTTGATCATAATGGCGATGATCATCGTGAAGAGAATTAAAGCAATATAGGTAGTAAACGGTTATTTTCAACCGCTAAAAGCGAATATATACTCCGGCGTTTAAGAGAGCATGATGGAATACTTAGTGATGATAGTGGTACAGCCACGAGTCGGTACACTCGTCATAATTATAGCGATTACTAAGTTAATGAAATCAAACTAACACAATCTTAAGTTATAGAAGTATTTTACCTTGAAGAAGACGTCATTCTTGTCAGATCCAACAAGGGTAGCGCCCTTAACCTTTTCAAGGAGCGAGGATCGTGAAACTGTGATCAGAGTGTTTTCCAACAAGTAGTGTTGAGTGTTAACTACCGTGAGGTGTTGTAGTTTACTAAGCAATATCATTTACAATGGCTAGGTAGAATAGTAAATAGGTAAAGCATTGGGGAATTGAAGCATAATAAGACAAGAGAACAACAGAGTTAATCACCAATCGCTCGAGTGATCATCTCTTATTCTCTCCAAGCTGTTCAATCTTAACTACTTGACAGCATTTAGATCGGTTTATGATGGGCACTAAGATGGGATTTTATTGTTCAAATGATAAGATGTACTTAACTATGAACTATTCCAGGAAGCAGGAAATGCGAATTGGTACAATGAATTTCCACTCGACAGGAAATCTTTCAAGTAAGTCCTAGATGCCTCATTGTCTCATTGTTGTTATGAAAATCTTGCCTGTTAATTCATTATGATAAAAAACAGTTGGAAAGATTTCTGAACAAGTCAGTAAGTAATGATCACTATATGTCACTCAACATACCCTGTATGTACATACACCTATTTCAAAAAAGGTAGCCATGGCCAAAGGCGAAAGGCGATGGGCGATAGGTCATTCCAAAAAGGAAAGAAATCATGGGTATAAAATTCTAAACACGAATAATCGAGGCCTTTAAAATGGTTTCGTGGACTAGAAGCAATATGGAATATCTCAACACTAAACTCCCTACGACTGACCCAGACCATTCTCATGAAAAATAACGAAATTTCAATTTTTTGGCTTACATTTTTGAATAGTGGTTTTATTTCAAGTCAGGTAAGATAACCTATAATGAGCTAAATGACTTTTATAACAATAAGTAAAAATATCATTCCCAGAAGAAATAATTGAGGATTCTTTTTCTGCTTTGAAAAAAGCCTGGGTCCGAAGGTGTTTCCATGGCAACACCATCAAACATGCCAAACTTACTGTCTTACCCTGATCTATAACCAACATAAGTTTCAGCCACTTAGGGCTAATTCTTGCAGAGTCTCTATTCTCTATTTGACTTTTGACTAGATCATAAATGACTTTGTAATTTCTATATTGAATATCTCGGCAACGAAAAGAGACCTCAAAGGATAGTAAACGCCATTCTTATTCATTTTATAAGGGCTTTCAAACAATGAAGCCATTATGTAGGGTTTTATGCTCTTTAAGTTTTTTTGTTCATTTGTCCACTACTTGTAGGGTGCCACGCACGTATTCATCTGCAAACGTCAGCAGATTATTTAACAATGCTCAGTTCAATTTTTGTGAAGAGTTACTGTTGACATAACTTTTAACGCCAGTCATCTTCAAAATAGTCGCCTTAGCCAAGTGTCGCATGTTCCTTATTCTACAGCAGTATATGAGAGGATTGAGAGAAGAGTTTAAGAACGCAATTGGAAAGACGACGTTGAGGAAACCACGAGAAAAGGGGTCCCATTCGAGAAGAACGCAGACTGCCAGTGCTATCATATAGGGCACAAAGCATAGCACATATGTACCTACAACGTATAGCATTGTAATGACTGATTTTTTCATTTGGGACATGTGAACACAACTCAGGATTCTGTTATGAAGAGGATCGCCTGTGTTCGCTGGGTTTATTTGTATGACATGCCTGCGAACTGTTTGACCAACCTTGATGTAACTGAAAACTGTTATCAATAAAAAGAACGAAAATACTGAAGCAAGGGCAATGACCAGAGACTGGCAATTACCAGAACAAAACAGCCTGCTAACAGAAAACAGCAAGCCAAATATCCACAGAAAAATCACCACTTTTATCACTCGACTAACTGGAACAAGCTCTTGGTATCGTAGATGTAAGTGTATGGCAAGGTAACGGTCGACAGAAATGGCTGTTATTGTCATAAATGCAGTCGCCGTAAACGTAAACGCCAAGACCTCGCTTCCCACACCAGCTATGCAATATGCCTGAAAGTGCTCTTCCATTTCACTAATTTTGTACACGACACTCAAAGGTTGAACGATGAGGCCAACCCCAAGGTCAGAAACCGCCAAACTGAATAAAAGACAATTTGAGGGAGTGTGAAGACTTGGGTTCTTCAAGATAGTAATGAGGACCACAGCATTGCCAAGCGTTGCTGTGATAGCAAGAAGGGAGTTCATCGTGCATGATGCTATGAACGTCCATCCGATGTATTTAACATGGTCAAATGTCACAAACAGAAAGTAACAGCTTCTAGGTGATCCACTTGTATTGACTGAAGCATTAGTGTTCATTCTGAACTTTGAAGTTTGTGAATAAGACAAGAGTTTTACTAAATGCTCATCCTAACGCTGTTCAAAGATTGTACGAGCCGTGGGAGCTGGAGCAGATATTGATGGTCACATTGACAACTGAACCTGTGTATATAAGCTGTGGCAGCTGCAGCTACTATATGAATTCATAGCCCTGTTGATTATTAAAACATATTGAATATTGACGTATAAAGATGGATGACACCAGAGACAAAAAAGAAAGGCGTTTTTATAGCTTCAACAAGGTCAACAAAAGCTGAACATTCTTTTAAATGGCTCACTCGATAGGAAAGTAAAAGTGAGTAAAAGAAAGAGAGATAATTTTGAAGAAAAAAAATTGACATGAAAAGTACATAAACTTGTTTGAACTGGGACTAATGAAATCCTGTGTGTAAATACAAAATGTGGTGTCGCAAACCATTGTCAATTGACTCCAGTACTGTAGACATAATATTATAGCAATTTATATTAGATCTGAATGTCACTCATATTTAGTTTCGTAAATAATCAACCGTAAAAAAACAAAACAAGATAAATTGAAAGCTGGAATATGGTACTGAATGGTCAGAGTACCAGAACTGCCGAGAAATGATCGATAGTTACGTTTATACTTCCATCGCTAAATTACAATGAGTTACTTTGACAACGGCATAGGTGACGTACCGCTTCAAGGTTCAACGTCTCATGATCAGTTCACAGCTATCATCACGTTTTCGGCTATAACGGGTTTACAAATGGTGAATATAAAAATGTCATGGAAGATAGCATTTGTGGTTATGATGTTTGCTAAGATGAAAACTGCTTGCAATCAATATTAACAAAACCAATAATCTTTTCAAAGAAGTTTGATAAGAATTTGCTTTTCATTTGACATGTCCTTACCCTTGCAAGATGAACATTTCTTCAAACCTTGTGATTCAAGTACACACGAGTGGCGTAACGGAAAGCTATTTGTACCCAATAAAGTTGTCCTTCTTTTAGCATTTAGTTCTTTGAATTATCCACGAGTCTTAGACACCATTTTAATTGCGAACTCTTGCTCTGTTGACATTAATGCATGGAGATATTAATAACGATGGTAAAGCACACAGATGGATTTTATTAACTGAGTATTTCATTCAATTCAATCGAGTCTTAATCAATTACTTTCAAATCCTCTGCCAAATGAATTGAGGTTGAGTCACGTCTAACTTTACGAATCATAAAAACTTTCTAATTTTCAATGGATCTGAAGGTTCATAGCAAATTTGAAAAAAGTAATATCAGATTGAGATTTGTATTTGTTTGAAGTAAGTTCTAGTGCACCTTTGCTTCAGTTCAGTCAGTTGTGTCCACTTCTCCTACCAGCGTCAACCTCAAAGTGATGTTTTTTCTAGTGTTTTCAGTAACGGCTTAATTCTATTCAGTAGCAGTAAAGCTCTCAATCTGCTGCTTCTCTGTTATTATTTTTGTCGGTTGCGAAGGTGCAAGTTTAAGAAGACTTGATTGAAATTAAATGGATCATGTCAAGTGGCATGAATCTCTCAGTGCCATGCCTTTCGATCAACGGGACCCGACGTTGGCGGGGAAACTTTTATGAGTTTCTTTTGGATTTAAGTTCGCTTTCACGGCTATGAAAAATAAGGGCTGTTGATTTTCTAAATGTTATTAAAAGGTATGATCAGATGATGAAATTACACCGATTGTTTTAGATGATTTGAATCCGGGGTGACGCTTTGACTGCATGGTACGTTATGATGGCATTTTCCCCTGGGAGCCAAACATCTGACCCTAATTGAACCAAAATCCTGTCTAAGATGAAACGCTGTATGATGAAACGCTGAGCACGGCAAGTTTCGCTACACTAAACTCTCATTTTGATTTCGTACCGTACTGCAGTTTATCAAGACACGAACAATCTCGTGAAACATGGATACCATACCAAGTAGCACAAACTTATGTGGGCTGTCATATTCATTAATATATCATACACAGCTATTTCAATAAAGGTTGTCGCAGCCGAAAGCAACAAGCTAAGCGACAAGCAACAAGCCAAGACCACCTGAAAACAATGCGTTAATTAGCTGAAGATTCGCTACAACTCTTAAAGAATCGAAAAAGTTGCAGCCTACCCTTACAAAACGACTAAAATGATATGATAAGGAGTAAAAGACAGATGTTCATTGCCGTCTTGGGTTGTTGCTTGTTGCTTTCAACTGGGTCGACAATTTTTTTTGAAATAGGTGTAGATCGATGTGAAGGACAGAAAGGCACGAGGAAGGGGGGCCGGGGGAAGGGGGTCGAGAACTTGCTTTGCATTCTACGTTTTACCATTCTTACGCGCTACCCCCTAATTATCAATGAGTTTAACTGACGTCAACCGTGTTGCTTCGAACCAACGAAACCCAAATAAGGTATATGTTTTAGAAAACTCAGTGAATGTAGAATCTAAATGATCTAGGGGATTTGCAACCAAAAATTATTCAGTTGACCTGACCGTAGTTCCCAACCAGCCAGCCTGCATACGCGCCAAGTTCCCGCCAAGACCACAGGAATCCCAAGAGTATAAACCATGGATTGAGCCGTTTTTTTGAAGTGCTTTTCTGTTATCCCCCTATGGAATAGCATAAAATTTGATGGAAATTCTGATTTTATTGTCGAAAGCAATGTATGAAAATTAAAACTGTTAAAAGAGACCCTTGTTTCAAAATCTATACTGTAGACGCTTTGTATGTTATGACATGAATTAGGCACCTACTTCTTCCCAGGCTCTCCCTGACATTACATAACAAAGTTGAATGATTCGAGTCTCGAAGCATGAAAAACTGCTCTTAACAATATAAAACCGTTTAAAAATGCTTGGTGGACGTGCTATGCTTCTTAGTTGTCAAGCTTCAAGCTCTTTCCTTCGACAAGTGGTAAGTAAACGTATTTTCTTAATAAATCCTCCTTTTTTGTCAAATGAAACTCATGCAATCAAATTCGTGAGCTTTCAAACACGACTCTTGCTGAACGAGACAAGGTTTTTTGACAGCTTAAAAACACCCTTTGGGAAAAACAACATGGAATGATTAAAGATAACTGTTTTTAATTCTCAAAACTCTAAAACTTAGGCCTTTTTTTGATTTTTTCCTGGTGAGAATTTTACGTTCCTTAAGCACAGGAAGCCCAGCAGAGTAAATTGAAGTTTCACAGCTTAGGTTTCGTATAATTTGCAGAGCTGTGATTAAAAGAATTAATGAAATATGTAATTGTAGTACAATTTAAGGTATCCCAAAGAGTTGTCATTACAGCTAGAAGCATTGCTGACCTTTTCTGTATAGGTTTGACTATTTTTATACTGTGGTGTTTTCCTTTGATTTTACATTCACATGTTTCTGTGAAAATTTCCAGACGTCTGGGTGTTGGCTTCTGTCAATCAGAAAAAATACTAACTCAGGGTGTTGTAAGTTTGATGGACTGAAGCCAAAACAGGAGAAAATGTGTCAAGCTGTCTGGGTCATAGAAACATATTAAAAGAGCAATGACATAAGACAGGTGGCAGATACTACTATTATGCTAATTTTACATTTACGCACACATAGAGTACATTTGGTATGACTTTGAAGTCATACATCGTCATGTACAAAATTAACAATATGATGATTTTAAGCAGTCACAGCACGTTCGCTATCTAGGTTACTGCTTCAGACCCGGCCAGGGATTTTTTGGGTATCAAGGCATTTTTAACCCCAATCGATATACAGTATTTCTGATGATATTTTGATTTTTTTGGGGTATTCAATATTACAGAGTTGAATTTTCTTTTTTTTTTTCATTTGGTTTGGCCTTTTGGCAAATATTAGTATCTTAAAGAGAAAAAAATTGGGTTTAATGGTATATTGATACCCCCGCCCCCCCCCCCCCCCCCCCCCCCCTGGCCGGGTCTGCTACTTGGACATAT
The DNA here is from genome assembly GCA_023349425.1 of Anthopleura sola. Lineage (NCBI taxonomy): Eukaryota > Metazoa > Cnidaria > Anthozoa > Actiniaria > Actiniidae > Anthopleura > Anthopleura sola. The sequence goes on from JALHLI010000005.1 coordinate 6,094,975, forward strand.
ATTACAAGTATGTATGTAAGGTTTCAAAATGAAAAATAGATATAGCAAAATTTGGTAAAGCTATAGTTTCCCAAGCCCCTCCCTATCTGAAGTCCTTTAGATAGGTCATATAGACCCCTTGCAGCTCAATTTGGAGGACAAAACAATAGGTTCCAATTCTCAGGAGATTGAAATTCTTTTGTTTTGTCCTCCAAATTGAGCTGCTTTGATGTACGTCACATCCAAGGGGTCTAATTAATAGCTTGGTGGATACCTATTGTCTTATATTGCAAATATTTTGACCCCAGCCTGTAGCAATTTTGAGATATTTTCAATGTTTTATTTTTTCAGCCTTTCTTTGCCCAAAGAGTTGGGTGTGCTTCAAGAAATTTTACCAATACAAAGTTAAGTGGTACATCATTATGGCAGTCACTGAGAAAAAGTGCTCTATCTGTGAGTATTTAGACAATTTATTGTGCGAAGTACAAAAAGTTTGGTTTTCTTTTACTGCAATTTTTAATATTATGCAGACTCCTTATTACTAAGTTGTGGTTGTATGCCCACTGGAATTTGTTTTTCACTGCCACCATGCAGACAGAAATATAATAGATGGCTCTTTTGCCATCAGGGATTTTCTCTAGGTTCTCCAGGTTTTCTCTCAGCTATAGAAGTCAATGTGGGAGCTATAAATATGTAGTGGCTGAAAGTTGGTCAATGTATGGACCAACTATGGAGCTGTAAAAACACAGCACATTTTATCCCACTCTAAATAGCTCTAAGATCAATCTTTATATCAGTTAACTAAATATAAACCAATTTTTTTTCATAGCTGAAATCAAGAACTGGTGGTTTGTTGAAGAAGACTTTGACAACAGAGTCATCTACAATTATACCTTTTGCTGAAACACCAAGAGCCAGAAAAATTACAGGTTTGTGCAGCAGTTGAAGTACCCTGCTTTCTTGATACTTAATCTTAATTTCAATTTTTTTAATGCAGCTTTCTCAAGATTATCTTGAAACATGGAACACAAAAGAAATGTCACGAATTCCATCGAGAAAAAGTGTGATTTGTTTTGTGTTTCATGTTAGCCTCGCATCCAGGATAATTTTGAGAAGGGTGCATTGCAATGAGAATGTTCTTTGCAAAGCCTATAGGCTGTTTTAGACATTTAAAGAAAAGAAAAGAAGAAAGCTTCAGGGTTTGCAACTCCTACTCCATGCAATCCATGTACTTGGTGCAACTTCTACTCTAAGACTTTAGTTTTGAAAACACTGATATAGTGCAATTCAGAAAATGCCTGTATGATTACATCTATGCATAGCATATTAATTTCCCCCTGATCATGAATAATCCATTCTTCTGTATCAGGATAATCGTTGTTCATTGTGCAGGCTAGTATTAATAGAACTGATACAAATCAACTTCTAAATTCCAATTGGAATAGATACAGTGGACAAATAGCTACTTTTTTAGATGAGCCACTGTTAAATCCTATTTAATTATTTATTTATTTATTTATTTAGTTGACCTTACTAGCTTTTGTACAAACATCTTTATTTCATCATGCCTTATATGATGTTGTTTGTACCCCAGTTAGATCACTCAATCTGTTTATGGTTTTTCATCATTTAATTTACATATTGACAGTTTTCCCATTGTTCTTTGTCAGGATACTGGTTGCTAGCATGTTCTGGTATGACCTTTTCCATGGTGATTCTTGGTGGAGTCACAAGACTAACAGAGTCAGGTCTGTCTATGGTAGACTGGAATCTCATCAAAGGAATGAAACCTCCCACTACACAACAGGAGTGGGAAGCCGAGTTCAAAAAGTACCAGGAGTTTCCAGAATACAAAATGTAAGTTGAAAAACATAATAGCTCCCTTCACAGTTTCCTGCGCCATCTTGAATGGTACATGTAGCAGTGCCCTTGCATCAAAGAGAAACATGAGGTAGAGACCTATTTTAACACCTTGAACAATTATTCACGTCTCAGCTATCATTGCAAAGTCACCTCATGTCTCACTTCAATGCAAAGACATGGCTACCTTTCAAGATGGTGCAGGGAACTGTGAAGGGGTCTATTGTAGATCAGCATGCAAAATATGGCTGCCTTTGACTTTCAGAAATAAAAAATAATATTTGAAAATAACCACCACTCTCATAAAGAGCAAGCAGGAATATTTATTTTGAAAATTTAGGTTAATAATGCTGTAAAATATAATTCCAGTGATTACAGACGTTATTTGGAATCAAAATTACTAACAGAGATTTGTATGGTGTTCAGACAATTTAGGGCTGAAGAGCCTCATTTTTTTTCAAATTCTCATAACTTCTCAAGAATTTAATTATTTTTTCCCTTAAACTGTCTAACTCTAGATTAGAATGATAGAATGATTAGAATGAACAATTTTTTTTAAAAACATTTTTTCTTGAAGAGAACACAGAGAAAAAATCTGTTGAAAAAAAACCTTGTTGATATCATTCTAATCTATAATTTTATAGTAGTGCTTCATTAAAATATGAATTCAAAAAACTTATGATAATGAAGGGGTCCATATTTGCAGTTTGGTCTATATATGATCTATTTATCTAATACCATATGGGAAGAACAGGTAGTGTGGGCTGTTAATCCCCCAGCGTTCTCGCCCACCACCTCTCACCAGTTCAACCTGGGTTTGACTCCTGCCAGACTCTGTACCATATCTGAGTAGAGTTGCTTGTTCATTCTCTCCTGTTCTGTGAGGGTTTTTCTCCAAGTTCGAGACTGGCTTTCCTTCCTCAGCAAAAATCAACTTATCAAATAAATTAACATGAAACTTTTTCATTGCTTTGATTTTATAATGAAAACAGTTCAAATCAAGGGATGTCATTGGATGAGTTCAAGCGTATTTGGTACATGGAATACTTCCATCGCATGTGGGGTAGAGCCATTGGTTTGGTCTACTTCCTTCCTGCTGGCTACTTCCTGGCCGGAGGGTATTTTAACAAGAGCATGAAATTGAGAACAGCAGTTCTTGGAGGGTTGTTGGTTTTCCAGGTTAGTTTTATTATCTCATGGTTGTCTGATTAATGCATTCATCCTTCTATTTCTTTTGGGTCAGTCAATCTAATAGTCAAGACCTTTTAGCTTGGGTGTAATGTTTTCCCATTTCAGACCACGTGTCATTCCCTAGAGCATCATTTCTTTTTTTCAATTGACAGTTGCACATGAGAAGACACATGAATATGGATACAACTAAAGGCTCAGATACACGGTGCAACATTGCTTGCAACATTATGATTACAGTACTATTTCAGCAGCCAAATCAGAGAAAATCTCGATTTTTCCGCTTAATTTACGAGGATGATAAAAATGACATAAGAATAATAAAACAGAACTTCAATTTTAGTGCGATGTTGCATGCAATGTTGCGTCGTATGTTGGAGCATTAAAAATAAATTTTATGCTCAAGAGAATAACACGTGGTATGATATACTTCTGTGACACTTTTTTGCAACAGTTTGATTTCACTATTTCTTCACTGAAATTCGTGAAAATTGCGAAATTTAAGTGTCGCGAAAGTTTGGTCATAAGGTATAAAATCTATAATGAAACTTTGTTGGTTTGAAAGGCTGTAAAACGTCGAAATTTTATTATAATCATTATTATTTTAAACGATGTATTAGTTCTGTCGTATCAACAGAGAAACTGGCTAACTTCTAACGTGTATTGTCATGAGATTAAAGCACATTTTTGGGTTGTTTTCCATAGGGTTTACTTGGATGGTACATGGTTAAGAGTGGTTTGGATGAAGAAATAATCAGCAAGACTGATATTCCACGTGTCAGTCAGTACAGACTGGCCTCACATCTCTCTGCTGCTTTTGTATTCTACTCAGGCCTTCTGTGGTGTGCATTGTGTCAACTCATGCCACACCCAAAGGTAAGTCTGGCTGGGATCAAGCTTTTCAAAGCCTTCAAATTTTATTGATACCTTGAAACAACCAGTCTAGGGTAATCTAAGTCAGGCCACGGCTAATTCACAGATCAAATCTTTTGGATGTTAGCTTTTAAGTAATATAATAACTGGTGCAATGCTCTACCAACTGAGCTTTCTAAGCCACACAGAGCACTGACTGAGGTTTTGTATGGGTCTGTTTACTATTTATGGAGCATGGCAACGGTTCTACAAAAGTCGTGGAAACTTTGATTCCCGTTCTAAGCCTGAATTCTAAGCCTAAGCCTGACGGACATTTACACATTTAGCTTTTAAGGTTTAGCAAAGGGAGAAAAATCGGAGAACCCGGAGAATTAAAGCCTCTAAGAGACCTAAGAAGTCTAACAAATCACATGTGATGCCGAGTCCAGGAATCGAACCTGAGACTCAAGAGGCGAGACCCAAGTGCAAGTTGATCCGTAACCATTCCATAGTTTTTTCAGTCGACTTGAAGTTGTCAAAGGCCTAACGGCAGTCTTCTTCAGTCGCTCACATTAAGGCTTGCAACTTATCCATTACGCATATTATTATCTCTGAGCCTATCCCACATGGCCTAGTGCCTTAACTCTCATCTACTAATTTTCGTGGGATCTTGCCAGTTCACTAGACACACCGTGCTGACGGGGCCCAATACAGGCCGAAACAGCTGTCCACGGTTTCTAGTTGAACTGGCTCATTTTTCAGTCGACTTGAAGTTGTCAAAGGCCTAACGGCAGTCTTCTTCAGTCGCTCACATTAAGGCTCGCAACTTATCCATTACGCATATTACATAGTTAATGGAGTTAACCATTAACTATGACCATTCGTAGGCCTTTATAATTTGTTTATCCATAACTAAATTCATCTTCAACGTTTTTGTTTGTCTCTGCAGTATGAATTAACGAAGGAGATACGAAAGTTTCGCATGTATGCTCATGGATGTAAGGGACTGGTGTTTTTGACTGCAGTATCAGGTATGAAAACCATGAACAATTATTCACATGTCTCAGCTATCATTGCAGAGTCAAGGCAAAAATTAAGCCAAAGTTTAAGTTTTGTTTATTTTTTTTTAGGTGCATTTGTGGCAGGTTTAGACGCTGGTCTTGTGTATAATTCTTACCCTAAAATGGCTGATCGCTGGATTCCAACGGATCTCTTGGCACACCAACCCACGTGGAGGAACTTCTTTGAGAACGCCACAACTGTTCAGTTTGACCATCGGATTTTGGTAAAAATTTACTTACTTTATGAAGATATAAAAATCTGAAATCTTATGGATCCTCGTTTTTCCACTTTTTTTTATGGCCCGCGCGCTTGGGCCATAAGGCAGTGGGAAAAACTCGGTCCATAACTTACGGTACGGACCTCAAACTCAGCCCGTTATAAGATGCGGCCCTAAAACAAAGTGTTTCCAATGAAATTTGATAACATCTGGTAATAGCGATAACAAAGTATTTGTTATATTTTCTTCAGGGAAGTACAGTTGTAGCTGCAGTCACTATTCTCTGGGCCATGGCCAGACCACTCGCTCTTCCTGGACGCGCTCGCTTGGCTGTCAATTGTATGGCAGGAATGGCTGGTTTGCAGGTATGTAGTGATGATGGATTTACAAGTGACTTTTTTTCGCCTCTGTGAAGTCATGCTTTGTGATTGGATGTTTTTCTCTTATTCTGATTGGTCAAAAGTATGAGCGAATTGTAAGTTAGCCTGTTTTTAACTTTTGATATCATGCTCATAAAAAGCTTATAAAGCTCTTCCTTGAGGTTTGCTTCACACGCACTAACACTACATTCTATGTTTACAACATACAACACCCAACTCACATGTTGAGAGAAAAACCCTCGTGGCAAGAGAGAGCCGGAACAAACTCAACACATATGCGATTCATTCATTCATCTACTCGAATATTTCAGTTTTTTTGTTAGTTCCTTTGCTTCTTTCCCTCTTCTTCCATCCACAATCCATTAATCTCATAATTCCTTTGATTCAGGTTAAATATTCGTTTGCATGCATATTTCCGTGTTTTTTTTGGTTACTTTGCTTGCATCCTTCCTTGCTCGTCCCTCACTAATCCACTCTTCACACAATTCCTTTGATTCAGGTTACATTAGGGATCCTAACTCTGCTATACTACGTACCAACCCACCTTGCAGCCACCCACCAGTCAGGATCACTGGTTCTTCTTTCTCTTGCTTTATGGCTCACAAACGAGTTGAGAAAACCAAAATTACTTTAATCACACTACAATACAAGTAACAATGGATTCTTCTTGGAATAATATTATCAGTGAGCAGAGGAATCGTTGTTGCTTCTTCTCAGGGCTGAGCTGCAAACTGTGACGTAGCGAGAGTCCTGGAGATTTTCAAGGGAGGGGGCGAGCGCGCGTTTTGGTGAAAAAATTCCCGCCAAATCCACAGGAATCCCAAGAGGAGAGAACAATTTAGTCGCAGCTTTTTCCAACAAATGAGCCGTCTTGCCTTCTCCTCTCCCTACGCCACTCACAATAAACTCGTTTGAGGAGAAAGATAAACCAACTTAATAATAGATAAATAACTCTGCATTTCTCATGGCGAAGCCGTGTTTTAGGTTTTGTAAAACGAACCAAAATCCTTTTGTAAAATAGAAGCCAGCAAGTCAACCATGAACTCTGGATGGAAAAATACTTGACATTTACTGAAATTTTTCAATTCATATTATGCCGTCGAAGGAATTCCCGCCGGATATTCCATCAAAACATAGTCTTTTTCTGAGATGCAAATATGGTGCATTGTGGTCTAGCTTGAGTAAAAATATCATTTGTTGTCATGGCCGATAAATATGATTTTACATAAAATACCGAAGCTAAACGACGATGCATTCTGTTCACCCTATTCATAAGAAGTCTATGCTGATCAACATTATGTAAAATTGTTTAGACTGACTGGTTTCGGCTTTGTAAACGTTTTCCGTAAACATTTAGTGCAAAGGCTTAAGCCGCAAGCGAACCAATCATATTGTAGAATGTTAAATGGAGTATTGTGCTAAACTAATAATGACTATAGTGGTTACTAGTTGGGACTGCGTTGGTCTGTGTTGAAAAAGCTTTTTTCCTTCGGCGAAGAGCTAACGTTTGAAATGTCAGTATAACGTATTTACACAGTGTTTTCTTCCGTTGTTATTCATTTATTCCGATTTGGGTCCATGAATTTTTATTTACATATTTATATTAAAATTTACCTCGGCTCGAGTTGACGACTTCTCGTTGAGTTTTCATCTATCAATTCCACATCAACTCCAAACCATCGTAAACAAGTTTTCAGGGTTTTTTTCATTTCTCTTCGAATGTCTCGCTTGAGGAATGAGTAGACAAATGGATTCATGGCGGAGTTCAACAAATAAAGCAACCTCGAGACAACAGTGATCTCCAACGGTGGACTACAAAGCTCTAAATGCTCACAAACGTTTCTGTATATGGAGAAACAGTAGCAGAGAATAAACAGAAATACCACAAGAGTGAAGACTTTGAAAGTAGATCGTTCATTCTTTGCTTTCGATTGTGATTGGTTGTTGACTTGAGGAGCGTTCTGGCTTGCAATCTGTCTGGAATGTTTCCTTACAATCAGGTAGATGGGAATATGGGTGACTATCATCAGAACACAAGGTGTAATCTCAATCAGCAATGTTGCTAGAATCCTAAATATCTTCTGGTAAGATGCTTTTACCGAGGGCTCTTCATATTTCCAAGCGATTGGAATAACACAGATAGTCATTGGGATGAACCAAGCAACCGCCATAAGAAGCAAAGCTTTTCGTTGCGTCATGAAAGTCTGGTAAGTATAAGGGAAAACAACTGCAAGGAATCGATCTATTGTCATCACACACAAGTTACAGATGGAAGAAATTAGTAAGAAGTTTATCGTGGTAATCAAACTTGAGAAGTCACAAGGATTAAAAGAGCAATGGTAAGTTGCTGGAATAATGGCTGCTCCCAGCAAAAAATCAGCCACTGCTAAGGACACAATGAACTGGTTTGAGACGGAGCTTCGGAGTCTTCTACGGGTCAGTACAATGATAATGATGATTGCGTTACCAGAAATTATGATGACGCCAATGATCCATCGAAGGGTCCAATACCAGTGCAGATTTCGAGCAGAAGTACTGGTATCTTTGGGAGTACTACTTTTATTGGTTTGGTTGTCCATCATTTTACGTGGTAAGAAGGATCTTTAAATAAGATTTACATGTGTCTAGTAAGATCTTGGTTCAAGACTGAGATGTGTCAAGGAAGATCTTTGTTCAAGTCTAAAATGTGTCCAGTAAGATTTTGGTTCGAGACTGCATGGGATGTGTCCAGGAAGATCTTGGTTCAAGACTGAGATGTGTCAAGTAAGATCTTGGTTCAAGACTGGGAAGTGTCCAGGAAGATCTTGGTTCAAGACTGAGATGTGTCCAGGAAGATTTTAGCTCAACACTGGGATGTATCCAGGAAGATCTTGGTTGGATACGATAAAGCTAAAAAAATATTGTTATGATTAGCTTATACCAATGATCACCTGCGATATCTCATAACTGAAAAGCGGAATTAACAAGGAATGAAAACCAGAATAAATCGATTAGTGCGGTTTACAAAAGACGGCAAATTTGTTTTTGTAAAGTCTAGAGTAGTTTATACTTTAAAATACTTGTGTGGTTTTATTTTTTCCTTTCTTTTTTTTTTTTTTTTTTCTTTGAAAAGCGAAAAGTACGTTTAATCTATCACTGAAAGCAAAGTAGTCGTGTATGTTGTAAAGTTAACGAAAACAATTTTTCGTCTTCACGGAAAAAAAGATTTACGAAGCCATTTTGTGGTTGTAGATATGAGAAGAACTGTGGTGTAAAGACCAGAAAAACTTGATTGCGCTGCAAAAATAGTCCTTCAGTTCCGTAAAAAACACTTCATAGAAGGTACATTCATTTATGATAACTAAGAATTTCTAAAAAGATTGACAAAAAATGCGTAAAAGTCTCGGCGATACGGTGGTGCAAAAAAGGTCGCCATTTTGAGATATTGAGATGATTTGGACAGAAATACTTTAACTGTATGCGTTTTTTGGTGTTTTTACTACATTTGACACTTTCATAATCTTTGTCTTCATTACTAGAAAGAGATAAGCGATATTTGACGCTTAGAACTTTTGTTTTTCAATCTCATTTCAAGAAAAAAAGACTAAATTGGCATAGCTTATAAATAAAATTTGACGAACCGCTCGGGCGAGGTTGTGATGTCAAGAAAGATTCTATAAAATCTCCCTTACAAACCACACGTACACTTTATCTAAACTATATACACTACTAGAATTTTCTATGAATCAAAGACAGTAAATGGTGCTAGCAAGATCGCTCCATGAAATATTTTATGACTCGTAAGACAATTTGGATAGCAGTTAACTGAGGAAATATGCTGCAGATGCTTTTTGGGTGTCTTTAGTTGTTGCTTTTGTTGTCGCATACATTGTTGAATGGATGAACCGACATATTGCAACCACAAACATCGTCTTAATATCCATCATGATCAATTGTCTACGTTACTCTATTCTACAGTTTATAATAAGATCCTTGTGTGCAGATGGTTAGAGGTTTTGGTCGTCCATTCATCTTTTTCAATCATCAAAAAACGGTACTACAATTCACAAAAATCCGCACTAAAAGAATCTAACAAACCCATTACCTTCCAGTTGCATTGACGGATTCAAAAAAGGTTAACGTTGCTTCTCGTCGACTTCTCAAGACAAACCTATCTTCCCGACAGTTGTTTTTTCTTCCAAATGAACCTGGCTGCTAACAGCCTGAGTTTACAAGTGAGTGCTTGGCGTCACTTCACAATTGTCTTCCTACCAGGCATTGGTACCACGGGGATTTCTTTTAAATGTTTAGAATGATTCACTACAGGTCCTCCGCACGTTTGCGCCATCTTATTTTTTCTCGCAGCAAGACAAGGCACATAAAGCGGAAAAAATTTTACAATACAATACAATACAATAAGCTTTACCGCTCTTTTTGATATACCATCTTTGACATCTTTTAACAGTTTTGACAATAAAGATTTTGACAATCTTTTAACAATTATAATAATTAAGTACACTGAAGAAGAAAAAAGATAACGTTTAATGAAAAATACATTGTCGTGCTTTAAATGAAGAAAGGTACTTTATTAATATATAATCTCACCTTGTATTGCAAGCATGTGCTTTTGTGTGTTTGTCAGTCTTTGGTCGATTTTTGAATTTTTTATTGGAGAGTAGCTGCCTACTGTTTTTCTATCGTGACCCCCTTGACTTTGGACGCCTGCCGCTCTTACATGCAATTAGCAGTTTTTAGCGACGTATATTTCTTTGAAATCGGAGTTACCATACCAACAATACAGAGACGTTAATGTTTTTGGTTAGCAGCAGTCTCACGCGTTATTCAAAACTTTTGAAATGACACACTGGATGCTAATTAGCGGGCATTCGCTTAAAGTTTGGAAAAAATTCTTAAAACCGATTTCAATTTATTCGAGGCGGAATTTTTTACTATTAAAATTTACAATTTGTATACATACTCCTGTTACAATACCTTTAAAAAGAGCTTTTTTTATTAGGCTAAAAAATCCTCGACCGTCTAAATCTTGTGAATGTATTAAGCCACTTCTCTATTCAAAAAATCACAAGCAATATTGTGCCTTCGATATCAGTTGACGTTCGCCAACGTTAACCTCTATTTTGCGAAATATTGGCAAAATTCGTCCCCAGAATGTTTGGTGCTCACGATTTGAAATTTTTGAAACTCTCGTGAGCCGGTTAAAAGTAAAAACAGAGGTTTGAGACAAGCAATATTGTTTAACAATTTAGTGTTTCGTTTGTTGATCACTACTGAAAATTTTGCTTCTAAAATCTTGGAAATATTATATACATTAGCATATTATAAAAACTAGAATTTCATTAAAAAATGAGAAAAAAGTGGTTTGTTAACTGAGCCGCTGTCATTGTCGCTGTCTTCACAGACAATAGAGAAGTTCTATAAGAAAAAAGAAAGAAAAGCACAATCGAAGAAAGAGTCATAGGCTTTCTTATGTTAAGTTGATCGAAAACAAACATAGGTTTCTGTGGAGACTGCTCAAACAGCTGGTCAAATATGGTCGTCCGAACGTTTCAAAATTCGCTAAATAAAATTCGTTGTCCCTAACTTGCAAACGCTGTTGCTATATAGCTATTCCTTGTCGCTAATATACAATCTGAAAATCTCGGTATGAATATATATATATATAGAAAGCCCTTCGTTCCCATTCTCCTCCTCTAAATAGTAAGATCTGGCGCCTCAATTATACGCAAACTAGCGTGTTCGACTTTTATCTTAGCATGTGCGGAGGGAAGAAAGAACGTTCCAGAAAGAATTTAATTTTACTGAAGCTGCCTGCGAACTAGCGACAGCGACCACACAATTTAGCGACAAGGAATAACAATTTAGCGACAGCGAATGCACATTCTAGCGATAAGGAATTGCTTTTTAGCGACAACGACCGTAAGTTAGCGACAAGGAATAGCTATATCAGTAGCGACAGCGATTGCAAGTTAGCGACAACGGATTTTATTTAGCGAATTTTGAAACGTTCGGACGACCATGCATAGTCAAATCTATCGAGCTATTCAGTTCTAGCTCTACTGTGTCGTGTCTCTGAAACCTTTCCTTCACAGATTGTTCGTGCTTTATTTTATTTATCCTGGTCGACATGCAGTCAACTAGATAATAAATTGAAATTTTGGAAGTTGGCAAAGAAGCCAGCCTTGTCTTGGTGGCGCCATCTATCAGTTCCTGCTTGGCCTGCACACAGTGAGCTCTGCCAGGTGGTCAGTGAGAAATTCAAGTTTTGTTTTGCACAACGAAATTACCTTTTCAAAATTAAGCGCTTTTGAAAATAGTCAAGAATATGATTAAAATATTTAGTCTTGGAGTGGATATGAAGCTTGGGGAAAAAGGGCAAAACTCCTGTTGTGTGACCAATACGTTCCCTTCCCATAGAGTAGAGTTCGGTGTCGTCATGAGTGTGCAGCCTTTGGATGACGATGACTCCGTAAAAAACGCTCCCACTCAAATAGCTTCAAAATCGCCCAGACATCAAAGCATTTAACAAGCTATCAAGATGAGTTATTTTTAATCATTAAAGTACCAATTTTAGATGCTACAAAATATTACCGTAAATATTCATCACAGCACTACAGAACAAGAGCTTGGGCTGCCTGTGAGTACCGCAGCTTGAAACGGAGCATGCTCTTGATGAGATGATTTTGTGGATTGGCTGAGCCAGTTGCATTTTTGCTCTCTCCCAACTGGCTCAACATTTTATTTTATACATCGTGATAAACATTTTGTAAGAGCGCTGCTAATTGAAGTTTATTTTCAGATGGACATACACCACAGGTAGCCCAAGTTAGATAAAAGTGAAAATAAAAGTAAAAAAGAAATGCAAAAAAATTACCTTGCACGTGACTTCAAAGCAGCTCAACTCTAGAGAGCAAAATGACAAAAGAATATCAAACTCGTGAGAACTGGAACCTCTTGTTTTGTCCTCAAAATTGACCTGCATTCTTATTTGCTGCAAGGGGTCTATATTCAATTATTATTTTCATTGACGCATTTCCCTCGGTTCGAGTTCACGACTTCTCATTGAGAGTTCAGAACTCATCTATCAATTCCACATCAACTCCAAACCAGCTGAAACAAGTTTTCAGGGTTTTCTTCATTTCTCTTCGAATGTCTCGCTTGAGGAATGAGTAGACAAATGGATTCATGGCGGAGTTAGAGAGATAAAGCAACCTCGAGACAACAGTGATCTGCAACGGTGGGCTGCAAAGTTCTAAATGCTCACAAACCTTTCTGTATATGGAGAAACAGTAGCAGAGAATAAACAGAAATACCACAAGAGTGAAGACTTTGACAGTAGATCGTTCATTCTTTGCTTTCGATTGTGATTGGTTGTTGACTTGAGGAGCGTTCTGGCTTGCTATCTGTCTGGAATGTTTCCTTACAATCAGGTAGATGGGAATATGGGTGACTATCATCAGAACACAAGGTGTAATCTCAATCAGTAATGTTCGTAGAATCATAAATATCTTCTGGTAAGATGCTTTTACCGAGGGCTCTTCATATTTCCAAGCGATTGGAATAACGCTGATAGTCATTGGGATGAACCAAGCAACCGCCATAAGAAGCAAAGCTTTTCGTTGCGTCATGAAAGTCTGGTAAGTATAAGGGAAAACAACTGCAAGGAATCGATCTATTGTCATCACACACAAGTTACAGATGGAAGAAATTAGTAAGAAGTTTATCGCGGTAATCATACTTGAGAAGTCACAAGGATTAGAAGAGCAATGGTAAGTTCCTGGAATAATGACTGCCCCCAGAAAAAAATCAGCCACTGCTAAGGACACAATGAACTGGTTTGAGACGGAGCTTCGGAGTCTTCTACGGGTCAGTACAATGATAATGATGATTGCGTTACCAGTAATTATGATGACGCCAGTGATCCATCGAAGGGTCCAATACCAGTGCAGGTTTAGAGTAGAAGTACTGGTACCTTTGGGAGTACTACTTTTATTGGTTTGGTTCATGTCCATCATTTTGCGGGAGTTTCTTTATCCAGAAAAGATAAAACGTGGTTAGAAATACCAATGTGAAAGTAAAAATGTGTCCAGGAAGATATTTGATCAAAACCGAGATGTATCCAGGAAGATCTTGGTTCAAGACTGAGATGTGTCCAGGAAGATCTTGGTTTAAGACTGGGATGTGTCCAGGAAGATCTTGGTTCAAGACTTTGATGTGTCCAGGAAGATCTTGGTTCAAGACTGGGATGTGTCCAGGAAGATCTTGGTACAAGACTGAGATGTGTCCAGGAAGATCTTGGTTCAAGACTGGGATGTGCGGTCCAGGAAGATCTTGGCTCAAGACTGGGATGTGTCCAGGAAGATCTTGGTTCAAGACTGGGATGTGTCCAGGAAGATTTTAGCTCAACACTGGGATGTGTCCAGGAAGATCTTGGTTGTATACGATGAAGCTAAAAAAATATTGTTATGATTAGCTTATACCAATGATCACCTGCGATATCTCATAACTGAAAAGCGGAATTAACAAGGAATGAAAACCAGAATAAATTGATCAGTGCGGTTTACAAAAGATGGCAAATTTGTTTTTGTAAAGTCTATAGTAGTTTATACTTTAAAATACTTGTGCGGTTTTATTTTTTCCTTTTTTTTTTTTTTTTTTTTTTTTTTTTTTTTTTGAAAAGCGAAAAGTACGTTTAATCTTTCACTGAAAGCAAAGTAGTCATGTTTGTCGTAAAATTAACGAAAACAATTTTTCGTCTTCACCGAAAAAAAGATTTACGAAGGCATTTTGTGGTTGTAGATATGAGAAGAACTGTGGTGTAAAGACCAGAAAAACTTGATTGCGCTGCAAAAATAGTCTTTCGGTTCCGTAGAATATACTTCATAGAAGGTATATTCATTGATGATAACTAAGAATTTCTAAAAAGATTGACAAAAAATGCGTAAAAGTCTCGCTGATACGGTGGTGCAAAAAAGTGTCTTCATTTTGAGATATTGAGATATTTGGACAGAAATACTTGAACTGTGGGTGTTTTTTGGTGTTTTTACTACATTTGACACTTTGATAATCTTTGTCTTCATTACTAGAAAGAGATAAGTGATATTTGACGCTTAGAACTTTTGTTTTTCAATCTCATTTCAAAAAAAAAGACTAAATTGGCATAGCTTATAAATAAAATTTGACGAACCGCTCGGGCGAGGTTGTGACGTCAAGAAAGATTCCATAAAATCTCCCTTACAAACCACACGTACACTTTATCTAAACTTTATACACTACTAGAATTTTCTATGAATCAAAGAGAGTAAACGGTGCTAGCAAGATCGCTCCATGAAATATTTTATCAGACTTGTAAGTCAATTTGGATAGCAGTTAACTGAGGAAATATGCTGCAGATGCTTTTTGGGTGTCTTTAGTTGTTGCTTTTGTTGTCGCATACATTGTTGAATGGATGAACCGACATATTGCAACCACAAACATCGTCTTAATATCTATCATGATCAATTGTCTTATTCTGCAGTTTATAATAAGATCCTTGTGTGCAGATGGTTAGAGGTTTTGGTCGTCCCTTCATCTTTTTCAATCATCAAAAAACGGTACTACAATTCACAAAAATCCGCACTAAAAGAATCTAACAAACCCATTACCTTCCAGTTGGATTGAGATTCAAAAAAGGTTAACGTTGCTTCTCGTCGACTTCTCAAGACAAACCTCTCTTCCCGACAGTTGTTTTTTCTTCCAAATGAACCTGGCTGCTAACAGCCTGAGTTTACAAGTGAGTGCTTGGCGTCACTTCACAATTGTCTTCCTACCAGCCGTTAGTACCACGGGGATTTCTCTTAAGTGTTTAGAATGATTCACTACAGGTCCTCCGCACGTTTGCGCCATCTTATTTTTTCTCGCAGCAAGACAAGGCACATAAAGCGGAAAAAATTTATAAAGATAACGTTTAATGAACAATACATTGTCGTGCTTTAAAGAAAGAAAGGCACTATATTAATATATAATCTCACCTTGTATTGCAAACATGTGCTTTTGTGTGTTTGTCAGCGTTCGATCGATTTTTTTATTTTTTTATTGGAGACTAGCTGCCTACAGTTTTTCTAGTGAAACCCCCTTGACTTTGGACGCCTGCAGCTCTTACATGCAAATACGTATCATCTGAAATTTCACCCACCTACGTTGATGATGCATGATTGTAGTTTTTAACGATGTATATTTCTTTGAAAACTCCTCGACCGTCTAAATCTTGTGAATGTATTAAGCCACTTCTCTACTAAAAAAAATCACAAGCAATATTGTGCCTTCAATATCAGTTGGCGTTCGCCAACGTTAACCTCTATTTTGCGAAATTTTGTCAAAATTCGTCCCCAGAACGTTTGGCTGGTTAAAAGTATAAAAACAGAGGTTTGAGCCAAGCAATATTGTTTAACAATTTAGTGTTTCGTTTGTTGATCACTACTGAAAATTTTGCTTCTAAAAACTTGGAAATATTATATACAGTTAGCATATTATGAAAACTAGAATTTCATTAAAAAATGAGAAAAAAGTGGTTTGTTAACTGAGCCGCTGTCATTGTCGCTGTCTTCACAGACAATAGAGAAGTTCTATAAGGAAAAAGAAAGAAAAGCACAATCGAAGAAAGAGTCATAGGCTTTCTTATGTTAAGTTGATCGAAAACAAACATAGGTTTCTGTGGAGACTGCTCAAACAGCTGGTCAAATATGGTCGTCCGAACGTTTCAAAATTCGCTAAATAAAATTCCTTGTCGCTAATTTACAATCTGAAAATCTCGGTATGAATATAAGAAAAATGAAAAATAAAAAAAAAACATAGAAAGCCCTTCGTTCCCATCTCCTCCTCTAAATAGTAAGATCTGGCGCCTCAATTATACGCAAACTAGCGTGTTCGACTTTTATCTTAGCATGTGCGGAGGGAAGAAAAAACGTTCCAGAAATAAAACAAATAAATAAATCTCTTTATTTAAGGTAATTCCGTAGTTATAGATCCGAACATAGAATTTTAATAAAACTTCACACAGTCATTAAGTTAATGCTACTTATTCCAAAAATGAAATAAAAAAGTGGGGTCACCGTGCTCGTTTTGGCGCTAGATGACGGCAATTTATGGCATTTTTGGGGTCGTGCGAAAGAAATTTTCGAATCATGAGAATCGAACAAAAGGCCCCACCACTTTCAGGAAGTCATTGCTAACATTAAAATATTTGCGTTATTCTTTCTTTTATGAAGCAAAGCAACAGTTGGATGCCGAAAAGTTTCCAGAAAATGCAGTCGTTGTAAAAAACAGGGACTTTTCAACTTCGATGTTCTCCCTAATATCTATCTGGAAACAGTTTTCCTCAGTATGTTTTTGAGAAAATCTCGAAAACTGGACATGGAATTTTGTTTAAATTAAGATATATTATGGTAAACCTATTCCTTATTGATTTACTGAAATAAAAAAGATAGGTCACCGTGCTCGTTTTCGCGCTACAGCTCGCTAAAATACGAATTTTGTCCTCGAAATGTAGTGATTTAGAAAGGACTAGGGAGAGTTTACACACAAAAAAAATATAAAAAAGACTGTGATATCTTTCTAAATTTATACAAAACTCTCATATCAATGCCAGATACCTTCGATTGATAATTTCCTGGTTGTTTTGGTTTGTTTTCTGTATTTTGTGTATTTTTAACAAACCGTTTTTACCAGCCGGCCGCCATCTTGAAATCGTAATAATAGCCAATGTGCACGAGCTCGCGCTGGCTAAAATCGTGCGCAGTAGCACGTGCGCAATGCAAAACTACGGAATTACCTTAAGTGTCTAGTCGTTCTAGCGATTTCGTACTAATAAGGGACGCTTTTCACTCACACACACTACCACTACATTCAGTATTTTATGCACACAACGCTCACTCACATGTTGATTTTTACGGATGGAGGAAACCGGAGTACCCGGAGAAAACCCTCGTAGCACAGAAGAGAACACATCAAACAAACTCAATTCACATATGGCGACCGCAGGGAACCTTGGAACTTTGGAACCACAGTGGTGAAAGGCGACGCGTTACCAGAGTACGCCACCCATGCTACCCATAATTTAATTTTACTGAAGCTGCCTGCGACAGCGACTACACAATTTAGCGACTGTAAGTTAGCGACAAGGAATAACAATTTAGCGACAGCGAATGCACATTCTAGCGATAAGGAATTGCTTTTTAGCGACAACGACTGTAAGTTAGCGACAAGGAATAGCTATATCAGTAGCGACAGCGATTGAAAGTTAGCGACAACGGATTTTATTTAGCGAATTTTGAAACGTTCGGACGACCATAGTCAAATCTTTCAAGCTGTTTCTAGCTCTACTGTGTCGTGTCTCTGAAACCTTTCCTTCACAGATTGTTCGTGCTTTATTTTATTTATCCTGGTCGACATGCAGTCAACTAGATAATAAATTGAAATTTTGGAAGTTGGCAAAGAAGCCAGCCTTGTCTTGGTGGCGCCATCTATCAGTTCCTGCTTGGCCTGCACACAGTGAGCCCTGCCAGGTGGTCAGTGAGAAATTCAAGTTTTGTTTTGGACAACGAAATTACCTTTTCAAAATGAAGCGCTTTTGAAAATAGTCAAGAATATGATTAAAACATTTAGTCTTGGAGTGGATATGAAGCTTGGGGGAAAAAGGGCAAAACTCCTGTTGTGTGACCAATACATTCCCTTCCCATCGAGTAGAGCCGGTTAGAAACGCTCCCAAATAGTTTCAAAATCGACCAGACATCAAAACATTTAACAAGCTATCAAGATGAGTTATTTTTATTCATGAAAGTACCAATTTTAGATGCTACAAAATATTACCGTAAATATTCATCACAACACTACAGAACAAGAGCTTGGGCTGCCTGTGAGTACCGCAGCTTGAAACGGAGCACGCTCTTGATGAGATGATTTTGTGGATTGGCTGAGCCAGTTGCATTTTTGCTCTCTCCCGACTGGCTCAACATTTTATTTTATACATCGTGATAAACATTTTGTAAGAGCGTTGCAAATTGAAGTTTATTTTCAGATGGACATACACCACAGGTAGCCCAAGTTAGATAAAACTGAAAATAAAAGTAAGAAAGAAATGCGAAAAAAATACCTTGCACGTGACTTCAAAGCAGCTCAATCTGGAGGGCAAAATGACAAAAGAATATCAAACTCCTGAGAACTGGAACCTCTTGTTTTGTCCTCAAAATTGAGCTGCATTCTTATTTGCTGCAAGGGGCCTATATTCAATTATTATTTTCATTGACGCATTTCCCTCGGTTCGAGTTCACGACTTCTCATTGAGAGTTCAGAACTCATCTATCAATTCCACTTCAACTCCAAACCATCGTAAACACGTTTTCAGGGTTTTTTTCATTTCTCTTCGAATGTCTCGCTTGAGGAATGAGTAGACAAATGGATTCATGGCGGAGTTAGAGAGATAAAGCAACCTCGAGACAACAGTGATCAGCAACGATGGGCTGCAAAGCTCTAAAATCTTACAAACCTCTTTGTATACGGAGAAACAGTAGCAGAGAATGAACAGAAATACCACAAGAGTGAAGACTTTGACAGTAGATCGTTCATTCTTTGCTTTCGATTGTGATTGGTTGTTGACTTGAGGAGCGTTCTGGCTTGCTATCTGTCTGGAATGTTTTCTTACAATCAGGTAGATGGGAATATGGGTGAATATCATCAGAACACAAGGTGTAATCTCAATCAGCAATATTCGTAGAATCATAAATATCTTCTGGTAAGATGCTTTTACCGAGGGCTCTTCATATTTCCAAGCGATTGGAATAACGCTGATAGTCATTGGGATGAACCAAGCAACCGCCATAAGAAGGAAAGCTTTTCGTTGCGTCATGAAAGTCTGGTAAGTAAAAGGGAAAACAACTGCAAGGAATCGATCTATTGTCATCACACACAAGTTACAGATGGAAGAAAAAAGTAAGAAGTTTATCGCGGTAATCAAACTTGAGAAGTCACAAGGATTAAAAGAGCAATGGTAAGTTGCTGGAATAATGACTGCCCCCACCAAAACATCAGCCACTGCTAAGGACACAATGAACTGGTTTGAGACGGAGCTTCGGAGTCTTCTACGGGTCAGCACAATGATGATGATGATTGCGTTACCAGTAATTATGATGACGCCAATGATCCATCGAAGGGTCCAATACCAGTGCAGGTTTAGATCAGAAGTACTGGTATCTTTGGGAGTACTACTTTTATTGGTTTGGTTGTCCATCATTTTGCGGGAGTTTCTTTATCCAGAAAAGATAATACGTGGTTAGAAATATCAATGTGAAAGTAAAAATGTGTCCAGGAAGATATTTGTTCAAAACTGAGATGTGCCCAGGAAGATCTTGGTTGAGTACTGGGATGTGTCCAGGAAGATCTTGGTTGAATACTGGGATGTGTCCAGGAAGATCTTGGTTGAATACTGAGATGTGCCCAGGAAGATCTTGGTTGAATACTGGGATGTGTCCAGGAAGATCTTGGTTGAATATTGGGATGTGTCCAGGAAGATCTTGGTTGAATACTGGGATGTGTCCAGGAAGATCTTGGTTCAAGACTGAGATGTGTCCAGGAAGATCTTGGTTCAAGACTGGAATGTGTCCAGGAAGATCTTGGTTGAATACTGGGATGTGTCCAGGAAGATCTTGGTTCAAGACTGGGATTGTCCAGGAAGATCTTGGTTGAATACTGGGATGTGTCCAGGAAGATCTTGGTTCAAGACTGGAATGTGTCCAGCAAGATCTTTGTTCAAAACTGGGATATGTCCAGGAAGATCCTTGTTCGATACGATAAGGTTAAAAAAAATTGTTATGATAAATTAGCTTATGCCACTGATAACCATCGTTATTACATGCACTTTGAAATTACATACAATCCTGTAATCTGATTGGCTCTCAGTAGATTGATTCAAGCACGAATCGCACTATTTTGAGTCCGAATCGCATCTTTTTGTCAGCCAATCAAAATGCAACAGTAGAAAAGGTAACCAATCAGATTACAGGATTGTATGTAATCAGCCAATCAGATTACAGCAAATAAGGAACACAAAATGTAGCTTTTTTCAAGTTTGGCTGGAATTTTTTGTTACAAAAAGAAACAAAATACCGGCTATTTGTGAATAAATACTTTTGTATTGATCACAAATTTAGTGTCTATCTAGTATGATTTCAAAATTAATGGATATAATAAAGTGATAATTGAACTTCGTGTCGTGCAATTTTGGTCTGATATGAAACTTGCGATTTTGTTATCGCGCGTTTGATATCAGACCAAATTGTACTCCACTTGGTTCATTTACCATTATTTATTATATAAAATAGAGTGTGATATTGAGTGACATTAAAATGATAAGATTTACAGTCCTCACTCCCACCAGTGGCCAGTGGGGATACGATATCAACACTGGTGGTGTCAAATAAAAACTTTTACTTAAAAGTCAAATTCTCTATTATTTTTCATTGAAGATTTCATATGATAAATAGAACGTTGCGCTCACTCGTGAGAGATATAACATCAACACTCGAATATAAAATTCGTATCACCGCGCGACCATTCCCAAGTATTTTGGTGGAAATTCCCAAGTATTTTGCCGCTTAATCTACTCTGAGTCAATTTGGATAACACTCGGTTAAGCTATGCAGATTTTCCGTTCATGTTTGCCGGTTTCTTGAACGTTTTTAGAATTTTTCTTTTTGTTTGTCTGTCTTGTTAAAGTTTATCTGATTTTTAGGCGACTGTCCATAGCTGAAATCAGTGGGCAAACCAACATAATTCGAGCAAAAAGCATTTTCTATAATAACCAGTTGTTAACATGGCCCTGTTCTATTTGTGAAGTCCCTAGTGCAGGTGGTTAAGCCTCTTTCTTGTTCCTCAGTCATGGGTTTTATCAACATCACAAAAAATCCCCCCAAAATCACTTAACGTATCTTGCAAACACATTACCTTGTAGTTAGATCGAGATTCAAAAAATGTTGCTTCTCGTACGTCGCCCTTCCAACACTGAAGACAACTCTTCTTTTCCCGAAAGTTGTTTTCTCCAAATGGATCTGCTCACAGTTTGAGTTAAAGTTCTATTTCAAATCACTTTGATTATGATAATGATTACTTTAACTTTATTAAATAAATTTCAGCTGTCTCGAGCTCAGTTTTGCCAGTATTTTTCTGGACAAGAGAGGTTGCTTCATATCAATTTACCAGCTTGGAAATGATTCAAATTTCACCTAAAAATTTCCGTTTCTAATGTTGGTTTTCGTCCATATATTTGATTTATTATTTTTTCTATTATTTCTACTAAAAGCGAATCAGTCAATGTTTCGCTTTCAAAAAAATCGAGTTCAAAAACTTCGAGGGCCAAATACAAAGTTGAACTTCACATTAGATAAGTATAATTGGACAGCCTCAGTTTTCTCAAGAAAAATGCGAACGAAAACGATCAGGTTGAAAATTTGAAAATAATACCATAGTTGCTTATATGGGATTATATATAGAGTGGTGATATAATTATCATTAAACAAAAAATTTATTATTTTCCAATATTACATCTGTCCTCTATATTCAGTGTGACATTTTAATTATTTTTTCTCGCAGCAAGACAAGACAGCGGAAAAAATTAATAAAAATAACGTTCGATCAATATATAGAGGATATTACATGGGCGCGCGGAGATACGAATTTTATCTTCGAGTGTTGATGACTGATTTCTCTCACAAGTGAGCGCAGTGAACGAGTGAGAGATCATCAATTCAACACGAGAAGATAAAATTCGTTTCTCCAAGCGCCTATGTAATGTTTTGTTTATTATTAGATAGCGATGGAATATCCAAGATATGTATATATATAAACTTCAACTTTTTATTATTTATCAAACATCGCCAACATCTTGTCAGTGATGAATAGAGGCCAGGTGATCTGAAGAAAAGCGATTAGCCAATCAGATTGCGAATCGCGATATCCGAAAAAGAATCAATCCCATGCGTCTTTTCGAGCTCAATCATGGATAACCAGAAGGAAATCAAAACAAAACCAAATAGCATACAAGTACAATATTGCTAGGAAAAGTGTCATTTAGCCGATTATTTAAGGCTAAAAATGTTTCTACTTCAAAGAATATGTTGTCTAGATGAGACTAAGAATATATTTTCATCGGTTAGGTTATATTCATGGTTTTTTTTATTAAAGAATTACCATTGAAACGATTTCGAAGAAGCTGCCGAAAAGCTTTCTCGATTCCTAAAATTAATAAGATTTAGCTAAAATTTCCACACGGCTTACGCTGCTCTTTTGTCCTTGGCAATCTCCAGGATGCTTTGAACCTTAAGAAAATCCTTTTATCTGTTATTCAGTGTCTCGTTTTCAATAAGAAAAGACTTATTGGCGAGAAAGTCGCTCATAATTAGCCGGCCTATTTTCAAGATGGCCGCCATGAAACTCAAGTGAATTGAGCGTGCGGTGGATGATGGGATTGATTCTTTTTCAGATCAGGAAATCATGCTTTGCGCGCCTAGTCAGATCACCTGGGAAAAATGATAAATATTAAAGTGATTCATAATTATTGAATTATTTCTCTCCTGTTTCAAAACAACAATAACGTACCGAACATTTTTGAGCGGCTGTTCAACTAACTTTCCTTTTAGTGTATGATTCTTATGAAATTCACACAAAATATTCTTCTTAGATTGAAGTTTATAACAATTCTGCTCTCTCCTGATTAGCCTCATTAATTTGCAGGACGTTTTTTGTAAGGAACGACGCGTCTTCAAAAGAGGCTATCTCCGGATTGGCTCAGAACGGCAGTAATAGACCATTGACCCTTTGGGGGAAAAAGCAGATATAGCTTATTAGGTAGGGGGAGGGGAAGAGTTAAGTAGACGAACAGCACGTGGAGCTGATTACGCTCCTAGTCTCTTGACACTGCTAAATATGCTAATCAATCGATATTTCAGCCTCTTGAAATCCGTGAAGATGTTCCAAGCAAGAAACAGAAAGTTGACAAACTTGGAGTTTTCCTTCGGGGAAAGGTAATCAAGAACGTAATGTGTTTTTTTAATTTTGTCATCGCCAGAAAACTCGAATGGACATGCGCAGTTGGAGCGTGGCACTTAGAATTTTCTCGGCTTGAATTTTACTCCCTTCTTAGAGAAAATGTATGGCGAATAATTTTGAATCTCTTCATGAATAAAAATATCTGTATTTACACAAGCTTCCGGGTATCTGGATAAGTTCTCATAAAGGTAAAGTTTGTTTAGAAGCTACTTATGGGTCATAACATTGTATTTTCGGGTCGGTTTTGCGAATTTTGTAAACCAACAATTTTGGACGCCATGTATAGGACGTCAGTTAGTGGAAGGGATGAATATACCTGCACTTTATCTAAATTTTCTATCCCTACATGTGCGTATTAAACCTTGCCGCCTATGTATTTCACGAGTTGAAATAGCAGACCATTGCTCATCAAAATATTTTGATAAATTCCTCTCGATACAGGCTCGGTTTTTACGATTTAAACTATGGCATAAATGACGTCTTCACAAGTGCAGTATCCTCCATAGAAAGTGCTTTAGTTGATGTGAAAATCGAGGAAAACTACTTGCTATCTGCTTTTTCGAAGCAGCCATCTTAGAAGTTGAACAACTAACCTTCAAGCTTTAATAAAATTAATAAATCAGAACCAAAACTTTAAATTACAATTCGGTTTGACAACAACAAAAATACTGGGATTTCGAGTGCCCATTTTAGTGAAGAAGACCGGAAGTGTGCAAAGTCACTCAACTATTTTGGTCTCAAAATCATGGTCAAGGATACGCATAGCTCTATCTTAAATCTTGTTTGAAGGATTGGACTTTCGTCAATATTTCTGCCAAGTTTCAAATGGTTTGGCCACAAACTCATTTCGATTTTTCATCTCTCAATATTTGCAGTCATTAGACTTCGAATCTCTGAAAAGAAACACTTCCGGCGCGACATAAACAAAAGATTTCGTATTCATAGCAGGCGTTATTTTTTTTACTGAAAATGACTGAAAAATCAAGGAAAGATAGGGAAGATTCTTATATAATAATAATACGGTGTTCGGGACATTTTTGTGGAATAATCTTGGTAAGCTTGTATGATAAATTAACGTTTATCAGTAAATGAGGAAAACAAAGAATTATTCAATAAGCTAACTTTATGATTAACTTCGTGATTCTACAGTCGTAGACGATCTTTCTCTCACCACTGCCGAAAATTTACGTCTTTGAATGAATATTTCGACTTCCCAAACTGATCCGCTTCCTCTTGGTCTTTTAGGATGTTTTGCTAGCAAAATATCTGCCGTAGATAAATAATTTAAAGCAGCGAACAAACCTTTATGTTCAATGCTAAGTTGTGATGTATGAACCGATGACAATTGAGATAAGACAATAAGAATGATTGGCATTTATTTTGCATGATTCTAATTTTGCATAATATAGTGCCCGCCCACTTTGGTTCGGAATTTCTGGCGATGTAAGATAATACTTTGTTTCTTGATTACAGGCTTATTTACTCAGGGTTAGCCTCATTACAAGGTCAAAATACTCACAAATACCAACTGTAAAGTAAAGAATTCCCGACTTGAACAATACAAACACTTTGAAATTCCACGTGCCTTAGCTGGAATGCATAAATATTCAAAATAATTCTATGCGAAATCGAGGCTTATGGGCTTTTGTCGCACAGTGGCCTTATTGGTTGAAACAATGGGTTTCGATTCCCTTGGGTCCCCTTGCCCTCGATTTGAGGCGCTTCATAATGTTCCAAACAAAGGTTTTTGCTCTCAAGGGAATAAACATGGCCGCCTTGTGATAAAGGTCCATAAGCCTGAGCAACAGAGAACTCGAAACTGGTCAGGAGTACTGACACCTGTAACAGCGCGGTCTTTATTGCTGCCGCAGCGGAGCGAGCCTAAAGCGAGCGAAGCAAGGCAGCGATCCTAATTCAGACAATAGGTAAAAGGCAGGAGAAATCGAGATCTGCACTTGACCCACAATACAGCTCGTCGACAGTTTAGAACAATACATTTCTTTGTTGTCGCCATCCCAGAATGCACCGGCTTACTTGTACCGCCATGCAGTTCGGGCGCTGACTATAAGTAATCGGAAACTCGTGGTCTTCGTTCCCTTTGCTCCAGACTGTTTCAAGGTATGTAGTTTGTATTGTTCTTGCAAGTATTACTTCGCTCTGTTGTATTTTCGAACACAAATACCAATATTTATCTAAAATATTTCTTTCTTCACTTCTAGCTTTCGTGTTGCCAAGTCATTGAACGAAGTAAGCCTCTATCTTTACGGAATTAGTTCGGCACAGGTTGTGTCAATAAACAATATTCAAAACTTTATCTCGCGCTCTGTTGTATTTCCGAACAAAAATACTGATATTTATGTAAAATATTTCTTTCTTCACTTCTAGCTTTCGTGCTGCAAAGTCATTGAACGAGGTAAGCCTTTATCTTTACAGAATTAGTTCGGCACAGTTTGTGTCACGCACGTGCTCGAAGTGCGAAGTAGACCTACGCCAAAACTTTATCTCGCGCTCTGTTGTATTTTCGAACAAATTAGCAATATTTCTTAACCATATATCTTTCTTATTTTTAGCTTTATGTTAACGACTCATCGGACGACGAAAGCCAAGCCTTCATGGGTTTAGTGTGTCAACTCAAGCTATAAAATTCCTGTTCCAGTTATTAAATAGATTCCCGTTATTACGGGAGTTTTTTTAAAGAAACCGAATGTAAACAACTGTTTCTAAATAAAATTCAATTTGATGTAAATCCGTATGTCTTTGTATCTTGTGTGCTACACTGAAATGATAAGTACTGTTGCGGTCAAAATAATATTAAGGCAGCACTCTCCAACTTTAAGTTAGGCTAGTATCTATATTAATCAGGTTGGCTTGGTAAGATGAATAAAGCACAAACAATCTATGTGCGAATCAGTCATTCCGTTTCTGTGTGAACGTGTCTTCAGTTAGTCATAGACTCATAACTAAATAAGTTAGTTACAAAAGTACATATTAATTTAAAAAATTCAATTAATGGAAATTCACTGAAATAAGTTTGAGAATTCAATTGCTTTTTCAGTTATGGCTAACACAATCTTGGATTTTTTTTTTTTCACTCAGTGTTCACTTATATTTAGTGTTCACTCGATCAAACTCTTGTTATCCTCTTGAATAGATCATTACGTCGTTGGTGATAATGATAAGCACTTCAAGTTCTCTAACGACTCTGTAGGTGTATTGAGTGCAAACAGGAGGGTTATTCTCATTCCTTATAAACAGACCCTTTCGTTAGTTTTATACCGTGGATTCAATACATTTTCATTAATCAAGCTGATAATGACTAGTGGTTACTAGTTGGGACTACGTTGGTGTATTAAAATCCAAAAACGGAAAAACTAGAAGAAAACTTTTCGTGTAAAATATGTTAATTCAGTTATAACTACACATTCAATCAGGCTTTTATGCCTATCAGTGTTGGCCCTAAATATTTAATTACTTGAAGTATCCAGCACCTGTTTGCAATAGAATATTAAATAACCGACTTCAGTTAGCCGGAAAGTTTTAAAGCTTGCATGTGAACTTTCCTGTTCGGACCAGACAAAGTCTGCCAAAACAAACGACGTGATTCAGAATTTGTCCGAGCCGTTGACAGAGGAACCTGAAGTTACATAAAGGTTAGTTAGTACTAGAAGTGGATGGGTTCAGCAGATATCAACTGTACTTGAAAACCAACCAGGCGCTTTTCAAAGATTGTTTTTTAGAGGCCAGAATAAGATAATATTACTTCAAATTACGGCCAGTTTTTTTTTAAAGTTTCAAACTGCAATAAATAGAGCCCTGGTGTGTTTGAAGTGTAAGCACTGTCGGCACTCAATAAATGTTGCTCAGAAGCCAAACAGTGTAACTACCCAAAAACAAGTCAGTTATAGTTTTTTGGATAACGCTGATGTTCGTTGTTCCGTATCTGACGAAAGTAGAAGCCAGTTTTTAAATCCACTTTCAGTGTATTTCAGTTTTTGTTTTAGTCAGATAAAACTGACCCTTTTTTTTTCCCAACTCCGTAAATGAGATTTAGGGAGATCAGTAAAGGTTCCATAAAAGTTTGCAATACGACTTTTATCATGTGCAGTTGTTTACGTAATAACATTATTATCATCCCTTCTCCCTAACTGCTTCACTTTGCATGGTTCTTCATCTACAGGGTTCTGTGTTACCAAGAGCGCTGCGCCATGACCTTCAGTTGTCTTCTCGGTTTCACGTTTATTATCATCCATGTTACCTCGGTATTTGGAATCCAACATTTACCAAATAAAAGAGAGGCCGTATTTGGATTATCTGAAGGTAAGAAGACTTTATAATATAATAAAATATACACAATATAGGTAGACATTTTGAAGACTTTAATTTCTTATGAAGACATCAGCCGAAATGTTAATGATACTCAGTATTTCAAACTCGTGTGAAAATTTAATGAAATGATATATAAATGTTATTAAAAATGTTGTACACTGAAAAGAAATAACGCGCCTGCTATCGATAAACTTTGTGCTAAGATAAATTTTGAAAGAGGTTATCTAAATTTACTTTTGCAAACAACTCAATATATGAAAAGTCGGAACAAGTACTACGCGAAGTTCTGATATGATATATTTGGTCCCCGGAAAGGGTTTTTAGACATTAGATAGCCATATAACAACTAAGGTTCAGAGCCGGTTTCTTTCCTCTAGCTACTATCCCGTTGAATTTGAGTATTCAAATTGAAAATACTATACTGTTTATCTCTCATATATAAAGGAGTCATATACAATCTTATGGTAATTTTGTAGCACGAATTTTAAAAATGAATTTAAAAGTGCAGAAGTTTTCAGAATTCTAAGATTGTTGAAGCTGTTTTTTTTTTCGTTCCCAATGCAGCACTAAATTTGAATCACTCATTAACGATATGACTCCATACGCGCTGTTCACGATGGAAACCATAATTCCAAACATGAATTGATATCAACATAAAATAAGAAAACTGCTCAAAAGCAATGGTGATGAAAAAAATGAAATTGGAGTTTCCAA
This sequence comes from Anthopleura sola, assembly GCA_023349425.1. Lineage (NCBI taxonomy): Eukaryota > Metazoa > Cnidaria > Anthozoa > Actiniaria > Actiniidae > Anthopleura > Anthopleura sola. The sequence continues at coordinate 6,123,625 of JALHLI010000005.1, forward strand.
CGGCCAAAATTTCTATTAATTACTATTTTGCCAAATGTTCTAACGAAAAATGGCTGAAACCATCCAATCTTCGTACAAATTAAATATTTCATAACTTGGAAAGTACTTCTGTTGACAGCTTTAATGCTAACAAGTCTTCAGTCTCAAGATAGTCCTGCACATCTTTGAACAAAACCCACATTTAGAAATTCAATCTAAAGCATTTGGTAGTTGTCATGGGGAGCTAGTTAAATTAAAAGCCGCCTATCACCAATGAGAGAATATTGGAGACGACAAACACGCCTACACGCTAGCTTGTACACGTATCTACACAGCTGAACAACTTGACTGAATGGTAGCTTTAAGAAAACATTTTTAAGGAGAAAATACAGATGTTATTAAAGCGAAATGTTTATCCACGAACAGATCATATCACTTTTATCCTTCCCGCAAACGAATTTTCATTTTACCTTTTGCAAACTAAATACAATTAAGTATTCTCTTATTTATCTACGACTTGGAGATTTTTCGATTCTTTTATACTAATTCTGTAGAATTTTGTGCTTGTCAGCTGATGTTTCACGATTGCCGTATACGAGATACAGACAGCTTAAGATTCGCATTTTTTTCTCCCGCAAACGGCAAACGTGACCAAGTTTTCTTCGTTTTCCTGTATTCCACTTTACGTTTTGCTTTCTTAACTTTCTTAACAAAAAGAAATGCTATTTTGTTTATCTACGACTTGGAGATTTTTGCGATTCCTTTTTACTAATTTTAAAGAACTTTTCACGGGTCAACTGACGTTTCACGTTTGCCGTAAACGGGATTCTTAAACTCTCTACTTAGTCTCTAATACTGAACTGTATGTACCGACAAACCTCGATCGGTTGCGTTGTGTTCACTCGGTATCGCATTTTTAGGGACGTTTATTGGCAAATGCAAAGTAAATGTCAATTTTTTCCTGAAACTTTACCAGTTGATGAAACAACATAAAACGCACCAAATCAGCTAAATAAAAAGCTAATAATAGGGAGGTCATCGCATGTAATGACTTACAGGGCTTACCAATCAAACAAGCGAAATCGTACAATTTGCTGTCGCGACAAAGTTGGTTTCGGTGGACGTCAATCAATGCGCTTCCACAACATTCCACGTGACACGTGTCTTGATAACTTTGTGTTTTCCGACAGTGTCATGGAAACAATTTGATTGACGTCCACCAAACCTTATTTTGACGCGACGGCGATGCGTGCGCATGATTGGAAAGCGCTGTAGAAGTCGATCAATTCGAATTCGGCACCTATCGTGTTATTTCTATTGTTAGGTACCAGCAGCGGTAATGAATGTGATTTGACTGTCACTCGATTACAAAATTAGAACATGTTTTATGAGGCCGATATCAATAACCAGTATTTAAAAAAAAAGTTTAGCACAAATTCTTGACGTACGTGTTCTTAAAGAGTTTGGTTTAAGTACCAAAAAATTATGGTTTCACACGCTCTTCCTGACACTTTTGAAGCCGTAATTCCACAATTTCATTCATTACTTTTTCAAGGCTTTGAGAATTCCTCAAAATTTAATATATGGAATAATTAATATTATTAATCATCATAGGGCAAAATTAGTTGGTCAATTAGTTGGCTTTTCGGATAAATTTGAAGTTTCAATTGACCGGACATGTAAAATGAAATTTGTTTAAAAATTTCGGGATTGAACTGACTGAACATGCAGTTGGAATTCTGTTCTAATTTATTATATTCTGATGTTCAATGCAATTATGCATTATCAGGGACCGAATTTTATTGGGAAGAAGGGTAAAGCCTGGTTTTCACTAGCGACGCAAATACAGTCACAAGCACAAAACACAAGCAGGAATACCGTTTTCACTACGACACAAGCATAAGCGCAAGAGCAATCACAAGCACAAGTGACAAACTATTTCTATCCTTGCGCTTGTGCTTGCTTTGTGCTTGCATCGTAGTGAAAAGCAGGTTTAACGATCGTCAAAGGCGAGCGAACGTAGGGGGGGGGGGGGCCGTCCCGAAAAATTTTGGAAATTGAGACTGTCGGAAAACGATTTCCAGTGATTTGAGGGACATTCACAACATATTTATAAAGTTCGTGCCATTACCTTTGATTACCTTTGATTTCCCTGTTTCATTTTTGCAAGGCTCGGTTTCCCAGAGTGCTTTTTGACCTTTGATGTAAATTGTCTACTAGTTTAGCCTGTTACAGCGCGAAGCTCAAAAGTATGACCACATTTAATGTATTCGCATACTTCTATGCACGGGATTTTGTACTTTAAACCGACACAATTGATGCGAAGCTGTCTGGTTTTACCAAATAAGGCGTGTAAAAGCTCGTTTGGAGCAAAAAGCCCGTGCATAGAAGTATGCGAATACATTAAAAGTGGTCATACTTTTGCGCGTCGCGCTGTAATAGCCTCCTTATTTCAGGGCTCGATAACATTGATGCTAAATGTTTTTCCCATCATTTTACAAACATATAGGTAAAGTGTTACAAGGTCACGTGATCGAGAGACATCACGCGACATCTGCCATGCAATGCAGTCATCTATGTACCCAACATCCGTCATGCCTATCTTACAACTACAAAGTGAAGGACGCTGGGAGGTTGGATTTGTGTGAGCTGAACAACGCCACCAAGAAGTCGATGCCAGATTCTTATCAAGACGATGCACTGTACAAACACTACTACGATCTGGATACAGAGGTAACGAAGTAACCTTATGCACGTGGCATAGCTCAGTTGGTTAGTGCGCGGACTTCGGAGCTAGAGGTCCATGGGTCGATCCTCGGGATCTCCACTTAATCTGTTCGAACACTCAAGGAGCACTGATATAGTTTGAGGGGGTTAAGTGCGCACATTAGAACGCTTTATACATGATCATGAGCTGCTTGCTCGGGAGAATTGAGCAACCACTCCCCGCGTTTCAAAGTATAATATTAGCTTTACGTTTTACCTTTAGAATCATTAGAGGACTGCAATCATTTAAACTTCAGGGCCCGGGTTCAGGGCACGGCTATCTCACAGATGAATTGGAATAGACCCTTTTCGAATATGACGTCTATGGCAGGAAACAAGGAGTCCTAGAATGTCCCGGATGTTATAAATGATAATCATTGGGTTTCGACATCCGGGACATTCTCATTCTCTTCGTTTGACGTCATAGACGCCATATACGACAACGGCTATTCAGCGTGTTGAAATTGCAGAGGAAGGAAAACCGGAGAACCCTTGATTAAATGAAGACACCTTTCAAACTCTACTCACATGTGATAACGAAGATCTCAAAATTTTTCCTGCGCATGATATAGCTGGGTTTCAATCAGCTGATAAAAGTCTTTGAATCTCATTATCTGCTCCAAATAGTGGTCAAACACTGACCACCACGTGCTGTCAGCCAGAAAGAATTCTATTGAAAACTTGTGATTCAGCTGATGAACATTCCACACGAGACAGAAAATGACGTCAAGTGAAACCAAGCTATATATAAAGTGCAAAAATCGTAATATGCGTTTTTTTGATAATTTGATCAGGAATATACAAAAGTTTTATTTTTTCCAACAACAAATATATTTTTTGATATGTGCTTTTGATTTTTTTCCAGACTTCAAGATCGTGTCTGGATTATCTTCGATATGGCGCAACAAGAAATGGCATCTATGACATCACGGACATCAGTGGTGATTCCTATCAAGTCTGGTGTGATGTTACCTCTGAACCACGTTCTGCGTGGACTCTGATCATGTCCCATTCATTCCAAAACAGAAATCAACAAGCTTTTTGTTGGAAACCTTTACTCGAAGACGCTCCAGTCAACCTGGACAAGCCGAACTTGGAAGCCTATCGACTGTCACGGCGTCGCATGCAGCTTCTATTCAACCAATCAACGCACTGGAGAGCCACATCGAGTTCTTACAAATATGGCGTTGATTTTCGTGATTATGTAAGAGCCACTCTCTCTGCTTTCGACATATTGAATTATCATGGTCGTGGGGACTGTAAAGATGTGGAATATATTAATATAAGGGGCTTCAGTGCTTCTTCTACCACTGTACCTTTTTGGCAATCACTGTCCCCAGCCAATGGTTTGCACACTGATAGTTCCCTTAAGTTGTGTGCCTTTGATGCAAGACAGGGAGCTGTTGGAAGCGAGGATAATTTTGGATTGCTGTGTGTGTCTCCCAATCCTGCGTTTAGAGCCTCAGAGAATGATGACAGCACTAATGAGCATTGGCTGGGAGGATATTTGGAAGCTTGAAGAGATCAGTCCGTGCATGCATGTGATTTAGATCAGTCTAACTGAACTGCATCAAATAGCGACTCTTATAGTCAAATCTCGTCTTCTAATTAATCTACACGGTCTACTTGAACATCTCGTACCATGTTTTTTTATTCTTGTCACTGATGGCTTTGACAACGAGAGACCTAAAAGTTACAAGAGCGAGCCTGGGGCTGCTGGCGGGCCAAAATTTGCTCCTGTTGTTGACACCTTTTTAGGCAGCCTCAAGGCTCATCTTTTTGAAAACATTTTGGAAATCTACTCAGCCACACTGACAAAAAATGGGGATTAGTTTTCACTTTTTCCGTTATTTCAAGGATCAAGTTCAAGCTCGTGCATAAAAACGGTTTGGTACTGTTTCATCAGTGCATGATCATGAATGGAGCACGTTATCTTATATGGAACTTTTCTCATGATAGTGAAACACGCTCTAATCTACTATACACCTTGGTAATCGTTTTATTATATCTCAACTCTATCATGCACTCCTGGCCAGTCGCTCACTCTTCAAACAAGACTCTTCTACTATATATATATCTCCAGAACTAGCTGAGTTCACAAACACTTTCTACCAGCCCATCCAAGGGAGCACGTTCAAATTTTGTTCGTGTTATTCGTTTGTTTACCTAGCGCGCGAGTAATCTACAATTTGACAGGCGTTCCTTATCATAGTATTTGGTTACGTAGCGCGCGCTGCGAGAAGAATGAGACAGGCGTGGCGTGGCGAGTACGAACCGAAAAGCGGGAAAAAATTGGTAAAGCGGGAAATATTGCGATTTGTTTGCCCGATTCATCGCCCCGACACCATCGGGAAGCAAATTGTACGTGTAGTTTAGAACCCGATTCAAGCCCGATTCGAAAAAATTGAATCGGCCCGATTCACAAAATCTGTAGCACTGTCACAGATCTAGATTTTCTCATGTCGGCCTGATTTTTAAATTCAAATTGGGCTTGAATCAGCGCACTAAAGTACACGCACGATTTGTTTCCCGACATATTCTGACGAGTAATCGAGCCGACAATCGCAGCTTGGAGAAGGGCCTTAAAAAATTTAGTGATAAAAGTTAATAAAACTTTTCTTATTTTTCTTTGGATTTCGTGTGCGCGCGCTGTTTTCCTTTTATTTCTAAGAATCTTTACATATTTATTGGGCATATCAGTAACGACTGTCTAGTGTGCTTAGTGTCTTAGTAGCAAATATAATGATTTTCTTCGTTATTCATTGTGTAGGAATTTCTCACCTCCTAACAACCTCTGGGATAGATCGATATAACTCAGTCAGGTGGAAAACCCTTCGAATCAAGTCTGTAGCATTTTCCGTGCATGTCCCTAACATTCTGCTGTATCTGGCCGGGGGAATGTAGGATTTTTATATTTAGACGCCTGGCCGTTGCTCTTTCTACTCTTCGCGCTATAAAATAAAATAAATAAATCTCTTTATTTAAGTGTAGCGCTTATCGCACTAATTGGGGACACTTTTCACTCACACACACTACCACTACATTCAGTATTTTATGCACACAACACTCACTCACAAGTTGATTTTTTGCGGAGGGAGGAAACCGGAGTACCAGGAGAAAACCCTCGTAGCACAGGAGAGAACAACACATCAAATAAACTCAATTCACATATGGCGACCGCACGGCTCGAACCAGAGACCCGACCTTTGGAACCACAGTGGTGAAAGGCGACGCGTTACCAGCGTACGCCTCCCGTGCTATCAACTTTAGCGGTGCACTTCGCACTTTTAGGGCCGTATGTTAGATAACTCTTCGTGGTTAATACGTCCTTACCCACATCGATAATTTATTGAAAGGAACTTAAAGTGGCGGCGTAGCTGTGTCTAGGCAAAAAGTCACGTGGCTACACAAGCGGAACAGAACGACCTCAAGAAAGCCTCCCCTATAGAATGCTCCATTGCTTTACTCAGTTGCTTGAGCCCATACTAAGATACCCTGATACACTGACTGACTTGGGTGATGAAATTAGATTTAAGTGACGAAAGGCTCATGAATCAATAGAGTCCCTTACTTCAAAGAGGCACAGGAAGACAAAAAATAAAACGAATTCATTTATAGATATGCAAAGCAAATATTTCCAATTTCCAATTTAATTTTTCATTAGGAACACTGAACAACATTTTCTCTCTCTCTGTTCACATAATATTTATTTTAAGTCGAATGTGTGGCTTTTCAAACAGACTGTAAAAAGAGGCGTGGCTGACGTGCAGCTTGTAGAATGTACCGAAAGCAGTGAATAAGAGCCAGAACCCTGTGGCAGAAGTGACGTGAAGGTGTTGATTAAAGCCTCGTATTTTTCTAATGTCAAAAAGCACATTGATCATCACTGACAATTGGGTTTCCAGAAGCTTTTGAATCACCTTATAACTTGCCTGGATGATCAATTCAGAAGTTATTAATTATGTATGATTCTTGGTGCGCTTCACAGTATAAACATATACACACTATATAACAAGGGCGGGAACGAAGTGATAACTTTATTAGCTTATTCTTTTATTTCTCGATGATCAGAATCGACTCTGATCAACATCAATGCTTTTCCTATGATTCTTTTGGAGCATCTGGACTCTGGCTATTCATAAGGTAAAGACTTTTGAGTCTTAAAAGAATAAAATAGCTTACTTAGTCTCTAGTATCTCCTGTGTCTCGTTGAGAAAAAAAAAAAGGTTATTTTTAATTGCATTTTAATAGTTTTCTCAAAAATCCCATCCATGTTTTATGTTTGAATTGTCCTTTTGTCCCCCGATTGGGCTGCCTATGTAATTTGGGATTTTGATTGATGCTTCCTTCTCATTGGCTGATATTTGAACGCCGGTTTGTGATTGGTTGAAAGGTGCTTTGAATGGTCATATGATCACAATATTTTGAACAAGACAAGAAATCCGAGTGTTTGCTAAAAGCCCAACAAAGAGCAAAGTGAAGCGTTTGGTGCCCCAAAAACCATTCAACTTGAGCATTTCCGGGCTGTAGTTTATTGAATTCTTTAGCTCGAAATGTCTGAAGAAAGTCCACGATCTGAAAGGGTAAGCTTTTGCTGGAGAAATACTTGCAAATCGGGGTTACTTTTCAAGTTTAGTAAACTGCTTGCAGTTCTTTACCGAAGAGGTGGTCTGTTTTCTTGCAGGTCGAAAAGGTTGGAGATTTAACCGTTTACATCGTGGTGAGTAGCTTTATGCGAACTTTTGATCATTCTTGGCTCAAGGGGGTTAAATTATTAAATCATTTGTTTTAGAGTAAGGTTTAGCAACACCAGATACCTTGCGCCATTAGTTATTCATGTCTTCCCAGCACCGAGCGTACGAGCTCATCTTCCTGCAACGTTTGCAGCTCGAGCGATCAAAATCTGCCTCCGTTGACACCGTTTGTCATTATTTCAGGGAGAAGAACAGAAATCAGAAGATAAAGAAAATGTCAAAAAGAAGGAAGTCATGGTTACTTTCCATGACATCGGGATGAATCGTAAGTCTTTTCGAAAATTTCCTTCAACTGCGTACTTCGCCATGAACGGTTGTTTCACAGCACGCTTTATGTTTATCTCTCCTCGCATCATTTGATCCACAATTTTTCCATCTTGCACAAAAACAAAAGGAAATTCAAGCCTAAAAGTCAGTAACCTTAGAGTACTATCCCATTGTATTATTTCAAGCCTTTTCATTAGGTTTTCACACTTGGTTTTAATTTTTTAAACCAAGATTATTGAGAGAGTTGTTTGTCTTGTTTGTGTAGATGTTATGGCGAGGCGCTCAACACGTGCTGTTTTGGGACGGTGGGCGTTCACCGTAGTATTACTCTCCTAAAAAAATATCATGTCTTCCCAATGCATAATTATTTGTGTTTATTATCGCTGGTAGTTGTGTAAGACACCTTCCATTGTGTGCGGTTATTGCTTTCAGCATCCGAAAGTTTTAAATTTGCATTTTAAATTTTCTAATGATCCGTACCTCGAGGGTCTAGGTTACATGGACGCGATGAAATCCTTAGCAGATTTTCCTTATTTCATATCCTTTCTCTTGACTTTTTGGCGGATTTATCGTTAATGAAATCGTTATACAAAGATAATCAAGAGTCTAGGTATTTTTATAGTTTTTGACACACCATTTTCGTATTGTTGACTCCATGGATATCAGTGGTCGGTCAAGCAAAAAAAGCAGGAAGCGGCGCATCACTTGTTCCCCAACTTGAAGATTTACTAAATCAGATCAGCAGGGATTCTAGTATTCACAACTCTATTATTCAGAGCTAAATGAATAATTGACACTCTTTCTGTTAGAGTGATTTTCATTGTAAAAACAATTTTTTATTGAAAAGTATTTTTTCGCTAGAAAAATTCGAATCACTTTGCACTTATCTCTAGGCACATTACATCAAGAGAGATCTTGTTTTAATCAACAACGCTAAGGAAATACCAAACTTTTGGCTAGGTAATGTAAGCAAATATGCTTTGTTAGAAATAAAATTAATGATGACTTGGCAAAACACCATGTAGAAGTTACGTTTATTTTGAAATTTTTTATTACAGACTCAAAAAGTTTGTAGCTAGTGTCTGGTGTATCTGCAAAAAACTTATGGGAATTAAGGAAGTTTTGCTCCTACAAAAAATTTGTATGTAGAGTAAATCTTATTGACTTAAATAGTATTAATAAAGCTATCATGTCAGAATGCAGCTAAGTTTGGAGGGCAAAACAAAAGGATCCAATCCTCCGGAGTTTGAAATTATTTTGTTTTGCCTGACGTGCTGCAAGAGGTCTATTGTGAAAAAGGAAAAGAAATGAAAAGGGAGAAATGGTGAACACTGGGCGAATTTAAAATTTTCGTAATATTAGAAACTTGATTTTCAACAAAGAAATACTGATTTTTTCTAAGCTGAATATTTTTATTCTACTGAAAACATTTTCAATTTCAAGTGTTATTTATTGAGATGAAACCAATAGTTTTCAGTTTTCATAAGTGTTGTGCTTACTAATGCGCATTAGGCTTCCAAAGACAAGTACTGAAAATACGTAAGGGAGTGATTTTCGTACTTGATGAGCTTAGAAATTAAGAATAGTTTCTCTTTATTGTTTGATATCTAGAAGAGTTTTTCCTTTTCTCATTTGAGTAAAAGTAACTGAAGAGTGAAAGATAGAAATAAAATAATAGCTTGTGAATGTGAAATGTTTTGTACAAGCAAAAAAATTATGAATCATGTCAAATAATATTTGAATTACTCTTCCTACAGATAAGACATGTTTTGAGAAGTTTCTAAACCACGAGGACATCAAAAGCATTCATGACAAATTTGTTATCTATCACATTGATGCTCCTGGTCAGGTACGTATAATCATTATAATCTTGATGTATGTCAAAACCACTGGCAAAAGCAAATCACTATGCATTATTTCAATTCCTACATATATTGTGAACCTGTTAAATGTACAGATATGGGCAAAATATCAATATCATAGATCCCTTGTCATGAATGTTTACTTGGATATAGCTGTGGTGTAAAATACAGCTGATAAAACTGACTGGCATAGCACTGAAGGGTAAACATTACCCAGGTGGATAGGAAGAACTTGCTCTGGGCTTCCTCTGGACTATTGTCATAATCACTGTAATCACTGGTATAAGGAATATAATATTGGCCCGCGCGAGCGGAGCACCATACTTAAGAAAAAATGGTAACCAATCGACTTGATTTTTCATGGCTTGATTTGTCCATACATACGTACATACGTCCGTGTACCACTTTGTACAGGGTTCCCGCGCGCTTTGCTTACTCACAAATGCACAGAAAAATTGCAATAATGTAGTCAATGGATCAAGAAGTATTTTTTTTCTTATTTTTGCAATGCGAAAAATACGTTTAATCGAAGTCATGTCTGTCTTAAAGTGAACAAAAACAGTTTTTCGACTTTAGCGACTTGTTAAAGAAGATTTAGCGAGGGAAAGCGAGGGAAGATTCTTAATCTTACGATGAATTAAGTTTCGTGACTAAAACTTCAGTGAGAGAAAAAGTGGCCTGTAGACCAGAAAAACCTGATCATACTGTAAGAGTGATATTTCAGTTTCGTAGAAAACACTTCATGGAAGGTAAATTCATTAAGTTTAACTGATATTTCGTAAAAAATCGACAAGAAATGTGTAAACTAGCTGAAGAAACTCTCAGACAAGCCAAGGACGTTGGTTCGGCAAACATTGTCAGAGAAACTTGGATAGTTTGTCGTTTTTACTGCATTCTAGATTTTTATCATCTTTTTCTTCATTACTTGTGAACCAAAAAAGCGATATTTGAAGCTTTGATTATTTGTTTTTGATCCCATTTCAAGAAAAAAGGCTAAGACTTAGTAAAAAGACTTGGTTCTTTGAAAAAATATATTTGAAGGCCAGCGAACCTTACGCGAAGTCAAAACAAGATTCCAGTTTCATAATCATATGAATATTTTGACATTTTTATAGATAATTTATTCTAATGTTGAATGAAATATGAAAAAGGAATACATATTACACCAAATATTTGCTATTTATCGGGCTTTTCCGGCTATTACTATTACACAATCGCAAAAATGATGAGCTTGTTTTTTTTTTATGGATAAGCTTATGTTTTTGTAAGATTTTTCGCTCGATAATAAAGTTAAGAATAAATCTAAAAAAAATACTTTACAAAGACCAACTTACTAACAAAGAAAATTATTATCTTGCATTAATGAATGTGTCTCTTTTTACGTGTGAAGTTCAAGTGAATGTAAGCTTAAGCTTATCAGTAATATTTTTCGACAATTTTCAGTGTAGTTTACTTTCCACCTAAAAAACTTACAACTTTGATTACTAAGATTTGCTGAATAAAATCCTTCGTTCTATACATGTATTCATGTGTTCTACAATCTATAATTATTATTCTTCGAATTGAAAAGTTCTCTAATGCTTTTGAAGGCTTAAAATAATGGTTTTTCTTTTAGTTTTTCCTCCTGAATTCTGGTAAAATCAAACAATGTGGTAACGCTATAACCAGCGTTATGCCGTGTCACACAATTGTCACGCTTTTAGCACTAAATATACTATTTATGGGAGCTCCGCTTTTAGGCAGTGCCTAAATCTATATATTGCAAATGCCAATTAGAGTCTTAAGAGTCAAATTGTCATGGGATTAGTAATGAGTTCCCTATTAAACTCTTTCAGTTTATAAACTTTAAACAATTATTATATAGTTTGTATTAAGAATAATAAAGTTACTCAAGAAGAGCTACTTCTTGTTTTAACTCTGACACCCACCAGCCCTCGCATGTCTGATACCAAAGAATTTTAGATCTAGATTCTTGTCATTTGCATTCCTCTCTTCCTTGGCATACACCTATTTATACACCTATTTCAAAAAACGTCTGTCGGAGATCTAAGTTGGGCAATCTGAGACTAAACCGAATTTCCATGCTTTTATGTTTTCTGACTAAGATACCAAAAATTACATATCCTAACTCAAAGGTCGTGTTTCATATTCCAATCTAAAAGCCAGCTAGGTTGTTTGCCTGTGAATATATTACATTTTGCAGTGTGTGACTTGGTCTCAGATTTCAGATCTTCCACCAACAATGTTTTTTTTTTAGAAATAGGTGTGTGTCGAGTAGTAAAATTAATGTTCTTTTCAGGAACTTGTTGGCGAATGACAATTAATTACTGTTTTGGTTATTCTTTTACAACAGGAAACTGGAGCTGAAGATCTTTCAAATGAGTGAGTTTCTCCTTAATTATTTTGAAAGAATTATTAAATAATAAAGAATGGGGATCTCTTGTCCTTTGGGATGACTATTGGAATTGTATTTAAAATCAATTATTAATACCAAAAACCATATTATGCAAAAAATGTTATACTTTTCTTTGTTTTCCATTTTGTTACTCAGCATATTCAACGTTTTATTTCAGTTATCAGTACCCAAGCATGAAGAACCTCTCAGATATGGTTGGAAATGTAATAGATCATTTTGCGTAAGTAGACATGCTGGAGCTATTAGCATAATTCTCCTCCTAGACTTCTCACTATTAACAGCTGGGTTTAATGCATATTAATAGTTTCTTAACTTGTATTTCTTTAGGCTGACAGACATTGTCTGTTTTGGAGATGGTGCAGGTGCTAACATTTTGTGCCGTCTAGCAGTAAGTCCATTTCAGACTTCTTACGAGAGTAAAAATAAATTTGCAACGTTTACTCCTACATATTTTTAATATAAGTTTCCATACATTTGAGCTTTTTAAGATTATTATTGCCAAAGGATTTGAAATAGCAGGAGAATATACAGGGAATTCACTCAGGCTCATGTCTTTATTAATGTTTTTATTTTGGAATCTCAATGAAGTAGTCAGTATTTACTTTGAATTAGTAGCTGAGGTAGAACAATGGCACCGCAGGCTTATTTTTGAAAGCACAGAATAATAATTTGTAAAAAGTTTCAAGATTGAATGAGATGTAATAAGGGTTCTGACTCACCTGCAAAAGCCAGCAAAATCTAGAGATTAGGAAATTATAAGATTGTGCCTAAAATCATCTTGTCATTGAGCCAACAAAGGCAAACAGAACCTTTTTTGAAAATTTGGGTTTCCTGTGGAATTCTGCTGGAATAGGATATAGAAAACTTGCAGTACGTTGAAGTGCAGCTCAAATGGAGGACAAAACAAAAGGTTCCAATTCCCAGGAGATTGAAATTGTTTGGTTTTATTCTCCAAATTGAGATGCTTCAATGAAATTTGATGAAACTGGGCCAATAACTCTTTTTGTGACTCAGTATTTGGTCAGGTAAAAGTCAGGGGATTCTCTTTTACCAGAGAGTGAGAACCATGTTTGTAGAACCTTTTATTTTGAGGTAACTAATTAATATTCAATTGTCTTGTTATGTGTCTAGATGTCCAGCAAATGGAAGGAAAGAATTCTTGGCCTTGTTGTAGTGGAACCATGTAGTGCAACAGCAAGCTTCAAGGAGTGGGGAGAAGCCAAGGTATAGGATGATTTGTTAGTTTTTTAGTTTATAGCTGGGTTTCACTTGATGTCATTTCCTGTCTCATGCAGAATGTTCATCAGCTGAATCACAAGTTTTCAATAGAATTCTTTCTGGCTGACAGCACATGGTGTAGCTTTTGACCACCATTTGGAGCAGATAATGAGATTCAAAAACTTTTATCAGTTGATTGAAACCCAGCTATAGATCAACTATCTATCTATCAACATCTCTTGTTATATCACAAGATGGCAACAGTGTTTTTTGTTTTGCCATTTTCTTGGGAATGATTGAAAACCAGTGATCAATTAAAATGTCCTAAAAGTTGATCCAAATAATTTCACTTAACAGATGAAATCTTGGCAGCTGAATGCCAAGGGATTTACTGAAAGTACAACTAACTATCTCATGTGGCATCACTTTGAAAGGGTAGGTACTAGTTTTATGTCATTCTAATAGGTCCCTCAACCAACCTAAAGCATGTAGGTCGCTCAACCGACCTAAAGCATGTAGATCCCTCAGCCAACCTAAAGCATAGGTCCCTCAACCAACCTAAAGCATGTAGGTCCCTCAACCAGCCTAAAGCATAGGTCCCTCAACCAACCTAAAGTATAGGTCCCTCAACCAACCTAAAGCATAGGTCCCTCAACCAACCTAAAGCATAGGTCCCTCAACCAACCTAAAGCATAGGTCCCTCAACCAACCTAAAGCATAGGTCCCTCAACCAACCTAAAGCATAGGTCCCTCAACCAACCTAAAGCATAGGTCCCTCAACCAACCTAAAGCATATGTCCCTCAACCAACCATAAGCATAGGTCCCTCAACCAGCCTAAAGCATAGGTCCCTCAACCAACCTAAAGCATAGGTCCCTCAACCAGCCTAAAGCATAGGTCCCTCAACCAGCCTAAAGCATAGGTCCCTCAACCAGCCTAAAGCATAGGTCCCTCAACCAGCCTAAAGCATAGGTCCCTCAACCAGCCTAAAGCATAGGCCCCTCAACCAACCTAAAGCATAGGTCCCTCAACCAGCCTAAAGCATAGGTCCCTCAACCAACCTAAAGCATAGGTCCCTCAACCAACCTAAAGCATAGGTCCCTCAACCAGCCTAAAGCATAGGTCCCTCAACCAACCTAAAGCAGCATTTACTAGACTGCAAGCCAAAGTCTGGTTTTCATGTGATGCAAGCCAAGAGTCCTTATTTCATTGTAAAAAGTAAGCGTAAGCACAAGGATCATAATTTTCCTTTGCATTGTGGTTGCTTTATCAGTGAAAACCAGGCTTAGATGTTATTATTGTATGTCTTAAAGGCTTCATTGGAGTGATTGATAGTTGACTCATGTATCCATTTTCAATCCTCCAATCCCATACCTTCTTTTAAGATATACTGCTTGCTTCTGTTCTCTGTTCATCATGTGTCCATTTTCATTTGAAAGCTTTCTCACTAGAACCGTAAGCTTGTACCAGAATTTCATATTAGTTTGTGCATAATGATAATTATTCTCTGTGGCTTTAGCAGTTTTACATTTCTGTTGTAGTTCATTCTTACTATAGATCTGATTCTGATACTGTTTTCATTTTGCATTTTTTTGTCATAGAAAACTGGCAAACCTGACACAGAACTTATGAAAAACTTTGTTGAGGAAATGAAGTCCAACGTTAATCCACACAATCTGGCTGCCTTTCTAAAGTCATACATGGAGTAAGTACAAAATAGACCTATAAAATATACTAGGGTTTGAAATTTCCACAAGATTAATGGCTAAATGCAAGCTGAAAATTACAAATATTATTATGAAAATTACAATCACAAAGTGAAAAGAAATTTGATGGTGGTTTGTCTGCTGTTTAATGGTAGTTTGTTGGCCGTTTGACGGTAGTTTGTTGGCTGTTTGACGGTAGTTTGTTGGCCGTTACATAGAAAAAATACTGCTTTATTTGATTAATGGTAATGCAGCATGTAGCAAAGAAAGTTCACTTCAATGCATTTTTGATATTTTGATAAATCACAGCTAGTGATATTTTACCCTGTAATCTGGAGCTGTATTCTTGAACTTTGATCAGAGCTCTATTACAGTATGTACATGTGTAACATAAATGTGATTTATTTTTAGGCGTATTGACATCATCAAAGAAGCAAAAGCATGCGTGAAAAACAAGACCATCTCGTAAGTTACTATTGTTACTGTTATGTGATGAACGCCTAAAGCTGTGTGTAAATATTGGGGAGAATCCCATATCACAAAATAAACTCGCGCACTGATTGGTCCGAGATGACAAATGTGACGTAGATAGCGAAGGATTCAGTGCGGAATCCAACGCTTCCAAAGCTGAATTCAATGAAAGATCAGGGATCCCGCACAAAAAAAATTTGCTTTTGTCTTATTATCACTTGATTTTCTTAACATTAAAAAACAACCAGAAAAAGAAGATTAGATTGCAAAGAATATAAATGGAAATGGATTACTTTGTTAAAAAGCGAATTTTGCTATAAAAACGAAGAATGTTTGATAGCAGTGTGAAAAGATGAATTCAATGAAAAATCAGGAAGCCTGAGTTTTGTTTTTCTTTCTCTTGCTTTTTATTCTCATCCGAGTCGCTGTTAGAGCAATTATTTTGTGATGTGGGATTCAAGAAAAATTAATTGTCTGACTCGGGAATTCCACGACAAATTTCACTCAAAAAAAACGATATTGTTTTTACTTGTGAAATTCATTGTGGAATTCCCTCGTCATCCAATGAATTTTTCTATAGTATTTTGCAGGTTTGCATGTAGCCTCTCACCAAAATTCAATACTTTATAATGGTTGATATTGTTGTCAACAGGACCACAGCTTATGTAATGGTTGTAACAGGAGAACATTCACTACACAAGGAATTATGTGTAAGTTTTCATCCATAAATTTACCATGATGTCAATTTTACCAAACCCTGAAATAACCTCTCGTGGACATTTTCTAAGTTAGATATTATATCCTTATCTTCTTAGTTCGTCTCTTGTCAAATTGTTTTGTGGTAAACTGTGTTAACTTAATCAACACCATTACTAACAAAGCTTTGTATAATTATTTGTTCCGAACCATGATGGCTGCTGTATCCTTGAAGTAGTCCATTGCACCATTTTTGTTATCTGTGAAAAGGTCTATGTTATTCTGGGCTGATCTAAGTCAGTGCACAACTAACTCACAGATCAAATTGGAATTTAGAGTGTTGGGTTTTGGAGAGAGAGGAAAATCAGAGTCACAACAAAACGAAAGAGACTAAACTGGTCATTTTAATTACTTTTTTGTAGGAACAATTCTTTAGTGTTCTGAGTGAATGTGATAGGAAAAAATACAGTATTCTAAAACCAGATTGTGGAGCAAGTGTTCTTGAGGAGAAGGTAAGTAAGAATATGTAATGCATTATGTCACATTTTTGCTCTTAAAGTCAAGCCATTTGTCTTTAATTTTCTTTTTACTGATAGGAACAAAAATTGTCATTATAAAGATGTACAGTAATTAATGCATAATTTTATATGGGAACTAACTTAGGGGTTCAAAGTCATTCAAGACTGTCAAATTCAGTATTTAGGCCCTGTACGTTCTTGGTTTATCTGTGAAACACACAGAAAGTTGCATTGTTGATTACATGAGAAATGGGCCGTCCCATTCAGCTGGGAACTTAGCAACTTGCTACCAGGATCCTGGCTAAATGGATTAAACATTCCCCATGCAAGCAGGCCAGCCCAGTAGTAAGCATGGGATGGTAGCAATAAAGCAAAAAATCTGTTTCTTTTAACAGCCTAACACCATGGCAGAGGGATTGCTTCTTTTCATACAAGGCCTTGGATTAGGTAAGAATATATAAAATATATAAAATTGTTTTCTTTTGGAAAAAAAAAACATCTTTGTTTTTAGGAGGGTAGTACTTAATACTAAGCCAGTGGCTAACAAACCTGTGACCCTTGTTCCATGATCGAATTGGAATTTTGAAGTTGATTTTTGTGGAAGGTGGAAAACTGAAGAGCCCGGAAGAAACCCTCAAAGCAGAGGAGAGAACTAACTAGGAACTCTACTCACATATGACACCAAGCCCGGTGGGATTTCAACCTGGGTCACATTGGTGAGAGGCGAGCACTCTCACCACTGCAACACCCAAGCTTCCCTTTTGCTTTCTTTTTATATTTATGCTAATTGTGGCTTAAGTGCTTGTATCGAAGTGATTAATGTGCAGTTAATTCAAATAATTGAGATCTCTTTAGCAATAGATCCCTTGCAGCACGTTGGAATGCAGCTCAATTTGGAGGACAAAACAATAGGTTCCAATTCTAAGGAAATTAAACTTCTTTTGTTTTGCCCTCCAAATTGAACTGCATTCCGACGTGCCGCAAGGGGTCTATCTTCACACAACTGCTCTATTTCATATAACAAATCACAAAACATGATTTCCTGAATGTTTTTTTCTTTTCAGTTCCCACATTAAGGACCCGTTCCATGTCTAGAACCAGCTCTCTTGGATCTACTGGCCGCAGCGCATCCATGTCTGAAGATTAAGCCACAAGGATTGATAGACATTTGTCAAGTTATTCCTTTGTTATATCCCTGTTACCATAGAAACAAGTGGTAGACAGAAGGACAGATAAACTGGATATTTGATGAGGGTTGTTTTGGGGTATATATTGATTTTTATTATGATTGAAAAAAAAGCTGTTTATATTATGATGTAGTTTTCAGGATTCACTGGGAAAAGGGGCAACTTTTTTTACAAACCCAATTTTTTTTGCTATTCATAGGCATTAAGGGAATATTACCAGTGTCACATTGACAGTCTAACATTGATATTCAGGGCTTGAAATAACAGACAATGTCAGACCAGAATTGGCACAGAATTGGTCTGGTCAAATCGTTGCCTTGCTGGTCATTTTGACCAGTCACATTGAGCCAGAAATAAGCTAAGACCAAGCTAAAACCAGTTTGGCTGGCCGACTGACAGGCCGTTATTTCAAGCCCAGATATTGCTCAATAATTATTATAATTATAACCTACTTACTAAGTCATAGTTCATCTTTAAAAATCCCCCTTACTAAAGTATAGAGTGGTTTTCGTATGAGTAGGAAACATACAGTACTGACTTTAGCAGGGGAAGGGGTATTGAATTGAATCAAGTGGGTCAAAAGTTGTACCATCGTTTGAGTCGTAGCCGAACCTGTGAAAGGTCATGACCCTACCAGTTTCTCTATCTTCTTGTTTCTTCTTAATCAGCAATCAATGGTACAAGAGCCTTAATTTTTTTTTGTTGAATCATGAGGTTGTTTTGTATTAACCTCAACACCACCCTGAAATTTTCTTGGGGTTGGAAAGAAAACACATATGTTTACTTAGTACTTATTCATTATGGAAAGATATAAATTTATAATTGATAAGATTTTTGAATTAGTTTTGTGAATCTGTAGTGGTTTAGTTACATTTGAGCAGCTGTACCTAATGCAAGATTAGCTTTTTGTGAGAAATGTACACAAGACAATGTATTAATAAATTTTGCAGGTATATTTTAGACAATTTGTATCGTACAGTGTTGCAATAGAAATGTGAAATGGATAGGGGTGCCCCTCTCACACCTCCACCTTCCCAACCCACTCCGGCATTAATCACCATTCCTCATGTAGCTACTGGGATGGATAGTGGTGCCCCTCTCACCACTCCACCTTCCCAACCCTCTCCAGCATTAATAGCCATTCCCCATGTAGCTACTGGGATGGATAGGGGTGCCCCTCTCACCACTCCACCTTCCCAACCCTCTCCAGCATTAATAGCCATTCCCCATGTAGCTACTGGGATGGATAGGGGTGCCCCTCTTACAACCCTTTCTCAAACAAAGACACTTGTTTTATATTTGACTCTTAATTTATTTCTAGCTGTTTTGAACAGATCAAACTTTAGTATGATTGAAACCTCCAGACCTATTATCCTATTCCCCTTCGATGGTAGGCACACCTTTCAACCGTCCAGTAGTTCAGAGCTGGACCCACTCTTATCAGTGTGCGCGCGGCACAAACGAACTGAGTAGTGGAAGGAGAATGTTAAGAATCAGTATTCCTTTTTATTTCGTGCGCGTGCGCTGTTTTCCTTTTATTTTTGCGATATGACTCAATCAGTTAGTGAGGAAAGTGGGTCCAGTTCTTAACTAACCGTCCAGGGACTCGTGTCTTGTCTTGAAACACTTGAACTTGAAATCTTGGGTATGAAAAAGTAACAATGCTAGACTGGAAATCATGAGAAACTGATTAATATTTCAGTAGAAATGGCTATCGTTTTTATATCAAATGCCAGAGAAATGTTGGTTATGGTAAAGAATTAGAGTATTGCTCACTCTTGCCTACACAATCCACTTTAGTTTGAAAAACAGACCCAGTTATATTTGCAATAGACCATTAATTTTTCAAGATGCAATAGCGCTTTTAAAACTGTCACAGATGCAGACACGTAAAAGAGGGTTTTCGGGCAAGATCACGTGCACCATAAATGCCTCGAAATTATGTCTGCACTTGCAATATTTTTGAAAGCGCCACGCATCTGGAAAATAGTCTATTCCATCATATTATTATATTATCTAAATTTTATTTTAAAGCATGCACCACTAAATAGACTATTCTTTGAGTGACTTTCAAAAAATCCCTGAAAACCCTTTTAGATCCTGTTCTTCAGGAAGTGCTCTGCCAAAGCAACAATAGGTGCACCAGTTGGTATGCCAGGGAATGGTCCACTTGATCCTGCAATATCCATGTGAGAGTAGCAAATAGGCTCGCTGGAATCAATACCATGCTGTGGACATTGAAACACAGAGGTATGAGATGAGCAGACCAAAGAATTTTTTGTTAATAATACAATAATATTGGCTGTAAACATCAGTAACGTACTGCTCATTCACAGTGCTCGTCTTTTTTATAGATACTGAGTCTGCGTATGTTGTTTACGATAACGATTATGACGCTAGTGTGAACCAGGCCATCTTGAATTCTATTGTTTTAAGTAAGACATTATGGGATGCCGAGAAGGCAATTATTGAAAATTATAGTATGCACAGCTGTCAGAAATTCCTTTTATATAATTTAACGTTATCCAATGAGAAACACATCTAAAAACCAATAGGCAATGTGCATCAAAGCTAACAAAGCACTCTGGGAAAGTGAGTACTTTAAAAATGTAACAGGGAAATCAAAGGAACTATCAGAAAAAATACTCTGTTATTTTCGTCTGCTGAAATCCTCTTATTTCCATAGAAAAGTTCGAACGAAAAATTGTCAGATGAATTTTTAGAGGAGCCAAAAAGCGTAAGAACTCACTTTCCCATCATGCTTTGTGCTATAATTTCGAGCTCATGCACATTGGCTATTGAAATATTTGCTGGTAGTTGGAGCAATATGTGAAACACGAAAGCATAAAATTATTTGACAAAGTAACCCCACCACTCTATGCTTTATAGATATTTCTACGTTTATCCCCCAAACATCCCATAATTCAAGATGACTGCCGTATTGGTAAAAGCTCTATTACCTTGTCAAGTCCTGACGCTCTGATGAGGAAGGCCGCTGGGAACTGATGACCGCGGGCCGTACCAGAAGATGGTTGATTATTACACTGAAGGACATCTTCATACTCAGATTTCCCCTGGGCGAAGTCATAGTCCTGTAAAACAGAACAAGATCCGAAGACAATAAATTAGATTCGTAAATAAATTTGGTAAAGTACTTCGTCATTCATTTTGCTCTGTCACAGCTTGTCACCATGACGTCACATGAAAACAACCTTTTGCCTTAATAATCACAGTAATAATCATGGTCGTGGGAGGGGGATAAAATAAAAAAACTGCGAAAAATTTTGTTTTTTGAAACTTAGAAAAGCAACAATAGCCACCAAATGGCGCACATATTGTAGTATAAACACCGGTTCATAAAATGAGCTTAGGCCAAATTCTTCACCATTCTGTCGGCCTCCTTATAACCAAACTGTGACATCATAAAGAAATAGGAACATTGTCTTGTACTAACTTTTATTCATCGTAACAAAAGAATGAACGGACGAAGTTTACGTGTGTTTGCAAGCATCTAGATATATGTAAACGTTAACTAGTAATAAAAAATCTTGGAAAACTTTCAAAAAAACAAAACAAAAAATAACAACTTACGTCTCGACGAATGGTTGAAATCTCAAAGGGATCTGCCATCTCATGTCCAGCTAGAACACACAGATAAGTGGTTAAGTTGGAGCTACACCCGCCATTTTTATAATCACACAACCAACACATCCCAACACATCTAGAAATTGGGTTTCAATCAATCCCCAAGAGGATGTCTTTTTTTGAATTTTAAATCAAAAAAAAAAAAAGTAAACTGACTATATAAGCTCAGGCTTACCAGCTTGAATTTCCTGTGCAAAGCTCTTCTTGGCGGCAGGTCCGTTGTCTAAAACAATCTGTAACGTATTGAAATGGAAATGAGAGGCGCGTTCAGGACATTTAGAAAGGGAGGTGTTTATGCATGTTGAATCAAGTCAGGAACTGAGTGTCTTTTGTTCCCCATTTCTCTGCCTAGAAATATATGCGAAATCATAACAATAGCATATTGTGTTCGCAAGACAGCCAAGAGACAATGACATGGCGGCCATGTTGGTGGTATAGGAGGAGGCTATGGAGAAATCTATCATCAAATACCACCAACATGGCGGCCAAGTCTTTGTTTCTCTTTCTTTGATGATGCAACGTGCAAATGAATAATAGCGAACCGGAAAACAAGGTCAGTAAAAGTTTTCATTATCGTCGACTTGACCATGGCTGCGCACGGGTGGAGAACCCGGTCCAAACAAGAACTTCCACTTGTTGTTCTAGGTCACTCCGCTGTCGTACTCCAGTGCGTGCTGCTGCTTGCTGCAGAAGGCCGTTAAGATAACCCTATCCCGGTAAATAAGCCTTCTCGTACATTATTTGAATCAGTCCTACTTACAGAGTAGTTAGGACCCATGGCCCTGATGGCATGTCCTGTCAGGGTTGCTATGGTGATGATGTGAGGATTCTTCTCCTTCAAAGCCTGTTGATAAAACCTTTGATTAAATCTGAAACCTAAGACGTGTTCATATCGCCATGCAATGGCTGCCAGTCTCGTCGTGGTGTAATGTTTTCCCATTCAGACCACGTGTCATTCTCTTGAGAATAAAATTCTTTGTTTGAGTTGTATCCATATTAATTTGCCTTCTCATGTGCAACCGTTAAACAAAGAAATGATACTCTTGGAAATGACACGTGATCTGTAATGGAAAAACATTGCAACACAACGAATAAGGTCTATTCTTTTGTTTTGATCCTCAGACTGTGAATTAGGGGTTTGGGGTTAGTGCAACGGGTTTGTATACACCACGCCTATTTAGTTGACACTAGTGTTTTTGACTTACTTCTAGCTTGGAGTGGTGCAAAGGGTCAGCCATTACCATCCTTCCTTCAGCATCTGTGTTACCCACCCTGACACGCACACCAGCTGCCGACGTGATGATCTCGTCAGCCACGTAACAATCT
The DNA here is from genome assembly GCA_023349425.1 of Anthopleura sola. Lineage (NCBI taxonomy): Eukaryota > Metazoa > Cnidaria > Anthozoa > Actiniaria > Actiniidae > Anthopleura > Anthopleura sola. The sequence goes on from JALHLI010000005.1 coordinate 6,146,435, forward strand.
AGAAGTGAATTCAAAAGGCTTCAGATCTCAATCAAGTTGTTGTGGAAAAACCTATATACAAATGACTCAGCTCATACGAAACTGAACAGTTATAGAAGATTTAATTAGTACTTTTAATCCTCACTCCCCCCCCCCCCCTCCCCACACCCCCACTCCATATTTCCTTACCACCTTGCCCTAACCATTGTTTTGGCACCCCCGCTCCGGCAATATGTTGAGCTCTACTCCCCCAAATTTCCCTTTTTGAGGTGCAACATTTCTTAGCAATATTTTTTTAACACTTTGCTCAAAACTCAGCACTTTTTAAAATGCTTAAATAACCAAAGAAATTTGATGTTCTAATAGGAGTCTCTAATGAACTGGTCCGTTTTTTAATAATAATTGCAATAATTAATTTTGAATTCAATTAACTAGTGATAAAGTCTCTAGACGTCCACATTTTACAGTACCTGCGCCAACACTGTTGCGTACCATGGCCATTTTACCCAACACCTTGATTCCTTTTGGCTTCAGTTTGACTAGGATCTACGATTATCAAATATGTTAGAAACCTGCTGAAACTATTTGGGGGATGAGAGGCTCGGCGGAAACATTGGGAGAATGTTGCTGGCTTTTTGGCAGTATAAGAGCGGAGCTCTAGGCGGGGCTCGGAACATAGCAAACCCTTGAGAATGTGTAAGAGAAAGGTTCTGCATGGGCCCCAGGATAAAAAATATAAATAAATGAATAAAAAACTAGGGAAAGAAATGATGAACAATGAAAATTGGATTTCAGTTCGCAAGTGGGTGGTTGAACTGCAACACGCCACAGAACATGGATTTGTGTCAATATACTTTAATTTGAAATCGTGGTTGAAAGTGTGTCGTGTTTTCAAGATGGCGGCTTGACTTTCTTCCCTTGTAAAAGTATATTGACACAAATCCACACTTTGGGGTCCCTGTGCTTTGATGTATTATTGAGAAGCAACAATAAACAGGGATAAAATACCTGGAAGAAACCAGCAACAGCAGCTGCTCCACATTTATCCCTAAAAATGAAAAAAAAAAAAAGATAAAGTAAGCACATTGTTAAGGGAATTTAAACATAAATTTAAACATCTCTTTCTTTGCCAGTAATTCTTGGAAATTAGTATTGAATTTTTTTATGTTGTTGTTGCTGGGTAAGTTTGCAAGTTTGTGGGTGTTTGTTTGTAGGGGATATGATTTAACATAATTTGTTGCATTCCGTAGATCGGATCGGATCTTTTTCAAAAATAAATTGAAGCACGAAAAACTGAAATCTTCTACAGGAAAGAACTTATCACGAGTACACAGTAAATAAGATGATTATGGTTTATGGGTGGGGGTGGGGGGGGGGGGGGTCATTAGTGAGAGATGACATATATATCATGTCAACCCATACAGTAATGTGACCCATAACCAAATAAGTCTCCCTGTAGCTCAGTGGTAGAGCATCCGACCAGTATCCGGAAGGTCACGGGTTCGATTCCTCTCAGGTGGACTTGGATCTTTTTCCGCCCCTGCACAAGCTAGTGTCTTCTTGGATAACTTTTCTATCATTTCTACCTAGCTTATCATATTCTATCTCTAGATGACATATAGTTACGAGAGTCACGGTAACCATACCTATGCATACCGGCCATTACTCCACCGGCCTTGATGTCAGCACCACCAGTATCGTATGTTATTCCCTGATAGAAAAAATGTACTGCTTTTCAACCTCATCATTCAGCTAGTATATACTGATTTCAAAAAAGTTAGTCACCAAAAAACCTACAAATCTGAGACCGGCAAGGATTATGGGTAAATGCATTTTGGATGTTTCGACGGCTTGATAACTTTTGATGGACTAGAAATCTTTTACCAGTTACAGTTTCACTTCCTGTGAGCTTCAAGCTTGATGATGCTCACAGAAGGTGAAAGTGTAATTTTGTCCGGTATCAAAAAGCTTTACTTGTTGGATATGAAATGTTTCCCATGATCCTCAGCGGTCTCAGCTTTGTAGGTAGGATTTTGGTGACTAATTTTATGGAAATAAGTTTATTTGATTCGAATACTAATACCCCAACACTCCAAGATTTGCCAATGTTTAGAACAGATTGACTCGCCGCTCATCTTTTCAATTTCAGGTTCGATTCCTGAACTCGGTATCACATGTGTGTGGAGTATGTTGGGTCCCTTCCTTGATTGGAAGGTTTTTCTTTGGGTTCCAATTTGATCTGTGAGTTAGCCGTGCCCTGACTTATCAGGCAGTGGGTTATTTTGATACGAAACACGGTTAACTCACTGATTATTTTGAACATACATTGTATAAACCCCTTGCAGCACTTGGGAATGCAGCTCAATTTGGAGGACAAAACAATACTCAGGAGATTGAAATTCTTTTGATTTTGTCCTCCAAATTGAGCTGCTTCGACGTCACGTGCAAGGGGCCAGTCTATTACTAAGACTTACCTTTCCAACCAACAGAAGGGTCTGGTCAATCTTTCCTTCACCGACGTACTCAAGCTGGATCAGCCGCCCCCTATGCCTTTCCACATCTATGAACCAAAAATGATATTTGTAAGAAAAAAAGAAATATTTCCAAGGATTAGGGATGGCCGCAGTATCGTCGAAGTAGTCCATTGGGGTCTCATTATTGATCCCACACAGTTTATTGTGAGTACCAATATTTTGACACCCTTGTCAACTAAGGAAGTGCTGCATTTTTCATTCAGTTTTGGCGCCAATCTTAACAATTTTAGCTACTTACGTTTAGCACAGCGATTAACAGCAGCCAACAGAGGATAGTCTCTTTCAAATGCGCTTTCCTCAGAAAGGACAGAAATCTGTAAAAAAAAATAATGGTCAATCAGCTTGTTGATTGGTCAATCAAAAGCCGTCGGTCGCCTGGTGGTCGACTTAACCCCGATGGTCGGTTGATCGGTTGGTTGGTCGGTAAAATAAAAGTTCAAAAAAATCGTTCAGTTACAGTTGGTCAGTCGGTCAGTTGATCAGCGCTAAAGTCGGGTGGTCGGATTGTCGGTCAGTGAATCGACCGGTCGGTCAGTTTTACCTTCACTGGTGTCCCTTCAAATATTTTTCGGACATACGTCTCCACATTTGGTGCAGCCATTCTCTCTGGATCCGAGCCTCCAATATCACGGCACACAAGCCTTGGATTACAATAGAAAATACACCATGAGTTATTAGGTAATAGTAGTACACATCTCTTAAATTACATATATCCAGTCAGAAATCAAAGAGAAAAAGAATGTTTCTCCATGAGAAGAGTTCTAGCTCAATTATATATTTATCGTGTGTTCACAAGAAAGTATTTTTTTTTCTTTCTCTCAGGAGAAAAACTCATTGATATTTAGACCGCAATGAGCGCCCGAAGCACGGGTGGCGTAGCGGTGAGAGCGCTTGCTTCTCATCAATGCAACCCGGGTTCGAGTCCCACCGGTGTGGTATGCAAGTAGAGTTTCTAGTTGGTTCTCTCTTGTGCTTCCAGGGTTTTTCTCCGAATTCTCCGGTTTTCCTCCCTCCGCAAAAATCAACTTCTAAATTCGAATTGGAAATTTATTCATTTATTTTATACTGTCAGTTGCTCTCTCCAGTGGCTAATCTAATTCAGTAATTATTTTCTTACTGCTACGTTTACAAAATCTTCCAGTCCTCAAAGATTATTCAGGGCTTTTCGTAGCTTATCCATTTGTCAAAGGCTTTTTTCCCTTGCCCTAGAAAATTGCCCGTTCACTGGAATTTCACGAAAAATTCGAATGGCACTAAGGGTATTAAAAAGCTCTCCAAACAACCGCATACCTTCCAGATTCCAGGGCAGACACATAATCCACATTTTCTTTCTAAAGTAAAAAGAGGAAAAATAAAAAGACGACAGAATCAGTATATGTTTGCTGACTATGTTTTTATCAAGCTGTTGTTCATGCCGCTTGAGGGAAATAACTGAGGGGAGGGGTATGGAAACTTCTGCCGATTCTCTGCACAAAGTCTAGTCGTTTCCAGTGAAGGTCTGCTAATTTTCAAAACGTTTATATTGTTGAAGCTATGCAATTTTGCTTTACAGTTGGTATTTGTGAATATTTTGACTGTAAGATGAGGCTAACCCTGAGTAAATAAGCCTGTAATCAAGAAACACAGTATTATCTTACAAAATTAAAAAAAAACACATTATATTATTGATTACCTTTCCCCGAAGGAAAACTCCAAGCTTGTCAACTTTCTGCTTCTTGCTTGGAACATCTTCACGGATTTCAAGAGGCTGAAATATTGATTGATTGAGCATATTTAGTAGTGTCAAGAGACTAGGAGCGTAATCAGCTCCACGTGCTGTTCGTCTACTTAACTCTTCGCCTCCCCCTACCTAATAAGCTATATCTGCTTGTTTATAAGTGCTCTGTGCTCTTACCACATAGAGTCCATGGAAGCCACCAAGTACAGTAACTGGCCAGGCATCTGCGAAAGAGTTCTTGGGTGGCACGACAAGCAAAGGGGACTTACTTCCTGCTTTGATTGCTCTGGAAATACATCGTGTGATTCACTTTTAATGTTATCCATTTAATCTTTCATTGATAACAAATCATGGATAAGACCTGACAACTTTGATTCAGTACAGCAGAGGTTTGACTGGGGAGTGGGTTATAAATAATTGCACTGCTTTGACTTGTAGTTATTGGACTGTCTATCACATGATGGCAGCCATGACAGGAGGCACAACAATAGAGTCATTTTACCCTGGGAAACTGAATTGTCTTTCACGTAAAACAGATAAGACCAGATTCAATTGTTCCTGCCTCCTGTCATGGCTGCCATCACGTGATGGTGCAAAGCCTCTATACAAGAGAGAGCTATCCTCTTTTTATCATCATTACTATTGCACACTTTGAACAAAACCGGTGTTTCAACTGCATCAGGGATATCATTTTCAAGTATACCTTTGTATGCCTTTTACAGCCGCATCAGAATAACGACGTACATCGTCATAGTCTCTGTTGACAGGTCCTGTAGGGGCATGGATCTACATGAAAAATATCATGTTAAAGCTTTTATAAAGATGGTGGTGATGGTGGCAATGATGGGTATGGTGTTCATGGTGATGCATAGTTGTGATTACATGAAAGTTTCGCGGCATTTTAATTTCGCAATTCCAGAGGATGCATATCTTGCAACACTTTAATTTCGTGATTTCATTGAATAAATCATTCATTATTCGTTTCCAAAAATGCACAAATTGCTAAAAATTGTCTTCAAACCCTACTTTTTCATGGTAACTAATCTCAGGGCCACAAAAGTTTTGTATTGTAATATTTTTTCCACACTTTTAATTATTTTTTACAACACTATAAATTTGCAATTTTTCCGAAATCGCGAAATTAAAGTGTTGCATTTGACGTTAAAACAGCTCAATTTGGATTTCAAAACAAAATAATTTTGACAATCTTCTGAGAATTGGAACCTATCATTTTGTCCTTCAAACTGAGCTGCATTCTGACGTGCTGCAAGGGGTCTATCGAAGGTCTATTTTCTAATCAACAAGATTCTCACCACAAATGGTGGTCCTTCAGACAGTGGAAAAAGAAGAACATCTGAACCAGCTGATTTGTCCACCTACAAAAAAAAAAAAAAAATTGAAATGATATATCTGGAGGCACAATTTATAAAGGGTGCACTACTATTATTTAGCTTATAAAAACCTTTTGTGCAGCCTTGATGGGATCCTTGAGGAAGTCAATAGGCTCACACTTCCAGTCTAGATCCTCACACACAAGTACAACTCCATCCCACTTGCCATCTTTGGGGTTGGAAGTCGTTTCCACTGGTGCAGGAAGACTGCATGAAAGCCAAAACAAAAATGAGTTAATCAAGGCTTTTTGCACTAGCTGATTACATTACCTTACCCCTTAAATCAACCAGTTGTGGCAAAATGAACATCAGACATGAAAAGAGCACCTCAATGTTACAAAGGAGACATAATGAAACATAGTTATAAAAAAATGTCAAAAAAACCTTGATTCGGAAGGGTTCATGGTTCGAGTGTCCGCACTTTAAAATGTGCTATCGATGTCTGGACACTGGTCATTGCAATGTATATAAACCAATTATATATTCAGACACTTACTTGTCCATTTACTTTTTTACTTATTAATTAACTTACTTATTTAATATTAATTTAACTTTAACTTTACAGTGCAATGCGCAAAAGTATGACCACATTTAATGTATTCAAATACTTATATGCCAGGGACTGCAGAGGGAGAGGGGCTGATAGGGCTATAGCCCTCCCACTTTTCCCATACTTATATTTTCCAACCTTAGCCCAACCACTTTTTTCTATACTAGTCTCTTATAGTGCCCCACCACGTTTTAGGGTGCTCCACAGTCCCTGTATGCAAGGACTTTTTCCTGCCAAATGAGCTAAACCATGCCTTCTTTGTTAAAACCAGCCAGCTTGATTATAAACTCAGGTTACATTGGTGAGAGGTGAAACTCTTGGCGCTACACCGCCCACAATAGGTTTTGCCACTTTGCTATGTCGATTAATTAGTAACTATTAATAGTAACTAGTAAGTAAAACTCTAGTTTATGGAATAATCTGGAAAACTAATAAGTGAGAATGTATTTCCTTCTCTAAGAATTTAGTTACCTTTTTTGAGACATCATAATGTATTTTTCTTGGCGGTATAAAGCAAATGTAAAGGCCAGAATCCGGTGTAATTTCTTATTAAGATGAAAGGCTCGACTACGAAAAATATACACTCAATTGCAAAATCATTACAGTGAGGGCACTCGAACCGTGAACAATTCATGTTTTTTTTTTATTTTTATTCATCGTCCAATCAGAAACCAGATTTATAACTAGACTCGGACATTATGTGTTGTTAGCTAACCTAAACATGTCAGAGCCTTGTTGTGAATCAGGATTCTGAATGAACATTAAAAAAATGTAAAAAAAAACCTGAAGTGTTCTCGATTCATGTGCCACACTGTAATATTGTCAGTTTCAAAACAAAGAACAATGAATGTTCTGTTTATATGCATGTGCACGACCTTTAATTACCTTGATTAGGTCTGAATTTTGCCTACTCAGGGCTTTTGACAGAATGTGGGGGAAAAGTTCAAATTATGCTGGTTTTTTTCTGGATAATGCTGAGAAAATGGCAAATTATGCACCAAAAATAGCAAATTATGCAGAAAGAATATGCAGGGTGATATTCTTCAAAGAAAAAAAATCTGATTTTAATATGATTTTTATTTAGAACTAGTTACCAGACCATTTCACGATTTCTAACTGAAGATGCCTTGTATAGTTTTTATAATGACAAGATGGCAATATATTGGGTTTTAAAAAATTTAAGACATTTCGCTTCAATTAAAAATTAGTCACTAAATTTAAAAAATTGTTTATATCTTGACCAAAATCGAGGGATTTAGAATACATTTTCTTCTTGATTGTTAAGTATGCTTTACATTTTGGATGAATTATGAGTAATTAAGTAGGATTATGCAGGAATTGTATGATTATTCGAATCTGCATTCACATGTTCTGTCAGAAGCCCTGTCTATACTGGTATTTTTGCTTATCTTAAAACCAGTCAGTCCAGGTGACCAAGGCGTGGCTAAATCTATAATTACCCATCATCACCTATCTAGTGCAATAATATATGTTACAGATATACTTTATCTGTTGGTGACATACTCACAGATGGAACTAGAAAGCTTATGAATATTTCCTACTTAAACTATGTACAGCTACCAGGAAGTGCCATCTAGATCTGCATGAACTAACTGCCTCTTTCTTTAACAGATAAAATAAAATACCTATTTATCTATAACAATCATTGAATAGTCCTATTATAAATGTTATTTCCAAGAGTATCATTTTCTTTGTTTAACTTTTGTGCATGAGAAGACCACACTAGAGAAAAACGTTTGTGCATGTGTGCCTTTCCGCACGCTTTCCAAGAGTTTTAGTGAGAAAATAAATTTTTGTTTTCTCCGAGTATACAAAAAAATTGTGGGTATACTTTTGTGGGACCAAGATTCTGTATTAATAAAGACAATATGAAAGGATTAGCCTTAAGTTTCAAGAGCTGACTCTAAGTTTTGGCATTTTGTAAAGACTATTCTATTTTTCGAAGTAACAATATTTCTCGAAGAGACAATATTTGTATAATGATCATCCGGGTGGATGTAGTCCTGAGAAGGACTGTTTGATGTGACTGACGTTTCGACAACCTGTGCGGAAGTCATCTTCAGAGTCCAGTGAAGAAAAAGTCAGATATGGGTCTTATTTATACTGCCACAATAAACAATAGAACAATAGAACAATAGGTAAGGTTGTGAAAAGATGTGCGTCGCTGACTTGGCGTCGCTTCAGTTTCTGTCTAATAGTCTGTTGTACGTATGGCGTGGGTAGTTTAATAATTAAACTGACTCAATTATTGAGCAGCTGAGTGGATTCTGCTCAAACTTTGTAAACCAACTCTCAAGTACGAGGCGTTGCTTTCTATTGTTACAATAAGAAAGACATTCAATTCACTAGATTCCCAATTAATTGCATGACCAGTCTTGGTATGATGACTAGACTATATTCTTCAGGCAAGTGTGAATGTCAAATTTGCATATTTGTACAATAGCATGAAGAGCGTCGCTTTTGACTTGTTTACATGTGGACTTAGAGCATGTGCAGACGTTTTTCACATGTGTCTAAGAAGACACATGAATATGGATACAACTTAAACAAAGAATCCTTATTCTCTAGGGAATGACACGCATAACTTGCTAACACTTTTTTTCATAAAAATAAATTTACTGCAAATAAAACTCCAACGATTACAGACTCTAGATGAAAACATATGTGCTGCTCATTAGCTTAATAAATTATTTTACATTAAAGCTATATATATAATTATGGCGCTCCTTTCTTACTGATAATAATTATAAGGAACTTAAAATGTTCAATGACTGAGTGAAGTAGGAAAAAAAATAAAATGTGCTTATATCAAGCTAATAAACCTGGAGAAAAGTATTAAAGATAACCATGCATGTTTTGAGAGGAACGTAATTTTCAAAAGCAGGAAAGCTGAATTTTCAATGATGTATTTTCTTGAGGGTCAAGTCTTTAACAGGTCCATGCGGTACGAGGGGATAAATATTAACTACAAAGTATTACTCTATTCCTTTTCATCTAAGTTCTTATATGTGTGTAAAAATGGAGACAAACTTACTTGAGGATATCGGCCATGGATATTCAATTCTAAAAATCCCTTGACAAGATACCTTGCAAGACGACGTGTAAAGTAAAGAAAGGTATCACACCACTCTCACATAATATAACTGCAATCTTCACCAGGCGTTCCAAACCACACCCGAGTGTTCCTGGCCACTAGGGATTCCCTAATGTTTGCTAATGTATTTGCTTGGATTGTTTGTCGAGGTTTCCCTTAAAAATTCAAAATTCTTTTTCTCTTAAAAAAATATTGAATATCTGGCTCGTTTAAAGTATTAACCAGTATAATTGTCTTTGGTATCGATTTTTGTTCAAATTCTGTATTTTTTGTTTTTGTTTTGGAGCTTTTGGAGGTCAGATTCCAGCTGCCATCTTGGATTTGGAACATAGAACTTTGTTCCGGTTTCTACTGTCATTTATTCGCTTTATCTTCTCTACTTAAAACCACCCAATGGCAAAGTCACCAGTTCCAACACTAAGTGACCTTTGGGGCTCTAGAAAAGACTCTTCTCTCATGATGATGCAGCGACCAAGAAGCCCAAAAGTCGAAAAGAAATTCAACTTTCCAGCTGCGAATTCAAAAGAAGACTGGCATAGTGTTACTAGTGTAGTCACTGCCTTATTCCAAAAGAAAAAGCTGTCCAACTTAGAGCTAGATTTACTGACAGAAAGTCAAATTTGCATATTTTTACAATAGCACGAAGACGCTTTTGACTTGTTTGCATACGGACTTAGAGCATCCACAGACGTTTTTCACATGTGTCTAAGAAGACACATGAATATGGATACAACTTAAACAAAGAATCCTTATTCTCTAGGAAATGACACGTAGTCTGAAATGGGCAAACATATGCATTGCACCAAAACGAATAACTTGCTAACACTTTTTTTCATAAAAATAAATTTACTGCAAATAAAACTCCAAGGATTACAGACTCTAGATGAAAACATATGTGCTGCTCATTAGCTTAATAAATTATTCTACATTAAAGCTAATTCATGGCGCTTCTTTCTTATATAATATAAGGAACTTAAAATGTTCAATGGCTGAGTGAATTGAAGTAGAAAAAATATATAGAATGTGCTTATATTAAGCTAATAAACCTGGAGAAAAGTATTAAAGATAACCATTTGTTGAGAGGAACGTAATTTCAAAAGCAGGAAAGCTGAATTTTCAATGATGTATTTTCTTGAGGGTCGAGTCTTTATCCGGTCCATGCGGTACGAGGGGATAATTATTAACTACAAACTATCACTATTCCTTTCCATCTAAGTTCTTATATGTGTGTAAAAATGGAGACAAACTTACTTGAGGATATCGGCCATGGATATTCAATTTTAAAAATCCCTGGACAAGATACTTTGCAAAGACGACGTGTAAAGTAAAGAAAGGTTTTTTTAGGCTATTCAGTCACACCACTCTCACATGATATAACTGCAATCTTCACCAGGCGTTCCAAACCACACCCGAGTGTTCCTGGCCACTAGGGATTCCCTAATGTTTGCTAATGTATTTGCTTGGATTGTTTGTCGAGGTTTCCCTTAAAAATTCAAAATTCTTTTTCTCTTAAAAAAAATATTGAATATCTGGCTCGTTTAAAGTATTAACCGATTTAATTGTCTTTGGTATCGATTTTTGTTCAAATTCTGTAATTTTATTTTTTGTTTTGGAGCTTGTTTGGAGGTCAGTTTGATATTCCAGCTGCCATCTTGGATTTGGAACATAAAACTCTGTTCCGGTTTCTACCGTCATTTATTCGCTTTATCTTCTCTACTTAAAACCACCCAATGGCAAAGTCACCAGTTCCAACACTAAGTGACCTTTGGGGCTCTAGAAAAGACTCTTCTCTCATGATGATGCAGCGACCAAGAAGCCCAAAAGTCGAAAAGAAATTCAACTTTCCAGCTGCGAATTCAAAAGAAGACTGGCATAGTGTTACTAGTGTAGTCACTGCCTTATTCCAAAAGAAAAAGCTGTCCAACTTAGAGCTTGATTTACTGACAGAAAAGGTCAAGCTAGTGAAAGCAGACTTTGGTAATGGCGAGTTGTGTAAGCGTTTTAAGGAATCTATTCTCGTGAAGGGGATGATTATTCTACGTGAACATATAAAAGTCGATTCTGGAGCACAGTTGCTCGATAAACTAGCCACGACGTGGACTCATTTTTTCCACAACGTTCTGCCGCTTGTTCAAGCGATTTTTGTCAATCTTCAGCCAGCTGATGGGCATTCTGTTCGCGATTTGTCGTTAATAACATTCAGGGATATTGTAGTTTTGAAGACGAAGCTAGAAGAAGCCTTTCAGATGGGTTTACCACCTCCACCAGCAGTCGTACAAATGCTTCTCGTTTTACAGGTAAATTTTGTAGTCTCCCAAAAGAATATCATTCAGCACAGGAATATTGAACCCTTTTCATGCAATAGTTTTGTATGTAAACCAATTTTTGAGGTCAAATGTGCCAGCTGAGAAGAAGGGGGGGGGGGGGGGGGGGGAGAAAGGGGAGGTAGGTCAGGGTATTGAATAGTTTTTCACTAACCTTTCCTATATTTCAATACCATGCATATACTGTATAGTGGAGAGGAACACCCAATAAGCATTTCAATATTCTTCCTAACTATTTTTTCCCAGCTGTTTCACTGAGCTGTTTCTCCCTCCACAAACAAACAAACAAAACTTTAGTTAATAAATTATTATATATATTATTTTTCTATTGTTTCTCCATCTTCCCTGTTCCCTCCCTCTCTGCTCTGTAAAACAATACACTGATCAAATAATAAATCAAAAATGGCACCAAAATTCTAGCCTGCATAGCCCTGGTCCCATGGTCGCACCTAACCATGGCCACCCAATCAAATGTTTTACCAGTATTTTTACAAGTACAACAAGAATTTGTACATTTTCACATGAGGTCAAAGTAGTGTCAGCAAGGATTTTAATTTATATTTGCAACAGGAAGGACCAAAAACTTGCCAAGTTGAAATAATTGAGTGTCAGTTTAAAAAAGAATAAGCCAATTAATTCATAGTTTAAGAATCGTATTCAGTGGCCATGCAATTTTATCCTGAATTTCTCACCTTCTTTTGTTTAATTAAAAACAAAAGAAGGTTTAAACAAAAGAAGGTGAGAAATTCGGGATAAAATCGCATGTGCACTGATAATGATTCTTAAAATGTGAATAGGCTTATTGGGTGGCCACAGTTAGGCATGTCATGCTGTGAGCAACATTTGTGAGTCAGATTTTTGGTTTCTGTTTACACACAAACAAAATTGTGTCTTGAGAGGGGAGAATGGATTGATCAATTGTTTAAGGGACCTAAAGCCTAAAAATGAGAGTTAGGACCTAAATGAGTGGCTTGGGGGGGAGGGGGGGGGATCCAAGATTTTCTTCAGGTAGAGGTGCTGCTTTGGAAGGGTACTCACACACACAAAAAAAAAAAAAGACAAGGAAAAAACACCATATCAGGATCCAAAAAAAAAAAGAAAGAAAGTTATTATGTATTGGATATCCTTAAATCCTGCAGTACGGGCACAAAGTTGATCCAGGGAGGGGTACACCCCTTAGAACCAATTGAAAAACATTATTTTGTATTGGTATCTGCAAAGTAGGGGCAGTAAGTTAATCCAGGGGAGAAATTTGCAGCCAGTGCACCCCACCCTTCCCCACCTCTCCCCACCCTTGCCCAGTTAAAATTGCATACATAAGTAATTAATGCTTTATATTTGATTGTGATTTAGAGTGTCCATGACTCAACTCCTCCAAACAAGAACTATAGAAAACTTGAAACACTTGTATCATACGTTGTTAGTCCATACTTGAGCTCATCTGGTCTTCGCACAAAACCAATCACATACTCACAACAAATAAACACTAAGACATTTGGAAGAGATTCCTCACCAAGTGATTCAGGGAGAATTCCAAGACCCGCAAGTGCCTTGCAACTAACAAAGAGTACAGATAAGCTTGATCCTGTGATGGAAGTTGAGCAAGCGAACAGAAGACATACGTTTACTAGTTCTGATAATTCCGTAGGAACTCAATACACGTTTACTGGGCCGGATGGTTCTGTAGCAGTTTCTTCATCTGAAAACTTGAAAGAAAACACTAAAATGTAAAAAAAATTGTGCTTTCAACATATTACTAAGCTTTTCCAAACTCGTCAGCTAATGAATCAGTTGATTGTTAATTTAATGAAATGTTGAATAGCTGTTATTATGATATGGATACATGCAAAGGATATTCTTTTGTTTTAAGAATCATACAAGTGAGGCTGTTGGGTTGATATTTTGATTGTGGCCTCATTTGCAACTCATCTGCATGCATCTGTAATAACAGCTACTGCTGTGATTGATTATATTCAACTTCAAGATACAGTGTTATACAGGAGGTTCTTACACTAAGGTCATACAAAAAGAACAATATGATTATTAAGGAAAACGTATTCTCTACTTTCACATTGCCTATAATACATTGTGGTTTGGGGGTAACCGGGGTAAAAACCAAAATGTATTATGCTGAAGACTGATCAGTAGATGTCATAAATGCATCCTATAACAGTTAAAGATGTATAAGAAACAGCCAGAAACATTAAAAAAAAAAAAAGAATTTTGAAGAAGTATATAAAGTAAATTTTGAGTGCTTCTTCATGAGTCAATGTATTTTCTGTAACACTAATTTTCTTGATGTTTTGAATGTGGGAAAATAACTCAGAAAATCAGTATTTTACAGAAAAAAGCAGGTATGGTTTTGATTGAAGATGATTTACTTTTATGAAACTTTTTGTCTGGTTACCCCCCACCACCCCCCAACTGCAATGTATTCTGGGTATTGTGAAGGTAGAGAATGGAGGGATTTGTTGGCCAGCAGTCATGTTGGATGACAGGAAACAAATTATTTTACACCAAAAAGAATTCCATTCTTTTGAGGAAAAATATCACCCAGTATAGCTGCTCGCATGTAGGTAATAGTAGTAAGAAAAATGATAGGAAGGGTCTTAGTTTGTAGAAGTTATCTGCTGAGCAAGGGTGTATAGAGGGGATATGGGTCAGGGGTGGATCCAGGTGGGTGGTAGTGGAGGTCGCAACCCCCCCCCCCCCCCCATGAGAACTTCGATTGGTTGTTAGCTGACCAGTGAGAGAATGGTGACTAACTACAATAGGCAATGTGCATCAAAGCTCACAAAGCACTCTGGGAAAGTGAGTCCTGTAAAAATGGAACAGGGAAATCAAAGGAACTTTCAGAAAAATATTACTCTGTTATTTTCGTTTATTAAAATACTTTCATTTCCATAGAAAATTTTGAAGGAAAAATTGTCAGATGAATTTTTAGAGGAGCCAAAAAAGCAAAAGGACTCACTTTCCCACCATGCTTTGGGCTAGAATCTCGAGCTCATGCACATTCGCTATTAGGCGTTACTTTTGCTTTCATTACCATCATACAACACCCTGCTGTTGAAAAGAAACCCTGGATCTGCCCCTCCTGTTTGAGATTTTTGTTGGAGTTTTACCGAACAACCTTGAAAACTCTGAAAAAGAATGACATCAAAATCTCCCATAATTCTTTGTGGTGAACAAGCTAAAAAAAAATGTTTAGTATATATTTAACATATGGCAGAAAAAAATATTTTAAACTTCAAAATGGAAGGCTGACCACTTAGAGAACCAATCAGATTGCTCTATACCAATACAATTTCAACAAGACCACCTTGCTATATCATGAATATATTTATAATGGTACTCACTTGTTATCTTTGATCTTAGTGTTTGACCTTAGTAAATCACTCACTAATTTTGAAAATTAAGCCAAAATATCAACAATCAGATTTTTAATCAGGCTGTTATTCATCAACACCGTTGTCAGGAAAAATGCAGGTATTTCGGGTACCCCTTCGTAATCATTTTCAAATACTTGAATGCTTCATATTTTCAAGTTGTACTTCTAGGTGTCCGGAGCACGCACCAACCATCCAATCACAGCGCGCTTCGATGCTTAGCCAAGCGGCCCTTGCTCCAAGTCTCTTTTCAATACAAAAACACGCGTTTCAAAGAATTTAGAGAAAAAAAGTTGAAGTATACTTGTTGTTTAAAAAATTCAAGTAAATCTTTGCGATCCATCTCCTCAAATTCTGTGAGATATATGACTTTTAAGACTCGGACGAGGGCCGATTGAATTACAACAACAATCCTTTTCGCGCTTATTTTTTCGCACAGCTGGTTCCCCTAGCCTTGCTATTTTCGCCACTAACGACGGAAAACGTAAGCGCAATTACTATGAATATTCAAGATCATTTGAAGTCCTTTACGACAGAGAAAACCTAAAGGATAAGACTCAAACAGAAATTTTGTATTCAGACTTTGCAAAAGCGTTCGATTCGGTGGACCACTTCGTCCTACTTGAAAAACTTATAGCAAGATATGGAGTGGTCCTACACCTACAAGATTGGTACCAGGGTGAAGTTGGCAGCACATTCGACAGCACATTCGACTCTCGCTCCTTCCAGCCGAATCGAAGCCCACACTCGAATAAAAATATACCACAATTGTAGAGAAATTTCCTAACTACTACTGTATATATTCGATTTTGAAAACAATCTCGTAGTTTTGTCTGTACATACCATACGACCGGGGACTTTGAAAATTTATACGTAAACAATTAAACCTGGCGATACAAAATCTTTAATAACTTTTTTTATCCTTATTATATCCTTGTTATTTCTTTTACCATTTCTTCTCCCAAGATATTCCTGCCGAAGTTACTGTAATAAATCCTTTGTTGGTATATTGTCCCGATGGCCGATTGTAGATATGCCTGCAGGTGCCGCTGGTAATGCTCTTTCGGCTTCCCCCTTTTCACTGGAGTATCCGCAAGACCTATAACACGCTAAATTCCGATTCTTTGGCGGTTCAACTAAATGACTCAAAATTCCTTGAGATGACATTCAAATTACAATTTACAAGACGCCGAGTTGGTTGATATAACAAGCTTAATAGAGTACCAAGCCGAAAATACACTGATTTGTATTGGAAATTATATATTCAAAACGCCATATCTCCGTTGCTTTTTAACCAATTCCCATGAAATTTGGCAGGTTAACGTCTTTCTTGATGCTCTATCGAAATTGATGATCGAAAATTGTCAAAAGCAAAATATTTATTTTCGTGACTTCACACTTCGGTACTCTATTGATGAGGAATGCTTGGTCTTGTCAGCCAACATGAATCAGTCCAAGAGGGAGCTTTTTCTTGAGTATCGACTTGTAAAATTTGGAGATTTTATTTAAAAAAATTAACTACAAATGACCATCGGTTTGGTAAAGCAAGAACATCAGCACTGAAGTTGCTACACGTAAAAAACGCAAACCTCTGAACTTCAGTTATTAAAGTCTGTGAAGCCAAACGATATATGGTCACTGAGCAGCATTATTATTCCATCCTATAGAAAAATATGTTCTTCTTCCACAGATATCATCATTAGCTACAAGGACACCTTGGTGTGTTAGCAGCGGCATCTCAATGGGTTGTTTTGTTCTCGGTTTTCCTCCCTGCCGCTACCAATTTTGAAGCCAAATTAAACGTGATATGGTCACTGGGCACCAACATTATTAATCCAAACGGCTTTAATGGCATAAGTATAAGAAAGGTTTTTATGTTGTCAAGCAGGCAACACGCAACCATGCATGCAGTCTTAGCATAACATGCTGTTTGTGGAATTTATCTAGTCACAGAGCTAAAATGTTACGGTTGAGAAATTTTAATGTTCCATTCACTTACAAAACAACTCTGATTTAATTGTACGATAAGATTTAATTGTAAGTCTAAAAAATATAAACACGTCAAACCCAAGCAAAAAATCAGTAAGGTAGGCAGAGGGTGGAAGGGGAAATCCGCTTCAGTATGAAAATTTCAGGCCTAGAAAGTTTATTTCTTTTGGAAAAAATGATGCACATTGCTAGTCGGGAGAGAGTGAATACTTTTTATAGCAGTTGCACAGGGAGCCCGGCTTTCCTTTGCCGCATTCAATATTCATTATTCTTTACTTAATTACTTTTTATGGGTTTCCTGTGGTTTAAGATCGGCTTCCTGTGGTTTGGGATCGGTTATGATTACACAAGCTGTAATCAGATCTGTAACGCTTTACAGACGGTGCGTTACATTCAAACAACACAGGCAACCCATAAAGAGCACGTTACCAACGGTTATCAATTTACAGTACAGATCTGATTACAGCTTGTGTAACCGAAGCCGATGTTAAACCACAGGAAACCCATAAAAAGCAATTACGTAAAGAATAATGAAAATTGAATGCGGCAAAGGAAAGCCGGGCTCCCTGTGGCAGTTGAAGCAATTTGAAATCTTGATTCAGTTATGTCTCGCTTGACTTAGCGGGCATCTATCGACAATGGCTTAGTTAGGCGCCAATATTTACGAGGTAACAACAAAGTTAGTTAGATGTCCAAAGCGAAAAATGTTAGAAAAAAAGAATAACTGAAATACATAAAAACATGTAAATAATACATAAATGCTTAAAGCTGTTATTTTTCCTTTCTTTAAACAACAAAGCTAGTTAATGGAGCTGGCAAGGAAACCGTTAGAAAAGAAAATGAATAAAATATTTACAGTTCTTTCATGCCTTTAACTTCACCTTGGCTTCTTAACTTGTCCAACTCCATCTTAGTTTCATCTTCCATCTTCCTGATTTCTTCCATGGTCATGCCATGCCAGCGATCCATCCAGCAAAACATTTGGCGATGAAACTTGATGAGCAAACGACGCACAAACTTTTGAATTCTACTTTCAACGAGTCCTTCTAGTCCGTACCACTTGAACTCTATTTCGTAGTGCTTGAAACTGGTCATCATTGGATAGTCTCCTTGATTTTCTCTCCAGTCCTTTGACAAGGGACCACGACCAGTTTTAGTAGAATGGCATTTGCTTGGATCTTCGTCTTCTCTATAATCTCTGGGATCGATGGGATCATTCACTATATCAATAACAATGGGTTTTCCACTAAATGGTTGTGCATTCCTGTTCTCTTTATCATCAGCTCGCCCAGGTTTGTGCACAGTTTTAATAACGATGTGGAAACTTTTTTTCATGAACTCATTACTATAAACCGTCTTGGAGAACGGGTAGGCGTTCCACGACTTTTCATGGATTTCCAAAGATCCTTTCTGCGCCAGTAATCGTATGAATGGTGGAACCTTTTTAGCGACGTGAAATATTTTGTGAGTATATTGGCCTTTGCCATGATACGTCTTTTCACCCTCGTATGGTTCGTTCACTATAATCTCAATGCCTTCTCCTCCACCAGTCTCCTCCTTACTTGCTTCGGCTACTGAATACAGCTTGCCTATTTCATGTTCCTCTAAAGTAAACGGGAGCGGGATTTGATATTGTTGGACGATTTTTGCAGACATCTTAACCACGAAGCAAGTCGTGGACAAGAGGGATAAAGTAACAAGACAAATGTAGAATCTGGTATTTACAAGTGAACTGAACATTTTCTGCGTCTTTCAAATCTTAGGTTGATAAAAGGGGAGTTTACTCTTCAGTGGGCAGTGAGCAACAGGCCATTCACATCTTTTTACTGGGTTGCTATGGTAGCAAACCAGTCTTAAAATGAGATCCGATTTTCCGTGGTCAGGTAGACCATAATTTCACACGTCATGATTGGTCGAGAACTTGTAAACAATGTCCAATGTCCAATGAAGTTGCCACACGACATCGAGGACGATGTATTTATAGCTTTTAGTGTTGTGTCACTATAAATTCATTCGTTCAGGGTTCGTGAAGTACTATTTTGTCTGTAGGCACGTTGCGTACTTTTGTCTTTAGGTTTTTTAACGCTACGCTTAAACTACTTACAAACACACACGCCGTACGTGGTAGACACAAACTAAAAGATGTTATTGAGCGATTTTGGAACGGGTTGGTCCACATACTCAAAGAGAGAGGTCTGAGAATCTATGAGCTATCTTTGAGAATCTATGAGCAAACTACGGTATGAGAATCGTAGATCTAGACAAACTATTCAAAATAGACTAAGATAATCTATAAACTACCTAGCTATGATCAAACTAGATCTTGACAGATCTCAGATACAAAAAATATATATATATACTGAGACAAACTGCAGAACGAGAGACAAACTACAAAGCGAGTGACAAACAAAGCTTTGATGAAAGCTGACTCCAAGAACTTGTAGAAGTCAGACGAGCTGATAGTGATCTACAAGAAAGCGAACTGCCAAGACTTGTTGAATATTTCCATTTATGAAAATACAGAAAACAAAAACTGAGGGAAAAACAAATGACCAGTAAAACACATTTTGGCTAAGAGTATTTACATTGATAAAACGTTTGTTTTACAGCGAACAGTTTCGATACTGAAATAGATATGTTTATTTCATCAGCTAGTCTTGAAAGGTACTCTAGTAGGTCAAGTAGAAATATAATATGCGTTGACAAGTCAGTAACGCAACACTAATGTCTTACTAGAATTTAAAATGTTTTTAATAAAGGAGACCTTTGAACCCAAAAGGAACACTTTGGTAAGAAATGATAGAGTATGAGGATTGGTGAGTGGGGGAGCTCTCGCACAGGCAACCCAGTGAACGCTCCAAGAGCGTCTAGTATGCAGTTTTAAATATTCAACTGATTTTCCAGCATTGTCCGAAAATCTGGCACATGATTGGTTAAAATCAATGACGTGGTTGCACGCAAAAAAAGAGTGCGTTCTTAATATCACTGCGATTCTGAGGAGTACAACAATAAGTTTTAGTGAGTTAGACATCGTTTCATATATTAAACCATCCGAGTACAATTAAAAACATAAATTAATTGAAGTATGTGTGCATATTTTCTAAGGGAAAAAATATATAATTTTATTGTTCCTTTGATTGGTTCTGTTTGTTCGTGTTTGATTGTTTCGTGAAGGAATAAAATTCAAGATATTAGAAACATTTTTAAAGCACAATATGAATGACAATCATTGACCCAAGTGAGTAAACATGAAAGAATAACAGGCTTTCCAGGCTTATCACCTGTTGCGTAGTGCTAAAAACTACTAGCTATATAATAGATCAAATCGGCTAAGCCGTTGCTATGTACGTTGCCACCCAATTCAACGGATATATGGCGTTTTGAATATATAATTTCCCCATACAAATTACTGTATTTTCGGCTTGGTGCGTAACGTTAGAAACCAAGCCGAAAATACAGTGATTTGTATTGGGAAATTATGTATTCAAAACGCCATATCTCCGTTGCTTTTTAACCAATTCCCATGAAATTTGGCGTGTTAACGTCTTTCTTGATGCTCTATCGAAATTGATGATCGAAAATTGTCAAAAGCAAAATATTTATTTTCGTGACTTCACACTTCGGTACTCTATTGATGAGGAATGCTTGGTCTTGTCAGCCAACATGGCGGCTGGTGACGTAACGTACACCCCAAGAATCAGTCCAGAGGGAGCTTTTTCTGAGTATCGACTTGTAAAATTGGGAGATTTTATTTAAAAAAAATAACTACAGATGACCTTCGGTTTGATAAAGCAAGAACATCAGCCCTGAAGTTGCTACACGTAAAAAACGCAAACCTCTGAACTACAGTTATTAAAGTCTGTGAAGCCAAACGATATATGGTCACTGAGCAGCATTATTATTCCATCCTATAGAAAAATATGTTCTTCTTCCACAGATATCATCATTAGCTACAAGGACACCTTGGTGTGTTAGCAGCGGCATCTCAATGGGTTGTTTTGTTCTCGGTTTTCCTCCCTGCAGCTACCAATTTTGAAGCCAAATTAAACGTGATATGGTCACTGGGCACCAACATTATTAATCCAAACGGCTTTAATGGCATAAGTATAAGAAAGGTTTTTATGTTGTCAAGCAGGCAACACGCAACCATGCATGCAGTCTTAGCATAACATGCTGTTTGTGGAATTTATCTAGTCACAGAGCTAAAATGTTACGGTTGAGAAATTTTAATGTTCCATTCACTTACAAAACAACTCTGATTTAATTGTACGATAAAATTTTAATTGTAAGTCTAAAAAATATAAACACGTCAAACCCAAGCAAAAAATCAGTACGGTAGGCAGGGAAGGGAAATCCGCTTCAGTATGAAAATTTCAGGCCTAGAAAGTTTATTTCTTTTGGAAAAAATGATGCACATTGCTAGTCGGGAGAGTGAATACTTTTTATAGCAGTTGAAGCAATTTGAAATCTTGATGTCAGTTATGTCTCGCTTGACTTAGCGGGCACTCATCGACAATGGCTTAGTTAGGCGCCAATATTTACGAGGTAACAACAAAGTTAGTTAGAGCGAAAAATGTCAGAAAAAAAGAATAACAACAAATACATAAAAACATGTGAATAATATATAAATGCTAAAAGTTGCTATTTTTCCTTCGGTATTTACTGCTCTTTCATGCCTTTAGGAGGTATTAAACAACAAAGCTAGTTAATGTAGCTGGCAAGAAAACCGTCAGAAAAGAAAATGAATAAAATATTTACTGTTCTTTCATGCCTTTAACTTCACCTTGGCTTCTTAACTTCTCCAACTCCATCTTAGTTTCATCTTCCATCTTCCTGATTTCTTCCATGGTCATGCCATGCCAGCGATCCATCCAGCAAAACATTTGGCGATGAAACTTGATGAGCAAACGACGCACAAACTTTTGAATTCTACTTTCAACGACTCTTTGTAGTCCGAACCACTTGAACTCTATTTCGTAGTGCTTGAAACTGGTCATCATTGGATAGTCTCCTTGATTTTCTCTCCAGTCCTTTGACAAGGGACCACGACCAGTTTTAGTAGAATGGCATTTGCTTGGATCTTCGTCTTCTCTATAATCACTGGGACCGATAGGATCATTCACTATATCAATGACAATGGGTTTTCCACTAAATGGTTGTGCATTCGTGTTCTCTTTATCATCAGCTCGCCCAGGTTTGTGCACAGTTTTAATAACGATGTAGAAACCATCTTTCATGTAATCAGGATTACTATAAACCGTCTTGGAGAACGGGTAGGCGTTCCACGACTTTTCATGGATTTCCAAAGATCCTTTAGGCGCCAGTAATCGTATGAATTTTGGAACCTTTTTAGCGACGTGAAATATTTTGTGAGTATACTGGCCTTTTCCATGATACGTCTTTTCACCCACGTATGGTTCGTTTGCTATAATCTCAATGCCTTCTCCTCCACCAGTCTCCTCCTTACTTGCTTCGGCCACGGAATACAGCTTGCCTATTTCATGTTCCTCTAAAGTAAACGGGAGCGGGATTTGATATTGTTGGACGATTTTTGCAGACATCTCAACCACGAAGCAAGTCGTGGACAAGAGGGATAAAGTAACCAGACAAATGTAGAATCTGGTATTTACAAGTGAACTGAACATTTTCTGCGTCTTTCAAATCTTAGGTTGATAGTAGGGCAGTTTACTCTTCAGTGGGCAATGAGCAACAAGCCATTCACATCTTATTATGTTTTTAAATATTCAACTGATTTTCCAGCATTGTCCGAAAATCTGGCACATGATTGGTTAAAATCAATGACGTGGTTGCACGCAAAAAAAGAGTGCGTTCTTAATATCACTGCGATTCTGAGGAGTACAACAATAAGTTTTAGTGAGTTAGACATCGTTTCATATATTAAACCATCCGAGTACAATTAAAAACATAAATTAATTGAAGTATGTGTGCATATTTTCTAAGGGAAAAATATATAATTTTATTGTTCCTTTGATTGGTTCTGTTTGTTCGTGTTTGATTGTTTCGTGAAGGAATAAAATTCAAGATATTGGAAACATTTTAAAAGCACAATAGGAATGACAATCATTGACCCAAGTGAGTAAACATGAAAGAATGACAGGCTTTCCAGGCTTATCACCTGTTGCGTAGTGCTAAATACTACTAGCTATATAATAGATCAAATCGGCTAACGCGTTGCTATTAACGTTGCCACCCAATTCAAAACCTCTGGGAATAAGAACTTTTGTTCCAAAAATTTCAACGTCATATCAGAGAAAGAATCTTATTCCCAATTGATTTGAATTGGGTGCCAACTTGTATAGCAACGCGTTAGCTGATTTGGTCTATTAAAAAACTAACATAGTTTTGAGCGAGGCGCGCACCTTGGGAAGAAGGGGACAACATGTAATATGTATACATATCGCATAGTCATAGTTTAAGTAACGATAGAGGAAAAAATATAAAAAGAAAAATAGGCGGTAGTAATGTTCGACTGATGTCATTATCATAATTAAAAATAGGCAAAAGTGAATTGAAGTTTTCACTTATTTTTTATTTTGATGATGACATAACATCTAAAGATATCGAAACGTCGCTCACTATTATCGCTTACAGACCCCTTGAACGTGACGTCAGAGCAGCTCAAATTCGAGGGCAAAACAAAAGAATTCTAATATCCATAGAATTAGAGGCTATTGTTTTGCCCTCCAAATTGAGCTGCATTCCGACGTGCTGCAAGGGGTCTATTTTTCTACAACAAACTCACACGTTTGGTTGAGAAATTACAGTGCGGATACACTAACCGGGACCACTTGAAGAAAACTGATGACCTATCAGATAACACCTAAACACAATGACATTCCAACAAACACTGTCTGGGCCAATCAGCTTTAAGAACTCGCTGCTGGTATTTTTACTAAGTTTTGGTCTAGAATTTGCTATATTATGATTTGAAATTAGGGAATCTTCGTAAACAGGAGGACAGAAAATATTTCCTATATCAACTTGGGATAAGTAGACCTTTCACAACTGCGTTTTCGACAGAAATTACACTAATTTTCGGTGCTGTTTTGCGTTCTACTGTCCGTGTTTAATACGAAATGGCCGTGAGAACGTGATAATCTGATTGGCTATAACTGTTATCAGTTCAATATTTATCTATAGTGGTACTGGTTAATGTGTCCGCACTGTAACAACAATATACAAATTCAGTTAGAGACTCATAAATAATAAAACTAAGCTTTAATTTATTCAATTGACTACATGACTAAGCTTATTTTAGATAACGAAACTCCCCACTCAATCTATCCCATGCAATACCTAGTGTTATACACGTGGTGGGGTTAGAACACCTTGACTACATGACTAAGGTTATCTTAGATAACGAAACTCCTCACTCAATCTATCCCATGTAATACCTAGTGTTATACACGTGGTGCGGTTAGACCACCTTGATTACATGACTAAGCTTATCCTAGATAACGAAACTCCCCACTTAATCTATCACAGGCAATACCTAGTGTTATACACGTGGTGGGGTTAGACCATCTTGACTACTTGACTAAGGTTATCTTATGTAACGGAACTTCCCACTCAATCTATCCCATGTAATACCTAGTGTTATACATGTGGTGGGGTTAGACCACCTTGACTACATGACTAAGCTTCTCTTAGAGAACGAAACTCCCCACTCAATCTATCCCATGTAATACCTAGTGTTATACACGTGGTGGGGTTAGACCACCATGACTACATGACTAAGCTGAACTTAGATAACGAAACTCCCCACTCAATCTATCCCATGCAATACCTAGTGTTATACACGTGGTGGGGTTAGACCACCTTCACTACATTACTAAGCTTATCTTAGATAACGAAACTCCCCACTTAATCTATCCCATGTAATACCTAGTGTTATACACGAGGTGAGGTTAGACCACCTTGACTACATGATTAAGCTTATCTTAGATAACGAAACTCCTCACTCAATCTATCCCATGTAATACCTAGTGTTATACACGTGGTGGGATTAGACCACCTTGACTACATGACTAAGCTTATCTTAGATAACGAAACTCCGCACTCAATCTATCCCATGCAATACCTAGTGTTATACACGTGGTGGGATTAGACCACCTTCACTACATGATTAAGCTTATCTTAGATAACGAAACTCCTCACTCAATCTATCCCATGTAATACCTAGTGTTATACACGTGTGGGGTTAGACTACCTTCACTACATGACTAAGCTTATCTTAGATAACGAAACTCCCCACTCAATCTATCCCATGGAATACCTAGTGTTATACACTTGGTGGGGTTATACCACACTCATGGAATTCTTTAGTCTTATAAATACTTTGTGCGAGTCTTCGTGGCGTAACTTGATAATGCATCGACATTGATATAGGAGTATTGTGAACTTACGACGGTATCCCTATTCTTAAAGAATCTTTATATCATATGGTATGTGGCTGATAAAGAAATCTAATGCAGATTATAAAATTCATACTTATCAAAGTAACAATACATGCAGTAGTTTGGAGAAATTTCGCACCAAGTCGACAAATAAAAGGAAGCGCCCGGAGAAACAAATTGGCATTCCACTTCTTTCGTATGAAATTGGGATTGTATCTTTTTGTCAGTGATGGTGCTTGATAACTGACAAACCTTAGTTTGAGGTTGAAGAAAGAGCATGTGTTCCAGAGTTGTTCCTCCTCCGCTTCCAATCTTGAAAAGAAAGATCTTTGTGGCATCTCGTAAGATAATTCTTTCCTGTGATAGAATTAAGATATTCTGGATATGGCTCGTTAGATAAGGACGTGGACTAAAGCATTCGTACAACGAGCCATTAGATGTGTTTACAATTGTTATAGAACCACCGTAATAGAAAGCTAAAAGATCTCCTTCATCAGAAAAACACACAGGTTGGCCAAACCTTTCTAAGTCATACACAGTTTCAATACTTAAACCATGAAGGTCTGCACATCTGCAAACATTAGCGACTTGACCGCCACGGGCATAGATAGGAATTTTCTGGTCGAGTTTCTTGTGATCAAAGAGAAAAAGTTCTCGTGATGCATAATATGAAATTGGCAATTGCAAACAACCCGTGGGAGGAGAGGAGCTACAACTTCGACTATCATCAATTGCTTTGCCAGTCCATACCATTTGGAAACAAAGTTTTTCATCTTCATCATCCAAAAAAAGTTCGAAATTATTTTCATAAAGAGAAATACAAGTTCTTCCTAACAGAATATGGCCAGCATTGCTGACAGCCAGAATCTCATCGTTTTGTTGTACAACAGTAGGATGACCAACTTCTTCGCCTGTTTCTCCTTTCAAGATATAAATCTTATTGTTGAAGCATCTTGTAACAATGTACCAGGACTGACTGTTACCAAATACATGACACGATCTTATCACATGTGGTGGCTTAAAGCTTGTGCGTTTTTGCATAGTTGTAGCATCTAAGACATCGATGTTTCCTTTTGCTTGTACTGGAGTAACAATAACACATTCGTTGCCAGGAGACATGACCATCTTCTTTTTACCCTCAAATCTTTCTTCGTTAACGAGCGTCCCATCAAACTGATATCCCTGTACTAATGTTTGTTGCCAGTATTTCAAATACTTTACAAGAAAAAATCTATCATTAGCAACAAGGAACTCTATATAATCAGTTACTCTTTCTTCTTTGTGTAATGTTTTTCGTTCAAGATATGGAAGTCTTTTCTCAAGAAGCAGGGCAAGAGGGTTTGGAGTTATTTGATCAGTTTTCAACAGGTTAACAGCCTGAAGAACGAGCGATAAACACTGACCAAAGTCTGGGAGATCATGGAAACGGCAAACTGATTGATGTTTATTGTGATATTCACGAAAAGTATTGACAACTTCGCGGTAAATGCCCTTAAGCTCTGTAGAAAGAGATCTTTCAAAATCGTAAGTAGACAAATCCTGTTGTGAATAGTTGCCTTCACTTTCATAACTTCTTCTAGCATCAATTAATGCTTTTGAGCAAAACACAAAACAGTTTGTCTGAGTTTCCAGCCTTTTCTCTTCATCCATGTAGGCAAGTCCAATATCCAAGGCATACTCCTCACTGTCTGTCAAAGTGAAAGGCTCATTTGTTTTCGCTTTTAATCCTTGCCTCATATTATCTAAGGCGACATAGCAAGCATTAGCAAGTATTCCACTACCATCACCTTTTACTTTGAAGTCATGATCTCCAGTTGTCAACCAGTCAGTGACAGTCTTGTGAAATACCGACACGTGATCATTCTCTACTGGAAACAACTGGTGCAGAAGATGAACGGCTTCCTTTCTCTCTCTGTTTGGTATTCTGGACTCATCGCTAAGGCCAAGGATTGTGTAGAAAATATTAATCTCGATAGGGGACGTGGCTGCCACAACAGCATCCAGTATCCTGAAAAACCCCTCTTCATCATTTAGGTGTGGCACAAGTTCTTTTCTTAGTCTAGAGAAATAATCTTCATACACGGAAGTGATTCCTTTGCCCTTGGGGAAGTGTTCCAATGCTTCTGGCAGTGACGTAATGTTTCTATTTTTCAAGAACTCAATGACAAAATAGGCCACCAAAAACAAACCATTAGTTAATTCAACAAGTTCACGGATTTCACTGGACGATTCACTAGCAGAAACATGTCCCAGTTCTTTCAATTCGTTACTAAAGAAGCTTTCAATATCATGACTATTTCGCTCATCCTCAGGATCAATGTCGATGACAGGGAACTCCTCAATTGCAGAAATACTTGGTGGTGGTCTTGTGGTAATAACAAAACGTAACCATCGTGGTAAGCATGAAAACCTGTTCGTAAGAACTCTATAAAATTCCTTTTTCAAAGTATTACGACATTCATCAAGGGCATCAATGACGATCAGCACATTGTTATTTGATTTAATATTACAACATGGTTCAAATAATTCAGTGAAAAGTTCCTCACATCCTAAACCTGAGAGATTCCCTTCATGTGGTTGAAGTTTTTTCTCCAAAGCGGCTTGATAACCAGGAACTGAATCACAGAGTTGCCTTGCAATGGACTGGAACATCAATCTTGGGTTGTCTCGTAAAGAATTACTGTGTTGAAAGAAATGGCACCCACCAATAATGCCTTGGTCCTTGTATGCTTCACATATTTTAGCAGCGACCATTGATTTCCCCATACCAGGCCCAGCCTGAATCACTATTATAGGGTCTGACTTACGTTTTTCCACATGTGACTTCACTTGGTCCAATATCCACTGACGTGTATCGGGATGGTAAGAATTACTTAGTGAACCAATTAAGCCACTGAAGTCATGATAAGGAAGTTTATCTATATTTGAGGGTGAAGTCGAAGATGGTAACTTGGCGTTAAGGTCTGCAATACTTGACTCAATGTTGGTTGCAGATATTTTGAGCTCAGCCATGTCCACTTTGATCGCTTTTGTGTATACTTTGATTTCTTGAAGTTGTACTTTTATTTCTTTGTCTGACAAATGCCAGTCATGAACTAACTTGTTGTAGTCTTCAGTTCCCAATGGAGAAGACTTTAAGTCATCGATGTCATCCTGTTTTAGACCCAGTGATACAAGAGCCGATGAAATCTTTTTCCAGTAATCCTCAAACTGAACATCATCAATTTCAGCACTTGAGCTGTGTGCTATGACCTCATTCCTGTAAAACTTTATCCTAACTAGGTCAGCCTCTAGTGTGTTATCTGCTGGTAATGGCAAGTCGTCCCAACCAGAAGATGGCTTTTTAAGCCCACAAATGTTTCTCAACAGAATAAACAATAAGGTGATATCGAAGTCCTCAGATTTAGGAATGGCACCACTTGATGGGTACAGTATGTCCCACTGTTTTGGATTCAGTACTTTTCCCGCGGGCTTCTTGAGTTTCTGTAGTTTGGGTTTGGAATTGTTTAGCTCAGTTGCTAAAGAGGAAGCAGGAATCTTTTTATCTAACACAGACTTTGCTGCTTTTGTTCCTCCGTCGTAAAGAAGTCTGCTGAGTTTGGTGTAGTTAACTTTTCGTTCAGGTGATTTTGTAACCCAACTAGCCATACTTGTAAGGACAGGCTTTGTTAGTACATGTGTAACGAGCACTGGTGATTTGATCTAAGATGAAAAATGATGAGACATTCATATCAGATTTTTACTATACTGATTAAGGAATAAAAAACAGTTTTCCGTGTATTATACTCTGATAAAGACACGCGGGATGTGGAGAGAACACGAGAGAAGCGTAGGAAACCACGACGCGTAGCAAGTGTCTTTATCAGAGTATAATACACGGAAAACTGTTTTTTATTGCTTTCATAAAATAACTAACTTTTCGAGAGAGAAAAAAAATGACGTGAGCATGTATTATGCTCTCACAAAACATGGGTTTTTGATCAATCAGAGCGCGCGTAATATCAAAGTTATTTTATATAATCATAATTCCGATTGCTTTTTACTGCGATTGGACTGCAAAAGCATCTAAATGTACATCTTGACAGTATGAAAATTGTGTATTTTTGCTGAGAATAATTTCAGATTATTCTGTATTATTTACTAACTTATTCATGAGATATTACATTGGCTGACTTAGCCGGAATTCCACGTTGAATCTCACGAGAAAACTGATATCGCAGGGACCGCGAAGCACCGCATTATAATAATTCGAATACTATAATTACCGTTACAACTTTAAGGAAAGGTGGAAAGACAAGTAACAAAGACCAAAATGAAGACAATTTTCGAGCGACGAATACTGGCTGCTTTATTTACATGAACTGTAAGTCACAGCATAAAATTGTGTTTGTTTCATCTATTTAGTAATTCAAACAATAAAAACAGCTCTTTTGTGTTAGTGTTTAACTTTTTATGCATTGCCAGAATTATGGGACAAAATGGCCGCCGCGCATGCGTTTTACGACATGTTACTGCTTAGAAAAACAAAACAAAATGGCTGCCGGTTTTTATAAGAAAATGTATAGAAAGAATAATGTTTTCAGAATTTGTAGCCTATAGGGGTTTGATATACTAGTTGCGCGCCTCGATATCACCAAGGCATCGTTCAAACTTTATACTCACATGATTAATTTAAGGAATAAAAAACAGTTTTCCGTGTATTATACTCTGATAAAGACACGCGGGATGTGGAGAGAACACGAGAGAAGCGTAGGAAACCACGACGCGTAGCGGAGTAGTTTCCAACTTCTCAAGTGCGGTTCTCTCCACATCCCAAGTGACTTTATCAGAGTATAATACACGGAAAACTGTTTTTTATTGCTTTTATAGAATAACTAACGTTTCGAGAGAGAGAAAAAATGACGTGAGCATGTTTAATGCTCTCACAAAAAATGGGTTTTTGACCAATCATAGCGCGCGTAATATCAAAGTTATTCTATAAAACGATATACAACTAAGAACAGATTTATTTTCTTCCCGAGCTTTTTCTGTTGAATCTATCAGATTCCCCATACATTTTCTGTAAAATCTTCCAAATCCTAAGAATTTATTGTTCGTTTTCAGGTAAAGCCTTCCTCTAGCACAAGTGCGCGACTCGATGTCAGTAAAACACTCACTGTTTAATGTGTTCAAAGATCAGTCGCAAATATATTTTCTTCCCGAAGGTTCTTAATTTTGGATAGAATTAGATGGTGAAGACGCCATGTTGATATCTAGTTTTGAGTCATTGATGGAATGATAATGAAGCCAGAAACTTTTCTATACCTCAACCATCCGCCATTTTCTTGTTTACAAGTTCTTAGTGCATTACGGAGATGCATACAGGATCCCCACAGCTATATTCTAAACATACTTCAAGCTCAAGAATGTCTGACCGGCTCGAGGGGTACAAAGTGAAGGAGATTTAATGGAAACTCAAAATTGGCTCAGAACTGCCTCTACATTATCTAGCAGTCTGCATCACTGCATGAGTATGTATTTTGTATACAGATTCGTTTTCCATTGTTATTAATTTGGGGTAATTTATGTGTGGGTAAACCCCTTGAGTTACTGCGCAAAACAAGTTTCATTGGTGAAAAATCCACCTCAGCATAAATCCCTAAAATACTAGTACTTTTTCCCTTTTTTTTTTTTTTTTTTTGGCTGGGAGTTCAAAAAACAAATCTACCGAAGAATGTTGTTTAATAAATCATACGTTCGTCGATTCCCTCTCCTCGTTCTTGTCAGTGTGCCATGTTGTTTTATGGTGCTTAACCGCTAACAATATGCCGCGGGCGCCGCGGGCGCCCTAATATCTGAGCCCAAAGAAACTGCTGGCTAATGTCCCATGTTTCTGAACAAAATAGCTGCTAACTAAAAATCCATTAACGATTATATTGTCTATTTTAGAGGCCAAAATGACCTATTTTCAAGTAAAAGTCTAAAAATAATTAACAGAACAACACATTACAATCCAATTTTCGTTAGGAAGAGAAGATTTTGCTTCATTTATTCTTAAAATAATTTAAAGCATAGAAATATAAAAAATGAACCATAGCTTACATTTATCCGACATTATATTCGGATGATCCAAAACATTGACAACGATGCACCTGTCTCGCCAAATTGGTCTTCATATGCATATAAATTTTTTGTGGTTGTATATCTGATACAACACGGCCTGACTCATATTGTATATATTACTTACTAATTTACATGTAGTTCATGGACAACATATCTGATATACGGATAGATCTAGATTAAAGAACAGCTAAAGAAAGTCGCTCTTCTTCAACAAGGATACGACTTATATCATGTCAACATTCTAGCTCTAACCAAGGCTGATATAGTGTTAAAATTAAACAAATTTATTCCTCTCCGCCCGGGATGTAGTCTAGCCCGTAGGTAGCCTACGCTATGTGTGAGTGCTGCTATGCTTAGAAGAGCTGAATTTTGCTAAATGTACTACAAAATATGCCAAAAATAAGAAAATGTAATACACCTACCTGTTCTTTGTCTCTTCTTTCATCATTTGGGAGCAGTTGGGGAAGGTTTGAAGTCTTTTTAGTCGAATTTGAGCGAGTTATGGCATGAAAGATACGGTGAAATTCAAAATACCATATAACTCGCTCTGTTAACTCGCTCAAATCCGACTACAAAGACTTCAAACCTTCCCCAAAGATGAAATAATAAACAAAGAACGGGTTAAATATATTCAAAACAACACTGACACGTATTGTACTGCTTAAATAAACGAGGATAAACTCGTAACTATGATTGTTAAAGTTGAGTATTATTCGAAGGAGCTTCCTGTCTTGAATTTCGGTTGAGCAGGAACTGAAAACATTCCAATATTGAGGAAAACTTACTTGATTCTTTTTCTGTCGATGAAATCTTTCTCCCAATCAAGGGAGAAGGTAATGCGAAGGACAGTGAAGCTACATTTTATATGTAATGATGCTGAAAACTATAGAATAAATGAAAAACATTGCCACTAAATACTAGAAGAACAAACATGGCCGGGTGTCGGCAGGAATTGCTTACATGCAAATTTTGTCTGTACCACAGGCAACCCAAGTATAGATTGAGTGCATTTTGGGGGGGCTGTGAGGGAGGAGTAGGAGCGAAGAGGCATTTCTTTCCCATCTGTTAAAATTGATTTAGTTTGGAATCAATCATGGTAGGTCAGGGGGATTTTTATTCACTCGATTTCAAATTAAATCAAATATGTTTCTTTGGGCATTCAGTTTCAATATAAATAGCAAGACGAGAAGAGTTTGAATTTGCTACAGGTTATTTTTTTTATTCTGTACATTTCGGATTTTTTTCTAGGAGCCATCAACACTGAGCAGTATAAAATAACAATAAAAGTGTTCAAGTCTTCAAACACAATTTCTTCAGTTAGCTTCACAAATTCATATATTCCTTTTTACAATATGTTTTACAATTTTTAGCTTTATATACATTAGTCTAATTTTTATTTTATTATTCATGCTTTTATATTCTATTTTATATATTGTCCTATTTTTTCGTTTATTTTATTTTAAGTTAATTCCAAGACCTCTCTGAAAATCACCTATGTGAGAGAGTTTTCCTGCGAAGCATATTTTAAAATTTTATTTGATATGCAATAAAAGATTATTATTAACAATGATAGCTACGCAACATGCACCATGAATTAGCTCTCTTAGATAAAAAGACAAACAAAATTCCATTTCAAGAATTCAAAAATCAATTTCATTCGATTTTTAACTGGAAAATGGTTAATGCACCAATTTTTGATCGAAGTGCTACTTTTAATTTATGGCTTGCTCGTCCATTTGATTAGCTCTTTTTGCCTCGTAGCAGGCCGGGGAGGGGCCTAGGTGGACGGGCACCTCCAAAAAGTTCGGGGTTATATTCCACACTGGAAATTTTAGGTCTGTTACTAATACATCTGACCTAGTCCCCCCCCCCCCCCCCCCATATTTTAGGCCTTGCTACGGCCCTAAGACTGCAGTAGACAGCATTTTGTGATTTAATGCGTGCGCCATATCATCCAACGCCTGAGTTCAGATGACAACTCGGCGCACGATCAAACATAAACATTTCAAATATTAATCATGAATGATCTTTTAGATATCTTCGTTCTTTCCTCCTAAATATTTAGTAAATAAAGGGGTTTATTTACTAAATATTTAGGAGGTATTAAACAACAAAGCTAGTTAATGGAGCTGGCAAGAAAACCGTCAGAAAAGAAAATGAATAAAATATTTACTGCTCTTTCATGCCTTTAACTTCACCTTGGCTTCTTAACTTGTCCAACTCCATCTTAGTTTCATATTCCATCTTCCTGATTTCTTCCATGGTCATGCCATGCCAGCGATCCATCCAGCAGAACATTTGGCGATGAAACTTGGTGAGGAAACGACGCACAAATTTTTGAATTCTACTTTCAACGACTCTTTGTAGTCCGAACCACTTGAACTCTATTTCGTAGTGCTTGAAACTGGTCATCATTGGATAGTCTCCTTGGTTTTCAGTTCTCTCCAGTCCTTTGACAAGGGACCACGACCAGTTTCAGGGGCGGATTTAGGGGGGGGGGGCGGTGGGGGCCAGGGGGGGCCGGGGGGGTCGGGGCCCCCTCTTTAGCTGCCGGTTTTTTTTTTTGCTTTTCTACTGCCTCATTCATTAAGGAAATTTATTTTATGTTTTAATTTGATCCTATCCGGCCCCCCCTTTTAAAATTAATGTGTTACAACTTGGTAATAATTTATGGAACAGTGTCAACATTGTAGTGCGCCACGTTGTTTTTTTTTTTTTTTTTTTGCTTCGGTGATTTTTTAGGTGTCTTATCACAATGGCCACGCTACGCCCCTAATTTGATCCTGTCCGGCCCCCCTTTTTAAAAATTCCTGGATCCGCCCCTGAGTTTTAGTAGAATGGCATTTGCTTGGATCTTCGTCTTCTCTATAATCTCTGGGATCGATAGGATCATTCACTATATCAATGACAATGGGTTTTCCACTAAATGGTCGTGCATTCCCGTTCTCTTTATCATCAGGTCGCCCAGGTTTGTGCACAGTTTTAATAACGATGTGGAACTTAGTTCTCATGTAATCAGGATTACTATAAACCGTCTTGGAGAACGGGTAGGCGTTCAACGAGTGTTCATGGATTTCCAAAGATCCTTTAGGCGCCAGTAATCGTATGAATGTTGGAACCTTTTTAGCGACGTGAAATATTTTGTGAGTATACTGGCCTTTTCCATGATACGTCTTTTCACCCTCGTATGGTTCGTTTACTACAAACTCAATGCCTTCTCCTCCACCAGTCTCCTCCTTACTTGCTTCGGCCACGGAATACAGCTTGCCTATTTCATGTTCCTCTAAAGTAAAAGGTAGAGAGGGGATTTGATATTGTTGGACGATTTTGGCCGACATCTCAACCACGAAGTTGTGGACAAGAGGGATAAAGTAACCAGACAAATGTAGAATCTGGTATTTACAAGTGAACTGAACATTTTCTGCGTTTTTCAAATCTTAGGTTGATAATAGGGCAGTTTACTCTTCAGTGGGCAGTGAGCAACAGGCCATTCGCATCTTATTATGTTTTTTAAATATTCAACTGATTTTCCAGCATTGTCCGAAAATCTGGCACATGATTGGTTAAAATCAATGACGTGGTTGCACGCAAAAAAAGAGTGCGTTCTTAATATCACTGCGATTCTGAGGAGTACAACAACAAGTTTTAGTGAGTTAGACATCGTTTTATATATTAAATCATCCGAGTACAATTAAAAACATAAATTAATTGAAGTATGTGTGCATATTTTCTAAGGGAAAAAGTATATAATTTTATTGTTCCTTTGATTGGTTCTGTTTGTTCGTGTTTGATTGTTTCGTGAAGGAATAAAATTCAAGATATTGGAAACATTTTTAAAGAACAATAGGAATGACAATCATTGACCCAAGTGAGTCAACATGAAAGAATGACAGGCTTTCCAGGCTTATCACCTGTTGCGTAGTGCTTAAAACTACTAGCTATAGACCTAATCGGCTAACGCGTTGCTGTGTACGTTGCCACCCAATTCAAAACCTCTGGGAATAAGAACTTTTGTTCCAAAAAATTCCACGTGATATCAGACAAAGAATCTTATTCCTAATTGATTTGAGTTGGGTGCAAACTTATATAGCAACGCGTTAGCTGA
Source organism: Anthopleura sola (assembly GCA_023349425.1). Taxonomy (NCBI): domain Eukaryota; kingdom Metazoa; phylum Cnidaria; class Anthozoa; order Actiniaria; family Actiniidae; genus Anthopleura; species Anthopleura sola. Next base: position 6,182,044 of record JALHLI010000005.1, read on the forward strand.
TTTGGTCTATTAAAAAACTAATATAGTGTTGAGCGAAGCGCACACCTTGTTATCCGGACAACCTGTAATTTGAATATATATCGGATAGTCATAGTTTAAGTAACGATAGGGGAAAAAATATAAAAAGAAAATTAAGCGATAGTAATGTTCGACGTTTCGACAGATGTCATTATCATAATCAAAAACAGGCAAAAGTGAATTGACTATTAAGTTTTCACTTATTTTTGATTTTGATAATGAAATGACATCTGAAGATATCGAAACGTCGCTCGCTGTTATCGCTTACAGATCACTTGAACGTGACGTCAGAGCAGCTCAAATTGGAGGGCAAAAAAAAAAAGAATTTTAATCTCCATAGAATTGGAGCCTATTGTTTTGCCCTCCAAATTGAGCTGCATTCCGATGTGCTGCAAGGGGTCTATTTTTCTACAACAAAGTCACACGTTTGGTTGAGAAATTACAGTGCGGACACACTAACCGGGACCACTTGAAGAAAACTGATGACCAATCAGATAACACCTAAACACAATGACATTCAAACAAACACTGTCTGGGCTAATCAGCTTTAAGAACTCGTTGCTGGTATTTTTACTAAGTTTTGGTCTAGAATTTGCTATATTATATGGTTTGAAATTCGGGATTGTTTGAAAACATGAGGACAGTAAAATATTTCCTATATCAACTTGGGATAAGTAGACCTTTCACCACAGCATTTTCAACAGAAATTGCCCTAATTTTCGATGCTGTTTTGTGTTCTGCTGTCCGTGTTTAATACGAAATGGCCGTGAGAACTTGATAATCTGATTGGCTAATACTGTTATCAGTTCAATATTTATCTATAGTGGTACTGGTTAATGTGTCCGCACTGTAACAACAATACACAAATTCAGTTAGAGACTCATAAATAATAAAACTAAGCTTTAATTCATTCAATCTATCCCATGCAATACCTAGTGTTATACACGTGGTGGGGTTAGACCACCTTGACTACATGAATCAGCTTATCTTAGATAACGAAACTCCCCACTCAATCTATCCCATGCAATACCTAGTGTTATACACGTGGTGGGGTTAGACCACCTTGACTACATGAATAAGCTTATCTTAGATAACGAACCTCCCCACTCAATCTATCCCATGCAATACCTAGTGATATACACGTGGTGGGGTTAGACCACCTTCACTACATGACTAAGCTTATCTTAGATAACGAAACTCCCCCCTCAATCTATCCCATGTAATACCTAGTGTTATACACGTGGTGGGGTTAGACCACCTTGACTACATGAATAAGCTTATCTTACATAACGAAACTCCCCACTCAAACTATCCCATGCAATACCTAGTGTTATACACGTGGTGGGGTTAGACCACCTTGACTACATGACTAAGTTTATCTTAGATAACGAAACTCCCCAGTCAATCTATCCCATGCAATACCTAGTGTTATACACGTGGTCGGGTAAGACCACCTTGACTACATGACTAAGCTTATCTTGGATAATGAAACTCCCCACTCAAACTATCCCATGCAATACCTAGTGTTATACACGTGGTGGGGTTACACCACCTTGACTACATGACTAAGCTTATCTTAGATAACGAAACTCCCCAGTCAATCTATCCCATGCAAACCTAGTGTTATGTACGAGGTGGAGTTACACCACCTTGACTACATGAATAAGCTTATCTTAGATAACGAAACTCCCCACTCAAACTATCCCATGCAATACCTAGTGTTATATACGTGGTTGGGTTAGACCACCTTGACTACATGACTAAGCTTATCTTAGATAACGAAACTCCCCACTCAATCTATCCCATGCAATACCTAGTGTTATACACGTGGTGGGGTTAGACCACCTTGATTACATGACTAACCTTATCTTAGATAAAGTAACTCCCCACTCAATCTATCCCATGCAATACCTAGTGTTTTACACGTGGTGGGGTTAGACCACCTTGATTACATGACTAAGCTTATCTTAGATAACGAAACTCCCCACTCAATCTATTCCATGCAATACCTAGTGTTATAGACGTGGTGGGCTTAGATCATCTTGACTACATACCTAAGCTTATCTTAGATAATGAAACTTCCCACTCAATCTATCCCATGCAATACCTAGAGCTATACACGTGGTGGGGTTAGTTCACCTTGACTACATGCCTAAACATATCTTAGATAACGAAACTCCCCACTTAATCTATCCTATGCAATACCTAGTGTTATACACGTGGTGGGTTTGAACACCTTGCTTACATGACTAAACTTATCTTACATAAGGAAATTCCCCACTCAATGTATCCCACGCAATACCTAGTGTTATATACACGTGGTGGGGTTTGACTACCTTGACTACATGACTAAGCTTATCTTAGATAACGAAACTCCTTACTCAATCTATCCCATGTAATACTTAGTGTTATACACGTGGTGGGGTTAGATCACCTTGACTACATGACTAAACGTATCTTAGATAACGAAACTCCCTACTTAATCTATCCCATGCAATACCTAGTGTTATACACGTTGTCGGTTTAGACCATCTTCACTACATGACTAAGCTTATCTTAGATAACGAAACTCCCCACTCAATCTATCCCATGCAATACCTAGTGTTATACACGTGGGGGGGTTAGACCACCTTGATTACATGACTAACCTTATCTTAGATAAAGTAACTCCCCACTCAATCTATCCCATGCAATACCTAGTGTTATACACGTACACGTAGTGGGGTTAGATCATCTTGACTATATACCTAAGCTTGTCTTAGATAACGAAACTCCCCACTTAATCTATCCCATGCAATACCTAGTGTTATAGACGTGGTGGGGTTAGATCATCTTGACTACATACCTAAGCTTATCTTAGATAATGAAATTCCCCACTCAATCTATCCCATGCAATACCTAGTGTTATAAACGTGGTGGGGTTAGATAACCTTGACTACATGACTAAGGTTACTAATATAACGAAACGCTTCACTCAATCTATCCCATGCAATACCTGGTGTTATACACGTGGTGGGGTTAGACCACCTTGAGTACATGACTAAGCTTATCTTAGATAACGAAACTTCCCACTCAATCTATCCCATGTAATAACTAGTGTTATACACGTGGTTTGGTTAGTTCACCTTGACTACATGCCTAACCTTATCTTAGATAACGAAACTTCCCACTAAATCTATCGCATGCAATACCTAGTGTTATACACGTGATGGGTTAGATCACCTTGCCTACATGACTAAGCTCATCTTACATAACGAAATTCCCCACTCAATCTATCCCATGCAATACCTAGTGTTATTTACACGTGGTGGGGTTAGACCCCCTTGATTACATGACTAAGCTTACTAATATAACGAAACTCTTTACTCAATCTATCCCATGGAATACCTAGTGTTATACACGTGGTGGGGTTAGATCACCTTGACTACATGACTAAGCTTACTAATATAACGAAACTCTTCACTCAATCTATCCCATGTAATACCTTGTGTTATACACGTGGTGGGGTTAGATCACCTTGACTACATGACTAAGCTTACTAATATAACGAAACTCTTCACTCAATCTATCCCATGTAATACCTTGTGTTATACACGTGGTGGGGTTAGACCACCTTGACTACATGACTAAACTTATCTTAGATAACGATACTCCCCACTCAAGCTATCCTATGTAATACCTAGTGTTATATACACGTGGTGGGGTAGACCACCTTGATTACATGACTTAGCTTATGTTAGATAATGAAACTCCCCACTCAATCTATCACATGAAATACCTAGTGTTATACACGTGGTGGGGTTAGATCAACTTGACTACATGGCTAAACCTATCGTGGATAACGAAACTCCCCACTTAATCTATTCCATGTAATACCTAGTGTTATACACTTTAGTTATACACTAAGCGTGGCGGGACAGATCACCTTGATTACATGACTAAGCTTATCTTACATAAAGTAACTCCTAACTCAATCTATCCCATGCAATACCTAGTGTTTTACACGTGGTGGGGTTAGACCCCCTTGATTACATGACTAAGCTTACTAATATAACGAAACTCTTTACTCAATCTATCCCATGGAATACCTAGTGTTATACACGTGGTGGGGTTAGACTACCTTTACTACATGACTAAACTTATGTTAGATAACGAAACTCCCCGCTCAATCTATCCCATGTAATACCTAGTGTTATACACGTGGTGGGGTTAGATCACCTTGACTACATGACTAAGCTTACTAATATAACGAAACTCTTCACTCAATCTATCCCATGTAATACCTGGTGTTATACACGTGGTGGGGTTAGATCACCTTGATTACATGACTAAGCTTACTAATATAACGAAACTCTTCACTCAATCTATCCCATGTAATACCTTGTGTTATACACGTGGTGGGGTTAGATCACCTTGACTACATGACTAAGCTTACTAATATAACGAAACTCTTCACTCAATCTATCCCATGCAATACCTGGTGTTATACACGTGGTGGGGTTAGACCACCATGACTACATGACTAAGCTTACTAATATAATGAAACTCTTCACTCAATCAATCCCATGCAATTCCTAGTGTTATACACGTGGTGGGGTTAGATCACCTTGACTACATGACTAAGCTTACTAATATAACGAAACTCTTCACTCAATCTATCCCATGCAATACCTGGTGTTATACACGTGGTGGGTAAGGTCACCTTGCCTACATGACTAAGCTTACTAATATAACGAAACTCTTCACTCAATCTATCCCATGCAATACCTGGTGTTATACACGTGGTGGGGTTAGACCACCATGACTACATGACTAAGCTTACTAATATAATGAAACTCTTCACTCAATCAATCCCATGCAATTCCTGGTGTTATACACGTGGTGGGGTTAGACCACCTTGACTACATGACTAAACTTATCTTAGATAACGATACTCCCCACTCAATCTATCCTATGTAATACCTAGTGTTATATACACGTGGTGGGGTAGACCACCTTGATTACATGACTTAGCTTATGTTAGATAACGAAACTCCCCACTCAATCTATCACATGAAATACCTAGTGTTATACACGTGGTGGGGTTAGATCAACTTGACTACATGGCTAAACCTATCTTGGATAACGAAACTCCCCACTTAATCTATTCCATGTAATACCTAGTGTTATACACTTTAGTTATACACTAAGCGTGGCGGGACAGATTACCTTGATTACATGACTAAGCTTATCTTACATAAAGTAACTCCTAACTCAATCTATCCCATGCAATACCTAGTGTTTTACACGTGGTGGGGTTAGACCCCCTTGATTACATGACTAAGCTTACTAATATAACGAAACTCTTTACTCAATCTATCCCATGGAATACCTAGTGTTATACACGTGGTGGGGTTAGAACACCTTGACTATATGACTAAGCTTATCTTAGATAACGAAACTTCCCACTCAATCTATCCCATGCAATACCTAGTGTTATACACGTGGTGGGGTTAGACCACCTTGACTACATAACTAAGCTTGTCTTAGATAACGAAGCTCCTCACTCAATCTATCCCATGCAATACCTAGTGTTATACACGTGGTGGGGTTAGATCACCTTGACTACATGACTAAGCTTACTAATATAACGAAACTCTTCACTCAATCTATCCCATGCAATACCTGGTGTTATACACGTGGTGGGTAAGGTCACCTTGCCTACATGACTAAGCTTACTAATATAACGAAACTCTTCACTCAATCTATCCCATGCAATACCTGGTGTTATACACGTGGTGGGGTTAGACCACCATGACTACATGACTAAGCTTACTAATATAATGAAACTCTTCACTCAATCAATCCCATGCAATTCCTGGTGTTATACACGTGGTGGGGTTAGACCACCTTGACTACATGACTAAACTTATCTTAGATAACGATACTCCCCACTCAATCTATCCTATGTAATACCTAGTGTTATATACACGTGGTGGGGTAGACCACCTTGATTACATGACTTAGCTTATGTTAGATAACGAAACTCCCCACTCAATCTATCACATGAAATACCTAGTGTTATACACGTGGTGGGGTTAGATCAACTTGACTACATGGCTAAACCTATCTTGGATAACGAAACTCCCCACTTAATCTATTCCATGTAATACCTAGTGTTATACACTTTAGTTATACACTAAGCGTGGCGGGACAGATTACCTTGATTACATGACTAAGCTTATCTTACATAAAGTAACTCCTAACTCAATCTATCCCATGCAATACCTAGTGTTTTACACGTGGTGGGGTTAGACCCCCTTGATTACATGACTAAGCTTACTAATATAACGAAACTCTTTACTCAATCTATCCCATGGAATACCTAGTGTTATACACGTGGTGGGGTTAGACTACCTTTACTACATGACTAAACTTATGTTAGATAACGAAACTCCCCGCTCAATCTATCCCATGTAATACCTAGTGTTATACACGTGGTGGGGTTAGATCACCTTGACTACATGACTAAGCTTACTAATATAACGAAACTCTTCACTCAATCTATCCCATGTAATACCTTGTGTTATACACGTGGTGGGGTTAGATCACCTTGACTACATGACTAAGCTTACTAATATAACGAAACTCTTCACTCAATCTATCCCATGCAATACCTGGTGTTATACACGTGGTGGGTAAGGTCACCTTGCCTACATGACTAAGCTTACTAATATAACGAAACTCTTCACTCAATCTATCCCATGCAATACCTGGTGTTATACACGTGGTGGGGTTAGACCACCATGACTACATGACTAAGCTTACTAATATAATGAAACTCTTCACTCAATCAATCCCATGCAATTCCTGGTGTTATACACGTGGTGGGGTTAGACCACCTTGACTACATGACTAAACTTATCTTAGATAACGATACTCCCCACTCAATCTATCCTATGTAATACCTAGTGTTATATACACGTGGTGGGGTAGACCACCTTGATTACATGACTTAGCTTATGTTAGATAACGAAACTCCCCACTCAATCTATCCCATGCAATACCTAGTGTTATACACGTGGTGAGGTTAGACCACCTTGACTACATGACTTAGCTTATCTTAGATAACGAAACTCCCCACTCAATCTATCCCATGCAATACCTGGTGTTATACACGTGGTGGGTTAGATGACCTTGACTACATGACTCAGCTTATCTTAGATAACGAAACTCTCCACTCAATCTATCCCATGCAATACCTAGTGTTATACACGTTGTGGGGTTAGACCCACTTGACTACATGACTAAGCTTATCTTAGATAACGAAACTCCCCACTCAATCTATCCCATGTAATACCTAGTGTTTTACACTTTTCTTAAAGAATCTTTATATCATATTTGGTTGAGAAGTAATTCTATTGTAGATTATGAAATTCATACTTTTCAAAGTAACAGTTCGTGGCCAGATCAGGTGTGAAGATGGCAGTCGGAGGAGGATCCTGGCCTTCTATTCTTGTCGCGTATAATAGGGTTTGCATACTTTTGTTATTGATGTTGCTTGATAACCGACAAACCTTGGTTTCATTGGGAAGAAAGAGCGTGTGTTCTAGAGTAGTTTCTCTTTCGGGTGCAGTTTTGAAAAGAAAGACCTTTCTGTCTTCTCGTAAGACAATTCTTTCTGGCGACAGGAATAAGATGTTCTGGATACTGCTCACTGGATAAAGACGCGGACTAAAGCATTCGTACAACGAACCGTTATTTGTGTTTACAATTGTTATGAAACCACCGTAATAGAAAGCTAAGAGATTTCCTTCATCGGAAAAACACGCAGGTTGGCCAAACGTTACCAAGGATTCCATAGCTTCGAGACTTATACTTTGAAGATCTTTACATCTGCAACCATAAGCTTTTGGTAATCGTGCATAGATAGAAATTTTCTGATCGAGTTTCTTGTGATCACAGAGAAACAGTTCACGCGATTTGTGGTATGAAATTGGCAATGACTCCCAGGGATCATACCTTTTATAGCTATGGGAAGTTTTAATTTTGCCATACCATATCATTTGCAAACAAATGTTTTCATCTTCATCAGTAAAGACATTTTCCAAACTCCTTCCTATATAAACAGAATCACATGTTCTTCCTACCAGAATATGACCAGCATTGCTGACAGCCAAAATCTCATCGTTTTGTTGCACAACAGTAGGATGACCAACTTCTTCGCCTGTTTCTCCTTTCAAGATATAAATCTTATTGTTCAAGCATCTTGTAACAATGTACCAGGACTGACTGTTACCAAATACATGACACGATCTTATCACATTTGGTGGCTTAAAGCTTGTGCGTTTTTGCATAGTTGTAGTATCCAAGATATCGATGTTGCCTTCTGCTCGTACTGGAGTAACAATAACACATTCGTTGCCAGGAGACATGAGCATCTTCTTTTTACCCTCAAATCTTTCTTCGTTGACAAGCGTCCCATCAAACTGATATCCCTTTGCTAAAGTTTGTTGATCCAAATACTTTACGAGAAATAATTTATCATTAGCAAAAAGGAATTCTATAGGATCAGGATCAGCCACATTCTCTTCTCTGTGCAATGTTTTTCGTTCAAGATATGGAAGTCTTTTCTCACGAAGTAGGGCAAGAGGGTTTGGAGTTATTTGGTCATTTTTTAACATGTTAACAGCCTCAAGAACGAGCGATAAACACTGACCAAAGTTTGGGAGATCATGCAAACAGCAACTTGATTGATGTTTATTGTGATATTTACGAAAAGTATCGAGAACTTCGCGGTAAATATCCCTAAGCTCTATAGAAAGAGATTCTTCAAAATCGTAACCAGACAAATCCTGTTGTGAATAGCTGTTTTTACTTTCATGAATTCTTCTAGCATCATGTAATGCTTTTGAGCAAAACACAAAACAGTTTGTCTGAGTTTCCAGTCTTTTCTCTTCATCCATGTAGCCAAGTCCATTATCCAAGGCATACTCCTCACTGTCTGTCAAAGTGAGTTGCTCATTTGGTTCTTTTAATCCTTGCCTTATATTATCTAAGGCGACAAAGCAAGCATTAGCAAGTATTCCACTACCATCACCTTTTACTTTGAAGTCATGGTCTCCAGTTGTCAGCCAGTCAGTGACAGTCTTGTGAAATACCGACACGTGATCATTCTCTACTGGAAACAACTGGTGCAGAAGATGAATGGCTTCCTTCCTCTCTCTGTTTGGTATTCTGGACTCGTCGCTAAGGCCAAGGATTGTGTAGAAAATCTTTATCTCGATAGGGGACGTGGCTGCCACCACAGCATCCAGTATCCTGAAAAACCCCTCTTCATCATTTAGGTGTGGCACGAGTTCTTTTCTTAGTCTAGAGAAATAATCTTCATACACGGAAGTGATTCCTTTGCCCTTGGGGAAGTGTTCCAATGCTTCTGGCAGTGACGTAATGTTTCTATTTTTCAAGAAATCAATGACAAAATAGGCCACCAAAAACAAACCATTAGTCAATTCAACAAGTTCACGGATTTCATTGGACGATTCACTAGCAGAAACATGTCCCAGTTCTTTCAATTCGTTACTGAAGAAGCTTTGAAGATCATGTTTATTTCGCTCATCCTCTGGATCAATGTCGATGACACGGAACCCCATTATTGCAGAAACATTTGGTGGTGGTCTTGTGGTAATAACAAAACGTAACCATCGTGGTAAGCATGAAAAGCTGTTTGTAAGAACTCTATAAAATTCCTTTTTCAAAGTATTACAACATTCATCAAGGGCATCAATGACGATCAGCACATTGTTATTTGATGTAATATTACAGCAGGGTTCAAATAATTCAGTGAAAAGTTCCTCACATCCTAAACCTGAGAGATTCCCTTCAAGTGGTTGAAGTTTTTTCTCCAAAGCTGCTTGATAACCAGGAACTGAATCACAGAGTTGCCTTGCAATGGACTGGAACATCAATCTTGGGTTGTCTCGTAAAGAATTACTGTGTTGAAAGAAATGGCAACCACCAAGAATGCCTTGGTCCTTGTATGCCTCACATATTTTAGCAGCGACCACTGATTTCCCCATACCAGGCCCAGCCTGAATCAACATTATACAGTCTGACTGACTACTTTCCACATGTGATTTCACTTCGTCCAATATCCACTGACGTGTATCGGGATGATATGAATTACTTAGTGAACCAATCAAGCTGCTGAAGTCATGATGAGGAAGTTTGTCTATATTTGAGGGTGAAGTCGAAGATGGTAACTTGGCTTTAAGGTCTGCAATACCTGACTCAATGCTGGTTGCAGATATTTTGAGCTCAGCCATGTCTAGTTTGAGCGCTTTTGCGTCTACTTTGATCTCTTGAAGTTGTACTTTCATTTCTTCGTCTGATAAATGCCAGTCATTAACTAACTTGTTGTAGTCTTCAGTTCCCAACGGAGAAGACTTTAAGTCATCGATGTTATCCTGTTTTATACCCAGTGATGCAAGAGCCGATGAGATCTTTTTCCAGTAATCCTCAAACTGAACATCATCAATTTCAGCACTTGAGCTGTGTGCTATAACCTCATTCCTGTAGTACTTTATCCTGACTAGGTCAGCCTCTAGTGTGTTATCTGCTGGTAATGGCAAGTCGTCCCAACCAGTAGATGGCTTTTTAAGTCCACAAATGTTCCTCAACAGAACAAACAATAAGGTGATATCGAAGTTCTCAGATTTAGGAATGGCACCACTTGATGGGTACAGTATGTCCCACTGTTTTGGATTCAGTACTTTTCCCTTGGGCTTCTTGAGTTTCTGTAGTTTGGGTTTGGAATTGTTTAGCTCAGTTGCTAAAGAGGAAGCAGGAATCTTTTTATCTAACACAGACTTTGCTGCTTTTGTTCCTCCGTCGTAAAGAAGCCTGCTGAGTTTGGTGTAGTTAACTTTTTCAGGTGATTCTGTAACCCAACTAGCCATACTTGTAAAGACAGGCTTTGTTAGTACATGTGTAACGGGCACTGGTGATCTGATCTAAAATGAAAAATGAGACATTCATATCAGATTTTTACTATACTGATCATAATTCGGATTGCTTTTTACTGCCATCAGACTGCAAAACCATCTAAATGTACATGTTGATTATATTAAAATTGTGTATTTTTGCTGAGAATAACTTACGATTATTACTTATTCTGTATTATTTACTAACTTATTCATGAGATAATACATTGGCTGACTCAGAAATCCCACGTTGAATCTCAAAAGAAAACCGATATCGCAGGGACCGCGAAGCACCGCATTATAATAATTCGAATACTATAATTGCCGTTACAACTTTAAGGAAAAATGTTTTCAGAATTTGTAGCTTTCATAGGTTTGATATACTAATTGCGAGACTCGATATTATCACCAAGGCATCGTTCAAACTTTATACTCACATGGATAAGTAACGTAATATCATGATTACCTCGGGATCCATTGTTTCCAGAGGGATGTTTAAGGTCTAACATCCCCCTGGATGAATAGTGATGAGGGATATTTAGTCTAAATATCCCTCCTGAATATAATCATGAGGGATATTTAGACTAAATATCCCTCATGAATATAATCATGAGGGATATTTAGACTAAATATCCCTCATGAATATATTCATGAGGGATACTTAGTCTAAATATCCCTCACCACTATTCATGATTTTGATACCTTAAAGTACACACTATTCAACAACTCAGCACTTGTGGGACCCATTGAGTAATCTTTGCGCATGCTTTGACTAGATCGGGAATTTTTCTTACTATTTGTGACGTAATAATAATAATAATAATGAACAGTTCTAGGGCACCACAACTGGGTCTCAGTGCCCTCACAATCACGAAACAATAAAACTAGTAACGAAACTAAAACTAATTGAAACTAGATATGAAAGCCAATTATAAATAGACTAAAGATAAAACGATAATAAATAAAACTCAACGAAATTCAAACTCATAGAGAAAGTTGGAAAGTTGGATATTTCCGTCACATAACGACGATAACGGGAGACCCGGAACGACCGATCCAAGGACAACAGGAATCGACGATGTCACAATTCCCACAGGTCTCAGACCGACCACCCCAGATCCCCCGCCACGAAATCGTAATCCCGACGGTTTGAAAACACTTCATTAAGGTGTTTCCCAGTAGTTTTTTATTGACCACACTTCTCATGTTCATCTAGCGAATTGAAAACCTTTTCCTAGTCTGAGCAAAATGAATTTTACACCAGACATCAAGCATAGATGGAAGTTTTGATTGATGTCAATTTCAACTCGATCGGCGTTTCCATGGCAACGGAAAACAATGATCGTTGAAATCAGTTTTCCTTGAATATCTCCCGTTTTCGATGAACTTCAGAAAAATGACAATATACATGCTAAACTTCGCATTCAGACACAGCTATTCAGATGATAATTAGAGGGTTGGATTTGAGCGATTTCGAATAAATCGCAAAAACATTCTGCCGATCGCGTTTAAATTGACATCAATCAAAACTTCCATCTATGCTTGATGTCTGGTGTAAAATTCATTTTGATCAGACCAGGAAAAGGTTTTTAATTCGCTAGATGAACATGAGAAGTGTGGTCAATAAAAAACTACTTGGAAACACCTTAATACTGCTCTAGGCCAACCAAAGTGAATTAGAATAAAGCACCACGAACGAATGAATGCTGGTTAAATTCGCCATTGTCGCATTTAACAAAGGCGACTGATTCCCTTACGTATGCCGCATATCAACAGCTTTGTAAAACTTTGTAATTTATGCATCGTACGAAAGCTAATATATTTCCTAAGAGCAGTTTTATTCCTCGGCAATCATAATATTACAAACTAATAGCATGACATTTCGGGTGATTAGTGATTAAATGTCCCCTCAAGCCTCAGGAGGCATCGGGACTTCAACAAAACCTCCCTCGGCTTTCGGGGACATTTAATCACTAATCACCCTCAAGTCATGCTATTACTTATAATATACAACTAGGAACAGATTTTCTTCCCGAGCAGTTTGCTCTTTTTCTCTTGAATCTATTAGATTTTACATAATTTTTTGGCAAAATCTTCCAAACCCCAAGAATGTATTGGTCGTTTTCAGGTAGAAACCCTTCCTTCAGAACAAATGCGCGACTCGATGTCAGTAAAACACTGTTTATTGAGTTCAAATCTGCGGTAAAATACGTAAGATCGTAAATATATTTTCTTCCCGAAGGCTCTTAACTTTGGATAGAATTAGATGGGGAAGACGCCATGTTGATATCTAGTTTTGAGTCATTGATGGAATGAAAATGAAGCCAGAAAATTTTCCTATACTACAACCGTCCGCTATTTTCTTGTTTAAAAGTTCCTAGTGCAATACGCACAGTAAATTTGATAGGGATTATTTGGCCCCACGGAGCCGTTTTTTGGACCACAGATGGGTCAAAATGGAATAAAATGCTATTTTGGCCACATGAAAGCCATTTTGGCATAGCTTTATTAATATTGTTTTGGCCCAAGGGTAAGCCAAAAAAGAGGTTATCTTGGCTCTACCACAGCCATTTTGACCCTATAACATTTTGTGCTGTTTTGGCCCAAACTGGCCTGGACAAAATGGGACAAGGGGCTATTTTAGTTTGCGTGAGCCATTTTGGCCCTATTACATTTCGGGCTGTTTTGGCCCAAAGGGCTGTTTAAGTTTACTATTTGCTAATCGGGTTACCATATAAAACAAAAGGTTAATTATAATATTATATCCTATATATAAAGCTGTTATGGTTCTATCATGGGCTAAAATCTGTAAAATGGAAACCAAGGTGCTATTTTAGAATCCAGGGGGCCATTTTGGCTCCATACATATCTTGTCTAAATTTGTTTGTTATTTTGAACTGATCGTGTAAATATTTTTTTGAAATAGATAAATTACAAACTTTGCCGTAGCGAAAAAGCAATTTGAATAAATATCATGTGATTGTATATAGCCAATAACGTATATGAAATGCAAACATGCCCGAAAAAATGATCCCATAATTCATTGCGTCCCGAAAGACCATGATTCTCAGCGGAGAAGGCATTTCATAGCTCGCCATTTTCAAGAAGCATGGCCAACGACATGGCGAACAATAGCTTTTTTATGTGATTCTTTTAAACACTTTTGGGTAAGAATATTGACTGAAACTCATAAGAACGGCACTTAAGATGTTCAAGATCATTTTGATCAGTTTTTTTCCTTGAAGAAGGCTGAATTATCGGTGAGTAAATTATTCTAGCCGAGCCTTTAAAAGTTTACAACTGTAATAATAAATTTCATAGAGCTTCAAATGTTTTTAGGGGTTAACTTTTGATAATAGAAGCCAGTGAATTGTGTAGAATTGCCTATAATTATCTGTGGTTTCGCTTTTTCGATAATTTTTAAGTTCATGGTTTTGTTTGCTTATACTTAGAGATGGAGATTACACATTATATATGGAGCAGCAATTGACTACATACAGTCATGTAGAGTAAAGGAGTAGCAGCTACTTGCAAGTATAAACTGATATACTCATAATATAAAGAATATACAATGTTTTCAGATAATTATTTTTTTTTGGGTTTTTGACTAAATTGAAAATACGCTTTTGTCTCTGATCGTGCTTGCTATTCTTATTAAATCATGTTTACACTGTAAACAAGTCTTCAACAGTTATTTTAATATGAACAAAAATGACTACACCGATTATGGAGCAAAAAAGGCGATTTTCTTTCTTTCTTGGTATTAGCACTTTTGTGCCGAGAATGAAAATAGTGTATTTTTACTATAAAAAACTTATACGAAAAGCCGAGAATTCCCTAGAACGAGAACCAATAGATTGAACATGCGCAATGCGTTTGACCGCCGTGTTTACCTACAGACGTCCGGGTCCAAATCGAAAAACAGTTCTACTAAGATTTTTCTTATTCTTTCTTTATGACTAGATTTGTTATCCAAATTTCTAATTGTTTCAGGTGGAGGCTAAATCATTGAGAACCTTTTTCGCTTTCTTTCAGCGGTGTATTTGAGCAGTTGGACCCGGAAATACGTCACAACTTAACAGCTCTATCATATTAATTTTTTTTTTCTCAGTTTCCACCTTAAATTTAATTCTACTAGCATGTTTCATATTGCAAGTGAAGTGCTGCGAGTATGCATGGAATTCTGAATGCTTTTGGTTGCTAGCTACTTATACATGATCTATCCATGTTCATGCATGTGTCTTCATGTCATAATTTAGTTGCTGCAGCTGACCACAACAACACAAAGTAGTAACTAGTAATTATAAGCTACTAGTAGTTTCTAACAGAAAGGGGAATGCTGCGAACAGCACTGTTTTGGCCTTCGAGTGGTAGGAAGCGCTGTTATCTTAAGTTAGAAAACAAGTATGGCAATAATTTCTTGTTTTTTTCAGACACTGAGGCGAGCATAAACTGAGAAAGCAACCCTGTTGTACTTAAGACCTTGTTATGAATACAAATAGATCTTTTTTAAAACGTTAACAGGAACCATGTTTTAATGTGTTTAATAAGTTTAAGCGCATGTGGGACTTTGTTTATATAGTCTTGGTGACGGTCGGGTCTTGGTTTGGTTGGCGCTGAGGAAATCAAAACAAGTAAGTATTTTTTTCGCATTCTAACTATGTCCAGCTCAAAATTATTTGTTGCTGGAAGCATTCATCAAGGTCAAGAACGATTTAGTGACATATCACTATATGCCCAGACATTATCGATCGAAAGCTGGACTGACGCCATAATAAGTTTTTGCCTCGATTGGCGACGATTGGTTTGCTGTACTTGTAAATACCTCAATCGGCAAATTGTTTGTTTGAGCATCAACAGGCAAAGAGCGAACTCTATCAGGCAAATACGTGAGAGACAACGTATCTGTATTTGGAATAATTCTTCTTTCAAAGGCATTTAAGTACATTTTATCTCCTTCAAAATAAATCTGATCAACAATGGCGTCAGTCCAGCTTTCGATCGATAATGTCTGGGCACATAGTAGCGCCGAAAAACTCATAAATGAACATTGTCGTCCTCGTGATATGTCACTAAATCGTTCTTGACCTTGATGAATGCTTCCAGCAACAAATAATTTTGAGCTGGACATAGTTAGAATGCGAAACAAAATACTTACTTGTTTTGATTTCCTCAGCGAAAGAAGACCCGACCGTCACAAAGACTATATAAACGAAGTCCCACGTGCGCTGTATGCATGCAGTACGTAACGTACATCGATGATAAATAACGCTGATCATACTGACTGCTTGCTCTGCTAAATGAATGACAGATACAGGAGATACGATATCCAGTTTTTTCATGGATTAATAAATGGCACACACAGGGTTCCCAAAAGCCAAGATTAGTGTTGCTGCTCGCCTATCGGCTCGCAGCAATTAGTAATATTATATCTGGAAACAATTACCGTTGAAAAAGACATTGCTATATATTTTTTAAGATACCAACGCATCTGACAGGTTCCACGGTAGCGTCTACGCACAATCGGGTCAATCCCGCACAATTCCTCAAAATCCGCAAAATCCCGCAAAATTTGTCAAAAATTCAAAATAATGAGGCATTCCTTTTGATCATTGTATTTTTTTTATCAGCAATTCAGGCTTTTTTAACGGCAGGAGCCTTCCAAAACATGTCGATAACCTCGTATAAATCCGCATATTCCCGCATAATTCGCCCAAAATGTAAAGAAAACCTAAAAATCCAGAAGAAAATGCATTATAAATTCTTCGATTATTATTGGCTCTAGTTTAGTAGCCGAATTTGGAAGCGAAATACTACGGAAACTACCGAACTGTGGAAATGCAAGAAAAAAACATGCCATTGTCACGCCAACAAACATTAACGATCTTGTCTGCATTCCTAGAGGCACGTGCAACTTGGAAAAACCTTTCATTTTTACTTAACACTTAAATGGTTGAATTCTCCCAATAAAATACATTTTATATTTGTACTTTAGATTGGTTTCGTATTTGATTTGTTTTTTCTTTGTGATTTCCCCAAACCTGGCTTAAAAAGGCTTCTAGCTTGCTCTCGGTTTGTTCTTTCATCATACCGCCACTAAGGAATGTAGACATGATCGTTAATGTTTGTGGGCGTGACAATGGCATGTTTTTTTTCTTGCATTTCCACAGTTCGGTGGTTTTCGTAGTAGCGTTTTGAATCTTGTTTTTATGAAGACTACGAGGCGTTCTTAGATGGAGATCGCGAAAGGGAATGGTAACTGCATAGAACGTAACGCTGTTGCGCGATACTGGCCCTTTTTTTTTTTGCTTTCAATATTTTTTCACGAATCTTGACGTCGTCCGCAGTCAGAAGTCGGAAGGCCTAACTAAGCAAAAGAAAAAAAAATCCCGCGTAATCAACGATTTTTAGCGTATAATTTAAGTCCCAAATCCCGCACAATTTTGTATTTAATTCCCGCAACCTGTCAGATGCCCTGATATGCAAATAGAGAATTGCAGAAGAAGAGTAGAATCTGGCTTGGAATTAGCATAACCTAATCAAACAGAGCAGCTATGTTATGCGGGTCAACAGTTAGCTGGTCTTTATGTAATCACTGCACTAATTAAATTCAGGGACAACATATCTGTGTTACGCCGGGATACATCTAGATCAAAGAACAGCTAAAGAAAGTCGATCTTCTTCAACAAGGATACGAAAGTGTTAAAATTAAACAAATTTATTCCTCTCCGCCCGGGATGTAGTCTAGCCCGTAGGTAGCCCAAGCTATGTGTGAGTGTGAATTTTGCGAAATATACCACAAAATCTGCTAAAAATAAGAATACTTAATACACCTACCTTTTCTTTGTCTCTTATTTCATCATTTGGGAGCAGTTGGGGAAGGTTTGAAGTCTTTCTATTCGAATTTGAGCGAGTTATGGCATGAAAGATACGGTGAAATTCAAAAGGCCATATAACTCGCTCTGTTTACTCACTCAAATCCGACTAGAAAGACTTCAAACCTTCCCCAAAGATGAAATAATAAACGAAAAACGGGTAAAATATTCAAAACAGCGCTGACACGTATTGTACTGCTTAAATAAACGAGGATAAACTATAACTGTGTTTGTGAAATTTAAGTATTATTCAGAGGAGCTTCTTTTCTTAGATTCGATCATCGGTTGAGCGGGAACTAAAAACATTCCAATATAAGCTTACTGAGGAAAACTTACTTGATTCTTTTGCTGTCGATGAAATCTTTCTCCCAATCAAGGGAGGAGATTGTGAGAAGGACAGTGGAGCTACATTTTATATGTACTGATGCTGAAAACTATAGAATAAAGGAAAAACATTGCCACTACTACGCTTCTCAGTTGGGCTTGGAACGACCGAAGCTTTGTCGCGAAGTTTTGTCGTTGAAACGTTCATGTTGTCAGGGGAAACGTCAAAAGTATTCAATAGGAATCAATCATGATACTGACGTCACCGCGGCAGCAATTAAGCTCGTCAAATGTTCCCAGACTATACGGTTCAATACTTTTGACGTTGCCCCTGACAACATGTACTTTTCGACGACAAAACTTCGTGACAAAACTTCGGTCGTTCCAAGCTCAACTGAGAAGCGTAGTAACTACTAGAAGAACCAAAAATAGCCGGGAGTCGGCAGGAATTGTTTACATGCAAATTTTGTCTGTACCACAGGCAACCCAAGTATAGATTGAGTGCATTTTTGGGGGGCTGTGAGGGAGGGGTAGGAGCGAAGAGGCATTTCTTTCCCATCTGTTAAAATTGATTTAGTTTAGAATCAATCATGGTAGGTCAGGGGGATTTTTATTCACTCGATTTCAAATCAAATTAAATATGTTTCCGTTTGGGCATGCCTAAGTTTCCATATAAATAGCAAGACGAGAAGAGTTTGAATTTGCTACAGGTTATTTTTTTCAATGGTAGCTACACAAAATGCACCACGAATTAGCTCTCTTAGATAAAAAGACAAACCCAAATTCGATTTCAAGAATTCAAAAATCAATTCCATTCGGCACCCCCAAAATTTTCGGGGTTATATTGCACACTGAACATTTAAGATCTGTTGCTAATATTTTTGAACTAGTCCCACCCCCCCCCCCCCCCCATATTTTTGGCCATGCTACGGCCCTGTGACTGCAGTAGACAGAATTTTGTGATTTAATGCGTGCGCCATATCATCCAATGTGTGAGTTTAGATGACAACTCGGCTCATGATCAAACAGAAACATGTCAAATATTAATCATGCAGGGCAGATTCATTTCCCTAAATTATTAAGCTATTTCAGCTCTTTTTGATATCTAGACTACTATATATATTCGTATGCACGGCTTGGCAGTTCTAGTTCTAACGTGCATGAAACTATCAGTAAATCATATAGTAAAATGGGTATCAGGACCTCGTTTTCGAGATACTGAATTTTGAATATTACCATCTTGACGAGTTTTTTTGCACAAAAAGATTTCATAACTCAAAAACTTAAAAGGCTATGGAAGTAATTTTCTGAGGACATCTACTTTCAACAATTCTTTTGGAAGAAAAACCAAAAATATTTGAAGAAAGTTTTTAAACCTCGGTCTTTCCAAATACAGATGCAGTTTTTGTGCTGTCCAACATGTAATCAGGAAGCTGATCTTTTCTTAAAGAAAAGACGAAAAAGAGCTGCTAGATAAAGATAACAAATAAGAAAAACATAGTTACGATTAATTAAAAATTACAGTTAACTAAAATACCACAGATACTTTGCTATGAAAAGAGGAAATTAAAAGTCAAGGAATAGCAACTAAAATGCAATGGTCCTGCAGAGATTGAAACACATCATCATGTAATTCTTAACAACGGGGGGAGGGGGGGATCAGACAAGCAATTGATGGAATTCGAGAAAAATGAGGTAACTTTAAAACATTTTGAACGGGTAGGATACACGTTGGATTTACTGATGGACAAAATCACTGATGTAACTAGTTTTAACAACAAACAATTACTCTCAAATTTTACTTTGGATTTGGAGAACTTCGCCTGCTCTAGATATAGTAGTTGATATATGGTGATATCGAGAGTAGAGATACATAGAGAGACTGGTAATTCAGTGGTGGTTGACCTGGGGGGGGGGGGGGGGGTACTTCGGATCGTTTCATACGGGGAGGCCCCGCCCGGACTCTCGACCCCTTACCTTTTATATACCAAATTTCAGCAAAAAGGTACCCCCTTCATATACCTTTGAAGAAAGTCTACCCCTTTTATACCAAAACTCACAAATTTCCACCCCTTTTCGATACCTGCGACCTGAAAAAAGTACTGTACAGTCCATTATAGGGACTCCCCTCCCCCCGGTTGGTTGATACATGTATAATGAGAAATCCAGCGGCAAACTCGTTAACTGATTTCGACTTACTAAGCTCAAAGCTTTTTTCGATAGCTATTTTTTGGGGTTTTTACATTTTTTCAGGGTAGATTCATATTCTTTACTCGATATGGGTATTTTGCTTCTAACTATCTCCGCCATACACAAATCCCCAGTTGTTGTTCAAACTAGTTACATCAGTGATTTTGTCCACCAGTAAATACAACGTGTATCCTACCTGTTCAAAATGTTTTAAAGTTACCTCATTTTTCTCGAATTCCATCAATTGCTTGTCTGATCTCCCCCCTCCCCCGTTGTTAAGAATTACCTGCTGATGTGTTTCAATCTCTGACCATTGCATTTTAGTTGCTATTCCTTGACATTTAATTTCCTCTTTTCATAGCAAAGTATCTGTGGTATTTCAGTTAACTGTAATTTTCAATTAATCATAACTATGTTTTTCTTATTTGTTATCTTTATCTAGCAGCTCTTTTTCGTCTTTCCAAGATGTTTATAAGACTTGTTCAAAATGAACACTCGAGTTTTAATTATTTCCGTATTGTGCTCTTTAGAAATGTTAGAATATTTGTGAAACGAAAAACCGACAATGCGAAACTTTTTCCAAAAACTATTTTTCGTTTCCAACAGATGGGCGGGATCTTGTTTACGTCTTCGCATGTTTGCTTATTAGTTTGTCGCAGAACTGGTAAATGACGAGACACAGTCGACAAGAAAACCCTGCTTTTCGAGAGATTACAAGCCCGTAGGCTTACGTCTCGCATAAGAAGCTAATCCCTCCTGTAAATTTGAAAAATCCTTGTCTTATTAAAATCTGCTAACAGTTGATTCAGGTTTTTTCGCGATCGTTGCGGCAGTTAAATTTGCACTGACGTTGTCATGCAAAATCAAAGACGGTTCTAAGGAGGCTGGGAATAACGTTCGACTTATAAGAACAAGCTTCACTACAAATATCAGTGAAAATGCAAGAAATGATTGCCTATGATTAGTTAAATTTGTATTAGAATGGCATCAATATACAAATTCGCTTAATATTAGACGACCAGAGCAAATATATCCCGTTTGACAGGGCTTAATTAAAAAGATAATATGTGAAAACATATTTTCAATGAAAATTAAAAATTCATTTTCCCCTTTTGTTTATGGATATTAATCCACAACCAAAGGTTTTAAGACTGCATTCATTCATCTGACTGTACGATTCTAAATTAATTATATTGACGATTCCTTTCTCTTTTAAAATGGCGTATGTTCACCTGGCGTACGATCCTTGGTCATTTTGACGTTCCCTGAAAATGTTTCCTTGAAAACATAAATTCATTTTTTGGTATTTTGTAGATTTAGTTACCATAAAATTAGTGATAAAAAATTCAGGGTAAGTTATCGACTTAGATTTTTAAATATTCGCCGTTGAACACCGAAAACGGCCTGTCATGCAGCCATCTTGAAAAGGTATTTTCATAGGAAGCTTAACCAATGAACATGATATAAAAACCGTGCTCAGAAATGATGTAAACAAATACACGATCTTACCAACTTAATAAAGAGGGATATAAGTTATTTGTAAGGACAGCTGATACTTTTCTGCCATAATGTAAAGATAAAAAATAAGATTTCATATTCAGAAGTCAGTCCTGGCGTGGAACGCGGTGCTTATTTTAACAGGTGCCATGAAATGGTGAAGTGAAAGGCAACCTTAACACAGTAAACACCAGTATAAACAGGTGTTAATAATGACAGACTTGTTCTTTGTACCAGTTCTGTCAAGTATTTGGAAAAAAGTTCTTACATTGTCTAATGAAGATAACATTTGGAGACTTACACTGGCCTTACACGGTAGCAGACGGATTTTTCTAGGCTCCGACACACAGTGCAACGTTGGTTGAAACATTGAATTAAACATCACACTAAGATATTAAAATGTAAACGTCTGTTTTATTTTGTTGATGTCAGTAGTGTTATCCTCTTAAATCAAACAGAAACACCGAAATTTTCCCGGTTTTGGCTGCTGACATTGTACTGTAATAATGATGTTGGAAGCCGGCAATGTCTCAAGAAATGTTGCACCGTGTATCTCAGCCTTTAACCATTCAAAATGTCGTATATTTAGGTTAACCTTTTACACAGAACTGTGCTATTCGAACAAAAATCAATCGTCTTGCCCTGCAAATTAAAGCCAATTTTCCGTTTAAATCGGTAAAATGGTCAAACGTTTGAACAGTAAAAAAAATTTGTCCTGCTGCGTGTAAAGCCATACTTAGAAATTGAAAGGAATGTCCAGTCACCTGTAGTTATTGAAGCGGTATTTTTAACATGGTAGAGTGCGATCCGTGTATTACTGAGCCTCATGCAATGACAAATATTTGAAATATTTTATATCAGTTGGAAATTAGTGTAAGGGAAAAGAAGTTTATGAAATGTATTTTGCTGTTTCAAAAATATGATGCTATGATCTAATAAACCAGAGGATATAAGCAGGTCTTAATTTTGTTTTTTGTCTTCAAGGAAAGACAAAATTAAAAAATCCCAGCTAGACAAAAAAAAAAAAAAAAAAAAAAAAAAAAAAATCAAGTGACTGTCAAACGAGAGATTCTGAAAAAGCATTTTCAAACAAGTGAAATATGTGACCTTGATTGGTGTTTGCGATGGTCACAAAATGGTTGCAATTGTAGTAAAAATGTTAATCGAAAAATACGGTTAACTGACTTTAAATAAAAAAAATTCCCATTAGAAGAAGAAATTAAGAAATACGAGCCAAAATGTAGTATTCAGAGATTTAAGGACAGCAGCAGGTGATCCTTATCACCACCAACAACCACTATAACAACCATTGAATGGAATTTTTTAAAAAAATGGAAAGCACGTAAAAACATTTTTTGAAAACAGGTAGTACAAGCGTTTCAATTACCGGAGGAGAAAATCACACAATTTATATAAACAACTGAACTCGATCCAACAGACTATACAGTTCTGGCATCAAGTGTAGTCGTGATGGCAAGACAGGCGAATGGTGGCAGCAGTGGGAGGCAAGAAAACAAGCGATGGTCGTTAATCCCTGGTCCTCGTTTCTTGACAGTCTTCCTGGTAATATCCATGATCCACGTAGCAACAAGTCAGGACAAGATGAGTACTCTTGATCAAGGTTCCAACATCATTCGATCCCCAAGATATGCCAAGACAACATACAAAAGAAACACTCAATCTAGCATGGTTTGTAACACAACTGAATGCATTGACGCAGCCGATGAAATTAAAAAATCGATGAACCTGACCGTGGACCCTTGTGATGACTTTTATGAATACGCTTGTGGGATGTGGCCGAAACATAATCGTTTTCCGCCCGGCTCTACGTATTATAGTCAATTGGAAGTAGCAGTTACGAAAACAGATAAATATAAAAAAGGGAAATTAGAAACGGCAACAATAACGGTAAATGGAGCGAGCACAGAAGTACAGCAAATGCCATCAGATTTGTATCATTCTTGCAAGGACGTAGCAACCATTGAAAAAATCGGTGGCACTCCTCTGATAGAACGTATTACAGAACTGGGAGGTTGGAACATGAGTGGAAACTGGGATAAAGATACGTGGGATTTTAACAAGACCCTTCTTTCTATTCATAAGATGGAAAGTGGAGGTCCTTTGTTTAAAGTAGGAATCGAACCAGGCAAGAACAACAAGAAAACATTATTTGTAAGTATCTCATGAATGAACAATAAAACAACATACCAAACTCATACACTGCATTATGAAAATCCTAAAAATCTGAGAACTGGAACTGAACGTGCTCATTCTGGCTATGATCCTCATCAAAGTTTCCTGCCGAATCTTGAAAGGTAGGCGTGTCTTTATATCAAAGCGAGACAAAAGGTGAGCTTACAATGATAGTCATATGTGAATAATTGTCCAAGGTGTTAAAAAGGTATTTATCATTGAAAATTGACCGTTGGTCTCGCTAAAATACAAAGGCACGGTTACCGTTTGAGATTGCGCAGGTAACTGTGAAGGGATTGGACTATCGTATTCTTTATTTTTCTCATAACTCGTCTAATGATTAATTGATTTGCCATTTATTGCTCTCACCTTATAGATAGTCGAAAGAGGAACAACCCTAAATAAAGTACAATATCTTAATCTATCATCTAAGGTACATAAAAGTATAAGAATAAATGTGATTTTCTATTATGATATACTAATAAGTGAAGTAATGCTTTTATGTTTCTACGATCGAGATATTTAAATTGGATATTTCTTTTGTAGACAATGCTAGCATACAGACAGTTGATCATTGAT
Organism: Anthopleura sola; assembly: GCA_023349425.1. Taxonomy (NCBI): domain Eukaryota; kingdom Metazoa; phylum Cnidaria; class Anthozoa; order Actiniaria; family Actiniidae; genus Anthopleura; species Anthopleura sola. Next base: position 6,206,681 of record JALHLI010000005.1, read on the forward strand.
GTTGTGGTTCTGTTGGGTGTTAATGCCAACACCACTGCCAAGAAAGCAGATGAGATCATTCGTCTTGAAGCCCAACTTGCAAACAGCGTGAGTAAAGTTTTGTGATCATTTCATCGCACACAGTTCCCCATCGAATAAGGTCATGACCGCATTTGAGTCTGCGGACGGCTAATTCTGGCGGCTATTTAAAACAAATACTTCGTACAGGCCAGCGAAATCAATATTATCAAGTTTGTTTGCTGGCCAAGACTATTTAGAGAGCATTTTTTTAAAAGATCCGCGAAAGAAGAAATATTCTAGTACCCAGTTTCCATGCGGCAATTTTTTTCGCCTCGCGTCTCTTTTAGGTCTAAAATAACCGGCCATTTATAAAAAGTGTGGGATCAAAACTTTCGGTTTCTATGGAAACGGAGGCTTGGATACGATAGCATTTATAATGGCTGCAAGTTTAGCTGTGGTTTACTGAGAAAACGCTCGTAAAAGTTGGCAGTTTCTCGGTATTTGCGCAAAATCATGGCATACAAGTCACCCCCAAATATGAGTATTTCAAAGAGCAGTATCAACAGAGGAAGATCCCGATGTACAAGTTTTTTCACAGGTATCCCAAGCTGGGTTTCTGTGGTATCATATCAGACTTATGAGGCATTGTATGGCGATCCTTAGAAAAAAATTAAAATCTAATAAATCATACAAATAAATATTCTAACTTATGTCTCGTATTTTCCGTCGAGTCTCTGTGAAGTTTCAGGTCATTTACATCAATATTGAGCGAGTATCGTAGTGGAGTATCCCTCGTACTAAAAAATAGGGAAGGTAGCACACTTCAGCCCGCTTGAACCCTCGATAAGGGTCAATAATTTGCCTCTACTTCAGCCAAAATTACACTTCAAGCCAAAATTCCTTCACATAACCTTAGTCCAATATTTGATACAACCACACAATCGATCTCCCTTTCGGAATTTAACGCTAACAGTTTCTAAAGCCACTTTTTTCGAAGCCATTGCCAATCCGATATGCTCTAAACCAAGCAGCCTTGCAACGGCTTTCAACCGTCGTTACAAACATGATACTGTACCCTCCCCCGTGAATTAATTTCGTATTATTTTGTTAGATTGCTATTGGTTGGTGAAACAATTGCGGCGACGTTTGTTAACTTAACCTCTAGAACCCTTTATTATAGGTATCTTTGAATCAAAGAGAAGTAACGACCACTAGAACTCTTGGACAACTTCAAAGAGAAGTACCTAAGGTAAAATGCGAACTAGTTCTTCACATGCTTTTCAATATGCTAATTCATATATATTGCAACAGCATTTAAAAGAATAGAATGTTTTAATGTTATTAATAATTAAAAAGATAAATTGGAAAGCTACTTGCTTGTAGAATTTAAGTATTAGGCACATTATGTCCACACCGGATAAATTTGAAAACGGAATTCTTTCAATGAAAACGCAACAAAATGTTCCGTTCACAAAATGTTTTGCATCCACACTACAACGATTAGAGACGGGAAAACGCTTGAATACACCTTTGAGAAGGCCCATATTACCTATGAAGTTTCAAAAGGTTGCCTTTTATCCTAAAATCCTAAAATTTTTCACGTCTTTCATCAAGAATAACAACTTCGTTTATAAAGTTTTCCCATCACGCACTAATTCAACCAGGTCTTGTTCAAAATCGTCATTTCTTGTAAGGTAGGTATCGCAGTTGAGGACCCTTAAATAACAGTAATGGACGCAAATTACTACTTATAAATTGAGGTATTGAATACATACTACAAAGAACGATGTTTAATTCCAAACAAGCAATCAAAGTAGATATTATGAACAACAACATGGCTATCGCGTCGTCCGCCATGTTGGATTTACGATCCAGAAAGACTCGAAGAAATCACATGACAATCATGACGTCAGCGTTTTCGAAAAGTTCCGTTTTCAAAATGTTCTCCGTCCACACTAACACGCTTAGTATTTGATTTTATCTAAATTGGGCTCCCTGTGCTTCTAATTAATAGTAATTTTCGCTTTTTAACATTTTTAACATTTTATGTGGTAAAACTCAAAAAGCGCGTTTTTTTCTTCAAAACTTGTACTTCTTGTGAGTATGACTTTATATTCTAAATCGGTTAGAGAATAAACGCAAGTACTTTATGGGATTTAAAGCTCCTCGCAATAGTAGAAAGCCACTCGGGCTTCGCCCTCGTGGCTTTCTATCAATGCTCGGAGCTCTAAATCCCATAAAGCAATTGTGTTTATTCTCTAACCCTTACATATAAGGGAAACTTTATTCTTTATTAGAAAAAAAATCAAATATTTTGATGAGAATAGTCTTAGCGTGCGATTTGATAAAAAATGTGAAATGCAGTAAAAACGACAATCAACTATCCAATTTTTTCTGACAATTTTTGCCGAAGCAACGTCCTTGGCTTGTCGAGAGTTGATGCAGCTATTTTACACTTTTTTTGTTGATTTTGTTTACGAAATATTAGTTAACATTAACGAATTTACCTTCAAGAAGTGTTTTCTGCGGAAATTGAATATTATTCTTGCAGTGTAATCAGGTTTTTCTGGTCTACAGACCACTTTTTCTCTCACTCTCAAATACTCTTGATTTTTTCTGTGCATTTGCGAGTACGCAAAGCGGGCGGGAGCCCTGTGGTGGTACAGGGACGTCGTACGGACAATAGAATGACGTAATCAAGCCATGAAAAATGAACCCTAATGGGTTACCATTTTTTCTTAAGCATGGTGCTCTGTTCTCGTGGGCCTTGGGCCCGCGCTGGAGCTCCGCTATAACTGAAGGGCATCCACCGCGTTTTTAAATGTTCATTAATATAGGTAACAGGGCTACATGCTGTCCCATTTTGAAAATAATTGGATGAAAAAAGGTACGAGAACTGACAAAAATGGACGAGGGCGATAGGCCGAGTCCAATACGTATTTTTTTTTTGTATTCGATGCAAAGGGCTGTTTTTGAAGGCCACAGTTTCATTTGCACAGGCTTATAGCCTCCTTTATAAGTCAGCTATTCATAGTCACCATTACAAGTCCGAGGGATTTCAAAACATTAGTGTTGTTATTCAACCTGCACAGTCTTTACATTACATTTGACTTTTGCAAATTATTAGCAACAGCAAACTGCAATTTAAAGAATGTGCAAGTTGAATAATACCAATCCCACGGACTTTCAATGGTGTCTTTGAATAGCTGACCCGTAAACGGAGCTAAGACCGTGCACATAAGTTAATGGTCTTTAAAAACCGCGGTTTGCATTTAATTACCATTAATAATCAGTCCGGCATGTAAATTTTGGAACTAAGTTATTGGCAACATTTATTTCAAGGGAATCATCTAATCATTACATTGTTTTTATTTCCATTAGTTCGACTGGATTGATTACTTTAACAAACTGTTTGCACCAATTACGATTCCTAAAAGTGAAAGCATTGCCGTGCATGGGCTGTCTTACTTAAAGAAAGCGTTGGAAATAATAGAGAACACACCAAAAAGGTGGAGTATAAAAACATTTTACTAAATGACTTCAATGATAGAATCTGGAGCGGACCCAGATTTACAGCCCTAGTGACATATTACACGTACACACAATAACTCAAATTTGGCAACGACCACAAAGTGCAGTTATAACATAGATACTATATAACGCGCGCTCTGATTGGATAATATTCTATGAAAAAGAAATGGATGGTTCATAGAGATGGTTCATGCTGACGTCAGCATTGCTGAAAAAAAAATTTCCAGCAAAAAGTTTTCCCATTTTTTTCTTGATATTAGTCTTAAAATTCTCATTAAGGAATGGCTAGTAATAGCCCAACATTTGAGTTTGGGTTTCTCAACTTTGAAGCGGATTCAGAGAACGTGAATGTATCAGAACTTGAGAAAGATAAACAAAACAAAACTGGATCAAATACGAATCGCTTCGCTAATCTAACTGAGCGAGATTTAGACAAAATTATTGAAGACAAAGCATCAAAAAAGACAAAGTTAAACACTAACTGGTGTGTTTCTACATTTAAGGGTAAGTTTCAGATTTTAAACAGTTTTTTTTCTAGTTAAAATCGGATAAAGTAAACTTACGAAATATTGAAACCTGACGATAAACAATGAACGAAAACAAAAGTACTTACACAATAAATTGATTTAAAAGTTTAATATTACCTCTTGTCTTGTAATTTACAGCATGGTGTAAAGAGAAAAATATACAAACACAGTTGGAAAACATGACGATTGGTCAACTTGACGCAAATCTGAGAAGATTTTACGCAGAGGCTAGGAAAAAGGATGGCGAGACGTACGGCAAGAAGACCCTACTAGGTTTCCGCCACGGCATCGAAAGATACCTTAATCAGCCACAGTTCTCAAGAAATCTTAAGATGTCGACAGACCCCAGTTTTTCAAGATCAAACTCGATGCTGGACGCACAGCTAGTTCAACTCAAGCGGGTCGGCAAAGAAAACAGTCAACACAAGCCAACGATTGAAGATGAAGACCTGGAGAAGTTAAAAACATCAGAATCACTCTCCCTAAATGGCCCTCTGTCTCTTCTGCGAAATGTCTGGTTTAATATCATTCTCTTTTTCTGCAGACGAGGCCGTGAAGGGCAGCGAGAACTGCAGAAATCCAGTTTTAAACTTGAGATCGATGCGAGTGGGAGAAATTACGTAACGATGGCTCACGATGAAGTGTCTAAAAACCACCCAGGTGGCCTGAAAGATACCAGCAGCTCGGAAAAATATGCAAGGATGTATGAGACGGAAAGTCCCAAAGACGGTTATAAAGCTGTAAAGCTCTATATTTCCAAGCTCAACCCCAAATGTTCAGCATTCTTCCAGTATCCCAGCCGAAACTGGGCGCCTTCCCATGACGTTTGGTACGACAACAAGCCGCTCGGCATCAATAAACTTGACAATATGATGAAGGAAATTAGTCAAGCAGCCCAACTTTTAAGAGTTTATACTAACCACTCCGTCCGTGCCACAGCAATTACCCTCTGGTCAAATGCTGGAGTTCCTAACCGCCATATAATGGCAATTTCTGGCCATAGAAATGAGCAGAGCTTGGCTCACTACAACACTCGTCCTTCGACCGCTCAACTTCTGCACTGCAGCGAAGTCCTTTCCAGCCATATTCAAGGGTCCACGGCGTTAGTTCCCGTTCAGCAATCAACCAACACAGCTTCTAGGTCCACCACCATATCAGTAAACCATGAGTTGAGGCCGATGATGAGCAGTTTTGAATCCATTTTCAGCAATTGCACCATTCAAAATGTGCAAGTCGTCGTCTCTTCAGCTTCGGCGAATCCTTCAAAATAACTTTTGATCTTAGCAAATACTTTTGATCTTTTGAATGGATAAACTTCAAACAAACTTTATCGTTGACATTGAAGTCAAATATTTTTAGAATGGACATCTTTTGTGTTGTATTTAGACACAATTTAGTGACTCACACTTGTACTTAGCTTCAATAAAAATACTGACTTTGAACTAAATCAAGTTGTTCTATTTTTAGTCTGCATTCGCACGCTTAGGAGAATTTGTCGCTTGATCAGAACAGAAAATATGACTTTTCGGAGCGAAAAATATCTCGCTATGTTATAAAAGCAATGGAAAATGTCTAGCTTGTGCGTCCATCCAATTCGGGATGCACGCGGATAGTTGGGAGAGCACTCAGCTAGCTAGAGATGCTCTCGACTGCGTCTCGAGCATCTCTTACGCTACCTTCGTGCTCTCCCAACTATCCGCGTGCATCCCGAATTGGATGGACGCACGCTAGACATTGTCCATTCCTTAAATATGCAGACCTTACAGATGAGGTACTTATAGACCGATGACCATGCAACACCCGGATAAAATTCTGGATCGAGCCCGAGCTTTTGGATTCTCATTGGTTTCGCAGAAAACAGCACCATAGAAGCAGTTTAATTCATCTTGTTTTTATTCTGCTTTAGTGTACTTGCAAATTACATGGTGTGGTACAAGATACAGAGCGAGATCCAGTGGCTTTCCAAACCTTTTAGGGACGCTAAACTTAAGTACGAGCAAGCGACAACGGGAGCTAAATCTGACAAAGAGCTTTGGAAAAAGTGTGTTGACTTAGCTTTTGATACTTTTGAAGATATAATGTCAGCTGCCTATATCCATGATCACCATACAGAACTTGCAGGGCCAATAAAAACGGTAAGTAATGAGACTTCAAGTAGAGTATTGCTCTTGAAAACATACATTGTCAATTAATGTTTGTATCTTAACTTTCAAGAACAGATCATATGCTCCCTGAAACCCTAAGCTAGGCATGTTGTATACCGAGCAGACGAGCCCGTGATTTACTCATGATCACTGACTGGTTTTCAGTCCTGTATCAAATATCATTTCTATGTATAAAGGTAAAAAAGATGCTGAGCGAAGAGATTAAAGCTTTTAAAGAAAACGTCAAATCGCTGACCTGGTTAGATGATCCAACTAGAATCAAAGTGCTTGAAAAGGTACGTTACTAAAGACAAGCTTTAGCTGCATGGAAATACAGTAGCATGGATTTAATGCCGGTAAATGATGAAGATGATCGACTTGCTAAATGCCCTAGCCTGATTTAAATCTGTCCAGAGCTTTTTTTCATAGTTTAGTGTGTGAGATGGCTGTGGCATGATTTAGATCAGCCGAAAGATTGTTTTTGAGTACTGTCCTACAAAACAAATAAATTAGATTAGACCAGCACTTATTTATAGACTCAGTGTGTGAGATACCTTTGCTTTGAACTAGATAAGTCTAGGTTATTTCAAGGCTCAATCTGTGAAATAGTTGCACTCTGGCGGCGATCAGGCCAGAGGTTGCTCAAGAGCTCGATAATATTCTTCTTTTTTAGACGCACTTAGCTTTGTATATTGTTTTCAGTACTGCTAATGATGACCATGAGGTCGAAAACGATTTAGCTTTTTTCCAACATTCAAACTTTTTACCTTGTAAATGAATTTATTCTATACACTTTTACAGATTGACTACATGGGTAAAAATGTCGGCTTTCCTGATTACATGTTGAATAGCACAAAAATTGCTGCTATGTTTGAAAAGTACCGAGGTGTAAGTATATGATTCTGGTACATTTATTGTTGTGTTACCAATCAAAGACTCATTAGATACGTCATTTTCAATTACCAGCTAACTATCGAAAAAGGAAAATATTTCAAGAACAAAGTGTCTATCAAGAAGAATTTACAGCAACAAAAACGAAAAGACTTCAGAAAGCCAAATGATGATACAATGTAAGTACAACACAATAATAAGACACTGGTAAATATTTATTGTATGGGAGGGAGGTCGTAAGATTTACTGGGATCACATAGGTTTTAGTCAAGGGTAAGTGGACGTGGGGATCAGCTAATTACAATGAAAGATATTTTGATGAATATATTGTTAAATACCATACCACTTAACGTGCAAATGAAAAATAATAAAATTGATGGTTTTTAACATCTGCATGAAAAGAGTTGAGATTTGACCTGATTTGATTTAGCGTATAATTTGGCCTGGGCAGGAAAACTGGTTCATAAGCCGAGCTGCGGCATGAAACGATGTGGCTCCAACTATGGAAGGCATTTACCCTTTAGGCAGCTCCAACTAATCACACTACCACTAGATTTGTATAGATAATAGGACTACATGCTGTCCGATTTGGAAATAAATGGATGAAAAACATGCAGAGGACTGCCAAAATTAGACGAGGCCGATAAGCCGAGTCCATTTTGGCAGTGAGAGGAATTTTTGAATTCAATTATTTCCAAATCGGACAAGCATGTAATCCTATTGCAGATTAATTATATCATGACAAACTCACGATCATAAAAACACACGAAAAAAAAGTCAGAAAATAGTTCAAATATAACAATATTGCCTTGTTTCTTGACTGGTTATATGCCAAAATTCGGCCACTCTATTACTTTTGAGACTTTTCTGTGGTGAAGGTGCAATGTTATAGAAGATTTTATGGTTTCCGCAAACAGTTGAACACTCTACACGAAGCAGTCAAATATTTTCATCCATGTCGCGTGACTTCTTTGTGTACTGATTTTGTCCTTATTTACTTCCTGCATGGGACTTAAGTTTTCTGAAGATACTTCTGGAAGTCTAGTAAAAGCTTCTTCCATTTCCATGTTAAGGAAATTTTCATAATTTTTGACTAAAAGATCGTTAAAAACAACTGAAATATAATATCTTAGAATACCAAATAAATATTATTTAATTTTTTGTCTGAAATAAAAAATAAATAAAGAATAAAAAATAAAAAATAAAAATATTTATCAAAAGCTTTATGTAAGAGATGAAAACCGAGAATGGAGGCAATAAGCCATAGAAAGCCAGAAGGCCGTCTTTTCGTATACCTAATGAGGTTTTTGTAACGCGGCAAACCCCAAGAGAAAATAGCGCGACTGAATGTTTGACGGTCCTCGTTTTAGTGAGCATCCGTAGCTTATGAATAAGCGCTTTCAATGTTTCCCACATAAAGAAACGGAAGTTCATGTCACACAGCATCAGTGTAAATAAGCGGTTAGCTTTCTGATTTCTGTGTATAATCAGTTTATTATTAAATGATGACATTTTTTACAGATGGTATACTTCTCCACTTACAGCAAGTCCAGTTAACAAAATAAGAAAAAATAAATTGAGTAAGTAATATACGAAAACATGAACATTTCCATCTAAATTTACGCCGCTGGCTCACTTGGCTTATACTGATTTCCTTCTTAATTTTGTTGAATAAAGCTATCCCAGCAGCCATTTTTCAGCCACCATTCTTCTTTCGTAGCAAATTCCTAAGGTAAGAAAAAATATCAAATGTATTTGCAAAAATTGTTTTGGTTATTTTTCTAAATACAGCTTCTAGATCTGGTAAGGGATTTCCTATTTTCTAAAAAACTGTGAGATTTCACTATTAGAATAATTTGAATTTTGCTCAACATTTGGTGCAGATCATGAGTTTAGAAGACTTTTGCTATCTGATTGAAACCCTGACGGATGCTTTATACACGTATTGTTGGAATTGTGACAAGGGTAGACAGTTCTTAATTAATTTTTTTGCCCCCCCCCCCCCCCCCCCCCCCCCCCGTTTCAATAATTTGGGAAATATGTTAAGTCTTAGGACTGTGCAGTAACCCTGCATTTATTCATCTAAGATTAGTAAGATGTTTATGGAAACAGCTTTTACTTACAGAGCTTATAACTTGGGGAACTTGGGTTCAATTGTTGGTCACGAAGTGTCGCAGGGTTTTGGCATATTCGGTAAGTCATTATGTAAACTTTATATAAAGAATACTAATGAGGATTTTTTACCTTAGTTCTTCTTCGACTGAAGTCAGGTTCATTTCTAGCAAAAATTCTGCTTTTATTTGTTTGGAAGTGGAATCCGGCAAGTTTTAAAAAAGGGTTTCCTGAAAGCAATTCTTCAAGATGAAGTGAAATAATACTGAAACGGATGGATGATAACACATTGGATTGTTTTTAAACTCGATACAGCTGACTTATCTATCATGTGGTTTCGACCAATCTTAATGTCCTTTTGACTTTATCTTGAGGGTAAAATTTCTCAATGAAAAAATGTTCTCTCAAGAATAAAGCATCCCACATTAAACTCAGATGAGTTTGAGATGCAATCTGTGAAAGCATTCAGATGAAATAAACCTTTTTGAACTTCGTGCAAGCTAATTTCGAACCGGAAGTAGATAACAAAAAAAGATTGTACTGGAAGCTCCGCCTTTAGGTAGTGGCCAAATTTGTATTTATTGCTTTCTAATCGAGAAGAACGGGAACGGGAAGTTGAATGACATTTACAACAGGCCTCCTTCTGATTCGTTTTAACACTTAGCAAATATTTAACAAATCCTTTGCCGGCATTACTGATATGAAAGTATAGATATTGATATGATATGTGTTTGTTTCACAGGTCGTAACTTTGACAAGGATGGAAAAATTAAAAATTGGTGGTCAATCTATTCGCTACTAAAATTCACCAAAAGAGTAAACTGCTACCTTAACCAATACTCCAACTACAAGATATTTGGAAAATGGCCTGTAGGAATTGATTGAAGAATACACCAAATTTTTAAAAAATGGTGACCGCAAATTCGAATGAAAAACGAATAACGGCAGTTTCAGTATACGCTATACCCCCAGCCATACAAACGTCTGTAAATTTGTCAATTTTCAAAAAAAGTTTTCTCGGTCGAAATACACTTGACAAAATGAAACTTAATAGGGTTACTAAAGTAAAGGTGCTCTTTTTAGTGCTGGTATAGGTTTATAATCTTAACTCATTTTAATTTTTGGCCACCATTTTTGAGAAAGGTCTATTCAAACACTCTCAAACATATATATGAAAATATTTATAGCTAACACTGGTAACAGATTAATGAATTTTTTCCCGTTAATTAGATGAACAAACAAAATACAGTTGGGGCGAATATTAGAGACAACGAAGGCTTAAAAATAGCACTCAAGGTATTTGTCGAATATCAGAATCAAGGTTAAGTGAAAAGATAGTACCAGTGTTACTTGTTGGGGGCGAGGGAACATGGGATGAAGCGGGTGTTGTCTATTCCAGGCCATAACTTAAACAGGTGAATTTGAAAAATCTATAGTTTCAGCTAAAACGTTTAGCGCTGGAAAAAAGGGCGGCATGATCGAAAATTTTGTTTTGCATCAAGGATGACAAAAGTAATTTTGCAATTGTTAGGGAAATTCGATAAAACCATTCCCTCGCTTTCGTGTTTCATTACTTTTGCTCGGTACATAACATTATTAATCAGTAAATATTTTTCAGGCATATTACAACTGGGCAAAGAAGAATTCCAGTGAAACATGGCGGCTACCAGGACTGGATGTCACCAATGAACAACTGTTCTTCGTGGGATTTGCTCAGGTCAGCTGGTTCAAGACAGATGTGGGAGGTTTTGTTGAAGTCTCTACCGCAGTATACACCGAATCGAAATATGACGAAAAATTAACAATTGTTCTGGACTTACTAGCCTCTCATACATGTAAAAGCTCTTTTATGTTTCCACGCGAACACGCGAAGTTAGTCATTCTAGAACAATAGTTATTCAAATTGTCGCCATATTTCGATTCAATGTATGCGTCGAACTCCCAAGGTTTGAGGGAACATTTATGATCACTAATAGCCCGAATTGTGATGCTATTACTTTGTAGTATTATGATTACCGAGGAAACTTAACCAAAATATAGTTCACTATGGTTAACCTAGAGCGGAATGTCAAGGTCCTTTTTTTCGAAAAGCGTTAGTTACCATGTATTCCAGGGAATCGTGAATATGACATTTCTTTGTTACCTTAGTACAATAAGCCGTTAGTTATAGCACTTACTTCAGAAATGCCGATAACCCATGAAGTCGCTAACGCATGCGCAAGGACTACTCTATGCGGGGTCCCACAAGTGCTATGGCCTTTTTTAAAATAGTGTCAATGCGACGCCGTCGTGGTACCGGTGATTGTTGTACACCCCTTGCACTCAGCGCGTTGGAGTTGAGCTTAATTTGGAGGATAAAACCATAGGTTTCCAAATCTCAGGAATTTGAATTTGTTTTGTTTCGCTTTGAGTACGGGAACAATCTGCCTTTCAACATACCAGCATGCCCCCCCCCCCCTTATTTACCACTCTCCTTATATAAAGATCTTGTGTGACTAGTATTCACTAAACAATAATCAATTAGTTTGCTTTAATTTTTTATTGTTATACACAGAGCAAATGCAGTTCCTCTACTCGTGAACGCAGAATCAAGGATAGTAAAAGTAAAGGTCATGCAGATGCCAAATTCAGGTTTGTTCACTATGGCAAAATTACCCTACAGCTTGGATCCTCCAACATATTATCATGACCCATATTAGAAATTAATATTCAATCGCCGTTCACGGTCCAAAATTCAAGCATATTATTGGTTAAAATTGGTCACGTGATTTTGTTATATCTGAGGTGAACTGAAGCAGTGCAGTCACAATGACACTAACACAAGAAAGTATGCTCGCTATCTCGGGATATTTAGTTAAATAAACCCTTCTGGCGGCTGGGATATCGGGTAATAATGTCCGAGGATGAGAAATGGTCCGGAAAAAAAACAACATTTGGAGGACCATTTCTCATCCAAGGACATTATCAGCCTATATCCCAGTGAACCAGAAGGGGTTTATTTATTTTATAGTCCAACGACTTCACTAGTATGGATTCAGCAAACTGCATTGACTCATCCTCTCCAGAGTTTTCAAAACATATTTCTATCTCTTCTCCAAGCTGGATATAAAAGCAATTATTTTGGTAAATGAAAGCTGTTTGACATTAAATACTCTATTGTTTGACATTAGTTGTCGAAATGTTTGTTGCTTTTTAGTAGTTTATGAAAAAAAATCGAAAACTGCTTACCATTGAAGACATTTACAGCATATTTTGCTGATTTTTTCGTGATTGCTGGCGTAGTTTTCTCAACCTGCAGTCTTTGTATTTTACTCTCACTTGTTTGTAAAAACCGAGTTTCTTTGTTTTTCGTGTTTTTTCCTTTCTTTTTAACGTTTTTCCTTTGTGCTGGACGAATATAACTTCAGACGGGGATATCGACTGATACCCATCCTGCACGTGACACATTTGAACCAATGACAGCGCGCTAAAATCCATTCGTTGGGTTATAATCCACTATATTTACCTCCAAAATTCGGGATAATGTCGAAAAAAAAATGGTGGCTCTAAATTCTCATTTTACCAGTGCTTTTTATAGTGAAATTGCAAAACATCCAGAAAATCTTTTGCAGAATCCCAAGGAAAGCAATGAAATATGATTTTAAGAAAAGTTCAAGGCGTAAGAAATTATGTATGGTAAAAGAAAGTAATTTGTTTTCATAGATTTTGCCAAACAAGTTAAGTTTATGGAGCTTTGAATGCTTTCGTTTACTTGTGGTTTTATATGGTTTTCGCAATAAAATTGTGAATTATTATAGGAATTCTGTTTTCTTGCTAGAAAATGTAAATTAAATAACTGAGTTTTAAAGAAAAAACAGGCAACTTCTGACTGGTTCCAAGAAAAAATGTATTTAACGTTTTTATAAATTACGCACTAGATTTTAGATATCTATACTTACTATATATTATACGGTGAACTTTTATTAGGTCCTGTTTTGCTTATTACAAAATGAGATTAATATTAATACAATTAGATTGATTACTACTTATTGTACTTATCATTATTTCAATATATTGTCAAATGATAATAATAATGATAATGATGATAATGATGATGATGATAATGATGATGATGATGATGATGATAATGATGATGATGATGATGATAATGATGATAATGATGATGATGATAATGATGATGATGATGATGATGATGATGATAATGATGATGATGATAATGATGATGATGATGATGATGATGATGATGATGATAATGATGATGATGATGATAATGATGATAATAATGATGATGATGATGATCATGATGATAATAATGATGATGATGATGATAATGATGATAATAATGATGATGATGATGATAATGATGATGATGATGATAATGATGATAATAATGATGATGATGATGATCATGATGATGATCATGATGATGATCATGATGATTATCATGATGATGATCATGATGATGATCATGATGATGATCATGATGATGATGATGATGATGATCATGATGATCTGTCAACCAAACGATTTTCAAGGGATTTAATGACCATTTGTTCATTTTTAATAGGATTATTGGTTCTTTGTCAAATTCCTGCGATTTCGCCAATGCATTCAGCTGCAAGAAGAACAGCCCAATGAATCCAGTCAAGAAATGCTATCTCTGGAGTAAAGAAGGACCATTGGCCCCAGCTGTTAAAACTAATAATCATTAACGTACCAAACTGCAATGGACGCGTACGGATTTGCTTGGTATAAAACACAAAACTTCATTATTATTGATTGAATAAAACGATCAATGTCTTAAAAATATGGATTGTTTAATCTGCATAAGAGTAAGAAATATATAAAATAGAATAAAAAATAAATGGGATTTAGCAGTGGTATTTCTACAGAGTAGCTATTTGTCAACCGAAATATTGGAATTTAGAAGCTATTTTATGCGAAGAGCTGAAAACCGGAGAACCAGGAGAAAAGCCTTCGAAGCACAGAAGAGAACCAACAAGCAACTCCGTTCACGTTTGACACCAAGACCGGTGGTACCCCATCCCGAGTCTCGTGTTTCTCTACGACTTCTCTCTTGCTCTACAGCTCCCAGTGTGTTTATATCACAGTATATAGACACAAGCGGACGTTTTATATTGCTTTTATAAAATATTTTGAACTATTTTATGACAATAAGCTGATGAAATTGAAATTCTCCCAACTTAGTATCAAAAACAAGGCTTGTACGCAACCAAATTCTTTAGTACAGAAATGGAATCTAACGAGGCAAAATCATTGAAAACTCTTTCAAAATCAAGGCGAGAAATGTTCTCAAATGTTAATGAAGCTACTGCAAAGTCGAAGATGTACTGAAAATGAATTGAAGACGTGTTTTTATAAGATTAAACAGATGAGGTAAGGTTTGAACAGGAAATCTTTCAGCTCGTGGTGTACGCTTTGGCTGATGTTCACAAGCTACAAGGACTGTAAGTTTATTTATTTTACAAAAAATTAAAAAGCTTTAAGGAAAAACTGTGAAAAAGCTTTCTTTTCTGAGCTTTCGCTGTCTTTTTCTACTTCGTCTACAACAGTAAAGAGTGACATAAGCCACACATTTCTGATAGTAAGGCCTTGTGAATTGTTTGGAGACGAATATTTTCAGGTTGGTAAATTCATAGGATTTTTGTGCTTTACATTTTCTTCTTTTCCCAGTCCTTGATGCTACTGATCGCTGCATTTAACATCTGATTCGATAAACTAAAAGATGGGTTTGAATTTATCTGAATACTATTACATCTGTTTTACGTGGGACTATTGAGATTTTTCAATGCAGTAGTGAATTTTTAGCAGCAAAGATCGACTCTATTCCCTGCCTTCCTTGTTTTAGCTTCGCCGTAAAATATTCTCAGTTTTTTGAGTTTTTTGTCAAGCTCTTCGTCATTCATTAAGTGAAACTCAGTCAGAATACCGTTTTCTTTTCGCTGTTAAAAAGCTGTTAAAAATCATCATAAGTTCTGTTAAAAAAAAGCTGTTAAAAATCATCATAAGTTCTCTTAAAACTGATAACTTTTTTAAATATATCTTGTTGTTGTTTTTGAAGCTGATGGTGGTTGTTTCGTACGCCGAGTTTTAACTTTTCGCAATGATGACTTTTACGCCGAACGCCGTTTAATATAAATAAAAATCAAGGCTTTCATGAATAAAACATAGGTTTAAATTTATTATTTTATCATAACAGCACAGTAATTGCTTTCAAAAATGCACAATGTCCACTTAGCTTGGTATTTAGCTGTGATTGCAGTGGATTTCTCCCTCTGATAGCTGAGAAAATCTTACTTTTTCGTCGTTATTTTGCACTGTCACTTATTTTTGGTTTAATGAATTGTTTCCTAGGAAATTAAAGTCTTCGAAACAAAATTACGGCTCTACTTTAACATTCAAATCATTTTCTTCCGTGATTTTTCGTTTTTTTCTTTTCCTCAAAAGGCTGAGCGTGTCTCTGTCCTCTGATATAAACACGGTAGTCAGCCAATCAGAGCGCGCGTAGTATCTCAAATATTTTATAAATATATGTGTATGTATATACACCGAATCCCTAAAACTTTGACACTTTTGCGATATATATACATTTTTAACATGTTTGCAGTTGATTTTCTTCTTGTTTACTTTTTATTTTTCAACAAAAATAGCACTCAAACATATATGTATATATTATAATCATAATCATTCATGATTATTATTATTATTATTTATCTTATTATAATAATGATTATTATTGTTATTGTTGAATAAAATTATTATTATTAATAAAAAAATGGTTTATATAATAATTTATATTTATAATAATAAATAAATAATAGTTTATACAATAATTCATATTTATAATAGTAAATAAATAATAGTTTATATATTAATTTATATTTATAATAATAAATAAATAATAGTTTATACAATAATTCATATTTATAATAATAAATAAATAATAGTTTATACAATAATTCATATTTATAATAATAAATAAATAATAGTTTATACAATAATTCATATTTATAATAATAAATAAATGATAGTTTATATAATGATTTATATTTATAATAATAAATAAATAATAGTTTATATAATGATTTATATTTATAATAATAAATAAATAATAGTTTATATAATGATTTATATTTATAATAATAAATAAATAATAGTTTATATAATGATTTATATTTATAATAATAAATAAATAATAGTTTATATAATATTTATATCTATAATAATAAATAAATAATAGTTTATTTAACAAATTTCCGATGGCTTAGAGTGGTATGTACTCTTATTGACCACGCTATGACGTCAAAAGTCGGTCAAAATGTTATGTACTCACGAGGCGTAGCCGATTATTGGCATTATATAATAGCGTCATTGAACCTTGAGAAATGACGCTCTATAAAACCATTATTATTATTAAGAAGTCTTTCTAGTCGAAGTTAGTTATTCCTGGTTATTCAAATGTGACTTATTACATTTTCTCTCTCTTTTTAGTTAATTTTCTTGCATATTTGTACATCTTTTAAGCATATACTCATACATAACTTGGGTTACCAGTAGACTTCTACACCCGGATCCAAACGGTTTTCATAACATTACCGCTTTGGAAGTCCACCCGCTGTGGGACGCCAAAAAGCTCACTCTGGCTCAACTCAAAGTTTATAATAATCCCGTAAGATATATTGCTTAGGTGAACTCTAGTTCTAACTGCATATTTCCACAGCAACAAATACGATATTCGAAACGATAACGGTACTGGGCACGTATTGTACGTACTGACTGGAATATTAACAAACTAGGATAAATTTAAGTTCGTAAACTATAGTGTTATTCAGAAGAGATTCTTTTCTTGCATTCAGTTCGCTCGCCTGAAAAAACATTTCAATATATTGGGGAAAACTTACTTGATCCGTTTGCTGTCGATGAAACTTTTCTCCCAATGAAGGGAGAAGGTAATGTTAAGGACAGTGGAGCTACATTTTATATGTACTGATGCTGAAAACTATAAAGGAAAATTATTGCGACTAACTAGAGAAGAACCAAACATGGCTAGTGTCGGTAGGTGTTCCCAATCTCGTACCCAGAGCCCACGTTCCTCTTGGTCAGCACCGACAAACGTGAGGCTTTGGCTGCATTCGTGTTTTAAGCACTGTGATTGGTTAAATAAAACAATAGAAAAATCCTTACCGGAAGTAAATATTGGGGCTCCTTTTTCCCCATCCGTTAACATTACTTTAGTTTGATATCAATCATAGGAGGTCTAGGAGATTTTTGTCCACTCGTTTTAAATTTAAATTCAATATGTTTCTTTGGGCATTCAGTTTCAAAATACATAGCAAGACGAGAAGAGTTTGAATTTGCCACATGATTCATATTCTGTACTTTTTAGAAACCACCTACAGCAGTAATGTCAATGGAAGCTACACAACATACACCATGAATTAGCTCTCTTAGATGAAAAGATAAACAAATTTCGATTTCAAGAATTCAAAAAACAATTCCATTCAATTTTTAACTGGAAAATGGTAAATGCTTCAATTTTCGATGGAAGTGCTACTTTTAATTTATGGCTTGTTCGTCCATTTGATTAGCTCTTTTTGCCTCGTAACAGGGGAGGGGCCTAGGGGGCTGGGCACCCCCAAAAATTTCGGGGTTATATTGCACACTGAAAATTTTAGATCTGTTGCTAATATTTTTGACCTAGCCCCCCCCCCCCCCCCCATATTTTTGGCCTTGCTATGGCCCTGTGACTGCAGTAGACCACATTTTATCATCCCTTGTGTGAGTTTAGATGACAACTCGGCGCATGACTGATCAAACAGAAACATGCCAAATATTAATCATGCAGGGCAGATGTTCCTTTTGTATGGAGAACATTTTCCTTAATTATTAAGCTATTTTAGCTCTCTTTTTTTTTCTATCTAGGCTACTATATTCGTATGTACGACTTGGCAGTTCTAGTTCTAACGTGCATGAAACTATCAGTAGATCATATAGTAAAATGGGTCTCAGGAGCTCGTTTTCGAGATACTGAATTTTTAATATTACCATCTTGACAAGTTTTCGACAAAAAGCTTTGCACAAAAAGATTTCATAACTCAAAAACTTAAACGGCTATGGAAGTAATTTTCTGAGGACATCTACTTTCAACAATTCTTTTCGAAGAAAAACCAAAAATATTTGAAGAAAGTTTTTACACCTCGGTACTTTCCAAATATAGATGCAATTTTTTGTACTATCCAACATGTAACCAGGAAGATGATCTTTTTTCTTATGCTGTCAACAGGTTTAACAGCAAAAATTGAGCTCTGAAAAAAGCGTCTTTATTCGACCGTTGAACACAAAATAAAACGTCAATAATAATCCAAAAGTGAAGGAGATTCTGGCGCCCGTGATTGTCATGACAAAGTAATGACAATAATGACAAAGCCGAACGTTAATATTTTATTCCAACAAGAAGCGTCTAATGGTGTTGAAGATAACACTAATATCGATCGGCTGTAAATTTTTCTTCGTTGATCGGACGACATTACTCTCAAATTATACTTTGGATTTGGAGAACTTCGCCCTCTCTAGGTATGGTAGTTGATATGTAGTGATATCGACAGTAGGGATACAGACAGAGAGAGACATAATTCAGTGGTGGTTGCTCCAGGAATGGGTGGGGAAGAGGGGGGGGGGGGGGGGGGGGTATTCGGGTCGTTTCATGCTCCGCCCGGACTCTCGACCCCTTACCCTTTTATATACCAAATTTCAGCAAAAAGGTACCCCTTTCATATACCTTTGAAGAAAGTCTACCCCTTTTATACCAAAACTCACAAATTTCCACCCATTTTCTATACCTGCGGCTTGAAAAAAGGTACCCCTTTCGGGCGGAGAATCCCCTTATAGTCCATTATAGGGATCCCCCCCCCCCGGTATGTTGATATATGTATCCTGAGAAATCCAGCGGCCAACTCGTTAACTGATTTCGACTTACTAAGCCCAAAGCTTTTTTCGATAGCTATTTTTTCGTTTTTTACATTTTTTAGGGTAGATTATATTCTTTATTCTTTATATACTCGATATGGATATTTTGCTTCTAAGTTGTTAAGAATTACCTGCTGATGTGTTTCAATCTCTGCAGGACCATTGCATTTTAGTTGCTATTCCTTGACTTTTAATTTCCTCTTTTCATAGCAAAGTATCTGTGGTATTTTAGTTAACTGTAATTTTCAATTAATCATAACTATGTTTTTCTTATTTGTTATCTTTATCTAGTAGCTCTTTTTCGTCTTTTCTTTAAGATGTTCAGAAGACCTGTCCAAAATGAACATTCGAGTTTTATATATTTCTGTATTGTGCTCTTTAGAAATGTTAGAATATGTGTGAAATGAAAAACCGACAATGCGAAACTTTTTCCAAAAACTATTTTTCGTTTCCAACAGATAGCCGGGATCTTGTTTACGTCTTCGCATGTTTGCTTATTAGTTTGTCGCGGAACTGGTAAATGTCGAGACACAGTCGACAAGAAAACCCTGCTTTTCGAGAGATTACAAGCATGTGGGCTTACGTCTCGCATAAGAAGCTAATCCCTCCTGTAAATTTGATTCTAGACATCAAAGAAAATCCTTGTCTTATTAATCTATTAACAGTGGATTCAGGTTTTTTCGTGATTGTCGCGACAGTTAAATTTGCACGTTGTCATGCAAAATCAAAGACGGTTCTAAGGAGGCTGGGAATTCCGTTCGACTATAAGAACAAGCTTTACTACAAATATCAGTGAAAATGCAAGAAATGATTTCCTATGATTAGTTAAATTTGTATTACAACGGCATCAATAAACGAATTCGCTTAAGGTATCAGGATACGTTTAAGGCCTTCGAGATTACTTTTCTCGCGACTATAATTTCTCGCTGCCTTTTCAATATTATTGTATAAAAGTATACATTTTCTGAAAGCTAAATAAACGTAGTTTTAAAAAATCAATATAGAATTTTCTGTTTCGCGACACAAAAAAAAGTTATTGGCTTTCTCCGCAATATTTGTGTGACCAAAATACCGTTTTAAAAACATGGTAGCTCTTTCGGATTACATTGGATCGAACTGAAACTTTGGATTATGATAAATACAATACGATCTAAAAAACGGTGTCTCAGATTTTTGAAATGTTTTTTCATTCAAAATATATTGTCTATTTTGTAATCATAACCACCGAAAATTCAAACTTCCGAATGTAATGCGTCATTGCGCGCGATCTAAAAAAGATATCAAAAATCTGAGACACCGCTTTGAAGCTCATTATCCACAGAGTATGCTAATGTCATTTTGATCGATATAGCGGAAATTCAGACCCTGCGTCGTCGAATGAAGTGAGGTAGAATGTCACTTTGAACCCAAAAATTTGTTTTGTGTTCCAAAACAGACAATTATAACTAGATATTCGAAAACTACATTTATTTAGCTTTCAGAAAATGTATACTTTTATGGCAAAATATTGTAAAGCCCGTGCGAAATTTGAGGTAGCGCGTAGAGGGGTCCTAATCATATCCTGATACCTTAATAAGAGACGACCAGAGCAAATGTATCCCGCTTGACAGGGCTTATCTAAAAAGATAATATGTAAAAATATTTTCATTGAAAATTAAAAATTCATTTTCCCCTTTTGTTTATGGATATTAATCCACAACCAAAGGTTTTCATGTGACTGTACGATTCTAAATTTAATCATATTGACGATTCCTTTCTCTTTTAAGATGGCGTATGTTCACCTGACTATACGATCCTTGGTCATTTTGACGTTCCCTGAAAATGTTTCCTTGAAAACATAAATTCATTTTTTGGTATTTTGTAGATTTAGTTATCATAAAATTAGTGATAAAAAATTCAGGGTAAGTTATCGACTTAGATTTTTAAATATTCGCCGTTGAACATTTTGTCAGCCATTTTGAAAAGGTCTTTCCATAGGAAGCCCAACCAATGAACATGATATAAAAACCGTTCTCAGAAATGATGTAAACAAATACACGATCTTACCATCTTAATAAAGAGGGATATAAGTTATTTGTAAGGACAGCTGATACTTTTCTGCCATAATGTAAAGATAAAAAATAAGATTTCATATTCAGAAGTCAGTCCTGGCGAGGAACGCGGTGATTATTTTAACAGGTGCCATGAAATGGTGAATTGAAAGGCAACCTTAACACAGTAAACAACAGTATAAACAGGTGTTAATAATGACATACTTGTTCTTTGTACCAGTTCTGTCAAGTATTTGGAAAAAAGTTCTTACATTGTCTAATGAAGATAACATTTGGAGACTTACACTGGCCTTACACGGTAGCAGACGGATTTTTAAGGCTCCGACACACAGTGCAACATTGGGTGAAACATTGAATTAAACGTCACACTAAGATATTAAAATATGAACGTCTGTTTTATTTTGTTGATGTCAGTAGTGTTATCCTCGTAAATTAAACAGAAACACCGAGATTTTCTGACATTGTACTGTAATAATGATGTTGAAAGCTGGCAATGTCTCAAGAAATGTTACACCGTGTATACAGCCTTTAACCATTCAAAATGTCGTATATTTAGGTTATCCTTTTACACATAACTGTGCTATTCGAACAAAAATCAATCGTCTCGCCGTGCAAATTAAAGCCAATTTTCCGTGTAAATCGGTAAAATGGTCAAATGTTTGAACAGTAAAAAAAATCATCCTGCAGCGTGTAAGGCCATACTTAGAAATTGAAAGGAATGTCCAGGCACCTGTTGTTATTGAAGCGGTTTTTTTTTAACATACTAGAATGCAATATGTCCGTTAGCCTCACGCAATGACAAATATTTGAAATATTTTATATCATTTGGAAATTAGTGAAATAGAAAGAAGTTTATGAAATGTATTTTGCTGTTTCAAAAAATATGATGCTATGATCTAATAAACCAGAGAATATAAGCAGGTCTTAATTTTGTTTTCTGTCTTCAAGGAAAGACAAAATTTAAAAATCCCAGCTAGACAAAAAAAATCAAGTGACTGTCAAACGAGAGATTCTCAAAAAGCATTTTCAAACAAGTGAAATATGTGACCTTGATTGGTGTTTGCAATGGTCACAAAATGGTTACAATTGTAGTAAGAATGTTAATTAAAAAAATAAGGTTAACTTTAAATACAAAAAAATATCTCCTTAGAAGACGAAATTAAAAGTCAAGAAATACGAGCCAAAATGTAGTATTCAGAGATTTAAGGAGAGCAGCAGGTGATCCTTATCACCACCGACAACCACTATGACAACCATTGAATGGAATTTTTTAAAAAATGGAAAGCACGTAAAAACATTTTTTGAAAACAGGTAGTACACGCGTTTCAATTACCGGTGGAGAAAATCACATAATTTGTTTAAACAACTGAACTCGATCCAACAGACTACAGTTCTGGCAACACTCTCTGTTGAGAAAAGCAGCTAGTATCACGCAACAAGAATCAGTGTAGTCGTGATGGGAAGACAGGCGAATGGTGGCAGCGGTGGGAGGCAAGAAGGAAAGCGATGGTCGTTAATCCATGGTCCTCGTTTCTTGACAGTCTTCCTGGTAATATCCATGATCTACGTAGCAACAAGTCAGGACAAGATGAGTACTCTTGATCAAGGTTCAAACATCATTCGATCCCCAAGAAATGTCAAGCCAACAGGCAAAACCAACACTCAATCTAGCATGGTTTGTAACACCAGTGAATGCATTGACTCAGCCAACGAAATCAAAAGCTCAATGAACCTGGCCGTGGACCCTTGCGATGACTTTTATGAGTACGCTTGTGGGATGTGGTCGAAACATAATAGTTTTCCGCCCGGCTTTACGCATTATAATCAATTCGAAGTAGCAGTTACGAAAACAGATAAATATAAAAAAAAGAAATTAGAAACGGCAACAATAACGGTAAAAGGAGCGAGCACAGAAGTACAGCAAATGCCATCAGATTTGTATCATTCTTGCATGGACGTAGCGACCATTGAAAAACTCGGTGGTACTCCTCTGATAGAACGTATTACAGAACTGGGAGGTTGGAACATGAGTGGAAACTGGGATAAAGATACGTGGGATTTTAACGAGACCCTTCTTTCTATGCATAAAATGAAACACGTTGGAGGGCCATTGTTTCGTGTTGGGTTCGTACCAGGTGGCATTAATAAAACAAACTTTGTAAGTATGCAATGCATGAGCGATAAACACCAAACTCATATGTTACATTATGAAAATCCTAAAAATCTGAGAACTGGATTGAAACGTACTCAATCTGGCAATAGTCCTCTGCACAGTTCTCTGCCCCATCATAAAAGGAAGCCATGCTTTTAGATAGAAGCGAGACTAACGGTGAGCTTACAATGATAGAGACATGCGAATAATTGTCCAAAGGCACATCTACCTTTCAAGGGATCTGTGAAGGGCTTGGACTGTTGTATTCCTTTTTTTAAGTTTTGACGTGATCATGACTTGTCTAATGTTTAATTGCATGCTTGGCCATTTATTGCTCTCACCCAACAGATAGTTCAAGGTGGAACAACCCTAGATAAAGTACACTATCTTAATCTATCATCGAAGGTACATAAAAGTATAAAAAATACATGTGATTTTCTATTATGATATACTCAGTAATAAGTAAGTTAATGCTCTTTTATTTCTACGATTGCGATCAATATATTTAAACGAGATATTTCTTTTGCAGACCATTCAAGCATACAGACAGTTGATCATTGATGTTGTGGTTCTGTTGGGTGGTAATCTCAGTACCACTGCCAAGAAAGCAGATGAGATCATTCGTTTTGAAGCCCAACTTGCAAACGTGAGTACAGTTTTGTGAACATTTATTATCTTTAACCCAACCCAACCCAAATTTCGTTTCTATGTTTCTATGGATTCTTTCAATGCAATATAGTCCTGATATATTTATAGTCTGTTCTAGAGTTGTCACGAAATTAAGTTTCTGGATGTAGAAGTATATATCGTGACCGATATTTGCATGCCGTTTGTACATTTTGTGATTTCAAAAGCCTTTTCTGGTGCACCTGATTTTGTGAAAGACTACATTTTTTTTTTTCCTTCTGTTTTGTACCTTGTTTTGTACCTTGTTTCATTTTGTTTTATTGTTTCAGTTGGTGTCTCTCTCTTGTAGTTATGATTCAAATCCACTGTAGGTTCAGGTTTTACATTTCCTCTAGCTTTTTATAGCACTAATAATCCCATCAACGCCTCCATGGTAGTAATCTACCTCAACCTGTCCATCATTTACAGATCCTGCTTAGACCAAAATATGGAGTACGGGGCTTCTCATGGAAAAACTATTTTATTTCGGTACGGCTTCCTAGATTTGGAATAGCCTCTGAAAAGCTGTTGAACTACTAACTTGGTGGTTCCGTTTTCTTACCATCTTCCTCAATCCAGCAAGCGTGCGGCATTGTCATTAATATTGCCGTCTACTGATAGGAGTATTATAAATAATGCTCGTTTTGCTGAAATAGCTGACTACATTATTATAAATAATGTAGCGTATCGTATGATTTTCCTTTCAGCAATCGTTGATATAATATTTCGAGATGGCTGGAGTATTGAATAGTAACTATTGGTGTTTTATGATAGGTATCTTTAGATAAAGAAGAAGAGAATCTGTTACTGACGACCACTAGAACCATTGAACAACTTCAACAAGAAGTACCTAAGGTAATATGTGGATTAGTCCTTCATATGCTTTTCAATATCCTACTTTTTATGTATTGCAAACGCATTTAATTTATTGGAAGACAATGAAATTTCAGCTTTTTAAAGTTAAAACATTATATAAAACAGTCTTTTAAGATTTAAACATGTAGATATTTTTGCAAATGCGGGCGAGGCCCCCGAAGTTGGAGTATATTTTAGCTCTCTCAAAGGGCCAATTATTGGCAAATTCTTTTTTCTCGTTTTTCTCAAAAATGAAGCCATATTTCAACAAATGAAACATACCATGATATATTTTGTATATAGGCCTACCTAATACCAAAATATGAGCGAAATCGAACTTTCGACTGTTGCCGGAAAATTTTGATTTTGTTCGATTTTTGCTGACATCTTCTCTTAAATGTTCATTACATAATTAATCAATCCATGTGAATTTCCAGAACAAAGTTATTGGCATTTTTTTTTCTTCAAGGGAATCACCTTAACCATTAGGTTTTTTTTTTTCATTTCCATTAGTTTGACTGGCTTGATTACTTTAACAAACTGTTTGCACCAGCTACGATTCCTAAAAGTGAAATCATTGTTGTGCCTCCGTTGTCTTACTTAAAGAAGGCGTTGGAAATAATAGAGAACACATCAAAAAGGTGAAGTATAAAAACTTTTTAATAAATAATTTCGTTGATAGAATCTGGAGCGGATCCAGATTTACAGCCCTAGTGACATATTACACATACACACAATAACACAAATTTGGCAACGGCCACAATGTGCAGATATGCAGACCTTACAGATAAGCTAATTATAGACTAATGAACATGCAGCCAGCGCGAGCCCCCGGATGAAATTCTCGATCGATCGGCTCCTAGAGCTTTTGGATCCTCATTGGCTTCGTAGGAAACAACTCCATGAGAGTAGTTTAATTTTTTTATTCTGTGCTTAGCGTACTTGCAAATTACATGGTGTGGTACAAGATAAAGAGCGAGATCCAGTGGCTTTCTAAGCCTTTTAGGGACGCTGAGCTAAAGTACAAGCAAGCAACAGCTGGAGCTAAATCTGACAAAGAGCTTTGGAAAAAGTGTGTTAACTCAGCTTTTTCTGCTTTTGATGATATAATATCCGCTGCCTATATCCATGATCACCATGCAGAACTTACAGGGCCAATAAAAATGGTAAGTAATGAGACTTTGAGTAGATTATTGCTGCAGGAATAAAGCTTTTAGCACGAAGATGTAAAGTGTAAGACTAAACCCTTGCACTATCTGCGGTAACGCAAGAAAATAGAAAATAATCGTTCTAGCTAATGAACTATTTTCAATGATGTGGTTTTACAATAAAATGCTTTTACCAAAACTGAGTTACGGGTCTCTCTGACATTGTGGTATTCATTCCATCATTGCTCTTAGGTTGATAGTGCTGCGCAAAGAATACAAACATGGCATCCGGCGTTAAAACGTTCAATTCATAAAATTCATAGCCCGGAATGTACAGCTTGTTCCCCTATTTCGAGTTATGTTTTTCTCAGACTGGTTATTTTTAGATTCATATTTCCCCCAAACGACTTCAAGTTTTACAATAGAACGAAGCTAGCATAGAATACAATATTTTTCTTTTCAATAACGTACACTGAACAGGAGGGAAATGTGTTGTGCGCATGCGCGAACAGTTAATGAGTTCGACCGGCTTCGACTTCAGGTCATTGAATGCGAGAAACTGAGGTTTTCAAAACGGTTTTATTGCTATTTCCAAGGCTGACATTAGTCTTAACTGCCAACAGAATCTAAACGAAGACTTAAATATTTCCCTAATTTTTGAGGGAAGTACGCCCCAGTCCCTTGCTCTATCCAATGTGGCCAAAGTGCACTTCGATAAATTGTTCTATAGCACTTTATTATCACTGCAAGCGAACCTCCCTTTGTTGCCATAAAGGCATTCTGGTATTTACCAGCAACGGTTTCGTGTTTAATTATTGCAAGCACTGAAGGACATCTTCTACGAAAGTAGGGACCATGATAAATACACATGTTATGGTGTCTTTAATATAAAGCTTTGATGAAGATCGAAGACGAAACGTTCCTAGAATAGAGTCTTGAACCTAGTATATTTTCATAAAACTACTTGTATTTGCTAGTTTGATGCTTCATTAACTCGAAATATACTATAGATCTCCAAAGTTTTGTGAGCAGAAATATTAAAAGCTATGATGTCTAAGAGCCTTTCTAAAAAAAATGATTAGCAAAAATGGGGAAGATTATTTTTTAGACCAATTCCTTCGTCATGTTGATCTCAAATGCATAAATAACATAATTTGCTCCCCCAAAAAATCCTATTTGGAATTGCATTTCTCGCATTATCTTCATATGTTTCATAACTCCACAGTTACTAGTTGCAGACCGTAATATATCACTGAGATCAGCTAAGGTTTATAAGGTGGACTATGTGTATAATTGAGTGGGTAATGTGATCGTCCGGGTGAGTGTAGTCTAGAGAAAGACCGCTGTTGGTAGAGACAGACGTTTCGACAACCTGAGCGGAAGTCATCTTCAGAGTACAGTGGAATGAAATGTGTATAATGACATATTGTTAACTCGATTTTGAACATGTTTTTGCTAGCTGTTTGAAATCGATGCCCAAAGAAATTACTGTAAATATTGCAAGCCTTATTAGACATATTTCAAATTTGTGCACTCGCTTTAACTGTAAACAAATGGGGAAATTGTCAAAAATAGCGATTTTAGTGTTGTATGTAAAGGTTATTTACCTTTTGGGGTGCCTGTGTGATTCATCGCTTCACTTCAAGCATAGGAATGTTTGTAAAAATCGGTTTGTAATACCGAAAAAAAATGCTTCCGAATAAAATTCTGATACTTCATAAAGCTTTATTGGAATGATTTTTTGGCAATTTGGGGTCTTGAAACGAACTTTTCGGTTGTTGATTACCACGATCAAGCCGTTACGGTTCAGCGGCCGAGCGCATGCTCATTCACATTTCCTTCCTGTTTGTACACTGTGTACTCTAGCTACAAAAGGTTTTGACCGTACTCGAGCTTTATTAATTGGCTAAGGCGACATTACTTGGCGGGAAAGCCGCTGTAAATATAGACGGTCTGGGAAATGGGCTCCTGTAATTAAAATACAATTTATAATCTTAAACCATCGCCAGAAATTCCGAACCAAAGTGGGCGGGCACTATATTATGCAAAATTAGAATCATGCAAAATAAATGCCAATCATTCTTATTGTCTTATCTCAATTGTAATCGGTTCATATATCACAACTTAGCATTGAACATAAAGGTTTGTTCGCTGCTTTAAATTATTTATCTACGGCAGATATTTTGCTAGCAAAACATCCTAAAAGACCAAGAGGAAGCGGATCAGTTTGGGAAGTCGAAATATTCATTTAAAGACGTAAATTTTCGGCAGTGGTGAGAGAAAGATCGTCTACGACTGTAGAATCACGAAGTTAATCATAAAGTTAGCTTATTGAATAATTCTTTGTTTTCCTCATTTACTGATAAACGTTAATTTATCATACAAGCTTACCAAGATTATTCCACAAAAATGTCCCGAACACCGTATTATTATTATATAAGAATCTTTCCTATCTTTCCTTGATTTTTCAGTCATTTTCAGTAAAAAAAATAACGCCTGCTATGAATACGAAATCTTTTGTTTATGTCGTGCCGGAAGTGTTTCTTTTCAGAGATTCGAAGTCTAATGACTGCAAATATTGAGAGATGAAAAACCGAAATGAGTTTGTGGCCAAACCATTTGAAACTTGGCAGAAATATTGACGAAAGTCCAATCCTTCAAACAAGATTTAAGATAGAGCTATGCGTATTCTTGACCATGATTTTGAGACCAAAATAGTTGAGTGACTTTGCACACTTCCGGTCTTCTTCACTAAAATGGGCACTCGAAATCCCTGTATTTTTGTTGTTGTCAAACCGAATTGTAATTTAAAGTTTTGGTTCTGATTTATTAATTTTATTAAAGCTTGAAGGTTAGTTGTTCAACTTCTAAGATGGCTGCTTCGAAAAAGCAGATAGCAAGTAGTTTTCCTCGATTTTCACATCAACTAAAGCACTTTCTATGGAGGATACTGCCTTTGTGAAGACGTCATTTATGCCATAGTTTAAATCGTAAAAACCGAGCCTGTATCGAGAGGAATTTATCAAAATATTTTGATGAGCAATGGTCTGCTATTTCAACTCGTGAAATACATAGGCGGCAAGGTTTAATACGCACATGTAGGGATAGAAAATTTAGATAAAGTGCAGGTATATTCATCCCTTCCACTAACTGACGTCCTATACATGGCGTCCAAAACTGTTGGTTTACAAAATTCGCAAAACCGACCCGAAAATACAATGTTATAACCCATAGCATAGTAGCTTCTAAACAAACTTTACGTTTATGAGAACTTATCCAGATACCCGGAAGCCTGTGTAAATACAGATATTTTTATTCATGAAGAGATTCAAAATTATTCGCCATACATTTTCTCTAAGAAGGGAGTAAAATTCAATCCGAGAAAATTCTAAGTGCCACGCTCCAACTGCGCATGTCCATTCGAGTTTTCTGGCGATGCTTCAAGAACAAATCATATATACCCCCTGAAACCAAAAGCTACGCATCTCATATACCGAGCAGGTGAGCCCAAGATTTTACCCATGATCACTGACAGGTTTTTCAGCCCTGTCGCAAATTTCATTTCTATGTTTAAAGGCAAAACAAATGTTGAAAGAAGAAATAAAAGCGTTTAAAGAAAACGTCAACTCGCTGACCTGGTTAGATGGTCACACTAGAAGTGGTGTATTTGAAAAGGTAGGTAGCTAAAGACCAGCTTTAGTTGAACAATGACATGAATGAAAATGATGATGATGATCGAAATGCTAAATGCCCTGATTTGGAACCGTCCAGAGTTATTTCAGGATTGAATCTGTGAAATACCTGTACGTGCTCCGACCTCGTAGATCAACCGGTTAGTTTCCCGATTCATTATATAAGTTAACTAACTGCTTAGACTGATTTAAATCAGTCTATGCAGAGCATGTTTCAGGGCATGGCATGATTTAGATGACCTAAAGAGTAGTTTTAGGGTTCAATTTTTGACTTCGCTACTACCACCCTAAACTTTATAGATAAACTAGATACGTCTATAGGTTATTCATGGCTCAATCTGTGGAATAGTTACACATAGTTACATTGACCAGGCCAGAGGTTGTTCAAGAGGTTTTTTTTTTTTTTGTATTTGAACAGCTTGACGGTATGGGTAAAAGGGTCGGCTTTCCTGATTACATGTTGGACAGCAAAAAAATGGCTACTATTTTCAAAAAGTACCGAGGTGTAAGTATATGATTCTGGGACATTTATTGCTGTCTGTTACCGATCAAAGACTCATTAGATATGTCATTTTCGATTACCAGCTAAAGATCAGTAGAAAAGAATATTTCAAGAACAAAGTGTCCATCATTAAGAATAAACAGCAACAAAAACTAGAATCCTTCAGAAAGCCAACTGATGAAACAATGTAAGTACAACTCTTAATGAGACACGATAAATATTAAGTCAAAGAAAGTGTTGTTCTTGCCACTTTTTGAAGGTTTACTGTGGTTTGATAAATTTAAGCTACATTGAATCCTTTTAGCGGACGGTTAAATTATGCATAAAACGCAATCCTTAGTGATAGCATGACAGAGGTTGCTTTATGCGTTCATAAGGCTGCTTTCTCTAAAATTCAAACCTGAATTCAAACCTATTGATTGGACCTCATTTGCATTAGATTCGGCACATGTGAAATTCGACGTCTAAACCGTCCCGTACACGAAGGAATTTTTGTTTCATGGTTCATTTAAGTAAAATCACTCTAGTGAGCTATATAAAAACCATGAGAAATTCGTACAGGAACCTTTCGATGACTAACTCTGCATCCTTAATATTTTAAATACCAAATATTATTATCAATATTGATAATAAATATCAATAATATTATCAATCAAAAAAAAAAGATTCTTGAGTAAAAAATAATAATATTTAAGTGTTTTTAATTGTGACTTTTTTTTACAGATGGGATATTTTCACTCCACTTACAGGAAATGTCCTTTACGTTACCGTACAGAATAAATTGAGTAAGTAATATACACTATTATGAAGATTTTCATCTAAATTTACGTTCAGTTAGCTTATACTGATTCCACTCTTGATTTCGTTGAATAAAGCCATTCCAGCAGCCGTTATTGGGCCACCATTCTTCTTTCTTAACGAATTCCTAAGGTAAGAAAAAAAAAAATATTTGCAACAATTGTTTTGGATATTATTCTAAATTCTTATTTTCTATTATTCTTATTATAGGAAATTAACGTTCCATGAATTTCAAATGACAAAAAAGTGTCAAATTTTAAAATATTTGTTATTTCAAAACATCGCCTTAATTCAAGTCATGTTAATTGCTTTTAATGTTAATTTCCATATCATTAATAAAGTGGAACGTTAATATTCACGATATGAATTTCTAGCAATTTTATCCGCAATTTTCTTTTGAAAAAATATTTATCTATAACTGGACATTACACCTAGTCACTTAGGGTGACTTCCTACTTGTGAACGTTCAATTTGAGCCCACGATGTCGGGGCACAAAAACCGCTCAATATCGCATAACAACCTTCCAAATTGTATTGAGGAACCATACACGTTTCGAATTCAAAAAGGGCTAAAAACCCCAAATTTTGCACGGGACTCTATGTCTTTCTTCAAATATCCTAAAACAACAGGTAAAAATCAATCTTTTGAGAAAGTTTGAAAAGCACGTAATTATTAGGACTCATAAAAAGGCGTTTTTTGTTGTCGTTTGAGTACAATTTTCGGTTTATTGAGCTAACAAGATGCTGAATGTTTAGCTTATTTTTAAAACTTTCTTCAAATATTTTGTCAGTCTCCGACAATTATGTTTAGTTAAGTTGATTTCCTGAGAAAATTACTTCCAGGCATTTTTTTTTTTTTTTTTTTTTTGATGTTTGATTTCTTTATGGCGAAGCTTGATTTCCGCCATTTTTCTTTCGAAAACTTGTCAAGATGGTCATATTCAAAATTCATTTCCCATCCAGCTGAGCTGACCTTCCGAACAAACTCAAAATCAACCAATCAGAATTTAGGATTCGACATCGAATTGTGATTAGCATTTCCCTTTATTCTGCCAAGATAATTTATGAAATACGAGTTTTACCTTCTTTAAATTAATCGTAAACGCTAGTCTAACTCATGGTGGAATTTTATTTCAAATCCTTATTATCAATTATTTAGAGAGTGTACTTGAAACCACGTAAAGTACTCCCAAACGAACTGGAAATCTGTTCTATTGTATTTCTAGATCGATTGCAACACTGTACCAGTGTCCTTGTCCTTGGACAAATTTCAGTGTTGCAATTGGTCTAGAAATACAATTTCCTCCTAAATAATTTATTAGGATTTGAAGTCATTCAAAGTCCTCCAATTCGGACTTGACGGGTTTTCAACGTCCTTGCAATTGTTCCAGTTGCGCGAACTTTGAAAACCTGTCAAGTCCTCATTGTCGGACTTTAAACATTACTTCAATCAACAAGAAAAGTCTACATTGTATACTCGGAAGATGCTTGAAAAATGCTAACCAAAAATAGTGACTCATAATTCCTTTCGGGGAAGGCCATCAACTCAGCTGGATTACAAACTCAACGTATCCGATAAGCAGAGTTGCAGAAGCTCGTCATAATGGCGTTGCTTATATTCAACCCCGCCGCATGGTTCGAAAAGATTGAGATTGAAAGTTCATTAATGAATCTGCACGTATTCGAGGAACACTCGGTAGACAGATGCCGTGTGTACACATGTATTGTACGAATACAGATTAATGTTTACTGTGACATACACTTTGGATACATATATCAGGTCTTAATTAGCACTTCTGGGCACTTATCCACTTAAACTAAAAATAAGGTTATGGAAATAATTTCTACTTACAGAGCTTATAATTTGGGCAACTTTGGTTCAGTTATGAACCACGTATTGGTATATGGCTTTAGCATACGCGGTAAGTCATTACATACGTAAAACACTTTATATGAGCAATACTAAGGATGAGTTCTTTATATAAAAAAATAGCCATATTAGTATTTGTTTGATATAAGCTAATATTAATTTCAAGTTAAGATTTTGAAAAAGCCTCACCAAGGACAGTCTCACATACAATCAACGACAACCCAAAAAATCTCGTTGACTAACGCTCATATCTTCCGTTTTGCATGCTGTCTTTAACTTATGATATTCTTTTTTTAACAAACTCCCCACGACAGTGACGTAGGAACCTCTATTGGTAGTAAAAGTGGACCAAAAGTTCGTGAACTATTCATGATATTTGAAGCTGTCCAATCAACTTGCAGATCGAACTTATATGATGAATTTTTTTCTCCTTGCGAATTTTGAAGAAAAAAACATGCATTTGCCCGCGAATGTCCGTAAAACAGTAGACAAAACAAAAATTGTACTGGGAATTCCGCTTTTAGGTAGTGTCTAAATTTATATTCAGTCAATGCGCGCTCTTTGATCGAGAAAAATGAGAACAGGAAGTATAATGAAATTTTACAACATGCCTCAGTCTGATAGTGTTGAATTTTAACAAACAATTCAACACAGTCCTTTGACGGCATTAATAATATAAAAGTATAGATATTAATGATATGATATATTTTTGTGTCGCAGGTAAAAGTTATGACAAGGATGGAAAACCTAAAAACTGGTGGTCAAACAATTCGCTTATAGAATTCAATAAAAGAGTAAAATGCTACCATAATCAATACTCCAAGTACAGGATATTTGGAAAATATCCTGTAAGAATTAATTGAAGAATTCAAACAATCTATGAGTGCCTCAAATATTCAAATTAGAATGTTTATAGCTAACCATGGTAATAGCTGATTTTTTAAAAATTTTTATATTATTTTTTTAATTTTAATCAGATAAATTTAGAAAATACAGCTAATGAGAATATGGTAGACAACGAAGGCTTGAAGATAGCAATCAAGGTACAACAAGTGTATATGTATTTGTTGAATATCAAAATCAAGTGACAAGACAGTACCGGTGTTCCTTGTTTGGGGGCGAGGGAACTTGGAATGAAGCGGGTGTTGTCTATTGCAGGCCATAACTTAAGATGGGCCTTACCTTTTTATTACTCACGGTTGCTAGGGAAAGGATTTAGACATCTCTAAGAGGTTTTTCTTATGTTTTAAGCTAATGATAAAAACAATTTGTGAAGTGGATAGTTTTCTGATGTGTGATGACTTCATCACTCCTACGTATTTTATGACGTTATATTTCATTAAAAATAAAAAAAAACTATAGTGATTTGATCGGTTTAACCCAAAAATAAGAGAAATTATTGTTGACATGAAATGGAACAAAGTTAACCGTGGTTTTTACGTGGTTAAGCGAGTGGAAAAGTATTTTGATTTGGAAATTTCAACATGACTTTGTAGTCTGGCCTTTTCATTGTTTTCTATTTTTTGAATGAAATATGAAGTCATAAATTACGTAAGAGTAATGACGTCATCACAAATATCAGAAAGCGATCCATTTCACAACTGAATTGCTTTTAATTATGAAGTTAAAACATAAGAAAAACCTCCAAGATATTTTTTAAATCCTTTCCATAGCGACCGTGCCTGGGAAATAGATAACCATCCCTTAAACAGGTGAATTCGAAAAATCTATAGTTTCAGCTAAAACGGTAACCGCTGAAAAAAAGAAAATGATCGACATTTTTTTTTTTTTTTTTTTTTTTCAAAAACGAAGACATAAGTTATTTGGTTGGAGAAATTAGATAAAACTTTACCCTTTCGTGCTTCATTTCTTTTGCTCAATACATAACATTATTAATCAGTAAATATTTTTCAGGCGTATTACAACTGGGCAGCGGAGCATCCCAGTGAAACATGGCAGCTACCAGGACTGAATCTCACCAATGAACAACTGTTCTTCGTGGGATTTGCTCAGGTTAGATACAACAAATAATAATAATAACAAAATTAATAAAAGAAAATCTAAATACTACTGAGTCTTTATTTGAATAAACAAGGTGGTAAATTAAGGGGAACTTTATCTTTTAATCGTTTTAAGTTAGCTATTATCAATACTTAATTTTTTTATTATAGTTTTATATATCATTGTTTTTTTATTCAATATGCATTCATAGTTTTAACTTTTACTTATATATATTTCGTACTTATATATTCCTATACTTATAACTCCAAAATTCCTCGAAATAAATTTAAATCCCTTGGTTATAAACAGAGGTATTGCAGTTCCTCCACTCGTGAACGGCGCATCCAGGATAGCAAAAGTAAACCACATGCAGATTTTCAATTCAGGTTAGTTCATTGGCCATATTACCCTATACATTCAACTCTCGCCTTGCGGACAACGATATGTCAGATATCGAACTTCACTTGAGCCGAATGCATTAAAAACAATGAATGAAAATGCGGTCTTCTTTGAAGGCATAATTTACGATATCATGCTCAATCTGATCCAATAATTGTTTATGATTATAATAGTACAGTCTTTATCTGACAACCAAACAATTTTCAAGTGTTTTCGTGACCATTTGTTCATTTTTAACAGGATCATTGGTCCGTTGGCAAATTCCTGCGAGTTCGCCAAAGCATTCAAGTGCAAAATCAACAGCCCAATGAATCCTGTCAAGAAATGCTATCTCTGGAGTAAAGAAGGTCTATTGGTCTAAAGGGATAGTATAACAGTATGGTCCAATGTTAAACATAATAATTGTTAATATATGTACCAGCATTCAAATGCCAGACATGCTTGGTATTAAAAAAAGAAGTTCATTTAATATTATTGCGTGAATAAAATAATCAATGCATTACAAGAAATTGCCTTGTTTCAATTGATGTATTAATTACTGGGTTACCTGTGGTAGCCCAGTCGTAAAATGCCCTTGTTTTTTTTTTATTTCTGATTCCTTAACGACAAAATGGCAAACCTGCGCCTTTAAGCTGTACTCACGATGATAGATCCTTCATCACACTCGAGTCCATTCTATAACCCTTACTCATAATATACCTTAGTTATCTAGCAAAATATTTCAATTCTGGAAAAGTTTTCAGTTTTTTTAAAAACAGAGTTTTTTCCTTATCTAAGTTTTGAAATGCAGTGCGCACTGACAACGATTTTAATAGTATGATAATTTTAATGATAATAATAATAATAATAATAATAATGATCTCTATTTATTTAAACAGGGTTAATCATAGACACTCTGTTATCAATAGGAGCCCTACAATTAAAACACTAAAAATACGCTAGATATATATAAACTATTAAAATACTAAGAATAAGATATGAAAAACAAGAAAAGTGGGAAAATATACAAACCTAGCTAAGCGAAGAAGAAGATATTATAAAGTTAATCTAAAATGCTAAAATGTATGATTACTTACTTAAAGAATTATTAAAAACTAAACAGCCATAATGATTTTCTTGGCGGCTTCTATCCTGACAGATGGTAAATGTAGGAATTCACTTCTTCTAGTGGCTCTGGAATTAATGAATTATATAACTTATTCGCGGCATAAATCGTAAGATTTTTTCTGCGACGACCAAGCCGGCATACCAATTCGCTCGCCAGCTTTTGAAATTATATAGCTTATATGGATTTTCCAGGAAAGACTATCGTCTAAAACAACACCAAGGTATTTGAATTCATAAACACTACTTATTTCATATGTACCAATAGATACGATAATATTATCATTAGTTCTAGAAAGTCTGGCGTCTGTGCCAAAAATTACAAACTCTGTCTTACTCTTATCAATAAAAGGAAAAGGAGTTTAGCGTCCAGTTATTGATTTCATTCAACTCAGCGTTCAGTGTTCTTTCAATGACTCACAATTTCGCATGAAATAGCTTCTAAATTCCATTATTTCAGTTGACAAAAAGTTACTCTGTAGAATTGCTAACACTACATCTATTTCTTAACCAACTAAAGCTGACACAAACAATATAATATAAAATTGCTTTGAAGAGGGGAAAACTTATAAATCACTTAAGTAAATGGAAAAAAAACTAATTACTACTTTAAATATTCAGAGTATACTTTGTAAAATGCTCTCACATCTGAAAAACTAGTATTCTTTTATTAACCTTGTTAGCCACAACATTAATTTTGCCAGTAATCTTTAAAATTTACTCGCTTATGTTATCTG
This sequence comes from Anthopleura sola, assembly GCA_023349425.1. Classification (NCBI taxonomy): domain Eukaryota; kingdom Metazoa; phylum Cnidaria; class Anthozoa; order Actiniaria; family Actiniidae; genus Anthopleura; species Anthopleura sola. Next base: position 6,243,848 of record JALHLI010000005.1, read on the forward strand.
TTTTTCATAAAGTAAAAATTGAAACGAATTTCTCGTCTTCAGTAACAAATAATAAAGCAAAAATGGGTGAAAAATGTTCTTGAGTCAAATAGTCCATGCATGCCACAACTGTATTTAAAATGTAGTGTTATGCCAGTAATCAATAAAAGTTATTTGCTCATGAGTTTGATAGTCGTTTAGCTAGCAAACTAATTCGAACAATAGCTGCAACTCAGTGCTTTCTAACGTCACTTCGCAGTTTTCATGATGGTAAATAAGAACCCATTATTCGTTTAACTATGCACTAAAAGTTAGATTTAAAAAATACTCTAAAATATCCTGACGATTTAAAAGAGCATTTTAAAAATTAAATTTGGGATGCATTTTCTTGGTACTTCCTTACTTTTATTATAGAAGGAGTCCAGAAATGGACAGCAACTGGGTACGGAAACAAGTCGAGGCTGATCAATGGGCTAGGTACCACAGTAACGAGCTTAGAATAATAATAATAATAATAATAATAATAATAATAATAATAATAATAATAATAATAATAATAGGGAAAAAAAAGAAGAAAGAAAAACGAGAGAAGAGCTTGTTCTCTTTCAGAGCGCAGATTTCTTTCTTCAGGACGTATCTTTGGGATGTTTATTTTATACTTTAATGGTAAACCCAAGTTATAATAGTTGGAAGGTCAGTTGAAAGAAGACGACACTAGACATGTTTGTAATGCTTTAATCATTTTATTCAGTCAATAATAATTCTTCTGTGTTTAGTACCAAGCATATGCGGTGATTGCAAGCTGGTATGTTAACAATGGTTAGTTTTAACAACTGGGGCCACACTGTTAGACCAATGGTCCATCTTTACTCCAGAGAGAGCATTTGTTGGTTGGATTCATTGTGCTTTGCTTTTTGCACCTGAATGCAGCGCTGAACTCGACGGAATTTGCCAAGGGACCAATGACCCTGTTAAAATGATAAACATGTTAGTTGAATTCAGAGTAGGGTAGTTTCAAAAACTTTACCAGCCGTAGAACAAACCTGAATTTATAATCCGCAAACGGGAAACCACGATTCATGGAATATCGTTGTTCAGGTGTAGCCTGACCACACATTTTCTGTGTATAGCAATGAAAATAAGCAAAATTACTTTATATTTTAAAGCCAAAAAAAAAAAAAATCTAAATGGTACGCGCGGAATGTTACCATGCCTTTTTAGCTGCGATACCAAGGCGAGAAGCACTTTGCATGCCCCCGGGACGGTAGATGGCTATAGGTTCTAGGGTTCCGACCTCATTTGCTAAGTTACGCAGTACCAGTCGGTGCTAGACAAAATTTTGACACCTCCCTTTTGATGACGTTTCCACAGAATTACAGTTCAATCCCGTAGCTTAATCACAGCCTCTGTAAAATTCATGTTCCATAATCTAACTGCGCCGTTAGGAGGGGTTATGTACTTCTTTTTAACGAATACCAGTCACAGAAGTATACAGTGAAGTGAAGTGAAGTGAAGCGAAGTGTGAAGTGAGGGTGGAGGATCCAACAGAGAAACACTAGAGCAAGGGTCAATTAACAACTCTTACGGTATATTCGTACCCAGACCAAGAATTAGTAGAGGCTTAAAATTGAATGTAGGTACAAACAAAAGACTTGACGCTAACCTGAGCAAATCCAACGTAAAACAGCTGTTCATTGGTCAAAGTCACTCCCTGCAGCCGCCATGTTTCACTTGGATTTTCCCTTGCCCAGTTGTAATACGCCTGAAGAAATACACATATCTTGATTACGAACGTGTATGAACGACAGTGTGGAAAAAAAGAACATTAATTTTGTCGTTGCTAGCTAGTGTGAAAAATATTTCCATCCCCACCCCCCCCTCCCCTCGGTAAAACCACTTTATTTGTTAAGCTCTAGATGTTCAGGCCTGCAATACAGAAAAGGCGTTTCCAGATTGTTGGCGTAGGAAACGAATGCTCCCGCGCTCCGAACAAGGAACAACTTTCCTGTTTCGTAACTTGATTCCGTTATTCAACAAATACATTTGTGTTACCTTGAGTGCTATCGTCAAGCCTCCGTTGTCTGCAACATTCTCTTCAGCTGTATTCTTTCCGTTGATCTAATAACACAACATTAAACCGTTACCATGATTACCAATACACATCATTGTATAAAGGTTTGAGGCACAGATTGGTTGAATTTTTCTATCAATTCTTACCGGCCATTTTCCTAATACCCTGTATCCGGAGTATTGATTTTCGTAGCATTTTACTTTTCTAACAAATCCTTGACGAGAATTCGATGACCACGAATTTCTACCTGTCAAACAAACACATAATCTATATGTTGATGACCCATCAATACAAAGATACCATAATAATAATATTAATAATACTACTAATAATAATAATTTAATAAGAAAACTAAAGAAACAAAATTCTGCTGACCACATTATCAAAGCGAAATGTAAATGCGAAAGTACAGATGTAGACTTATAAAGAGATTCAAAACAATAGAACAAAAGAAACGAAAACAGCTAAGTAAAGAGTTTAGCATTGATGGAGTCTGATTGGATGTTTAAATTAGGCTTAAATTTACGGATGAATAACATCTCATAAATTCTACAGTCTCTTTCACTTTGGCATTTTTTCATAACAGTAAAGCTATTATGAATGTCCGTGTTAGTCATTCGACCATGCATGTCCTTAAGATGTTTAGCGATCGAGGATGAGTCACGCGAGTAATAATAATAATAATGATAATAATAATAATAATAATAATACAATACAACTAATAATAGCTTGATATATATGCAAAAGGGACTTAACGACTTACCAAAATTGCCAAAACCATGCAACACGTGGTAGCCAACAACTGAACCCAAGTTGCCCAAGTTATAAGCTCTGTAAGTAAAAACATTTACATAGTTCGAAGTAAAAGTTCGAAATATATATAACAAAATACAGCCACCCGGTTAGCTCAGTTGGTACGAGCGTCGGTCTGTTGTGCGGGAGGTCGTGGCTTGAGTCCCGTCAGGACCAACACTCAGGCTGCCTTTGTTATCGCATTTCAAATGGTTAGACCTTCAAGTCTTCTCGGATACGGACTTTAAACCGTAGGACATAATGATTAGTAGCTGTTGCGCTAAGAGGTATTTAGTGAACACGGTCGCGAAGGTCCCCTGGTTGCTTCATTTAGAATTCATACAACACACAACAGCTTTTCGTTTTTGTCTTGATAGCGACTGCCAGTTATAGAATAACGAATTTTTCCATTACAAGAAAGAGCTATAAGAAGTTATTTAGAATAAGAATCTCAAAAAAATGTCTTTAAATACACTTGTTATTTTTTTCCTTACCGTAGGAATTCACTAGGAAATACAAATGGTGGCTGAAGAATCGCTGCTGGGAGAGCTTTATTCAACAAAAACAAGATTTCAATCAGTGGATAGTCCAATTTAAATTTAGATGTAAAAGCTCATGCAAGTTTATATTACTTACTCAAAACATTTTCAGCAACATCGTAAATACCAATTGCATGGAGAGGAGATGGAATCCATCTGAAAAAATCAAAATGCATCATGTGCAAAAAATGTTAACCAAAGAATACTATTGATAATGCTCACGGTAAAGAGCCCTTGATAAGATGAGGCAGGGCTGTGAAACTTGCTCTTTTTGGCGCCAAAATTATATTCCAAAAATTCATTCTATAGTATCTCGGACAAAATAAGTTTTCGGCACGAAACATGTTCACAAGTAGCTTCAATTAAAAGCAGTTGAATTTCAACTGAAGGAGCTACCAACATTAAATATTGGAGCTTTACCTTTTGACAGGTTTCTCCGTCGAGGTACTGAATTTTGAATTTTAACATCTTTTCGACAAAGAGTTTGCACAAAAAAAATAATCATAACTCAAAAACTAAAAGGGCTATGGAAGTAATTTTCTAAGGACATCTACTTTCAACAATTATTTTCGAAGAAAAACCAAAAATATTTGAAGAAAGTTTTAAGATTAAGCTCAAAATTCAGCAATTTGTTAGGTTATTGAACCAAAAAACGTTCTCAAACAAGAACAACAACAAAAAACACGAACGCTTTTTTATACGTTTTTCTCAAAATTTGACAAAAGGTTGCATTTTACCTGTTGTTTTAGGAAATTCCGTTAAAACAAATATATAGAGTCCCGTGCAAAAATTTTAGGGTTTTACCTTTTTGAATTTGAAAACGTGTATAAAATGCCTCAATAAAATGTTGGAAGATTATTATTCAGTTTCGAGCGTTTTCTTGTCCACGCGCACGTAGCTGTGGGCTCAAACGCCCTAGAGTAGTCACTTACCTAAAATGCTGTATGTGATAAAAAGTTAAATTTTACACCGTAAAAAATAAGAGAGATCACTTACTGACGTATTCGGACGCTAGTCCTTCGTCGGAGTAAAAGAGGAAATGTTGTATACTTACAGTGTATCATCCTTTGGCCTTTTGAAGTTTTTTAGCATTTGTTTCTTTTCCTGCTTTAAGATGGACACTTCGTTTTTGAAATATGTGTCTTTTCTCAGTGTTAGCTGATAATAGAAGATGGCAATTCTAATGAGTCATTGATCGATAACACACCATAATAAATGTACCAAAATCATGTACTTACACCATGGTACTTTTGAAATATAGCTGCAATTTTTGTCCTGTTCAACATGTAATCAGGAAAGCTGATCTTTGTTCTTATGCTGTCAACCTGTTTAACAGCACCAAAAAAAGAAAAAGAAATAAAAAAGGAGCTCTGATTTCATATAACCTCTGGACCGATTTTAAAGTCAGGGCATAGCTAATTCACAGATCGAGCCATAAGATAATCACGTTGACCGATCTAAGTTAGGGGACAGCTAAACCACAGATGGCGATCGAACCCTGAAATTCGAAATAGCATTTGGACTGATCTAAGTCAGAGCACATCTAACTCAGATAACCCTGAAACGACCCCCCAGCTAACTCTTACTGATATGAATAACTAAACTTAGAAATTAAACTCTAAAATCAGATATAAAACCCTGTCATTGCCTTTGTTCAACTTTTCAAGGTTTCTATTCACACTGTGTCCTCTATTGTGTCCTCTACACCATGCGATGCCCGTACTCGAGCTTTGCTGATTGGCCAAGGCGACATTTCTTGGTGGCCTTTGTAAATATAGACAGTGTGGGAAAACGATAACTTCTAAGGTAGATATGAGTTGTATGCTCAGGAGGAAATTGAACTTAAGCTGGTCTTTCAGTCCTACCTTTTGACGTATTTCAGTTTTAGTGGCATCATCTAACCAGGTTATCGCGTTGACGTTTTCTTTAAAAGCTTGAATGTCTTCATTGAAAATTTTGTTTGTCTTTATACAAAGAAAAAAGAGATTAGAGACAAGGCTGAAAATGAGTCAACAGTCGATGGAGCAATATGTGACGGCAGGCATTAATCATTTCAATATAATAAAAAAAATATGCAAGTATTAATAGTCCATTGGTTATCAAATAAAGGGATCGTGAGAGTGCTTTTACATGTATACTCTCACACCGTAAATTATTCCCAGCCCTTTGATGTAACCTCACACGCTCGACAGCAAACACGGAACAAAACTTCGCAATTACCCAAAATAGGTGTCTACATAACAACTATCCATGTCGCTCCTGGCTACAACGGAGGATTAATTCCAATACATATCTTATTAACCAATGACAATGGTAGCAGGGATAATGTAGTACTAGATAGACTAGATTGTTTTCAACTTGCGTGCGTTGCACATAGTGCAAGGGATAAGCTGAATATATTAAAGAAATATTTTGAAATGGGATAGTCTCTATCCGGATACCTTTGAACTAGACAATTGACCTGCTTAATCTACTCAAATTCCGATCACTTACCATATTCCTTGGCCTTCTAAGTTGTGCATGGTGATCATTGACATATCCAGCTGATATTATATCATCAAAAGCATAAAAAGCTGATCCAACACACGTTTTCCATCGTGGTTTGCCAGATACAGTTCCCGTTAATGCCTTCCTGTACCTTAGCTGCGCATCCCTAAAAGGCGAAGAAAGCCAATCCAGCTCATTCTGTATCACGTACCATACCATATAATTGGCCAATACGCTGAAAACAAAATAAAGATGAGACTAATTAATAAACTGTTTTCATTGCGCTGTTTTCTGTGAAATGAATGAGGATCCAGAATTCTGGGGCGGATCCAGAATTTCATCATTATATTAGCCTACAAGTAGCCCAGTAAGGTAAGCCAGTCTCCATTTTATGGGAAATCTGAATTTTTGGATGCAATTTCAGTGGAGCTGCAGCCCCGTAGTGGATGTTATTATCAAAATAGGATATGTTTTATAATACTTCACCTCTTTGGTGTTTTCTGTATTATTTTCATCGCCTTCTTCAGGTAGGACAGCGCAGGCACGTAAATGACTTCACTTTTAGGAATCGATGTTGGTGCAAACAGTCTAGTATAGTAATCAATCCAGTTGAACTGATGAAAAATAAAAAATAATGAATTTTATTCCAATTAGCCTTAGCTGTCTTATTTTACTCACAAGGAAATAAAATTTTGTAGAAGTATTAACATGCTGTCTTCATGCAAAGGCCCTACAAGGATGCAGAGTGGTATTGAAGTCAATTTAAAGGTAAGAAAATGATCAAATAATTTAAAGATTGAGTTAGAGAGGCAGAATCGATAATAAAAAGAGGCTATGGTGCATTATTTTATTATATAAAGGTTTTGTAGCCATGTTAGATGGGAGGAATAGAATAGTTCTACATGAAAAATAATTCCATTCCAAAGAGAAAAGGGAGTTTTATGTTCTGCCGTTTACATGGGCGCCTTCTCGCGATAATAAAACAATTCTGTTCCTACTTTTCGAGAGTTCCGTTGAAAAGGGAAAATAAAAAAATCTATTTTATTTATTAAACTGTTTTGAATGATTGCAATACATTTGATACATGTAACAGGTTCAAATTGATTACGATTGGAGATCTGAGCCACACATTACCTCAGGCACTTCTCGTTGAAGGTTTCGAAGAGTTATATTATTCCATTGTGCTGCAAGCCATTCGGCAGTATTTAAAGATACCTACAAATGAATATGAGAGAGTAAGCTTCGACAAGAAACATATTTTTTTTGCTTCTACCAAAGTTGTTTAAAGTATAATCATGCAACAACAAAAAACTTTACTCACGCTTGCGAGTTGGGCTTCAAAACGAATGATCTTATCTGCTTCCGTGGCAGCGGTTTTGGCATTAACACCCAACAGAACCAAAACATCAATGATCCGCTGCCTGTGTGCTAAGATTGTCTAGAGAAAGAAATATGCCGTTAAATGTTCCGTTAAAATTGATCGTGAAAATTAAAAGTGATACCTAATTAGCACGTTACAACAGAGAAGTATACTAATCTTAACGTGGTTATTTACCTTTGAAGACAGATTCTGATAATATATTTTCCGTAGCGATGGTCCAGCTTGCATTAACTAAAGGATAAGAACAATAAAGTATTAATCAATAATTAGACTAGTTACAAAAAAATCAATAAAATAAAAATAAAAATCAATAAAATAAAATGAAAAAACGTAATTGCGAGATTAATTAAGTAAGTTTAGATCCACTCTTTCAGGGTTTTTATTAAAATGTATGACAAACTAATTTTTGGTAAAACGGTTTCTCAACTCCATCAATAGGTTACTTACAGAGGTTAATGTAGATGTTTTTAGCCAAAACACAGGCCCTCTACGGGGTTTGATTTTATGAATAGAAAGAAGGGCATCCTGAAATTTCCACGCATTTTCATCCCAGTTTCCACTGAGGCTCCATCCTCCAAGTTCTTTAATACGTTTTCTCAGAGGTGCGTCACCAAGATTATCAATGGTCGTTAAGTCCATGCAGGAGTGGTACAAGTGTGATGGCAATTTCTCTACGTCTATGGTCACTCCGTTTATTTTTATGCTTTCCGTTTCTAATTTCCTTTTCTTATATTTCTCTGATTCATTTTCCGCTATATCTTGGACAGAATAGTATGAGTCTCCAGGCGGTGTTGGATTGGTTATCGGCCATCTTCCACAAGCGTACTCATAAAAGTTATCGCAGGGGTCCACGGTCAGGTTCATGGAGCTTTTGATTTTATTGGCTGCGTCAATGCATTCCTTGGTGTTACAAACCCTAGATTGAGTGTTGGTTTTGGCTGATGCCTGTACATCTCTTGGGGATCGAACGCCATTGGAACCTTGGTCAAAGCTGATAATCTTGCTCTCACTTGCTGCTACGTGGATCATGGATATTACCAGGAAGACTGTCAAGAAGTGAGGACCATGGATTGAAGACCATCGCTTGTTTTCTTGTCTCCCGGTGCTACCACCATATTCATGTCTTCCCATCACGACTACACCGATTCTTGCGTTTCTGTTATTATACTAGCTTTCCTTCTCATCAAAGTGTGTTACTAGAACTGTTGGATGTTCAATCGAGTTGTTGTTTAAATATACTTGTATGGCTTTTCTGTACCTGTGAAACTTCACACGTGTATCCCACCTGTTTAAAAAAGTTTTTAAGCTACCTCAATTTTGGTCGAATTCCAATCATTCCTGGAATTTTTTTCCTTTAGTTGATCAGAAATACCTGCTGCTATCTTCTAATCACTGAAAAGTACATTTTGGTTGCTATTCCATGACTAATTTTGTTATTTCGTGGCAAAGGCTCTATGGGTTTCCCTATTTTTGCTACAATTGCAACCAAGTATAACCATTATAATCACCGACAAGGCAAAGTATTCCACTTGATTCAAAGTGCTTCATGAAAGTTTCCTATTTACCATAACGTGATTTTTTATTTCTTGTCATTATCTATCATCATTGTATGTCATCTTACCTGTTAAGAAGCACTACCGCAATGACAAGACTTCTTAAACTGACATATTATCTGTTTAGATTTTTTCATTAGAAAGAAAACTATCAGCTGTCTTAAGACTTACTAATATGCTCTGGTTTAATTTTACGTCATGCATCCAATTTTGAAGGAATCAAAAACAAATTTCAAAGGCTTTCTTGTTTTCCTATTCCCTTTTAAAATATCCCATTGATATGGAATATTTTAGTTTTCCTGGATTCTCAAGGTTTTTCTCCTTCAACAAAATTTAACTTGTATGGTACGAAGTTTGACTGTACTTAGAATAAATTATCCGCCTTAGATACATAAAGGAAAACAATAATAATAATAATAATAATAATAATAATAATAATAGTTTTACACTCAAAAACAAGTAATTATCGTGATGATTATATTCATTAATGTTTAGCAAAAGCATAGGCACACCACCAAATTATATTCAGTCCGTGTAAGGATCAAGCAAGGTTGGAAATTGCCCAATAAACTAAAAAATACGGTAATATAATGTTAATTTCACGAATCCCTATATATGAATATTTTTTTGATCGGTCAAAATTCCAGCTTGTCTTGTGAGGGGAAGAAACCTCCTTGTACGAAGTACATTTGTGTTGAAGGAGGAAGTTCTTACAGACTCCTTGTAGACATCCTGCTAAAGACAGTACATAAAAATAAATAAAATAAAATAAAAATGAATAGTTTTTTTGGTAAGTCCAAATTCTATGGCCAGCTTGTCTTGTAAAATATAAAGGGAAGAAACCGCCCTGTATGAAGAAAATTTGTGTTGAAGGAAGAAGCTATTATTTATTCCTTATAGACATCCTGCTAAAGATGGTACATAAAATAAGAAAGTTGAACAAAGGGCTTAATCTTACGTAAATCGTCCTCCGTCATTCAATTAGTACTAGGTAGCTAGGTCTCACACACCATGGGCCATCATTTGGCAAAATTACTTTTTCACTGTACTTAGACTTAATAGTCTACAAAAGCTGTTTTGCAGATCAAAAAAAATTGTGAAGGTAAAACTCGATGGGGTTTTCTTAGCACTCATCTTTCAAAATGAAATTACAAATTCGAGAGTTCACACAAACTTTGGAAAAAGAAACCTTTCCCAGGTTCTAAGAAAAAGAACACATTTTCAAATTTGCAAGTTTTTTAATGTGCAATCGTTGATAATTTTTCCAGTTCGAGTTCAAAATAACGTTTTTATGGTTTACATTTTTTCTTTATCGGTAAATGAAACCTGTATCTCACCTGTTTAAAAAGTTTTTAAAAACCTGCATCTTTTTCCAATTCCATTTATTGCTTGTCACTTTATTTTTTTAGCTGTCAAGAATTACCTGCTGCTCTGTTGTAATTTCTGAACACTGCATTTTGGTCACTATTCCATGACTTTTGATTTCTTCTTCACATTGCAAAGTTTTTGTGTATTTACAGTTCACCTTGATTCTTGATTTTTGATTTTAAAACATTTTTGATACAACTGTAACAATTAGAGCGCAAACACTAAATCCGTGAAATAAAATTTGAATTGTTAGTGCAGTGCGTAATAGATTTATTATTTGACTTTTAGTGACCATCACTTAACGAGAACAGTTTGAATTCACATCAGACATCAAATTGTACACAAGAGACAGAATAGAAAGCTCGTTATCGTTTTTGTACATAGAACGCTTTTTTGTACGCTCTTATAATTACGTTGTTGTTAAACTTTCTCAAAAGATTGCTTTTTACCTCTTCGGTTTTAGAAATTTCAAAGAAAAACAGAGAGTCCCGAGCAAAATCTTAGGGTTTTGCTCTGTTGAAATTTAAAAGGTGTGTGATTCTTCAATATAATTTAGAAGGATGTTATACGATTTTGAACGGGTTTTGTGCGCGCAAGCACAGTGAGCTCAAATTGAACATTCAAAAGTAGTCAGCTATAATATCAGAAATAGTAACCTAAGAATAATTATATTTTATTATTGTTTCTGTCTTCTTGTTGCGCCCTTCAGGTACGCGTGAGCCAAATTTCGCGCTGACTTTTCAATACTATTCTAACAGAAAATATCATTCAAGACAGAAAACTGAAAGATGCCCTAAGAATTGCTTTTAGATCCTAACTTAATATTAGGGTCGAGCGCACTTGAATTTTAGAAATGAAAATAATATTTAAAATTAAATAATAATCACTCTCTCAGATCAAACAAGTAGAAATATATAGTTTTGGAAAGTTTTAGTTTATTGCTATAAAGAGAATTCCAGTGAAGTTATTTGGAATCAAAATTGCAAAGATCTTTATGTGGCAAGCCTCCTAATTGTGTTTTCTTTTTTTACATTTTTAAACTGTCATAACTTCTCAAGCATTCACTATTTTTTCCTAAAGCTCTTTTACTTTCTTTATATAATTCTAGACCATATATTTTAAGTGCAGTGGTGAAAGGACATTAATTTGACAAATTATGATTATGAATTCACGGTCACATTTGGATAGGGTCTGTATCCAGTTCAGCTTACTAATTATTTTGAAAGATCAAAAAAGACTCCTTTCTCTTATAAAATTTCAAATTGATAACAATAATTTCAGTAATTATCAGGCATTTTGAAAAAAAAAGGGATATCTGATTTAGTATAGAAAATACATTAATTGTCTAATCCGCACTAAAAGTTCTTTTTTGTTAAAGTTCTTTTGTGGTTGGCGTTTGCGACATCATGTAGTCTATTTGTCCAGTCACTCTGGCTTCGCAGGGCTTCGTTAAGAAACATATAAAGGAGTGTATATAAAACAATAATAATAAAGGAGTATAGCGTATTAGACTTATAGAAAATGCGCTATAAATAATATAATTATAAATATAATATCGGAATAGTAAACCAAATTCACATATGCTTAAAATATTCTAAACATTTCTTAGAAGGTTAGAATAGAATACTAAAATAGAAAATACACGAGAAAAAACGTTATTTAGTACATGATCAAAACATTTTTTGAAAATTCTGAACTTTTCATAAAGCGTCAAGTACCCTGGTAAATAATTTCTTTTCACTATCAGAAATTTATTGGAAGACAATGAAATTTCAAATTTTTAAAGATTAAACTCCATATGAAACGGTTTTTGAAGAATCAAGCATGTAAATATTTTTGCAAAGGCAAGCAAGCCAAGCGAGAATTTGGAGTATTTGCTGGCTCTCTCACAGGGTCAATTATGGACAAATTCCTTTTCCCTCTTTTTTCCCCCTCGGAAATGAAGCGATAGTGAGACAAATGAAAGATATCATGGTTTTTTTCGCATATAGGCCTACCTAATATCAAAATATGAGCGAAATCGAACTTTCGGCTGTTGCCGGCAAATTTTGATTTTGTTCGATTTTTGCTGACATCTTCTCTCAATTTCTCATATAGGTCAGGATGACGTATTTGACGATTGAAGTTGTACAGTCAACCCTCTTTGTTTCCATACATTTCTTCGTACTAGTTTCAGTCGGGGATGTAGCTTTTGTCAGTAATAATGGGGTGTCTGGAATAATGGGTTGTCCACAAGGAGAGAGTTGAATGTTTAGGGTAATTTTGCCCATGAACAAACCTGAATTGGGAATCTGCATATTTTGCACTTTTGATATCATTGATGCGGCGTTCACGAGTAGAGGAAGTGCATTTACCCTGTGTATAGCAATGAAAATGCGTTGCTTAAGTTTAACGAATACTAGTCACGCAACGTCTTTATTTGAATAAAGAAGGTGGCAAATTAAGGGGAAAAATAAAAAAAACATGCGAGTATGTTGAAATATATGAGGGAAATTTAGACTCAATACCCTAATCACTTCAAACAAATTCAAATCAGCAGTTTTATTAACCCTTTAACTACTCATAGAAATTTTTCATTGTAATAGCAATTGTAATACATCTTACACTAAAAATCCACCACATCAGCCCGTAGTCACAACGCATATTGCTGATTGGCTAGAGATGACGTGCGCAAGCGGGTATTTCAGGTAGCAACACGTAACCCATGGCAAAGTAAAAGTTTGCGATTAATATCAATTTTTGTTCATTCTTTCACTTCAAAATACCAGATCAACGTGAAAATTACTTAAAAATAAACAATGCATTAATAAGCTTATTTTCAATCTTTTCACTATAGCATTCAAGTAAATTGTATTGCCTGACCTGGGAATTCAAGAAGATTTCACTCGAGAACTGAACCGTTAGCACACCGATAACTTCGCGATTCCGGTGCGATATCGGTTTTCTCATGCAACGCCGAATATCCTGGTCGTACAATGAATTTTACACTAGAAGTTAAGTAAACTACTTTTATTCTACTCATTATGTCTTGAGGTCAAATGGCCTAATGGCGTCCAAATTGATCAGATAATATATTTACAATATATACGCTTACACAATTTTAAATACAAACTACTGAATGCAAGGAAAGATTATATAATTATTCCATTTGCTTAGTTATAGTTAATTGTCAGCAGTTTGGTATTTTTTGCCACATGTAACTTAATTTAATTTAACTTGAATCGAAGGTCATATATCCCCTGCTAGATAACTTTGTTTAGAAGTAATGAGTTAATAATATACATTCTTCTTGAAATAAATATTTTTGTATAATGTACTGTATTTTATTACAAGTATGTTTGACTGAACTTGTGCAACCATTCAAAAATATTCCGGTATATTTGACAAGAGTCATAACAATATCAACCCTATTTCGCTTCTTCATCCTAAATACACTGAAATTTAAATCGTTAATAAAATGCAAATAAAAATATATTTAGGATAAAAAAAAATAAAAAAAATAAAGTATGCGCCAATAACGGTACCATTCTACAAAGAAACATTTGACTTAAGTCGTAAAGATTACATGTATTTTTAAGAGTTTTCCTCCGTACATAAAGTATAAATGACAAGGCTTGCGAATCAAAAGAATCTGAGATAAATAATGTGAGTAGAGTAATTTGTTAGTTCGAGGTTTTTTCCTCCGATTCTCAAGCTTTTTTCTCCTTCAACAAAACTTAACTTGTATGGTACGAAGTTCGACTGTACTTAGAATAAATTATCCGCCCTGAAAAGCTAGATACATAAATAAAAACAACAATAAAAATAATAGTTTTACCCTCAAAAATTATCGTGATAATTATATTTATTAATGTTTAGCAAAAGCATAGGTCCATCACCAAATTATATTCAGTCCGTGTAAGGATCAAGCAAGGCTGGAAATGACCAATAAACTAAAAATATGGTAATATAATGTTAATTTCACGAATCCCTATATATGAATATTTTTTTTGATCAGTCAAAATGTCAGCTTGTCTTGTGAGGGGAAAAAACCACCTTGTTCGAAATAAATTTGGGTTGAAGGAAGAAGCTATTATATATTCCTTGTAGACATCCTGCTAAAGATGGTACAAAAAATAAAGAAATTTGAACGAAGGGCCTAATCTTACGTAATTCGTCCTCCGTCATTCAATTAGTACTAGGTAGCTAGGTCTCACACCCCATGGGCCATCATTTGGCAAAATCACTTTTTCACTGTACACAGACTTAAGAGCGTACAAAATCTGTTGTGCAGATCAAAAAAAATTTTTTTAAGGTAACTCGATGAGGTTTTCTTAGCACTCATCTTTCAAAATGAAATTACAAATCCACACAAACTTTGGAAAAAGAAACCTTTCCATCGTTTTGAGAAAAAGAAGGAATTTTTAAATTTGCAAGTTTTTTTATTGTGTAATCGTTGATAAGTGTTCCAGTTCGAGTTCAAAATAACGTTTTTATGGTTTACATTTTTTTCTTTATCGGTAAATGAAACCTGTATCTCACCTGTTTAAAAAGTTTTTAAAGACCTGCATCTTCTTTCAGTTCCATTTATTGCTTGTCACTTTACTTTTTTAGCTGTCAAGAATTACCTGCTGCTCTGTTGTAATTTCTGAACACTGCATTTTGGTTACTATTCCTTGACTTTTGATTTCTTCTTCACATTGCAAAGGTTTGTGTATTTACAGTTCACCTTGATTCTTGATTTTTGATTTTAAAACATTTTTGATACAACTGTAACCATTAGAACGCAAACACTAAATCCGTGAAATAAAAATTGAATTGTTAGTGCAGTGCGTAATAGTATTTATTTAATGACTTTTAGTGACCATCACTTAACCAGAACAGTTTGAATTCACATCAGACATCCAATTGTACACAAGAGACGCAATAGAAAGCTCGTTATCGTTTTTGTACATAGAACGCTTTTTTGTACGTTCTTATAATTACGTTGTCTTCAAACTTTCTCAAAAGATTGCTTTTTACCTGTTCGGTTTTAGAAATGTCAAAGAAAAATAGAGAGTCCCGAGCAAAATCTTAGGGTTATGCCCTGTTGAAATTCAAAAGGTGTGTGGTTCTTCAATAGAATTTTGAAGGATGTTCACGATTTTGAGCATTCAAAAGTAGTCAGCTATAATATCAGAAACAGTATCCTAAGAATAATTATATTTTATTATTGTTTCTGTCTTCTTGTTGCGCCCTTAAGGTATCAGGATACCTTCGAAGAGTTCGAGATTGCTTTACGTGCGAGCCAAATTTCGCGCTGACTTTTCAATACTATTCTAACAGAAAAATATCATTCAAGACAGAAAACTGAAAGATGCCCTAAGAATTGCTTTTAGATCCTAACTAAATAATAGGGTCGAGCGCAATTGAATTTCAGAAATAAAGATAATATCAAAAAATAAATATATAAAATATTCACTCTCTCAGATTAAACAAGTAGAAATGTATTAATAGTTTTGGAAAGTTGTAGTTCATTGCTATAAAGTGAATTCTAGTGAAGTTATTTTGAATCAAAATTGCAAAGATTTTTATGTGGCAAGCCTCCTAATTGTGTTTTTTTTTTTTTACATTTTTCAACTGTCATGACTTCTCAAGCATTCACTATTTTTTCCTAAAGGTCTCTTACTTTTCTTTATATAATTCTAGACCATATATTTTAAGTGCAGTGGTGAAAGGACATTAATTTGACAAATTATGATAATGAATTTACGGTCACATTTGGATAGGGTCTGTATCCAGTTCAGCTTACTAATTATTTTGAAAGATTAAAAAAGACTCCTTTCTCTTATAAAATTTCAAATTGATAACAATAATTTCAGTAATTATCAGGCATTCTGGAAAAGAAAAGGTATATCTGATTTAGTATAGAAAATACATTAATTGTCTAATCCGTACTAAAAGTTCTTTTTTGTTATAGTTCTTTTGTGGTTGGCGTTTGCGACATCATGTAGTCTATCTGTCCAGTCACTCTGGCTTCGCAGGGCTTCGTTAAGAAACATATAAAGGAGTGTATATAAAAGAAAATAATAAAGGAGTATAGAAAGAGACTTATAGAAAATGCGCTATAAATAAAATAATTATAAATATAATATCGGAATAGTAAACCAAATTCACATATGTTTAAAATATTCTAAACATTTCTTAGAAGGTTAGAATAGAATACTAAAATAGAAAATACACGAGAAAAAACGTTATTTAGTACATGATCAAAACATTTTTTGAAAATTCTGAACTTTTCATAAAGCGTCAAAGTACCCTGGTAAATAATTTCTTTTCACTATCAGAAATTTATTGGAAGACAATGAAATTTCAGATTTTTAAAGTTTAAACACCATATGAAACGGTTTTTGAAGAATCAAGCATATAAATATTTTTGCAAAGGCAAGCGAGCCCTCCTAATTTGGAGTATTTGCTGGCTCTCTCACAGGGTCAATTATGGACAAATTCCTTTTCCCTCTTTTTTCCCCCTCGGAAATGAAGCGATAGTGAGACAAATGAAAGATACGATGGTTTATTTCGCATATAGGTCTGCCTAATATCAAAATATGAGCAAAATCGAACTTTCGTCTGTTGCCGGCAAATTTTGATTTTGTTCGATTTTTGCTGACATCTTCTCTCAATTTCTCATATAGGTCAGGATGACGTATTTGACGATTGAAGTTGTACAGTCAACCCTCTTTGTTTCCATACATTTCTTCGTACTAGTTTCAGTCGGGGATGTAGCTTTTGTCCGTAATAATGGGGTGTCTGTAATAATGGGTTGTCCTCAAGGAGAGAGTTGAATGTTTGGGGTAATTTTGCCAATGAACAAACCTGAATTGGGAATCAGTATATTTTGCACCTTTGATATCATTGATGCGGCGTTCACGAGTAGAGGAAGTGCATTTACCCTGTGTATAGCAATGAAAATGAGTTGCTTAAGTTTAACGAATACTAGTCACGCAACGTCTTTATTTGAATAAAGAAGGTGGCAAATAAGTGTGTTGGTATGTTGAAATATATGAGGGAAATTTAGACTAAATAACCTAATCACTTCAAACAAATTCAAATCAGCAGTTTTATTAACCCTTTAACTACTCATAGAGATTTTTCATTGTAATAGAAATTGTAATACATCTTACACTAAAAATCCACCACATCAGCCCGTAGTCACAACGCATATTGCTGATTGGCTAACGTGCGCAAGCGGGTATTTCAGGTAGCAACACGTAACCCATGGCAAAGTAAAAGTTTGCGATTAATATCAATTTCTGTTCAATCTTTCACTTCAAAATACCAGATAAACGTGAAAATTACTTAAAAAGAAACAAAACATTAACAAGCTTATTTTCAATCTTTTCACTATAGCATTCAAGTAAATTGTATTGCCTGACCTGGGAATTTAACAAGATTTCACTCGAGAACTGAACCGGTAGGACACTGATAACTTCGCGATTCGGGTGCGACATCGGGTTTCTCATGCAACGCCGAATATCCTGGTCATACAATGAATTTTACATTAGAAGTTAAGTAAACTGCTTTTATTCTACTCATTATGCCTTGAGGTCAAATGGCCTAATGGCGTTCAAATTGATCAGATAATATATTTACAATATATACGCTTACACAATTTTAAATACAAACCACTGAATGCAAGGAAAGATTATATAATTATTCCATTTGCTTAGTTATAGTTAATTGTCAGTAGTTTTGTATTTTTTGCCACATGTAACTTAATTTGATTTAACTTAATTTGAATCGAAGGTCATATATCCCCTGCTAGATAACTTTGTTTAGAAGTAATGAGTTAATATACATTCTTCTTAAAATAAATATTTTTGTATAATGTACTGTATTTTATTACAAGTATGTTTGACTGAACTTGTGCAACCATTCAAAAATATTCCGGTATATTTGACAAGAGTCATAACAATATCAACCCTATTTCGCTTCTTCATCCTAAATACACTGAAATTTAAATCGTTAATAAAATGCAAATAAAAATATATTTAGGATAAAAAAAAAAATAAAAAATTAAGTATGCGCCAATAACGGTACCATTCTACAAAGAAACATTTGACTTAAGTCGTAAAAATTACAGGTATTTAAAGAGTTTTCCTCCGTACATAAAGTATAAATGACAAAGTTTGTGAATCAAAAGAATCTGAGATAAATTATGCGAGTAGAGTTGTGGTTCTCTCCTGTGCTTCGAGGTTTTTTTTACCTGAATTCTCAAGTTATTTTCTCCTTCCACAAAATTTAACTTGTATTATACGAAGTTTGACTGTAGTTAGAATAAATTATCCTCCCCGAAACGTTTCTAGACTACACATAAATGAAAACAATAATAATAATAATAATAATAATAATAATAATAGTTTTACACTAAAAAATAAGCAATTATCGTGATAATCATATTCATTAATGTTTAGCAAAAGCATGAGCACACCACCAAATTAAATACAGTCCGTGTAACGATCAAGCAAGGTTGGAAATGACCAATAAACTAAAAAATATGGTAGTATATTGTTAATTTCACGAATGAATATATGAATAGTCAAAATGTCAGCTGTGAGGGGGAAAAACCACCTTGTTCGAAGTAAATTTGTGTTGAAAGTTATTATAGACTCCTTGTAGGCATCCTGCTTGAGAAGGTACATAAAAATAAAGAAATTTGAACGAAGGGCCTTATCTTACGTAAATTGTCCTTCGTCATTCAATTAGTACTAGGTAGCTAGGTCTCACACACCATGGGCCATCATTTGGCAAAATCACTTTTTCACTGTACACAGAATTAAGAGCGTACAAAATCTTTTGTGCAGATCAAAAACATTTTTTTTAAGGTAACTCGATGAGGTTTTCTTAGCACTCATCTTTCAAAATGAAATTACAAATTCGAGAGTTCACACAAACTTTGGAAAAAGAAACCTTTCCCAGGTTCTAAGAAAGAGAAGAAATTTTCAAATTTGAAAGTTTTTTATTGTGCAATCGTTGATAAGTTTTCCAGTTCGAGTTCAAAATAACGTTTTTATGGTTTACATTTGAAATGAAACCTGTATCTCACCTGTTTAAAAAGTTTTTAAAGACCTGCATCTTTTTCCAATTCCATTTATTGCTTGTCACTTTACTTTTTTAGCTGTCAAAAATTACCTGCTGCTCTGTTGTAATTTCTGAACACTGCATTTTGGTCACTATTCCATGACTTTTGATTTCTTCTTCACATTGCAAAGTTTTTGTGTATTTACAGTTCACCTTGATTCTTGATTTTTGATTTTAAAACATTTTGATATAACTAAAACCATTACAGCGCAAACACTAAATCCGTGAAATAAAATTTGAATTGTTAGTGCAGTGCGTAATAGTATTTATTTAATGACTTTTAGTGACCATCACTTAACCAGAACAGTCTGAATTCACATCAGACATCAAATTGTACACAAGAGACACAATAGAAAGCTCGTTATCGTTTTTGTACGGTTTAATATACGAGCAGGAGTGTGTTATTGGGTTTAAAACACGAGGCGAAGCCGTACAGCTTAAAAAACCTCTAGGTGTAGTATATGTTCACATGTTCTACTATTTTTTTTACGAATGAACCAAGTTTGGCAGAGAAAAACCTAGTTAAAGTTTGTGGAAATGAAGACGATATTTTATCACATTAAAAACCTCCTCCATGATTGTCGATGATTCTATTGTGCTCTCATAAAATATTCATGATTTTTTTAAATACATATATAGAGCGCTTTTTTGTACGTTCTTATAATTACGTTGTTGTTAAATTTTCTTAAAAGATTGCTTTTTACCTGTTCGGTTTTAGGAATTTGAAGGAAAAACAGAGTGTCGAGCAAAATTTTAGGGTTTTGCCATGTTGAAGTTCAAAACGTGTGGGGTTCTTCAATAAAACTTTGAAGGTTGTTATGCGGTTTTGAGCGGTTTTTGTGCGCGCGAGCATAGTGAGCTTAAATTGAACATTCAAAAGTAGTCAGCTATAATATCAGAAATAGTTATATTTTTTAAATTATATTTTTAATTATATTTTATTATTGTTTCTGTCTTCTTGTTGCGCCCTTCAGGTATCAGGATACCTTCGAAGAGTTCGAGATTACTTTACGCGCGAGCCAAATTTCTCGCTGCCTTTTCAATATTATTATATAAAAGTATACATTTTCTGAAAGCTAAATAATCGTAGTTTTCAAAAATAAATAAACTAAAACTAAACATGATCAAGCAACCTCAAATGAAATTGAAACAAGACACTAGACATGTTTGCATTGCTCATTTTATTCAATTATAGATACATTCTGCGTTATTACCAAGTTAGCATATCCGGCGATTGCAGACCTTTAATGAATCTACGCAAATGATTGTTAGTTTTAACAACTGGGGCCAATGGTCCTTCTTTACTCCAGAGATAGCATTTGTTGACTGGATTCATTGGGCTGTACTTTTTGCATTGGAAAGCATTGGCAAAGTCGCAGGAATTTGCCAACGGTCCAACAGCCCTGTAAAAAACAAGCCGATGGGCATAATAACATGTTGGTTGATTCGAGTTGAACAGAAATTTGAATAATAATGATTTTACTAGACAATTAACAAACCTGAATTTTGAATCTGCATATGTTCCTGTAGGAGGTTGTTTTCGCCTTTTAGGGGTAGAGTAACTGCATTTGTTCTGTGTAGAGCAATAAGAAAGATGAATCATTCAGTATCTTTTAAATAACGAATACTAATCACAGAAGTATACTGGCAGGGAAGTAAATAATCATTTGAGATTTGCTGGTCCCATTCGAGGTACATTGCACCAAATCCCAACCCTTTAAAACTCCCATTCCCATCCCGCTTTCAACCCATTAAAAAGTCATTAGTAAAGGGCAGACACTGAAGGTGGTCACTGCCGGGGTTTCTTTACGTCCTCAATGGTTCTTTTAGTGTGGAGAGACGGGACCGCCATTTTACGTGGTCAGCCGAGCCACGAGAAGGTCAGTCTAACCGTTTGTAGATATTATTACAAAGGCAGCACCTTCTCCTCAGTTATTTTAAGACCCTGAGTGTTGGTCCGGCCACGACCTCCAGCACGAAAGTCTTTTTCGGAAAGGATGGCAAATAAGAGTAAAAACATATATAACTCCTATATGGACCCCAAAGAAAAAGTTGAGGACACAACAGAGAAGCACTCAAGCAAGAGTTCATTTAAAACCTAGGGTATTCTAGTCGTACCCAGACTCTAATTTTTTTTTTTTTTTTTTTTTTTTTTTTTTTTGTGAAATGGAAAGAGGCTTTTGCCCAAAATAAATTGAAGACACAAAAGCTAACAAACCACAGACTTGACTCTAACCTGAGCAAATCCCACGAAGAACAGTTGTTCATTTGTGAAATTAAGTCCTGGTAGCCGCCATGTTTCACTGGGATTTTTCTTTGCCCAGTTGTAATACGCCTGAAAAAATATACACTGATTACGAACGTGTAGCAACGAAAGTGTGGAAAAATGCGACCAAATTAAGGTAGAAAAAAAATTCACAAATTTCTCCTACGAGAGAATATTTCCTTCTGGTCGTACTTGGTGCAAAACAATATTTTCCATGCCCTTTCCCCCGCAGTAACTACAAATTTTTCAGCTGTTGGTGTCGCGGCCTGCAATGCATGACAGGCATTTCTGGTTTGTTGGCACAGGAAACTGGGGTGAAAGTACACAACTCTTTATTTGTATCTTGTCTCCGCACCCCAACGAGAAACGCCTTTCCTATCGTCGCATGATTGTTGTACCTTGAGTGTTAACATTAAACCACCGTGATCTGCAAGATTCTCTTCAGCTGTTGTCTTTGCGTCAATCTAATAACACAACATTCAGTTGTTACCATGGTTACCAATACACATTATTATTTGAAGGTTTTAGAGATAGTTTGTTGGAATTCATCGATTAATTCTTACAGGCCATTTTTTTGATAACTTGTACGCTGAGTACTGCTTTTCGTAGCATTTTATTCTTTTATAAAATTCTTGAAGTGGCTTTTTAGACCACCAGTTGATCTTTTTTCCATCCTTGTCAAGGTCTTTATCTGTCGAACAAGCAAATAACTTTGTTATTACTACCTATATATAGTTTAAAACATTAATACAAATAAATAAATGTTTGAATGAATGAGATCCGAAAATCTGTTATAAATATGGATGCTATAGGCCACTTGTAGCTCTTCAGAATGCAGCTCAATTTTGAGGAAAAAGCAATAGGTTCCAAGTCTCAGGAGATTGAAATTCGTTTCTTTTGTCCTCCAAATTGAGCTGCTTTGACGTCGTGTGAAAAGGGTCTATACTCTCTTTATAAAATAAATTGGCACGCTCTGATTGACTAATAGCCATGTTTGTACGAGACTATGTAAACACGGGCGTGACGTTAGAGGTTTGGAATATTTTTGAATGTTTTTTTTTTTTACTTATTTTCTTCTTCTTAAGCATTAACTTGGAAATTGAAATAATAATAAAAAAAAAACGTTTAAAATACTTAATCTTTAAGTAACAATACGCGTAAGAAGTAGGCAACTCTCTATTGTTCTGCGGCAATAGCAACTTCCCCACATAAGAATGTCTTAGTTTTCACACTGAAAGTATATCAACATATAGGTAACACATTTTAAAAATAAGATGCGCAAAAACTCTGTTTTAAAACCAAATTTCTTTTGTTCATCATCCAAAACTATAGCCAAAAGACGTTTATAATGCGATATGTTCCCGACATGAAATTTTTGATATATAAAGGCTCAGGAAATCTTAGATAAAAAGTGAATCAGATATTAAATAAAATATTCTAAAAATGCGCCAACTTTTAAAATAATGGCAGATTTTGATGTGACAACCAATGAGAAAGCGCTGCAAAGATAGACTGGAATATCTTGTTTACGAGATGTTCCTAATCAAAGAGTTAAAGCCATTAGATACATAGGGAAATTCTTTATTTACACTGACATTGGGACTAAATACATCAGAAGTAAAATTCATTACTATGTATACTCTCTCTTGAAAATAGCGTCGGACGACGTTGAAACGTCGAGACTCGTTATAAATTCTCCAGTTTCGAGTTCTCTTTTGTTCACTGTTAGCCTCGATTTTGTGAGTAGAATATTCACGTGTTCCAGTAAAGGTCCGTGGAATTTTTCGAAGTGTTTGTATTCAAAGTTAAATTTGTCCATTCTTTACTTTACCGTAGGTAGTTGTGAATTTTCTGACGCTGAAATTAGGCTAACCCTGAGAAAATGAATCTGAAATAAAGGAACACGCGATATTGCACGAATTCGAAAATGATCTGTTTTGTAATAACATGTTATAATTGTTTTAACATAATAGAGCATTACGTGTTGAGTGATTTGGAATAGCTGGTAGATCAGTTAGGTGGATCATAATATAAATAACTTACTGGTAATGCCAAAACCATGCATCACTTCGTGACCAACAATTGAACCAAAGTTGCCCAAGTTATAAGCTCTGTAAATAAAAAAATCTTTTTACATAAACAGCTACCTAAGTTCAAAATAAAAAAAATGGTCCATGAGTACGTTATACTGTACAATACTGTCTGATATTGCCTGCGATCTTTCCTAAATCAATGGAACGTTGCGGCAAAGCAGTGCTTACTGAAAACTTACATTTCAGCAGGAGATTTATAAATTTAAACTTTTTCTATGTGTAATCATATGGATAAGCAATAATAATAATAGTAATAATAATAATAATAATAATAATAGTAATAATAATAATAATAGTAATAATATAATAAAACTTTTACCAAACTTTTACCATTTAGACTTTGTGACTTATCTTTCTTTGAGAAGTATGAAAAATGACAAAATTTGACTTTTCTATATTAAGACATTTGTTTGTACTAAGCCAAGTATGTACTTTTAATAGCATGACAAGTTGAATATTTTGATCGACAATTTTTCATCCAATGTGGAACAAAGTTGCTTCAACGTGATAGACATATCAGATTCACCGAATAGAACAGCACAAAACCAAGTTATAAGATTACATTAAAAATATTTAACTTAGCAGTTGATTTTGAGAGCGAACTGATATACCGCGATCTTCCGCTGACCAAAAATAATGCCTACACCATTTCCTACGTACTTTGTTACTGCTCTAACGGAGCACGGAAAAATCCGTTTTATTTGTTAAATACATATAAATATACCCATTTATACAGATAGAGCGGTCTTCGTATGAGTGGGAAACGGTACTACAGATTCGTAGCCGTACTGTAGCCGTACCTTAGCTTACTGTAGCCATTGAACTACTCCTTGTGACTGGATGAATCACTGGAAGACGATGGGAAGTCATTTCAATGTTACGGCATGTTGTACCGTGTATGTGTTGTAAGTCAGTATCATACGTTTCCCACTCATACGTACGAAAACCGCTCTATGTATGTACCTACCTAACAAGTATCTGCAAATACACTTGTTATTTTAGCTTACCTTAGAAAATTGTTAGGATATAACATTGGTGGCTGAAGAATGGCTGCTGGAAAAGCTTTATTCAACCAAAAAAAAAAAAAAGATTTGAATCAGTGGATATTCCAATGAAAATTTAAATGTTAACGCTCATGAAGTGTATATATAATAACATACTTATTTTATGTTTAAGCATATTGAAAGCGGCAAACCCTATAAGAGGATGCAAATCCCACCTGAAAAAAAAAAAAAAAAAAAAAAAAAGTGAACAAAGATTTTCAAAGCATACCATTAATATTATTCGCACAGCCAAAACAGTATTAACATACAAAAGCCCGAAAGCCCTGGTGAAGATTGGGGCGAGGAAATTAAGGAAACACTGCGTATTTTGCCGCCAAAATGTTGTTAAAACCACATGAACTCCATATGAAAATGCATATCCGAGAGAAAACCTAATTATTTTTCAGATGAGCAGTCTTCTTCAGTCGCTCACATTAACGCTTGCAACTTATCCATTACGCACATTATTATTTTTTCAGTTTATTTTTCCGTCATCCTGAGATGAAATGATAAAACATTTATTTACTGTTTTGATTTTTATTGCAATACAATATTCTTTATTTCAACAGGGATAAGTAAAAATAATAAAATTGTCTAACATATGCTCTTCAATGACTGAATTAAGTAAAATAACATGAAGGAAAAAGAAGAACAATACGGAAAATAATATAAAAAAGATAAGAAAATATAGTTACAGTTTTTGTAGTAAACATTTATAATATAGATGTTTAAGGTAGCTCGATATAGTGTTTTAGGCTTCAGGTGCCTCTTTTGAAATTGAGATTTTGCAGATTTAAGATGCTTCGATTGCTTTGATACTTGGTCAGGTTTGTAGTATAGGCCCAGCGTTTTAAAGTTGTAAAAGGGTTTCTTAGCAACGCGTGTTTCCATAGGAACAAAAACTCAATACCCTTTCTTTTAAACATTAACATTTTTCTCAGAATTCAGTCAAAAACTATAACGAAATTTTCAGGTTTATGGGTAAAGTTTGAAAATTTCTTATTTTTGGAAAATGTAGTAATTCGATAATCAATAGATACCATCAAAAGATGTCCCCTCTCCAGTTGTGCAGTTGTCTAAAACCATGTGTTTCCCTTAAACCTTCCGACCTTCCCCCTGCATTGAAAGAATTTTGACCAGCTCGTAAGTGAACTGTTTTACTTACATTTCAAAATCTCTTGGCTTTTTGAAGTCATTTAGTATTTGTTGTTGTTTTTTCTTTAACAGGGACACTTTGTTCTTGTAATATGTGTCTTCTCTGATGGTTAGCTGGTAATGGAAGATGAAGTCTCTACTGAGTCTTTGTGAGAGTTAAATACTGAGAACTCAAACGGACACGATCAACCATACATCCCAAGTGACGCTGATCAAGATGATCTATGACTTTACATACATATGGCCGACGTTGGAGGAATTAAAAATGTATTTTTCATACTTGAAAAGGTTTGTGAAAACCGGCTACCCGGCATTCATATTCAGATTACATCCGAGGTATTTAGCTAAAATAAAGAAAATATCTATAAAAGAGAAAACCGTGTCAAGTATGAAATATAAGGTCGATAGTACTTACGCCTTTGTACTTTTCGAATAACTTAGCAATTTTTGTGCTATTGAACATGTATTCAGGATAGCCGACATCGTAACCAATGTTGTCAACCTGTTAAAAAGCAAAGAGTTTGAGGAGGTTTCAGGTGCTACATGAGTCTTATTTTTTATCTTTTAGTTCTGACACCATGACTTAAACACTCAAATATGGCGGGGTTTATAACGAAGCACACTTTATTAACCATATGCATGTCTATTACGTCATAAGCTTGAATCTCATTAATATCATTACTAATACTACATGGATATTTTAGAATAAAAGACAAATTAATACGTTGATTTGCCATATTTCGCCCCTTCTGTGATCTGGAAAATATCTCGTCGAACAATACTACCTACAAAAATCTATCTTATCGCCGGTGCGTTAGAAAAAATAGCTTTTTTTTTTAAATTGATATAACGTACGTTTTTTGAATTTCTTTCAATTACGCTCATAGTGTTAGAGTCCCGTGCGCTAATCGTGGGCTCAAATTGGGCGTTCAAAAGTAGGCAGTCACCTTAAACTGCTATTTTGCAACCTACCTTTTCAATCGCTTTACTTCTAGTTGCATCATCTAACCATGTCAGTGATTTGACATTGTCTTTAAAAGCTTGAACCGCTTCATGCAGCATTTTTGTTGTCTTTATACAAAGAAAAATATATTAGACAAGGCTGAATAACGATTCCGTGGTTGCGGGTAAAATCGCTTGATTGATATGCCAATCATACCTTCTAGCATTTTATAGTTAACATCTCATATATTATACATGTTTAGTATTTAGTTCATGATATTATATTTTATCATATTTATTATTGTAAAATTATCCGTAATTCAGCCTAACGACTGCTAAGGAAGTTTTAATAAAACTATCTATCTGTGATTATGAGTAAGGTCGGTATCTGTAATAATATAATCAACAAGACTGTGCTGCCATTGTATTGGTGACAAGTTTTTATTTATTTATTTTTTTTTTATTTTTTTTTTTTTATTTTATTAGCTTCGCCAAATAACTAATTATGTAAAACAACAACAACACAACAAAAACAATGTAAGGCAGGGTAACCGCAACAGCCGTGGTAGGCCAATTACTGCGGGCCCGTACCGGTGCAGTCCCCCAAGACCCGACGATTCAGAATTCTTAAACTATTTTCTACTCATGAAAAGGTCCCTCCCAATGGAGTGACTACTTTTATCCTGTGAGTTCCTTTGTATATGTTCATCAATTTCATTCTCCTCAGGTAGGTTTAAATATTTATCATCATCAAAATGAATGTAATCTCGAATGAATGTAAAACCCGTTCTTGAGTTAAAGTCAACCTGTAGTATTAGTGAACCCTTTGTTGAAAAATTTGATACTTCGCTCTCGAGCTAAGAAATGAAGTATCCTGCACGGTTTCTCTCATAAGGAAGGACGTACGTACACAGTGCCTAGGTATATATCCTTAGGTGTGTTAAAATTTTGTTAAGGTATCATGATACGTTTGAGGCCTTCGAGATTACTTTACGCGCGAGCCAAATTTCTCGCTGCCTTTTCAATAATATTATTTAATATGCAAACTTCGTACGCTGAACAAAATTCAAGCAGCTCATTGGCTAAAATCGATCACGTGATATCGATGTATTTGAGGACAAAGCGCTTGTCGTGATGTTATAAAGTTTATTGCACGCTTCGAGTGCATTATAAGAAAATGGATTTAGAAAATAAAAGATTCGAAGAGCTAAACGATAAGGAAATTGAAGGATTTATAGATGGAGCCATTCCAATTGCTACCAAGCGACAAACAAAGTGGGGAATTTCCCTTTTCAAAGGTAAAACCATGCAACTGTACATTTGTAATTCAAAACAAAACATTTTTTGTAGCTTTGTCGATAGCTAGCTTTCAACTGATGAATGAGAATTTTTTTGTTTGAAGCGTTAACTTAAAAATAATACCTTTATTTTGTTTTTCAATGCAGAATGGCTTCATAAGAGATATAAAGAAGAAATTCTGGAAAACTTAGTACACATCACATCAAATCAGTGCAAAATAGTGCAATAATAAGATCAAAACGCTGCAATTTAGTGATCTTACATTGACATAAACAAGGTCTAGCTAGAGTATTTTCCACTTGCATGCGTTGCATATATTGCAAACCGATTAGCTGATCTAAGGTAAGGTCTGGGAACAAGCTTTTCAATTAGCCATTTTGGGTAAATACATTGTAATGTTCTCGAAGTCTCATTACTTACCATTTTTATTGGCCCTGCAAGTTCTGCATGGTGATCATTGACGTATGCAGCTGTAATTATATCCTCAAAAGCAGAAAAAGCTGCGTCAACACACGTTTTCCATAGCTCTTTGTCAGATGTAGTTCCCATTGTTTTTTGCTTGTACCTTAGCTGCGCATTCCTGAAAGGCGCAGAAAGCCACTGGATCTCTTTCCTTATCACGTGCCATACCATGTAATTTGCAAGTACGCTAAAAACAAAATAGATTTAAGTTCATTATGTTATTGCGCTGTTTTCTACGAAAAGAAAGAGGATCAAGCATTTTGAGTGAATGGACAGATAATAATTGATGAATTACTAATAAAAGCATAAATAAATAAATCAATAAATCGCTGGTCCATCAGATTGCTAGCTTGGCTATAAACAACTCGTGCGCCGATTGGTTGGTGGGCGTGACGTCATCTAGTAAGATGCTGAATGAATGCTTTCTTCAGGGAATTTATTCAATGAATTCTGGCCTAAATTTTAGTATTTACAGACAATTTTCTTAAAAAGTGAAGAATCTCGTCGAAAATATCTGATTCAACAACAAGACTGTATTATGCAAATCCAAATTCAAATCGTCGTCATCTAGAAAACTGACATCATAGCTTTAAATAGCCAAAGACCAAGCACTTTACAGCGAAAACAATAAATGCTCTGCTTCTCTCTTCTTACTCTTTTTTGGTGTTTCTTTCGAGAAAGACACGGAAAAACTCTGTTTTGGAAAACTTATATTTAGCAAATTTGAATAGCTTTTCCTTTCCTTCTCCTGGATTAAAACGAACTGTGAAGTGAAAACTGCCGATTATCTTATTTGTAATGGACTCGGTGTCAATTTCTTAAGTATTCATATTGAAATTACTTTAGAAACAAGCAAAAGAAAATTGCCAACTCAGCTTTATTCAAGCAAAATATAATTTAGGGCAAAACAATGTTACAATCATTTTTTTTGCCGAAACCAGACCAACAGATCACTTTCTGAAGTATTCAAGTTCTGATACTAGTTTTCGAGTTGATTTTGGGGTTTTATTACTGAAGTCTTGTTGTTGAATCCACATATTTTCGATTAGAAGCATTAATTTTAGCAAAATTGTCCATAAAATATATTTTTAGCCAAAATTATCGGTAAACAAAGCCGCCGAAAAAGGCATTCAGTCTTTTACAAAATGACACCCACCGACCAATCAATCAATCAACGCGCGTGTTATTTTTAGCCAAGCTAGCAATCTGATGGACCAACGAAATAGATCGAGATGGACTCCCCTAGTAATTACCCTATGTATATAGCTATGAGGAGCCAATCTAAGCTGGGAAGAGTCTTGAAGTAATGAGCTTAGAAGTAGCTTATTAAGGTCCACAAGTGTAAATTTCATGGCATTTCACATCTAAATTTTGGGTGCAATAAATGTCAAGGGAGTTGCTACCCAGAATTTTATTAAAAAAATGATAGAAAAAGTATTGTACTTCACCTCTTTGTCGTGTTATCTACTATTTTCATCGCATTCTTCAGATAGGACAGCGAAGGCATGGCAATGATTTCACTTTTAAGAATCGTAGATGATGAAAACAGCTTATTGAAGTAATCAATCCAGTCAAACTAATGGAAATTGCAAAGTGATTTAATAAGTGATAAAAATCATTCGAATGCAGTAGCAAAGTGGTTCCAAATAGGGTTTTTTTTTTGGGGGGGGGGGGGGGGTGGGATCACGCTTTAATCCTCCTTGAATCGGTCTATATGTCATTATCTTACTTAAGCTCAATGAATCTGAATCTAAAAATAGAACAGAATAAAGTTCGATCCTGATTTATAATGTAGTCATGCAGGTGCTATATGTAATATATACAATATGAGTGGCCGTGTTGTATCAGATATACAACCACGAGCCGAAGGCGAAAGTCTTGATTTTATCTTGTTTTTGTACTTTTTATTTATAGGTAGAGCACTTTAGAACATTTTTAGTTAAAGCGCTATACATGTTTGACTGTTGTCATCACGAATAGAATGGAATAAAATGGAATAGAATGGAATCGGATGGAACAGATTGGAATAGGATGAAAAAGGATGGAATAGAATGGAATAGAACGGAATAGAATGGAATAGAACGGAATAAAACGGAATAGAATCGAATAGAACGGAATAAAAATGAAAATATATTTCTATAGCGCTATTTCCAGCAGTTTGACGAGCAGGCCACCTTAATGGGTTACTTCTATACTGTACTAGAGTGAATCGAAATATATATATATATATATATATATATATATTTAGTAAAATTCTACTACTATACTATTGCAAATCCTGCATTCTGATTGGCTAACGTACTCACTATCTATCAGCCGATAGATAGTGGGTAGAGAAAGCCGGACTTGTTTTGAAAAAATGGCGGCTTTTCCTTCGCGCTTTAGTGAAGTTTAGTTTAGTTTAGTATAGTATAGTTTAGTTGAGATTTTTACTAAAGCAATTAGAAGACTCACTCTCGATTTCAATCGGCTTTGATAGTTGACTCGGGGCCGGAGCCCCTCGTCAACTATCAGCCGATAGAAATCTCGAGTTCGTCTTCTAATTGTTAAATATATATATATATATATATATATATATATATATATATATATATATATATATATATATATATATATATACCGAATCCCTAAAACTTTGACACTTTTGCGATGTATATACATATATATGAAAGACAGCGATTTCAGTCGTTTTTCAACAAACATTTGTTACCAAGTTGTTCTAGAATACCTAATGAGGCTTTTTAACATGTTTGCAGTTGATTTTCTTCTTGTTTACTTTTTATTTTTCAACAAAAATAGCACTCAAACATATATGTATATATATCGCAAAAATGTCAAAGTTTTAGGGATTCGGTGTATATGTATATATATATATATATATATATATATATATATATATATATATATATATATATATATATATATATACATATATATATATATATATATATTAAAAAAGGCCAATATAGTTGCTGATTATTTTTGTAACTTATTAATAATACCAAGATTTTATGCTCTTTTGAATGGTTAAAATACATGCAACGTAAAAGCTGATTCAAGGTGATAATGAATGTCGGGCTGAAACACTAATTACCTTTGGCACTTCTTTTTGAAGTTGTTCAAGAGTCATTTTGTTTGACATACGTGGGTTCCATTCTGCACGAGTAGAAGATACCTAACATGTAAAAAAACATTAAAACATGAAGGTAAGTTTGACTAGATTGGTTGATTGGTTGATTGGTTGATTGGTTGATTGGTTGATTGGTTGATTGGTTGATTGGTTGATTGGTTGATTGGTTGATTGGTTGATTGGTTGATTGGTTGATTGGTTGATTGGTTGATTGGTTGATTGGTTGATTGGTTGATTGGTTGATTGGTTGATTGGTTGATTGGTTGATTGGTTGATTGGTTGATTGGTTGATTGGTTGATTGGTTGATTGGTTGATTGGTTGATTGGTTGATTGGTTGATTGGTTGATTGGTTGATTGGTTGATTGGTTGATTGGTTGATTGGTTGATTGGTTGATTGGTTGATTGGTTGATTGGTTGATTGGTTGATTGGTTGATTGGTTGATTGGTTGATTGGTTGATTGGTTGATTGGTTGATTGGTTGATTGGTTGATTGGTTGATTGGTTGAATGATTGATTTTATTTCTTTTTAAGAAATGATTATAAAACTTCACTTACGTTTGCGAGTTGGGCCTCAAAACGAATGATCTCATCTGCTTTCTTGGCAGTGTTGTTGTGATTACCACCCAACAGAACCACAACATCAATAATCAACTGTCTGTATGCTGAAACTGTCTAGAAAAAAGGAATAATAAATTTATGACTATTTGCATTAAAGTGCTACCACAGGTATCCCAAGCTGGGCTTCTGTGGTATCATATCAGACTTATAAGGCAATGTATGGCGTCCTTAGAAAAAATTAAAATTCAATAAATCATACAAATAAATGTTCTAACTTATGTCTCGTGTTTTCCTTTGTGTCTCTGTGAAGTTTCAGGTCCTTTGAATCAATATTGAGCGAGTATCGTGGTGGAGTATCCCTCGTACTAAAAAATTGGGAAGGTTGCACACTTCATGCCCCTTGAACCCTCGATAAAGGTCAATAATTCGCCTCTAGTTCAGCCAAAATTACGATTATGATGGTGGTAAATCTTTATTAGGGTAAATAAGCAGATAAAGAAATAGTTTTTTTAGTTTTTTCAATAATAATAATAATAATAATAATAATGGTATTAATGATGATGATGATGATAATAATAATAATAATAATAATAATAATAATAATTAATATTCATAATATTGCAGGATAAAAAAGGACTATTGTATTACATTGCATTATTTAGTATTATTTTTTATATGGTTATCTACCTTTGATGATAGATTTAGATATTGATGTTTTGCTAGGGCTGGTCCTTCTTGAAGAACCTACAGGATAAGAGCAATAAAATGGCAATCAACTATGAGACTAACTTCAAGAAAAAGTAACGAATACAACTGCTACATTAAGGTGACTGACTACTTTAGCAAGGAATAATTACAAAATGTTCTTAGAAATATATTCTACACAGAATTTAACGCTGATTCCAAAAATGAAAAGAAAAATGGAGTGTCCCGAGCTCGTTTTCGAGATAATGAATTTTGAATATGACCATCTTGACATGTTTTCGAAAGAAAACTCGCGGAAATCAAGCTTTGCACACAAAAATTCATAATTCAAAAATTAAAAAAAGCTCTGAAAGCAATTTTTTCAGGAAATCTACTTTAAACATTATTTCGAAGACTAACAAAAACATTTGAAGTAAGTTTTAAAAATAAGCTAAAAATTCAGCATCTTGTTAACTCAATAAAACGAAAATCGTATTCAAACGACAACAACAAAAACACATAAAATGCTTTTTTTTTTATAAGTTCTAATAAATTCTTCATTTTAATAAGTTCAAATTGAACATTCAAAAGTACTGAGTCAGTCACCTTAAGTATTTTTTGAACCAGTCCATTGGGATTATTATACAGCCTGCATAACGGCGCTTTTATTGCTTATTCTTTTTTCTTTTTCTTTTTTTATTTAGGGGGGAGGGGGTTCCTAATCCTATTTCCCAGCCGAAAGTTTTGTAAAATCCCAGTCCCATTCATGTAAAATCCCAGTCCACGTTATAGATTTAGAATTAAGAGGGCTAGAAAAACTCCAATCTCAGTGATGGCTAAATCCCAGGAAGTCCCAGTGCATGAAATCCCATTTTCATGAAATCCCAACCCAAAAGAGACAATTCCTTTGTCCCAT
Source organism: Anthopleura sola (assembly GCA_023349425.1). Classification (NCBI taxonomy): domain Eukaryota; kingdom Metazoa; phylum Cnidaria; class Anthozoa; order Actiniaria; family Actiniidae; genus Anthopleura; species Anthopleura sola. Next base: position 6,277,666 of record JALHLI010000005.1, read on the forward strand.
TCTCCCGTAGCAACCATATCTTTACTAATAAATAACTGACGTATCCATTGATATTGTTCTTTCATTATAGATTTAAATTCTTTTAAACTAGATACTACAAATCCTAGGGCGCGTTTTCACTAGTAGTTTTATTGACTTAAAATTCGTTGAGGTGTTTTTTTTTTTTTTTTTTTTTTTTTTTACATCATACGAAGTTAGCAAAATCTTCGTCGGCAATGATTACTGTGTTGTTATATTTCATTTCAGAGATTGACATGTGATGATTGAGGACAGGCATCTCTTAATCAATAGAATTTTTCCACACCTAGAGTAAACGAGTATAAACCCTAAAACAATAGTGTCATAGCAGGTGCCCCCTTACTTTCCCTCTTTCCTCCCCCTCCCCAAAAAAACACCGCTACGCATGCTAGTTATTATGATTTATGGCAAGTTTTTAATACATTTATAATTTAAAATTTTGTTGTTCAACATATTGATAGGATACTTACATAGCTAATGCCTGATAAGAACCCAACAAAAAACACAGGCCCGTTACGGGGTTTCATTTTATGCATAGAAAGAAGCGTTTTCTTGAAATCCCACGTATCTTCATCCCAGTTCCCACTCATGCTCCAACCTCCCAGTTCTCTAATACGTTCTCTCAGAGGTGCGTCACCAAGATTATCGATGGCCGTTACGTTCATACATGATTTGTACAAATCTGATGGCAATAGCTGTACTTGTTTGCTCGCACCGTTTATTGTTATGGTTGCCGTTCTTAATTTCCTTTTTTGATATCTGGTGGATTCATTTTCAACTATCTTTTTAACAGAATAGTATGAGTCTCCAGGCGGTGTTGGATTGTTTATATGCCATCTCCCACAAGCGTACTCATAAAAGTCATCGCAAGGGTCCACGGTCAGGTTCATTGAGCTTTTGATTTCGTTGGCTGCGTCAATGCATTCACTGGTGTTACAAACCCTGCTAGATTGAGTGTTGGTTTTGCCCGTTGCCTTGACATTTCTTTGGGATCGAATGATGTTGGAACCTTGATCAAGAGTACTCATCTTGTTCTGACTTGTTGCTACGTGGATCATGGATATTACCAGTAAGACTCTCAAGAAACGAGGACCATGGATTAAAGACCATCGCTTGTTTTCTTGTCTCCCACTGCTACCACCATTCGCCTTGCTTGCCATCACGACGACACTGATTCTTGCTGCGTGTCTGTTAGGATACTAGCTACCCTACTCAACCAAGGGCGTTACTAGAACTGTAGCATATTCGATCCAGTTGTTGTTCAAATTAGTTACGTGGTGTTCTACACCAGCAAATCCAACAGGTATCCCACCTGTTTAAAACGTTATAAGTTACCTCATTTTTCTCGAATTCCATCCATTGCTTGTCAGATTTTTTACGCGTTAATAAGAAGTACATGCTAATGTCTTTCCATTTCCATGAACATTGCATTTAGGTTACTATTTCTTGACTTTTAATTTCCTCTTTTCATAGCAAAGCCTATGTGGTTTTCAGTGAACTGTAATTTTTGATTAATTGTAACCATTGCGTAACAATTACACCAACAATCAAGGATTCGTATTCCTCTTATATCAAGCTGCTTGACGAGAACAATCTCCGATATACCAGTCACGCGATGTTTTTATTATTTATTATCTTTATCTAGCATCTCTTCTTAGTCTTTCCTTTAAAACAGCAAACTACCAGATGTCCTAAAACTTGTTCAAAATAAACACTCGGATTTTAATTAGTTTGATATTGTGCTCTTTAGAGATGTTAGAATATTTGTGAATTGAAAGCAATGCGAAAAACTAAAAAAAAAAAAAATGGTTTACAACAAATAGCAGGGATCTTGTTTACGTCTTCTCATGTTTGCTTGATTAGTTGTTCGTGGAACTGGTAAATGACGAGAAAAGAAATACCGACGCTGGAAACCCCGTCGGCAAGAAAACCTTGCCGGATTTTCGAGAGATTACAAGCCCGTAGGCTTACGTCTCGCATAAGAAGCTTGTCCTTCCTGTAAATTTGATTCTAGATTTCAAGGAAATCCCTTGTTCTATCGATCTACTTACAGTAGATTCACGTATGTCTTGATCGTTGCGATAGTTATATTTGCACGTTTTCATGCAAAATCATAGACGATTCTGAGGAGGCTGGGAATAACATTCCAGTGATAAGAACGAACTTCACTACAAATATCAGTAAAATTGCAAGAAATAATTGTCTATGATTGGTTAAATTTTGTTTTTAAATGGCATCGATATACAAATTCGCTTAAGGTGGCTGCCTACTATAGAAAAACGAAGCTACTGCGCACGCCTCTACGCAGTCATAATGACGCCATGAAGCAGGCAATCTGACGCTACTATGTGCACGTGCAGGCAGTTGTTCATTGATGAAATTCAGTCCTGATAGCAGCCATCACTGAGATTTTGCTTTGCCCAGTTGTAATACGCCTGAAAAATAATTACTGATTAGTAATGCCTTGTACCGAGCAAAATTGAATTGGTATAAAAACAAATATTAGATCATGCCCTTTCGGTTACCGTTTTAGCTGAAGCTACACTAGCTACGCCAACTACACTGGCTACACTGCTGACACATTAGAATAGCATTGTGTGTGTATATTGTGAATACATTGTTCATTAAAGTAACTTGGTGATTATATTATATTGGTGACAGTTATCACCGAGGAAATACCAAAAGTTCTTTATTTTCGTTGATGTGCAAGCCGAGCAGTTTTGTGGATTTTGTATGCGTTCCAACAGTTTGCCATTCACCATAACGTTGGTTTTATATGTACTGTTTAATAAACGAGCAGGAGTGTTTTATCGGGATTTAAAACACGAGGCGAAGCCGAGTGGTTTTAAGCCCGATAAAACACGATCGGCGAGTTTATTGAACAGCTTAAAAAACCTTGAGGTGTATCTCCGCATTTTCTACTGAATTTTTGACGAATGAACCTAGTTTACCAGAGAAAATCCGAGTTAAAGCTTATGCAAATGAAGAGGATGTTTTATCAGATTTAAAACCTCCTCCAAGGACAATGATTTCTATTGTGTTTTCCTCATTAAATATTCATGAGTTTTTTTAAGAGGATATAGAATGACATCTAGATAATTGGTGAGTTGAGAGGACCATACACTTTGTTTTTGCTGCATTGAGAGCTAAGTTAGAATTACTTGACCATTCTGTAGGTTGACTTAGAGTAGTATTCATTTCCGTTTCGCAAAGTAGTAGAACAGCATACTTACAGTGTTCATAGATGGTAGTATCGTCGGTGTATTGAAAATAAGTTGCTTGTTGATCAACGTTTTTCTGTAGATCCGCTACATATATTAAGTTGAAAATCATTAGACTGAGAATGCTAACTTGTGACCGGAATGACACATTTCTAAAAATTCACCCAGCCGCTCGAGTCAGAGCTTATATACCATCTGGATACAAGTTACAGACCTGAAAAGAGAAGGAAAACCAGAACAACCATGGAGCACTAAAGGCGCGTCATGTTTCGCTTCACTTCGTCATTCAGTTATCATATTTTCACTTGTTTTTGTACGAAGTTTTAGACACGGAAGAAATCCTGGTATTTCATCGATATCTATATAATAAGATAAGTTACTTTTAAGTGCTACTGTATGTTTAGGTGATCCTTTTACACAGAACTGCGGAAAACTGGCCAAATGTTTGAAGTGATAGATAAAACATGAGCGGGAGACCTTTATGGGGATTTAAAATGGCGAGCCACAGACAAGCCTTTTTAGCCCCATAAAGGTCTCCCGCTCATGTTTTATCTCACTTATCAAAGGTTTAGGATAGCTAGGTCATGTGTTACTTAAATTTTAATTTCAAGATAAAAGCACTTTTCGCCGAGGAAATCTTAGTTAAAGTTGTATACAAACCAGGCGAATCTCTTGCCGATTTAAAAACTCGGTCATGGCTGTGATTTTCTATTGTTTTGATAACAGTAAAAAAAATCGTACGGAAGCGTGTAAGGCCATACATAGAAATTGAAAGGAATGTTCAGGCACCTGTAGTTATTGAAGCGAATTTTTTTCTTTTAACATAGTAGAGTGCGATCCGTCTGTTAGCCTCATGCAATGACAAATAACAGAAATATTTCATATCAGTTGGAAATTAGTGTAAGGGAAAAGAAGTTTATGAAATGTATTTTGCTTTTTGTATTTCAAAAATATGATCGTATGATCTAATAAACTAGAGGATATAAGCAGGTCTTAATTTTGTTTTCTGTCTTCAAGGAAAGACAACATAAAAAGATGACAGCTAGACAAAAAAAATCAAGTAACTGTCAAACGAGAGATTCTTAAAAAGCATTTTCAAACAAGTGAAATATGTGACCTTGATTGGTGTTTGCAATGGTCACAAAATAGTTACAATTGTAGTAAAAATGTTAATTAAAAAATACGGTTAACTTTAAACACGTGCACAAAAAAAATATCCCCTTAGAAGACGAAATTAAAAGTCAATTCGAGTCAAATTGTAGTGTTCAGAGATTTATGGACAGCAGCAGGTGATCACCACCAACAACCACTACGACAACCATTGAATGGAATTTAAAGAAAAAAATGGACTAATTACTCAAAAATGTTTTTTTGAAAACAGGTAGTACACGCGTTTCATTTACCGGTGGAGAATATCACATAATTTGTTTAAACAACTGAACTCGATCCAACAGACTACAGTTCTGGCAACACTCTCTGTTGAGAAAAGCAGCTAGTATCACGCAACAAGAATCAGTGTAGTCGTGATAGCAAGACAGGCGAATGGTGGTAGCAGTGTGAGACAAGAAAACAAGCGATGGTCTTTAATCCATGGTCATCGTTTCTTGAGAGTCTTACTGGTAATATCCATGATCCACGTAGCAACAAGTCAGGACAAGATGAGTACTCTTGATCAAGGTTCTAACATCATTCGATCACCAAGAAATGTCAAGGCAACAAATAAAACAAACACTCAATCTAACATGGTTTGTGTTTCCACTGAATGCATTGACGCCGCCAATGAAATTAAAAGTTCGATGAACCTGACCGTGGACCCTTGTGATGACTTTTATGAATACGCTTGTGGGATGTGGCCGAAATAATCCTTTTCCAACCGGCTCTACGTATTATAGTCAATTCGAAGTAGCAGTTACGAAGACAGATAAGTATAAAAAAGGGAAATTAGAAACGGCAACAATAACGGTAAATGGAGTGAGCACAGAAGTACAGCAAATGCCATCAGATTTGTATCATTCTTGCATGGACGTAGCGACCATTGAAAACCTCGGTGGCACTCCTCTGAGTGAACGTATTACAGAACTGGGAGGTTGGAACATGAGTGGAAACTGGGATAAAGATACGTGGGATTTTAACAAGACCCTTCTTTCTATTCATAAGATGGAAAGTGGAGGTCCTTTGTTTAAAGTAGGAATCGAACCAGGCAAGAACAACAAGAAAACATTATTTGTAAGTATCTCATCAATGACCAATAAAACAACATACCAAACTCATACACTGCATTATGAAAATCCTAAAAATCTGAGAACTGGAATTAAACGTGCTCATTCTGGCTATGATCCTCATCAAAGTTTCTTGCCGAATCTTGAAAGGTAGGCGTGTCTTTATATCAAAGCGAGACAAAAGGTGAGCTTACAATGATAATCATATGTGAATAATTGTCCAAGGTGTTAAAAAGGTATTTATCATTGAAATTTGACCGTTGGTCTCGCTAAAATACAAAGGCACGGTTACCGTTTGAGATTGCGCAGGGAACTGTGAAGGAATCGGACTATTGTATTCTTTATTTTTCTCACAACTCGTGTAATGATTAATTGATTGGCCATTTATTGCTCTCACCTTATAGATAGTCGAAAGAGGAACAACCCTAAACAAAGTACGATTTCTTGATCTATCATCTAAGGTACATAAAAGTATAAGAATAAATGTGATATTCTATTATGATATACTAATAAGTGAAGTAATGCTCTTATATTTCTACGATCCATATATTTAAATTGGATATTTCTTTTGCAGGCAATGATAGCATACAGACAGCTGATCATTGATGTTGTGGATCTTTTGGGTGGTGATTCCAGCACCGGTGCCAAAAAAGCAGACGAGATCATTCGTTTTGAAGCTCAACTTGCAAACGTAAGTACGGTGGATGCAAAAAAAAAAAAAAAAAAAAAATGGTGCAATAAAGCTTTAGGTTTCTAGTAGAAGTTTCAGCTGATCTGAGAAAAACTATTAGCCAATCAGGATCGAGAAAAATTCAATTTTCACAGGCATCACGACACTTCCGTGTTGCAGGGAGACCATTTCTAGGTCACTATTTTGAATCAGCTGTCTACTCTCATATGTGAATGCTTTATACTTGATAGGTATCTTCAACTAGATCGGAATATTTACGATTACAATCGAACAAAATAACTCTTCAACAACTTCAACAAGAAGTGCCAAAGGTAAATAGTGGATCAGCCCGACATTCGTTATCACTTCCAAGGACGGATCCATGGTTTTTGTTCAGGAAGGGTTCAGGACACAAAATCAGCCCGGGGAGGGGGGGGGGGGGGGGGCGGTAGTGCAACCTTAAGAATCAAAGAAAGAGAAAAGAAAACATTATTTTCATATAGGTATCTTCAAAATATGGGGACTAAATTTCTCCAGGGGGGACCCCTCCTCTCGATCCGTCCCTGACTTTGAATCTGTTACAGTTTGAACAGTGTAAGCTACGGCTCAAGTGTATCCTCTAGAATCCATCGCTGATCGAATATTGAGTTCATTATTTACTTTGATTTTCCATAAAACAGAATACTCAAAGTTTCAAATTTTTTGAGTTTCGATAAAACAAAAGGAAGTACACAGATAAAAAAGTGTGCAAAGTATTCTTGTAGTAGTAGTAGTACAATAATGCTTTTAATTAATGCAAATGCCTACTGCATTAGAATGAATTTCATCATTAATCCTACTTTCCCTTAGTTCAACTGGAGTTATTACTTTAATAAACTGCTTGAAACATCTACGATTCCTGAAAGTGAACTCATTACCATGCCTACGCTATCGTACCTAAAGAATGCGATGAAAATAGTACAGGATACGTCAAAGAGGTGGAGTACAAAACATATTCTATTTTGATAAAAGTTCAGGACCAATCCAGAATCCAAGGATGCATCCCCCTGAGTTTTATAACACTAAAGCGTTAGATTTGAAATGCCATAAATACAGAATAGTGGGGCTTGTTGAGCTATTTCCAAACTAATTACCATGGACCCCCTGATGACATTCTGAAACCGCTCCTAAATGCACCTTTTTCGCATTCAATGCTTTTGCCACTGTTTTTGAAGGCCACAGGCTAATTTGCACAGGCTTAGTCTCATTCATAAGTCAGCTATTCATAGACACCATTAAAATTCGGTAGGAATGGTATTATTCAACTTGCACCGTTGGTTAATGATTTGCAAAAGTCAACTGTGATGTAAAGAATATGCAAGTTGAATAATACGAATGTTTTGAAATCCCACATACTTTGAATTGCTTACTTAGAAACGACTAAGACCCAGTTCAAACGTCGATCTTTTCATGAACCGAACCTAATGACATCAAAGAAGACCGCCTTATTATCCATTGTTTCAAATGCGTTCGGCTCATGAAAAGATCGACGTTTGAACTGGGCCTAAGCCTGTGCAAATTACTTTGTGGATTTCACTAAAAACAGCGGTTTGCATCGAATGCGAAACTGGTGAATTCCGGATCCTCAATTTTTCGTAGAAAACAGTGACATAAAAGAAGTAGTTTTTATATTTAAAACGATAAAGTTTTATTTTGTTTTCAGCGTACTGGCCAATTACATGGTATGGCACGTGATATCGTCTGAGCTCGATTGGCTTTCTGCGCCTTTCAGGAACGTGCAGCTAAAGTACAGGAAAGCAACAACGGGAACTACATCTGACAAAGAGCTTAGTAAAAAGTGTGTTGAATCAACTTTCAATACTTTTGAGGATATAATATCAGCTGCATATGTCAATGACAACCATGCACAACTTGCTCGGCCAATAGAAATGGTAAGTGATTCGAATTTGAGTAATAAGGATGATTATGATACTATTACTACTACTACTACTACTACTACTACTACTACTACTACTACTACTACTACTACTACTACTACTACTACTACTACTACTACTACTACTACTACTATTACCACTACTACTACTACTACTACTACTACTACTACTACTACTACTACTACTACTACTACTACTACTACTACTACTACTACTACTACTACTACTACTACTACTACTTTGAATATCTCAGGGGAGTGCGGGGCTGATAAGTAATTCATATCCGTGCTGGTACAATGCATTTGTGCTTGATGAACCATTGTAGTTATAAAACTGTTTAATAAACATGAGTGTTTTAACTGCAGTTTCATTAAAATAAAGACAATTAAAGACAATCCATAGCGGAGGAAATAGATTTACTAATAACAAACAAATGTGTACAACTTTTTATGCTAAATTTACTTATAACTAGCGTTTTTTTCAACTAGAAACATTGAAAATATAGTTTAATAGATTGGCTGATTGATAACAGCGTTCATATTCTAATTACCATTGTTCCTGTATTAGAAAAATTCCAATAATCTAGAACTACTATTCGAAAAAAAATGACAAAATATCAACAAAACATGAAATGGGTATTCACGATAAAATATCGTGTAAAAAATAAAAGTTTAAATCAAACTATGAGATACAAGCTTTTCAGTGGATAAAGCTCACTATTTTGTTTCGCGACTTGTTGATCATGAATGAACACCACCAGCCAGAAATCGAGTGACTGTGTGTTAAGATTTTGTATAACTGAAAAATATCTTCAACCGCTGCCATGGAATAATCTCTTTTGAAGGATCTTGCATGATCTCGTTTGACTCTAAATCTCTTCCAATCCTCAAAAATGACATGGGCCCACTGAAGAATATTTGGTACTCGAAGGTACCGAATCTACTAAAGCTTTCTCTTTCAGAGGTTTGTACCTTCCGAAAGCGCTGCATTCTCATTATGACACACGAAAAAACAGAACATGAAAAAACAAAGCAAATCTAAATAACAAAGCATTGATGATTAACAAAGAAAGGTTTTTCAAAAGCGTTATGCCCTAATATAAATAACACAAATGTTAACCGAGCCTCCTGAGATTTCTATTCCTTACAGACATCATATTGTAATTTTATTCATGAAACACACGATATTCAAAACCTATAATGTGGCACCAGATTATACTGCAAAATACATTTTTTTATTATAGTCTTGAATACAAATGCTCAAAAAAAAGTTTTTGATCGAGCCCTGTGATTGGCTGAGCTACTAGGGGTCTATTAGTGATAGACCTCTAGTGGCGAAAAGCGCCGGTTTGGAAAACCACAAAATATACATTTAAAGCAAAATCCAAAACTTTTTGTATCCTTTTATTGGACAGATTAGTAGGTTGTTACTAAAACAATTAGACATCTCGCCCTCATGGCCTACGAGTCAATAGCCCATTCGGCCTCATATATTCAAAACCACATCTACAATATGTAGAAAATAGCTAACAATAGTTATAAAGCAAATTTTATTCCGTTTAGCGAAAAAACACAGTGAGTAGAGGCTCGTTTTTTTTTTTGTTTAATGAATAGTTAAGATCAAATCTTACCGGCAAACTGTCGAGTAGTTGTAGAGAGACGAATTCAGCTATTTATCACAAGTTAATTGATCCTAATTTGTCAATCCAGTCTTAAAATAATAAAATCATCAGATAATTCACCATTCGAAGGAAATAGCAGCGAAATTCTTCAAGCTACAGGTGGCGGAATACTAAATATCCAAAGCACATCAGGTCTGATCACTGGCGACTCGTTCACGGCAAGTTGTACTTCAAAACTTTTGATATGAACGACATATTTGTCGCTTTTATCCCTTTTGATGTTGTCCAGCTTATTTGTTTTAAAAGAAACTATTTTTGAAATTTTGTTTTTGCAGTTATTAGCAAATGCTAAGAGGAAAAAAACATATCTTAGCGAACTGTAAACTCTTAACTTTCGCTTAGTTTTCACACAGTACGTTTTCAAAGAAAAGTCGTTTCTTGATTCGCTGTTTAGCTGTCAATACTGTCATTCAATAGTTGTAAACATGTAAACATGCATTAAAATGGCTTTTTACTTGAGATGTAAAATTATTTTCTAGTATTTTGTAGTTCAAATCATACATAAAATACTAATCTAAAAAGCGTTTACAGCAACTCTATGCTGTTCTTGACTTAGCTTTCTTGGAGAAAGGTCGGTTATAGCATTGCAAAGGAGATGGATGAATGCCTTCGCTTCGCATTTTGGATAAAATTTTGTTGAATGAACTATAAATAAAAAATCACACGACCTTCTCGTACAATTTGGAATTAATAGGCACTCGTAATGTTTTGAAAGTTCTTTAATTGCACTCGCCTAAAGGCTCTTTTATCCTCTTTAAATAAAGTCATTATTATTATTATTATTATTATTATTATTATTATTATTATTATTATCATTATTATTATTATTATCATTATTACTATTATTATTATTATTATTATCATAAAACATTACTTGTACCTATTAAAATCCAAATTGTACTCGATGTCGTGCGATTTCCTATACATATTCATTTATATTGTTTTTTGTATCACTCAATTACCAAATATTGCAATTTCAATAATATATTTTCTCTAACTGTCTAGTTTAGCTTTCCGTAGTTATTACAGTCAGACTGTACCAAAAAGACGTTTTTCCCCTTATATCTACATGTAAATATTAAAGCAAGTTGGTACTAAATAAAACATTGTCATTGTCATATGATTGCATCCTGCTTATTTTTCTAGCTGATTTTGAGATGTTTTTGAAACATTAAGCTAGGAATTTTGTATAACAAGTAGGTGACTACCACTAACTCGTTTCAGCCGTATTACAATATTGCATTCTATATATAAAGGCAAAAAGGATGTTGAGCGAAGAGATTAAAGCTTTTAAAGAAAACGTCAACTCACTGACCTGGTTAGATGCTGCCACTAAAACTGGAGTATTTAAAAAGGTGGGTAACTAAAGACACGCTTAAGCTGCACAATTAATGACAAAGACTAAAATGATAATTAACGATGTTTTGGTAAAGTAATATCATGATTACCTCGGGATCCATTGTTTCCAGAGGGATGTTTAAGGTCTAACATCCCCCTGCATGAATAGTGATGAGGGATATTTAGTCTAAATATCCCTCATGATTATATTCATGAGGGATATTTAGTCTAAATATCCCTCATGATTATATTCATGAGGGATATTTAGACTAAATATCC